>CM060910.1:354702176-356069676 GCA_030737875.1 Allium sativum
TTATACCAGTCAAATCGACCAGAACGGCAGCCAAGTTGGTAGAATTGTATATGAAGTGGGTAGTGAGATTTCATGGAGTACCTAAAAGCATTGTGAGTGACCGAGACCCGTTGTTCACTAGTGGGTTTTGGAAGAGCTTACAAGAGGCTCTAGGGTCAGAATTACATCTCAGTACCGCATATCATCCTCAGACCGACGGTCAGACGGAGAGGGTGAATCATATATTGGAAGATCTCTTGAGGGCATGTATATTGGATTTTGGTGGATCATGGGATGACCATTTGCATTTAGTAGAGTTTGCATATAATAATAGCTACCAATCCAGTATCGGTATGGCTCCATATGAAGCTTTGTACGGGAGACCGTGCAACTCACCGACATGTTGGATAGAAACTGGCGAGAAGTTTATGCTTGGACCAGATGTGGTGAGAGAAACTTCAGATAAGATTAAGATCATTCAACAACGAATGAAGGCTGCCCAGGATAGGCAGAAAAGTTATGCTGATAAAAGAAGAAGAGATTTAAAATTCTCCGTTGGTGACTTGGTGTTTGTCAAGATTTCTCCGTTGAAGAGCGTGATACGATTTGGCAGGAGAGGCAAATTGGCACCAAGATTTGTTGGCCCATTCCCTGTTCTTAAACTAGTCGGGAATCTGGCATATAGAGTTGACTTACCAGAAAAGATGGCGGGAGTTCACAATGTATTTCATGTTTCCCAATTAAGGAAGTTCGTTCACGACTCAGATATGACTATTTCACCTGATCAGTTAGAGGACTTCGAAGTAGAACCCGAGGCGGTTGGGAACCGCAAGCCGATCCGTATTGTCGAGCACGATACGAAGCGACTTCGAAGGAAGGCGGTGAGGCTAGTCAAGGTTCAGTGGGGCGAGAACGAGAATGATTGTACCTGGGAGACAGAAGAAAGCATTAGAAAGACATATCCAGAACTCTTTGCCTGGTAAGATTTACTTTGTATTTAGTTATTCCGCATGCTAGGATAGACTTGTTTTGATTGTTTTGCATGTTTGATCGTTGTTTTATGGTTGATAGGCATGCAGGACCCTTTGTGTGTTTTGGTTAGGGAATTTCGGGGGCGAAATTTCTTAAGGGGGGGGGGGGGGGGGAGAATGTAACAACCCGCATTCTACGCATCGAAGGATCGTAGAATATTTATTTCTTTCCCATATGAAGTCGTATGGTCATGTAAATTTGGGAAACATCCATTAGAGTTATTTCCCATGTTCATGATTTTTGTCGAATTTTAAATGACCATTTTGCCCCTAGCTGATATTGTTTTGGCCATAACTTTTGATTGGAAAGAAATTTTGACCTGAAACCACTTCCATTAGATTCGTTTGATGGTTTACCTTTTCGTAGAGTGGTCATAATAGCCAAACGGACTTACCGTTTGGGAGATATGGCTGAAATAAGGTTTGGAAGGTGAAAAATTGCTTAACCGGGCCAAATAGGGTGATTAGTGAATAGGCCCATAACCCATTTCGGGATTAGGGTTATGGGGAGGCTGAAATGAGTTAGAGAATCATTCCATTCCAGTTTTCTAGCCTCCACTTATCTCCAAGAAACCCTAAAAATGGCCTCCAACCTCTAAATCACCTTCAAATCATCTTCTAATCAAGGATTTAACTTAGCAACATCAAATCAAGGGAGATCTACACTAAATCAACATTGGAGCTGCTGTTTAGCATTGGGATTCACATCAAATCAGAGATTTATTTCAGATCTTAGTTTATTTGTGGCTAAGGTGAGTGATTTGCATAGTTCCTCACTAATTATGGCTAATTAAGGGTAATTAGTGTTAATTAGCGAATTAAAACTTGATAAAACTCTAGAAAAATGTTCATAAATTCTTAAATGATGTTTTAGACCTCTGATATGAATTTGGGTTAATTTGGTTAAGTTTTGCTAATCTTATCATTAGTTTCACCTAAACATGCTTAAGGGGAAATATAGGGTTTTGGGTATGTTTGATCCATTTTAACCTATCATATTGATGTTTGATGTTTGTGGTTGATTATGCATGTTGCTATGACTGTATGATATGCTTTGTGATTGATTTCAATAGTTAGAATGGTCGAAAACGTCGTCGAATGGCGTAAACACTTGCTGGAAAAGCTTCAGGAAACAGTGCAGGATCGGATCGGATCGGATATGGTGGCTCGGATCGGATAAGTTGAACTGGACAAGGGATTCGATCGGATCGGAACCTGACACTTGAGAAATCTGGCAAAAAGGAAGGCCATGCTAGCAATATTGGGATCAGATCGGATAAAGGAGGGGGATCGAAGCGGCTAAAGGAGGAGGATCGGATCGGAACAAATGGAGGGCGAGGGAGCTGATCGGAGCGGAAGCACGAACTGGATGGGAGGTGGCACCCGACCCGACCCGAAGTGGGACACCCGACCCGAACCGACGCGATGGAGTGGACACGAACCGAACCGTGCCAGAGGAGGACCATGAACTGACGCAATGTAGTGGACCCGACCCGAACCGATGGCTTGAAGGGGAATCCGACCCGACCCAGTATTGGTCAATAACCCGAGATGCAAAGGTAGTCCAATATGGGAAGTCAGAGCTCAGGATCCATTTGGGAACCGATGAGTTCACTTCATGGTTGGGCTTTGCTGCGGGACGTGTGCTAAGGAGTTGTCGACGTTCATAACTTCGATTTACCACTGAAAATGAATGATGGGCTACTTATCAGTGCAGTAAAGTCATTATGACTCGAGGGGCAAGGTGATGGTAGCAAGAGTACGTTATCAGTGCAGTAGAGTCATCATGACTTGAGGGGCAAGGTGATGCGTAGTAAGACTATGAGCCAGCGCAGATGGGGTAAATAACTCCATGGGGCAAGTGGACATAGTAAAGGATTGGTAAGGCTATGAGCCAGCGCAGATGGGGTGAATAACTCCATGGGGCAAGTGGACATAGCAAAGGACTAGTGGCTACGTTATCAGTGCAGTGAAGCCATTTATGACTTTATGGGGCAAAGTGATCGTAGCAAGGTATGTTGGGTGATCGAAATGGTAAATATCGTATGCTTTACGCACTGAGTGAGAGATGTGAGGATGGATGCTATGTTTGATTGTTTGCCATCACTATGACATGCACACCCCCACCTCCGTATCTTTACACCGTTTTATATGGCACCTTAGAGTATTGTACAATATGTAGTGCTAACTCTTTGGTTGCAGGTCCAGGTTCAGATATGTTTTAATCTACCTGTTATTGTTCTGTTTAGATGCTTATCGCTCATACTAGGCTTTATGTCTGACCCAGAGTTTTATGTCTCCTCTTATTACTCTGGGTGCTCACACGAGCAGACTAGAGACACGTTAGCTGGTGATGCGCGAGTAGCTGATTCAGAGGCGGGCATGAGGCTTCCACGTATGATATATAGACATTCTCCCTGTGTCGTTGGTGGTTGCTACTTGGGCATTAGTAGTGTACCTCCTTTATCTTGCCTTTGCTTTGAGACAGTTTGAAAAGTTGTAATAATGTTTAACTTTGGATCATAAACTGTACTTACATTTTCCGCTGCTATGTTAGTTGTTTCAGCTTATGCACTGTCTCACCTGTTTTATGTCGAGTATGTTATTATTATATTTTATCCTATGCGCTGTGAGACATTCTACAGTTTCTTTGTATGTTCATTTCCTTCTTCCCTTTTTCTTCTGACGACCCGTTCCGTGCTAACTGGACATATGTACAACGCACTTTTGGAGTAAATGTCGGTTGGTGCGGGGCGGGCCGTCACACATTTCGAATAACTGAGAGTACGACTCTAGAAACACTTGAAAATTTCTGTCAAGCTGTGGTGGACGTCTATGGAGAAGAGTACTTAAGGTCTCCGAACGAAGTAGATGTAGTGCGAATCATAAAGATGCATGAAAGTAGGGGATGGCCGAGCATGTTAGGAAGTCTGGACTGTATGCACTAGGAATGGGAGAACTGCCCTAAGGGATTACAAGGTGCGTACAACGGCAAGAAAAGGCGACCAACCATCATTTTGGAAGCTGTAGCATCGTACGATTTGTGAATATGACATGCTTTCTTCGGAATCCCCAATTCGAATAATGACTTAAATGTTATAGAAAGATCTCATCTGTTCAATGATCTTGCTCAAGGTCAGATAGCTCTTTTAACATTTACCAAAGGCCAAAATACTTATGACCATGGCTATTACCTAGGTGACGACATTTACTCGAAATAGAGCACCATTGTTAAAACATGTCCAAATACACTGACTCCTAAACAAGTCAAATTCGCAACGATGCAGAAGGGACAAAGAAAAGATGTAGAACGAGCATTCAGTGTTTTACAATTTAGATTCGCAATGATAAGTAATCCATGTCGGCTGTGGTCTAGGAAAAAGATGTCTACAATCATGTTTGCCTGCATTGTTCTACACAACATGATTATAGAAGATGAAAGAGATATGAATGAAGGGCAACGTCACTACGAATATGAATGTGCTTCGCAAGCACTGCAAGTATTCCGACAAAATACACCACTAACAGAAGAGGACTTCAACATTCATTTGAACCGTTAGGTTATATTTAGGAATGCACAACTCTATAAACGACTGTCAAAAGATCTTATGAATCATTTATGAACCCCTATGGCGATACCTAGTTATGAAGCTTGCTTGTCTGAACTCGTGTTTTATTTTATGATTGTACGAACTTATGCAGTAATGATGTTATATGTTTTATTTTAGCAATCGCGTTCTATTGTATTTGTACGTGTTATTAATCAGCTATTATTATGATCCGAAGCTAAATTAGTTTATTTCTGTCTTCTAAAACATAACTGTTTTCTGTGAAAATAATAACAATTTTATTTCATCATAGTAATATATAAGATATGATATGTAAAATAAATATTTAAAATGTTAAGGGATCACGCGCCAAATCTACTGGCTCGTGATGGCGCACGCCGAAAAAATCGGCTCGCTTTAACACGAACCGATAAATTCGGCTCGCGGAACCAATTCTGAATTGGTTCCGTAATATTTTCCTCACCATTTCCCTCTGAAATATTCAATTAAGTGCACGAAGTCTCCATCGTCGGAAATCATATTAAAATTGTCTAGGAAAAGTGGAGTCCCTCCAACAATGCATTTTCAACGGCCACCTCAGAAGCAGCGCTTGACAGCTGACATCTCAAAAGTCTCCAAACCCGAAGTAAAATGGGGGAAAGATTCAACGTCGTCGGATTCTTCTCTAAACCCTAAAAAATCTCCGAAGAAATCTAAAACTTCAAACGTCGAAAGCTTCAAATCCGACACGGAGAAAGCAGAAGGCTCGGAACAATCTCCAATTCCAAATTCTTCTCCACCAACCCCTATATCACGAAAACCTATTGCTGCGTACCCGTCGTCCTCCAAGTTCGCAGCAGCTGCAAAGGAAGCTAGAATTGTAGATGACGATTCCATCTCGATTCTTGGAAGGGTTATCGAATTTATGTCCAACAATGACTGAAAATCTCCTACTGAAAGTACTAGGAACACGCTGTTTTGTTCTATCAACAATTTTCGTACCAGAAAGGTCACTTCTTGCAATCAGTTGTACAATAAAATCCGAAATTTGAAAGGGAAATACTTTGAGCTAATTCAAAGCGGAATGGACACTGATAATCCTGAATTATCAACATTTGTTGATTTTTGTGCTAAGATATGGGTCAAGCAAATGAAAAGTTCATTCTTTTGCCTTTACTTCCATTTCCGTTCACAATATTACCTTCGACAGCATTACCATTTTTGTTTACAATATAACCTTTGAGAGCCCTTCCATTTGCTTGACCCCATATCTTAGACCAAAGATCAATGCGGACATGTTTCTAATCATGACGAGGATGGTGACAACAGAGAAGACAAAATAACAATGATGATGATAGTCGTTTTGAAGTTGATTGTGTTAAAAACAGTGATATGTTTCTTATCATGTTTGAGCAAACAAAAAAGTTATGGCAGGAGAAAGGGTTTTTGATGGATGATGTGAAGAATGCTTTCGAATTTATTGATAAGTCATCGTGCAAAAAGTTTGAAAAGAAATGGAAGAGGCTTGTTATGAAGGGTGTGGAACTAGAGATAAATAAGCTGAAAATTGATATGGAAATAAAACAAGGTACGCAAGATGATCTGCTGAACAATTAAACACAAGGTGAGATTCTGCATTTGTTTTTGAAATTATCATACAATTTGTTGTGAAATAACCATGTCCGTGGAGTACAAAGATGATTTGAATGCTAATATAAATAATGACGTTTTGATACTAAGATTGGTTTAGGGTTTATGTTCAGAAATTCATGGTATCAGTGCTAAGATCATGCTAGCTGCCGATCCAAGCTATAATTGTTTCTTAATTTTACATAATTTGGATTTTCACGTATCATTTCATTTGTTCATTCCACATCTTTTGCCATGCATTTTGCATGTTACTAGTTCAAGTGTCATTGCCTAAGATCAGCTTCGTGGTGCAAGTCCTTTTCTTTAGCTTAACCCCCTACATTTTTTGAGTATTGTGTTCTACTGATTAACAATTGATCATGCTTATTTCATAGCTGAAAGCTATGTAACCACCAAATAAGGTTATTCCTTGTTGGAGCTGATTATATCAGATTGGAGTAAGGTTCAACTGTAACGATATAAATAACCATATGCGGGGTAATCAATAGCAAATAGCGCAAGACTTGCTATGCGCTATTTTGCATTTGTGCGATATAGCACACATCTTTTTCTTTTTGGTCCATTTTTTATGAATTATCAAGTATGTTATGCCTAATTGAAATTTAATTTACTATAGAAACAGTGCTTCCTGATTTAGCGACAAATATTAATATACTTATACTAAAATAACACAAAAGCTGAGGTAAATTCATGGTTCAATCTTCATTCCTAGTGTTACTACAAATTGAAATTATATCGTACCCTGGTTCAAAATAAAAAAAGGTTTGTGTGTGTGTTTGGGGGGGGGGGGGGATATCTCAGGAGTCAGTGCTAAATGATGGTGGTTCAGATATAAGAACGAAGAGAAAACAAAATGAAAAATTAGTTAAGAAACTAAATAAACAAACATGTAAGTTTAATTGAGTCGATTTCAGCTTTTCAATAGTTGATATCGATTTGTGAAAGAAAAATGGTTTGTCATAGATTGGAAGTTGTAAGCTGAATTAGAAAGCAAAACGTTCATGTTGCGTAATTAATCAACTCCAAATGAAAATGGGTCTTTTAAAAAAAAACAAAAAACAAATATCGCGCAATTTAGAGCTATGCATTATTTTGCAATTAGATGAAATATCGTGCTATTTTTATGCTATAGGGGATCCCTATGCTATTGTAAGCAAAATAGCGCAAGCCCTGCGCTATGCGCTAGTTGTCGCTCTATTGCGTGCTTTGATAAAACATTCATATGAAATTTTCGCTGCTAAGGCTCGAAGTTTTAGTTTGCGCTTTGGTACTTAATAGTATAACAGTTCTCTGCACAATCTATATTGTTACTTGCGAGCATCTTTTTTTGCGTGTAAATGCAGAACAAATCGCTTTGCACCATCTGTAACAACAAAATGTAAAAGGACTTTCACTTTATTTTGTTTTTCAATTTCTCATATAATCAAGTGAAATCTGTAGCTTGTCACACTATAGCTTCAGAAAAGTATTCATGAAATGACAATCCTCTTTACTTAGTTTTAGCGTGCCATGTTCATTGTTTCCTGCTTATTCAGCATTTTTAACATTGGTTTATTAAATTATCTTTTTGCTAAATTTGGTATGCTGTATTGTTATTTCTATTTATACTGCTCTGATACACGTAAAATAGTATGCAACATAAGCACTCGCAACTTCTATTGACATTACATGCAAAATGGATACCTTCTCATATGTTTTTAGTTTTGTTGAATCTTCTACAACACTATACTTAATTGCAAGTGCTAATACTGGGTTTGTCAATTGAAATAACTTTTACTTGATACTGCTCTAATCAAAAGTCAGACTACTCATTTTGTATATGAAACTAAATAGGTGCTGTCTAATTTTGCAATCCTTACATGTTGGCAATAATCTTCATGTTTTTTTGTTTTGAAATATTCATTAACTCATATGCCATATAACTTGTTACTGTCAAGGTATGGTAGAGTTCTGTAGTCAAACGGTTGATTTCTGGATGATAGTCTTGTATTAGGTTAATCTAGTTTTAATGCCAAAGGCAACGTCAAAGGTTTGTGCGCAGGCACACATATACATACATACGTATGTACATATACACATTTTTACATGCATGCATACATAATACACACACACACACACACACACACACACACACACATATATATATATATATATGCATATGCATACATACATGCATGCACACACATACATACATCCATAATATGTATATATGCATGCATACGTACCTTTATATGTTGGGTCTTATATTTAAGTACTTTGATAAATTTTTGGACGACTTGGGTAGTAAAACTCATCGGAAAAGTAATTCGATGACATATGGGAGTAGTGGTTCAAATTATTTTGCATTACATCCTCCTAAATGTTACAAGGACTAGTTCAATTTACCCTGGCTTAGTCTTCAATATTTTCTTAATCTCAAGCTTAGCTATAATGGGTAAACTTATTTGATTACTAAAGAAGGTAGTCAATAGCAGATAATGCAAAATAGTGCAAGGCTATAGAGCATGTTATTTGTCCACTTCTGTAAATTTTGCATTAATACACGCACGATTCAAGTAGGCTCTTTATTCACATATATTTAAAATCACTCATTTATGATTATTAGTATTAGTTTTATATTTTAATTTTACACCCTAATTTATTATGGATTAAAATTTACATTTTAAATTGTTATTTGATGCCTTTTATTCAAATTCAAAACTCTGGGACTATGCTTTAAAATTCTTAGCATTGTAGTCTGAAGTAAGTCTGTCTAATAATTTATTTAGTTCCCAAAGATTTATCATTTTCATCTTTATATTTTTCCTAATTGAAATCAGCTATTCAAATTGTTGTTTTTCATCGATTTCCATATTGAATTATAATTTTGTTAAATTCAACATATTTTAAGATTGTTTTTAATCTATTTTTTATGTTGATTTCAAAAAAAATTCTTATGTAAATTTTGATTTTGATTTTTTGGAATTATAAAACTTTACTTATCAAAACAAACTTCTTTGTTTATTGCATGGGAAAAAGTGATGTGTAATATCAAAACGTATCATTTTATATGTTTTCAACTAAAAGAGATACAAAATTGTTTCCATGGGTAGGTCTTTCTTCTAGTTAAGTTGTATGAAAATGAGACTTTATCCATATACAAATCTACACAATAGCATTGTAGTATTTGATAGTAGTAGTTCAAAAATTAGAACATTTGTTACCCTGTTAAATGACTAATTTCTTAGAAAAAACAAATTAGAAAATAGCATTATTGATTATGCTCCGAATTTGGTATCCTGTGCAAAATAATTTGTGTTCTTGTACAGTTAAAATATTAGTCCGTGACAAGCACCTTGTCTGGCACTTAGACATAGTGCAGGAGGTCATGAGTTTGACTTCCGCCTGGTGTGTTCGAACCCACTTGCCATGTAATATGTTATATACTACCTAAATTTGTATATTAAATACCCAATTTTCCAACAACAAAAAGTCGTTTGTAAGGTCATTTTCAATGTATTTGTCAAGTAGCAGTTTAATGTATGAGTGATGGATTTTGTTTATTGTTTTATCAAATGAAATGACTTTGCTTTAAAGAGTTCAAAAGAAAAGAATGTTCAACCTTCATATTTTTGCCTTATTCAATGTTAAGAAAAAGGATGTGGATAAGTTCAATAATCGCAAACTATTAAGTTCTTCAACGTAGAAGTTGCCTTTCATTAAATGAGTCAATAACATCGCCAATCACAAACAAAATAACAACAACAACCACAACAAAGCCATATATTCCAAACAAGTTGGGGTTGGCTAGATATGGAATCCAAAATTAAAATAAATTAAAATTAATAATGATGATAATATATATATATATAAAGGGTTTAAAATAACCAATCAAATAAAAAGTCGTCCGATAAAAGTTTTTTTTAAATAATAATAAGTAAAAATGTTCAATAAAAGTGAAATAAAATATAAAATAGAAATAAAAAGTAAAAAGGTTCAGTAAACGTGAAATAAAGTCTTAAAAAAAATCTATGGTTCTGGTTCATGGATTGCCAATTTACATGCACTCCTATCAACTACCAGCTCTTCCGATAAACTCCAGTAGCTTAAATATCTCTTTATTATCTCCTCCCATGTCATTTTAGGTCGACCTCTACCTCTCTTTTGGGCCTTCGGCGCGGCCTAGAATTCCAGCGCGTACAGGTGCATCGTATGGTCTACGTTGGATATGTCCAAACCATCTCAAGCGGTATTGGACTAACTTCTCTTCAATAGGTGCAACTCCAATTTTTCCCCGAATATCCTCATTTCTAATCCGATCTCGTCTGGTATGCCCACAGCTCCAACGCAGCATTCGCATCTCTGCTAAACTTATCTTCTGGACGTGTTGCCTCTTAGTAGGCCAACATTCTGCACCATATAACATTGCAGGCCTGATTGCTGTCCTATAGAACTTTCCTTTAAGCTTCTGAGGAATCTTCCGATCACAGAGAATGCCAGATGCTAGTCGCCATTTCACCCATCCTGCTTGAATTTTAAAACGAACATCCTTATCAATCTCTCCATCAAACTGCAACATAAATCCTAAGTATCGAAACGATTCTTTCTTGGGTACTACTCTACCGGCCAGGGTAACATCTCCGTCATCTGACCTGACACTGCTAAACTCACTTCATATACTCTGTTTTAGTTCTGCTAAGCCTGAAACCCTTTGATTCCAAGGCTCCCTCCACAACTCCAGTTGTCTATTAACCCCTATTCTACTTTCATCAATCAGCACAACATCATCGGCAAAGAGCATACACCAGGGAATCTCCCTTTGTATATCTTTTGTGATTTCATCCATCACTAATGCAAAAATATAGGGGCTCAAAGCCGAACCTTGATGTAACCCTATGTTAATTGGAAAGTCTCTGGTCTCACCATCGCATGCCCTAACACTAGTCACAACCCCCTCGTACATATCCTTAATAAGGGTAATATACTTTGATGGCACCCTCTTCCTTTCTAGCACCCACCACATAACCCTCCTTGGCACTCTGTCATAACCTTTCTCCAGGTCAATAAAAACCATGTGGAGATCTTTCTTCTACTCCCTGTATCTCTCCATAAGTTGCCTAACCAAGAAAATCGCCTCAGTGGTTGACCTTCCAAGCATAAAACCAAATTGATTCCTAGAGACACTTGTCAACCTCCTCAAACGCTGCTCGCAAGCTCTCTCCCAAAACTTCGTTGTATGACTCATAAGCTTAATTCCTCTGTAGTTTGTGCAACTTTGAATATCTCCTTTATTCTTGAAGATTGGAATTAAAATGCTTATCCTTCACTCATTTGGCATTTTGTTTGATTTGAAAATATTGTTGAACAACTTAGTTAGCCATTTTATCCCTGCATCTCCAAAGCATCTCCACACCTCAATAGGAATATCATCAGACCCTACCGACTTGCCTGATTTCATACGTTTCAACGCCCCGTTTACCTCAGCTTCTTGAAATCTCTGTACAAAATGTCTATTGGTGCTATCGGCTAAGTCTTCCAACTCGATTGAAGAGCTATCACTTTCTTCGTTGAAAAGCTTATCAAAGTATTCTCTCCATCTATTCTTTATCTTATCTTCCTTCACCAAAAGTCTATCATTCTCATCCTTAATGCATTTAACCTGATTGAAGTCCCTTGTCCTTCTCTCGCGTAACCTAGCCATTCTGTAAACGTCTTTTTCACCCTCCTTTGTACTTAGTCTTTGATACAAATCTTCGTACGCTCGTCCCCTTGCTTCACTCACTGCTCTCTTTGCAGTCTTTTTTGCCACTTTGTACCTGTGCATGTTCTCTTCGCTTCTATGACGGTACATACATTTGTAGCATTCCTTCTTCTCTTTGATAGCCTTTTGCACCTCGTCATTCCACCACCACGAATCCTTGGGTTCTCGATTGCTTCCTCTTGTTATCCCAAATACCTCAGTTGCGACTCTCCGAATGCAAGTTGCCATCGCATTCAACATGA
Source organism: Allium sativum (assembly GCA_030737875.1). Classification (NCBI taxonomy): domain Eukaryota; kingdom Viridiplantae; phylum Streptophyta; class Magnoliopsida; order Asparagales; family Amaryllidaceae; genus Allium; species Allium sativum. The sequence goes on from CM060910.1 coordinate 354,714,367, forward strand.
CATTTGCTTCTCCTTCCACATTCCAAGCTCCTTCTTCCAATACTATCTTTAAACACCCGTGAAGCATCTCCTTTGAGTTTCCACCATTTCGTCCTGCTAATCTTCGCTCTCTTATCCTTCACCACCCGAAGACGAAACACGCATACCAACAGCCGGTGTTGTGAGACGACACATTCTCCAGGTATGACCTTGCAATCAACACAATCTCGTTTACTATCTCTTCTAGTTAGGACAAAGTCAATCTGGCTAGCCTGTTGGCCACTACTGAAGGTGATCAGATGTGATTGCCTCTTTCTAAAGAAGGTATCAACAATCGTGAGATCAAAAGAGAGCGAAATTCAAAATATCTTCACCCTCTTGGTTCCTACTGCCAAATCCAAAACCATCATGCACTCGCTCAAAACCCCCGCTAGATGAGCCAACATGGCCATTGAAGTCTCCTATAAAAAGTTTCTCACTACTATGCACATTCCTAACCATGACATCCAAGTCTTCGCAGAACTTTCTTCTGGCTTCTTCACTTAGACCTACCTGTGGGGCATATGCGCTAATGACATTCAAAACTGCCTCGCCAACTACTAGCTTAACTAGGATGATCCTATCCCCTCGTCTTCTGACGTCAACCACATTGTTCTGAAGGTTCTTGTCAATCAATATGCCTACCCCGTTCTTGTTACGTACTTCTCCCGTGTACCACAATTTGAAGCCAGTGTTCTCCACCTCCTTCACCTTCTGACCCACCCATTTAGTCTCTTGAACGCACAAGATGTTAAACGGTCTCTTAATCATAGTATCCACTATCTCTCTTAATTTTCCTGTTAAGGACCCTACATTCCAACTACCTAACCGAGCCCTACTATCATCGACTAGCTTCTTTGCCCCTCGCATCCGCCGAGAAAAATGCGAGGACCCTTGCTCACTTATCACTACACCGGGGCGTCGGTGTAGCGCGCCACTAAGAGAATGGCGGCCCAGCCCTTGCATATTTAACACCATATCCGAGCCTCGATACAGCGCGTCGCTAAGAGGGTTACGCCCCAACGATATATCATAAGGTTCCATGTCCATAAGAGAGGCTAAGTTTTTACGTTGGCTCACCAAGCCTATCACAACCCTCATGCTTTATCCTGGCTTGGGACAGGCTGCATAGAAAACTACAGGCGGAGTTGCCAATCACAAACAAAATAAAAAATAAAAAATTTTAGGGTCATGAAATTTCTACCTATTAATATAACCTAAGAAAATAAGAAGGTATTAGCTATTAACTCTTCAATGTTGACCTTTTGAGTATAATATGCCTACCACACACTTGTATTCCATTTTAGTTGAAGGAATCATGATCATTCTTCGATAAATGGTTTTGATTTATTTATACAATGATTAGTTAATGTACTTATGTCCTAGTCCGTGTTATTCAATTTTGTTCGAGCTTTTTTCAACGATCATATCTAAAAAAAAATAGCATGCTATCTTGTTCTGTTTGTTGTCTTGTCCTTTGACAAAATAGTGCGCTACTCTACACTATAGATGACATACGGCATACGCTATTATTAGTTAAATAGTGCATACCCTGTGTTATGGACAATTTTGGACTAGAGAGTGCTATATCACATGCTATGATAATTTTGTTATTAAATATTCGTTGAGCTTGTTCAGTGGCCAAAGATACATATGAACCCTAGATTTATTTTATTTTATTGCACGTGCTCGAAAAGGGAGGATCGGGGCCTGGCCACCAGTTTTTCTACCGGTGCATGTGTTGCCATAGCTTAGAAATGATAGTGCTGGTTCATTATAGCCTACAATTCCCTTCCAAGGTTAAGTTGGTCTGCAGATAATCTACTATTTTGGATCCTGCATGATTATGGACAATATTATGAGATTGTATATATGAGGATTGGCACAAATCCTTTCTTGATGTTGCTATAAATGATAGAACAACCACTATATTTCCATTCAAATTTAACGTGTTACAAATATTGATGGCACAAGTTGCAAAAACACAGTAATTAATCTCTACTGAATATACATTTCGATCAAGGTTCGTGATTCCATCCAGCATGCTGGATTATCTGTTCCAGTGTTGACTGAGACAATATCCACAAAAACCCAATTCTCGATCAAAAAGCAAGAAATTGGTTTTTAGCATAAAAACAATGTGTAAACGAAAGCAAATTTGGTTTTTAAGCAAGAAGAGGAACAATCAAAAATTAATGAGGAAGAATTATGGAAAAAAAACTAAATTAGTTCGAGCGGATGTGGCTAAATTCAAACAGATTGGGTTGTATTTTTGTTCCCTTCATTTTTAAGGAGTTAATTTGGATGAGGTTTTGGGTGTACATCATGCGAACTAGCCAAAATGAGATGATGCAGAAATGCAGTAAATTATGACTTTGGTAGAAGCAAATAGGGTTAAGACCAGACCCCGTTAATTTTTTTTTTTATAATTGTTACATTTTAAAGCATTACTTTGGACTATCGAACCTGAGTCTCAGAACAAGAGCGATATATATATATATATATATATATATATATATATATATATATATATCATTGCTATCACATCGACAACTAATCGATGACTAATCGACGACAAGTCGACCAGTCGGTCGACAAGTCGACCAGTCGGTCGATCAAGTTCGACAACCGTCGACTTGTCCAATTCAACGATGTTGGGCTTAAACCGGCCCAAAAACCCTAGATCGACATCGATAAAACCCAAATTGCTCCTCGTCGCAACTCGATAACAGACGAGACGAGATGGATATTTGTTGAATTTGAACCTATTATTATGTTATCTTTGTTGAATTTGAACTTATTATAAATTTATAATTATATCTAATTATATTATATATTTAAGTCTAATAAATATATGTATATAAAAGACTTGTCGACTAGTCAAGACTAGTCGGGCGATTTGTCGACTAGTCTTCTAGATGGTAGTGGTTCGACTTGGCGTCGTGATAACCTTTGTATATATATGTGTGTGTGCGCGCGCGCGTCCGCGCATGTGTGCGGAAATGCAACTCATTTTAATTATAAAATTTAAATCTGTTATATTTATTAATATATTTATATATAAAGTATAAGAAAACTAGTGAAATATAAAACTGGAAACGAAAAGCAATTTTCGAAATGAAACCGAAAATTTGGAAATTCAATTCACCGGAACAGAACCAGAAAGCATTGTTGTTAAAAATCTTAAAGTACTACGATTTAAATTCCGTTTCAAATCGAATCTCTTTTTACGATTCGATTTATATTCCGATTCAAATCCAACTAATACCACTGATTAAAAAAGTCGTTCAGTCCAAATTGATTTATTCGGTAGACTTATTTGAATTTAAAATCTCAATTCTAATCATTTCGAAACAAAATTAAAATTGGAACTAGAGGAAAAAAAAATGAAGTTTTAGGTTTAAACATCAAAATAAATTTCAAACTATGTGCAAACCTTTAAAACATGGAATTTTTGAATCTACTATTTGTGATTTGAATCCCATTTTGATTTGATGCTTGAATTTTCCGATCTACGATTTGAATCTCATTTTGAAAACCTTGCAGGAAAGAAGAGCTTCAAACCTAGCTTTCGATGCATTTTTCTAAACAAATTCATTCGTTATGTCATCTTGTCAGTATTATCTGTCATAGTCATCTATCATAGTCATCTCAATGGATAAAATTAAGGACAATCATATAAATAAATTGATATTCCATAGCAATATAATTTGATTTGTAAGTTGGTTTCTTCAATTTTAAAAAAGTGATAAATGAACAGAACATATAATAAAAGAGAAGCCATTAGAGATAACAGAAGGGATAAGGAGAGACTTTTATTTCTATTGATTCAGGTGTGCACATTACATTGGCTCCTTTATATATAGGTTTTGGGGTTGATGTTAAATTTATTTCTATAATGTGGGACTAAATAGAATATTACAAAAGCATATCCACTTTTATATATTACAACACCCCCTTGAATATGCGTCTTCAAAATCTTGAATGCTCTGCTAACTTGAAATTGTCCATTTTAAAACATATATAATAATTGCTCCCCTTATTATTATCTTGCTTGCATATATCCGTTCAGCCGGTACAATTATTGTCTGTTGCCTTCAAAACTCTATTAGGAAAACCCAATGGGAAAAATCTTGAATGAGAAAAAGAGTACACAATGTTTGACATTATGGATATCATATTAAAATGATATTCTTTAAAAGAGTTTGATGCTTGGGGATCAAAACAGTGCCTCATTAAAAACCTTTTTATGAAAAACCCTATAGGAAAAATCATAAACAAAGAAAAGAGTGCAATTGTATTTCATCTTTAGGTAACATGTTTTACAATGTTACAGTAAGGGTTGATACTTCAGGATCAAGATAATGTTAAAAACCTTACTAACAAAAACCTAATGGGAAAATATTAGTGAAAGAAAAAAGTACATTATAACATAATTTTATATGCTCCTCCCTTATTTATAACTCATTATTCAATTAGTCTATTGATGAAGTCAACACATGCCAATTTTGTACATCATCTTCTGGAATGTTGATTTGGAAATTGCCTATGAGAACAAATTTATCCGCTTTTCTTGAAATTGAATTTGTTTCTCCTCTTTCTTGTTTTCCTTTCATTCATGTGTGAAGAGAAATTTAAAAGAAATGTGCTCCATCCAGTGTAGTCAAGGCGCTCGCCTAGGCGCCAAAAAGCCCTAGGCGCCAGCCTAGGGCTTTTTCCCTAGGCGAGGCGCCAACCATGCTTGAGGCGCCAGAAAAGCGCTCGAGGCGCCAAAGCCCCAGAAAAGCGCTGGTTCAAAAAAGCGCGCCTCAGTGAGGAAATGCAGTTATTTTGGTTTTTTTTGTTTTAAATTCAGTTTTTTCCCCCAGTATGCAGCTTATAAAAAATTATAACTGCGGTCCTTTGTTTGGTTTATGATGATGTTATGATGTTTTAATCTGAATATTGCATTTATATGCACTTTTTAAAATCCAAATTTTGAGTTTTATACGATTTTTTAAATGCAGTTTTTTTTGCTGTAAAACAGCAAAACTGATGCTCAAGGCGCCCAAAAAAGCCCTAGGCGCCAAAAAGCGCTAGGCGCCAAAAAGCGCTAGGCGCCAGCCTGGGGCTTTTTGGGGTTTTTTCGCCTTGACTACCTTGGCTCCATCCTATCACCCTTGATATAATTCACTTGAATCCGAGTCATGCAAACTATCTTGTCTTCATAAATAATAATTTACTACATCAAAAGATGTTTGATACTTCTGGATCAAAATATTGCCTTGTCAAAACCTTACTAAGAAAAACCCGATGAGAAAAATCTTAGTGAAGGAAAAAGAGTACAATATAAAACGTCATATTTACTACATCAAAAGGAGTATGATACTTTTGGATCAATGTAATTCCTTGTTAAAACCTTAATAAGAGAAACCAAACAGGAAAAATCTTAAATAAGGAAAAAGAGTACATTATAACTTATTTTCGTATGTTACTATTTGGGTTGATACTTCTGGATCATGATAATGCCTCATTAAAACCTTACTAAGAAAACCCAATGGGAAAAAACTTAGTTAAGAAAAAAGAGTGCATTCTAACATACTTATGGATGCTCCTCCTGATTTAATAAATTATTCAGAATTTGTATTCTTCTGTCAATAACTCAAATTACTTATAGATACTTCTTAGTTAAGTTTTTCTTTAAAAACATCATACGCATTTCTATGTTTCAGGCATGTTTTCTTATTTAAAATGTCTTATTTTGTGTTTCAATCGGGTTTGCATATTGCAATACACATTTGAGACAACTTTCATTACAACAATACTAAGCAGGATGTAATCTACTGATCTTGAAGTATATCAAAATTTTCATTACAACAATAATTAAAAGAATGTTGCAATCTATCATCCATGTTCTTGGTAATCTTATAACAATAAATGTTATTTATATTCTTCAGGAACTTATATATTATAATAAGTTTTGCATATCGTAACTACCACTTCAATGAATATTAGGAGTTTCATTACAACAGTTCTTGAAAGCAGGAAGTGATCCACTCATCATGAATTATATCAAGATTTTCATCACAACAATACTTAAAATAATGTTATAATTTACATTTCTTGCTCTTTGCATTCTTTATCACAACCAAAGTTATTTAAATTCTTCACGATTTTGTATAATTTCATCGTTTATATAGCTTCAGGATATTGTAAACGTTTTAAACACTTTCACCACTTTAATCAATTCAGTTATCTCTGAAAATAATGCTCATGGCATATACCATGTTGTTGACACTCAATGGTGCTTCAGTGACTTTCGTGTACTTTTATCATTATATATTTTTATTTTTATCTTATGAACTGCATGTTCATATCTTATGGACTACAGGTCCATATATCTTATTCAGGAGAATTTCATGATGGTCAATCATGTTTTTCCTCTAATATGAGATTTTTAATCCATTTGTAAATAAGCGCTTTATTATTTATTAATTTATCATCGATAATTATTTCTTGTCAGTTCTATACATGATTTATTGAGATCTCAAAAAATTATCCTGCTTTAGGTACCTAAACAACTTCTAGGGTTATTTGATAATCATGTCATGGGTTTCTTTCAAAGCACCTCAAGTGTTTCTTCAAGAACACTCACATCCATTATTTGACATCTTTATGACTTACTCCCAAAATATTTTGAACTGACTTTTATACCACATTTTCAGTTGTGATTTACACCTTTTGATTTTTCGGAGATTCAAATCTATATTGGAGAAAGTTTATTAGGGACATAATTGATAATTTATGCAAGTTACTCAATACTTTTCATAATTCTATATGTTAGATAATATTTAACATCAATGGTTTCTTTATTCTCCCCTCAATGTTGACAAACATTGTCACTTTAAATAATAAACCTTCTTTGGATTCTCATTTTTGATCCATTATCGCATTATAGTTAGCAAATACATTAGATGTATTTCAATTGTAGGAGGATAATGCTTTTATTAGTTGATAAGATGCATTCATATTGTATTGCTTATTCCCTTTCATTGATCTGGTAACTTGGATGAATTTTCAATCATTTGAATATGCACATGACTTCAGGTCATTCAATATTGATGTCAATCAACTTTTTGAATTACTAAATAATATATGCATAATTTATAATATGAGCTCATAACAACTTCATGTTGTTAATTAAATATTCGCATATATGTGTATATACGTGCGTCCACGTATTACATATGTAATTGATTTACGTATTCTTTCTCATTCGAGTTATCAATCTTAGAACAAATTGTTTATAAGGTTCCAATCATTAATTTTTGCTTATCAAGCAATGTCAATGCGAATCTTAAAGATCATATCATAATATCCAAAATATTCGATTTGGAACTGTATTGAAATTCTGGTTTAAATAAAATATATAAACAAGTTTAAGTTGTTAATCTATATTGAACTTCTGGTTTAAATAAAATATATAAACAACTTCAAGTTATTAAACTGTATTTAACTTCTGGTTCCACTGTATTGAACTTCTGGTTCAAATAAAATATATAAACAACTTCAAGTTGTTAATTTTTTTTCTCAGTATAATATGTAAATATATAAGCAAAATACAACTCATTTTGAAAATTGTGCAGTCTTTGAATGCATTATCATTGTCGCATATGATGTAACTTCTTTAAATAAAGCTTCAAGCTTTTAAATTATGAAGTATTCCAAGTCCATTGATTGAGGAACTTCATGTTCCTATGCATATACACATACATATGTATATCAAGTTTATTAATTTATGATGAACTTCTGGTTCTCGATTTTTTAACATACTTCTAATTTAGGAGTTTTTACATTCTAGCTAATTGTCAAGATTTCAAACTAGTAAACTTTATCAAAAAGTTATTTTTCATAATTCAAGACTTCAGGTCTCAGATCTGAGTTATACAACTTCTTCCATTATATTAGATATTACTTGCCAAGTACATCGAATAATAATACATATGTCTATTCTTATTTCAAACACAAACATGCATCATAACTTACAATTACTAATGATTTTAATACATTTATAATAATATGGTAATAAAACATATATTAGCATAACAATATATTTAATGCATTTATTATAAAAATAACGGAGATAACTATTATACGGTCTAAATATATGAATCAAATAAATAATTTTTACTTAAATCAATAGAATAAAATTTGGATCTAGCTACAGTATTGGTCAACGACAAAACTGAAATAAACAACTTATAGTTGTACTGCATTTCTCAATAATCAACATTTCTAAAATACCATATATATGCATAATATCTAATCGAGAATTGAGTAAAAGTGCATAATCATAGAACCAAGATTTTACATTTTTTAATATGAATAATTCCATAAACTTGCAGATCTATACATAAAAATTACATGTTTTAGATTCAAATTATACAATCCATATATAGATCTTTTTACATCCAAACTATCTCTTACCATTATAGAAACTGCAGGTTCTAAAATTTTCATTTTTATAACAAAAATTGCTTATGCATTCACTTTAGGTATGCTAAATAAAGATCAATATTTAGATCTTAACTTAATATGATCTTCAAGATGCATATTTTCTTTAGACTATAGTTATTTTAAGAAACGATAAAATATTTCTTCTGGAATTAAGATATGTCCTAAAATTACTGTATTAAAACTTCAAGTTTTATTATAATTTACATATTATCATTGTATATTTTAAACTGAAACAAATCCTCTAGATTGTTCTTTTATTCACATATGAGAGTCATTTTACTATTTTCCTTCAAGAAAATAGTTTTTTTTAAGTGATCTCTTCTTGCAATAAATTTCTTCAAGAAATTATGTATGGCTCAAAATTAGAATATACGCCTTTTGCCTTTTATTGAAACTTTTCCTTCCACCGATTTTTCAAATCCATTCCTATTATAGATCATTTACTATAAGAAAATATTAAATGCAATTATATACTTTGAGGCTTTATTTCATGTTTCTCATTTGCATATGAACTTCAGGTTCCTCATTTGAAAGAATTTGTTTACATCATGAGTTTTCAATCTCACTTCCAGTGAAATAAATATTGCTATTGAATTTAAATGCTACATCATTATATTTTGTAACCATAATTTTGTTGGATATACATTAAAAAAACATTTTTTTTCAAGAGATATTCTATATTTAGTCTATCCAAAAGAATTACATATGAAAAGTAATAGTAAATCGGAAATGATAAAACTAGATCTACCTCTACATAATTAAATGTAAACAATACATATATAATTAAATCTCCATCAAATTGGATTTGGAAAAAATCAAAATTCGATCCATAGAAAATTGGAAGAATAAATCTAGACACGTACGTAGGGTCAATAAAAATAATTAGATCTAAAAAATATAGATCTTTTAGAACCCATTTTAGATCTACAAAATAATAATAATAGAGAAACAGATCTAGAAGTTTGAATCAGATCCAGAAGAATAGAAGATAACACAAATTCATAGATCCATTAATCGAAGATTCTCAAATAAAAAAACTTGCCTCACAAATTCATAGATGTAGATATAGATGATTTCAAAAAAATAAAAAAATAACTCTACTGGAATCTCGTGCTGATAACGTGTTATAAAATAAAACAGAACGTATAATAAAAGAGAAGTCATTATAGATAACAGAAGAGATAAGGAGCGACTTTTATTTCTATTGATTCAGGTGTGTACCATTTCTATTACATTGACTCTTTTATATATAGGTTTTGGTGCTGATGTTAAACTTATTCCCATGATGTGGGACTAAATAGAATCTTATAAAAGCATATTCATTCTTATATATTACAACAATTTCCTGCAATCTGTAAATTTTTTGTTTAAACAAACAGTAAAATAGACCTGTAAAAAATGTATAAGTGGCCCTAAGCTGTATTAAAATAAACTACTTCTTAATCAATCAACATTATGGTAATTCTCGTTTATATTGAACAATCTGGGTAATAAATTATTATGACATGTGAATATATAGCGTATTATAGAATTTTTTATTGCACAAGTTAGAAAACAAACTGCTCAAGGGATCAAATCAAAACCTCTAGAATTGGACTCTGGATATTTACAGCTTGAGCTAACGGTCTTTTGACACATAATGGCCTTTTTATTAGCAAAATAATTTGCTATTTGCTATCTACTAGTAGTTGTTTATTATCTTCAAAGTGGTAGGTGTAATTGACAATCGAGAATAGGTAGAAAAAAAATTAATTTTTGTGGAGTCAAAAAGCGTAGCGTAGACAAGGAGCTTGTTAGAGATCATGGTATGAGGTTCCGGCCGGAACCACGAGATTTCGACCAACTTGGATCGGTTCCGGTCGGTGGTGGGACGGGATTAGGGCAAAATCCCGTCCTGGTCAAAACAGCATTTAAAAACAACGCGAATTCATTTACAGCTAGAAGAAGAAGAGACCGACAAGGAAAAACACATAGCATGGATTGATTGAAAAAAGCAAACCTTATTCGAGCAGAATCCCCCAATTCGACATAACAAATTCGATTTTTGTGTTCGATCTCAACAAAGTCGAGCACACCAAATTCGAGCATAACAGGCTTCCATCTTGTGTTCGATCTTCGTCTTCGGTCTCGCAACGAAGCTTTTTTTGTTTTTTTTTTCATTTCCGGCTTCGTATTTTCGTTTTTTTCCTGTTCGTTTGTTTTGTGGCTGCGTGTTTTTGCTAAAACATATGCTGATTAGGGTTGAATATCGGTATGGGCTTGAATTGGGTATGGGCTTTGGGTTGCTTTTTTTGCTGCTAAGAATTGGTATGGGCTTGAATATTAATACATGTGCTAAAAGTTTGATTTTTGGACCGAAACCGAAACAGTCGATATTGACCGAAACTAGTAAATTTTCAAATGACCGAAACCGAGTTTTCAAACCTTGGTGGTGATGCATGATATAATTAGATGCAACCGACTATAAATGAGTGAGTGGCACACAACCACTTGCGAGTTGGGCTTTTATTCTAGTTTTTGCTCAATTATACCCTTCTTCCTAAATCTCTCATTTTTTTTTTCAAATTCACTAAAACGTGTTTACTTTTTCCTTTTCAAGGCATCCAAACATATGCCAAAAAGCATCTAAATTGAAAGAACTCATTGTTATAACCCATAATTTTAAATACGTATAATTAGGCATAACTCGAAGCTAACAATTTCGACCTCCTATATAACCCAAAAAACCTTGATCTAACCATGTAGGCACAAATTTACATAGACAATGATTTGTCGATGACATGATGATTGTAGATTAAGCATTTTATTTGTATGGAAGAGAGATTTAACAAGTTTAAGGTATTTAAGATTATGAAAAGTAAGAGAATAAGATGTAATCGGCAATGAAATGATGATGTATTACGTTTAATGGTGGAATAGTAATTGCATGTGTGTGCAAGGATGAAAGTGGTTTTTTTTCTTCGAAAGGTGGATGTGTTTAAGGAGTGTGAAAGTTGTTTGATTATAAGTAGAAGGCTGCATCGAATTCGAATATGATGTGATGATTAAGTATATGAATTATATAGAAGAGAGATTTAGCATGTTTGGCTTTTAGAATTATGATTGATAAGAGAATAGAGTGGAATCAAAAATGGAATGAAGAGATTATGTAAAAGGATAGGATAGTAGTTACAAGGGGTGTTGGATGATGAAATTGGATTCTTTAAAAGTGGATGTGTTTATGGAGTGTGAAAGCTGTTGAATATATGTAGAGGGTTAAATTTGATAACATCACATAAATTACCTTCCACGCATTACATTTTGTGGGAAAACTTTTTTTTACAGCCCACAAACTTTCTTTTCTACTCTAGCTTATTTCAGTTACCCCCTTTTTAATTTAATTTTTTCTTTACTATTGATTTTGGTGCGTTGTTATGTGCTTCGCGGTTTACTCTTCCTGATAGACAATGACTAGTTGTTATTGACAGTTGAAAAATCACTGTACGGTGATTCTTAGTCGTATATTTTAACCACAGGTTGCAAAAACCGCTGATTGATAAATAAATTACTGCTGATATGGTAGCCTTTGAAATTTTGGTATTAAGAAGCAGAATATCATATTTTAGCTGTATTGTTAGAAAACGGTTTCAGAACAACAAACTATGCCCTTAGCAATGCATTATTTTCAACTTCCTTTCTTCCACCTTGTTTTATTACTCCTGCATAAATATGCTGAGAGGCTCTTCTTTTTTCCTCCCTTTTTTTCTGGGAGAAAAATAAAAATAAAAACCTCAGTGTAAAGAGATGAAGTATATTGCTAAAGCAAGAAATTGTCTAATCTTGATTTGGTTATGACTTAAGATCAGGATTTCTCCTTTAAAACAATTCTTGAAAAGGAGGGGGATTCGAGATGAGTTTGTGTCTACGTAGTTTTTCAGATAGTTGTAGTTAGGGCTGTCAATGAGTACCCGAAAAATCCGAAATCCGTCCGCATCCTAATCCGAAAGTAGATAGTATCCGATATCCGAAAAAACGGATGTGGATATGGATACGTTGATATCCGCATCCGAAAAATATCCGTCCGATTTTTTTAACACTATACTCAAAATTATATGTATTTTAGTGCAATGAATTAGATTTTTTTTTTAGTGCTTTAATAAGTTGAAGGTTTATATTATATGCACTAAATGCATATTAGCTTCTCAAATTTATTTAATTTCATCACGTTTGTTTATTTTTAACACTTTTAAGACCAACAGAATTGAAATAAATTTATGTTAAACTAAAAAACTTCATTAATATTTCATGGTTTATCGATCGTTGGCGAATAAGATAATTATCCAATATCCGTCTGTATCCACGGATACAGATATCCTGTATCCGAAAATGGATTCGGATACGGATACAGATATAGCACTATCCGTATCCGAAAGTATCCGTTGACAGCCCTAGTTGTAGTAGGGCTTACTTCCAAAAACATAAAATACAATCGAATTAAACCACTTATCTCTTGCCTCGTTGACCAATTCTTCGCTAATCACAGCTACTTTTGTACTGCCTTTAACTTCTGGCTCGTAATACTGAAGTTGTACTGAGCTATGATGCAACTTGTTCTCTATGACAGCTTCATTCCACGATTTTGACTGAATAGCTTTAGCTTCGGTCAAATCTACCTTAGTATTCGAACCTAGATCAGGAAAATCAAGTTTCGAATCTAAAACTGGAGCTCAAAGATTTTAAGAAAGACTAACTCGGCTTGCATGTTGCAACGATGGAGAAAAATCGGGAGGAGAATCGAGATTTTGAAGTGATTTTGCTTTGGAATTAGAAATTGGAGTAGAAGAAATCGCTTTCTGTGTCGCCATTAGGTTTGTATATATGTAATTTCAAATAAGTAAAAAAAACTACGACAAATTAAATTTTGATTGTCTGGTATATAGTATTACAAGTTGGTATTTCCATTGGTACGTATGTATAGTAGCGGTTGTTTATCCACCAGAAAGAAAAGATAAACGGAAGCAGAGAATCAGAGAGAAAATACAGACTGCCGAAAATCAGAGAATAAGCACCTCTGGTCAAAAGCACAAGCTCGAGATATGCGCGCTACATAGGAAACTAGATGTTGATGATTTCCTAGAGTGAGCCGCGCAAGGTTTTATATCAAATACCAAACTTGGTTCATACGAGGTTTCTACGTTTTCTGAGTTTGCTACAGGCTAGATTTCTTTCGTTTCCGATTTTGCTATAAACTAGGTTTCTATCATTTCTATGCAATGCACAGTTAAATCTGTGAAAAATTATCAATCCATAGTTAAATGTATAAAAAATTATCTGGAAACGATAATGAACATCATCATCTATACAAGCATTTTGATCATTTTCCAGTCCGTTGTGTTGATTTTGTTCAGGTTTTCTCTGTAACAGAAATGGAACTAGACAGTTTACGGTTTGTTTCCAGAAGGGCACAATAGCTATATTGAAAGAGGAAAAAAAAAAAAAAAAACTTTTAATGGGGTGTGCAAGGAAAGTAGTGGAGGTTCAATAGAATTAGGCGGGTAGAATTGACCTTAAACTCATTGTTTAACTTTTAGGTCTGTGAGTCCATCTAGTTACAGTCGATTTGGTATTCATGTTGTCTGCTGAGTGATATTTAAATAGCAATCTCAATGTTAGGCATCCCTGCTAAAATGAATTTCACACAGATATAGGTGTCTTACTATTTGGTACTTGATTGTGATCACTGCAATGAGTTGCATATTGCTGGTGTTTAATAATATTTTCTGTTGATGATATTTTGATAAATTTCGCCGTATATTATGGTTGACTCACCCGTCTGTTTATTTTTCTGTTTACGGATAATTGCAGACAGCTTATTTTGATCTTCTCCTTTTCCTTTTCTTTTTCAGGGCACTTGCAAATGGAGCACTAATTCAGCATGTGATTTTCTTCAGCGTGACTTGGTTTAGTCCTTGTGTTGACTGAATATTTAGGGATAAATTAGCGGAGACATGATATATAAGCCTTTGGGGTGTTTTTAAATTCTGTATACGGATTTAATTTTGCTTGAACTTTTTGTTAACTACAAAACTTTGCTGTTTATTTTGAAGGTTACTGCTCGGAGCAAATACCATGGCTACTGAATATCACTTTCGTATTTTAATGTTATGTCATATGCGTGTGTTACAATGTGGATTACCATGTAGCTTCTCCAGTTTTTGTTATTGATTTGTCGGAAGTTATGTAAATATATGTTGAAATTAGAAAGCTAATTAATGTGCAGTCGCTTTTACTGCTAATTAATCTGAATTGCCCTGTAGTACATGGCCTACCCTTGGTGGTTGAATATGCAAGTTTTGTGGGTTGGATATGCAAATTCTGCATTGGAAAATGCTAGGTAGACCTGAAATGTAAAGATAGTATAACAATAATATGAATTTAAGGAAAAGAGATAATACAATTTGCGCAATCAACATCCATTTTGAAGTACATACAATAGTCAAATTGCAGTTTAATATTTATTAAAGTTGCAGTTTGAAAAGGGAATACGATTTGATTAAGCATCAGGACATGGTATTAGTACGAAATTTGATTTTGACTATCGCCCAACCTGCAGTCGATTTGAAATTTTAGGTCCAGAGCAACAAAGGATCATGAATGTGATTTCAAGTATTAAGAACTACAAATTAAACTCACAGCAACCGGTTTTCCGACAGTAAATAAATCATCAAGATTCCTGGTCCATTCAATCCGTTACAAATGCATCCAGACTGACTATAAACAAGAGACGTCTTACTCTTATGTCGACCTCAAAGCTCGTAACTAGGCAAAGAGACAACCGCTTTCAGAAGCAACAACATATCCAATATTTAAGCAAAAGATTGAATAATCATATCATATTTTCCATATACTAGATAGCAAAGCAACAAAACCAGTGCATATCCATATTAAATAAATAAAAGTGGAAATTAAAACATGCTAAGTTTTACACTTGCCTTTGCTTCTTGATCCCAAAAAAAAAAAAAAGTTCCCATTTACAGAACATCTCATATATATCAAGCATTCAAAGTTCAAAAAACAGAAGTTACCAAAAAAAAAAAAAAAAAAAGTAAGCAAAATATAAAAGCCCGCTACTGCTTCTTAGGTTTCCGAATTTTGACATACGGGGATAATCCAAACAGATGTTGAACTTGTGGTTCCCATCCCAACTGTTGAGCTCTACAAAACATTAGAAAAGTATTTGCAAAATATGAATTGAATCCCATAAGAACGTGCCACCACGCATGGCCTTGAGGATTAATGTACCAATTTGAGAACTTATCGCAGAAAACGCGATCAAGTAACCAACAAAGACTTCCAAGGCAAATGGTTGCCACATAAAGTTTGGCGAGCCGCTTGGCGGATGCCTCTTTTGTGTGAATGTAGTACTTGTACATGCGAGGTACGCAGAGGAGGCAGAGACCGATGTAGTGGATTTTGAATCCTATTCGGAAGCGGATGAATGAATGAACAACTGCAAAAGCAGCACCATAGAGGAAAAGAAAAGTTGGCATCGTGCTTCTGTAATGCCAGTCTGGGGAGTATAGCACATAGAGATAGAGGAGCATCTCCCAAACCATTGGTGTTTCATCGCTTTGTTGCAATCTATGTAGAGATGAAACTAATAAGCATATGTGTAGTATTCGCATGCTTATAGTGCATGTCGTGTAATATGTAATATAACAAGGTGGGGGTGTAATGTCAAAAGATTCAACAATACAATATGTAACATGCATTGCTTTGAAATAGATGTAGACAGTAATGGCACTGCATACATCGACATACCTACAAAATGTGCCATTAATTTTGTTCGTTAAAGCATTTTATCATTGATCATGAGTACATATACAAATATCTACTAAACCTACTTCTGTTGATTTGTGAAAAGAGGTGTTAACAAGCAGAAAATTAACGTCGGAAAAATATGATTAATTAAATGAAAAGCAACTTACACATGTTGCAGTGTAGCATGGAACACCATACTCCCGATGGAGAGGATCATATTAGATATGTGAAGGACACTAAATCTTTTCTCAAACCGTTGGCTTAACGCATTTACGAGGCCAATAAGTGCCAGTAGGATGCAAGGTATATTGGATATAGTGTTGTAAAATTCAGCAATGTATGATGAGACAGCATAATTTTCTTCGCACAATTCAGTAGTAGACGTGACGGGCCCCCAAAAACTTGAAATCATGGTCTCAGTCATTTGCCCAATACTTGTTTTAATCGATTTTAACTTAAATCCGTATCCCTTGCATTGCACAATTCCATACAAATCTAAGATGGGTGTATATATCATAAATGTTATGCAATATATATAAGAATTATCAACATTATGAGAAAGCGAATAAGTTAACATAAACAGCAAGAACAAGCTCGAGTTGTTACACTATCCTCTAAAAAGAGGCAAACAAAAGAGATGCAGAAATTAAACAAGAATATAAATGAACTAAGGTGAAAAAGATAACATTTCAAACTTTGACCTAAAATATCCCAACTTATGACATCCCATTTATAATCTTTTAAGAAGTATGTTTGAGGATTATTAAGTGATTAAAAACAAACTGACAAGTTTTCCTTCAGTCCATGAACTAGCATGCACAACGAGGACAAAGAAAATTGGCCCATAGGACCATAGCTGCAGAAACATGTACAATTTTTATTGTATTGATCATACCGCACTGATAAGCATCTGATATTTGCATCAAGTTTTTCTGCTATATTTATCTAAAGTAGCAACACAACGAATACTATCGCAGGTATAATCTACTAAATATTTGTGATGTGCGGTGCATGTGCGAATGCAATTTTGCAAGTACTCTTCACGAGAGCGTTTATTTTTATTTTATTTTTTCTTTGTTATATATATATACATCTATTCATCACATGCAATGATTATGTTCATGAAATATAGCTAACCAAAATTTAAGTTAGCATCCCTTATACTTCACATCTACCCCTGTCTCACCACTAATTGCGAATTTCCTGCAGCATCAATCATAATTCATGCACGCCCAAAACCTACTAGTTTGTCTGTGAATCTGTTTTTTCCATCACCTTAAAGTGTTAACCTTAGACACAAAGGAATTCTTCATTCTTGCTTAGAAGTCCATTAAATTTTCAAATACCAATGGTGCTCCTATGTCCTAACATATAATCAATCATTAAAAGCAGTACAAAAATACCCTACAGCACTTGCCTACAAAGGGGTAGTTCTTCAACAAGAGATTTTTTATATAAGAATTAAAAAAATTCTTTGACTAATACAATCTACGGGTAAGTAAGCAACTTCAGCTGAATATGAATCTTCTGCATTTAGAAGACTACAGCTTATTTGTTTATTTGAAAGCAGATACAGATTGTTGGATTTTAAATTTTGTAATTCAGCAAAGCGACTGTGGGTAACAAACATTGAACCATACAGCACACCAATGAAAAGGAATTGTAAAATTGAAGTGCAAAACATTTTATTTACCAAAACATATAATCATAAAACGATTTGTAAATTGACAATTGAGAATCGACGAATAAAAATAATAATTGATCTTCTGCTGTAGAAGAGAATATACTTAAAATTGATATTATGAAATACTGCAAATATGGATACCTAATGTCTCATAATGTGCTTATCCCCAGTCTACCGCATATTTTATTTTTCAATCCAATCTTTTCCCATTAAATTTTCAACTTGTTTATTAATTCCCCTATAGTACCTAACAGGGTATATATATATATATATATATATATATATATATATATATATATATATATATATATATATATATATTTGAATTACTGATTAAATATTAGTTAAAAGTAATAACAAATATATGAACGCTTTGAAGTACTAGTACCTATTCAAAGTAAGAAAATATCCTATAAAAGCTTCTACATTTAGTTAAATGCCTATATGAAGGAAACTCGGAAAACTAATCTCTTAACAAACTGCTACGCTTCATGCTTCTTTTTAATAAGGTACTATTAACAGAGCTTTTGAAATCACATATGATTATCACATTCATACTTGTCCTCATTTTTTTCCTTGAGAATATCAAAAACCATTGCTGATGCAAAATAGTTTATTTGAGGAATTTAATGCAGTTACATATGCAAGGGCATGAAAGATAAGCGACGAATACAATCTTGTCTTTATTATTAAACAAAAGATGAAAAGCACAAATATTCAGAAAGACGAGTAGGAAAGACAAATAATGAAAAGAAAGTTTGGTACGAAGAACGGCATTGTTGACTATTTAGTTATCCCTAAAAACCAAGTTCAATCAACGATTCAGTTCAACAGAAAAACGATGCTTATTTTAGAATATATTATATTCTCCTTTAAATCATTTCCAGCTAATAGAAAAAGGACTTAATATATAACCAGAGCTCGTTACTGTTCCCTGAATTGGTGGAAGTGTTCCACATAATATCACATTAGAAGTTAATGTGAATAACTAAGTGGTAAATGAAAACAAAGACAGGAAAGGGGGGGGGGGGGGGGGGGGGTTGGCATATCTTCCTACTGCTTCCAAATCAATGGGGATTATCAACGAACAAATTCAGCAGAAGATGATAGGAGATTTGAAGGGGTAAAAAAAAAAACCTATAATATTCATTGAGCATACAGAACCATACTTAAACTGGTACATCTTCAGGCCAAAGTTCAAATAAATCGCAAATTGTACACCATAACAATCATGGATAATTACAACAGAATTGATATTCTAAGAATTCAGTGTCAGCCTGTTAAGATATAGTAGATGATATTTGGGCAAAAATACCAGAGATTGACAGGAGCAAGAACTCTCGAAATTTAACTAATAATAACTTCATAGGTATGGCCAATCATAAAAAAACATTCAACTTTTTAATGAAGTACGATGCTATGCAACATTAGAAGGTAGCGCACACTAAAGAGTAAGAATACATCACAATCGTATCTTCTCCAACAAATCGAGAGAGAAAAGTACCAGAAGACTGCTAGAGAAGTTAATCGAGTCGGCGGTTCTGTTGAACCTTTGTCGCTGACAGGATCGCTATTTGGGGGAGCGTCCTCACTCTGGAAATTAGGGCAAATTTAAATGTGGGGAGAATGGTAATACGCCATGGAAAAACACACAAATTTGTGGAATTTTTTTATTTTATTTAAAGGTGCTAAAAATCCAATTTTTTTCCTTTCATTGTTATTAATAACTGTACTTTTTTCTAAGGAAAAGTCTACATAAATATAAAATGGTGACACAAATTTAAATACAGAAATTGTGGACTATTAGATCCGCTGGATTTCACCTCTCATGTAAAGATAAATAAATCCAGTGGTCTACAATTTGTGTAATTAATTTTGTATCAGCATTTTCTGTTCAAATAGCCGCTCTTTTTTTAGTTTAAGTTTGATGAATCCACTGTTTAACAGTACAATTTTGAAGTTAATAATTTATTTTGTGATTTTTCGCTAATTTAATTAAACATATCATTATAATATATTTGAAAAAAAAAATAGACTTTCAGGTATGAATTTGGAACTTTACATATTTGCATTTTAAATATAGAATAGTTGATTCAGCATTAACATTCGAAAGGAAAATTTAAAATTGATGATTTTAATTTTAAAAGTTAAAAGAACCAATTTTAATAGACAAAATTTCAAAAAATGTTAGTTTTTCAAACTAATGACACAAATAGGCTAGTTTCAAAACTATTTGTGAATATATGCTAGTTTTGGTCAGCTCAGCGATGAGTTGACCAACTTTTTTTTATAAAAAAATATGGGGTGTACTTCTAAAGTGCGTCCCCCATAATATTGTACTGACGCACTTGCCAAGTGCACCGATATATATTTACACTAGCGCACTTGCCAAGTGCGCCAGTATATATTTACACTGGCGCACCTGCAAAGTGCGCCAGTGTAAATTTTTGCCAAAGAGATTAGTACATTTAATAGGAGATAACGTTATATTTGGTTAACGATCAAACTTTTGACTACTTTCTTTTTTATTACAAGCCTACCAACCGATTAGTATCAGTTAATCATGAGCATCGAGATTAGTCTATAATCCAAATATGCCCAATTAGGTATAATTTTTGCCATATTTCACTCATTGTGATGCTCAATTTTTAGCGAAATAATGTATTGTTTCGTAACACGGAGATTTCTCTTGATTTGCCTTATCTTGATATTTTGTGCCCAATCATCATTTCACTATCTCTCACGTTTCTTTTAGTCTAAAATGCACCATTCTTGTTAATAATAGAAGTACAAAACATGCACAATAGCCAACGCATATTAAGTGTGGATGTTCTATATTTATGTTAATGATACATTCCACGTTTTTCTCTCTTTCCGACAAAGTAAATTTTGTAGCAATAATGGTAAGATAGAAGAATAACCGACCTAGTTAATTACCTAATATCACATGGTTGTCAAAGTTAATGGACACATTAAACAATTTGTGTTGTTTTACACTGGCGCACTTTGCAGGTGCGCCGGTGTAAATATATACTGCGCACTTGGCAAGTGCACCGGTAAAATACTATGGAGGCAGGCCCGACCCTTCACATATGCAACGGATCCATTTTCCTAGGGCATCGCTGCGCATAGGGGCAACACAACAGAAAAAAAAAAAAAAACGCAATTTTTCTCAAGTCACTCCAATACACCGTCGCCTCGTTCACGAATCACGGTTCACCGCCGCTCTTCTTCTTCATCGCCGATCAACTCGGCCACATCTCAGCCTCAGTCGTCGCGTTGTTCTGGTGTTCTTCAGAGTTCAGACCAACCTTAGGTTGATAGCCCTAATTTCTATTTTCACATGATGTGAGTTAATTTTTATTTTTATGAGTTTATGCCTTTCTGCTTTAAGTGTTCTTCAATCCCAAAGTTCAAATAAGGTGACGTTTGGAAAAAAAAAACTAAAGGAATTAAAAATGTAAAAAGCACGCATAACAGGTGCTTCTAGTAGTTGTATATAGACTGATTTATGATGCAGGTTATCAAAACTTTGCAACAATCACCCTATTTGTCTCAATGCTTTGAAACTGAATGATTACATGTCTTGTTTTGTTATTTAAAAAGTCCTAGGTTCAACATGTGTACTTTTTTTTTTTTTTTGGAATTTCGAACTAAGTTGGATTTGGATTATATTTGTGTCACATTTAGTTTATTGTCTTTTTAATCCTAGATTAAGTAGCTTGTGTTATATCACGATTTGAGATAGGAATCGAAGATAAAATTTTGGATATCAAAATAGAAAAAAAAAGCAACGAAGAGATGAAGAAACAAAATCATTAGTTGGCTCAATTTCATCTTTATTTCAAGCAAGAAATAAAAAAGTTCAGACTTCAACTCAAATTGATGAAATCAATTGGGATGATGAAAATATAAATCTTGATGCCGATAATGATGAAGGGCCTATAAGTGAAAATGTTGATGTAGAAATTGATAATCAACGCATTGTTGAAGTCACGGAAGATGAGCGTAATGAAGATGTTGGCAATTCTTTTGATGAAGATGTTAATGATGCAACCACAATTGATCTTGAGAAGGATGTTGATATTAATTATGATCCGGGATTATGGGGAAAAAATTAGTGACACCAAAAGAATCATGTTAATTCAACGTGGTCCGATTAAGATTTTAAAAGAAAACGATGCATTTCCAAGAAGCAAGATTGACGGTAGACATTTTTCTTCTAAACATTACATTGGTGGCTATCCATGTAGAGAAGAGCATGAAAGAAAATGGCTTATATACTCAAATGAATGTGATAAAGTATATTGTTTTTGTTGTAAGCTTTTTAAAAATACACAAAAGGTATCTCAATTGGTCGGTGAAGGATGCAATGATTGGCATAATCTATCCAAGAAGCTAAGAGAGCATGAAAGTAATCCTTTGCACAATCCGAATCTTATAAAATGGGTTGTTTTGCATAAGGGGCTTCAATAAATGAAAATAATTGATAAAGCAATGGAGACTCAAATTGACCAAGAGAGGCAACGTTGAAAAAAAGTACTTGTGCGTATAATTGGTGTTGTCATAACACTTTCAAGAAATAACTTACCATTTCGTGGATCAAACGAAAAGATTTATGAGAAAAATAACGAGCTTTTTTGTCAACTTATAGAATTTGTGACCGGATTTGATCCAATTATGGAAGAACATCTTAGACGTGTGGTAAATAATGAAATAAATCATCATTACCTTAGCCATAAAATCCAAAATGAATTGATAAGTTTGTTGGCTAACAAGATCAAAGTAACAATGCTTCCAAAGATAAAGAAGGCAAAGTATTTCTCCATCATCCTCGATTGCACTCCGGATTTGAGTCATAAAAAGAAAATGTCCATTATTATAAGATGTGTGAATGTTGATGACGCAGGTGATATAAATGTAGAAGAATACTTTCTTGGATTCATAACCGTCGACGATACATCCGGACTTGGTCTTTTTAAAGAACTTGAACTTGTTTTGGATACTCTTAAACTTGATATTAATGATGTGAGAGGACAAGGTTACGACAATGGTTCAAATATGAAAGGTAAAATTTTAAGTTATATATTATAATCCTAAACTTAATTTTAAACTATCGATTTTTTTTTTTTTTTTATTGAATCTTTAATAGGGAAACAACAAGGGGTGCAAAAAAACTACTTGACATAAATCCTAGAGCTTTCTACATTTCATGCGGATGTCATAGTCTAAATCTTACTTTATGTGATACAGCAAAATCGTGTATAAAAGCTAGAAACTTTTTTGCATATGTTCAAAAGGTTTATACTTTATTTTCTGGCTCAACTCATCGATGGGAAATACTCCGAAATCATGTGAAAGGTTTGACTCCAAAACCATTATCGACAACTTGTTGGGAAAGTCACATTGAAAGTGTTAAAGCAATAAGATTTCAACCATTGGAGCTAAGAGATGCTTTGACTGATATTGCTAATAATTCTAAAGAGGACTTTGTAATGATGGAGGCTAAAGGATTATGTCAAAATGCTTTGGAGAATTTTGAGTTTCTAATTAGCTTGTGTATTTGGTACAAGATATTAGACAATATTAATCGAGTTAGTAAGATACTTCAAGGAGAGGAAATGGATATTGAAGATGCAATCTCTAAAATTAAAGAGCTTGTAGCTTTTTTTGAAAAACTTATAGAAAACGGATTTGAACCCATGATGGAAGAGGCCAAAGAAATTGCAAATGATATTGGCATTGATCCTAAATTTTCTGAAAAGAGAATTGTTCGTAGGAAAAAACAATTTGATGAGGACATCATAGAAAATTATGAAAGACAATCTCCAGAGGAAAATTTTAGAGTTGCTTATTTTCTACATATAATGGATCAAGCTTTAACTTCGCTTAGAGATCAGTTTGAGCAATTTAAACATTATGAAGGAAATTTTGGTTTTTTGCTAAATTTGAAGTTCAAGAATATTGACGATGATAAATTAAAGGATAATTGCATGAATTTGGAAAAATATTTGACACATGAGGATGAAAAAGATATTTATGGTAAGGAGTTGTTTTATGAGCTTCAACAATTGAGAGGAATTCTACCATCAGAAGTTACTACGTCAATTGGTATCCTTAATTTCTTGAAGTCTTATCGAGATGTAAGTAGATTTCTCAACGTTTGGGTTGCTTACCGAATTTTACTGACTATTCCTGTTACGGTTGCTTCGGCGGAAAGAAGTTTTTCAAAATTGAAATTAATTAAAACATATCTACGAGCTACTATGTCGCAAGAGAGATTAAGTGGATTAGCTATGATTTCAATCGAGAATGAATACTTGGATATGCTTAACTACGAAGAGATAGTAGATGAGTTTTCTCTAAAAAATGCAAGAAGAAGTTGCTTCCGTTAATATCTATTTATGTATTTTAGTATCCAATTGACATTTAGTTTTTTTTGGGATATGTAATCTAAATGTTTTGACAAGTATTTTGTAAGCAATGTTAACTTTTTTAATAGTATTTGCATTTTGCTTCGTATATTTAATTGTATATTAAATTTTGGGGCAACAATTTTTTTCTTCTTTTCAAGTTGGACTAGGGCATTAAATGTGTTAGGGCTGCCCCTGTATGGAGGTATACTTCAGAAGTGCACCCCATATTTTTTATTTTAAAAAGTTGGCTATCTCATCGTTGAGTTGGTCAAAACTAGTCTATATTTGCAAATAATTTTGAAACTAGCCTATAAAAAACTAGCCTTTTTTGAAATTTTGTCCAATTTGAATTTGTGTTTTAGAAAGCCAAGGAGTTCAATTGATAAAATTTGCAACTTCTCATTAATTTAGAAATAAACAATAAACAAACAAGGGTAATATGGCACTAAATGTTGGTGAGATATGATGAGAATGAAATCTTTGCTTTAAGATAATAGTTTCTTATATAAGTACCATGCCGTTAAAACGCATAGTGGATCCAATGCAACAGAGACACTAAAAGTTATATCGGAGAAAAAACGAAGAAATGGTATGATATAGCGGATGAGTCGAAAATAGCATATGAAACATATATTTAATGCTTTTACAAATGAAAAATATATAAAAAATTAACATTCAATTTAATTATAATCAGTACATTCTTAGTTCTAAATAAAAGGAAGTGCAAATATATGTAGATAAATGTAAATTTTTATTTAGTTTGATCAAATTTGATAGAGTATTATGGTGTTTTCTATTTTGAAAAATATATGTCAAAAGATTCTATTAAAATAGTAATTTTATAAATTTTATGGTGTATAAATGTCCTTCTTTAATTCATTTATTTTGTAGAAGATATTGCGTAAATAGCGAAATATGGCTGAAATAGAGGGATATACCTGGGATATTGAAATATAGCAGGATTTAAAGCGGAAAGACTATGTTAGAGGCTATTTGCAAATATTGTAGCGGTAGAAATCTATTTCGTGACATAGCGGGGATATGGCGGGGCATTAACTGCACAATATAAGTAGTAATAATATCTTCCAAAGATCACAAATATCATATAATTCGTTACTCATGTAGTCTATCTAAAAGAAACAAGTATTTCACAAGATTTAGTGAGCTATAAGTATAAATATTTAATTTTTGTAATTGATATAACCATTCCAATAAACCAACTCCTTAGTTATGTTTAAATGGACAAAATGCAAACATTGTCATAAAGAAAAGTATGAACAAAAGAATAAGAGAGGGATGACATTTTTATTCATTCAGATGTATTTACAACATACATGAGCTCTCTATTTATTGTTGAGTATAACAATATGATTTTGGTTTGATGATAACAAACATATATATTATTATAAATGTGTTAGTATCTGTACTATTCTATATTGCATCACATAAAAAAATAAATATTTATTTTGAATAAAATGCTACTGCACATAATTTAATATTCAAACAGTTCTTTTATTCAAATAAATATTTTATTTCAACATTTGAAATGGTACATATTGTTTGACTCCACTATTGTACATTCAATTCACATTTACATTGATTTCTCACTACAACACCCATTTCACTCAAAATTCACTCAGTCACATGTACAAGCACTTCTAAAGTCAACGCAATAGCCTGATGCGCAAATGGAAAATGGGCAAGGTGTATACTGCAAGGACCAATGTATAAAGCAAATGAAACATAGCAGCCCAAGTGGAGCAGTTTCAAGTGTGGCAAAGAACAACTAGCAAACACAATACACAATTTTATGCAGCTGTGAATATGATGGGTTTGATTGCATCAAGTATTACATGCAAAAAGCATGACATATATGGCAAAAGCAAGTCATGGCATCAACGTTAGCAAATGTCCAGAATGGTCAAAGCCACACATGTGGGTGCAGCTGGCAATTCATTTGCATATACAAGGAACAAGCAAGGCAAGAACGAGATGTGAAACAAGTCACACATAAGAATGCACAAAGAGTTCACAAGTAAAGACAATAGCCGCAAAACTGGTGCTAACAAGCCACAAAGCTCAAAACCAAATGAAAAATGCATGCACAGGTGTAACACAACAAATGGATATGCAAGATATTCAAATGAATGTTCAAATGAACAACACAACAAACACATATGTACACATAAATATTATGCATATATATATATATATATATATATATATATATATGCGACTATAGGAACACAAAATTGAACACAAATTTATGTACACAAAATCTAGACCACAAGATTTGTTTGTCTTTATGTGTGAAGTGAAATTCACGGGGAGATCTAATAGCTTAGATTTTGTGTGTTTAATTTTTTATCAAAAATTTGTGTCCATTTAGACTTTCCCATATATATATATATATATATATATATATATATATACACACACACACACACACACACATATACATACACACACATGTGTATATGGATTAACTTTTGAACAAAAAACATGTGCAAATACAAATACACATGAAGGCAGAATTGCCAAGAGAAGAAGAGGCAAGCAATTGCAAGCACATAAGATAATTACAGCTACCAAAGCTGAAGCACAAGTACAAGTACAAAGCATGGTCAAGTGCAGCAACATGTTTGCGAACAAGTAACAATGCACAACAGGCAAGATTAAAAAAAAGAATGCATGTATTCTTATCAAACAAATGAGGCAGTGAAGTAATATGCAAGTGCAGTTGTTGTTCAAGTTTTTGGTAAAATTGCATCTGCCCTTATTAGAAATTCATAAGGAATTTTTCAAATCAATGTAAGCATGGATACAACACTTCTTATGGTTCGAATTAATATCGCGACAACAGATTATCTTCATATTTGAACAGAGAATATAGTGCTAAAATATATGAAAAATATCAACGAAGTTAAAATCAGCAAGAAACACATATATGGCATGCATGATTACACAGAAAATGATGCAAACATGCATGGCAATAGTCAGAGAAGAATACAAGGTGCAACAACATGAACACATGTATATGGAGCAAGCAGAGCTTCAGGAAAACAATCACAATTGAGCAACAGAAAATGTTCTCATGTTAAAATGGTTATAAAAGAAAAGGCAATTTCTTTCAAAATTGACTGGTTTAAAAATGGAAAAGAATACAATTTTTATTCTTGGCAAATGTATAATCGGTAAGTAAACATTTTGGACAAAACATTTTATTTTCGCAAATACTATTCAAAGATGTCAGGACTCACTGCCTAGAATACCCATCAATTTATTTCCAAAATACACAGTGAGCTAATCTTGGCCAAATGTTATTTCCAGAAAGTAGCAATGAATTCATCAATGAAAATCACGCATGGATTTATCAACGAGATTAAAGGTTTTGTTTTTGGGCAAGGATGTATTCACATTTTCAAAACCTTCCAAAAGATTCACAATAGCATTTTTTTGGGCAAGAAAACTAATCTAAACTTTCCAGAATTCATGTTATTCTAAATTGTTATTTTCAAGCAAGGTGTAAAGAATTCAAATCCGGAAAATCATGCAATAAATTATCAACATATTTAAAGGTTCTTTTATTGGCAAAGAATGAATTCCAGGAATATATCTGGCAAGAGATAATTTCGATTCTTTCCAAGAAATCACATACAATTATTTTTCGCAATAAGAATAATCCAAATTTCCTAGAACCAACGATACACGCTATCTGTCATTTTCAGAAAGTCATCGAATATATTTGGCAAGAAGAACATTTCAGAATTCACCAAATATGCAAGGATTATTTCTAGTATGTTTGAAAATTTCAACATGCAAATATCACTATCAAATTAATTAGGAAAATTAGAGAAATCTAAGGGTTTCTAATACCCTATATGTACACCCATTTCATCATAGGAAAAAGCATCGAAAACCACAAGCAAATCAATCGAAAAAGTAAATCAGAGATACTTACATACTTCGGAGTTTTCGATCAAATTGCAAACACCGAATCAAATGATCACGGAGCATCGAATAATCGGAGGGTTCAGAGAACAAAATCAAATCAACGTTGAAGTCGCGATTTGGAAGGAGTCACTGCTAACACGCTTTTTTATCGAACCTATCACACGTCAAGTATTTGATGAGCGACGCGCTCAAACATTAAAAAACACAAAGCAGCGGGTCGAAGTCGCGTCGCAAACACAAGAAGACCCAAAATCTCTATCAGATGACCTCTTTTGGGCCCAATAAACCCTTAGGAAAACCGCCATCCAAGCCGAAGGCGAGTCGTCAAGCGGGTCCGGGCGCAGCGCCGGTGGGGGTCTGGGGCCCCATAGTCCCGGCGGCGATCATCCGATTTTCTCCATGTTGAAAGCTCAGATTCCTTCATTTCGAACAAGCAAAACCGTGGATTCCCTCACTTCGCATTCAGAAACTTCAACTCCCTCGAGAACACAATTTCGGCCCCCTCCTTCATCAATTTCGTAAGGGTACAAAATTCGTACCCTTCCCGGGGGTACGAATTTTCGCATCCCCAGGTGGGGTGCGAATTTTGCACCCCTCACCAGGGGGTATGAATTTTCTAAAAAGGGGCTGTTTTTGGGGGTTCGAAATTAAGGGTTGTGGTCCCCATTTCCTGCTTACTCCCACCTAACCTCCTTCCTATAAATACCCCAACCCTTGGCCTTCATTTGGATCTTTTCCCTTGGAATTTTTAGACCTTAAGAGCTCCAAACACTCATTAATGGCTTCCAACACCTTCTCTATGGCCATTGGACATGACATGAATAATTGAAAGGTGGTGCATACATATTCCATAACTTGTTGGATACTAGCGAGCATAATTACACCGTCTCTAGACCTCTTGGACATCAAAGCTTGTTTTTCTCGTAGTTGACCATGTCAACAAATTTCAAGGAAGAAGAAGAAGAATAATTTCGCCAAAGTTTATCATACTCACAACTTTGTGTACAAATATTGTAATCAGTAAAGATACGATGAATGAGAATTATAAAGTGGATGTAGGCGTTAGCGCCGAACCATTATAAAAGTTGTGTATCTTATACCTACTTTACTTATTTTGGGTAATTGTTCACACATAACCATTGGGTGTTGGCATGCGACAATTTTGCCCATCAACATTTTGGCGTGCCAGGAAGGGACGCACAACTTCAACCTCTGCATTGGATTAATTACTCGGATATTTCTTCATGTCTCGACTTTAAACTTACTCGCTTCACACCATGGTTAAGCGTAAGAAGCTCCCAACTATCACTAAAGCTCACGAGGCAAAAAGAGATGAAGGAAGTCATGAACTTTCTTCGACTGAAGTTTCGTCGAACTATGTCACTCGAGAAGACGTCGATGGAATGATCAAGAACCTCGCTACGGATTTGAACGCTCAACTTGAGCGGCAGGAAGATGCTTTCAATACCTTCCTCGCTCGTATTGAAGATCAGATAAGGAACACTTCAAGGCCGACTGGCCAAGCATATATTATTGGAACTAGTATGAATTTTCCTCCACCCGCGACTCAAGACTTGGGGGGCAACCCCACATACCAACTAGCAGGCCGACGCCGTTCCTTAGAATGGTGTCGGTTCCACTACACTCGGGGGCACCCCTAATCCCGACGTCACTCCAGCCCGTGACACTACTTTGGTTGGACAAGTTGCGGGCTCTGCAGTGGGAAATGTTGCACAAGTGCCGACGCGCGAAGCTTAGGATGGTGGCACTCCCACGGTTCCGGGAGTTAGGATTACGCCCAATGTGGCCCCTCAAGTTGAAATCCAACCAGACTTTCTTTTCAATCAACCGACTCCCAACTTGGACTTAAACACTGGGGGCACCAATGCCGTTTTGGATAATTTAAATCAATTGCTCACTTTTGGAAAGGGGTCGAAGATCACGGACGTCCTCCGTCGGTTCACTCGAGGAAGTGCTTCTTCTATGGACATGGATTGTGTGACTCACAATCCACTTTCTTTGGATATTAGGAACTCTCGAAACCCACCTGATTTCAAGCTACTAGTCTTGGATCCCTATGATGGTTGCAAGGACCCAACCACTCACCTCATGAGATACATTCGACATATGGAAGTCCTCTCAGCCTCGGAAAATGCCATGGCCAAGTGTTTCTCGCTCTTCTTAATAGACATTGCTGCAATGTGGTATAGGCAGCTGGAGCCAGACTCCATTACTTCTTGGAATGCTCTGATTACCCGATTTGTGGAACAATTTAGAGTCAACATAGCTCGCCCAAAAAGCTTCATGACTCTCAAAAGCATTAAGCAGAAACCTGGCGAGGCTATGTAGAAGTTTTTGAAACGATTCAATGCTACGGTCGCTTCGATCAAGAGACAGACCCCTCCATGATTTTAATGGCCGCAGTATTTGGTGTTCTAGATAAGTCTGAATTAAGGACTTCACTGCATCGGGACCCACCAAGGGACCTTGGTGTGTTCTATTTCAAGGATGAAAGATTCCTTCGGGAAGAGGATGCGAAGGCTGGCAAAAAAAAGCCCTCGATGTTAACACGGCTACTGACGGGGAATCGTCCGACTCTGGGAAGGCTAAGATTCATGTTACCGCTAAGGAACCCCCCTCGGGAGGCAATCCCAATAGAAATCGGGGGCAACCCAAGTTCTCGTCTTACTCAAAGCTTACTCATACTCTCAAGGAGATCTTTCAAGAGGTTCATCCCAGTCATCCTTTCAGATTGCCTCCCTTCAGGGACCTAACTCCAAAAGAAAGGGATCCTGGACAGTATTGCAAGTTCCATAACTTCCATGGCCATAATACAAATGATTGTCGGCATCTCAGGGACATGATAAAAGAGTGTATTAGGCACAGACTTCTAGCGCAGTTTGTTCGGAATAAGGTTGGGAATCAGGATACGCCCGGGACCAGTAGTGGTCGCAAGGGCATTATTATCAACTAACCCTTTTCTGTCTCTAATGTCTATGATGCAAGTCTTTATTGCGTTGGTATCTTGTGACTTGCGACTTTGGACTTTCTAGCAATGTGGATTTTGTTTTCTCGGCTTTTTGGATCAAATAAGGTGCTCCTCACTTATGGCTTTCTCAGTCTGG
Source organism: Allium sativum (assembly GCA_030737875.1). Taxonomy (NCBI): domain Eukaryota; kingdom Viridiplantae; phylum Streptophyta; class Magnoliopsida; order Asparagales; family Amaryllidaceae; genus Allium; species Allium sativum. Next base: position 354,745,860 of record CM060910.1, read on the forward strand.
CTCTCTAAGCTTGGTCAGTTGGGCTTCGACCCATGGTTTTGGCTTTAAGAGCTTTGGCTCTTCGGATGTATCCTTCCTTCTGGTTATTCTAGTTACTACGGTTGTAAGATGGTTGAGTCGGTATTACTATGTACGGGAGTTGTTATAATCCCAAGGCATGCTCTTTGCCTAGATACACCACCACTCCTAGGTTATTAATGAAAAGTTTACTTTTCTGGCTTTGAATTGTGAATGGTTATGTTTGTTTACCCATGTAATAGGAACTAGAGAGATCCTAGGCATGCTCTTCACGAACAATAAACTATTCTCTTTCCTTGACAAATGAACTTGGAATCAAAAAACTGCTATGTTCGCCTACCCATGCATAGAGGTAGGGCAGCTCCCTAGGCATGCTCTTTACGGATGACGTGCCATTGGGTTTTCCTTTGGCTTTACTAAAAAATCCCTAACCTTTACAACTTTAATAAAATTACTTCATAAAGTGAGGATGCTTACTTGCGAAGTATGAAATCGATAACGAGATTGCAAACTATAATAAGCGCCTGACTGTCTTGGTTTCTCGTCCTACTTCGAAGAGATCGCCTTGACTCGTGGCAAGTGTCGGACCGTGCACGATCCTGCTTGTTTGGATTAGTGGTCACCTTGTCAACAACCTTGGATTACATTTGGTGGACTTGTCAGTGACCCGACAAGAATATCCACTCATAGATTTGTGGCGAGCGTCGGATCATGCGAAATCCTGCTTGTTTGGATTGGTGGGTCACCTCGTCAATGACCTTGGATTACATCGGGTGGACTTGTCAGTGACATGACAAGAATATCCACTCGTGGATTTGTGGCGAGTCTCGGATCTCGAAAGGTCGTGCTCGTTCGGATTAGTGGGTCGCCTTGTCAATGACCTCTGATTATATCGGTGGACTTGTCAGTGACACGACAAGAATATCCACTCGTGACTATCTTGGCCTCTTGTCCTGCTTCGATAAGGTTGCCTTTACTCGACTTGCCAAGGTTACTGGGCTCCTCCAACCCCTCGGATATTTTGGTTATCTATCAGAGTGATCCAAGACAATCGCCATCTTTCACTGGATTTCTAACATTCTGGTTTTCGTGTTAATATGATCCGAAGCGATCATGGATTTCTAGCTTATTGGCTTTGATCTCTAGATAATACGATCTGACGTGGTCGTGGCTCTTCAGTTTTATGAATATAGAAGCTCGGTCCAGACTTCTCCTGGCTTTGGTTTTTGGATTTCTCCTTTCCTCGCAAAACACACCTTCCTAGGACCAAGCTAGATATGTTTGGGGGGGGTAGGGGGGCAAATGTTGACATGGTTTTTTGTCCAAGCTGTCACATGTCAAGTATTTGGTGAGTGACGCGCTCAAGCGTCAAAAAACACAAAGCAGTTCGGTCGAGGTCGCGTCGCAAACACAAGAAGATCTGAAAACTCTATCAGATGACCTCTTTTGGGCCCAATGAACTCTTAGGCAAACTGTCATCTGAGCTGAAGGCTAGTTGTGCTCCAAGCTGAAGGCGAGCCGGCAAGCGGGTCCGAGCGTAGTGCCGGTGGGGGTTCGGGACCCCACAGTCTCGGCGGCGATCATCTGATTTTCTCCATGCCGAATGCTCAGATCCCTTCACTTCGAACTAGCAAAACAGCGGGTTCCTTCACTTCGCATTTAGGAACTTCAACTTCCTCGGCAACACGATTTCGGCCCCCCTCCATTAATTTTGCACCCCTTTAAAGGGTACGGAATTTGTGCGGATACGAATTTCGTACCCCCTCAAGGGTACAAAATTTCATATCCCCGGGTAGGGTGCAAAATTCGCACGCCTATAGGGGGTACGAAATTTCGCACACCTGGGTGGAGTGCGAAATTAGCACCCCTACAAGGGGTACGAAATTTCGCACCCCTCACCAGGGGTTACGAATTTTCTGAAAAGGGGTTGTTTTTGGGGGTTCGAAATTAAGGGTTGTGGTCCTCATTTCCTACTTACTCCCAGCGAACCTCCTTCCTATAAATACCCCAACCTTTGGTCTTCGTTTGGATCCTTTTCCCTTGGAATTTTTGGATCTCGAGAGCTCCACATACTCATTAATGGCTTCCAACACCTTCTCCATGGCCATTGGACATGGTATGAATAGTTGAAAGGTGGTGCATACATATTCCATAACTTATTGGACACTAAAGAGCATAATTACACTATCTCTAGACCTCTTGGACATTAAAGCTTATTTTGCTCATAGTTGACCAAGTCAACTCATGTCAAGGAAGAAGAAGAAGGATAATTTAGCCAAAGTTTATCATACTCACAACTTTGTATACAAATATTGTAATCAGCAAAGATATGATGAATGAGAATTATAAAGTGGACGCAGGCGTTGGCGCCGAACCACTATAAAAGCTGTGTCTCCCACACCTACTATATTTATTTTGGATAATTGTTCACACATAACCACTGGGTGTTGGCATGCGACAATTTTGTCTGTCAACAGGCGCAAAATCTTATTTTTGCATTTGGTCACCATTAAAAGGGCAAAGAGGAAGCCAACATATTACAAAAGTGACAAAGCAAATATAAAAGGTGATTTTGTTTTATTATTATTTTAATTTGTATTTCCTTTGAAATCATTCTATAATTGTCTAGTTTCTCTTTGAATTAGGGTTCTAGCTATATGGTTTACAGTTAGGGAAAATCCGATCTCAGGTTTTGAGATCGATGCAGGGTTCTGTGCGTAAGATTAGAACAATAGCGATGGGTCGCGAGTGTACAGTTATTGTATGCGGGATATTGTTTTTTAATACCTAGTAGAAACCTTGAGGAATGCAGCAGTAGGCAGGGGTTCACCGAAGCTAGGTAAATTCTGTATCATTTATTTTCTACATTTGTTTATTCTACTATGATCTGTGTGGTAATGTTTTTTATATTTTGCAAAACTGTAATTCCCTTTAGGGTTAATTTAGATCCTACGTTTATAAACTCCACATGATATAGTAATTACAATAATGCCCTTGCTTTAAGCGTATTCATCCTTAGTATTCCAATATATTACAACACTCCCCATCGAATATGATATGCAAAGATGATAAGGTTAACTGCCTCACTAAAATCCTTTTTAATGAAAAACACTGTGGGAAAAATCATAAATAAGGAAAATAGTACAATTTAATTTCATCTTCAGGTAATATGTTTTACAATGTTACAATGAGTGTTGATACTTCTAGATCAAGATAATGCCTCATTAAAAACCTTACTAATAAAAACCCAATGAGAAAAATGTTAGTAAAGGAAAAGAGCACCCTATAACATAATTTTATATGCTCATCCTAATTCATAACACATTATTCAATTAGTTTGGTGATGCAAGTGACGCATACCAATTTTATAAACCATATTTTGAAATGTTGACTTTGGAAGTGCTTCCCTTACAAATTAAACCCTTACAAATCACCATTTCATCTCTATCTTATTTTCTTTTTGTAGTTCATGTGTGAAGAATAATTTAGGAGAAATGTATTCCTTTCTATCACCCTTGATATAACCTACTTGAATCTGAGCTACATATGCTGCATCGTCTTCATAAATAATAGTTGATCCTTCTTTAGTTGAGGGAAGTTGACACTTACTTCAAATATTTTCAATCAATGATCTTAACTAAATACATTCTCGACTTGCTTCATGTAGCGCTAGTATTTCAGAATGATTGGATGATGCTACTACTAATGTTTGCTTTATAGAACACCATGAAATAACCGCATTGCTGTTAGTAAATGCATACCCAGTTTTAATCTTTTTTATGTGGATCAAAAAGGTAATCTACATCAGCATAACCATTAGAATCAGATTATTGCCTATGTTAGAATAAAACACACTTAAATCTGTAGCTCCACGAAGATATCTCATGACATGTTTTATGTCATTCAAGTATATTTTAGTTGGTGTAGAACTATATCTTTTTTTGGCATTAGCCGATCATTTTTTTATAGTGGTACATAAAACTTTTTATTAAAACAAATAATAAAACATTATTACAAGACTAAACAATTTTTCTATCGACTAAATACACTTTTTAAGGTGGACCGTCCAGCACCAACTTAACTAGGTTATAGCACAGAAGCTTGACACAATTTTTAGACTATGAATTATTCTACGTAGGGAGACAAATATACAATACAAATAGTATCACATCAGACAGAGCCACATCTAGTAAACTAGACAACACAAGCTTCAAATCCTAGCTGACATAGAGAAACTCTTGTGTACGAAGAACCAAAGTACTACACATCCGAGTGAACTTCCAATAGAAAAATCGCTACCAGACCAACCAAGTCGATCTATCAGCAACTACGAAGCAAAGTAGATGTCAAACACCTAGCATGCTCACACCAGAATCAGGTAGAAGCACATCTTGGAGATCATCACATGTATTCAAACTCCCTAGAAGACACATCTACCTCAAAGCATAACTTCTATTACCTAAAGACAACCAAACCAGCCAACAACTTAAACACAATCAAGATGACACCCATAGCACACTCGTGAAACCATCACCAGAAAAAGCACCACCACTGACTTACCTCAAAAATAGATTTACTGGCAGTCTCAACAGAGCCTCACCAAGATAGAGATTACATAGATTCCCCTTAGTTGACTTGGTAGATTAAAGAGAACAGAAGAAACACACCAGTCGAGGAGGAGGAAAGGACGTGAAGCATATCATGGATCAAGACAACAGTAAACAAAGGTAACTCAACCATTGCGTTAAAACTCGATAATCCAACAAGTCAACGCACTACCATAAACTAATATAATCCCTTACAAAGTTACCCAACACCAGAGCACCAACAAACACCAAACCCTCCAAAACCTACCGACTAATGCCAGAATAAGCAGGACATAAATTCACCAAGCAATGAAGAACACACTTGCTTGAATACCTTGCTTTGCAGGTAAAAACACCGGAAGGATAATGGGAGGTAGGGAAGTTGTAACAACCCGTATTTTCAATAACCTGTAATAACATAAATTGAGGCAGAATTAAATTATAAAATGGGAATCAAGGGAAATGGGCTATGCCATTGCGTTCGTCTCGGAAAAATACGCGAAATAGAGTCCGAGTTTTCGAAAATCGGAGTCCGTATGACCCAGTTAAGGCCCATTGAAGTTTGCAGAAAATTACTAAGTAAAAATCAGATTCAAATTTGAAGAATTGGGCCAGCTGGGCCAAGGCGGGAAAATTCCCGCCAGGGGCCCCATGTCGACAGGCCTGTCGACGGGGTCCCCAGGGAGTCGACTGCCCTGTCGACAGCCCTGTCGACAGGGGGTGCCCGGCTGATTAGCCTGGTGCACCATTTCTGATTGGGGTTGGGTCTTGTGGCTGGTTTCTAGAGAGTTCCGGGATCTGATGGCCCTAATTCAATCTAGGGTTAATCCTATGGTTCAAATCACTAACCTAATCTATAAATAAGACCCTAACCTACCCTAAATCATTCATTATTCATCCTAGTAACTAAACTATGCCAAAATCAAAACTCTCATGGCCTCCACCCTCTTCATACAATTCCTAATCAAATCCCTAAGAGATTTCCATGCATACAAGGGTATTTAGGCTTGTATGATTCTCCTTAGCTTGCATTAAAGGCTTGTTTTTCAATTGGCATCATAAAGGAGGAGTCTTGATCAAGTTTGCTTGCATTTGGGGGCTTTAATTAGTTGCATAAGGGGTTTCTTGCATTTGTTGTACTCATTTGAGTCCGCATAAGCATTGTAAGCCCTCTTACCCTCATTTTAGAAACTATAAAGTTAATGTGTGATGAAAGTTGGGGTTTATGTATGTTTATTGAGTTGTGCATGTTATGCAAGGGTACTAAGCCATGATTTGCAAATCTATTAAGTTATGCATGTATACTAAGCCATGATTTGCAAGATTTATAAGTTATGCATGTTTATGCAAGTTTATTGAGTTATGCATGTTTATGCAAGTTTGCTAAGCCATGATTTGTATGTTCATTAAGTTATGCATGTTTATGCAAGTTTGCTAAGCCATGATTTGTATGTTTATTGAGTTATGCATGTTTATGCAAGTTTGCTAAGCCATGATTTGTATGTTTATTGAGTTATGCATACTTATGCAAGATTTAAATGACAAGTTGTGCATGTTTTGACAAGTTGTGCATGTTTGACAAGTTATGTATACTTATGCAAGTTTAAAATGACAAGTTGTGCATGTTTTGACAAGTTGTGCATGTTTGACAAGTTATGCATACTTATGCAAGTTTAAAATGACAAGTTGTGCATGTTTTGACAAGTTGTGCAAGTTTGACAAGTCATGCATACTTATGCAAGTTTAAGATGACAAGTTGTGCATGTTTTGACAAGTTGTGCATGTTTTATGGTAATATGCAAGATCACTATGCTAAGTTGTGCAAGTCTAACATGTTATGCATGATTGTTGTGCAAGTTTATCATGTATGTTGTGCCAAGTTCCCTCTTCCTATCCTTTATGCGTTACTACGAATATGTAAGCGATAGAATGACGTTGGGGGTTTTGGGGTAAACTTAAAATACATGAAAATATAAGATTGGGAATTTACCTATTAAGTTAGGTCTACCCCTTGGGAATTTACCTATTAAGTTAGGTCTACCCAAGTAATTGTTTGACTTGTGATTATGTTTTGAAATGAAGTGGACATGACACTAGAAAACATAAGTGTGGCCAACTCGAGGTTGGGTTGAGTTTGTAGCGTAATCCTACCCGGAACCGACCGGCTTAACTAGTGGCTACAAACAATAGGACTCAATGTGAGAAGTTGGTCATGGGGTGCCAAGACCCGAGGTTAGACCAAGTTGTGGTGTAAAGCTACCCGGACCCGCCCGGCCTAACTAGTAACCACAACAAGGTCTAATGTGAAAGGTTGAGGTGCATTAAATTAATTAATGCCTCATGATTAGGGTTAAGTCAGGGTCCACTAATACTTAACCAATTTGGGGATTCGAGGGATTAGAATGTGGTTAAGTGGTGAACCGTTGGTTACACTTAACTAGTTTAATCCATTTGGGAGTTCAAGGGATTAGAATGGGGTTAAGCCACACTTAACCAGTTTAATCCAGGATTAGTGAAGGGTTAAATCACACTTAACCCTCATGGGGAAACCCTAGCAACGTGGTCTGTTCTAACAGTAATCCCAGTTTGGTATCATTCACAACCCTAGAAGCTAGGCTAGGGCGGGGCACGATTACTGGCGGATGTAAGCGACCAAAGGGCGATGGCCGAGTGGTACAGCGGTGCGGGTCCGGCGGGCTACGGACGTGCACGTAGTCCGATGTTGGACAAACTCGAGGCACGGGTACCAGTAGTTTAGAGATGTGCATTATTGCTTAAGTGTCTGGGGTTGACATCCGAGGGCTTGATACACCCAAAGGGGGACCCAGCACAGTCTAACTACAACCATACGTGGGCCATATGGACACCAACACTTGACGTGTTAGGATTATAGGGAGCCGATCGACTAGACCGTTGGGCTGGACCTTGTATTAAGGTCACCTCATGTTATTGGGCCAAAGCTTGGGCCAAGGGATCAATATCTGTTATGTTGGGTTGCTAGTACACCGTGGTGCAAAAACTTAGCCATGTTTTATGCGATGACACCTCTATCTATCTTGTAGTTAATTTAACATGCCAGTATGTTGTTATCTATGATCATCTCAGTTCTCATCATGATGTTAACTTTACTAGTTTATAGACTGATCGTAGCAGGGCTTACTCAGTCTTTTTGACTGACCCGTTTTGTTTCGCCTCTTTTCTTCCGTTTCCCCCCCCCCCAGGTTCTCAGGGAGGGAATACAAGAGCCTAGCTTGGATCTTGCTGCTTTCTTGGATAGCTCATGTATGCTTTGGACTTGAGCTCGCTATGGTTTCTTCCACTTTGGGGATAGTTACTTTTATGTTTTCTTTTTCAGTATCAGATGATGTTATTTTATGTACTAGACTTGTTTACTTGGGAAATTGACATTATGATGTAGCAGACTTGTTTTTGAAATAGTTTAAAAGTCTTCCGCTGTTTTATTTACTTACTCTGTTTATTTACATATATTTATATGTCATGTCCTGCCTTGCTATATCATTATGCATGTTTACCAATAATGCCCCTCCAAAGCTAGTGCATTCCTTTGCGAGTGACCCTGGCGGAGGTGGGGTGTTACAGAAGTCACGAGGTAAAACAACGTAGAAAATCCGATAAACTATACAAAGTTGAAAGGGACACCATGCTAGGGTAGAGGGGTGTTGTTTAGTGGTAGTTAGGGTTCAAGCAGGGGTAAAGCGGTGGAGGATCGAAAGGAGAGGGGGAATTTGAAGAAACGGTTCTCAGATTCGAAACGAGATAAGAAAATAAGGAATGGAAACTACATCCACGTAGGGAAAAACTAGGTGAAGAGGGAGATGAAGGGAGAAAAGGCAAATCGAAAAGCAGTAGGAAGGAAAGGAAAATGGAAGAGGAGGCGATGAAGGCAAAGAAAGGGAAGGAAAAGAAAATCAGAAAGAAAAAAAGTATCCTAATCGTCATTAACGGCTGAAGTTCCGTGTTATTAATTTATAAATTAAATTTACAGAACTATATCTTTGTTACAAGATTGACTAAGAATGTCTTGTGCATCAGGCTAAATATAACACCAATGACACTAAGATATGGTACTTTTTGATCGAATATATTTTCGTCATCTTCTTTTGGATGGCAAAGATCTTATTTAGTATCTAGCGATCTGACAAACATAGGAGTATTAAGTGGATATGCTATATCCATTTGAAAACGATTCAGGATTTTCTCACTGTAATAAGACTGATGGATTAATATGCCATTTGAACCGTGCTCAATATGTAGACCAAAACAATATTTAGTTTTACCAAGATCTTTCATTTAAAATTTTTGTTTCAAGTAATCTATTATTTCATCAATCTTTTCTGGAGTTCAAACCAAATTTGTATTATCAACATATACCGCTAAGTAGAAATTCCCTTTACCGATTTCTTTATAAAGATGCATAACATATGATATTGTTTTTATATCCAGCTTTTACCAAATATTCACTAAGACAGTTATACCATATTCTTTCGAATTATTTCAAATCGTATAGTGACCGTCTTAATTTTAATTAGTACTTCGGCTTTGATTTTGCTTCAGGCAACTTATATCTAGGATTTTCATGTAAATATTGGTATCTAATTCACCGTAAAGATAAGCTATCACAACATCAGTTAGTCTTATATCAAGCTTCTCAGAAACTACAAGGCTTATTAAATGTCGAAATGCAATAACATCCATAACAAGAGAGTATGTTTCTTTAAAATCAAAACCTGGTCTTTACAGGTAACCTTGCGACACAAATCGTGTCTTGTATCTCACAACATCATTTTTATCATTTCATTTTCCAACAAATATTCATTTATAACCCATTGATTTAACATATTTTGGCATTTTCACTATTGGTTCAAATGCACCATGTTTTTGAAGTGAATCTATCTCAACTCGAATAACATCTTTCCATTTTGGCCAATCATGTCTTTTTTGACATTCACTTATGCTAGTTGGTTCATTTTCATTATTCTCATTATAGTCATGACTTTTGGTTATTTCATTAGCTAGCGCGAATGAGAATACATCATCAATTATTATTTTACTTCGATCTCATATTTCTCCATATTTCGTATAAAATATTGAGATCTCATTACTATTAGGTACCATTTTATTTTTGGAAGTTTCTGTTTCTTTTCGGATAATAGTCCCTTAATTGATTTTAGGATAATTGGAATTTTCAATTGAGTTATCCATTGGATCAATTATGACCTCTTCATGAGGTTTGTTAATTGATAATTTTATCGTTAGACCTTCTATTTATATGCGCTAAGTCTTTTGAATCTATCGGTCTTCCACGTTTTTGTCTAGCTTTAGATTCACTTACTGTTATTGGTCCTTCGAGGATTTCAATTCTAGCTAGTGCATTTTCTGCTGGAATGTGAGATTCAGCTATTTTTCAACATAACTAAATGCATCTAGCATTTTGTTTGTAATATTCTGAATATGAAAAATTCTTTGTACCTTATATTGACTTTATTTGGTACGTAGATCCAAATGAGACATGGATGGATTATTCCATAATATTTCACATTGTTTTATTAGAACAGTCTTTTCTCCCTCTAACGGCGGAAAAATTAACTCATCAAATTTACAGTCTTGAAATCTTGCAGCAAAGACATCACATGTAAGAGGTTCAAGGTAACGAATTATCGAAAGTGAATTAAACCCCACATAAATTCCCAACCTTCATTGATGACACGTTTTAGTACGAAGTGGGGGACCAATGGGCCATGCATTTATTAGTGAAGATGAAGAGAAAAAACTACACGTTTCACAATGGATACAATGTGTATTTTTAGGGGATTAATCCCATCTCTATGTGAGTACGTGACTTAGAGAGGATCTCTAAAAATATTTTCTTTACAAAAAAACGACATATGGTCAGATAAAAAATTGATGAAGATCCTGAAAATCTTGTTCTACATGGCAAGTAAATATGAATGATTTCGTTTGATTTCCTTGGTAAGAATACTCCCAGTTCCAACAATCTTTATTAGTGTATATATTATGTGCATACATATGAATACATGCATACATACATACATATATATATATAATGTACCACTAGTCCATATATTCTTCAGAGCAAAGGAAGCGAGGCGTACACATCCATGTTCCTTTATTCAGCAAAAATAGGGCTTGACAGGGATCGAACTCAAAACAGCCCATCCAATTTTCTAAGCCTTTACTAGTGTGTTATAGCTTCCTTTGTGATTGAATAATTGTTGATTCTAGAAAGTAAACTTTTCTATTTAATTAGTCTTTTATTGAGATAAAGGAGGCTTTTATTGACAATATGAGAAAACATGCAAAAATACCCAATATAATATTTATTTATATACAATAAAGATAAGATATGTTCAGAAAGATACACATTTTTATGTGTTAATCAAATACTCTCACACTTATCTTTCACTTGTCCTCGAGTAAAACAAAAAAGGGAAACTAAACTATATAGGCCACACTTCCATAGGAATCACGATTGCATTGAGCAATGAGCCCTTAAACCTTTAGGTGTCCCTATTAGAACAAGTGGTGTCTCGTAAGGGTTTTTAGCGGATACACCCGCAAATTCCTAATGCGATATGTTATGGTCCTAATACTGCTATATGAATGCAATGAAAACACGATTCAGTTTAGAAAGGTTGCAACATAATACTATACAAGTCGAAGTCAATCTCTAGAAAATTTATGTTTCTTAACTTGCCGCTAATTTCCAACATGACTCAAGTTTTCATATGTTAAATTATAACTGGTATGTTAGTCCAGCTAACAACATAGTGCAGCCAAAATAAATTCTTGGTTTTCTTGTCATAGTTTGTAAAGCGGTATTTTTTATTTCCATTTTTATAACACGCCAAATAAAAATGGTCAAGAAGTGCTTGGGCATCAATTGCTTACTCACTCTATAAAGTGAATACTATAGCTAATTACATACACCTATCTTTAAAGATTAAGGTATACCACCCATGCACTGCCTCACGGGGGTAGAGCTTGGTGGATTGTATAGACCAACGCTAACTATTTCAACAAGATGTCAGTAATTCTTAGGTGTCCAACTCATAAAATGAGAACAAGTATATCACTTATGCACTGCTTCGCGTGCTTACTTGAGAGTTGGGAAAGAGCTTAGGTGTAACGACCCATATTTTAAACTGTCTAGTTAATTTGTTCAATAATTTTGAATATTTCATTAATATAAATAATAATTTAAATTCTGAAATGGTCGGGATTTGTTGAATTTGCAATTTAACATGAACGGGCAATTTAAAAGAATCTAATGTTGTTTGGTTTTGAATATTATTAACGTATTCGTTTATTAAAAGACGTCTGAATGTATAATTTATAATTATATTATAAAATGAGCTATAGTGGTGCGGTAGTTCGTAATATTACGTTTTGAACTTTAAATGGTTGTGCAGAATCCAATATAAGCTGGATTTCTTTGAAACAAGAAATGTCTGAATCTATTAGATTATATTTTTCTAATGGGAGAGAAAAATTAAGTTTCCATATTATAGATTTTGTTTTATGTCCAAATCAAATATTCAAATAGTCGCTATGGAATTCGTTTATAAATTATAACGATTTATTATTTAAAATAAAAGGATTTTAATATATTGAATATCGATTTGGTTTGGAATTCAACCCAAAGTATTTTATTTTGAAGCTACATGAAATTCTGCTCAAATATGTTCGATCATAATATTTTATTATTATTATATTAAGATATTTTAAAATTGATATATTTCAAATTAAATTGGACCCTTAAAATGGACTTTATTCGAACAACTGCCGTTTTCAACGAAACTAATTTTATTAAGACCGTAAGAGCTAATTATTGCTAGATTAAGTTTCACGTCAATTGGAGTTATTTTGTGAGCTTAGCATATGTAAATGCAAGTACATCGGCCATTTGGATGTGAATGAGTACCTTTTCTGGAAACAGACTCGGTTTTCGATGAAATAAGTTTCATTAGGACCATAAATTATACCATGACGTCCATTTTCATCATGAATGGAGTTTGTATGTGGGCATAGGAATCAATAAACGTAGATACAAATAAAAATTGTTAGTCACTTCATATAAATATCGCTAGTCAAATAAAAAATAAAATAATACATTAATATACACAAACACACACACTCACTATATAAATAACCATCCCTATAAATCCCTGATCCGAAAGCTTTCTTCCCGTTCTTGTATTCGAAAGATCCTTTTTTCCTTATCAGTTTCAACAAACATAAATTCAGTGTTAATTATAAAAATTTGTATGATGATTTACCATATCCTCGAACTGGAACAAAGCCTTCGTTTTCACTCTATTGTCAAATGAAATAACCCTGCCTATCAACACCCTCATCTTCCCCATGCAAAGCAATGCCTCATTTCTATTTCGAAATACAAGCCATGCGTGATGAAATCAACGTCCAATATTCACCAACTTCCTCCATATTTTTCTCCAAATCCATGAATTTAAAATCGAAGCTTACCAACTGTAAAACTACTCAGCTCATCAGGAGCGCTTAACCCACTGCGGCGAACATATTTCTTGAGTTATGGTGGCGGGAGTGGTACCATGAAGGTGGTGCAGTTATGGGCGAACAAAGGGTGGCGGCAATGGATGGGAGTGCTGGGGGATGGGATCGATGAGTTGAACTACGAAGAAATAAGGGAGATGGAGGTGGATATCCTCTGGTTTCGTGCATGTACATGAGGGTCATTTCTTTTGATGATGGTTCAATTTTTGGGGAGGCTGTGACATGTCTGTAGGGACGGAGCCTGGAGGAGGAAGGTTGTCAAATTGTGGCGGCATCGGTGATGGATCGGAGACGACCTCAGCAATCAGTAGTGGCGCGAGGAGATAGGATGTGAGGAAGAGAGTCAGTTATGTAGGCACCACTTGGGAAGAAAATGTGTGCGTAGCAGGTTATTAGTTGGAAGAAGGAAATTATATGTGGGGGAGAACGAACGATAGGCGGGCTATCAAGTGGGCTTGGTCCTTAACATAAAAAAGGATTAAAAAAGGAAAAGAACGAAGGAAGGAGAGAAATGTTGTTATGTTGTTTCCTAAATCGAATTTCATAATCGGGAAAAAATAGAAAGATGGATCATTGAAGACCATAAATCTTCATAAAAAGGAAGAATTACTTAAAATTTCTAGCTGATCCCTAGAGATATACCGCGGTTCTGCCGTGGTTGAAATCTATGGATTGCAAGGACTACTCGCTATTAATCTATATGGTGATTCCTTGGATGCAGTAAGGGTGTTCTTTCGGTTCATCCTGTTCTAGGATGACTTGTATGGACGAACGTCAAACAGAGTATATACTTAAGAATCAATTACGTTGATTTTTACAAATGTACCAAGTTTATGGCGGAGAAATTCTCTTTCTTAACACCAAGAGTATATTTATGGACGTCAATTAGTGATTTGATGGATCTGACGATGTGGCATTCAAAGATAATGAGAAATTATTTACAAGGTAAAAGTGACCTCAAGCTTCACAACCAGGAAATATCAAAATCGGGCAGGCAACACGGTTGGGTGGGTCATACCCAAGCAGGTTGTATTATCACCAATCTAGAGAAATTCCTTACTTCTTTCGCTTCTGTATCTCCGTGGATGTACGATTGAACCTTAAAACCGTAGGGTGATAATACATTCGATACACTCAAGCTGAATGAGTGGTCGGTCATGTGTGGCCGGGTTGCAAGATGTTCTTGTTGAACCCCAGTGTATCCCCTCTAGAGTACACTGATCGAAAGGTGGTCTCATACCTTGTCTTAGTTGGAATCCATTCTCCAATAAGCGTCTTGCAGTTTTCGATTATATAATGAATATGTAAAGCGTGAGATGCATGCGTTCTACTAGATAGTTATTTATTTGCGATTTGATAAACACCAGTATAACATCACTGAATTTTGATATAAAAAATGTTTTGGGTTATTGTAAGGTGTAAACCGTCCATGTTTATGCATGGGCTGGTCTTACTATCATACTTTTCTTTCAAAAAAGGTTTCTAAAGTGAAGCAAATTGTTTGTCATTTGAATTTATCACTTAAAGTATTCTAGACTGATCTGGGTGAATGTTGCTTTGCTTCAAATGTGCTCAGGTTAAACCGAGTATATTTCCAGATTAGGTTGCGCTTGGAACTACAGATGAAGAGCTGGAGTCTAGATGTATATCCATATTATTTTGAAGCTACATGAAATTTTGCTCAAATATGTCCGATTATAGTATTTTATTATTATTATATTGAGATATTTTAAAATTGATTTATTTTAATTTAAATTGGACCCTTAAAAATGGGCTTTATTGGAGCAACCTCCGTTTTCCACGAAACTAATTTTATTTAGACCGTAATAGCTAATTATTGCTAGATTCCAAGTTTTATGTCAGTCGGAGTTATTTTGTGACCGTAGCATATTTGAATGCAAGTAAACCGGCCGTTTGGACGTGAAAGAGCACCTTTTTTGCAAACGTACTTGCTTTTCGATGAAACAAGTTTAAGTAGGACCGTTACCATGACATCCATTTTTGTCATGAATGGAGTTTGTATATGGACACATGAGTTAATAAACGATATTAGAATTGGCGATAGACATGAATAAAAATCGATAATCACTTCATTAAAATATCGCTAGTCAAATAAAAATAAAATAATATATTAATTTTTTTATATACACTAAAATAACCATCCCCATAAATCCCTGATCTGAAAGCTTTCTTCCCGTTCTTTTATTTGGAAGCTCTTTTCTTTCTCATCAGTTTTAACAAACGCAAATTTAGTGTTAATTATAAAAATTCGTATGATAATTTATTGAATCCTTAAACCGGGAAATGAAACAGCAACCTTTCCCATCAACACCCCCATCTTCCCCGCGCAAAGCAACACTTCATCTCTATTTCAAAATAGAGGCCATACGTAATGAAATTAACGTCCAATATTCACCAACTTTGTGACGACCATCCCCACACCAGCCGACTTTTCCCATGAAAGTGTGCAGTACCAATGTCCAACTAGCACGGGACGGTCGCCAAAGAAAGAAAAAAAAAGAATTTGAACTAACAAGGAACCTGTAGAATGTCTCATAGCGCATGGAATAAATATGATAATAAAATAACTTTGACATAAACAGGTGAGCAGTGCATAAGCTGAAAACTAAACATCATAGCAACGGAAAATCCAAATATAGCTTATGTTCCACATCATCATTATTATAACTTTAAAACTGTCTCTAAAGCAAAGGAAAGGTACACTACTAATGTCCAAAGTAGTGACCAGCAGCAACACAGGGAGAATATATGTAGATAATACGTAGGAGTCTCCTGCTCGTCTTCGGTACAGCTACTCGTGCATACCACCTAACCAGTCTCTAGTCTGCCCGTTTAAGAGCACCTAGAGTAATAAGATGAGACATAAAACTCTGGGTCAGACAAAAGTCTGGTATGAGCGATAAGCATCAAAACAGAACAATAACAGGTATACTAAGCCATACCTGAGCCAGGACCTACAACCAAAGAGTTAGCACAACATACTGCTCAATACTCTAAGGTGCCACTAACATATGGTGTAAAGAATACGGGGGACAAAAGTCTGGTATGAGTGATAAGCATCAAAACAGAACAATAACAGGCATACTAAACCATACCTGATCCTGGACCTACAACCAAAGAGTTAGCACAACATACCGCTCAATACTCTAAGGTGCCACTAACATATGGTGTAGAGAATACGGGGGTGGGGGTGTGCATGTCATAGTGAAAGCAAACAATCAAACATAGTAACCATCTTCACATCTCTCACTCAGTGCGTATGGCATACAACATCCACCGCTTTGATCACCCTATTCCTTGCTATGACCACTCTTCCCCATGGAGTCATGATGACACCACTGCACTGATCCATAGCCACTAGTCTTTGCTATGTCCACTCTGCCCCATGAAGTCATAACAACTCCACTGCACTGGCTCATAGCCATGCTACGATCACTCTGCCCCATGGAGTAATAACTACCCCACTGCACTGATGCGTAGCCTAACATCCGTCTCGGTGGTGAATCAAAGCCATGGACGTTGATAACCCCTTTGCACACGTCCCGTAGCAAAGCCCAACTCACGAAGTTGACCCGTTGGTTCCCAACTGGATCCTGGGTACAAACTTCCCATTTGGACTACCTTTGAATCTCGGGTTTTGGTCTTCTATGGATCGATCTTCATTTGGTTCACAACCCATGCCTCGCGTTCAAACTTCTGAGTTCGATTCGTGGTCATCATCCTCCTTCGGATCGGTTCGAGCCACCTACATCGGATCAGGTCGTGGTGCCCAAGCTCCTGGTCATGACATCATGCTCCAGTTCAGTTTGTAGGTGATCCCTGCTCTGGGTCGGGTCGTGCCTCCCTGATCGGATCGGCCTCCCTTTGGTTCGAGCTGAGCTTCGGTTCGTGGGACCCATTCAGATCGGGTCGAGTTCCTTCATTTGTTCGGATCAACTCGTGGATTCCCCCTCAAGACGGTTCAGATTGGAGGACTTCAGGTCGTGGCCCAAGCATCGGTTCGTGATTGGTAAGCGCGAGCGGTTCGGATCGGAGGTGCCATCATTCATGAGCGGATCGGGGTCGGGTAGGGCGATCCGATCCGGTTCCTGTGCAGTATCCTGCAACTTTCCAGCGACTGTTTTACGCCATACGGCGGCGTTTCCTACCAATCTAACTTTTCAAATCAATCACAAAGCATACCATACAGTCATAGCAACAAATAGAGTTGACCACAAACACTAAAGCAACAATTTGATATGTTAAAATGGATCAAACATAGCCAATATCCCATATTTTCCCTTAAGCATGATTAAGCCAAACTAATGATAGGATTAGCAAAACTTAACTAAATTAACCCAAATTTTTAACAGAGGCCTGAAACAATATTTCAAAATTTATAAATATTTTCCAGATTTTTAACATGTATAATTCCACTAATTATCACTAATTACCCTTATTAACCATAATTAGTGAGGAACTATGCAAATCACTCACCTTAGCCACAAATAACCTTTCAAAACTGAACTATCCTCAGATCTGGTGCTGTTCCCAAGACAACACAGCAGTTCTAACCTTGTTTTGGTGCTATTCCCTTTTGATTTGACGTAGATTAGGCTAATACTTGATTAGAAAGTGATTAGAGGTGATTCTAGAAGTTGGAGGCCATTGTTTGGGTTCCTAAAATGAAAGTGGCGGCTAGAAAACTGAAATGAAATGAAAACCTAGCTCATTTCAGCCTCCCCATAACCCTAATCCCGAAATGGGTTATGGGCCCATTCACTAATCACCTCATTTGGCCTGGTTAAGCAGTTTTTTTATCTTCCAAACCTTATTTCAACTATATCTCCCAAATGGTAAGTCCGTTTTTCACATATGACCACTCTACGGAAAGGTAAACCATCATTCGAATCTATTGGAAGTGGTTTTAGGTAAAAACTCCTTTTCAATCAAAATTTATGGCCGAAACAAGATCAGCTAGGGGCAAAATGGTCATTTAAAAATCGGAAAAAATCATGAATAGGGGAAATGACCCCAATAGTCGTCTCCCAAAGTTATATAACCATACGACTTCGTATGTGAAAGAAATAAATATTCTACGATCCTTCGGTATGTAGAATGCGGGTTGTTACATTCTCCCTCCCCCTTTAAGAAATTTTGTCCCCGAAATTCCTTAACCCAAAACATACAAAGGATCCCGCATGCCTACTAGCCATATACAACAATCAAACATGCAAACAAACAAAACAAACCTATCCTAGCATGCGGAAAGACTAAACCGAAACGGAAATCTTACCAGACGAAGAGTTCTGGGTACGTCTTCCTAACGCTCTCCTCTGTCTCCCAAGTACAGTCATTCTCATTCTCGCCCTATTGAACTTTGACTAATTTCGCCGCCTTCTTTTGAAGTTGCTTCGTATCGTTCCCAACAATACGCATAGGCTTGCGGTTCCCAACCGCCTCGGGTTCAACCTCGATGTCATCCAAATGATCAGGTGAAATAGTCACATCGGGGTCGTGCACGAATTTCCTTAACTGGGAAACATGAAATACGTTGTGAACTCCTGCCATATTGTCTGGTAATTCAACTTTATATGCCAAATTCCCAACTTGTTCGAGAACTGGGAATGGTCCAACAAATCTTGGTGCCAACTTACCTCTCCTGCCAATTCGAATCACGCTCTTTAACGGAGAAATCTTGACAAACACCAAGTTGTCAATGGAGAACTATAAATCTGTTCTCCTCTTATCAGCATAACTCTTCTGCATATCTTGTGCAGCCCTCATTCACTGTCGGATATTCTTGATCTTACCCGAGGTTTCTCTTATCACATCTGGTCCAAGCACAAACTTGTCACCAATTTCTAACCAACATGACAGTGAGTTACACGGTCTTCCGTACAAAGCTTCAAATGGAGCCATACTAATGCTGGATTGATAACTATTATTATATTCAAACTCTACTAGATGCAAATGGTCATGCCATGATCCACCAAAATCCAATACATAGGCTCTCAAGAGGTCTTCTAATACTCGATTCACCCTCTCTGTTTGACCGTCGGTTTGAGGATGATACGCAGTACTGAGATGTAATTCTGATCCTAACGCCTCTTGTAAGCTCTTCCAAAATCCACTAGTGAACAACGAATCTCGGTCACTCACAACGCCTTTAGGTACTCCATGAAATCTCACTACCCATTTCATAAATAGTTCTGCTAGTTTAGCTGTTGTCCTATTTGACTTGACTAGTATAAACTTTGCGCTCTTGGTCAAATGATCAACAATTACCCAAATGCTATCATGGCCCGATCTAGTCCTCGGTAAACCATCGATGAAATCCATTGAAACTTGCTCCCATTTCCATTCGGGAATTTCTAATGGTTGCAACAAACCACTAGGCTTCTTTTGCTTAGCTTTAACAAGTTGGCAATTCATGCATTTGGATATAAACTTCCCAACGTCTCTTTTCATCCCTTCCCAGTAGTAGGTCTGCTTCATGTCTCGATACATTTTGTTACCACCGGGATGTATAGTCAGTTTTGAGTGATGACATTCTCTAAGCACTTCATCTCTCAATCCCTTGACATTGGCACAACCAGTCTTCCATTCTTTCTAAGCCATCCATCTCGATCAAGCCCATACTTGTTCATCTCCTCATCGATACCCATCTCTAACTTGGAGATGATTTCCAATAGGTTAGGATCGTCCCTTTGACTGGAGCCGATCCGCTCAACCAAAGTGGGTCTGATCGTCAAATTTGCTAACATTTCTGGATCCAATTCGCACTTTGGTCTGAAATCATACCCAGCGATGTACTCCAGTTGCTTCCATTCAAGAAACATAGCTCCTAAATTGGCATGTCTTCTACTCAATGCATTAGCTACCGCATTTCCCTTTCCTGGTGTATATGCGATATCGAAATCATAGGAAGCCAAGAATTCTAACCATCTTTATTGATGGAGATTTAGATCCTTCTGAGAGAAAAGATACTTTAATGACTTATGGTCAGTAAACAACTCGAATCTTTCTCCCAAGAGATAATGTCTCCACATCTTCAACGGAACACGATCGCTGCTAATTCCAAATCATGGGTAGGGTATCTTCTCTCATGCGGTTTCAATTGCGGACATGTATAAGCTACAACCCTACCTCCTTGCATCAATACAACACCTAGTCTGGTACCACAGGCATCCGTGTATACCGTCATCTCTTCATTCCCCTTAGGAATGACTAACACTGGTGCGCACGTTAACTTTTCCTTTAGACTCTTGAATGCATTCTCACACCTTTCGTCCCAGACAAAAGATTGATTCTTCTTAGTCAACTGAGTCAACGGTGCTGCTATCTTGGAGAAGTCTTGGATAAACTTATGATAATATCCGGCTAGCCCCAAGAAACTTCTTATTTCTGTTGCATTCTTGGGCGTAGACCAATCTTGTACCGTAGCCACTTTCGCAGGATCCACGACAATACCATTCTCTGAAACAACATGGCCCAAGAACCTCACTTCCCTCCTCCAGAAGTGACACTTAGAAAACTTCGCTTTCAATTGGTGTTTTCTCAACACCTCCATCACTATTCTTAAATGTTCCTTTTGTTCCTCCTCAGTCCTCGAGTAGACCAAAATATCATCCATGAATACAAGAACAAACTTATTCAACTGATCCCTGAATACTCTATTCATGAGATCCACAAAATATGCTGGTGCATTGGTCAACCCGAATGGCATGACCAACCACTCATAGAATCCAGACGGCGTCCGAAATGCCGTTTTAGCTATACTCTTAGCTTCCACTCTAAGCTGATGAAAACCTATCCTGAGATCCAACTGGGAGAACACTCTCGCGCCACTTATCTGATCAAACAAATCATCTATCCGCAGTAGAGGATATTTATTCTTCCTCGTCACTTTATTTAATTCGCGGTAGTCCACACACAATCAAAGGGAACCATCTGTCGTGGTAACAAACACAACTGGTGCTCCCCACTCAGAAACACTTCTTTTGATAAACCCCTTCTTCAACAGATCGCTTACTTGCATCCCGAGCACTTGCTGCTCCCTTGGTGCCATACGACGAAGTGGCATCACTATAGGTCTGGCATCTTTCACTAAGTCAATACGGAACTCAATCTCTCGGTGTGGTGGAAGTCCGGTTACTTCCTTGAAGACGTCTGGATACTGGCCAGCCACGGGCACATCTGATAACCCATCATGCGGGATGTCGAGGGAATTTAGAAAACTAGCCATTACCCCATCATTAGGTAGACCACCAAATACTACCCTCCGCCCATCATCCGCTCTAACTGTTACCAAAAAGCCCTCACAGTCAACCACCACCCCTTATCTTTGGAGCCAATCGACTCCCAAAATAATGCCAAACCCAGTAAAGCCCAAAACAAAGTAATCGCAAACAAACATGCATCCATGACTCGATAAGACCACATTACGACAAATCATGCTAAGGCTAGTCGAACCACCAATCGGGTTCATCACCGCTAAAGGTCTATCGACTATCTCGGGTTCCAATCCTAACCTATCTACCAGGTCACTAGATATGAAGGAACGGGAAGCTCCGGTATCAAACAATACTCAAACAGGAGCATCATAAACAGAAAGCATACCTTGAATAACGACATTCTTTCCCTTCTCCGCCACAGTTGGGGCATTCGACGAAGAAGGAACAACATTGATAGCATATGCTTTCACAATCTGCTTTTCCTTAGGGGGTTGCGGACACTTATCCTTGTGATGTCCCACTTGGCCACAGTTAAAGCACTTCCTATCCGCTGGCTTGGCCCGACATTCTTTGGCATAGTGGCCCTTCTTACCACAGTTGAAGCACTCAACATCTTTCTTATTCCTTTTCTTCTGGCCATCCTTGGTTTGATTCTGCTTTCTCTTATTCTGAGAACCATTCTTGTCTCCACCGCTTACTTGCGGCTTTGCCTCTTCTGCAGATGCAACATCAGTCTTTGACTTGGGGTATAGACTCTCCGATCTCAAAGCTTTCCCCACAATCGATTCAAATGTCTCATCGATGTGGTTAATAAGCCTTTCCCCCAAGTACTGATCCAAGCCTGTTATAAACTTCTCATTCTTCTTCTCGGGAGTGTCAATGAGGGATAATCCATACTTTGATAAAGTATCGAACTCAACAATATACTCCGAGACAGCTCTACCATTCTGCTTGAGCTCTAGAAATTTCCTAAACAACTCTGACTTCTGAGCAGCTGGGATAATTTTTTTTACCGAATCGGGCCTTAAACTGATCCTATGTAACTTGGTCCTCTAGAGTAGCTACCTTAATAGCATTCCACCAATTCATCGCCCGTCCTTGCAGCTGATGGGACGCTAGCTTTCTCTTCATCGCATCCTCGATACCTAAGTCTTCAAAAATACGCTCATAGCTATCCAACCAATCCTGAACATCTGTGGCCGATTCCGTTCCGTGGAACAGCTTTCCACCAAGACTAGTGTAATCCTTGCATAGCTTGGCGAAATCGGCCCTAGGTGCCTGCACCGCTGCACCACCACCATTTGCAGCATTGGGAACTGCTCCTTGCACATTTCTAAGCATCTCTCTCATGAAGTAAGTAAACAAAGCCCGCATGTCAGGAGCATTCCCATTGTTGGCTCCTCAACCAGCACCCTCGTATATCGGCTCATCATTCAATCTGTAAAGAGAAACGATTAACCATCCTCTTTGTGGTGTCAGTGCAGTGCGACTTCATCCTTAGCTATACTAATAGTATATATATAGCTTTTGAAAACCAAAATAATCACAAATACGCGCTCTCATATACGTATTATCTCTCCTTGGTGTCTTTCCCTAGGTTAACTACGCAACCTCGGGCTCTGATACCAAATGTGACGACCTGCCCCACACCAGCCGACATTTTCCATGAAAGTGTGTTGTACCAATGTCCAACTAGCATGGGACGGTCACCAAAGAAAAAAAAAGAATTTGAACTAAAAAATAACCTATAGAATGTCTCACAGCGCATGGAATAAAATATGATAATAAAATAACTTTGACATAAAACAGGCAAGGCAGTGCATAAGATGAAAACTAAACATCATAGCAGCGAAAAATCCAAATACAGCTTATGTTCCATATCATCATTATTACAACTTTAGAATTGTCTCTAAAGCAAAGGAAAGGAAAGGTACACTACTAATGCCCAAAGTAGTGACCAGCAGCAACACAGGGAGAATATATGTAGATAATACGTAGGAGCCTCCTGCTCGTCTTCGGTACATATACTCGTGCATACCACCTAACCTGTCTCTAGTCTGCCCGTTTAAGAGCACCCAGAGTAATAAGAAGAGACATAAAACTCTGGGTCAGACAAAAGTCTGGTACGAGCGATAAGCACCAAAATAGAACAATAACAGGTATATTAAACCATACCTGAGCCTGGACCTGCAACCAAAGAGTTAGCACAACATACCGCTCAATACTCTAAGGTGCCACTAACATATGGTGTAGAGAATACGGGGGTGGGGGTGTGCATGTCATAGTGAAAGCAAACAATCAAACATAGTAACCATCTTCACATCTCTCACTCAGTGCATATGGCATACGACATCCACCGCTTTGATCACCCTATTCCTTGCTATGACCACTCTTCCCCATGGAGTCATGATGACACCACTGCACTGATCCATAGCCACTAGTCTTTGCTATGTCCACTCTGCCCCATGAAGTCATAACAACTCCACTGCACTGGCTCATAGCCATGCTACGATCACTCTGCCCCCATGGAGTAATAACTATCCCACTGCACTGATACGTAGCCTAACATCCGTCTCGGTGGTGAATCAAAGCCATGGATGTCGATAACCCCTTTGCACACGTCCCGCAGCAAAACCCAACTCATGAAGTTGACCCGTTGGTTCCCAACTGGATCCTGGGTACAAACTTCCCATTTGGACTACCTTTGCATCTCGGGTTTTGGTCTTCTCTGGATTGGTCTTCATTTGGTTCGCAACCCATGCCTCTCGTTCAAACTTTTGAGTTCGGTTTGTGGTCATCATCCTCCTTCGGATCGGTTCGAGCCACCTACACCGGATCGGGTCGTGGTGCCCAAGTTCCTGGTCGTGACATCATGCTCTAGTTCAGTTCGTAGGTGATCCCTACTCCGGGTCGGGTCGTGCCTCCCTGATTGGATCGGCCTCCCTTTGGTTCGAGTTGAGCTTCGGTTCTTGGGACCCCTTCGGATCGGGTCGAGTTCCTTTATTTGTTCGGATCGACTTGTGGATTCCCCCTCAAGGCGGTTCGAATTGGAGGACTTCAGGTCGTGGCCCAAGTATTGGTTCGTGATTGGTAAGCGCGAGCGGTTCGGATCGGAGGTGCCATCATTCATGAGCGGATCGGGGTCGGGTAGGGTGAACCGATCCAGTTCCTGCATAGTATCCTGCAACTTTCCAGCGACTATTTTATGCCATACGACAACATTTCCGACCAATCTAACTTTTCTAATCAATCAAAAAGCATACCATACAGTCATAGCAACATATAGAGTTGACCACAAACACTAAAACAACAATTTGATATGTTAAAATGGATCAAACATAGCCAAAATTCCATATTTTCCCTTAAGCATGATTAAGCCAAACTAATGATAAGATTAGCAAAACTTAACTAAATTAACCCAAATTTTTAACAGAGGCCTAAAACAATATTTTGAAATTTATAAATATTTTTCCAGATTTTTAACATGTATAATTTCACTAATTATCACTAATTACCCTTAATTAACCATAATTAGTGAGGAACTATGCAAATCACTCACCTTAGCCACAAATAACCTTTCAAAACTGAACTATCCTCTGATTTGGCGCTGTTCCCAAGACAACACAGAGTTCTAACCTTGCTTTGGTGTTATTCCCTTTTGATTTGACGTAGATTAGGCTAATACTTGATTAGAAAGTGAATAGAGGTGATTCTAGATGTTGGAGGCCATTATTAGGGTTCCTAGAATGAAAGTAGCGGCTATAAAACGGAAATGAAATGAAAACCTAGCTCATTTCAGCCTCCTCATAAACCTAATCCCGAAATGGGTTATGGGCCCATTCACTAATCACCTCATTTGGCCCGGTTAAGCAGTTTTTTTTCATCTTCCAAACCTTATTTCAGCCATATCTCCCAAATGGTAAGCCCGTTTCTCACATATGACCACTCTACGGAAAGGTAAACTATCATCCGGATCTAATGGAAGTGGTTTCAGGTAAAAAATCCTTTCCAATCAAAAGTTATGGTCAAAACAAGATCAGCTAGGGGAAAAATGGTCATTTAAAAATCGGGAAAAATCATGAATAGGGGAAATGACCCCAATAGTCGTCTCCCAAAGTTACATGACCATACGACTTCATATGTGAATGAAATAAATATTCTACGATCCTTCGATACGTAGAATGCGGGTCGTTACAAACTTCCTCCATATTTTTCACCAAATCCATGAATTTAAAATCAAAGCTTCCAACTGTAAAACTACTCAGCTCATCGAGAGCCCTTGGCGGCGACCATGTTTCTCGAGTTGTGGTGGCATGAGTTGTACCATGAAGATGGTGCGGTTATAGCCGAACTAAGGGTGAACAATGAAACCTGGCTAGGCGGCTCTGGCTGCAATGGAAAGAAGTGTTGGGGGATGGGATTGTTGAGTTCAACTGTAAAGAAATAAGGGATATAGAGGTGGATTTCCTCTGGTTGCGTGCATGTACATGAGGGTCGTTTCTTTTGATGATGGTTCGATTTTTGGGGAGGCCGTGACATGTTTGTGGAGACGGAGCCTGGAGGAGGAAGGTTTTCAGATGGTAGCGGCGTCGGTGATGGATCAGAGATGACCTCGGCGATCAGTGGTGGCGCGTGGAGATAGAACGTGAGGAAGGTAGTCGGTTATGGAGCCACGACTTGGGAAGAAAATGTATGCGTAGCAGGTTATTAGTTGGAAATAAGAAATTATATGTGGGGGAGAATGAACGATGGGTGGGCTGTCAAGTGGGCTTAGGCCTTAACATAAAGAAGGATTAAAAAAGGAAAAAAAAGAACAAAGGAAGGAGAGAAATGCTGCTATGTTGTTTCCTGGATCGAATATTGAAATCGGGGAAAAAAGCATGGGGATGGGAGAATCTCCTGTAGCATGGATATTTAAGCATCCATAAGAAGGATTCATGCTTAATTGAAATTATATAAGGTAATCAGGCATAGTTATTTAAGATAATTAAATTAGCTAGGTCACTAATTTTAATGTAACGACCCAAATTTTTCGATCATTTGAATTCAAATATTTAAATTCATTTTAAATATTTTATTTGAAAATATTAATGGATTTAATATTGAATTCGTTTATAAAACGATGATTAAATGTTTATGTTTATATTTAATTTATAACTAACTTGAAACGACACGGTAGTTCGTAATATTGAGTTTGAACTTCAATTGAACGTACGGAATCCGTTTTAAGTCGGAATTCTGTGAAGCAAGAAATGTTAGGATCTTACTGATTATAATTTCCTTACGAAAGAGAAAAATCGAGATTTTAGCTTATATATTGTAAGTTATGTCCAAATCAAATTTTAAAATAGTCGCTATGGAAATCGTTAATAAATGATAACGTTTATTTATAAATAAAATAGGGAGTTTAATTGATTTTGGATATCGTTTTAACTTGAAAATATTAATAATAAGTTATAATCCCAAATTGGTTTATGTTTGAAATGATATATCAATTTATTTGGACAAATGTAGTAATAATAATTTATTATTATTTAATTTAATTGTTTTTCAATTTATTTATATTTTTATGATAATATATATAAGTCGTAGAAATAACTATTTTTCAAACCACCTCCGTCTTCGATAAAATGAATTTTATTGGAATATGTATGGCTAGTTATTGCTAGTTTTCCAGTTTGGAGCCAATCAAAGTTGTTTTATCTGTGTGTGCAATTTAACGGTGAACCGATATACAAACTAAAATTGATGAAATCAATTGGGATGATGAAAATAAAAATCTTGATGCCGATAATGATGAAGGGCCTATAAGTGAAAATGTTGATGTAGAAATTGATAATCAACGCATTGTTGAAGTCACGGAAGCTGAGCATAATGAAGATGTTGGCAATTCTTTAGATGAAGATGTTAATGATGCAACTACAATTGATCTTGAGAAGGATGTTGATATTAATTATGATCCGGGATTATTGGGAAAAATTAGTGACACCAAAAGAATCATGTTAATTCAACGTGGTCCGATTAAGATTTTAAAAGAAAACGATGCATTTCCAAGAAGCAAGATTGACGGTAGACATTTTTCTTCTAAACATTACATTGGTGGCTATCCATGTAGAGAAGAGCATGAAAGAAAATGGCTTATATACTCAAATGAATGTGATAAAGTATATTGTTTTTGTTGTAAGCTTTTTAAAAATACACAAAAGGTATCTCAATTGGTCGGTGAAGGATGCGTTGATTATCAATTTCTACATCAACATTTTATTTCTTGCTTGCAATGATTTCATCAATGGACGACTTGTTTGATTGTATTCTGTGTGAAAATTGATCGTGACGTGAAATGAAATAAATTGACCGTGATGTGAAATGAAATAAATTGATCGTGATGTGAAATAAAATAAATCGATCGTGATGTGAAATGAAATATATATATATATATATATATATATATGAAAAGTGAAAATATCATATATATTGAAAAGTGAAAATATCGTATATATTGAAAGTGAAAATATCGTATATATTGAAAAGTGAAGATATCGTATATATTGAAAGTGAAAATATCATATATATATATATATATATATATATATATTGAAAGTGAAAATATTATATATATGAAAGGAGGAAATAATATATGTATATATGAAATGAAAACAATATATATATATATATATATATATGAAATATGAAAGCGATATATATACGAAATGTGAAAACGATGTATATATGAAATGAAAACGATATATATATATGAAATGTGAAAACGATATATATATGAAATGGAAACGATATATATATGAAATGTGAAAATGAGGTATATATGAAATGAAAACGATATATATATATATATATATATATATATATATATATGAGATGTGAAAATGATTTGATTGTTAAAAATATAATTTTTAACATGTATATACACTGTATAAATTTGTCGTATATATGGAATATTCAATTTTGTTTAGAAATTGAATATGAAGTTGAAATTATTTTGAAAACGAATTTAAAACGATTTATAAAATACGTTTTAAAAAGGAAATCGACGAAATATATTATATATATATATAATATAATGGCATGAATAGAACGCGCCGCGCTGCGGCAGTTCGCGAATTTCGACCATTAACTTCGAACGGACATTACGGGAGATCCGACCGTCGGATTCTCCTGAAACTAGGATCGTTGGGTTCGTATCGAAAAGAGCTTTCTAACGAATATGAGAAATTTGAAATATAAACGGTTGGATTTGGAATTATGTCCAAATCAAATTTGGAAAAGGTCGCTGTAAGTGCAGTTCGATGGCCTTTGATGGAAATCAACTGTACGGGCCTTGATAAAATTATTAAAAATATCAATAATTTGTGTAAAATCATAAGAAATGATTTGTGAAGAATTGGGCTGGAAAATCCCATATTTGAAAAGATAAAAATAGATTTTTATCGAAATGAACTAGTTATTAACTAGAATAATAATTTATTTATTTTTAAATAAATAAATTGGATTTGAAATGGTTTTAAAAATAACCAAAATTTCCAATATATGAATTGGAATGGATTTGAATCAAAATTATCTTTAGAATATTTCGATGTTGGATTTCATGATTATACAGATATGGTTGTGGAAATTTGAAAGATATATTAATATCGTTATTTCCAATACGATATTTGTTGGTTTCAGAATTTGATGTTGAATATAAGCCGATACTATTTTCTATTCAGAGCCTTGTGTTTAATATCAAAGGATTTGGGGTTTGTCGTGAATAGTGTGTAAATGACATTAGTTCTTTAACCCGCGTAAAAGTAGGATTAATTTCCAAAAAGTAGAACAATCAATATGAAATGATTTTAGAGATGAAACCAATTGGGGTTTGAATAAATCTTTAATTAGATTTGGATGAATGAATGGTGATTAAATTTACCAAAACACGTGATGTGATTAAACCAAATTTACTTAGTTGTTGATATTGACTATGGTTGATTGATTGTTTGGATGGTGCTCGACCAGTTTATGAGCAGATTATGCCTTTACATTTAGCATTGGGTTGGGTAAAGATATTTGTGTGCTAACACCTTGTGAAACACTTCACGATTTGACGATAAGGTGTTTAGCGATGTGGTGTTCATTTCAAATTTAATGAATGATTGTGAAATGATATATTTTTCTTAAGTGAAAAGAAATATATTCCCGATTTTAGATAGGGAATGTTTTATAAAAACGTTTTATAAAACAGAAAGGATTTCGAGGCCTAAACTCGATATTATCGAAGAGATTTTGAAATGTATTATGTGTTACATTGTGGTTCATCACATATTTGATTAGTTGCTATTAATGATGTATCTGTTTGGTGGCGGAGAATTTATTCTCTTGCTTAACACCCTTCTTTGAGACGAACGAGCTCAAAGGTTATGTGATTAATAGTGACTGATCATATGTGTGAATTACTGATGTGAAGTACTATATTTTCAAAGTACTTGTGATTATTATGTTGTGAAATGATTTTCCCTACTTCGGGATATAAAATGATTTAGTATGTGGCTAAAGATTCGGGTAACCCTGAGACTAAAAGTATGGGTGAGAGGGCGGTGTATGCTCTCCATGTGTGGGAGGTGCATCGTTGGTGTAGCCGGCTCCTATGTGGGGTAGGTGCACATTTATATATCGAGTTGCTAGGTGCGTACCCTTTGCCTTGTCGATGGGGAGCGCAATATTTGGTTACATACTTGTTTGTATGCATTGTTATGATTTGGAATTGATATTTCCAAAGATTTGGTTTGAAATCCCGAAGTGAAATCTACTTTGAGTTAAAAGCTAGATATGTATTTCAAATGATTTGAAATAGAAATCGGGAAATAAAGTCCAAAGGAATAATTTCTGTAAATTGAATGGATTTGGAAAATCTAAGTGTGGTGATTAATCTAAATGGGTAGATTGAGATATTGCATGTTGATTAATGCATAGTAGATCCATATCTATATTACTGATTGTTGTTTATACACTGGCGTTCATGGGGGTAAACCCGTTCCGCGTTAACGGCGTGGTCCTGTGATTTGTCTTATGATTAAATAAGTTAATTTTAACTGTAGAGTTCCTCACACCAGTCCCATGACTGACCTGTAGTTTTCTTTTCCCTTGCAAACTCGGGTGCCCCTATTTTCCACACGGGCAGTCGAGTAGTTTTATTTTGTAGATGTATTGAGCAGGATTCTGGATTGAAGCTTTAAGCTGTGTCCAGGCATTTACAGTCTTCCACTGTGTAGTTTATATTTCCGCTATGCATTGTATTACATTTATGTAAATTTATCTTCCGCTGTGTATTATTTTCGATATACTCTGATATTCTGTACTCTGATGTAACATTATTATGATGTTTATAAAAGTCTTCTGTTATTTGTTCTGATGTGTTGTATACCCAGAGTTAGCGTATGCGAGATTCGAACAGTCTTAGTCGATTTAGCGATCGATTAAAACAGGGTGCGTTAGAATCGCAGGAACGAACAGTACATGTCAGAGCAGGTTTGGGAAACATCAAAAGTAGCTACAATTTGTGATAAAATTAAAGGCATATTTAATTTTATTAAAACCGGAACGTTTTGAAGCAAAGTAAAATCAAGTTGAGTTAAACTCACTCAGTTCCCTCACTTGAAATTACTACAAGTCGGGTTTATTATTTGTATGCCATGTTTGTTAATTGTTGGTTGATTTGTTTGTTTGAATGTTTTTAAATATTGTTGTATCGATCATTTAAATTAAACGCTGTTTAATTTAAATGAAATGGGATCGTTATTTTTAACGATTATTTCCTATAAAGGTAACTTACCTTGTTGGTTACATTTATAATAATATAAACATATTTAAACTAAATTGGATGCTTAAATTATTATTATTAGTTGATCGCTATCAGTTGAATTATTTATTTATTTCCATATGATCATTATATGAACTGTTTAACCAATATAATTGGATTATTGATCGTTGAGTCCGAATTCAACATTTTTTTGTTATTAACCAATGAACCGTATTGGTTAAGGAATCAATAGCAGATGGCCTATAAATATACACTGTTTTATAAAGATTTATTTACTGTATGGTAAATCGATAGATATAAAGGTATAAATTTATTTTTATAATTGAAAATAGATATTGAAATATATTATTCTGAATGAAGTTTATAAAAGGGATAAATGTTTATTATTATTTAAGTTTTTATGTAATTATTAAATGGTTTTATAAAGCTAATTATTATATTAATAAGATTGACAAGTAAGTGAAAAGAATTTGACAAAATGATTAATGATCAATTTTTATTGTTTTAAGAAACAACTAAAAATGGATGGTATTGGGACAGATTGCTATTAATTTAATAATAATCAAAGTAAATGGAATTATTTTAATTAATTATATTATTTATAAATTTAATATAAAATGGCTAAGTGGAATTGATTAACGAATAAATCATGTTTAGAGGCTGGGTTAACTGTGATTGATTTAGTAAATCGGTTTATTAATTTAACGAGAGTAGTTAATGGTGAAGTTACCAACTGTTATTTTTTAATAAATGTTGAAACTCGATTATTAGTTATCTAATAATGATCGAAGTGATAATCTGGAGAAGTAAAACATTGTAATGGAAGTTTGTGAAGCTTTAAAGCCATGTTTATCATTTAATGAATATTTAAGCGATTTAAGGTTTATAATAATATGAGTATGTTTAAACTAAAGATTTAATTAAATTCTTATTGAATTTAATTGGATTCTATGAAATCCAAGATTTTGTGAAGTTATAAAACCCACAGCTTTACCGAATATATTAATGGAAAGAATTATTAAAATGGCTTGTGAGTGGGATAAAAGTTGAAGATATAGAAATTAAAGAATTGGATTCTAACTGGATATCGGTTGAGATGAATGATTTTATGAGTATTGATTTGATGTTGGTTTCGTCCTTCGGGGTTGATATTTAGGAAATTATTTTCTTACTGATTTACGGTAAGGGAATAATTAAGGTATGAAATGGGAAGTAAAAATGGAAACTAAAGTTTGATTTAAAATTGGTTAGACGAGTTAAGTATAAATGTGCAATTTAAATTCGCTATATTAATAAGAGATGAAGATTCATCAAGGTATTACTAAAATGGGATTTGTTTGATATTGGGAATGGATATTGGTTTTTTTATTACAACTTATATTTATCTTATGATAAGAACATTGTTGATCAAGGTCTAAGAGGTAATTAAAAAACCCAAACTTAAACGACTTCAGGATTATCAAAGGATGATATTAGTTGTAATGGTGGAAATGTAAGAAGTAATTTATTTTATGAAATAATAATGTAATGTTATTGGAAGAACTCGGGAATATATAAGGGGATTCCGAAATAAAAAGAAATAAAAGGGGCTTGAGAGTATGAAATGATAATTTCATAGTAAAGAAATAAAAAGGAGTTGGTGAAAATATAACAATACTTTCAAAGTAAAGAGATGAGATTTAGAGAGGGTTTATTCTAAAAGGTAAATAACAATTATGGTGTTTAAATAACAAAATAAAAGGAGATTTCGTAATGATTGTTTTACAATGATAAGTGGAATCAATAAAATAATAAGTAATGTTATAGCAAATGGTTTGAAATGGTAGTTAACGGAAAATTGGATATTATTTTAAGATATTTTTCTAAGTATTAGAATAAAATGATTTGAACGTATTAATATATTAAAGATGATACATTATTTTGGTATTACAACTAATATACTATTTTTAATGGCCAAGTGATGCTATATACTGAACCAATGGGTTTATTTTATTTTTATGATTGTTTATTTTGATAGTTAAATAACCGACTATCAAATTCTGACCCAACGTGTATGGTACGGAAAGACCGGGATCGAATTTATATTTGAAAACCATTCTGAACGAACGAAATGTAAACGAAGAAGATATCTGAAGTTGATCGAGATAGAGCAATAGAAGATAGTAAATCTTCATGAATAAGAACTATTATTGGATTTCTCTAACTGATCCTTAGAGATATTTTGACAGTGATTCTGTCGTGATTGAAATCTACGGATCGCAAGGACTACTCGCTACCAATCCATAGGGTAATTCATAGGATGTGGTAGGATGGTTCCTTTGGTTTGTCCAGTCGCAGGACAACTTGTATGGATGAGTGTTTGATAGAGTATTTCCAAAGGAGTCATGTACGTTAATTTCCTCAAACGTATTTCTATTGGTGGCGGAGAAGACACCTTCTCTTAGCTTAACGACTTGTGTAATTTTGTGGACGTCAATTAGTGATATCTGTTGGATCTGGCAATGTAACATTCAAAGTGAATGGTGGCCAAATGTTCTAAAAAGATTATAACCTCAAGCCTCATCAACTGGGAAATGACAAAAATCGGGCAGGCAACAAGGCTATGTGGGTGGCTCCTATTAGGGTTTATTATCACCTATCTATAGAAAGTCCAATTCCTTCTTTAATCTATTTCGATGCTCTCCCTTTTCGAGAAACGATGGGTAGCTCCCAACCGTCGGTAAAATACATTCGATACACTTAAACGAAATGAGTGGTCGGTCATGTGTGCCGGGTTGCAAGATGTTCTTGTTGAACCTAGTGTATTCCCTCTAAAGATACACTATCGGCAGGTGGTTCCATACCTTGTCATAGTCGGAAATACAATCTCCAACAAGCACTCGCGGTTTTGATTGTATACTATATATGTGGATCGTGAGATGCAAGCATTCCTCTAGGTTGCTATTTATTTGTATTAGACACTATTATAATATCAGAATAAGATATTGATTTCTACATGTTTTGGGTTATCATAAGGAAAAAACCGTCTGTATTTATGTGTGGATATGGTCTTACGATTATCCTTTTCTTTCCAAAAGAAATGTTTTAACTTTAGAAACAAGACTGGATGATATTATAAACTTGGCAAGTTTTCTCGCTCTAGTTCACCAGACTGATCCGGCATTTGTAATGCTCAAGTTAGCCCGGGACTTTCAGGTTCAGAATATCGGACGCTGTGAAGAGACAAGATGGAAGAGTTCAGACGTATGATATTGTATAGTGATTATTCCGCTGTGTGTTGTACATGAGGACAGGTTATTATAATTATCCAGATATATTAGTGTACTCTGGTGATTGTAAGTTTTTATTTCAAAGCTCTCAATAAAGTTTATTTATATATTATATTTTGTTCCGCTACGACTGTGTTATATTGGTTCTTCTCATTCTTCTATTCTTATCTTTCTTTCTTTCTTATCTCACCCACTAACTTCTTTATATTAGTTTTCTAGATTTTCGATACTGGAGTTTTGGACACGAGAAGTGTTAGAGTCAAGATTCGAGTGTCGAAATTCCCGGGACACGACATTTAAATTAATAGTTTTTAAAATAATCGAAACTCGTGGCGGTGGTAGTTCATTCTGTAACAAACTCGCAAAATTTGAACCACTTTAAAAATTTTATTTTGGCAGTTTTGATAAATTTTGAATATTTAAAATGATTTATTTTAAATAATAACGACGAGAAATTTATTTTGAATAGAATTAGAACGTATATATTTATTCGAATCGACGATAGAATATAAATATTTATTTTAAATTATAAAAGGAATTGAAAATGGCGCGGTAGTTTGAAAATTCGATTTCAAATTTCAAATGAATGTACAGGATTCAAAATAAACTGAATTTTAGCGAAACCAAAAATATTAGAATCTATTTGAAAATTTCTTTCCAACGAATCCGAAAAATTGAAATTTCATAGTGGGAATAAAAAGTTATGCCCAAGTGAAATTTCAGGATAGGCGCTATAGAATTTTGGCCCTTAAAAATAGCCATTTTGCAAACGATCTCCGTTTTCGGCGAAACCACTTTTGTTGGATCCGGGATGTCAAATCATTACGATTCCGAAATTCATAATTTTCTGAATTAATATGTGACCGTGGCAAAAGAAAACTTGTTTTGACAGTATTAGTCAATTTAGATCGACCAGAGAATGACCATTTTTCAAACGGTCTCCAAATTTGACGAAATTAGTTTTGTTAGAACCGTATCGGCAATACAAAGATAGAAAATATTTTTTGGAAATTTTTAGAGTCCATATGTGGCTCCGATAAATCGAAATGTGCGTTCAAATTCAATATATAGACTTATATTTTGATTTTAGCGAAAAATGATCGAAACAGCCAAACTGGCTTACAAAACATATCCCATTGTGTTCGGAATGGGGGTAATGTGCTGAGGGCAACAGTTATTGGGTTCGATTTGGGATTCGAAAGAAAAGTCTACTTTAAGTGAATAATAAAATAAATTAAATAATATATATATTTTATCTAAACCTAATCCATCTCTCACTTTTTAAAATCGAGCTCCCCTATGTAAAATCCCGCTACCCTCCACATCCATGCACCGCCACCATTCCAGGCGCGCTGCCTTACCGCGTCGGCCTCCATCCACCGCCGCCTAATCCCCGGCACTCCCTCTCTCTTCTTCCTCAAAGGAACGCGACCCCCAAACGAAGAAGTCCCAAACGCATCGCCACCAGACCACTGGCCACCCCTGCTTCTACCTCCTCTTCCCACAACCTCTCCCCTCCCCCTCCTGTCGCGCGAAGCCTAGGCCCCCTTCCGATGCCTCTCTCCTCCCTTCGCAGATCCGAGCCCAAGCCCCCCTCCCCAAGTGAAAACGAGCCGCCACTGCAAGCCCTATCCTCTGCGACTACAACGCCCGACGCCTCCTCCCTCGCTCAGAAATCAGTGAGTGTTTAATTTCAGTTTTATTTATTTACGTATGTAAAAATAGATTTTTTAAAGAATAGGTTTTTACTTTGAAAAAGAGTTGATTTTTAATTTAGAGAAGTTATGATTCTCAGATTAGGAAAGATGAGATTTTTATATATATGAAGTGGAAATAAAAATATGATTTTTTATGTTGTAAAGGCGAGGGGTAAAAATGAGATTTTTTGTTTGTTAACACGAACAGTGAAAACATGATTTCTAACGATGTTAAAAATAGGAACTATATATTAAACGAATACTGATATAACAATATATGATTTTTATATATGAAGTGTCATTGTAAAAATGTGATTTTTAAAATAAACATCATATTAAAAATGCGATTTTTATTATGAACAGCGGGAAAAGATCGCATTGGAAATTTGGGCAAATCCGAACCATTCAGAAATAAAGAATGGCGAAGTGGAACCCAAGGTGAGAACTCCTCACTTTTATTTTAATTTCTAGTTAGAAATATATACTAGGATGCAGTCAGTGCTTAGCAGCACCTGACACCGGTCGTACACAGACCATGGACGACTTCTTTGTTTGATTGATTGTGTTGTGAAAACTGATTGTGTGATGTGAAATGGATTAAATATTCTATAGTTAAAATATAGTTTTTTTACGTGTATATGAAATAAATTAATATTTATAAACAAATCAGACAATTTGCTTATGTACACACATTTGACTGATATTGATTGGGACGATAAATTCTACGCATCGCCCAACTGCACAAATAAATCTGTATTTGTTGATTGAAACCCCACACGGGTATTGAGATGATATATGATGTACACAAGTCCCAATAATTAGCTGTATGTCGATCGATTGATTGACATGCTGTTGTAAGCGTTAAATATTTATATTTGATGCTTATGCAGTGTAGAATGCACTTTGGATGATGGTTGACTGTGTTTGATTGTTGTTGTATACATGTGTTGTATGAAATCCATATAAATCAAATTATATGGTAATTGACTCTGTCTGATTCCAGTTCAGAAAGAATGAATATTTTAAAATAACGACTATTTTAAAATAATGAATATTTTAAAATAATATTCAGTAAAATATCAAAATCTGATTTTGATGTCCGATCTGGGATGGACACGAATATATTTAGATATATAAAGCCGTGTTGATTAGATTAACGCCATTTTGACGTGAACGATATTTATATCGATTTTATTCATTTTTATAATGAATATCGAAAAGGAATTGATTTCAAAATCTAATATTTTGAAAATATTATCATTTATATATCGATGATATGAAATATTCAATTTTGATTAGAAATTGAATATGAAATTGAAATCGTTTTGAAAACGAATTTAAAACGAATTATAAAATACGTTTTAAATGGAAATCGACGAAATGTATATTATATATATATAATGGCCTGAATAGAATGCGCCGCGCTGCGGCAGTTCGCGAATTTCGACCATTGACTTTGAATGGACATTACGGGAGATCCGACCGTCGGATTCTCCTAAAAACGGAACCGTTGATTTTATATCGAAAAGAGCTTTCTAACGAATATTAGAAATTGGAAGTCTAACAGTTGGATTTGGAATTATGTCCAAATCAAATTTGGAAAAGGTCGTTGTAAGTGCAGTTCGATGGCCGTTTATGGAAATCGACTGTACAGGCTTTGATAAAATTATTAAAAATATCAATAATTAGTGTAAAATCATAATAAATGATTTGGAAAGAATTGGGATGAAAAATTCCGTATTTGAAAAGATAAAATTATATTTTTGTCGAAATGAACTAGTCTTGGACTAGAATTATGAAATCTTATATTTTTAAATAAATAAATTTGATTTTAAATGCTTTTAAAAATAACCGGAATTTCCAATATATGAATTGGAATGGATTTGAATCAAAATTATCCTCGGAATAGTTCGATATTGGATTCCGTGATTATACAGATATTGTGGAGGAATTTGGAAGATATATATATCGTTATTCCAATACGGTATTTGTTGATTCTAGAATTTGATATTGAATATAAGCCAACATATTTTCTATTCAGAGCCTTGTATTTAATACTAAATGTGATTTTGGGTTTGTCGTGAATAGTGTCTTCATTAACACTGTTCTTGAACCTAGTTGAGAAAAGATTAAATCTTTTTATTTAGATTTAATGAAGTATACCAATTAATTAATATTTAATTGGAATTGAATTTAAATTGGTCTTTGGGTTTATTGTGAACGGTGTTTTAAATAACACTTGCTCTTTAACCCGATTAATAATGGAATAAGATTTTGGGTTGTCGTAAATGGTATCTTTAATAATACTGTTCTTAGACCCAAAGGAGTTAAGAAAATCAGAAACTAACTGGAGATTAGTTAAGTTGAATGGTTTTCTGGGTATTGATCTGATGTTGGTTTCGGCCTTCGGGGTTAATACTTAGGGAATTGTTCACTTGCTAATTTACGGTTAAAGGCTGATGGAATGGAATGTGATTTTGGGTTTATCATGAACCGTGTTTTAAAGGACATTGGTTCTTTAACCGGTTATAGACAGGAATAAAATTTTGGGTTGTTGTGAATGGTATCTTTAATAATACCGTTCTTAGATCCAAATGGAGTTAAGAAAATAGGAAACTAACTGGAGATTAGTTAAGTTGAATGGTTTCTGGGTATTGACTGATGTTGGTTTCGGCCTTCGGGGTTAATACCTAGGGAATTGTTCTCTTACTAATTTACTGTTAGAGACTAATGGAATGTGAATTGGGTTTATCGTGAACAATGGTTTTAACGACATTCGTTCTTTAACCCAATTACAGTGAAATGTGATTTGGAAATTATAAATCTTTTGTTAAGATCTAAAGGAGATTTTCCAAAGTAAAGTTTTCCAATTTAATATATTAAATTGGGACTGAATGGAATTTGATTTGGTAATAATCGAAGTAAGCTTCTGTAGAGGAAGACAGTTAATATATATGGAATTTAAAAGGCATTGTCGTTATTCCATTTATATTATCGGTTGGATATGGAAGTTTATATCGATTATATATATCGATTTGTTTTCCATGAAGATTCCATTGTTAATGGAATGTGATTTTGTGTTGTCGTGAATGTTATCTTTAATAATATTGTTCTTAAACCCAATGGAGTTAAGAAATTCAGAAACTAACTGGAGATTAGTTAAGTTGAATGATTTTCGGGGTATTGATCTGATGTTGGTTTCGGCCTTCGGGGTTATTACTTAGGGAATTGTTCACTTGCTAATTTACGGTTAAAGGCTGATGGAATGGAATGTGTTTTTGGGTTTATCGTGAACCGTGTTTTAAATGTCATTGGTTCTCTAACCCAGTTAAAGACAGGATATGATTTCCCAAGTTAAACAATCGTTAATATTGATCTTTGGGAAAATTAAAACCAAGTGGAGTTTTAATGAATCTTTAATTAGATTGAAATGATATCCAAAGGAAGATTAAAGAATAAATTTGAAGAATTTATCTTTGATAAAATTAATGGGAACCTTTCCCAAAGTATATGAATATTTGGATAAAGAAATATTCTGGATTGGAGTGAGGCGTATGTTGTGTTTTTATAGCACTTGTTTATTATATACGCGAGTTATTCATAAAGTCCGGGTTTATCCCATTCTGAATAACTGATTCGAAGATGTGTTGAGGATGAAGACGGTGGTTGAAGAACAGAGGTCTTCACAT
The DNA here is from genome assembly GCA_030737875.1 of Allium sativum. Taxonomy (NCBI): domain Eukaryota; kingdom Viridiplantae; phylum Streptophyta; class Magnoliopsida; order Asparagales; family Amaryllidaceae; genus Allium; species Allium sativum. The sequence continues at coordinate 354,785,741 of CM060910.1, forward strand.
CGTTTGGATGATTACTGATGTCTTGATTGGGCTTTACACCCAAGACAAGGTAATAAGTGGTGATCGTCTAGACGTACTTGGAGATCGGCCGGATATACGAGGGCCTCTCCCCTGTATTGGACATATGGGGGAGGAATAAGGTGCCTCTGGTTTTGTTCAGATCCAGAACGAACTTGTAAATGGATGTGTGTCTGACATCGGATTTCATTCTGTGTGATTGATAGACATCGGTTGCTTAGCGTGAATTGCCTGTGTGGCATGCTGAGATGCAAATGATCAAGGCTTCTGTTGAAAAGTAGAGTCTTGTGGTTGATGATCAAAGCACGAATTTAATATAGCGTAGCTTTGTGTAGCATTAATTTGCAAGCCTCCAGCCCGGTGTGAACCAGAAATGGGAGAGAACTGCCTGGAGGGCATGCGTTTCCTTCTAGCTAGGAGTGGTATCAGCGTTTTGCACGCCCTGGCATTTTACTAATGTGGATGATTGATAGGAGGTGCCCCAGTTATATCGATCATTCTGGGGCCGCCCCATAGGGCAGGGAAATACATTATTCAGGCATTTTAATCCACTCCGTGTGGACCGGCCCTGAAATCCAAGGTGCAGTTGCGGCTGTTCCTAAGACACGGTTTAGACGTCTCGAAGCAGTAAGGACGATCCTTTGCCTTGGTTCACAGATGGAAATCCAACTTCCAATAAGACATTTTGCGGCTTTGATTGTAAACCTATATATGGTGACATAGTGGTATGGGGCACTTATGCCATCTATGATTGATACTTATGATTGAATTTTTTTTGACACTATACACTTATAGTAATAATAAAACATGAAATTTTACGTACCAAGAATTCTTGGCTATTATAAGGTAAAATCTCTATCCTCTGGCTTGCATTGCATTGTGTGATGGGACCTAAGTCTTATAATAGCTTCATTGTTCTTTATTTAGCATTGCGCTGTAGTTTTATGCACTGGTATTCTTGGGAGGAAACTCATTCCGTGTTATACAGCGTGGTCCTTGGATTTACCTAACTTTAAAATCAAACTAATAACTGTTATTGTTCTCACACCAGTCACATGACTGACCTGGAGTTTATTATTTTAACCTAAACTCTAGGTGCCCCTATTTTCCACACGGGCAGCTAGTAGTTTTGGTTTTGCAGATTTATATTCATAGGATCCTGGTTTACAGCTGGAATGATATTCGGAAAGCTCTGTATCCGTATATTCTTTTCAGTTGTGTTTTGTTTTATTTTCCGCTGCATTGTAACTTGTAAAAATCTGATATTTAGTAAATGTGTAATATTTATTCATACGCTGTATATTCTTGTATTCTGATGAAATTGTTGTAATAAGGAATGAAATGTTCTTTTGTTTATGTTCTGATTAGTCGTGTTCTCAAAGGCAAATATGTTCTTTCCTTCACGGGGAAGCTCGGGTTCTTACACGACCGTTTGTTATCAGAATCACATGAAACTAGATCGTTGCAGTCACGGTAAAGAATACTCAACTGCTGAGCAAGTTTGCTATGGACCAGAAGCTGTAGGATTTTCGTATAATTTTAAATGTCCGTTTAAAATTAATCAAAACAATTTGCGAATAGACGATCGAAAATAAATGTGAGTTAACTCTAACACATTTCTGGAATCCTATGATGTGATTAAATTCATATCATTAATTTTAATTGTTGATCGTATATATTGGTTGATTGGATGCCTTGGTTGCCTTATGTTGATTGAATGGTTGACGTTAATTATATTATCTTCATTTAATATATTGAATTAAAATTATATGCTATTATGAAATATTATAATGATATGTGATCCAGGGAAGAACAGGTTGGAGGGATCCGACCGGATTCCTCAAATTTTATGTGTGTTGTTTGTTTTTTATATTATTTATATATGAACTGATTGAACACCATTTATATTGAAAGCTTGTTTGGATGTTGACGTTGAATTGAAATTCAATGTTGTTGTGATTTGGATCAATATACAGTACAAGTCGAGAGATTGTCAGCAAATGGCCTAAAATTCACCTTTTATTTAAATGTTGATTTGCCGTCAGGCAAATTTATGGATTAAGTTATAAAAATTATTTTTATAAGTGAAGCAAGGTTTTTAATTATATTTTATATCTTATATGTTATAATAGAGTTTCAAAAATAAATCGATATTTATAAATTGATTTTTTTTAAAATGATTTGTTTGACATTTAAATAAGTTTATTAAGTGAATAAAGCTGTAATAAACCTATGGGTCAATATTTTGGAATAACTATATTTAAGATTGACTACATTATTCTAATAAGAAGGGGTAACCGAAAACGATTAATGAGTTAACCAATGATCTAAAGTTGACTGAGTCAACTGGTTGATCAAAAGTGGTTATTAATAAATAGTTGTTTAATTTAATCAGATTTCTTCAATGTAATTTATTTTTGACTAACAATATTTAAAGATTATTATTATAATTATTTATTGTTTAAAGTGTCAACTATACTATTTTGACTGAAGAAGTAAACCAATTTACTTAAGTTAATTACATTTAAAAGTAATTACTTCTTAAATAAATTTAATTAAGAAGTAATTAGATATGAAATTGGAATTTAGTCAAGTTTGGAAATTTATTTCTAATAAAGACTTAGGTTTCATGAACGAAGCTATAAAAAGGACTTACGATAAGCCAATTGGTTTTAAATCGAATATCTAACATTCAAATTGAGGTAAAAAGGAAGGTTTCAAGAATATAAAGGAAATTACGTACCAGGTTGGTAAAGATGTTGATAAATGAGTTTTACTTATAAATTCCAAGAATTTAATTTATGTTAATAGTTTTTGGAAATGGATTTCATAACAGAATTAAAGCAAAAAGTCAAGATTTAGTAAAAGCGGTCATAATCGACTGAGATTTTCAAAGTAAAGATATGGTTTATAAAACCGTAGTTATAAAAAATAGAGAATAAAGATTTGATTGATATTATAAGTAAGATGTGGTTTTGACTTACAAATTTCTCTCTATTTTAAGATAAGAACGTTGTGGATCAAGGTCTGAGAGATAAATAAAACACCCCAACTTGAACAACTTCACTATTATCGAGGAATGGTATTAGTTTGTAACGAAAAAGATGTTGAGATTAGTCATTATTCTATGAGAAGAATATTGCAATGTTAGTTTCAAGATTTTAAGAAATGTAAAAAAAAATCCTGTTTGTTTATAAGTAGATAAATTAATGTTGTTGATCCATATAAGAAATGTTAATTAATTTTATACCATTGACTTAGTAATATATATCGATATTTTCTAAAGTAAAGGAAAAATAAGAGACATTTGAATATTAAGTAATATTCCGATGTTTAAGGAAATGGAAAGAGTTTTGGGAAAATGTGGTGATATTTTCGAACTAAAGAAAATAAATGTGGGATTGCTGAATATGTTTTTTATTAAGAGTCAAGAATATAATTTTATCGAGGTAAGTAAATTAAATCGATTTTAAATCGATGAAATGATTTTTAAAAGATCGATAAAGAGTTTTAATGAATGATTTTGAATAATCAGACCTGAGATGCCAATGTACTTGACAATACTAGTTTGACTCGATAGTTTAGGGACCGACTGTCAATGAAATATCATTGGACTTTTGACATGTTGTTTCGAAGATACCGGGATGGGAACTAGACCCAAAAACACTTCAAATCAACGTAACTTGAAACTAATACGTTGGTATAAAGATGGAGCATTGAAGACTGTAGATCTTCACAAAACGGAAGAATTACTTAAAATCTCTTCCCAGAGATACACTGTGGTTCTATCGTGGTTGAAATCTATGGATTGCAAGGACTACTCTCTACTGATCTATAGGGTGATTCCTAGGATGAAGTAGGAGAGTGCCTTCGGTTCATCTTGTTCCTGGATGACTTATATGGACGAATGTCAGATAGAGTATTTCCTTAAGAATCACGTACGTTGATTTGTACAAATATACCTGTTTGGTGGCAGAGAAATCCTCTTGCTTAACACCCAAAGTATATTTGTGGATGTTAATCAGTGATTTGACGAATCTGACGATATGGCATTCCAAGATAATGAGATTTTCTATAAAAGGTAAAATGTGACCTCAAGCCTTACAACTGGGAAATGAAAAAAATGGGGAAGGCAGAATGGCTGGGTGGGTCATACCCAAGCAAGGTGCATTGTCACCATTATAAAGAAATTCCTTATTTTTTTCTTCTTTCGCTTCTGTATCTCCACGGATGTACGATGGGCCCTTAAACCCATAGGGTGATAATATATTCAATACATTCAAACTGAATGAGTGGTCAGTTATGTGTGGCTGGATTGTAAGATGTTCTTGTTGAACCCCAGTGTATCTCCTCTAGAGTACACTGATTGGAAGGTGGTCCCATAACTTATCATAGTTGGAATCCATTCTCTAATAAGCGCCATGTTGTTTTTGATTATATAATGAATATGTAGAGCATGAGATGCAAGCGTTTTGCTGGATGTTATTTATTTGTGATTTGATAGATACTATTATAATATCATTAGATTTTGATAAAAAACGTTTTGGGTTATTCTAAGGTAATAACCATCCCTGTTTATGTGTGGATTGGTCTTTCTATTATCCTTTTATTTCAAAAAAGATTTCTAAAGTTAAGCAAGTTGTTTGTCATATGAATTTATCACTGAAAGTATTCCAGATTGATCCGGGTGAATTTTTCTTTGCTTCAAATGTGCTCGGGTCAGACGGGGTATATTTCAAGGTTAGGTTGCGCTTGGAACTTCAGAAGAGGAGCTGGAGTCGAGACATATATCCATATTTACTAATGTTAGTTTATTCCGTTGAGTGAATGGATTGATATGAATGTATATTCTAATGTTGTAATCATATATATATATATATATATACACACACACTTTCTTTTTATAAAGTATTATTGTCATATTATATTTTGTACATTCCGCTGTGAGACTCTGATCTTCTTATTCTTCTATTCTAATATTTATTTCTTTCTTCTCTCACCCTCTAATTTCTTTCTCCTAACTATCTGCTTTTGCATGCACCTTGGGTTGGACGGAAGTGTAACTAGTTAACTCAAATGGTATGGAAAAGTCGGTACGTTACATTAGGAGTTTGCACACCAACGTTAAATTTACTAGCAATGTTGGATATCCTTGTGTTATTAATATATTTTTTCTTTTCTAGAAAAGAAGAGAGAGAGTTATGCAAATTCAATTTAACACAACTCAGCCTTAACGACTTGAAAAGTCAATGCACATACTTTAAATTCGCCGCTCATTAAACAAAGATTACAATTTAGAATAGGCTTCATAGTCAACACCAACTATTCTACCTATTACACTATCATCTTTTGTAATTCCACTTTTCATTGTATTTCTTATTCGATCTTAGTTGAGAAAAAATCCACCATAAAATGAATAAAAAATTGTTAATTTACTTTGTTGTACCAATCTAATATGAGTCGTGTTTGAGTGGAAAAAAGGGCATGTTACTATAAGCTAAAATGCATAAGGCTATCATCTAAGAGCATGAAAATGAAAAAAATAACGATAAAAGGGAATGCAGTGGGGATTCTTCCCCACACTTGTTCAAACAGTGTCCACACTGTGAACACTTTCTCTAAATGTGAAAGTGAGTACCCAAAGATGGATTAAATGTTGAATGATTTGTAGAATGAAATGCAATTTAATAACTATATGGATGTGCAAATCATAGAAAAATGATATCTACAAGAATGATGAATTGTTATGCGTACAACGAATTTTTACCCTCCACCTGCACCTATCGAAAATAAAGAGTGATGATTTCTTATCTCCAAACTCATGAGGCACTATAGGCTTGTCAATGAATTCTGAAATCAAAATCTTCCTAAGGAAAACTCTATTGTTACCAAGATTTATACCATTCAGATGAAAATTACCATAATTCCATAAACTTGAGCAATCAACAACAATTTCTTTTGATGAAATGGAATTAAGTTTATCTTTAAGGGTTTCCTTAGATTCATTCTTGTTGTTTAATAATTTAAGCTTATCTTTAAATAGTTCATGAAAATACATAGTTGATACGCCTATTGAGGCAAGAGAATTATTGAAGAGATAAATCTGATGTATCATCTATAACTGCTTCTATCATATCAACTTCCCCTGTCTTAGAATCTTCTAGTTGATTTTTATGATTAAAAGATGTTCAACTAAATGGTTATGTACCCAAAAGATAGTCATAGTTGGCCGCTACCACAATTGATGAAAGCATTTGATATGGCTAATAAGGGACGACCTAATATCAATAGAATTTGACTATTGGGATTCGAAACCAATATGGTTTCTAAGATTATGAAATCCATGGGGAAATAGAAACATTCAATTTGGATCAGCACATTCTCAACAATGCCCAAGGTATTTTCGATAGATCAATCAACTAGTAGAATTGTGAGGTTCGTGGTTGTAACAACCCGAATATCGATAGACTGAATTTTTTCAAAAATCTAGATCTATCAGAACTCGAGCAGGTTTATCTGTATCCTGCAGAAAGTCAAAGATAAATTTATTAGAGCTCATAATAGAAATCTCACAACAAAAGGGAATAAAATATAATGGTAAGTAAGTATTCACAGATATAATGACACTATCTAACAAGTGTCTCTAAACCGCTGAATCTCAATCACCTGTTTAACCAGTGGGTTTGTTATATGGAGGCGGTCACAACAAAAGTTCTGGTGAATGTATGAACTGTAGTTTCTACAAATAACACTAAATATACCGTTCTATCACCTGTTCATATTTATTAAATTGTTCGGGTTCATTTCACAATGCACATTTTGATTTCTTCGCATAAATCGTATCCATCTACTCTCCAGTATATTAACCTAATAAATAATATATATATATGTATATGAAGCTATATACCCAATATCTAGGTACTTCCCAACATACCCTCCTCAAGTGGTCCGCATTGTCGTACTATGAAAAATGTACTGGACCTCTATCTCCATGCTACGAAAGCATACTATACTGTGCAGTGATGGCATACCAAGTCTCCAACGTCACGCCACGAAAGCATACTAGGTTATTATGCGAAAGCGAATAAGCCTCTATCGATGTGCCATCAGGGTGCTCTAATCCCTAAGTTTCTCCACAAAACTCAGTCAGGGGATTTACAGTACTTGTAAAGGACAACCTCGTTAGTGTTGGAGAATGGAGTTTTGATGACAACAACCTTATTTTAATTATCATTGATTATAAAATATATACTAACACTTTTTGTAAAGAATATATATATATATATACACACACAAATATGTAGGAATTATATACAGGAAATATTACTGAAGACTGTACAGTTTAAAGATGATAGAGAATCACAATTCAGACAAATTTTAAGACTCATAAGTATTCAAGATTTCAAGAATTCAAGAGTTCAAGATTATTATAGTTATAGAGTCTAGATTTTGTAAGACTCTAAATAGCACTCCAGGTTCAAATTCAAATCTTAATTTTCAAATTCTGATTTTTAATTCTATCCTCAATCCCCTCTATTTTATTTTCTATCTTTTCTATTTTTATTCTTCTTTGTTTTTCATACTTAAATTTTATGTATTTATATCCTTATACTTTATATTTATATAGTTAAAACCTTATAACTTTATAAATATGTTTAAATAGTTTAAATTTATGTTTTTATATGATTTTCTACTTTATAATATTAGTTTACAATACTATATTTTGATTAAAGAATTTCCAGAATTATATTAATATAAAAACACTTGAAAAATGTTTTAAAATTCAAAACACACTAAGTATGTCGACATAACAAAAACACCATGTCGACATAACAAAAACACCATGTCGACATATAACTATCAGAAATTCAAATTTAAAGGAAGGATCTTTCCACTATTTGAAACGTTTTAGAAACATTGCAACCCTTCACACACTATAAAAAGGGGATAAAACCGAATTTTTAAACATATCTTCTTCTCCACTTTCATCCTCTTTCGTTATATAATCATTCTTAATCATTTTTATGGTTTCTACACTTATACTCTATCGAGTTCAATTTTGTTTTGATCAAACTTCTTCTCTTTACACTCGCTTCTCATCTCTCTCTGAACCAAGTGCTATTGAAGGGCTGTTTTTAATTGTTTGGGTTGAGCAAAAAAGGAGTTGGTAGTATCCTCGTAGCCGAGAAATCAAGGAAGTATGAATCGGTGTTTCCTTGTAACCGAGAAATCAAGGAAGTAGAAATCGGTAGTATCCCTTATAATGGTGAAATCAAAGAAAGCGTACTTGACTGTTGATAGAGTAACAAAACTCTGCGCAATCCAGCGTTGTGCAGGACTGGACGTAGGAGTAATCTGAACCAGTATAAAATCCGGTGTGTTCTTTCCTTTTCTGCATTTTTATTTCTGTTTACTTTGTATTTGTGTTTGAATCCGTGTCTATGATTTTGTTTGTGTTGTTTGATTCATTCTGTTATTCACATAAGTTTTAGATTTTGTTTAAATTCTCACAAACACTATTCACCCTCCTCTAGTGTTTGTTTTGCCTTAACTATACATTCTGCATTCCTTAACAATTGGTATCAGAGCAAGGTCTTTCAAAAAGTTCATAATCTGGTTTTTGAAAATAGTGATAATGGCAACCAACACTGGTAGCAATAATAGTTCTTTTATAGAGGGTCAACCCACTGTTAGACCAATAATGTTTAATGGTAGTAATTATTCATATTGGGCATGTAGAATGAAAATTTATTTACAGTCAGTAGGATTTGACACATGGAATAGTAACAAAATGAATATGTTGGACCCACAGCTACATTTGCACAATGGACAAATGAACAAAAGGCTGCGGCACAGAGCAATTCTAAAGCCATGAATATGTTATTTTGTTAAATAGATAGGAATGAGTTTAATAGAGTATTAATATGTAAAACTGCTTATGAAATATGGAGAACTTTACAAGTACTCATGAAGGAACTGGTAAAGTTAAAAATACTAAGATAGCCATGTTAATTAATAAATTTGAATATATTAAAAATGAACAAGAATGAGTCTATTTCAGACATGTACTGCAGATTTCAAGAGATAGTGCATTCGCTAACAGCACTTGGAAAAACTTATTCTGAAGCAGATCAAGTCAGAAAAATATTGAATTCATTAACTACAGAATATGATCAGAAGACTTTGGCTATTGAAGAAGCCAATGTTGTCAATGGAATGAAGAATGAAGAGTTAATTGGAAATTTGATGTCTTATGAAATACAATTGCAGAAAAGAAAATAGATCAAGTGAAAAGAAATTTATTGCACTGAGAGCAACAACAAATGATTCTAACGCGAGTAGTGGAGAAGATGAAGAAACAACGCTTATGACAAATCATTTTAGAAAAGTTCTAAAATATAGAAGGAAGAGTTATATTCAAGGAAATTCAAAAATTAATGATGGTCGATGTTTTAACTGCAACAAACTAGGCCATATAAAGAAAATGTGTCAGTATCCTGACAAATCGACTCAACAAACTGATAACAACAATTCGTCAAGGAGAAAGAAAGCATATGCAGCATCATTAGATGATTCAGATCCGTCATCAAGTGATGAAGAACCAGAAACCGGAAATACGAATATATGCTTTACTGCAATCCAGAGTTCAAAAAATCATGAAGAAAATGATCAAAAAACTGGGTACGCATTAATTAAAATTTAATTTTATTTGGTTGAATGGTTGATTTGTTTGTTTTGATTTGAATTTAAAACTTTAAAAACAAACTTTTGAAATTTGAAATTCAAAATAATAATATAATATAAAATAACCAATAAATTAATAAAAAAAATTGGTTTGTGTGTTTATTAGGATTAGAATTAGTTCAGGAAATCGTTAAACCTGAAATATAAATCAATAATATATTTCAAAACATGAAAAAGCCAATTTCCTTTGAAATAAGTCAAGCATGTCGACATATAGAAAAGTATATATCGACATATCTAACCAGTTTTGAAATTTAATTTTTGAATTTCAAAAGTTTAAACTTTCAAACTTCCCTCAAATCTTTTCACAAGCTCCCAAGGTCTGAAAAGGTGTCATTTCAATCTAAAAAGATGTGCCTATTCAATTAATATTCATTCAATTCATATCCATTCAATTTCCATATATATCTATCCATTTTACCTTCCATTCATAAATCAAAACTATATTCTTCATATCTATTCTCTTGTAAAATTATCAATCCAATGGATTTCGCAAGTTCATCTCAAAAATTGAAGATAACAAAAACCATCAAAGGATATCTTTATAATGACAAAGAGGCCATCATAACCTATAGTAACTATTTAGCAAATGCTAAAGTTAACACGGGTGCTTTCGTCATCTTTAGCGACTTTCCCTCTTGTGATCTCATTTGTCTTTTCAAACACAATGAAGTGTTGAGTCTAATTGACCATCGTGATAACGACGAAGTATGTTATCCCAAACTCGTGAAGATGTTCTATGCAAATCTAAATCGCGGATTTTACGAAGGCAATGAAAATCAAATTTGGAGTATTGTCTTTGACACTCGAATTGTTCTTGATACCGAACTCTTCAGCACTATTCTAAATTGTAAAAGTGTGGGATCGGATTCTCAAATTTTGCTATCGAAAAAACAGATTTGGAAACATTTCACGACATATTTGACGATGGTGCTCTAGCGGAATTCAAAAATCGCTTCTTACGCCCAAAAACAAGAATTGTCAACCTTCTCCTCTAACACACCATCATTCCCCGTTCTAGAAATTTCAGCAATCTAATTCTCAAAGTTCAAAAGGCTCTCTTTGCTATTATGGGTGGATATATCACCAATTGGGCCAAAATGATTCTAAATGAAATTAAGCCCACAGATTTATCTATAAGAGAAAACACCATCTACTATGGTGTTTACCTCACTCGCGTTTTTAAATACTTTAATGTTGATCTTCATAGAGAAAAATTTGTCCTTATAAAAGTGTTTGACGCATCAAACATTCATATCATGCAAATTCATCTTACTTTTAAACCGTATGAGACATTAGAGGCGAAACAAGCTCGAATGCAACAAGAATAAGAGCCAATGGAAGTCGAAGAAGAAGAGGCGTCTATGGAAAGTATTGAGTACCCAATTTCTAAGCGTATTTACAAAGATATAGTTGTTCAAAATCAAGTGAAAATAATCAACAATCAAAAGAAGCTTAACAAGAGGCTTTCCAAAATATCCAAATTCATCGTCAAGATAGGAAGAAAGCTTGGAAATTCATCTTCCTCATCATCATCCGAAAACTAGGCCATCTAGGTTAATTTATTTTTGTATATTTCCATGTATTTGCTTTCGAATCTCATATTTAAAATGTGTCTTAATTAGTTGGGTGTATTTGCTTTCTATCATATAATGAATGGAGTTTTATTTATGATATAATCATCTTTATGTTTCTGGAAAAACTATAAAACTAATTATAATATAGTAGAGTTCAAAAGAATTCAAAATTTAAATTTTTAAATATAACATTATAGTATGTCGACATGACAAAAAGAGTATGTCGATATATAACTGACAGATTTTCAAATTGTTTCAAAGTTCAAAATTAAAATAACTACTCATGTCCATTCAATATCCAACGAATTACAGACCTTATATAGGTACATTTCTTCCAGAAAAATTCATTATTTCATTACTCCTTCTTTCTTATTCATTTCTCGTCAAATCCACGGCAAACCCTATTCATAATATAAGTGAAAATCTTGATGATTCTTTGAATTCTTTCAAAAAAAATGCTCTCTATAGTACTACGTAATCAGCGCAAACTAGAGTTATTTCAAATGAGGATGGTAGAATATCAAGAAAGACATTTTGATGTGATTCGTTGGGATATCTCTTCTCATTTCAGAATTGAAAACAACCAAACATCACATAACATTGAAAAAAAGTGGAAGGAAATCCAAAAGAATCCAATTACTGGACAAGATGAATGGGTTGAAGTTCCAAGAAACGTTTAATTATTTGGTATGATTTTATTGATTTGTTTAAATATTCCAAAACATATGATGTGGTGTAATTTGGAATTTATTGTTTGAAACTTGTATATATTAAGACATATGGTGTGATTTGATTTGGTTTGTAATATATTTCAAACAAATATATGTAATAATAAAAACTTGGATTGGTTTGTATTTAATCATCATATTCCTAGATATTATTATTCTAAGTTTGAATAGATTAAGGGGAGTATTCTACTTAGAATAGTTAATATATTAAGGGGGAGTATCTTTATAGGTTAGTTATTTAACTTTTATTCAGAAAGTTATACAACTTAGGGGGAGTTATCTTTAGAATTTCTTTTGATAATGCCAAAGGGGGAGAAATTATAAAATATAGACATAGTTTATAGAATTCATATAGACAGGGGGAGTATTTGAAGAATCATCATCAACAGGTATATACAGGTATGATATTTTAGAAACTAATTTTGTCATCATCAAAAAGGGGGAGATTGTTGGAGAATGGAGTTTTGATGACAACAACCTTATTTCAATTATCATTGATTATAAATATATACTAACACTTTTTGTATAGAATAATATATATACACACATACGCAGGAATTATATACAGGAAATATTACTGAAGAATGTACAGTTTAAAGATGATAGAGATTCAGAATTCAAACAAATTTCAAGACTCATGAGTATTCAAGGTTTCAAGAATTCAAGAGTTCAAGATTATTATAGTTATAGAGTTTAGATTTTGTAAGACTCTAAATAGCACTTCAGGTTCAAATTCAAATTCTAATTTTCAAATTCTGATTTTTAATTCTATCCTCAATCCTCTCTATTTTATTTTCTATCTTTTCTATTTTTATTCTTCTTTGCTTTTAAAACTTAAATTTTATATATTTATATCCTTATACTTTATATTTATATAGTTTAAAACCTTATGATTTTATAAATATGTTTATATAGTTTAAATTTATGTTTTCATATGATTTTTTACTTTATAATATTAATTTACAATACTATATTTTGATTCAAGAATTTCTAGAATTACATTAATATCAAAACACCTGAAAAATGTTTTAAATTTCAAAAATACACTAAGTATGTCGACATAACAAAAACATTATGTCGACATATAACTGTCAGAAATTCAAATTTGAAATGAAGCTTCTTTTCACTATTTGAAACATTTAGGAAACATTGCAACCTTTCACACACTATAAAAAGGTTAAAACTAAATTTGTAAACATATCTTCTTCTCCACTTTCATCCTCTTTCATTATATAATTATTCCTAATCATTTTAATGGTTTCTACACTTATACTCAACTGAATTCAATTCTGTTTTGATCAAGCTTCTTCTCTCTACACTCTCTTCTCATCTCTCTTTGAATCAAGTGCTATTGAAGAGTTGTAGGGCTGTTTTTAATTGTTTGGGTTGAGTAAAAGAGGAATCGGTGGTATCCTTGTAGCCGAGAAATCAAGGAAGCAGGAATAGGTGTTTCCTTGTAGCCGAGAAATCTGGGAAGTAGAAATCAGTGGTATCCCTTGTAGCCGTGAAATCAAGGAGGGTGTACTTGACTGTCGATATAGTAATAAAAATCTGCGCAATCCAGCGTTGTGCAGGACTGGATGTAGGAGTAATCTGAACCAGTATAAAATCCGGTGTGTTCTTTCCTTTTCTGCATTTTTTTCTGTTTATTTTGTATCTGTGTTTGAATTTGTGTCTATGATTGTGTTTGTGGTGTTTGATTCATTTTGTTATTCACGTAAGTTTTAGATTTTGTTTAAATTTACACAAACACTATTCACCCCCTCTAGTGTTTGTTTATACTTAACAATCCATTCCGTATTCCTTAACAGTTGGGCCTACAGTACATATATCCAAATTTAGGTCTATCTCTTTGGTGATTCTACAAGGCCCCTCTCCTGCCTAACCCCAATCCAATGAAAGACTATTAAAAAAAGCTAATGACCGCCATACCATCCAATCTAAACAAACGTGTGGTCCCTCATCCAATGGCCTGATAGTGAAGAACATTGGCCTATTGGCTAAGCTCCAGCCTTTCCCGCACACGCTTCGACTGACGATGATAGGTATCCAACGACCAACTATCCTTCTTAGTTCCTAACCACAAAGTCTCCCTCCTTGAGGTAGCCACCTAATCATCCTAAGATTATTCCAAATAGTCTTTAGGTTGTCCATCATCCGAGATGCAGCTAAGGCATACTCACTGGATGGAGTCGTACAGACCATGCCTTTGTGGGTACAACTTCATTAGGCCTACCACAAGGGCCATCAAGGAGTATCCTCACGTCTTGTAGATGTCCCGAACTTCCTTCCAGCCCCATCGAATAAGATGGACGTGTTTCCCTCATGTCACCAGACATCCATGATGATGTGCCCCATTAAGCTCTTCTTCCCAAATATTTACAGATTGGTCCACGTGTAACACCCCACACCCGCTAAGGTCACTCACTAAGGGAATGCCCTAACTTCAGTGGAGTATTTTAAGTGAATATAGAACAGAAAAATTACAACAAGACAGATATAAATAATACTTGTTAACTAAAACATCATTTCATTGCAGCAGAAGGTAAACATGTTTGGTTACAATAACAAAACCAAGAGTCAAGTACTAAATATCCATCCTGATAAAAACTTAAGTACATAATCCCACTACATAACTAATAGCCATAATAGAAAAGATAAGCTGAGCTTTACATCACGGTCTAAGCTCCAAAAGATAGATAAAGCAATCTGATCAAAGCCCACTAGTGCTAGGCTCACTCTGAGAACCTGAGGGTTGGGAAAAAGATAAAAACAACGGGGTCAGACATAAGTCTGAGTGAGCCCTATAACTTTAACAATACAATCATTAAAGTAATTAGGGTATGATATAAACTTGGTACGGTGATGACTGGGGATAAATGACTACACTAAGCAGCCAACTAGACATAGGATGAACTAAAAAGACGCATCTACCCACCCAAGGGTAATTACTACACTGCACCACACCAGTCATTCCTACTTAAAGGTTGATCCCACCCAAGGACTTAGAAAATTTAACTAGTAGTTTCGTGTACCCCTAGCTGACTACATAGGTGCCGTCTGCCCCTATCTCTACTAGGTGTACCCACTACTCCCCAAGCGATCGGACCCCTACCGTAGATACCCGTGCTGGCCCCACAGTGGGGTGTATCACTCCCCAAAGTGGCAACCTGATACAATCAACGGTGCACGGCTTATACCTACACGATGCAACAACGTCTTACCTACCAGCCCGGGTCCACACACGCATATGAAACCCGTTGGACTTGCGTTGCCATCGCTAACCCGTTTTGGCCTCTTATAGTCAAGCCCAGTACACGTGTCCCGTCCTCGACATGGGTCGAGCCCAATAAGATACATATGGGTTACTGGTTGAAATGGGCCCCCACAAGCTACCCACCTAAGCTTGTCCCTTTTTCTAGTGCATCCCACTTAACCCTTTAATCATGTTTAATTACATGTTTCCACTTGGTTAAGTATTCTAATCGTATTTTCTATTGCCACCCAAGGCAACCCACTAGATTTCCACATGCCACCCAAGGCACTTACTTGATTTCCACATGCCACCCAAGGCACCCACTTAACCCCTCATGTCCCACTACATGCTTATCTGGTTAAGTGTTTCTTAATTGATTAAGAACGTAACCTTTGCAAAGACCTCTCACATTAGACTATCTTTTATGGCAGCTGGATTTGCCGGTCGGGTCCGGGCAGCCTTACGCCATAACCGAGTCTAACCTCGTGTCTTTACACTTGTCACGTATTTAGTTTATGCCTAAGACCTCTCACATTGGGCCAATCATTTGTAGCCGCTGGATTTGCCGGTCGGTTCCGGGCAGTCTTATGCTACAAAAGGGTCCAACCTCGTGTCTTAGTCGATTAATTACACCTAATTAATCACCCCCATATTTTGAATTAATTTTCCCTAATTAATTCCAATTTAATGATGTACATAATTGACTCAATTATGGCCATCCACTCATGGTATGCAACATCATACCAATTTCACCACACTTTTGTTAACATGAATATTAACCCCATCGTTCCCCACGTAATACGCTAACATGACATACTTAAAAGGGAAGATTCATCACAAATGCAATGGGTTATACTTAGCATAACATTAGCATCATCATGGGTTTCAAAGGTGTCAACTTGCATATATGACCATGGCATCAAACCCAACTAGCACAAATAACCAACCCAAACTTGCATAAATCACATATGTCATAAAGAGGGTAACTTGCATAAGTTACTTATGTCATACAAAGGGGTAAACTTGCATATATATATATATGTGTGTGTGACATATAAAGGGGTTAACTTGCATATGTATGCATCTCATATAAAGGTGTAAACTTGCACCTGTTACTTGCATATAATCAAACACCAAACTTGCATAACATGTCATATATGAACTTGCATATAATCAAACACCAAACTTGCATAGCATGTCATATATGAACTTTCATATAATCAAACACCAAACATGCATAACATGGTGTCATAATGGATCAATGTTTATCATAGTGATTTGCATAACTAGCATCATGAACACATAGCATAAAACTTGCATAACTTGCATAACATCATGAACACATAGCATATGACTTGCATAACTTGCATAACATCATGAACACATAGCATATGACTTGCATAACTTGCATAACATCATGAACACATAGCATATGACTTGCATAACTTGAATAACATCATGAACACATAGCATATGACTTGCATAACTTGCATAACATCATGAACACATAGCATATGATAACATAACTTGCATTGATCCACATACATGACCATAACCTCATTATATCCTATCATAATTAGTTTAGCAATTGCTTGCTAAAGGCATAGAAACTCACAACTTGTTGATTAGCACTCCTATGAAGAAGATTAAGTTGCTAGAGTTGATTAGAAGTTGATTTGAGAAGCTATCTTCTTCTACAATTTGATGGAGGCTTCTTCAAGTTGCATTTTGATGGCATAACGACGTTGTCTCCAATTTTAGTATGAATTAGGGTAGTCTTAGGGTGTATTTATAGATTAGTTAAGTGTTTTAGGCCATTAGATTAACCCTTAATCAGATTAGAGCCGTTAGATTTCGTCACAAGCCCCAAAACACAGCCCAAACCCCTTCAGATTGCACCCAGGCCAAACTGGCCGATGGGGGGGTCGACCCCTGGGTCGACCCCTTGGGGGGGGGGGGTCGACACCCATGTCGACCCTAGTGTCGACACCCTCTGTCTGGCGGGAATTTTCCCGCCTCTTCTGAAATTTGAAATTTAAATATTTTAAATCTGTTTTGAATTTTCTGAAACTTCGGATGGCCATAACTTCTTCATACGAAGTCCAAATCACGCAAACTCGGACTCTATCTCAACCAGAATTCCGAGACGAACACAATGGCGCAACCCATTTCCCTTAATTCTCATGTCTGAGATTAATTATTCTTTAATTACTAAACATTAATATTAAGTGAAATTCGGGGTGTTACATTCTCCCCTACTTAAAGGATTTCGTCCCCGAAATCTCTAAGTCAAGAAGAACGTATCCTACCAACCAAACAACCATCTACTAAAGCATCAAACACTGGCATCCATTGTCCTTAAATTTTCTAATGCTGTATGAACATATGCAAAAAGTGTGTGTTTATGTCTGTATACTAATGCAAAATTAGGCGGTCTACTGATTCAGTTGACCTCCTTAATGCAAACCATGATAGTGCCATGCATCCAATATGTATGCGAAAGAATCCTACCGACACATACTATTACTACATGTGTGCACAACCATACACCAAAATGCATCATCCATATGATAACACAACCATTATACATCCATTAATATAGCTACCTACACACAATTATATGCAATATGCAATATGAAGTGACTGAGCCGATCTAGTGTCTAAAGTGTGTGTATATGCATCCACGAGCAACCACTAGCAAACACTTGCATCCACACGCATCCATCAATCATAAGATGTCTCAAACACATGTTTCAACCATAGGTTTACCCTATCTAAAGGTCAAAGGTACCAACGAGAGGACACACTAAAGATAAGATAAGTACTAGACAAACGATAAAGGAGAAGTTAAAAGACATACCCTCAAAAAGGAATGGGTACAATGAACGCATCTTCGCTTCTGTCTCCCAAGTAGCGTTGCTCTCATCCTCTCCCCATTGCACTTTGACTAGTCGAACCTCTCTGTTTCTCAACTTCCTAATCTCTGACCCAAGGATGCGGGTAGGAGCTCGTCGGATAGTCGCATCACGCTCTACCTCTACTTCTCTAAGCAAGCTCGGCTCTACCACCTCTTCGGTCTCATGTAGGCACTTCCTCAAATGTGACACATGGAATACATCATGTACCCCACTAAGTCTCTCGAGTAAATCCACTCTATATGCCATCCGTCCAATCCTTTCCTTAATAGGAAACGGTCCTACAAATCTTGGTGCTAACTTCCCAACGGACCCAAAGCGAACAACATTCCGTAATGGAGACACCTTGATAAAGACCATGTCCCCAACGTCAAACTCAAGATCCGTCCTCCTCTTGTACGCATAAGATTTCTGCCTATCTTGTGCCGCTTTCATCCTTCTTCGAATCAAATTAATCTTCTCCGAAGTCTCTCTAACCATATCGGGCCCAAGCAAGATCTTATCCGTAGATTCCCACCAACATGTAGGTGATCGACACAGCCTTCCATAAAGAGCTTCGAAAGGAGACATGCCAATACTAGACTGAAAGCTGTTATTATACGCGAACTCCACCAATGGAAGATGCTCTTCCCATGTACCTCCAAAATCTAAGATACATAGCCTCAAAAGGTCTTCTAGAACACGATTCACCCTCTCGGTCTGGCCGTCCGTCTGAGGATGATATGCGGTGCTCAAACACAACTGAGTCCCTACCGCCTCTTGCAAACTCTTCCAAAACTCGCTAGTGAAGATAGAATCCCGATCGCTCACTATGCTAGAAGGTACACCATGCAACCGAACTATCTCTCGAAGATAAACTGAAGCTAGCCATGGAGCAGTCCTCTTGCTCTTCACGGGTATGAAATGGGCGCTCTTAGTAAGTCTGTCTACCACAACCCAAATTCCCGTATTACCCTTCCTCGATCTCGGTAACCCATCAATAAAATCCATCGAGACGCTATCCCACTTCCATTGCGGAACTTCCAATGAGTGAAGCAACCCACCGGGTTTCTTTTGCTCCGCTTTCACTTGTTGGCACACCAAGCATCTAGCGACATACTCGGCCACATCTTTCTTTATACCGGCTCAAATGAAAACTCGCTTCATGTCTTGGTACATCTTGTCCCCACCGGGATGAATGGTCATCTTTGAACGATGCGCATCATCAAGAATAGCCTTCCTCAAACCCTCGTCTTGCGGTACACAAAGTCTACTGTCTCTACGCCAGCACCCCCTATCGTCTAGGGTGTACCTACTCAAATGGATGGACGACTCCCCCCTTATGAGCCTCTCTACCAACTCAACCAACTGTGGGTCGTCCCGCTGTGCCTCGCCAATCCGTCCCAAAAGAGTAGGTCTGACCTCTAAGGATGCTAGCAAACCAGGTACAAAGTCAACGGAAGGTCTGAAATCAAACATCGAGATAAATTCCAAGATTTGTCGTTCCACGAACAATGGACTCAAGGACAACCTTTTTCTGCTCAAGGCGTCCGCCACCACGTTACCCTTGCCAGGGGTATACGCAATCTCGAAATCATAGGATGCTAAGAACTCCATCCACCTTTGATGTCTCAAGTTCAAATCCTTCTGAGAAAACAAGTACTTCAATGATTTGTGGTCGGTGAACAATTTGAACCTCTCGCCAAGAAGATAATGGCTCCAAGTCTTAAGCGCAAAAACAATAGCGGCCAACTCTAGATCATGGGTAGGGTAATTTTTCTCATGCGCTCTCAGCTGCCTTCCACCGTAGGCTATTACCCTTCCCTCTTGCATTAAGACTGCGCCCAGTCCTGTCCCACAAGCATCTGTATAGACAACAAATTGCTTACTCCCATCTGGCAACACTAAGACTGGAGCTGTGGTTAAAGCTCTCTTTAACCGTTGGAACACATCATCACAATCTACGTCCCATGTGAAGACTAGATTCTTCTTCGTCAAGCGAGTTAATGGGGCTGATATTTTCGCGAAGTCCTTGGTAAACTTCCTATAGTAGCCAGCCAACCCCAAGAAACTCCTCACCTCGGTAGCATTCTTCGGAACCTTCCAATCTTGGATGGACACTACCTTCGCGGGATCCACAGCTATCCCTTCCTTGGAGACCACGTGCCCCAAGAACCGCACTTCCTTCCTCCAAAAGTGACATTTAGAGAATTTAGCCTTAAGGCTATGCGCTCGAAGAGTCTCCAACACTTCCCTAAGATATAGGGCATGCTCTTCTTCACTCTTAGAAAATACTAAGATGTCATCCACAAAGACCACCACGAACTTATTAAGGTACTCCCTGAATATCCTACTCATCAAATCAACAAAGTATGCTGGGGCGTTCGTCAAACCAAATGGCATCACAAGCCACTCATAGAAACCATCCAGAGTCCTAAAGGCACTCTTGTCTATGCTATCCTCAACCACTCTCAACCGATGAAATCCCGTGGCCAAGTCCAACTGCGAAAACACTGAGGCGCCAACCAACTGATCAAAGAGATCATCAATCCTCGGCAATGGTTGTCTATTCTTCTTTGTGAGCTTGTTGAGTTCTCTATAGTCGACACAAAGTCTGAGGGACCCATCCGCCTTCATGGCAAAAACTATTGGAGCACCCCACTCCGATATACTTCGTCTTATGAACCCCTTCTCAAGCAACTCCCCTACTTGCTTATGGAGTTCCCTCCTCTCACGAGGAGCCATGTGGCGCACTGGAAAAGATACTGGTTTAGCATTGTCTACCAGATATATTCGGAAGTCAATCTCCCGCTTCGGCGGTAAGCTCTTCACCTCCTCAAACACATCCGAGTATTCCCGTACCACTCTAACAGATCGCAAACTCTCGACCGAAGCGTCAAGCGATTCAAGATAACTTAGCATAACAGAATCCATGGGATTACAAGAGATCTCGGGAGTGTTCCCCAAGTGGGTCATGAGCCTAACAACTCTCCTTTCGCAATCAAGAACGGCACCATTACTGGATAAACAGTCCATGCCCAAAATCAACCCATAGCCCGTGAAGCCCAAAACAAAAGCATCACATCTAAACTCAACGCTAAGTATAGAAATCTTCAAACCCAAACATATCATGGACAAATAAGGGGAGCCCCCAATTGGGTTTGAAACAACCAAGGGATCATCTACTAGACTGGTGTCTAAGTGCAGTGACTCAACTAATGATGATGAGATAAACGAATGCGATGCGCCAGAGTCAAATAAAGTACGGACAGGATGATCAAACAGAAAAACCAGACTTTCAACGGAAATATTTCTACCTCTTTCCTGAATCGGTGGAACCGCGAGAGCCTGAACTTGCCCCCTTGTCTGACCTGATGCCATAAGAGCTTGCACCTGTCCCCCTGAGGTAGATCCCGTCCTCTGCCCCTTCTTAGGGCAGTCCTTCACTAGATGCCCTGCTTCGCCACAGTGGAAGCAGCCAGTCTTCTTCTTCTTCCGACAATCTTTGCTTAGGTGGCCTGGTGGCCCGCAATTGAAACACTTCTTCTTTCCCTTGCCACCGTTGCCTTTCCCACCCTTGTTTTGCTGTTGCTATTGAGGTCTCTTCTGATCTCCTTTCTTCTCGGGTGCCTTATTAGCATTGGGACCCTTCTCTTCCTCATGCATGAGTGCCATGTCTACTAGCTTCTCAAAGGTGGCCCCCATAGGGATGTGGGTCATAGCCAACCCATGCATCGGTTCATTCAAGCCTTTAACGAACCTCAAAGCCTTCTTCTCCGGTGTATTCACTATGTCTATGCCAAACCTTGCCAACTGATTAAACTTGTTGACATATTCCTTCACTGATAGGTTTCCTTGCTTTAGTGTCAAGAACCTTTCCATATACAAGTTTTCCTCCGCCCTTGAGAGAAACTTTTCCACAAACCTTTGTCTGAAATCCGCCCAAGAATCAACAGGGCGCTCTCCATTAGTGACCTCCCCCCAGAACGAGGCCTCTCCCTTCATTAACCAAGCAGCTAACTTGACTTTCTTTCCTTCTTCCATCTCAAAGATATCTATCAATTCTTCTACCTCCTTAAGCCAATCTCTAGCTTCCACAAAAGTTTCTGATCCTGGAAAAGGTTTCCCTCTCATAGCCTTAAATTCCTTGCAAGTCTTAGCAAAATTATCCGTGCGAGGAGGAGGAGGAAGATCGGGTGCAACCGTTGGTGGAGGAACATTTACTGGACCCGCAGTGGCGGCCCTAGCCTCCATCAACCTCCTATACCATACTGGTATCGCTACACCCTCCGGAAAGTTAAGATCTTCAGCCATGCTGAAACGAAAAGGGAAAGATTCAAAATGGAGAATTCGAAAGATAAAGATATGGCTATTGGGGATTATGCTTTTCTTTCAAAAACTTTTCTCTTAAAAGACATTTTTTTGAAAATACTTCTTCCAAAAATGTTTTTAGAAAAATAGTTTTCTAAAAATTTTATTTGTTCCGGTAACCTTCAGCTCTGATACCACGTGTAACACCCCACACCCGCTAAGGTCACTCACTAAGGGAATGCCCTAACTTCGGTGGAGTATTTTAAGTGAATATAGAACAGAAAAATTACAACAAGACAGATATAAATAATACTTGTTAACTAAAACATCATTTCATTGCAGCAGAAGGTAAACATGTTTGGTTACAATAACAAAACCAAGAGTCAAGTACTAAATATCCATCCTGATAAAAACTTAAGTACATAATCCCACTACATAACTAATAGCCATAATAGAAAAGATAAGCTGAGCTTTACATCACGGTCCAAGCTCCAAAAGATAGACAAAGCAATCTGATCAAAGCCCACTAGTGCTAGGCCCACTCTGAGAACTCGAGGGTTGGGAAAAAGATAAAAACAACGGGGTCAGACATAAGTCTGAGTGAGCCCTATAACTTTAACAATACAATCATTAAAGTAATTA
Source organism: Allium sativum (assembly GCA_030737875.1). Lineage (NCBI taxonomy): Eukaryota > Viridiplantae > Streptophyta > Magnoliopsida > Asparagales > Amaryllidaceae > Allium > Allium sativum. The sequence goes on from CM060910.1 coordinate 354,808,911, forward strand.
GGGTATGATATAAACTTGGTACGGTGATGACTGGGGATAAATGACTACACTAAGCATCCAACTAGACATAGGATGAACTAAAAAGACGCATCTACCCACCCAAGGGTAATTACTACACTGCACCACACCAGTCATTCCTACTTAAAGGTTGATCCCACCAAAGGACTTAGAAAATTTAACTAATAGTTTCATGTACCCCTAGCTGACTACATAGGTGCCGTCTGCCCCTATCTCCACTAGGTGTACCCACTACTCCCCAAGCGATCGGCTCCCTACCGTAGATACCCGTGCTGGCCCCACAGTGGGGTGTATCACTCCCCAAAGTGGCAACCCGATACAATCAACGGTGCACGGCTTATACCTATACGATGCAACAACGTCTTACCTACCAGCCCGGGTCCACACACGCATATGAAACCCGTTGGACTTGCGTTGCCATCGCTAACCCGTTTTGGCCTCTTATAGTCAAGCCCAGTACGCGTGTCCCGTCCTCGACATGGGTCGAGCCCAATAAGTTACATATGGGTTACTGGTTGAAATGGGCCCCCACAAGCTACCCACCTAAGCTTGTCCCTTTTTCTAGTGCATCCCACTTAACCCTTTAATCATGTTTAATTACATGTTTCCACTTGGTTAAGTATTCTAATCGTATTTTCTATTGCCACCCAAGGCAACCCACTAGATTTCCACATGCCACCCAAGGCACTTACTTGATTTCCACATGCCACCCAAGGCACCCACTTAACCCCTCATGTCCCACTACATGCTTATCTGGTTAAGTGTTTCTTAATTGATTAAGAACGTAACCTTTGCAAAGACCTCTCACATTAGACTATCTTTTATGGCAGCTGGATTTGCCGGTCGGGTCTGGGCAGCCTTACGCCATAACCGAGTCTAACCTCGTGTCTTTACACTTGTCACGTATTTAGTTTATGCCTAAGACCTCTCACATTGGGCCAATCATTTGTAGCCGCTGGATTTGCCGGTCGGTTCCGGGCAGTCTTATGCTACAAAAGGGTCCAACCTCGTGTCTTAGTCAATTAATTACACCTAATTAATCACCCCCATATTTTGAATTAATTTTCCCTAATTAATTCCAATTTAATGATGTACATAATTGACTCAATTATGTCCATCCACTCATGGTATGCAACATCATACCAATTTCACCACACTTTTGTTAACATGAATATTAACCCCATCGTTCCCCACGAAATACGCTAACATGACATACTTAAAAGGGAAGATTCATCACAAATACAATGGGTTCTACTTAGCATAACATTAGCATCATCATGGGTTTCAAAGGTGTCAACTTGCATATATGACCATGGCATCAAACCCAACTAGCACAAATAACCAACCCAAACTTGCATGAATCATATATGTCATAAAGAGGGTAACTTGCATAAGTTACTTATGTCATACAAAGGGGTAAACTTGCATATATATATGTGTGGCATATAAAGGGGTTAACTTGCATATGTATGCATCCCATACAAAGGTGTAAACTTGCACATGTTACTTGCATATAATCAAACACCAAACTTGCATAACATGTCATATATGAACTTGCATATAATCAAACACCAAACTTGCATAACATGTCATATATGAACTTGCATATAATCAAACACCAAACTTGCATAACATGGTGTCATAATGGATCAATGTTTATCATAGTGATTTGCATAACTAGCATCATGAACACATAGCATAAAACTTGCATAACTTGCATAACATCATGAACACATAGCATATGACTTTCATAACTTGCATAACATCATGAACACATAGCATATGACTTGCATAACTTGCATAACATCATGAACACATAGCATATGACTTGCATAACTTGCATAACATCATGAACACATAGCATATGACTTGCATAACTTGCATAAAATCATGAACACATACCATATGACTTGCATAACTTGCATAACATCATGAACACATAGCATATGATAACATAACTTGCATTGATCCACATACATAACCATAACCTCATTATATCCTATCATAATTAGTTTAGCAATTGCTTGCTAAAGGCATAGAAACTCACAACTTGTTGATTAGCACTCCTATGAAGAAGATTAAGTTGCTAGAGTTGATTAGAAGTTGATTTGAGAAGCTATCTTCTTCTACAATTTGATGGAGGCTTCTTCAAGTTGCATTTTGACGGCATAACGACGTTGTCTCCAATTTTAGTATGAATTAGGGTAGTCTTAGGGTGTATTTATAGATTAGTTAAGTGTTTTAGGCCATTAGATTAACCCTAAATCAGATTAGAGCCGTCAGATTTCGTCACAAGCCCCAAAACCCCTTCAGATTGCACCCAGGCCAAACTGGCCGATAGGGGGGGTCGACCCCTGGGTCGACACATGGGTCGACCCCTGGGTCGACACATGGGTCGACCCCTGGGTCGACACATGGGTCGACCCCTTGGGGGGGGTCGACACCCATGTCGACCCTAGTGTCGACACCCTCTGTCTGGCGGGAATTTTCCCGCCTCTTCTGAAATTTGAAATTTGCATATTTTAAATCTGTTTTGAATTTTCTGAAACTTCGGATGGTCATAACTTCTTCATACGAAGTCCAAATCACGCAAACTCAGACTCTATCTCAACCAGAATTCCGAGACGAACACAATGGCGCAACCCGTTTCCCTTAATTCTCACGTCTGAGATTAATTATTCTTTAATTACTAAACATTAATATTAAGTGAAATTCGGGGTGTTACACCACGCATACCTCATAATTATGTTATTAGACCATATGTCTAATCTTCAACTACATGCTTGTTTTACTTACTGCATTGCTGATAAACTTAAACATTACTTTTTTTATTCTACAATCAAATTATTTGTTTATTAGCCTTAGTTGACCGCTTATTTTCCTTAATCAGCTCTCACTGCCGGAACAGACCATCGCTTATCATAATATTCATTAAACTTAATTTACTTAAATTATAAGTTTACTAATAATAAGCCTACTCTACTCTTTTACTTTTAAATATAACCTTGTGCTATAATATTACCATAATTATAATATTGATTTTTCTTATTAAACTTATTCCCCGTTGTCTAAGTTTAACTATAATAAGCCTCTTACTTCCAGTTTCATCTTTTATATAACCTGTGCATTATTACCCTACTTACCCTATGCTAAGTCTACCTATTAAATTACATTCCCATCCAATATATTTTATTATAATAGGTTACATTCTCCATGCATTACATATTTTACAGATTTCTTGTTAATTAACATAACTCTTATAGTTATAACGTTAATTTACTTACTGTCTTTGTAAGTTTACACAATAAAACTTTAATATAACCTTTTCTTTTATTAACCTCTTTCAGTTATGTTACCCCACTTTCTCATCTTTACAATTCATTTCTTTTAGGAAATTAGGCATATTCCAAATTGGTTGGTTACCAACTCAGTAATAATATCCGTTTATATAGTTTCGGGTAATTACTATAATAGGAACCCATGATTGCAAAATATTTCTTTTTCTATTTTTGGGGTCATCAATTTATTGCGCAATATGGTTAACTCCATATTTCAAAATAATCTTTATTTATTCATAATTTCAGTTTACAATCACGTTTCCTATTTTTCTTTGTTTACCCTAACTATCACTATCCCATAGATGACCTTCTGCAACAGATTTGCAAGGTGCTGCCTGCTAAAATGTTGCGATAATTATAAAATTTTGTTCTACTGCAATATTTACTTCAAAGTGTTAGCATAGATATCAACCCGATGTTGCAGTAGCTATAAATATAATCAAAGTAAAAATAATAATAAATTTTACATCTCAGCGATCCGCACCATAATTTAAAAAATAATCTCAACCATCAACCCACCCCAGCAATGCACTCCTCAGCTATCTATTTCCCACTTTTATTTTCATTTCGTTCTCAGCCCCAAATGGCGATTCTCACATAATCAAAACCGTCCTGGTTTTGAGCTATGAAAAATATATTCCACCTTTAAACTTCGATGATTATCTCTTAATCGCTGCAAATCCACGATTAATTAACCGTGTAGTTTCTCTCCCATGGAAGAGAAATTCCCAAGCCATTCGCTACTTCTTAATTTATTCTCCTTATAAACCCTCTAAGTTATGGTAAAATCTGTTTGCAGATCAAGATCCATAGAAATGGAGGTGAAATTGTTGTAGTTCGGATCTTGCAGACTCGACGGTTTCCACAACGATAAAAATTATGTAACACCCCGTGTATTCTATAACAGTGAAATTCACAAATTAAAGTATAACTAATTTCAAATCAAAGAATTAAGGGAAACGGGATACGCCATTGCGTTCTTCTCGGAATTCTGCTTGAGATAGAGTCCAAGTTTGCGTAAAACGGACTCCGTATGAAGAAGATATGGCCTCCGGAAGTTTCAGAATTCAGTTTAAAATTCAAACAGACCAAAACAGCTCAGAAAAACCAATTCAAAATTCAAAATCGCGCCGGATCGGCCAGGGCGGGAATTTTCCCGCCCAAGGCACCCAGGTCGACTGGGTAGTCGACCTGGGGCTACCCAGGTTGACTGGGTAGTCGACCTGGGTCACCCGTGTCGACTGGCGTGTCGACCTGGCCCCTGAGCCAGGTCGAACCCAGCCCCCTGGCTAGCCTGGTCTGTGTTTGGTCGATTTTCTGAGCCTTGCCTTGTAACTAGGGCTAGGTGTCAGCTCCTGGTTGGTCTCTCCTTCAAATGAACGGCTATTATTAAACCAAGCTCCATCGACGGTCCTAATCAACTCAAAAACTCTATAAAAAGGACCTAAGACTCACCCTAATTCACACAAACAAAAATAGAGATGAGACTGTCATGCTGCTGAGGAGAGACTAGGAATAGCCATCAGAAATTGAGAGACAATTAGGAGATAATTCGAAAGCTTAAAGCAATGTCAATTAAATCAAAACAACGCCTACAACAAAGGATAACATCTCCAAATTCAGAATTCAGATTCCTGAATTGAAGATTCGTCATACGTAGTAAGTAGACTGCTATTCCGATATGAATAAATAAAAATGTGTTGTGATTTGTGTAAAGTGAGAAATGGAATTGTGGCGATAATAATCTATATTTTTATGTTGCTTTGATTCTAAACGATTTGAAATTGTTGTGGTATAACGATTGGATATTTGCAAGTATGAGATTTATGTTGGAAGTTAACAACTACATGTTTGTAGTGGTTTAATTTAGATTCATGCAAGTATATGATTCATGTTAACAATCATATGTTGTGGTAGTTTATTTGGGATTCATGCAAGTATATGATTCACCATTATGCCAATATGATGTACATACTTTTATGACCACTTTTAGTGTGTAATTGGATTCAACTAAGTACTATGGTTTATATGAATTTATGTTGAATTGGCATCGTGATTCAAGTGTAAAACCATGCTTTTGGATTAGAGACAAAAGTAAGCATCTTTATGAACATGACTAAACTATGTTTGGTATTATGCCTAGTTGAAAACATGTTTTAGGCCTATGTTGTTATCAAAATCATATGGTGATATATGTGACACATAATTAAGTTAGATTTACATTCTAATTGCAAGTTTACATGAATAGACTAAAAAACATGATTTTATGTTTAGGTATGTTTATGCCATGATTATATGAATAGAATGGTTCATGTTTAGGTATGTTTATGCCATGATTATATGAATAGAATGATTCATGTTTAAGTATTGTTTATGCCATGATTATATGCTATTACAATGCAAGTTCACATGTGCCTAATTCATGTAAATTGAATCGTTATGTTGCAAGTTCATGCGTTCACACTCCCCTTTTATGTTACCTTATAAACACCATGTTATAAGCCTCCCTTTTCATATGGATAAGTTGGGTTTAAATGTAAAACCCAACATATCTTATATTGTAGCGAATGTGTAAAACGGGGGTAATGACGTTTGGGTTAAAACATAGAACATATGTGTTGGCATGTTTGACGCATGCCAGCAACCTTGAAAAACAATTAAGTGGTATAAATTAATTTTACCCAATAAAGATGAATTTGAATAATGGGCCGCAAATATTTACATATAAAAAGAAAAGAGACAAAATATGTAAATGTAGAAAATACGATGTGTTTAACCCGAGGTTGGATTGAGTTGTGATGTAAACCTGCCCAGAACCGCCCGGCTGTCCAGTAGTCACAACAATACCTATCCAATGTGGGTGGTTAAACACGGAGACCAATAAGGACCCGAGGTTAGACTGAGTTTTGGCGTAAGACTGCCCGGACCCAACCGGCAACAGGCAGCCACAACAATACCTGTCTAATGTGAGAGGTCAAGGCTTTAATAAGACAATTAAGGCTGAGTCAGGATTGATAGGATTAAGTAAATTGAATTAATACTTAATCAAAATGGAACATGCTAACTATATAGACTGATTTGGGGTTAGGTTTACAAAACACTTAACCAACTTAGCATGTTGGCTAGAAATAGAAAACCTAGTAGCGGGGGACCCTTTTCAGCAGTAACCCTACAAGGTGTATCAGGATACCCTGAACTAGGAAGGGTGAGGCACGATTACTGGGCTGACTGTAAGAGGTCAAATCGACGGCTGTGGTGCAGCAGTGTAGGTTCTAGCGGAGTGCGGGCGTGCACGCACTCCGGCGCAGAAAAATAAGGCACTGGGCACCAGTAGTATACCTGTGCATTCTAGAATTGTGTCGGGCCGCCATCATGGGACTTGATACACCCCATGGTGGGACCAACATAGGTTACTACAACAACGGGGGCCGTAAGACACATGTAACTATGCGAGTCGGAGCCGATCATCAGAAATGGATCACTTCACCCTGATTATGGGGTGCCTGTTGGGAACTAGTTTATATGGGTACAGAGATTAATATGGGGTACGATAGTGTATTCGACTCTAGACAACTTAACTTAGTTTATGGTGCTTTCTCATTTCCAGTTTATACTTATCATACCCAGTTCTTTATTCATAGACTGAATAGTCTTAGATTTACTCAGGCTTTATGTCTGACTCTACTTTTCTTTCGCCTTCTTTTCTTTCGTTTCCCCCCTCCAGGTCCACAGGGAGGGAATACCGCAGCTTGACCAGCTTTCACATCCAGCTTGAAGAGAAAGAATGCATTGCTTGGATCTTTTTCGTTTTGGACTATGGCTTTGGACATCTATTATGGGACTTATGCAGTTTATTTATGTTTTCTTTATGCTTCTTTAAATAATGTAATCAAGACAGTTATGAAGATGTTATGTTTTTGGAAGAATTGTAAGACAATTATGGCATGTTTTGTGTAACACGTATTTTAATGAAATAAAAGTTGTTGTTGTTTTCCGCTGTTCAAAAATATGTGTTCTTATATCTGTCTTGTATATCTGTGACTTATACTTATAAACCTCCACCAAAATTAGGGCATTCCCTTTGAGAGTGACCCTAATGGAGGTGGGGTGTTTCACTTGGTATCAGAGCATAGGTTTACCAGATAAGATAAAAGTTTTGAAAATTTATTTTCAAAGGAAAATTTAAAGAAGCATTTTTAAAGATAAAATATTATATTTAAAAAAAAAGCAAAGTCCCCCAAAGCCATAGGTACTATCTTTTATCCTTCGTTTTGAATCTATCTTTTTGTTTCAGCATGTCCGAAGAACTTAACTTGCCAGAGGGTATACCAATACATGGTTGGTTTAGACGATTCTTAGAAGTAAGGGCCACTCAGCCAGGTCCTACCGTTCCTCCTCCCCCAGCTGTAGTAAATCATCCAGCTGCAGCAGCACCTCTTCCTCCACCTCCTCCGCGGGGAAATACTTTTGCTAAGATATGTAAAGATTTTAAAGCTATGGGAGGAAAGGACTTTCATGGAACCGAGTCCTTCGTAGTAGCCAGGAATTAGCTGAAAGAAACCGAGGACTTATTCGTCATCTTTGAGGTAGAAGATAGGCAGAAGGTACAACTGGCAGTGTGGCTACTAAAAGGTGAGGCTTCCTACTGGTGGGAAGTCACTAATGCAGAAAGACCAGTGGAAACATGGGAGGACTTTAGGGCAAGGTTCGAGGCTAAATTTCTCTCAGAAGCTGAAAGGAGTCTTCAGTTGGAAAAATTCTTATTTCTTAAGCAAGGGAATATGACAGTCAAAGAGTATGTTAACCAGTTTGATCAGCTGGCTAGGTTCGGACCGGACCTAGTCAACACCCCGCACAAGAAGGCTCTCCGCTTTGTCAAGGGGTTGAATGAGCCATTACACAGTTTGGCCATGACCCATATACCCATGGGAGCTACGTATGAAAGGTTGGTGCAGATGGCATTGCTGAACAAAGAAGATAAGGGCAAGAAGGGGACAAAGGCAGAAAGTTCTCAAGGGAAGAAAGAGGGTTTACAGCCTAAGAAGACAGACTTTAAGAAGGGCGGGAAAGACAACAAAGAGAAGAGGAAGTGTAATTTCTGTGGCAAAGTGGGGCACTTAGTGAAAGATTGCCGGAAAAAGAAGGCCAAGATGAATGGCGGGTGCTTTTCTTGCGGTGAGACATGCCACATGGCTAAGGATTGCCCGAAGAAACGAGGACAGGGGCAGAGGGATGGATCCACCTCAGGGGCACAGGTTCATGTGCTAGAGGCGCCACCTCTGCAACAGCGAGGTATAAATACTTCTGTAGAAAGTGTAGTTTATCTTTATGATCACCCAGTTCGCACTTTATTTGATTCTGGCGCATCACACTCCTTTATCTCGTCTGCTTTAGTAGAATCTCTGCACCTAGAAACTAGTATGGTAGAGGACCCCTTAATTGTTTCAAACCCAATTGGGGGCCCAGCTCATTTGTATATGATCTGTGTGGGATTGAAAATTTCTATTCTAAGCATAGAATTTAGATGTAGTGCCTTTGTTTTGGGCTTCTCGGGATATGGTTTGATTTTGGGCATGGATTGGCTATCCAGTAATGGTGCCATCCTGGATTGTGAGAAAAGGGTGGTTAGGCTTCTGACCCAACTCAGTAATACTTTGGAAATTACTTGTAATCCCTCGTATGCGGTTATGCTTAGTTACCTTGAATCGCTAGATGCCTCTGTTGAAAGTTTGCAATCAGTTAGAGTGGTCCGGGAATATCCGGATGTCTTCGAAGAGGTGAAGGGCTTGCCTCCGAAGCGGGAGATAGACTTCCGCATATATCTTGTAGATAATGCAAATCCCATTGCGTTGCCCGTTAGACACATGGCTCCACGAGAAAGAAAGGAGCTCAGTAAACAGATTAAAGAGCTTCTAGAGAAGGGGTTCATTAGGAGGAGCATTTCAGAATGGGGCGCTCCAGTGGTGTTCGCTACAAAGGCGGATGGTTCACTCCGTCTATGTGTTGACTATAGGGAGCTCAACAAGCTAACGAAAAAGAATAGGCACCCTCTCCCCAGAATTGACGATCTGTTTGATCAGCTTGTAGGAGCGTCTGTTTTCTCCCAACTCGATTTAGCGACCGGTTTTCATCAACTAAGGGTGGCTGAAGATAGCATCGATAAAACGACATTCAAAACCCCAGACGGCTTCTTTGAATGGCTTGTCATGCCTTTCGACTTGACAAACGCACCTGCTTACTTTGTGGACCTAATGAGTAGGGTGCTCAGAGATTTCCTTAATAAGTTCGTAGTGGTCTTCGTAGACGATATCCTTATCTTCTCAAAGAGTGAAGAGGAACATGCTCAGCACTTAAGGGCAATCATGGAAACTCTGCGAGTCCATCAGCTAAATGCCAAATTCTCCAAATGCCACTTTTGGAGAGAGGAAGTAAGATTTCTTGGGCACATAGTATCCAAGGAAGGATTAGCAGTAGACCCGGCTAAGGTAGTAGCGGTGCAGGATTGGAAGACACCAAAGAACGCAACAGAGGTCCGAAGCTTTCTCGGGCTAGCAGGCTTCTATCGGAAATTCATCAGAGACTTTGCAAAGATATCAGCTCCGCTCACAAAGTTGACCAAGAAGAATCTAGTGTTCAATTGGGACTTGGATTGCGAGTTTTCTTTCCAACGACTGAAAAGGGCTCTTACAACAGCCCCAGTTTTAACGTTGCCAGATGGAAGCAAGATGTTCACAGTTTATACAGATGCATGTGGGACAGGGCTAGGCGCCGTCTTAATGCAAGAAGGAAGGGTAGTAGCTTATGGCGGGAGACAATTGAAAGTGCATGAAAAGAACTACCCGACCCACGAACTTGAGTTAGCCGCCATCGTCTTTGCACTCAAGTCTTGGCGACATTATCTCCTAGGTGAGAAGTTCGAACTTTACACTGACCATAAATCGTTGAAATATCTTTTCTCGCAGAAAGATCTTAACTTGAGGCAACAGATATGGATGGAGTTTCTTGCCTCGTACGATTTCGAGATCTCCTACAATCCGGGCAAAGGCAACGTAGACGCGTTGAGCCGAAAGAAACTAACCCTAAGCCCGTTGTTTGTTGAAAGACAAAGCCTAGAGTTTATAGCCAGCTTTGACTTTAGGCCCTCCTCCGATTTTGTACCAGGCTTGCTAGCATCTCTCGAAGTACGCGCGACTTTAGTAGACTCAATAGGGACAACACAACGCGAAGATCCTCAGCTTATGGAGACGATTGATAGGCTAATTAGGGGTGAGACTTCAAGTCACCTCAGCAGATACTCCATCGACGATAAGGGTTGGCTAATGCGAGACGGAAGACTATGCGTCCCACAGACAAGGGATTTAGTAAAGAAGGTTCTCGAGGAAGCACATTTCTCCAAGATGACGATACACCCAGGTGGAGATAAAATGTACAAAGACATAAAGGGAACTTTCTTTTGGAACGACATGAAGAAGGACGTGGAAAATTTCGTTTCTAAGTGTATGATGTGCCAACAGGCTAAGGCGGAACAGAAAAAGCCTGGCGGTCTGCTCCATCCTCTAGAGGTCCCGCAGTGGAAGTGGGATAGCATCTCAATGGACTTCATTGATGGGCTGCCTAGGTCTAGGAGAGGCAACACTAGCATTTGGGTAATTGTGGATAGGCTTACTAAAAGCGCCCACTTTTTACCTGTCAAAAGTAAAAGAACTGCCTCATCCCTAGCATCTCTTTACCTTAAGGAAATTGTTCGACTCTATGGAATACCATCCAGCATTGTTAGTGACCGAGACCCTATCTTCACAAGTGAGTTTTGGCGGAGTCTGCAAGAAGCGGTAGGCACACAGTTATGCTTGAGCACAGCCTATTATCCCCAAACTGATGGCCAAACAGAAAGGGTGAACAGTGTTTTGGAGGACCTTTTAAGACTGTGCGTCCTTAACTTTGGAGGGACGTGGGAAGACCATCTTCTTTTGGTGGAATTTGCCTAAACAACAGCTACCAAGCCACCATCGGAATGGCGCCCTTCGAAGCTTTATATGGAAGACCGTGCCGATCGCCTACTTGTTGGTGGGAGTCTACTGATAAGCTCATACTTGGACCAGATATGATCCGAGAGACTTCAGAAAAAGTAGACTTAATACGAAGAAGAATGAAGACAGCCCAAGACAGACAAAAATCCTACGCCGACAAGAGGAGGACCAACCTTGAATTTGAGATTGGGGACAGAGTTTTTCTTAAGGTATCTCCACTAAGGAACGTTGTTTGTTTTGGAACCACAGGAAAGCTAGCACAAAGGTTCGTAGGACCGTTTCCTATTATTGAGAAAATTGGGTAAATGGCCTATAGATTAGAGCTACCCGAAAAGCTGGCTGGAGTTCACAACGTTTTCCATGTTTCGCACCTCCGAAAATGTCTACATGAATCTGCTGAAGTGGTAGAGCCAAATATCCTAGAAGAAGCTGAAGTGGAACGCGAAGCAACCACGAGGAAAGTTCTAACCCGGATATTAGGAACGGAAGTGAAGAAGCTACGCAACCGCGAAGTCAAGCTCGTCAAAGTTCAGTGGACCGACGCCGAAGGAGACGCAACTTGGGAAACTGAAGCTAGAATACGCGCGGCCTACCCTTTTCTTTTCAAGGGTACATCTTTGATCTTTGTTTTTCCTTAAGTCGCGCTTTTATCCATCTTTCTAGGTATATCTCCTCGACCTTATCTTTTAGGAAGAAACCCTTTGGATGAAAACATGTAATTGAAACATGTTATGGATGATGGTTGCAAGTGGTTGCAAGTGATTGATAGTGGTTGCTCGTGGTTGCATATACACACACAATCTAGGTTTTAGATCGGCTCAGTCACTTCATATTGCATATGCATAAATGTATTTATATTCGTATATGGTTGAAGTTTAATGTGTTGTCATATGGATGTTGCATTTATATGAATGGTTGAGCACTCATGTAGAATCATGAATAGGAGAATTTGCATACATAATGGATTCATGGCACTTACATAATTTGCGTTAAGGAGGTCAACTAAATCAGTAGACCGACTGATTTTGCATTAGATAAGTACATGTACACACACTTCGCATATGATCATGAAGCATTAGAAGTCTTTTAAGGACAATGGATGCTCGTGTTTGATGAATGAGTAGATGGATGTTTGGATGTTAGGATGTACATTCTTCCTGAACTTGAAGATTTCGGGGACGAAATCCTTTTAAGTGGGGGAGAATGTAACACCCCGTGTATTCTATAACAGTGAAATTCACAAATTAAAGTATAACTAATTTCAAATAAAAGAATTAAGGGAAACGGGATACGCCATTGCGTTCGTCTCGGAATTCTGCTTGAGATAGAGTCCGAGTTTGCGTAAAACAGACTCCGTATGAAGAAGATATGGCCTCCGGAAGTTTCAGAATTCAGTTTAAAATTCAAACAGACCAAAACAGCTCAGAAAAACCAATTCAAAATTCAAAATCAGGCCGGATTGGCCATGGCGGGAATTTTCCCGCCCAAGGCACCCAGGTCGACTGGGTAGTCGACCTAGGTCACCCGTGTCGACTGGCGTGTCGACCTGGCCCCTGAGCCAGGTCGAACCCAGCCCCCTGGCTGGCCTGGTCTGTGTTTGGTCGATTTTCTGAGCCTTGCCTTGTCATTAGGGCTAGGTGTCAGCTCCTGGTTGGTCTCTCCTTCAAACGAACGACTATTATTAAACCAAGCTCCATCGACGGTCCTAATCAACTCACAAACTCTATAAAAAGGACCTAAGACTCACCCTAATTCACACAAACAAAAATAGAGATGAGACTGTCATGCTGCTGAGGAGAGACTAGGAATAGCCGTCAGAAATTGAGAGACAATTAGGAGATAATTCGAAAGCTTAAAGCAACGTCAATTAAATCAAAACAACGCCTACAACAAAGGATAGCATCTCCAAATTCAGAATTCAGATTCCTGAATTGAAGATTCGTCATACGTAGTAAGTAAAGTGCTATTCTGATGTGAATAAATAAATTGTGTTGTGATTTGTGTAAAGTGAGAAATGGAATTGTGGCGATAATAATCTATATTTGTATGTTGCTTTGATTCTAAACGATTTGACATTGTTGTGGTATAACGATTGAATATTTGCAAGTATGAGATTTATGTTGGAAGTTAACAACTACATGTTTGTAGTGGTTTAATTAAGATTCATGCAAGTATATGATTCATGTTAACAATCATATGTTGTGGTAGTTTATTTGGGATTCATGCAAGTATATGATTCACCATTGTGCCAATATGATGTACATACTTGTATGACCACTTTTAGTGTGTAATTGGATTCAACTAAGTACTATGGTTTATATGAATTTATGTTGAATTGGCATCGTGATTCAAGTGTAAAACCATGCTTTTGGATTAGAGACAAAAGTAAGCATCTTTATGAACATGACTAAACTATGTTTGGTATTATGCCTAGTTGAAAACATGTTTTAGGCCTATGTTGTTATCAAAATCATATGGTGATATATGTGACACATAATTAAGTTAGATTTACATTCTAATTGCAAGTTTACATGAATAGACTAAAAAACATGATTTCATGTTTAGGTATGTTTATGCCATGATTATATGAATAGAATGGTTCATGTTTAGGTATGTTTATGACATGATTATATGAATAGAATGATTCATGTTTAAGTATTGTTTATGCCATGATTATATGCTATTACAATGCAAGTTCACATGTGCCTAATTCATGTAAATTGAATCGTTATGTTGCAAGTTCATGCGTTCACACTCCCCTTTTATGTTACCTAATAAACACCATGTTATAAGCCTCCCCTTTTCATATGGCTAAGTTGGGTTTAAATGTTAAACCCAACATATCTTATATTGTAGCGAATGTGTAAAACGGGGGTAATGACGTTTGGGTGAAAACATAGAACATATGTGTTGGCATGTTTGACGCATGCCAACAACCTTGAAAAACAATTAAGTGGTATAAATTAATTTTACCCAATAAAGATGAATTTGAATAATGGGCCGCAAATATTTACATATAAAAAGAAAAGAGACAAAATATGTAAATGTAGAAAATACGATGTGTTTAACCCGAGGTTGGATTGAGTTGTGATGTAAACCTGCCCGGAACTGCCCGGCTGTCCAGTAGTCACAACAATACCTATCCAATGTGGGTGGTTAAACACGGAGCCCAATTAGGAACCGAGGTTAGACTGAGTTTTGGCGTAAGACTGCCCGGACCCAACCGGCAACAGGCGGCCACAACAATACCTGTCTAATGTGAGAGGTCAAGGCTTTAATAAGACAATTAAGGCTGAGTCAGGATTGATAGGATTAAGTAAATTGAATTAATACTTAATCAAAATGGAACATGCTAAAATATACAGACTGATTTGGGGTTAGGTTTACAAAACACTTAACCAACTTAGCATGTTGGCTAGAAATAAAAAACCTAGTAGCGGGGGACCCTTTTCAGCAGTAACCCTACAAGGTGTATCAGGATACCCTGAACTAGGCAGGGTGGGACACGATTACTGGGCTGACTGTAAGAGGTCAAATCGACAGCGGTGGTCCAGCAGTGTAGGTTCTAACGGGGTGCGGGCGTGCACGCACTCCGGCGCAGAAAAATAAGGCACTGGACACCAGTAGTATACCTGTGCATTCTAGAATTGTGTCGGGCCGCCACCATGGGACTTGATACACCCCATGGTGGGACCAGCATAGGTAACTACAACAACGGGGGCCGTAAGTAACATGTAACTATGCGAGTAGGAGCCGATCATCATAAATGGATCGCTTCACCCTGATTATGGGGTGCCTGTTGGGAACTAGTTTATATGGGTACAGAGATTAATATGGGGTACGATAGTGTATTCGACTCTAGACAACTTAACTTAGTTTATGGTGCTTTCTCATTTCCAGTTTATACTTATCATACCCAGTTCTTTATTCATAGACTGAATAGTCCTAGACTTACTCAGGCTTTATGTCTGACTCTACTTTTCTTTCGCCTTCTTTTCTTTCGTTCTCCCCGGTCCACAGGGAGGGAATACCGCAGCTTGACCAGCTTTCACATCCAGCTTGAAGAGAAAGAATGCATTGCTTGGATCTTTTTCGTTTTGGACTATGGCTTTGGACAGCAATTATGGGACTTATGCAGTTTATTTATGTTTTCTTTATACTTCTTTAAATAATGTAATCAAGACAGTTATGAAGATGTTATGTTTTTGGAAGAATTGTAAGACAATTATGGCATGTTTTGTGTAACACGTATTTTAATGAAATAAAAGTTGTTGTTTTCCGCTATTCAAAAATATGTGTTCTTATATCTGTCTTGTATATCTGTGACTTATACTTATAAACCTCCACCAAAATTAGGGCATTCCCTTTGAGAGTGACCCTAACGGAGGTGGGGTGTTTCAAATTAGATCCACAAAACGTCACCTCGTCTATTCGATCTCCAACCGATTCCTACTCGCAGATCTGTCAACCGAAAAATGGATGTCAATCTTCCATTTTCCTTCAAATCTTGCCTAGGGTTAATCAAATTTGCTCCTTTCATAAAAGCAAAGGGATCTAGACAAAGGAATGAGGGATTTAGAGAAACCACTTCTTGTTGAATTTATTGATTCTCCACAATCGATCCTAGGTAAAAACATCTAAAAAGCATATTTGATCTATCTCTGGTAAGATTGTTTTTAACCAATCTCCAGTCGCAAGATTTGGAATGCTGGCTTCTATTTTATTGGCATTTGGGTTCTACAACAAAAATCAAACAGTTTATGGAAAGACTGTGATAATTGTTTTACATTTCCGGATCTAAACGAAACACTGGTTTTGTTGTATAATTCACATTCTTATAATCAGATTTTCATCTTCACTATGACTGTTGGGTTTTTAGAGTTTTAAACAATTGATCCGAATATTTCTAGATACTGTGTTGTTTCATTAACATGGTCGAATCACAAACAGATATAGTTTCATCTTTACAAGAATTGATGGGGATTTTGGCTATATTAAACATAGCAGGCAGTTACCACTATGCAGAGTTGAAGGACATGTATGTGATGTTAAGATGCAAAAAAATTTCACCTTAATTATGGTACTGTCTAATTTGCCATAGAAACTATTCTTCCATCTTAGGTTATTGCTCAACTGTGTCCCAGTTTCATGTGTACAAGATTAATGACTCTAATACATAGAATTGGATTTAACTCAATGCATGTTTGTGCTGCCATATCTCTTGGTATGCATTTAATTTCATTATATAGGAGATTCAGTTTTTTCTTACTACTCTGAAGTGATGCTCAACTGTTAAACTAGAGAATAACCCACATGTTTCTTAGGTCCTAGCCAGTAAATTAACCGTAATTCGGTGTAAATTAGTTTATGCCCATTATAACTATATCATTCCATTTACTAGACAGGTTTTTGCTAGTATCGTAATGGGAAAACATCCACATCCAGAATTCATATATTATATTTTACTGCATTTTAACATACATTTGACAATCAAATTTAAGAGTATTGTGAAGATACGTAAAAAAAATTTGGGAGACAGTAGATCGTGTTAAAATAATTGGGTGTTTATGCCAAATTACTGTTATATTGAACATAATATTAAAGGTGTCACTTGAATTGTTATGTCATACGTATCAGCTGTTATAGCAGGTACATAATCATACCCATAGACTATAATGTTTTTGTACTGTTTATTTCTTTGCAATATGTTTTTTTATGCTTGCTTATTTTCAAAATCACTCCATGTAGATAAGAACACTACGACATTTAAGGAATTTGCAATCATTCGCCATGCACGAGTTAGGGAATATGAATTTGGTTTTATCACATCAACCGTGGTTCTTCAGGTGCAAGATTATTTAATATACAAATGATTGTACATTATACATTAATGTATATATAGTGCAATTTTAAATTGTGTAAGTATCCATTTGACAGACCATGGTTAAGTGCTATCTTTATTAAGAGTGGAAATAGATAAACAATTTTTGGCTCGATGTGAAGTTCTTAGCGATGTAATCTTTTTTGTTTCTAGTTCAACTACCAAAATAAATCCAAACTAGACAAAAGTTGTACATCGAGTCTTTGACTTTATAAGGATGGAATTTGTTATTCAAAACATCTAACAAAGGACTAGTAAATATTGATGTAGTAAACATTTTTTCTGCATGTAGCTCCATTATGGTCTTTGTAGGCTTCCTTTTAGTCAACTTCGTTTTACCTCCACTTAAGGCATTTTTGGAATAAGAAAAAAATATGCCCAATTCTAATGTTTGCAAGGTCACCAAGGTGGAATGTGAGTAGATGCTGTAGCTCCACATTTAGCACTGAGAATAAACTAGAATTTTATTAGAAAGCTTCGATATTTTCAATAGTTCTCCATTTTAAATTTGAAAACTACACAAAGGATTGAGATGTGGAAAGTAGATTTAGTGTGTAATTAACAATCTACAAAACAAGATAAGAATGAGGAACAGTTTCTCTTAGCTCATGTTTAATATAATGTGTATGATTGTAACGATTCTCCAATTGTTAGTATTAGTAACATGGATGGGTTTTACATTCTATCACCCAAGAGTTCGACAATTTAGTTGCATGCCTATCTGAACATATATAATGTACCTTCCTTTAATATGTAACGCAACATCGAGGATTCCTGCTTCAATGTTTCAAGCAAATATAGATTTTCTTTTTGGTAGACTATGTAACTCTTTCTCGATTCATTCTGTAATTTTCTAGTGGCTCTATTTTAGCAGGTTCTGAACTGCAAATAGAAGTAGCTGATTTTCTATGGAGGGATGTCGAGGGGTGTGTGTGTCTATATAGGCACACACATATACATATATGTTTATATTCCTTTTAGCTTTCATGCTTTGTGTTTATGTATATTTTCTTACATGCTATGAAATACTATTATTTTATCTCAAATCTTAGCTTGTTGGAAGCTGTAATAGCCCAGACGTTTAACCATTTGATTTAATATTTAAAATTTGTTTTAGATGTTTATTTGGATTTTAAATGGTTTGAATTTAAATTTTTTGAATATTTTATTAGTTTAAATAATAAAATAATGATTTAATTTCGAAGTAGTTGAAATTAACTGAGTTTGTAGTATTGTATGATTTGGTGATCTAAGAGGACGTTTTTAAGTTTATGTTTAATATTATTAACGAATTCATTTATTAAATGATGTATGAACATTTAATTTATAATTTAATTATAAAACGAGCTGCAGTGGCGTTGTAGTTCGTAATATAATGTTTTGAACTTTAATTGGATGTACATGATCCAATTTAAGTCAGATTTCTTCGAAACAAGAAATGTATGAGTCTATTGGATACTAATTTTCTGATGAAGTAGAAAAATCGAGTTTTTATATTGTATATATTTTTTTAGTGTCCAAATCATATTTTCAAATAGTCGCTATGGAATTTGTAAAAATTTATAATGATTATATATAATTAAAGGATTCTTATTTTATTTAATATCATTTTGGCGTGGAATTCAATCCGAAGCATTTGTTTTTTATACTATATTTAATTCTGCTCGAAAATGTCCGATTATGATATTTTATTTTTATTATATTGAGATATTTTCAAATTGGTTTATTTTATTTTAATTTGGACCCTTAAAAAGGAACTTTATTTAAACGACCTCCGTTTTCAATGAAACAAATTTTATTAAGCCCGTAATTGCTAACTATTACTATATGTCAAGTTTCACATCAATTGGAGTTATTATGCGAGCATGGCAAAATTAAATGCAAATAAATCGACTATTTGAGCCTAAACAAGCGCTATTTGAGTAAACGGATTCGGAATCTGATGAAACAAGTTTCGTCGGGTCCAGAATGAAAAATTATACCACGACGTTCATTCCCATCGCGAATGAAGTTCGTATGTGAGTGTACGAGCCAATAAACATCGTATTGAAATGGCGATTGGCACGAACAAAAATATCGTTGGTCAATGTCAGATAAGAATCGTTGGTATCGTCAACAAAAAAAAATATTTCAGCTAGCTGCACATGCGTTTTCTTTTCTTTCTTTCTATATATTCGAACCAATTCAGTTGGCCATCCTCAAACACAGAAAAACAAAAGGAATTATATGCCACTGTGTTATTTTTTCCACTCATTCCAATCAATATTTTCGCTCCTCTCTTCACTTCTCTTTCCAGATGAACGGGGATATTAGAAATCGAACAAAATCAGAGATAGCCCTAAATTCGTATATTCAATCAGTTTAAACTCGTTTGATATGAGTTTCGATCTCGTGCGATACCTGTAGGAAACGGTTGGAGTGTCTAGATCTTGAGGTTCGCATTTTTGTTTGCCTGTGCATGGCCGAGGAGTCTGACTTAGTAAAAATAGAAGAGGAGACTGGAGAAAATACAACAGGTAAGTTTTGGGGGTGCATTAAAAATTAGGGCATGGTGCTGACAGGGTCGGCGATGAGAATGGTGGTTTATGATGATCTTGGGTCGTCTCAGTTGGAACAAGTTGACTGCGTGATGTCCACGTGAACATGGCTCAGGTAGAACACAAGATTGGGAAGGGAAGCCTATGGAGAGGCAAAAAGAGAAGCGGGTGATGTCTGTATAAATGTCAGAGGGTGGAGGTGTCTATAGTGTGTTGGAGGTGACACTTTTAGGGTGTCTGGTGGCCAACGCAGGCGGCGACCATAGGGGGTGATCGATTGTGGAAGGACTGGTTTGTGTTTGTTAGAAAAAAAAGAGAGAAAGCTTCGTGATGTTCCTTTAGTCATGCAAGGACATGGCAATGACACGATTTGTGTATGAGGTTTGAACAGGTTTTTAGGGTGTTGTTTAGAAACGTAGTTAGAAAGGCACGATGAAGCAGTTTTCAAAAGGAGGAGAAGAAGGATTATCAGGAGTGGCCAGTTTGTATTTCTTTTAATTATGGGCTTATAGACTTGGGCCTTAGGCTTGGAAAAAAGGGGAAAAGAAATAATGGGGTAGAGATTGGAGGAACAGATGAAGTCGAGTTTTAAGATCTGATGTCCATGAAAAAAAACTGATATTAGGTAATTAACAGTAATTGTTAGTTAAAATCAAATTAATAATTTGTTTAAATTTAACGATCATATAATTATATAAATCTTTTGTAAGCCATAACTTCATCATACATTATCAAATTGCGCAAAACAGAAGGCGATGGAATCACAACAAGAAATGCTACAATGCTTAGCTTAGTCGGAAGGGTTTGGAAGAAATTGAGTTTTCATTTTATTTAAAAAGTCTATTTAAAATTAAATGAAACAATGCGCGAATTGACAATTGGTAATAAAGATGACTTAACTCTCACACTTTTCAGGAATTCTATGATGTATTAAATTGTATAAAAATATAATACATCGTCGATAAAAATATTGGATGATTGGATGTCTTAGTTGCTTATTGGATGTTTAACGATTATCGACATTCATATTATGTCGTATTGGATGATTTATTTAAATAATTGTTTCATAAACTATTATCGAATATTATCATGGTCTATGATGCAAGGAAGAACCGGTTGGAGGGATCAGACCGGATTCCTCAAATATATTGTATGTTGTTTATTTGTCCCTATTATTCAAATATGAACCATTTACCCCAAATGACATTATATCCTGATTGGATGTTTAGATTGAATATTGAACATTGAATTGGAACTCAACATTGATGTGATGTTTTTAATCAATAGACGGAATTGATAATTTATTGGCTGTAAATAGTCTAAACGTTGTTTTTAAGACATTATTTCACCGTTAGACGAATTGACGTAATTGAAGTTATAAAAATTTATTTTTATAACTGAAGTGAAGTTTTTAGTTTATATTTCTATTTAAATTAAAAGTTTTAAAATAGTCGATATTTATAAATGAGTTCAATGTTTTTAGTAAATTTTATAAGCATACAAGCTTGAATTGAACCTATGGTTTAATACTTGGAAATCATTATTTTGAGAAAAACATTTAAGCAATAAAATTATATTAATTATATTAATCTAATGAGAGAAGTAATTGAAATCAGTTAATAAATAACTGATGTTTTAAGTTGACATAGTCAACTGTTTAATTAGAGTTGATAATTAAATTGACCGTTCTTCGATTAATCTAATGGAAATGGCTTAAAGAATAATTGTTTCTACTTTAATATTATTTCGTAAATATTAATTATCTTTTATTTAATGATATATAAAGTTGCTTATTGATTGATAAATCATTAATGAAGTATACGTCGTTTAATAATATCGGTAAGTGATCAGAAGATCTATTTTTAATGAAGTAAACTATTTTTACTTTAGTTAATTATGAAATTAATTAATAATAATAATTAAAATAATTTATTTTTTATAGGAATCAATTCATAAGAATCAAGTTTTAAAATGAAACTTAAATCAAATTATTCTTAGAGCTATATTATACCAAAGTTAGTGTAAGGCTTGATTATTAAAATAGAAAGGATGTGAAATGGGTTGTCGTAAAAGATTCGGTAAGAAAGATAGGTAAGTTAATGCGAAGATTAAGTAAGATTTTACATAAAGTAAAATGAAGGAAATTTGAGATGTGATTTTCAAAGGAGGAAGATTAATGAATTAATCCAAGTTTCGTAAATGAAGTTAAACTCAAGCGAAGAGTTCAAAATAAGATTTTATTCAAAGAATTAGATTAAGTGAAATGATTTTTAATTAGAAGAAGATTTGCAAAGGTAAGAATTTAGCTGAATTTTGTGTAAAGAACTTAGTAAATAGGTTATAAAATAAATCCAAATGAAAAAGATTTCTATTATAGATATTTAAAGCTAAAGAGTTTACGTTAGTTGGTTTTACTTGAAATAAAAGTAAAAGGGATTTATTTTGAGAATAAATATGCCAAATAAAAGAAATGGTTATTAAAACCATGTTTTGAATAAAATGGTAAAATGAATTAATAGTAAATGGAACTATAGGTTTTGTGTTTCAAACTTTTATCTATTTTGAGATAAGAACGTTGTCGGTCAAGGTCGGAGAGGTAATTAAAATACCTCAACTTGAACGACTTTACTATTTTCAAGGGATGCTATTTGTTTGAAATGGTAGGAGTGTTGAAATTTGTTTATTATTTCTATAAGAGAAATATCGCGACGTTATTGAATGGATTTTGAAACGTTAATTAGAGGATTTTAGTAAAAACAATCTATAATTTAACATGGTTTAACTCAAGTTTGAATTGTAAATTTATCATTACCTTAAGTTAACAATATATGGTGATTTTCGCAAGGCAAAGGTAATGTAAGAGATTTGGTGAATATATAGTGTTGTTTTTGAATAAAGAAATGAGATGGAGTCTGGTAAATAAAGATATGTTATTGTTTTCGATGTAACGAATTAGGAGATTTGAGAAAAGAGAATATGAAATCGATTTCTAAGGATTGATAAAATAGTTTCAGTTAATGAGTCAGAGCTGACAATATACTTAACCATACTGTGTGAATTGATAGTTAAAAACCCAATTATCAATGAATATATTATTGTACTTTTTGACATGTTGTTTCGAAGAGAAGGGATGGGAACTAGACCAAAAATCACTTCAATCCAATGTTGCATACGAAACTAACTTACAACAAATGAAGATGGAACATTGAAGACCGTAGATCTTCATGAAATGGAAGAACTACTTATAATCTCTGGGTAGCTCCCATAAAAGAGATACATTGTGATTTCGTCGTGATTGGAATTTACGAATTGCAAGGACTACTCGCCACTGATCTTTGAGGTGATTCCTATATAAGGATGTAGTAGGAGGGTGCCTTCGGTTCATCTTGTTCCTGGATGACTTGTATGGATGAATGTTGGACAGAGTAGTTCCTGAGGGTCACGTATATTGATTTTTACAAATATACCAAGTTTAGTGCGCAGAAATTCTCTTATTTAACACATAGAGTATATTTATGGACGTCAATTAGTGATTTGATGGATCTGACGATGTGGCATTCAAAGTGAATGATGATGTGATGTTCTGAAAAGATTAACATGACCTCAAGCCCCATCATTCGGGAAATGACAGAAATCGGGCAGGCAGCAAGGCTAGGTAGGTCATTCCCAAGCAGGGTATATTGTCACCGATTTAGAGAAAATCCTTATTTATTCTTCTTTCACTTCTGTATCTCCCGAGAACGGTTATGTTGCTTGCAACCTTGTGTGGCAATATATTCGATGCACCCAGGCTAAATGAGTGGTCGTTCATGTGTGGCCAAGTTGCAAGATGTTCATGTTGAACCCCAGTGTATACCCTCTAGAGTACACTGATCGGAAGGTGGATCTATATCTTGTCATAGTTGGAATCCAATCTCCAATAAGCGCCATACAGTTTTTGATTTTATAATGAATATGTAGAGCATGATATGTAAGCATTCTTCTAGATGGTCGCTTGATTTCGCTTTGGCCCCCCCCCCCGTCCAAATTCATTCAACAGATTAGAAAAAAAAAAAAGGAGAGAAAGGACGGAGGAGCTCGTCGCTCCTCCGATGGAGCCGCAACCGCGCCGTCGACGTCCAGCACCCCCCCTCGAGCTCCCTTCTCCTCCTCCG
This sequence comes from Allium sativum, assembly GCA_030737875.1. Classification (NCBI taxonomy): domain Eukaryota; kingdom Viridiplantae; phylum Streptophyta; class Magnoliopsida; order Asparagales; family Amaryllidaceae; genus Allium; species Allium sativum. Next base: position 354,832,866 of record CM060910.1, read on the forward strand.
CATCGATTCGCGAGCCTCCCCCCTTCGAAACCCCTGCTCCGCGCCGCCCCTCCTTCTTCCCCCTCTCCTCTTCCATCGACAGCCGCACCCCCCCTCGCAATCCACCGCCGCGGCAAGCACCCCGAGCCCCCCTGTAAGTTTTTTTTTCTTATTTATTTTGTTAATTTATTTTTATGTAAATTAAACTGATTTGAAAATTAAATTGAAAACAGATTTTTTTTTAATTAGGTTTAGAAACTGAATATTTTTTTTTAAGTATAAAAACTGAATTTTTATTAAGTATAAAAAACTGAATTTTAATTAGGTTGAAAACTGATTTTATTTTGAAAATGAAACTGATTTGAAAATGATTTTTAAACTGATTTGAAAATGATTTTAAAACTGATTTGTTTAAAAAGGTTTTAAAAGATTTAAACTTTAAAAAGGTAAAAGATTTAAAAGAAGTAAGATATGGAAATTATATGTTTAAAGTAATAAAAATATAAAGACTTGACTTTGAAATAAAAATTCGATTTTTATATATTGAACTTTGAAATAAAAATTCGATTTTTATATATTGAACTTTGAAATAAAAATTCGATTTTTATATATTGAACTTTGAAATAAAAATTCGATTTTTATATATTGAACTTTGAAATAAAAAAAATTCGATTTTTATATATTGAACTTTGAAATAAAAATTCGATTTTTATATATTGAACTTTGAAATAAAAATTCGATTTTTATATATTGAACTTTGAAATAAAAATTCGATTTTTATATATTGAACCTTGAAATAAAAATTCGATTTTTATATATTGAACCTTGAAATAAAAATTCGATTTTTATATATTGAACTTTGAAATAAAAATTCGATTTTTATATATTGAACTTTGAAATAAAAATTCGATTTTTATATATTGAACTTTGAAATAAAAATTCGATTTTTATATATTGAACTTTGAAATAAAAAAAAATTCGATTTTTATATATTGAACTTTGAAATAAAAATTCGATTTTTATATATTGAACTTTGAAATAAAAATTCGATTTTTATATATTGAACCTTGAAATAAAAATTCGATTTTTATATATTGAATAGCGAAGTAAAAATTCGATTTTTACATATGTAGTGAAAGCGGACAACGAAGTTGACAAAAAGGCGAGAACGACGAAGATCTCTACAATAGGAGTGTCGTGGAGCTAGGATAGCTATATGTGAGAATTTCTCACCTTTCAATTTCTTTTCTAGTTATATATATATACTAGGATGCAGACGGTGCTTAGTAGCACCCGACACAATCGTCCACAGACCATGGACTTGTTTGTTTGGTTGCATAGATTAGTTGATGATTTGATTTGAATTGAATTGTTTGGTGAAATGAATTGACTTGATTGATGTGTGAATGGCGTGGGCCTTCACTAGACCGGGGATAAGGCGAGGCCTCGTCCCGTTTCTAGTATCGTGCCGTTATGCCGCCGAAATTTTCTAAAATAAGATTAGAAAAATAAAAATATCATTTTATCGAATAGATGAATTGAAAAGGAATTCATATGTTGACACAAAATGTTTTATCGTTAAAAATATAATTTTTAACGTGAATGTGAATAAATAAATATTCATTTACAAACCAGACGGTTTGTTTATGTACACTTATTTGAATGACATTGATTGGGACGATAAATTTTACACATCGCCCAACTGCACAACTAAAATCTGTGTTAGATTGTTTGAAACCCCACACGGGTGTTGGGATGAAATATGAATTTCACTCATCCTGATTGATTAAATATGTCGATCGATTGATTGACAGGCTGTTATAAGCGTTGAATATCTATATTTGATGCTTATACAGTGTAGTGCACTTTGGTTGATGGTTGATTATTTTTCAATGCTATTATATACATGTGTTGTATGGAAATCCATATAATTAATTTTATATGGTAATTGATTGGGCCTCATTCCAATTTGAAAAATAAAGAATATTTGAAAATAGAAATTTATGAAGCCGTGTTGATTAGATTGACGCCATTTTGACGTGAACGATATTTATATCGATTTTATTCATTTTAAAATGAATATTGAAAGGTGATTTCGAAATCGAATATTTCGAAATGAATTGAATTGAAAACGATTTCGAAATGAATTGAATTGAAAACGATTTCGAAATGAATTGAATTGAAAACGATTTCGAAATGAATTGAATTGAAAACGATTTCGAAATGAATTGAATTGAAAACGATTTCGAAATGAATTGAATTGAAAACGATTTCGAAATGAATTGAATTGAAAACGATTTCGAAATGAATTGAATTGAAAACGATTTCGAAATGAATTGAATTGAAAACGATTTCGAAATGAATTGAATTGAAAACGATTTCGAAATGAATTGAATTGAAAACGATTTCGAAATGAATTGAATTGAAAACGATTTCGAAATGAATTGAATTGAAAACGATTTCGAAATGAATTGAATTGAAAACGATTTCGAAATGAATTGAATTGAAAACGATTTCGAAATGAATTGAATTGAAAACGATTTCGAAATGAATTGAATTGAAAACGATTTCGAAATGAATTGAATTGAAAACGATTTCGAAATGAATTGAATTGAAAACGATTTCGAAATGAATTGAATTGAAAACGATTTCGAAATGAATTGAATTGAAAACGATTTCGAAATGAATTGAATTGAAAACGATTTCGAAACGAATTGAATTGAAAACGAATTCAAATTGAATTGAAAGCGAATTGAAATGAATTCAAATTGAATTGAAATTTGAATTGAATAGAAATGAATTTTGAAACGAATTTATAAAGAAGAATTCAATTTTGCTTTGAATTGAAATGGAAGTTGAAATAGGTTTTGAAACGATTTTAAAACTATTTATATAATTCGTTTTGAATAGAAATCGACGAAATATATATTATATATATTATATATATAATATAATGGCCTGAATAGAACGCGCCGCGCCGCGGCAGTTCGTGAATTTCGACCATTTATTTCAAACGGACATCACGGGAGATCCGACCGTCGGATTCTCCTAAAACCGGAACCGTTGGGTTCGTATCGAAAAGAGCTTTCTAACGAATGTGATAAATTAGAAATCTAAGGGTTGGATTTGGAGATACGTCCAAATCAAATTCGAAAAAGGTCGCTGTAAGTGCAGTTCGATGACCGTTGATGGAAATCGACTGTACGGGCCTTGATAAAATTATTAAAAATAGTAATAATTTGTGTAAAATCATAAGAAATGATTTGTGAAGATTTGGGATGAAAAACTCCATATTTGAAAAGATAAAAATAGATTTTTATCGAAATGAACTAGTTTTGAACTAGAAATATATTTCTATTTATTTTTAAATAAATAAATTGAATTTGAAAAGGGTTTTGAAAATAACCAAAATTTCCAATGATTGCATTGGAGTGGATTTGAATCGAAATTGTCTTCGGAATATTTCGATGTTGGAATTCGTGATTATACAGATGTTGTTATGGAAATTTGAAAGATATATATTTATATCGTTATTTTCAATACGACATTTGTTAATCGTAGAATTTGATATTGAATATAAGCCGATATATTTTCTATTCAGAGCCTTATATTGAATATCAAATGTGATTTGGGTTTGTCGTGAATGGTGTCTTCACTAACACTGTTCTTGAACCCAGTTGAGAAAAGATTAAATCTTTTTATTTAGATTTAATGAAGTGTACCAATTAAAAATGATATTTAATTGGAATTGAATTGGGAATGATTTTTGGGTTTATTGTGAACAGTGTTTTAAATAACACTTGTTCTTTAACCCGATAATTAATGGAATTGATTTTTGGGTTTATCGTGGACAGTGTTTTTAAATAACACTCGTTCTTTAACCCGATAATTAATGAAGGTGATTTTGGGTTTATTGTGAACTGTGTTTTTAAATGACACGGATTCTTTAACCCAGTCACAGATTAAAACTAAGTGGAGTTTTAATGAATCTTTAATTAGATTGAAATAATCGAAATGGAGTATCACCAGTTTTGCTCCAGGCGATAGTTAAATCTTTAATTAGATTTGAACGTGAAATGGTAATTGAATTTACCGATAACACCATGGTGTTAGATATGAAGTATAACCAGTTTTACTTCATGGGATGAATAGGTTGGGATTGGGAAATTAAAACAAATGATTACTTCGGTAAGGTTCGTTAATCCCGACTAGTTTGAATTGATATTCAAAAATAGATTATAGAATAAATTCAAGAAATTTATCTTGGATAAAATTAATGGGAACCTTTCCCTATGAATGTGAAATTTAGAAATTGACTGTCGGTTAGCCAAATAGAATGGTTTTCTGGATATTGATCTGATGTTGGTTTCGGCCTTCGGGGTTAATATTTGGGGAATTATTCTCTTGATTAATTTACGGTTAGTGACTAATGAATTGGAATGAGGCGTATGTTGTGTTTGTGTAACACTTATTTAAAATATACGCGAGTTATTCGGAAAGACCGGGTTTATCCCATTCTGAATAACTGATACGACGATAAGTTGAAGATGAAGACGGTGGTCGAAGACCGGAGGTCTTCACGTCGTTTGGGTGATAACTGATGATCTTGATTCGGCTGTACACCCAAGAAGATGGAAACAGTTGGTGATCGTCCAGACGTACTTGGAGATCGATGGATATGCGGGGTACTAGGTGCCTCCGGTTTCGTTCAGCCCCAGAACGGACTTGTAAATGGACTGTGTGTCTGACATTGGATTTTAGTCTGTGTGATTGATTTCTATTAAATATATATCTGTTTGGCGGCGGAGAATTTATTCTCTTGCTTAACGCCCTTCTCTGAGACGTACGAGCTCAGGGGTTATATATTGATGGATATCAAACGCATGGAGTGAATTGCCTGTGTGGCATGCCTAAGTGGAAATTGATCGAGGCTTCTGTTGAAAAGCAAAGTCTTGTGGTGATGATCAAAGCACGACCTTTGTGGCGTAGCTTTGTGTAACGTTTACCTCGCGTGTTTCACACCAGGTATGAACCAAAAACGGGAGACGGACGTCAGGGAGGGCATGCGTTTCTTTCTAGCTAGAAGTGGCGTCAGTGGTTTTACACGCCCTGACGAGTTTGACTTATGTGGTTGTTGCTGTTGCGAGGCGCCTCGGATTGATCGGTCGTTCTCGAACCGATGGAGTCATTTAGTTGGCTCATTTACGCCCCAAAGGGCGGAGAAACGTATTGTTCAGGCACTATAATCCACATCGGTGGACCGGCCCTGAGGATCCAAGGGGCAGTTGCGGCTGCTCCGGAGACATGGGCTAGATTGTCTCGAATCGGTTGAGGACTATCTTTTGCCTCGGTTCATAGACGGAAATCCAATTTCCAAATACGTGACTTTGCGGTTTTATTTGTAAACCTATATATGGTGACATAGTGGCATGGGACGCTCATATCGCCTATGATTGATACTTATGATTTGAAGTTGTTTTATACACTATGCACTTATAATGGTATCAAACGATTTGTTTTAACCGTATCAAGCATTCTTTGGCTGTTATAAGGGAAAACCCTATCCTCGGCTGCGTTGCATTGTGTGATGGGACCTGGGTCTTATAACAGCTTCATTTTTCTTTATTTAGCATTGCGCTGTTTGTTTTATGCACTGGTATTCCTGGGAGGAAACCCGTTCCGTGTTATACGGCGTGGTCCCTTGATTTACCTAATGATTTAAAATAAAGATTAATAACTGTTTTAGTTCTCACACCAGTCACATGACTGACCTGGAGTTTATTGTTTTAACCTAAACTCTGGGTGCCCTTATTTTGACACGGGCAGCTAGTAGTTTTGGTTTTTGCAGATTTATATTCACAGGATCCTGGTTTACAGCTGGAACGATATCCGGAAAGCTTTGTATCCGTATATCTCTTCTAGTTGTGTATCTTATTATTTTCCGCTGCGATGTATTTAAATGTAATTTGAATCTCTGGTATTTCTGTGTAATATTCATTTTTACTCTGTATATTCTTGTAATCTGGTGCATTGTTGTAATATACAATGAAATGTTCTTCTGTATGAGTTCTGTTATGTCCTGTTCTCAAACGATAGGGTGTTCCGAACGACCTGGATCGGTTTACGACTGGTTCGGACCGAGCGAAATTCCTTGCCGTCACAGTTGGTATCAGAGCTTTGGTTTACAAAGCAGAGAACAAGACACATTAGAACCCTACGAAAGAATTCATCAGATAATTGGATTAGTAAAATCCAATTAGAATGACTCGTTAGAGATAGGATCAGTAGTATCCTAGAACGAGTGTGAAGAGTATATTTTAAAAATGAAAACAAATTTTGTTTTGAAAATTTAAATCAATTATTCGTATTTGATTATTTATTTTATATTGATTAGGACAATCCAAAATATAAAGATTTTTGCGTATGCGCCTAGCTAGCGTGTATTCGAAGTTTTGATATATTGGATAGATATAGATTCGCACTCTAGTCGCCCGAAGGTGATTCTGATGATTGTAGCTACATCATCAGAATTCATATTCGAGAGTCGAAGGTGTGATATTTATATACTTCCTATTGACTGGTGTGAGAACCAAAATTAGATAGGGCCTATTGTTGTGAATTGGCATCAAAAACATGATTTTTTGTATATGTATCAAAATTATGAATTTGAAACTCTAATTCACTAATTGATTGATGTTTGGGTTGTTTGTTTATTTGTTTGCTAATTTTTAGCCATTTAGCCTAATTGGATCAAATATTGACTGTATTGAAAATTGGTCGCATTTGCTTGCATATACATGTATATCATTGAATAGGTCATAGCAAGGAGGCTAGAGCAGAGAATAAAGTTTGTTTGCCCGACAAATAGGTACATGTTTACTACATAATTTCCTGTTTTATTTGGGTGATGATGATTTTGTGAGCCTATTGGCTAGCCGCTTGGCTTTTTCTTTTTGAGATCTGAAGGACCGGGGAAGCTATTTGAAATTCCCCGATGCTCCCGGTGCAGGGGAGGTTATAGCGAAATTTTTCAAAAATTTAGGGTGTTAGCCAAATTTTTGAAATTTTAGAAAATTCTCAGAAACTGAAAAGTTAGAGAATGGAAGCCTGATCGAGCGTAGAGTTGATTAATCAAACCACTTTCGACTTTGTTCCTTTTCGGGGACGAAAAGTTTTAAGTGGGGGAGATTGTAACAACCCGCAAATTCTGGGCCAGTTTAAAATTTTTATTTTGGCAATTTTAGCGAATTTTGAATATTTAAAATGAATTATTTTAAATAATATCGACGAGAAAATTTATTTTGAATAGAATTAGAACGTATTTATTATATACGTCGTCGTTAGAATATAAATAATTATATATAATTATAAATAGAATTGAAAATGGCGCGGTAGTTCGATAATTCGATTTCAAACTTCAATTGAATGTACCGGGTGCAAAACAATCCGGATTTTAGTGAAACCAAAAATAATGGAATCTAATAGTGAATATCTTTCCAACGAATCCGAAAAATTAAAAGTTCGTAGCGGGAATCAAAAGATATGTCCAGTTGAAAATTCTGAATAGTCGCTATGGAATTCAGGCCCTTAAAAATGGACATTTTGCAAACGACCTCGGATTTCGACGAAACCAGTTTTGTTGGGTCCGGGGTGTAAAGTTATTGCTAGGTTTCAAGTTTCATAATTTTTCGAATCAATATGTGAGCGTGGCAAAAGAAAACGCATTTGACCAGTTTCAGTTGATTTTAATCGACTGGAAATTGGCCATTTTTTCCAACGGTCTCGGAATTCGACGAAACTAGTTTTGTTAAGACCGTATCGTCAATACGAAGCTAGAAAATATTTTTCGAGAATTTTTAGAGTTAGTATGTGACCCCGGTAATTTGAAATGTACGTTTAAAATTCAATATAATAATTTAAATGCAAATTTAACGGAAACTGATTGTAACGATCAAATCAGCTTGCGATACATATCCCATTGTGTTCGGAATGGGGGTTAAACGCTATGGACGATAGGTGGTGGGCCTCGTTTCGAGTTCGTATGTAAAAGTCAACTTTTTCGAATTAAAAAAAAAAGTCTCTTCCCCTATTTCGCTTTGGCCCCCCCGTCCAAATTCATTCAACAGATTAGAAAAAAAAAAGGAGAGAAAGGACGGAGGAGCTCGTCGCTCCTCCGATGGAGCCGCAACCGCGCCGTCGACGTCCAGCACCCCCCCTCGAGCTCCCTTCTCCTCCTCCGCATCGATTCGCGAGCCTCCCCCCTTCGAAACCCCTGCTCCGCGCCGCCCCTCCTTCTTCCCCCTCTCCTCTTCCATCGACAGCCGCACCCCCCCTCGCAATCCACCGCCGCGGCAAGCACCCCGAGCCCCCCTGTAAGTTTTTTTTTCTTATTTATTTTGTTAATTTATTTTTATGTAAATTAAACTGATTTGAAAATTAAATTGAAAACAGATTTTTTTTTAATTAGGTTTAGAAACTGAATATTTTTTTTTAAGTATAAAAACTGAATTTTTATTAAGTATAAAAAACTGAATTTTAATTAGGTTGAAAACTGATTTTATTTTGAAAATGAAACTGATTTGAAAATGATTTTTAAACTGATTTGAAAATGATTTTAAAACTGATTTGTTTAAAAAGGTTTTAAAAGATTTAAACTTTAAAAAGGTAAAAGATTTAAAAGAAGTAAGATATGGAAATTATATGTTTAAAGTAATAAAAATATAAAGACTTGACTTTGAAATAAAAATTCGATTTTTATATATTGAACTTTGAAATAAAAATTCGATTTTTATATATTGAACTTTGAAATAAAAATTCGATTTTTATATATTGAACTTTGAAATAAAAATTCGATTTTTATATATTGAACTTTGAAATAAAAAAAAATTCGATTTTTATATATTGAACTTTGAAATAAAAATTCGATTTTTATATATTGAACTTTGAAATAAAAATTCGATTTTTATATATTGAACTTTGAAATAAAAATTCGATTTTTATATATTGAACCTTGAAATAAAAATTCGATTTTTATATATTGAACCTTGAAATAAAAATTCGATTTTTATATATTGAACTTTGAAATAAAAATTCGATTTTTATATATTGAACTTTGAAATAAAAATTCGATTTTTATATATTGAACTTTGAAATAAAAATTCGATTTTTATATATTGAACTTTGAAATAAAAAAAAATTCGATTTTTATATATTGAACTTTGAAATAAAAATTCGATTTTTATATATTGAACTTTGAAATAAAAATTCGATTTTTATATATTGAACCATGAAATAAAAATTCGATTTTTATATATTGAATAGCGAAGTAAAAATTCGATTTTTACATATGTAGTGAAAGCGGACAACGAAGTTGACAAAAAGGCGAGAACGACGAAGATCTCTACAATAGGAGTGTCGTGGAGCTAGGATAGCTATATGTGAGAATTTCTCACCTTTCAATTTCTTTTCTAGTTATATATATATACTAGGATGCAGACGGTGCTTAGTAGCACCCGACACAATCGTCCACAGACCATGGACTTGTTTGTTTGGTTGCATAGATTAGTTGATGATTTGATTTGAATTGAATTGTTTGGTGAAATGAATTGACTTGATTGATGTGTGAATGGCGTGGGCCTTCACTAGACCGGGGATAAGGCGAGGCCTCGTCCCGTTTCTAGTATCGTGCCGTTATGCCGCCGAAATTTTCTAAAATAAGATTAGAAAAATAAAAATATCATTTTATCGAATAGATGAATTGAAAAGGAATTCATATGTTGACACAAAATGTTTTATCGTTAAAAATATAATTTTTAACGTGAATGTGAATAAATAAATATTCATTTACAAACCAGACGGTTTGTTTATGTACACTTATTTGAATGACATTGATTGGGACGATAAATTTTACACATCGCCCAACTGCACAACTAAAATCTGTGTTAGATTGTTTGAAACCCCACACGGGTGTTGGGATGAAATATGAATTTCACTCATCCTGATTGATTAAATATGTCGATCGATTGATTGACAGGCTGTTATAAGCGTTGAATATCTATATTTGATGCTTATACAGTGTAGTGCACTTTGGTTGATGGTTGATTATTTTTCAATGCTATTATATACATGTGTTGTATGGAAATCCATATAATTAATTTTATATGGTAATTGATTGGGCCTCATTCCAATTTGAAAAATAAAGAATATTTGAAAATAGAAATTTATGAAGCCGTGTTGATTAGATTGACGCCATTTTGACGTGAACGATATTTATATCGATTTTATTCATTTTAAAATGAATATTGAAAGGTGATTTCGAAATCGAATATTTCGAAATGAATTGAATTGAAAACGATTTCGAAATGAATTGAATTGAAAACGATTTCGAAATGAATTGAATTGAAAACGATTTCGAAATGAATTGAATTGAAAACGATTTCGAAATGAATTGAATTGAAAACGATTTCGAAATGAATTGAATTGAAAACGATTTCGAAATGAATTGAATTGAAAACGATTTCGAAATGAATTGAATTGAAAACGATTTCGAAATGAATTGAATTGAAAACGATTTCGAAATGAATTGAATTGAAAACGATTTCGAAATGAATTGAATTGAAAACGATTTCGAAACGAATTGAATTGAAAACGAATTCAAATTGAATTGAAAGCGAATTGAAATGAATTCAAATTGAATTGAAATTTGAATTGAATAGAAATGAATTTTGAAACGAATTTATAAAGAAGAATTCAATTTTGCTTTGAATTGAAATGGAAGTTGAAATAGGTTTTGAAACGATTTTAAAACTATTTATATAATTCGTTTTGAATAGAAATCGACGAAATATATATTATATATATTATATATATAATATAATGGCCTGAATAGAACGCGCCGCGCCGCGGCAGTTCGTGAATTTCGACCATTTATTTCAAACGGACATCACGGGAGATCCGACCGTCGGATTCTCCTAAAACCGGAACCGTTGGGTTCGTATCGAAAAGAGCTTTCTAACGAATGTGATAAATTAGAAATCTAACGGTTGGATTTGGAGATACGTCCAAATCAAATTCGAAAAAGGTCGCTGTAAGTGCAGTTCGATGACCGTTGATGGAAATCGACTGTACGGGCCTTGATAAAATTATTAAAAATAGTAATAATTTGTGTAAAATCATAAGAAATGATTTGTGAAGATTTGGGATGAAAAACTCCATATTTGAAAAGATAAAAATAGATTTTTATCGAAATGAACTAGTTTTGAACTAGAAATATATTTCTATTTATTTTTAAATAAATAAATTGAATTTGAAAAGGGTTTTGAAAATAACCAAAATTTCCAATGATTGCATTGGAGTGGATTTGAATCGAAATTGTCTTCGGAATATTTCGATGTTGGAATTCGTGATTATACAGATGTTGTTATGGAAATTTGAAAGATATATATTTATATCGTTATTTTCAATACGACATTTGTTAATCGTAGAATTTGATATTGAATATAAGCCGATATATTTTCTATTCAGAGCCTTATATTGAATATCAAATGTGATTTGGGTTTGTCGTGAATGGTGTCTTCACTAACACTGTTCTTGAACCCAGTTGAGAAAAGATTAAATCTTTTTATTTAGATTTAATGAAGTGTACCAATTAAAAATGATATTTAATTGGAATTGAATTGGGAATGATTTTTGGGTTTATTGTGAACAGTGTTTTAAATAACACTTGTTCTTTAACCCGATAATTAATGGAATTGATTTTTGGGTTTATCGTGGACAGTGTTTTTAAATAACACTCGTTCTTTAACCCGATAATTAATGAAGGTGATTTTGGGTTTATTGTGAACTGTGTTTTTAAATGACACGGATTCTTTAACCCAGTCACAGATTAAAACTAAGTGGAGTTTTAATGAATCTTTAATTAGATTGAAATAATCGAAATGGAGTATCACCAGTTTTGCTCCAGGCGATAGTTAAATCTTTAATTAGATTTGAACGTGAAATGGTAATTGAATTTACCGATAACACCGTGGTGTTAGATATGAAGTATAACCAGTTTTACTTCATGGGATGAATAGGTTGGGATTGGGAAATTAAAACAAATGATTACTTCGGTAAGGTTCGTTAATCCCGACTAGTTTGAATTGATATTCAAAAATAGATTATAGAATAAATTCAAGAAATTTATCTTGGATAAAATTAATGGGAACCTTTCCCTATGAATGTGAAATTTAGAAATTGACTGTCGGTTAGCCAAACAAAATGGTTTTCTGGATATTGATCTGATGTTGGTTTCGGCCTTCGGGGTTAATATTTGGGGAATTATTCTCTTGATTAATTTACGGTTAGTGACTAATGAATTGGAATGAGGCGTATGTTGTGTTTGTGTAACATTTATTTAAAATATACGCGAGTTATTCGGAAAGACCGGGTTTATCCCATTCTGAATAACTGATACGACGATAAGTCGAAGATGAAGACGGTGGTCGAAGACCGGAGGTCTTCACGTCGTTTGGGTGATAACTGATGATCTTGATTGGGCTGTACACCCAAGAAGATGGAAACAGTTGGTGATCGTCCAGACGTACTTGGAGATCGATGGATATGCGGGGTACTAGGTGCCTCCGGTTTCGTTCAGCCCCAGAACGGACTTGTAAATGGACTGTGTGTCTGACATTGGATTTTAGTCTGTGTGATTGATTTCTATTAAATATATATCTGTTTGGCGGCGGAGAATTTATTCTCTTGCTTAACGCCCTTCTCTGAGACGTACGAGCTCAGGGGTTATATATTGATGGATATCAAACGCATGGAGTGAATTGCCTGTGTGGCATGCCTAAGTGGAAATTGATCGAGGCTTCTGTTGAAAAGCAAAGTCTTGTGGTGATGATCAAAGCACGGCCTTTGTGGCGTAGCTTTGTGTAACGTTTACCTCGCGTGTTTCACACCAGGTATGAACCAAAAACGGGAGACGGACGTCAGGGAGGGCATGCGTTTCTTTCTAGCTAGAAGTGGCGTCAGTGGTTTTACACGCCCTGACGAGTTTGACTTATGTGGTTGTTGCTGTTGCGAGGCGCCTCGGATTGATCGGTCGTTCTCGAACCGATGGAGTCATTTAGTTGGCTCATTTACGCCCCAAAGGGCGGAGAAACGTATTGTTCAGGCACTATAATCCACATCGGTGGACCGGCCCTGAGGATCCAAGGTGCAGTTGCGGCTGCTCCGGAGACATGGGCTAGATTGTCTCGAATCGGTTGAGGACTATCTTTTGCCTCGGTTCATAGACGGAAATCCAATTTCCAAATACGTGACTTTGCGATTTTATTTGTAAACCTATATATGGTGACATAGTGGCATGGGACGCTCATATCGCCTATGATTGATACTTATGATTTGAAGTTGTTTTATACACTATGCACTTATAATGGTATCAAACGATTTGTTTTAACCGTATCAAGCATTCTTTGGCTGTTATAAGGGAAAACCCTATCCTCGGCTGCGTTGCATTGTGTGATGGGACCTGGGTCTTATAACAGCTTCATTTTTCTTTATTTAGCATTGCGCTGTTTGTTTTATGCACTGGTATTCCTGGGAGGAAACCCGTTCCGTGTTATACGGCGTGGTCCCTTGATTTACCTAATGATTTAAAATAAAGATTAATAACTGTTTTAGTTCTCACACCAGTCACATGACTGACCTGGAGTTTATTGTTTTAACCTAAACTCTGGGTGCCCTTATTTTGACACGGGCAGCTAGTAGTTTTGGTTTTTGCAGATTTATATTCACAGGATCCTGGTTTACAGCTGGAACGATATCCGGAAAGCTTTGTATCCGTATATCTCTTCTAGTTGTGTATCTTATTATTTTCCGCTGCGATGTATTTAAATGTAATTTGAATCTCTGGTATTTCTGTGTAATATTCATTTTTACTCTGTATATTCTTGTAATCTGGTGCATTGTTGTAATATACAATGAAATGTTCTTCTGTATGAGTTCTGTTTTGTCCTGTTCTCAAACGATAGGGCGTTTCGAACGACCTGGATCGGTTTAGCGACTGGTTCGGACCGAGCGAAATTCCTTGCCGTCACACAAGCCTTTACAGTTGGTATCTGTTTTCACCAAAAAATGGCTCAAACACTAAAGGTACGAGAAACATACTTCACCAATATGGTTAGAAAGTAAATGGGGTCGCACTCAACAAAAATTGAAAGTAAAAATGTGAGAACAGTAAAATGGAGACAAGGTTTTAGAGTGGTTCATCCCTAAGCTAGGCCTACATCCACTACGAGGGTAGTTTGCATTATCATGATGATTACAAAGCATGTAAATTCTCTTTGTTCATACATTTTCTCATTCTCTCAACTCTCAACATATTCTCACTTTTACATACAAATCTCGCTTAAATTCGCGGAATTCAATGGAGGAATAGTGGAAATTGTGATGGAGAAGGACAGATGAGCGACAAAGGAGGATGTCTTTGACATTTTTTTCACTTATAAGATCTTAATGGATGCCACGTCCGAATGGATGAAGATCCTTTAAGTGGGGATGATGATGGTTGAGAATGTTTAAGAGATGGTGGAGGAATGAATTTTGTAGCACTTCGTGGTTGCCAGGTCTTCCCCCTCTTTTTGGTGGAGGCCATGACCTATTTATAAGTGAGCTCCCTAAGGGAATGAGCCGAAATCCGTATATTCAGGCTATAGATTGTTCGTCTCATTAAGTACTAAAATGCCACCGCCTAGCTGTAGCCAATTGTTGGTAACTGTTTCCAGCTGTCCAGTACGAGCGACTTTGCGGGAGCGAAAAACTTTGTAGGAGTAAGCGATTGCATAGATCCGAGCAGGTTGGACGGGCGATCAAGTGATGAGTGCACAGGCGACTGGGAAGAATTCTTGGATTGGTGTATATGCGACCGGCTGAGAGCCGTGTTAAGCCTTTTAATGACTGACCGTTAGATTGACGGGCGATCAACACCATAGTCTATAGGCGAACGATCAAGGCTTGTAGATCAAAAATGTAGGCGCAACCCTTAAGGAGCTGGTATCTGATTGACCGGTAGGTAGTATCTGATTGAAGTGTTATCGACTGATTGAGGAATAAGCGGGCGATTGTGATTGCAATCTATGAGCGGACATGGGATACATGTGCGACCTTTGGCTTCTTCGTGTTTCTCGCTATGCACGATCGACCAGGGTAGCATGAACGAATGACTGCATAGTGGAGCATGTGACCAGAATCAATTCTTCTCTACGTCTTGTATGATTGGTTTCCTTGGTACAAAGATGAGTGACTTCTTTAATATGGACGATCTTTGCAGGACATACGAGCCTTAATATTTTGCGTCGTGTCATTCTTGAGCTAGCTTCGTGTGCGCGACCTCTCTGTATGGTCGTGCTATGCTGCATTACCGATCCTGATTGTGTTGAGCGGACGACCCATCTTGTTCTGATGTTCAAGTGACTTTGTTTGCCACAAATGACCGATTCTTGCTCCCATGCTCGTGTCATGGCCTATGTTTGACTTTGTTGTGCACGAATGACCTTGGTTGGGGCATGAGCACATGAACATCGTGAGTGCTCGTCTTACGGTCCTAACGCAGACTTAATCCTTCAATGCACGTATGATTCTTAAGGATAAACGTTTGCCCCTCGAAGTTTGTAATTTTTAATTTGTAAAGATTATATGCTTCGAAATAACAAAATGTAACACCATTCGATGGATTAAGTCCAATTTCCTGTAAGACAAGCATACTTACTAATGGCTTGTACTTATACAAAATTGAATATCCTCATAGACGCTCGTGCACATACATAGTTGTTTATTGACTGGATCTGATGAGTCATCCTTTGGGTATAGTTAAGTTGGTTGTCCAGACCTGATCGAGCTGTTGTGTCACTTTAATCTGAAAGGGCCTTTTAGTCTTCTTTAAATACTGTATTTTCATTTTCCTTCTCTTTATGTATTTCTTCTTTCTGAAAATTCCGCTCTATTGGAAGTTCTGCTATAAAAGATTCCCTGTTACCTCCGATTACTACCAGACTTCGACTGCATTACCCTCTTCAATTTATCATTGCGCCTGATCTTTCTAGGCTGAATTTCTTCAATTTCGAAATCAGCTAGAGCATTTCTTCTTTAAAATTGTACACGCATGTTCGTTCATAAGTGAATTTTTTCTTCTTTAATTTCTTCTTTTGGGATAATCCAATTAGCTTCATAAAAGTTTCCAATTGGTAAGAACTGAATTACTTGAGCATGTATTGATGTTTTCAGTAGTTTGCCGCAATTGCGATGACTGGAAAATGTTGATTTGACTTAGTATGCTCTAGGTTATGTGTGTAATCATTAGATAGATCTGATTCACATAAAAGCCCTTTGGTTTTCTGATTTCCATAATATGTCTGCAAGCTGCTTGTTGAAATGTCTTTGAAACAACATTTTTAATTTACCACACCTTCGTCAGATGTTTGATGGAATGCCCGTGCCATAGAACCTTGATATTGTTATTATTGCTTTATGTTCTGTTTGTTGCTAGTAGCATCCATTTATTATGCGCGACCAATAGTTATTTATAATCAACCAGGCCAGAACATTTGTTTATGCAGGGGTCACGTGCGACCGGTCGAGATTTTTTTATTTTTATTAGTTGAATTTTCCTTGTATTGCTTAATCTGTAATGACAATTCTTACCACACACTTTTGAGTTTGTAATTTTACCTTCAGTTGCTTATACAACCAGTAGATTTTGAAGATTAGGTATAGTTGATGGCTTTTAGCTTGAATGGTACATTTACTTAGAGTTTCTTTCCTTTAACTATTAGCAACCTAGTTGTAACTCGTTTCTCAAACATAGCTGTAACTCGTTTCTCAAGCATATGTACCTATGTAGAAATGCAAACTAAAAACCAATTTAGTCAAGATCCCAAGGAGGGTACCATGTCTGGAGAGCCCAAAGGTTCTAGTTAGGTAATTGAGGCTGCCTCTCCTGTTGGTCCTAGAGTGAACATTAGCTAAATTTATCACCAACCCCGAATGGGTGCCTTCTAACAGCCAAAAATCGATGATCCCATTTGGTTTATGCTAGCAAATGTGTGCTCGTTTTGGATTTTCAGAAGATGAAACCAAATTTCCAAGGAAAGATGATTTGGCTGATCATCCGCCCTCTGGGTGTGTAACAGTCAATCGTCACATGTTGTCCAGTGGAGCGGTTCCTCCTTTTAACTCCGATTTAGAGTCGATTTTGCAGTGTCTGGCCATTGCCCCATACCAGTTGCATCCCAATGGATATCATGTTTTATTAGGATTATACATACTTTTTATTAGAGTCAAGCAACGAGCACCTACATTTCTGGGTGTCTATTCCTTATATGCTTTCAAAAGAAGGGAAGCGGGCGGTCCCTCTTTTATTTTTATGAAGGGCAGACATTGTAGAATTATTACCAGCTTAACTGACGGTATCAAGGGTTTTCCTGATCAATATTTCTATGTTCGATGTCCTGGTAGCTTCTATGGGCGGTGGATGGAAGGAGGTAACTGCCCTTGTTTTAGAATTTTCTTACTTCTTTCTCATTTTTATTGGTTCTCTTTTCCATTTTGCAGCAATTCCTTCCAATGAAGGTCTTGTTCTTGACCAAGCATTTCTTGAATCTTTGGTTGATATTAACAAGACCGAGAGAAGTAGACAGGTCTTTCTTTCAGAGGGAAATCTTCGTAAATATCAGTTACTCCATCCTTCAAGATCCATTAAGAAAACTTTGGCTTATACACAATGTACCATTGACAAATTCCTTATAAAAAAGAAATGCTTAGTCCTTGGTGATAGTAGCCAATCTTCACGGGGATCTTCCTTGCCTTTGATTACTAAAGGAAGTGATGAAGGAGTAGATGAAAACATAGAGGGTACAAGAGATAATATAATTTCTGAAAAGATTATTGAGATTCCTACTCCCCTTATTATTCAAGAAAGGAGTTCCACAAGAACTTTCGGAGGCGACACCGTCAATTATCTTAGTCAGATATTGTGACTTCTGATCCTGTAGCATCTGACATGGAGAGAACTCGAGAATCCGCCCAACGGCCTAGGAAAGCATTTGATTTAGGAACTCCCCTTGAAATTGGTTTGTTATTGGATATGCACTAAAATACAATTATTATAAGCACTTATGCTTTCTCTCAAGTCTTATATTTTCTTTGCATGCTTGCTGAAGTTTTGCTTTGTTCCATTTGCCAGGTATAAGCATAAAACACTCATTATCAGATAGTTTCTCCCGACATGCTGGTTCTATTGATCAACAAAGTTTTTCTCCTCACTTGAAATGCTCCCAGTCATCCTCGAGTTCTCAACCTCAACACATCCTCGAATTTCCACTGACTGATTCTTTAAGGAGGGAAGGATCCGATCGTGCAGAGGTATTGGATAAAGGTGATAAAGGTGAGTATCACATAGAAGGAGAGAAGAAGAAAAGGAGCAGGAACGATCGAAGCAAAAGTGAGATTCAGAAATGTCCCGCATCAGTTGATTTCCTAGACCCCGATGTACCCATTTTCCCTGAACGATCCATTGTCCCAACTTTTGCTCAAATCCAAACGATTCTCGATCGACCCCCTTATAAGGTCCCAACTAGAAAATTGATGCTTAGGGATTGCTTCGGAGGTTGGGATTTTAGGAGAATGTATTTTGATTTAGATCTGCATCTAAATGATAGGCGAGATGCTGTTGAGGGGTTAAGTACTATAAAGAGTTGTATGATTACTCAGTTTAACACTGCTAGGAGTCAACTCAAAACACGGTTGAACCTGACCATGAGCAATGTTGATAAGCAACTAGAACAATGGGCCAAATTTGGTTATGAGTTCCAAAGATTAAATGCTTGGCATCTTGGAAAATGATAACATTGGATTGGTTCACTTGATCAGGATTCAAGAATCAGAAATCACCTCTTTAAAGGGTAGGGATATTAGAGTGAACAACTTGGAGGTTGAAAATGAGGAACTCAAAAGAGAGCTTGAGGCTGTAAGAGGGAAATTCCGAGAAGATCAACCTGCCCAAGAACTTGCTGAATGTCAATTGGCTTCAGAGAGACGACTTCGGCTTCTTATCAGCAAGAAAAAACGGTTCTTGAGGACAAGACTAATTCTCCGAATGAGACTCCAAGGGCTCTGAAAGAAGACAGAATCAAGCTGTACAAAGCCCTTAACGAGATCAAAATTGAGACTGACAAAATCCTATTCCAATTTTACGTTTACAATGTTATGAATCGCAGAAGCTTAAGCTATCTGAACAAAGACTTTCCATGGACTTTGGCTCTTGTTTGGGAACAAGTGCTTTCATACTCTGGTGGTGCTGATGATGAATATCTCCAGGAGAGCCTTTTGGAAGAAGAAGACTGTAAGGCTTTGGTTGAAGGCAGGAAAATATTGATGGACGAGCGAGCTCGATCTTCCAGGGGAAAAACCCTGGATGTTACTATCATTCGTGGCCTATCCAGTCTTATCGACATTGAAACTTCAAGCTCTCAAACTCCCTCTGCGGATCACCCTATCCAGGACGCTAATGGAGTTCAACCTAGTAAAGAACACACAATACAGGAGAATGTTCTCAAACAATGTGCAGGCCATGGTGTTGGGAATGATGACACCTCTTTAAATGTGAACGATTACGAGGTTGATCTTATAAACCTAGTAACCCCAGGTAAAATTGATATATATTAGTCCGTACCAGATTTGGATTATCTTACTTCTTCACCTGGGTTTGCTGAATTTAGTGCTTACTATTCATTTGCACCAGGTCCGCCTTCGCCACCTCCTTTGTCTAATGGTGGTACCACTGTTCAGGCTGCCACTATTGACTCCATATTAATATCAACCAATATTAGCCGCGCACCACACCTTTACCTGGCGACCCAACATTACTTAACATGTGTGATCTGGAAGACAAGGATGAAATTTGGAATACTAAGGCTACGTCCACTCTAATACGCAGAAAGAAGCTCGTTGCAAATAGCCCAGGAATCAATAACCTGTAATCTCCTGAGAGTTCTTGCGTAAAAAAGAAACAAAGGGTGGAAGTCAAGCAGTTGGTTCACCTCCTCCTTTCTCTGTTAAGAAGTAGTATTTGTGACCCTCATGCTTTGATTTCAGCCTATTTTCTCATTTTTCATGCACTAGATCGGTTGTATATGCGAGTGCCGATCCTCACCTAATACTTTTATGCTCGTATTCTGCGTTGTAACATTTGGTATTATAATGATTTTGCCATTCGTTTTTATGAATGATAGTATTTCACGGGGATTCAATCTTGTTAGTCGAACGATCCCATCAGATGTTTATTCTTTGTTGTAAAGTGGTAATGAACTTGCGGTATGTATAAGTGAGCATTATTGACTTTACACAATGGTGATGCCCCGGTGCCAAAGTTCTTTGTAACTCTATTGGGGTAGAAACGATTGATTTTTTCCCTTAATTCTCTTAGTTATAGCTATAATTTTAGTTTTAATTGATCAGTTCATGATTTTTTGGATAGGTATTCAATCGTATTTCCTACTAACCTGGCAGTACAAGCTCTTCGGGGGTTAGTTTTAAATGCGCAAGGCCATTATGTTTTTTTATGTATTCAACCCCCATTTCTCGCTGACCTGGTGGCCCAAGCCCTTTAGAGATTGGGGTTTGAACGCATGCCGCCAGGGAAAGTCTTCGGTTTCAAGTTTTGATCCAACTTCGGTCTTGTTTGTTCTGATTTCTCTAGAACCAAAAAGACCTTGCTGGACGCCCCCTTTCGGCTAGGATTTATGTTACCCCCTTTCGACTAGGATTTCTGTTTGCGCTTTTCCTTCTAGCATGTTTGCCTGTCCTTCTGGCACTAGGACTAGTGCTTCCAGCCTAGGTGTTGTTGTTCCTTCCAATTTTATGCATCATCCCGGGAGGTGGACACTAGTTCCTCTTATCGAGCTTTACTTCGAATTAAAGAATTTGTGTCCTGCACCTAACAAGATTCCTCTTTTGGGATTAGCAATTTTTATTCGTGGGAAAATTTGATACCACCTTTGTATTTTTCAAAGCTAACCCCTTCAACGGATGTTTGCTAAGGATTTGGTGTTTGTTTACTATGCTTCACTATTTTCCCCATAACAGCTTATCCTTTTGAAGTGATGTGATTACTCGCCTTGCTTAATCCGCATGATGTTTTTGGCGCTTGAATTGCTTCATCTAAAATATGCTTGGGAAGCTTTTGTTGTGGTTGGGTTGTGCATGAGCGATTTCTTCTACTTTGCCTACATTCAAGAAATTTTAGTACGAGCTTACAAGTATGTTATTTTGGTAGGCACATAGCTTTTGATTTATAAGACCTTTTCTTAGTACAACATAAGTAAATCATCATCATTTGCTTACAATAATATAGCAAGTAATAGAGAAAAATAAAGTGACTACTGGTTCTTAATTAATAAAGAAAAACAAAGTAATGAAGTAAAGTAAAGTGATGGAGGTCGCTTATTCAGAGCCACCATAACTAGAGCGCTGACTACTGATCCTTAAGTAAGTGCTGGCCTTGGATTGGTTCGAGTGATCTACTCATTACTTGTTGACCCTTGCTCATAGAGAATTGGAACAGTGTTCATGGGATTGTACATATTGTTGCAAATGATTCTTCCTGATCTTACAGCGACATCTTTGACCTGCACTCGTTTTGGGATTGGATATTTCTCGATATCCTTAGTTGTCATGAAGATATTTCCTATGGTGTCATTAAGGGGAGTGAGCCCAAAATTCTTAAAAAAGCGGAGCTTCTTCTTAGCCTGGTTATCCTTTTCCTTCGTTGCTCCTTTTTTGACTATCAAAGCTACTTTGCGCACTACCTTTCCTTTTTAGTTGTTCATTGCTTTCCAAAACACACACCAAATTCTCTTCAACACTTATATATTTTTCAGCTTTATTGAGTAGTTGTTCGAGTGTACTTGGTTTCTTATTCTTAATCCACCGTCCTAACTTGGTCTTTTTTCATATGGCCCCTTTCAAAACCATCAGAACTAGATGGGCTCATAATTTTCAACTTCGGCTACTGCCATATTAAAGCAGGGGAGAAAAGCTTTGACGAGCTCTCCTGGTCTTTGTTGTAGTTCATCCAGCTCCATAACATCCCGAATCCTAGTTTCTTAGAACCTGAATTTCTTACTGAATAGTCTAGACAAGGTAGAGAAATCGTCCACAGACTTCGGTGGTAGCTTCGTGAACCAGAGATAGGCCACCCCTTCTAGATAAGTCAGGAAATACATGCATTTGATCTCATCGGTAGCAGGCGCCCCATTCATATGCAGATTATATTTGCATAGGAAAACATTGGGATCGCTTTCCCATTGTAGGATTTCACCGTTGGAGGTTTAAATTTCTATGGATATATATCCATTTTAATTCTTTTGGTGAGTGGGGTCTTAGTAGGAGAAAATTCCCACTCTTTTTGATTATCTTCTTTCTTTAAGCTCTCCTCCACAATTCCACGTACCATTCCTAAATTATATTCCTGCTATTTGCTTCGATCCATGAAACGTGTGCCTTCTTCATCACCAGATTCTCGTCTAGGCGGGTATTCATGATCTGAAGACAGAGGATCTAGAACTTCTATAGAGAAAAATGCCCATTTAGTGGGACCATTTAACCGTTGAGAGGTTGTTTCATCGGAATAGTTGCACATAGGTGCTTTAGCTTTTCCACAGTCCAGATTACCATGATATGCGACTTCCTGAATAGAATTTCTCTGTTTTGCACTTAAAGTTGAAGATTTTGTATCGTATGCATGACTCGTTCGAGCGGGAGGAAAACAAGTGGCACTTAGAGTGGCCTTTGCGGTAGCGACTTGAATAGCGAACATTGACTCAAGCTTCTTCATCATTGCATTTTTGCAATAGTGATTTGACTCGTTAGTCCCACCATCGCTTCTTCCAACTCTCTCTTGGTTAAGGCTACCTCAATTTCAGACGATTCTCCTACCTCGAAATGGGTGGTGGGCGATGTGACAATATTAACATTTTCGATGAGGTCGTCGATTTCACAAGTAACTTCCTTCGGCATATCCATGATTTCAAGCAAAGTTTTTCTTAGAAAATCTCTTTGGACTTCGACAGGGAGAGATGCAAATGCGGGCCCCACGATGGACGCCAAATGCTTTCACCAAAAAAATGGCTTAAACACTAAAAGTACGAAAAACGTACTTCACCAATATGGTTAAAAAGTAAATGGGGCCACACTCAACAAAAGTTGAAAGTAAAAATGCAAGAAAAGTAAAATGGAGACAAGGTTTTAGAGTGGTTTAACCCTAAGCTAGGCCTATGTCCATTATGAGGGTAGTTTGCATTATCATGATGATTACAAAGCATGTAAATTCTCTTTGTTCATGCATTTTCTCATTCTCTCAACCATCAATATATTCTCACATTTACACACAAATCTCGCTTAAATTCACGGAATTCAATGGAGGAATGGTGGAAGCTATGGAGGAGAAGGACGAATGACCGACGGAGAAGGAGGATGTCTTTGACCTTTTTTTCGCTTATAATATCTTAATGGATGCCGCGGTCGAATGGATGAAGATCTATTAATAGGAGATGATGATAATGGTTGAGAATGTTTAAGAGATGGTGGAGGAATGAATTTTGCAGCACTTCGTGGTTGCCAGGTCTTCCCCTCTTTTTGGTGGAGGCCATGGTCTATTTATAGAAGAGCTCCCCTGAAGGAATGAGCTGAAATCCGTATATTCAGCCTGTGGGTCGTTCGTCTCATTAATTACTAAAATGCCACCGCCTAGGTGTAGCCAACTGTCGGTAACTGTTTCCAGCTGTCTAGTACGAGCGACTTTGTAGGAGTAAGCGATTGCATAGATCCGAGCAGATTGGACGAGCGATCAAGTGATGAGTACACAGGCGACTGGCCAGAATCCTTGGATTCGTGTATAGGCGACCGGCCAAGCGCCGTGTTAAGCCTTTTAATGACTGACCGATAGATGGACGGTGTAACGACCTGCATTTCTACGCATCGGAGGATCGTAGAATGTTTATTTAATTCTCATGCGAAGTCGTATAGTCGTGTAACTTTGGGGAACGACTATTGGGGTTATTTCCCATGTTCATGATTTTTACCGAATTTTGAATGATCGTTTTGCCCCTAGCGAATCTTGTTCGCCTATCAATTTTGATTTGTAAGGAGTTCTGACCTGAAAACACTTCCATTGGATTTAGATGATGGTTTACATTTCCGTAGAGGGGTCATATTGACCAAACAGACTTACCGTTTGGGAGATATGGCTGAAACAAGGTTTGAAAGGTGAAAAAACTGCTTAAGCGGGCTTAGTAGTGTAATTAGAGGATGGGCCCATAACCCATTTCGGGATTAGGGTTATGGGGAGGCTAAAATCAATTATGAAACGATCTCAGTTTCATTTTCTCATCCGTCTAGAACATTTCTCTAAACCTAGCCATGGCCTCTACCTTTTAAATCATTCCCAAATCACCGTTTAATCACGTATTAAGCTAATCAACATCAAATCAAGGCAAATCAACATCAAATTAGAGATAGAGCTGCTGTGTTGCGTTAGGATTCGAACCATATCAGAGATATTTTCAGATCTAAGATTAATTTGTGGCAAAGGTGAGTGATTTGCAGTGTTTTGCACTAATTACGGCTAATTAGGAGAGATTAGTGATAATTAGTGAATTAATGACTCAGAAAAATATGGAAAAATATTTAGAAATTCGGAAATATCATTTTATGCCTCTGTTAGAAATTTAGGTTAATTTGGATATATTTTGTAAATCCTAATGTTAGATTTGATCAAACGTGATTAAGGGGAAAACAAAGGTTTTTGGGTATGTTTGATTCACAATAGCATGTTAATTTGTTGTTTGGTGTTTATAGTCGATTATACCCGTTGCTATTACTGTTTGGAACGTTTTGTGATTGCCTAGAACTGTTAGATTGGTCGAAAATGCCATTGTGTGGCGTAAACAATTGCTGGAAAGAGTTGCAGGAAATTGGTCATACCCCGTTCGTGAGACACCCCCGACCGTGAAGGACCATCACGAGCCGACCCCCCACTCATGCTCTACCCTACAAGTCATGAACCAAACCATATTGAGGCGGAAGAACCGCGAACCGCGAGGCAATGGACAGGGAAGGACCACGAACCCAAGTGGAGCACCACGACCCAGATGCTTATCACGAACTGGACCAGGGCAGAGACCACGAGCCACCTTCCCATGAACTGATCAAGCATCATGAGTGGACCCCTCGGGTGTATCATGAATCGAGCAGGGTGTTCGGTCACAAACGGAGGTCACGGCCCGGCTAGAGATCCACGAACCAGATATCCGAACTGAAGTATGTTCACTAAGGGATGCTCTATACATATCAAATTGAATGGAGACCAAACGGAGTGATAACCAAAACCTGAGATGCAAATGTAGTCCAAATGAGAAGTTGTAGCTCAGGATCCAGATGGGAACCAACGAGTTAACTTCATGAGTTCGGCTTTGCTGCGGGATGTGCGCAAAGGTGTTATCGATGTCTATAACTTTGATTCTCAACCGAGAGACGGAGGTTAGGCTATGGATCAGTACAGTGGAGTAGCCATTACTCCAAAGGGGCAAAGTGATCGTAGCATGGCTATGAGCCAGTGCAGTGGAGTCGTCATGACTCCATGGTGCAAAGTGGACATATCAAAGGATTAGTGGCTATGGATCAGCGCAATGGGATCACTATAACGCCCAAGGGCAAAGTGATCATTGCAAAGGACTGGGTGATCAGAGTAATGGATATCATATGCTTTACGCACTGAATGAGAGAAGTGAGAATGATTACTATGTTTGATGTTTGTTATCACCATATCATGCACACTCCCATATTATCTTTGCACATTATGTTAGTGTTACCTTAGAGTACTGTATATCCTGTTGTGCTAACTCTTTGGTTGCAGGTCCTGGTTCAGGTATGATTATTTATACCTGTTATTGTTTTATTTAGCTACTATTACTCATACCAGACTTTTGTCTGACCCAGAGTTTTATGTCTCCTCTTATTACTCTAGGTGCGCAGACTAGAGATAGGCTAGGTGATATGCAAGGGTAGCTGTCCGGATACAAGAAGGAGGATTCCACGTACTATTTACATATATTCTCCCTGCGTTGTTGCTGGTCACTACTTTGGGAATTAGTAGTGTACCTTTTCTATCTAGCTTTTAGAGACAGTATTTTGAAGTTGTAATAATGGTTTGGATCATAAGCTGTATTTTGAATTCCGCTACTATGATGGTTTAGTCTCCATCTTTTGCACTATCTCACCTGTTTTATGTCAAGTTATGTTATTATTATATTTTATTCCATGCGCTGTGAGATATACTACAGGTTCTTTGATGATTCATAGTTTCAAATCCTTTTCTTTTGACGACCATCTCGTGCTAGTCGGGCATTGGCACAATGCATTTTGGGGAAATATCGGCTGTCCGGGGCGGACCGTCACAGATGGGCGGTCAGCATCATAGTCTATAGGCGAACGATCAAGGCTTATAGATCAAAAATGTAGGCGCGACCCTTAAGGAGCTGGTATCTGATCGGCTGGTGGGTAGTCTGATTGAAGTGTTAGCGACTGATTAAGGAATGAGCGGGCGATTGTGATTGCAATCTATGAGCGGACATGGGATACATTTGCCACCTTTGGCTTCTTCATGTTTCTCGCTATGCCCGATCGACCGGGGTAGCACGAACGAATGACTGCAGAGTGGAACATGTGACCGGAATCAGTTCTTCTCTTCGTCTTGTACGACCGGTTTCCTTGGTACAAGGATGAGCGACTTCCTTAATATGGATGACCTTTGCAGGATGTACGAGCCTTAATATTTTGCGCCATGCCATTCTTGAGCTAGCTCCGTGTGCGCAACCTCTCTGTATGGTCGTGCTGTGCTGTATGACCAATCCTGATTGTGTTGAGCGGACGAAACATCTTGTTCTGATGTTCAAGTGACTTTGTTTGCCACAAATGACCGATCCTTGCTCCCATGCTCGAGCCATGGCCTATGTTTGACTTTGTTGTGCACGAACGACCTTGGTTAGGGCATGAGCACTTGAACCTTGTGAGTGCTTATCTTACGGTTCTAACACAGACTTAATCCTTTAATGCATGCATGACTCTTAAGGGATAAACAATATCAAAGCTATTGGTTTAGTACTAACCTTGGCTCTGTGGCGTAACTCAATAGTGATAGGATTAGTAGTATCCTAGATTGAGTTTGAGTATAAATGAGAGTGCGTATTTGTAATTTGAATGTAAAATTATTTTTAATTATTTTGTAAATACGGTAAATGAAATAATTTTACCCAAACATATTTTTGTATAGAAAAAAGTAAAATAATTATCAAATTATTGATTGGTTGTTTGAAACTTATATTGCTTTGATAGGCAAATTTGAGTGGATATGGTTGTGAGATTGAAAAGATTTAACCAAAAAGAGAATTTCAAATATGAATACTGATTTTAACTTATGTTAAAAAGAAATGAATATCTTAAGTTATGATTGAATTAGAATTAGAACTCAAGTTTGATTATGAATTCCCAATCTGAAATAAGTGAATGCAAAGATTAATTTAACTTATTGTTAATGGCAAAAAATGTCGTAAACACCAAAGATTTTAATTACTAGGAGTAATTAATTTGGTCGTATAAACGAGAGCGGAATGTAGTAAATAACACAAGAGATTTATAGTGGTTCGGCTTCACGAGGGACCTACGTCCGCTTTGAAGTGTTGTTGGAATATTATTGATCACAAAAGGTTGCAAGGTTAAGACCACCTCATGACATCTCATTACATTCATCTCAAAGCCATATGATGTCATCTCTAAGTTATATGATCTCATCTCTAAGGCTATATGATGTCACCACTAAGACATAATGTCATCATTAGCATATATGATGTCATAATTATCATATATTTAATATTCTAGGAAAAAGATACTTTTGCCCTTCCTCTTCCTCACATAGGAGATGGCATTAAAGTAACTCTCTAGAGGTCATGAGCTCACAAATTCCAACCCCTTTCAAGTGTGAAGTCATGGTGTGTTTATAGGAAAGGGAGTAGGTAGGAGTAAGCGCGAGTAGGTATAAACGGGGACCACACCCATAATTTCGCACCTCAGGTCTGCACACCCGCTTTTTTCGCACCCTGCCCTAGGGGTGTGCGACTTTCGCACCTCGGGGGGGGGGGGGGGTTGCGAAATCATACCTCCAGGGGGTGAGAAATTCGTACCATGTAGGGTACGAATTTCGCAACCTATAGGGCACGAGTATCGTACCCTTCAGAGGTATGAAATTCGTAGCCCAAAGGGTACAGATTTTGTACCTCTTAGGGTGCAAAATTCGTACCCTGAGGTACGAATATCGCACCTTGCTGTGTGCGAATTTCACACCTTGTGGGGTGCGAATTTCGTACCTTGCTGGGTGCGAATTTCGCACCTCTTAGAGGTGTGAAATTCGCACCTCCAAGGGTACGAAACTCCCGTTCCGAGAGGCGCGAGGTCTACCTGAATGGGTGTTTGGGGGCTCGAGATCCTGGCTTGTGAGTCCTGGGGTTTCGAGGCCTTGGTTTGGAAATGTGCTGGCGGAGGCGCAACGTCCTTTGCGGTGCGGTCCGTCTTCAACCCAGTCTCCTTTGCTCTTGAGCTTCCCTTTTATCCTTAGCTCCACGCGATGTGTTGAGTCGAGCGTGGCTTGTGTACATTTGGAAACCGAACTAAAAAGCCGGTTAACTTTTGCCCCTCAAAGTATGTTTCGTCTTGACATGATGTGCTTTGCGTTAGATGAGGTAGTTGTCGACTGATCCTGTAAGTTAAAAGAAAACGTATGTTAGGTATCAGGCTCGTTCGCTGTGGAATTGCAAACGAGTTGTTAGTGTGGCGCCATGCTCATATTGTTAAGTATTCGCAGTATGTCGCTTCCGCGTGTTCACAGGGACTGGTATATGCATGGAATCATATACATGAGCATGCGGTGTGATGTCTCGAACCTGGGGGTTCAATTTTTTTTAAGGGTACGTCCTCTTGATCTAGGGCGCGAAATTTCGAACCATGAGGGTATGAAATTTCGAACCACAGAGGTTCAAAATTTTGAGACTTTGAATTTTTGAATGCGATGATTAGGTGGGTTTCGAGGGTCTTGGATGCACGTGCGGAGGGGAGCCTCGAACTTTGAGGTGGTTCGGGTGCTCGAACCTACGGTGGCTTGAACATTCGAACCTCGTCGGGGTTCGAGTATTCGAACCCTGCTGGGGTTCGAGCCTTCAACCCCTGCTAGGTTCGAATCTCCGAACCCCTGGTGGGTTCAAGTTGTCGAACCCTGCTGCGGTTTGGGTGTTCAAACCTCTGAGGGTTCGATCTTTCGAACCCGACATAGTTCGAGCATTCGAAACCCTTGAGGGTTCGAGCATTCGAACCTCGACCAGGTTCGAGCATTCGAACCCCTGGGAGGTTCGAGTTTACGAACACCTGTAGGGTTCGAGCTTTCGAACCCCCTGGGGCTTCGTGCTTTCGAACTCTATCGTGGTCCGATCATTCGAACCCCAGAGGGGAGGGGGGGTTCAAGCATTAGGACCTCCAAGAGGGGCTTTGGACCTTTCGTCTTTTGATCCTTCGCACTGCCTAAGTAACTGTGTTATTGCGTACATTATGGCTTTCCACATAGGATAGAACATATATATTCGAATTGTGACTGAACTATTGGACCGTTTAGATTTTCTCTTACATCTTAGTTTTGCATGACACCACACGTACATGTTAGTTTTCACCAACACGAGGGGTACAGGTAATTCCAATGCGATGCCTAATACTAGTGTGTTAAAGTATAGCTAGCGATGCAGCTAAGATCAAAGATCGGGAAAACTCTGGAAGCTGAGGCTTCCCCACCATCGTCAAATACATCTGATTCTACCAACAGTGGTAGCTCGAGTGGTAGGGAGCTTGAGACTACCGAAGGATCTATTCCTTCTCAAACGGCTAGTTCATCTGAAGTATCTGACCATGGGAAACAAATTGAGAAGTTTCATTCTCCGGTCATAAATGAAGAGGTTGAGAACGTGGATATTATTAGTGAGGATGCGCCGGCGGCTCCGGTAGCCCCGGATATGCTGCTGGACGCAGTTATCTTGGAAAATACGATAGTTTCGGTACCATCGCGCATGGATGCTACATCAGTTAGGAAAATGGCACTGTGATTCAACATTCCATAGGATGACGTCCACGCACCGGGAGAGGGTGGTAGGGCTCATGCACCGCCCGACGGCTTGACTGCCTGGAACAGGCAAGCTTGTTTTGCGGGCTATGTGCCCCCAGCAAATGACTTTATTTGGGACATGCTATTATATTTCCTCCTTCCACCTTCGCAACTGCATCCAAATGCTTACTCATTGCTCTTAGGAACTTACGTTCTTTACCGAGAATATTTGCACTTGGAACCTACCGGAGAGGACATTCGGTATTTCTTCAGCCTGAGGAGAATGTCTAGCGGATCGTCCTCCTAATGCTTCCTTGAAGCAACAGCCGCCACCAAATTCTTCGTCGGGACGTGGCCCAGGCCGTCGGTGTTCAAACAAAATTGGTTCTTTATGCGCTACCGTCCTGGATTTGCAAGGAGGTGGATAGAAGGGAGTATGTACTTCCGAACTCCGCTCCCTACTATAAAGTTCTTGGACTCCGCATCTCATTAATTTTTGATCATGGTAGGAAATCCAGCGGCACCCACTAGTGCGGAATACCGACTATGCCTTAATGCTTTGCGAGCAATCCCCGAAGAGTCGCACAAAACTGATACCGTGACAAGTCAGGAGTGTCTTCGATGCGCGGGGTTGCTTCCTGTTAATCAGGCTATAATTATGCCTGCCGTTGCAAGCAGTGTACCGAAAAGGAAGGTGACGGAAGGTCCTGTGGCTCCTGGTTTGAAAATAAAGCTGCCTTCTGCCCAAACCCAAAAAGGTTGTTAAGTTCCAAGGTGATGCGCGCGGAGACGATGCTCGTGGTCAGGAGAGGTCTGCCGAGGATAAGGGTTTGTTAGACGTTCCAGTCCCACCTCCAACAGGAGAGGTAGGGGAAGGGAACGCTAGACAGACCACAGTCTCCGCTGATTCAGACCGAGACCGCCGCCTCGCTTGAGGAGGAGGGCTATTTTGATGCCCTTATCAAACTTGACTTAGGAGTATCCCCATGGCCAATTACGGCTAACCTGGAAGAACTAGCTATTGCTGCGGAGGGGTTAATTCCTTCGAGCAGATCACAATCTGGTCTGTTGAGAGAACACTTAGGGCATACACTTGTTAACACTGCATAGCATAGTGGCTTATCTAAGCATGCAACTTAACGGACTTTGTTTCATTTCTTTGACAGGTGATATGGCTAGAGAGCGTGTGGGACGAGGTTGTGGACATGGAGGCCGCCAACGCCCTAGGAATCCTTTCTTTGAGGGCTTTAGGAGAGGGATCAGTTTGTATGATACTCGACACCCTCCGAATCGCGGTAGTGAATACCAAGGAAGGGATCAATCTCGACTTAACATAGGGGCCTCCCAGCGTCCGTCTTTGATAGCTCCTTTATCTGTAACACCCCCGACTCCTGCTCCCATTGCCATAGTGAGGGAGCCACCATTCGACCAACCAAGTCCGGAGAGGATGACCACAGTGGGGAGGCAAGACCTTGCAGAGCCCGAGAGGCGAGAGCTTTCCATGGATGAAAAGAAAGCGCTACTAAGGAGAAACTTTCCTCAACATTATTTTGATGAGATAAATTTCATCCCTGATCTCCACCTGCCTCTGTCAGGGATTCCATAGATGTCTAGATGCGCGTGAGGGCTGAATATCGTCAGGCCGACCAACTTCTGAGGTACTCCCGCCAACTCTCAGAATTGATTAGGAAGAAAATCTTGGAGCTCATCAACCAAGGGTTGGTCGTTGATGCCAAATGGATCACTGTCGACAATTTGAACACTAAAATAAATGAGTTTGCTACTGTTATTGCGTGCGCACTATTTCCCATTCCTGTGCACTTGAATAATAACTTACGGGTTTCGTTATTGCAGTGGAGATGAAGCAAGCATACAAGGAACTCAAGAGGGAGGTTGATCACTCCCACTCTACTTTCGCGGAAACTATAGCTGATCTAACCATCGAGAACACAACCCTAAAGTGGGAAAAGGCCAAGGTGGATGAAGCATGCGCTGATCTGGAAAGGGATAACACGAGAGTCACCCAACTCCAAGATGATAATAATGCTTTGAGAATGGAGAGTGACAGCCTTAAGAGACAACTTGAGTAGATGAAAAAGGCTAAGGAGGACGAAGAGGCTAGTAATCGGGATGTGCTAGGCACGATAGATGGATTAAAAGCGGCACATCTGAGAGAGGTGGAACAGCTGAGAGAGAAGCCAGAGGATACAGAACTTTGGGTACAATCGTCCATGGAGGAAGATATTCGAAATATGTATGTCAAAGTTATAAGATTTTATGGGTCGAATATTACCCCCATGAACTAGCTCGTACTTAGGAGAGGTTGGTTCCATTTGAGGCCTATTTGCGCTAAGTGTATGTGAGTACTTTGGATGAACGACAGCTTATGATTGACCTCTTAACCACTGAAAAGCGCGAGAAGATAGAGGAGGGTAAGAGGTTGTTGCTTCAGGATGCCAAGAGAGAGAGGTTGGCGAAGCTTGCTGCCGACAAGGAGAAGTCTGCTATGACTGAGAGCGTTGTTGTAGCGGAGACATTGGCAGAGGGAAGCTCCTATCGGCCACTGGCCCCTGATTCGGTTATGGTGGGCGATCCCATAGCTTTAACTTAGGTTTCAACCGAGTATGACCCTGAGCATCCGGAGCTAGGGAGACCGGATTCACTTTACCTGCCACCACGAATACCTCTCCTGTCCTTTCTACACCGTCCCTTTCTGAAGGTAAATTTCTTTAGCTATTCATCCCCGAGGATAACTTAATTACAGAATTTGCGGACTAAAAATTGTGTTTTTACTGTACAGCCCTTCCTGGACTGACCATGGCATCGGGCCCTGCCTTCGTGATACCGCAAGCGACCGAATCTGGGCCAGGACCCGCGGTGGTGCAATTTGGAGAAGGCGGTGACTAGCTTGACATCTTCTCGGTTATAAGGATAACGTCCAGCCTTGTTGAAAGCCTTAAGGAGGAAGGAGAGGTGGTTGACGAGCAAAGTTCTCGTGCCAGAGGTCCGATGAAAGCCGATGTGCCTTCGTTGGCGGCCATGGTGGAGGCTCACCAAGCCAAGATGGTGGCTATAAGCAAGGAAATGGAGGGGAAGTGGAGGCAGGACGAGACTGCCAGGAAGGAGGTCCTAATGAAGACCAAACGGGATGCTAAGGCGAGAGCCGCCGAAACGGTCGCACGGAGGAGGGCTGATGAGGAGGCAGAGAAGAAGTGGGCTCCTGATGAGTCTCGAAAGAAAAGGAAGGATGAGGAAGCGTAGAAGAGGGCCACCAAGTCCCTTGAGAATACCAGGGTTGGTGCTGTCGCATCGCATAAGTCCCCGAGGATTGCTAAGCGACGGGCCATCAGAGAGGCCAAGGAAAGGCTGAGCAAGAGGGAAAGGAGATACCAGATAAGAGTGACGCTATAGCAGGCCTTGCTGCCGGAAGTGCCCCCACGCCTACGCCACATACCACCCTTGTTGATATCACCGAGGTCTCTAGCGGGGATGGTGCGGACGAGAAGCGTCTCTCAGCTTCTCATGAATCGACCACTTCCAGAAGGGCCGAGGTCGAAGGTGCGGATCTGGTAAAAGGAGGCCCAGCGCGAAGGATGAACTGTCAAGTGCCGAATCTACAAAGAAAAAACACAAGGAAAAAGAAGAAGAGGCATGGTTAGCGTTAGTAACTTAAGTAGAAGTTACCGTTCATTTTGGTAGTGTAGGCCGATAGTTTACGCGAGTACGACCCTCGCTTTTGGTTTTTCAAGACACGTTGTGGTTCACACCCTGTCATTAGAAAGAAAGATGTTAGACATGTAGCTTGTTTAATGTGTGTGTGTGTGGAAATTGAATATGAATTAGTAAAGATCGTGATTCGTGTCAAGTGTTCGGGTGTTCTTCTTATGTTTTCCAGCGTCCTGTACTTACATAGGCATATTTATCGTTACACTTAACAAAAAAGAGATTGGGGGCCCGCGCTCTGGGTTGATTATTCCAGAGGGACGTGATTAAGCGCAGAGTTCTAGTAAGTTTCCCTCATCTCAGGAAACCCATAGTTTGCGAAGCCAGGCTGAGTGCTTGCTGCTTTGGATTGCCCGAGGTTAATCCCAAGTGAAGCGAAGGTATAGAGCGTCGTGATTTGCGGTCCACCCGGTAGGTGGCTCTCCCGTCGTTCATTGGGTTGTGGCGAGCCGCAGACGTCGTTTATTCACCTGAGAAGAGAAGCTCGGATCATCATCCTGTAGGGTCCGGTCGTGGCCTTGGGCTACCCCTTATCCTTAAGAGCTTCAGGGAAGAAAAGATTTTAGGTCGGTCTTGATGCTGCGCCACGATTCAGCCGACACCCATAGCCGTGGAGAGATTTACATCACTCCTAACTAGCCGTTGGGTGGCCCCAAGTCTCTTGGGACTTAGGCGCAGAACGATTTATCTTCCATCTCGGTACGGGACCGAGGTTCGAGTTTGTGGTTATTTATACTCGGTCGAGCCACGGGCCAGTGACTCGAGTAGCGTTGCCGGCTCCCGTGCCCGGGTTGTCAGTCGTAGCCATTGTAGTTTGACCTCGATGTTGGCTCGAGGTTTGGATGGGAGTTCCGGCTCTCACGCTCGGGGGCCGAAACGACCATCGATTGTTCACATACAAGCTGGTCGTCAGGATTAATCAAACGTGTCACGCAAAGAATAAGTACAAGAAAGAGATAGAAAGTTAAACATCATTTCTACTAATAATTTTAGCAGTAGGAGCCTTTATAATGCCTTGAATTGTTAGAAGACAAAACATCATTGGAAAGCGTAAACTACTATGCATTAAGTTACGTAAAGTAGCGGTGGAGATGTTCGCTGGTCCAAGCCCTTAGGAGTTCGGCTCCGTCCACGGTTGCAAGTTTGAAAGTTCCATCATTGAGCCTTCGCTGTATGGAGTAAGGGCCTTCCCAGTGAGGAGCGAGACCTGTTGGTGGAGGGAACACCCATTTCAATACTAGGTCGTTGATGTTGAGGTGCTTACGACGGACCCTGGAATTGAAGTATCGAGCGACTTGTTGTCGTTGGGCGGTGGCTCTGAGGTCAACTTCATTCATTCTTTCTTCTAACAAGTCGAGTGATCCCAGAAGTAAATCTTGGTTTGTCTTTGGAACAAAATAAGTGACTCGATGAGATGGAAACTTGAGCTTAAAGGGAATGACGGCTTCGGGCCCATTGGCAAGGGTGAAAGGAGTGTGTCCAGTTGTTGTTTTGTGGGTGGTTCGATAGGCCCATAGGACTAGAGGAAGTTCGTCCGCCCACATGCCCCTAGCTTTTTCCGGATGTTTCTTGATAATGGATTTGATGACCTTATTAACAGCATCGACTTGCCCGTTGGCTTGGGGATAAACCACTACTGAAAATCTTTTTTCGATGCTGTGTATTTGACAAAAAGCTTTGAATTCGGTGCTCTTGAACAGAGTGCCATTGTCGGAGATGACAGCTTGAGGGACCCCATATCGAGTAAAGATGTTGCATACAATGAAGTTGATCATCTTCTTGGTGGTGATTGTGGCGAGGGCTTCGGCCTCTGCCCATTTGGTAAGGTAATCAACTGCGATGACGGCATATCATGCCCCGCCTCTGGCCATTGGAAGAGTTCTAATGATGTCGATTCCCCACATGGCGAATGGCCATGGGCTGATCATTTGTGTCAATTCTATAGGCGAGGCTCTCATGATCTTTGAGAAGCGTTGGAACTTGTCGCATTTGCGAGTATAGTCTGCGGTGTCTTGATCGAGCGTAGGCCAATAATAACCATGTCTAAGTATCTTTCTGGCCAGGGTTTGTCCTCCAGTATGGTCACCACACTCACCCTCATGTACATTAGTGAGCACACGGGTGGCATCCTATGGGCTACGCATCTAAGCAGTGGGATATAGAAACCCCTATGGTAGAGCACCCCATTTATAAGAATATAGCGAGCATTGATTGGCGGGTGAGTGATCGCCTTTTTGTAGCTTCCCGGAAGCATCACATGCTGCAGGTAATTCTTGAACGGTGTCATCAAAGATTCAAGTTCGGATTCGGTGCTCATGGCTGCCTCGGTTTGAGTGTGCTTGATACTAGGGGAGTTGAGTACTTCGACAGAGGGGAACCCCAAGAGTTGCGGATCCTCGGTGCTTGCTAGTTTGGCTAGAGAATCTGTTTTTCTTTTTGTTCTTGGGGGATGTGAGTAGTTCCTGAACCTAAGCTATGTACAGGGCGAGTCGTTCTCCCTTAGCTTGATATTCCCCTTACACTTGGCGCATGATGAGTTGTTAATCAGAGAGCTCGATCGTGATTGTAAGACCGGCTATCAAGGCCTCATATTCTACATCGTTGTTGGTAGCAGGGAAATTTAATTTTAGCGCGTAGCATATCGGGCGTTCTTCGGGGGTAATGAACATGACTCCGACCCTGGAGCATTTACTGTTGGAGGAGCCATCCACGAACAATTTCCATTGATGGTTAGGAGCCTCAGCGTTCTCTGTAGGAGCCTTCTCAGGGGCTGTGAATTCTACGATGAAGTTAGCGAGGGCTTGTCCGAGGATGGTCCGGTAAGGATAAAGGTTATCTCAAGCTGGCTTAGTTCCATACTTCACTTTAGTAGCCGTCCAGATGCTTTGGGTCGCTGTAGGACCAGTCGTAATGGCTGATCGGTGAAAACCTTATAAGGTAAAACTGGAAGTATGGTCGAAGCTTCCGAGAAGAAATCAATAGGCAGAGTGCTAGCTTTTCCAGCTTCGGGTAGCTCTTTTTTGCTCCCGTCAATCGTTTTCTTATGTAGTAGACGGATTGTTGAAAGCAGTTCTCAATGTGTATGAGTGCCCAGCTGATTTCCTGCACAGAAACAGCCAAATAAACATATGAGTCCTCATGATCCATGGGCTTAGATAAGATAGGCAGTCACTTTAAGTGATTCAGGAGGTCCTCGAACGCGAAAATGCATTCTTGGGTTGACTCGAAGTTGCGTATTCCTTTTCGAAGTAAATCGAAGAAAGGAATGCACTTGTCGGTGGCTTTAGAGACGAACTGACTTAAAGCGCAGACCTTTCTGTTTAGACTTTGGACATCCTTGATGTTCTGGGGATTTGGATATCCCGAATAGCTTGGATTTTTTTTGGATTTGCTTGGATTCCCCGGGAATTGACGTTATAACCCAAGAATTTTCCTGAAGCGACTTCGAAGGAGCACTTCAGGGGATTGAGTTTCATGTCGTACCGGCGAAGGATATCGAACAATTCAGAGAGTTCATGGAGTGGTTGCTGGACTCTTTTGATTTGACCAACATTTCGTCCAGACTTCCCAGTTTGGTTTTTAAAGAGCCGATTAACCATTCGTTGATAAGTGTCACCGGCATTCCTGAGGCCGAAGGGTATGACGTGATAGCAGTAAAGTCTAAGGTCTGTTATGAAAGAGGTATGATCCCAGTCGCAAAGATTCATCGGGATTTAATTGTAGCCTGAGTAGGCATCCATGAAAGATAGTAGCCAATATCCAGCAGTTGGATCGACTAGTCGATCGATCTTTGGGAGCAGGAAGTTGTCCTTGGGACATGCCTTATTTAAATCAGAGAAGTCAACGCATGTTCGCCATTTACCGTTGGTTTCTTTGACCAGGACTGGATTGGAGACCCATTTGGGGTAGTTGGCTTCGCGAATAAAGTTATTATGGAGTAGGTGGTCTACCTCTTCCTCGAGTGCTTTGGACCTCTCGGGTCCTAGGAAGTGGCGCTTATGCTTGATTGGAGGCATTATGGATCGATACTTAAACAATGGCAAGGACCGCGGGATTGATACCTTTCATATCGGAGTGAGTCCATGCGAACATGTCCAAGTTTGTCTTTATGAAATTTACACGATCTTCTTTGACTGCGTGATGAATTTGCTATCCTATCATTAGCACCCTTGATGGATCATCGGGATTAGCTGGAATATCCACTGTAAGCTTGACCGGAGTGGCCCTTTCATATCCGGGCTCTTCGTCCTTCCACGGGTCAAGGTCATCAGAAATATGGCAGTGGCGCCTGAGTCAAGGCCCAGACGCCGTTGATTGCTATGCGGAGACAGTATTGTCGCAAGAAGGTGTGGGCATGACTTTGCCCTTGTCCTTATTGCGCGCATTCTTCCATTCTATTGCATAACATTCTCTAGCGCTTGCTTGGTCATCTCTAACTGTTTCAATCTCGTTCTTTATCGGAAATTTCATTAGGAGAGACCATGGCAACATGCAGACCCAAAACTCTCTAAGAAAAGGGCGTCCAAGGAAAGCGTTGTAGGAGGAATCAATGTCTATAACCACGAAAGTGAGAATTCAGACCCAGCTCTGATCCCTCTTGCCCAGTTCCACAGGTAAATCGATCATTCCTACTGGGGAATTAGAAGCCCCATTGAAGCCGTGGATCGTGGCATGACATGGATTTAAGTCATTTGTTTCCAACTTCATCTGGTCGTAAGCTGCTTTGAAAATGATGTTGACCGAGCTTCCCGAGTCGATTAATATGTTTCGGACATAAGTGGCACCGATCTGAGTCGTGATAACTAATGGATTAGTGATCGGGATTTTCACCGCATTAGAATCTCTTTCGCGTCAAACAATGTCGTCCTGCATGGTTTTTTGGAGCTTGGCTGGGACGAATTCGTTGGGGGCAGAGCAAGCTTCGTAAGTAGCATGCTTTATGGAACTCACATACTCTTCCATTTTCCGAAAGTTGTCGTGTGTGGGGAAGGTCCGCCACATATAGTGTTGATCACGATCCCTCGCCTTGGGTTAAATGGACCCGCGTCCATCTTTGCGGGCACCTGAGGTGCAAGCAGTGGCAAGCACCAGAGGCTTTGAATTTGATTCAAGAGGAAAGGGCTCTTGGACATATTGTTCGAGTCGTTTCTCACGGATAAGCTTCTCAATTGCATCCCTAAGATGGCGGCATTCATTGGTATCGTCCCCGTATACATCGTGGTATCGGCAGTACCTCCCGGTATTTTTCTTGCAGTCAGTTGATTCTCTAATGCGCGGCCTCTTGTATGGCAACATGTTGCATGTTTCAAAGTTAATTGTTTCTAAATCTTCGTTTAATGGGGTGTAGGTATCGAAGGCATGGTGAGGGCCTGGTTTTCTTGGCTCCGCTAGGGCCTGACAGTTGTATCGGCCAACCGGCCTACCGTTATTTGGTTTTTGCCTGTACAGACCTGCCCCTTTGTTCTGATCAAAGGGCTCTCCGACTGGTTTCCTATAAGGTTGTTATTTGCGGTGTCTGCTTGGGGTCACTGGGACGACTTATGGCTGAGAGCCTGTTCTGTCCTGCCTCCTCTTGGCATAAGGCTGCTTCCGATCGATCCATGCCCTGATTCGGAAGTAGGAAGGACACCTTTGGCTAACTGAAAGAGTATGGTGCGAAGGTCCGGATACTCAACCTTGGCGAGGGCGATGTTGAACCGGGAGAGGTAAATTTTGAGCAACTCCTCAGGTCCTTGGTATAGGCTGGACAAAGTAAGGGCGTTTTTCGGAGTTGGGATATGCGTCCTAAATTGCTTGACTAGTTCGGTCGCTAGCTGGCCGAAGTTGTTGATGGAATCAAGTGGGAAGTGAGAGAACCAAAGTAAAGCTGTCCCTAATAGGAAGACTGGGAAGCACTTGCATTTGATTGGATCGTTACCATAGCTCGAGTCCATTTTCCATTCATATTGATTCAAGAAGGCATATGGATCGGTGGTGCGGTCGTAGAGCGACATCTGCAGCATGCTGAAGCGTCGTGGCCACTCGGCCTCATTTACCCTTCTTGTAAAGGGATTACCCCTAATATGGGCCTCCTATGAGTCGTGTACATTTCCTCGCATTTCCCTCATGGTCCTTCGAACCATGTCGGGAAGGTAAGTGGGATAGTGGTAAGCCATTGGGATCCATGGGTTTTGGCGAGGATCCGGAGTTCTGTTGCGAGGGTGTCTTCTATGATGGATGTACGGATCGTCTTCTTCCATTTCCTCGTCATCTATAATCGGATCCAGGTGCAGAGCGGGATGATGCGGATCCTATTCTGGAAAAGCATGGCCATTGGAATTGTAGGTCCATCATCTCAATGGGAGACCGTTGGGTTTTATCGAGGAAGGGGTTGGTTGGTCGGACCCGGTCCGTCATTGATGATCAAGTGAGAGCAGTCTCGGTATTGAGCTATCTCGCTGTATATGACTGTAGTTCGGTCGCTGTTGTCATTCCCGTTGCCGTTGGCATGGCCATTGCCGTTGTCGAGAGCGTTGGTGCGGGCAACGACATTGTTGATGAGGCTAAACCTCCTCCTTTGATGCGGGCCCCTCTACTCGGAAGAGGAAGTTTCCGAGATAGTTGGTCGGGGTTGAGCGTTGTTCCGAGTTAGTTGAAGTGGAGCGACGATGCGCTGACTTTCTTGAAGTTGTCTCATAAGGTCGATGTTACTCCTTAATGCTTGATTGAGCCATGCCGGGAAGGTAAGTTGGATGGGGGTACGCCATTGGGATCCATGGGTTTTAGCGAGGTTCCGGAGTTTTGTTGCGAGGGTGTCTTCTATGATGGATGTACGGATCGTCTTCCTCCATTGCCTCGTCATCTATAATTGGATCCAGGTGCGGAGCGGGATGATGCAGATCCTGTTCTGGAAAAGCATGGCCATTGGAATTGTAGATCCATCGTCTCAATGGGCGACCGTTGGGTTTTGTCAAGGAAGGGGTTGGTTGGTCGGACTCGGTCGTCATTGATGATCAAGTGAGAGCGATCTCAGTATTGAGCTATCTCGCTGTATATGACTGTAGTTCGGTCGTTGTTGTCGTTGCCGTTGCCGTTGACATGGACATTGCCGTTGTCGAGAGCGTTGGTGCGGGAGACGACATTGTTGATGAGGCTAAACCTCCTCCTTTGATGCGGGCACCTCGACTCGAAAGAGGAAGTTTCCGAGATAGTTGGTCGGGGTTAAGCATTGTTCCGAGTTATTTGAAGTGGAGCGACAATGCGCTGATTTTCTTGAAGTCGTCGCATAAGGTCGATGTTACTCCTTAATGCTTGATTGAGTTCGATCGCTGTGTTCTTATATTTTTCATTAAGTGCGCAGATCTGTGCTTGTGTTGCGGGCGCTTTAGGGTCCACCGTAGGACGGATGTTTTCATTAGCAGCTGGGATGACAACTGGTTAAGGTTGTTGGGATGTCCCGGACTCGGCTGTGGCTGAAGAGCCAACCAATCGTTCTTTGGTCATTTTACCATCGTAAGTGGACTCGGCGGCAGGTTTAGCAAAGGAACCTCAAGCTCGTCGAAGTCGAGACTATAACTTGCAACAAAGAGACAGATCCGAGTTCTTCTCAATGGAAGCACCAAATGTTAACGGCAAAAAATGTCGTAAACACCAAAGAATACAATTACTAGGAATAATTAATTTGATTGTATAGACGAGAGTGGATAGCAGTAAATAACACAAGATATTTATAATGGTTCGGCCTCATGAGGGGCCTACGTCCACTTTGAAGTGTTGTTGGAATATTACTGATCACAAAAGGTTTGAAGATTGACACCATCTCATTACATTCTTCTCAAAGCCATATGATGTCATCTCTAAGTTATATGATGTCATCTCTAAGGCTATATGATGTCACCGCTAAGACATGCTGTCATCATTATCATATATGATGTCATAATTATCATATATTTAATATACTAGGAAAAGACACTTTTTCCCTTCTTCTTCCTCAATTAGGAGATGCCATTAAAGTAGCTCTCTAGAGGTCTTGAGCTCTCAAATTCCAACCCCTTTCAAGTGTGAAGTCATGGGGTATTTATAGGAAAGGGAGTAGGTAGGAGTAGGCGGGAGTAGGTAGAAATGGGGGACCACATCCAGAATTTTGCACCTCAGGCTTGCACACCCGCTTTTTTCGCACCCTACCCTAAGGGAGCGAATTTTGCGCCTCCAAGGGTGCAAAATTCGTACTTCCTGGGGGTGTGAAATTCATACCACGAGTATCGTGCAGGGAAAAATTCGCACTGTGCAGGGCACGAGTATCGTACCTTTCGAAGGTACGAAATTCATACCCCGAAGGGTTCGAATTTCATACCCGAAGGGTACGGATTTCGTACCTCCTGGAATGCGAAATTCGTAACTTGAGCTATGAATTTCGCATCTTGCAAGGTGCGAATTTCGTACCTTGCTGGGTGCGAATTTCGCACCTCTTAGAGGTGCGAAATTCGCACCTTCAGGGGTACGAACTCTAGTTCCGAGAGGCGCGAGGTCCATCTAAATGGGTGTTTATGGGGATCGAGATCCTGGCTTGTGAAAATGGGATTTTGAGGCCTTGGTTTGGAAATGCGCTGATGGAGGCACGAGGTCCTTGGCGGTGCGGTCCCCCTTCAACCCTGTCTCCTTCGCTCATGAGCATCCCTTTCGGCCTTAGTTCCACGCGATGCATTAAGTCGATCATGGCTCGTGTACTTTTGGGAACCAGACCAAAAAGCCGGTAAACACTTATGTTAAGTAAATCGTATACAGTTGAAATTGAAATAAAAATTAATTTACGTCAGTTAGAATTTGACTTGAGTTGGGAATAGAAATACTTGCAAATTAATTGATTGGAATGGGATGTTTGGAAACAAGTTTGGTTATATGGTTGAAATTGATTGCATGGATATAAATTTGAGCCTGATTGAAACCCATCTAGAATGAATAAGTTGGAGTGAATTCAAATACAATCTTAGTGGAATACAGAAAGGAATTAATTTTAAAAAGTATTATTAGGAAATAGTTCATGTGAATTGAAAGGTATGTGAAATTGTTTGGAATAGATGACTTGGATATTTGAATCTAACTTGATGATTATGAAACTAGTGAATTCTCTCTAAGATAAGAACAGTGCAGAGAATAATCCATTTTTAAACATGTCCAAGAGAATTTTGGAACTGATTGAATTCAGTTGATTGGAGTTGCATATTAACTAAGCAAGCTCAAGTCCAGCTAATAGCTTATCATTTATCGCATAATAACGCTCGCAAAAAGTTATGCCTATGCATAATATAAATTTTTGGTTTGATTTGGCAATTTATTTCGGTTTTGAATTGGATTTTCCAACCGTGTGGGTTAATGGATTTTTTTGGATCCGTTTGTCATAGGTCTTTATTAAGTTTCAAAATTAGGCTCACATTCGGTGCTAAACTTATTGTAAATTAGGTCCCCGTTTTTCGAAAATTCATGAAAAAAATTAAAAAAAAATCATGAAAATTCATTATTAAATAAAAGATATACACGCCAAAAAATCATGTGTTAAAACAATAAAAACCACATCAAAACCCAAAATAACATAAAAACAATGAAACAACAGCTTTACGCATCAAAGATGCACATATTCATACATAGTTGCATACATTCAAGCTTATATTTCAATGTTGCATCCAACTGCAGTATAAATGCATACATGTATGCATCTAAACAACATTATATGTATCTTTTTGTGCATATAATCAAATCTGGCCTATTTTTTCAAGCATTTTCTGTTTTCAGACATCGTTGCACACATCTATGCTCTTATACAGAATACACGTTTACATTTATGCGCATATTCAGAAGCCGTCGTCCCTTTTAAATTTGTTGCACACATGCATGCATATATACAGAATAGTTGCATTCTTGTATGCAACCATCCGTAACACATGAATCTCGGTTCAACTTTGTATGAATACATGTATCCGACTTTTGGTAATAGTTGCATACATGTATGCGTATATTGGTCCAGATTTTCAACATAAAAACACTGTATGAATATATGCATGCATGTATGCTACTGTTGGCAATAATTGCACAGAAGCATGCAACTTTTTTTTTTCGAATGCTTATAGGAATATTTCCTATTTTTTGAAATTTTTTTAAGTGAGTGGCGCAATTTTTTTGCTTAAAAATGGGAAAAGGCGGAAGATGCTGGACGAGAAGGCGGAAGGGATAAAAAAGGAGCAGCACCTTAATTCTAGGGACCGGGTTTACAATGAATCTTTTGGGGGGGGGGGACGTGCTCTAATTTTGAAACTTAAATAGGGACCTTAGCCTAATTTCCACTTTTTTTCCTGTAATATTGTAGAAGTCCCCCCATACTAAGGAGACTTTGCCAAAATTTTCCAAAATTTATGGTATTAGAAAAATTTCAAATCTTTTTGGGAATTTTTGGAATTGGTTTCATATTAAAATTAATTGGTTTGATTAAAACAAGTAGTTTAGAATGTGGAAGTGAAGTTTTCTAATTGGATTTTTGAAATTTTCTAAGCTTGTAGGGTTCTTCCTTCCTTAGAAATTTCAAGGATGAAATTCTTTTAAGGGGGAAGGAATGTAACAACCCAGATTTTTAACCGTTTAATTTAATATTTAAAATTTGTTTTAGATGTTGATTTTGATTTAAAATGGTTTGAATTTAAATTTTTTGAATATTTTTTTAGTTTAAATAATAAAACAATGATTTAATTTCGAAATAGTCGAAATTGACCGAGTTTGCAATATTGTATGATTTGACAATATAGGACGATTTATTTAAGTTTATATTGAATATTATTAACAATTTCATTTATTAAACGATGTATGGACATTTAGTTTATAATTTAATTATAAAATGAGCTGCAGCAGCAAGGTTGTTCATTATATAATGTTTTGAACTTTGATTGGATGTACATGATCCAATTTAACTCGGATTTCTTCGAAACAAGAAACGTCTGAATCTATTGGATAATATTTTTCTAATGAAGCAGAAAAATCGAGTTTTCATATTGTATATTTTGTTTATGTCCAAATCAGATTT
This sequence comes from Allium sativum, assembly GCA_030737875.1. Classification (NCBI taxonomy): domain Eukaryota; kingdom Viridiplantae; phylum Streptophyta; class Magnoliopsida; order Asparagales; family Amaryllidaceae; genus Allium; species Allium sativum. The sequence continues at coordinate 354,877,850 of CM060910.1, forward strand.
TCAAATAGTTGTTATGGAATTTGTTTATAATTTATAACGATTTATTATGTATAATCAAAGGATTTTTATTTTGTTTTATATCGTTTCGGCTTGGAATTCAACACAAAGTATTTTATTTTGATAATATATGGAATTATGCCCGAAAATGTCTGATTATGATATTTTTTAAAATTATATTGAGGTATTTTAAAATTGATTTATTTTAATTTAATTTGGACCCTTAAATTGGGACTTTATTCAAATGACCTCCGTTTTCAATGAAACGAATTGTAGTGTCCCGAAATTCTAGTACAATTTGAGCTGACCACATAACACAAGTCCAACCAAATTACACAAGAAACCAGAAAACTAATAGAAAGAAAACAGAAGGTGAGAATAGATAGGACAGAAACTTAGAACAGAAGAAGTAGAAGAACATACAATATCAGAGTAACACGAATCTCACAGCGGAACGAACAATATATAGTATATACATAACTTTGAAATAAAACTAGTATACGTATATTGTAACGTTTTCAGAGTACAATACTTACAACGCAACGGAAATAACAATAGCTACATAATCCTGAAGCCTCCTGCTCCAAGCTCTTGAAGTATATCTGTAAAATCCTGACTACTTGACTGCCCATACAAAATTGGGTCCCAAAGAGTTTAGGGAAAACAAAACAAAATAAACTCTGGGTCAGTCATGGGACTGGTGTGAGTAAAATAGTTTAAAACAGTTTAAGCAATTAAACAATATCTCATAAGACCAAGCCGTATAATGAAATGGGTTTTTCCCTTATGATAATCCAAATAAATTTGAGTTAACTTTCAAATCATTTTGAAAGAAACAATGATCTTTTATATCAAAACTCTTTTGATATTATAATAGTGTCAATCAACCATAATATAATAATCATCTTGCAGAATGCTTTCATCTCACATTCCACATATATAGTATACAATCAAAACCGTGAGCACTTATTGGGTAATGGATTTCTAACTATGACAAGATATGGAACCACCTTCCAATAGTGTACCTTTAGAGAGGAATACACTGGGTTCAATAAGAACATCTTGCAACCCGGCCACACATTACCAACCACTCATTTCGCTTGAGTGTATCGAATGTATATCACCAACGGTTGGGATCAACAACCATTTCCTGAATGGGACAGCATCGAACAGATTAAAGAATGAAATGAATATCTCTAGATAGGTGATAGTACACCCTAATGGAAGCAACCCACATAGCCATGTTGCCTGCCTGATTTTTGTCATTTCCCGGTTGTGAGGCCAGAGGCCATGCTTATCTCTGACAGATCACACAATTATTCACTTTGAATGTCACATCGTCATACCCGCCAAATCACAAATTGATTTCCCAAAAAATACAACTGGTATACAACTAAGAGAAACGAATTCCTCAGCTACCAAACGTACATAAATTTGAAGAGATCAACTTACGTGATCCATTAAATTTACTCTGTCAGACGTTCTTCCATACAGGTTGTCCTAGGACTGGACAAACCAAAGGCACTATTTTGTAAATCCATCTTAGGCAATTTCTACCTAGGATTTGACAGAACGACTCTTGCACAAACTCCATCTTCAATTATCTTCATCATATTTGATTGCAACACTAACACCCATATAGAGTGGTGTTCAGATAATGAATCTAATCCCATTCTCTCCGTATTAACGATGGAAAAATGGTCAAAAACTTCGATAGTCGGTGAGTTAACTATCAAAGAAAAACACATGTGCAAACAACGATATTATTTCCAGATGGAAATTATATCTATCAATCATCATTTAACATTTATCTCTTTAATTAATTTTCATTAATTTATTCATTTACCCATTTCCTATTTCCATATATATATATATATATATATACATATATATATATACACACACAAAAATTCTTATTTTCTGAATTTAGAAAATATACCTTATTAATATTGGAAAATGTTTCCATTTTTATTCTCATCTCTTACTTTCTATATTAGAAAACATTTCTGATTCTTATTTGGAAAACATTTCCAAAACTTCTTCATTGGATTTAAAACAGGTGTTTAAATAAAACATCGCTATGCCTACTCTAACCATTACACTCATTAACTAAATTTACTTAACCAACCTTCACTATCGAACCTTAACCATCCCTTAGTTAAAAACGAAGTCAATCAAGTTGGGATATAACTACCTCTCAGACCTTAACTGGACAACATTTCTAACCTCAAAATAGACAAAGTTCACCTTTAATTCTTTAACAAACTCCCTTACGTAACTCTCAGATTCTATTTTCGAATCCACTTCTTTTACATAAATCATTTGATTATAACAATAGTGTTATAATCCCATGCTTCCGAACCCTAGTAACTTAATTACAACTTTTATTTATTAATTTGGATTAATAAACAATTAACTAATTTATTAATAAATAAACAAATCTTGATTAAAAACGGAAAGTGAATGGTACTTTCTCGAATTCAATATAATCGAATCTCAACGTATAATTCTCTCTTTCGAATAAACTATATTTTTTCTTCAAATAAACTATATTTGATATTCTCTCTTTCGAATAAACTATATTCGATAACTCCTTTCGAATAAACTATATTCGATTAACTCCTTTCTTCGAATAAACTAATATTCGATTAATCCTTTCTCCATTAACTAATATTCGATTAACTCTAATCGATTCACTCTAATTCGATTAACTCTAATTCGATTCACTCTAATCAATTAACTCTACTTCGATTAACTCAAATTCGATTTACTCCAATCGATTAACTCTATTTCGATTAACTCTAATCGATTAACTCTATTTCGATTAACTCTAATCGATGAACTCAAATTTGATTAACTCAAATCGATTAACTCTATTTCGATTAACTCTAATCGATTAACTCTATTTCATTAACTCTAATGGATTAAATCTATTTCATAATCCATTAAGTTTGATTTCGTATTTTAAAATAATATCCCATTTCCAAATTTTATTTATACTTTTATTTGTAAAATGATCCATATGAAATCTCCTTTTTTATTTTTAATGCTTAAATCGCATTTACGATTCCCTTTATAAATGTTGAATTCACGTTCTATTTAAAATATCAGTGTTAAAACTGATTTCTATTTCTCTATATAAATTTTGACTTATATATTCGATTTATCCCATTTCTTATTATTTACTTAATTCACAAATCATTTTTTATAAATTAACTTGTCTATTTATCTCTTAAAACGGATTTCTATTTACAGTCTACTTTAAATAAATCTTTTCCCTTTATTTTATATATTGCCAAAATTTCCTTTTTATAACTCTATTTATTTACCAAATAACCCCTTTTGATAATTCTATTTATTTATCAAATAATTCCCTTTTTATCATTATTTATTTTCTAAATAAATATTTCTTTTATCTCTATTTATTTAACAAATAAATAATTCCTTTTCAATTATATATATTTAACAAATAAATATTTCCTTTTCAATTCTGTTTGTAAATGTTTTACAAATATTCCCAATTCAATTATATTAGTTTACAAATATTTCCATTTTAATTATATTTGTTTTACAAGTATTTCTATTTCAATAATATGTGTTTACAAATATAATTTATTTTCAATATACACTTTAAATTCCCTTTGTATATTCCAGTATTTCTTACGGTATTTAAAATACCATATATCACTGTTCAATATCATCCAAACACACACAATCAACAACATGTTGTATGTCACATCATATATCACAATATATATGAAAAACAGTTAAATAAATGTTGAGGAATCCAGTTGGATCCCTCGCTATAAATTGTAACAAGCCCCATTTCACTCCTAGTCAGTTCCATCATGTAGCTCCCATCCATACGGTCATAACGAATCTTGTTTTACTGAATACGGTTAACATATGAACAAGTTATGAATTTTCAAGTTAACGTACATTAAATTAAACTTAAAAACTCAATTTATTAACCCATTGGGCTTTACCATTTTTCACTCGGCCCATCACCTATTTGAAGTCCCATGACCCGTAAAACTAATCCTTCTTCCTCAATTCGAAGACCAAACTCCACGCACAAGAAAACACAGCCATTTCCTCCTTTTCAAGCTTCACCGCACCCTTTATTATTCAATGAAATATCAAATAGAAGCTACCATCGAAATCTCCTTGGCATACTCTTTTCGCCCCTCACCATTTTGAGGAACTCAAACTTCACCACTAAGACGCGATCGGCAGAGCTCCTCCTTCACTGTTGAAAAATCCGCGTCATCCAATTCCTTCAGATTTCACCAAACTTATCAAAATTGTGTCTCTCGCTATCACAAACCCAAAACAAGCCCCAAATCCGTGAATCAAAGCTTTGTGTTTGCGCATATGTTAACCCAAATCCCTACTAGATATTTTCAAACCTAGGAAATCATGTCGAGCTACAAACAGAAACTACTGCATTGAAGAGCTTACCCCAAGGATCCTAAGTATACATCATTTTTGTTTTATAGGAATTTGTCCGCTTTGTTTTCAATTTATGAACTAGCGTTTTCTGAAGGAAGAAAAAAAATTATTGAAGAGCAGCGGCGTAAGCATTTGACTAGCTGAAGAATGAATTTAGGTTAAGAAAATGTTAAGGGAATTTTATAGGAAAAAATATTATTTTTATATTCATTATTTTATTTGTTTTTAAGCTACCACTATTTGTATTGTTGAATAAAAATTTCTATAATCACATACAATATCCAAAAATCACGAAAATGGACATACACCTTAAGTTCGACATTACAGACCCAACGAAACTGGTTTCATCGAATTCCGACTCCGTTTGCTCACACAGCGTATTTTTAACTGTCAAAATATCGACTGTTTTTCACATTTAATATCCGTACGTCCATATACTGACCCCAAAAATTACGAAACTTGAAATCTAATAATAATTTAATGTTACGGATCCAATAAAATTAGTTTCGTTGAAAATGGAGCTCATTTGCAAAACTGGCTATTTTTAAAGCTCTAAATAGCCCCATTTTAAATATAAATATATTTAAAAATAATTAAATTAAATATTAATAAATTAATATTATCGTATATATATTCACAGTAGAATACCATACAGCTCCAATTGGATTTATAACTCGATATTCAAATCCCGTTTGAATCGATATTCAATTTATATTTAAAATCCTTTTAAAAATATAAATAGATCGTTATAAATTATAAAGGAATTCCATAGCGACTATTTGAAAATTTGAATTGGATATAAATCAAAATCTATATAATGAAATCCCTATTTTTGTCTTCCATTAGAAAAATATACTTCACCAGCTCCGAACGTTTCTTGTTTCACAGAAATCTTGCTTAAAACGAATTCTGTATATTCATTTAAAGTTTGAATCGCCAAATAGCGAACTACCGCGCCATTTCGAGCTCGATTATAATTATAATATAATTATACGTTCAACTAACGTTTATATAATATATTCATTTATATAACTCAACTCTAAACTGAATTATATATTTTAAATTGTCCAGTTCACACAACACTGTCGATTCACATTGTGTTCAAATTCAATATCGTTAATCGAAACAGTCGAATCAGCCTACGAAACATATCCCATTGTGTTCAGAATGGAGGTAATTAGCAAGGGACGGTAGTCGGTGGGTTCCATTTGGAGTTCGAATTTTAAAGTTACATTTTGAAATTAAAATAAGATAAAAACATATAATATTCACCCCTTCATCTCTAAACTCCCGTACCCCCCTTTCTCAAATCAGAAACGAGAAAATGAAAAGAAAAAGAAAAAACCCTAACTAAGCCGTTCCCCCTAGTGGCGCCGCCGCAGCCGCATCCTCCTACAGCCCCCCTCCATCGCCTGCTCCTCCCCCGCTTCCCTCCGCTCTAGTTTCTCTCCCCTCTGACCATTTGATCCCCAAACCGACGCCGCAACCCCAAGCCCTAGATCCCATTAGACCGCCGCCTTTGGCCAACTGACCCTGCCTCCGACCCTCTCTGGCCCACCCAGCGCCACCCCGAGCCCCCTTTGCCTCTGTCGAACGCTGTAAGCATTCCTCTTTGTTATTTATTTTAATTTTATTTTTAAAAATCAGTTTAATATATGAAAACATGTTTTAAAAGTTTGATTTTTAAAGGATATGACATTGGGATAAAACCGCAATTTTTAACATGAAGTTGAAGTTATAAAGATGCGATTTTTATTATGAAATAGCAGGCGTAAAGATGTGATTTTTATATGAAGTAGCATATAAGAAGATTTGATCTTTGAAACAAAAAAAAGATTTGATTTTTGAAAATATAAAAGTTTTGTTTATATAAAGGATATGATTTTGTTTATATAACAAAGAAGATAAAATTATAATCTTTTCTATACGAGTAGTGTTATAAAAATATAATTTTTATACATGAGGTGATATAATAAAAATATGATTTTTATATTAGAGAGAAAATAAAAATATGATTTTTATTTAAATAACTTCGTTTTAAGAATGGGATTTTTATAAAATAGAGAATATAAAAATTTGATTTTTATATATATGAAGTGAAGGTAAAAATTTGATTTTTATATAATGTAGAGAATAAAAATATGATTTTTATTTATAAAGATCGATGGTTAAAAATGTGGTTTTTAATATCGACTATGAAACAGATCTCAATAGAAGCGCGGCGAAGATTTCCTACATAAGAAGAGTTGTGGCGTTTGGTTTAGCTTATCGGTGAGAACTCCTCACTTTTATTTATTTTCTAGTTGAAATATATACTAGGATGCAGATGGTGCTTAGCAGCACCCGACACCCTTTGTCCACAGACCATGAACGACTTGTGCGATTGTTTGTGTTGTGAAATTCGACTGTTGATTATGATGTGAAAAATATATATTCATGTGTTGAAATAAAATATATATTCATGCATTGAAATAAAATATATATTCATGTATTGAAATAAAATATATATTCATGTGTTGAAATAAAATATATATTCATATGTTGAAATAAAATAAATATTCATTTACAAATCGAAGGATTTGTTTATGTACACCCATTTTGTAACGGCCCAGATTTTTTGACCATTTAGTTTAATATTTAAAAATGTTTTTATTGTTTTGGAATTTTAAATGGTTTAATTTCAATAATTTTGAGTATTTTATTTTATTCCGAAATGGTAGAAATTTAGTGGATCTGCAATATAATGTGAACTGGCAGTATAAAAGGATAAATTTTTAATTTAAAATAGTACGTTTACAAAGGATGTAGTAGCTAACGAACTCGGATTTCGACGAAATCAGTTTCAATAAATCCGAAATGATGAAATTAGGTTACCAACCAAGTTACGTCAAAAATGGCATCCGTATGTGGAAAAGAAAAAATAAAAGGCCAAAATTTGAACTAAATTTTGACGGTAATTGGAATTTGCTAATGCTAACGGCAAAACTGGAACCTGAGACCTATCCAGGAAAATTCTAAACATAGGATATTAACTATATATGAAATCTGGGAAAATCCTATAACGGATATAGAAATTTATTAAGGAAACAAAATTTAAATAAATTATTTGAAAATCTAAACGAACTCCGATTTTTGATTTGAATACATAGGATTGAAGTACGTTAAAAACCGGAGCAGATGATGGAAGAATTTCTGAAAACCGTTATCGTTTGATATTCCAACATGAGACCGGAAGGTGTTGAAACTAACACAAAACACTATTTTGAATTTGAATTTAAATTATTTGAAAGTTCAAACAAATTCAAAATTGATATATTTTTATATAGTATTGAAGAGCAAGAAAAATTGAACAACATGGTTGAAAAAGATTTCGGATAAGGTATCAATAAGTAAGTCAAATTAACGTCCGAATAGGGTTGAGAAAACACACTTTACTATTCATAAATTATTAAATTTATTTATAATTTAATTAATTTAAGGATTAATCCTAGCCATCCATTTTCGACCGTTGGATTCGCGCCACCTCAGCAATCCATGTGACTCCTTCGGCTATAAATAGCCCCCCCTTTCATTTTAAACTCACTCCTCGTCCTCCTCTTTCAAGCTTTGGCAATGGCAGAAATAATAATAAAATAATAGGAAATAGGGAAAAGGGAGGAAGGGAGAAAGGAGGGCAAGAAGGGGAGCTAGGGACTCTTAGGCAGAGGCTTGGGCTTCGCGGGGTAAGTTTTTAAATAATATTTATTTATTTATTTATTTTTGTAATATATATATATATATATATATATATATATTATAATTAAAATAGAATTTTGAAAAAAAATTAAATATCGGAACATTCTAAGGGTGACAGAGAGGATAGTGTCTAAGGCTTGAGTTTGGAAAATATAGTTTCCTGCTCTCCCTGGCTATCCCTAACTGATCCGACGAATGGGATGATTAATTTAAATTTAAAATTTAAAATTTAATTTGAATTTAAAGTAGACCAGGGGCATTTTCGTAATTTTTAACTATAAACTTTAAAAGCTTATAACTTTTTCAAAACAAGTCGGATTTCCATGAAACAAGGACCGTTGGATTCTTATCGAAAAATACTTTAAAATGAGTGGAAGCAGATTTTTGATCCGGGTTAAAAATTTTAAGTTATAATTAAATGAATATTTTTAAGTATTTTATTTGAAAATTAAATTTAATTAATATTAAAATGGTTTTTCAATTTTAAAAAAAATTGGATATGGCTAGAGATGGGAAAGTAGGATTTTTTAGAAGGGCAGTGAAGGTAATTTGGCTAATAACGCAATTAGAAATTAAATAAGATAAAAATAATTTAATTAATTTAAATAAATATATATTCGTTTAAATTAGGTAGATATTGTAAATAGCATAACTTTTGCATACCTTAACGAAATTTAATGAAACAGGATCCGTTGGGATCGTATGGACGAGCACTACGCAAGGGAACTGACCGCAAGTGGATTGGAGCTCGTTTGGATTTATGGTGAAATTTAACGTCTGAACCAAATCAATGACCGATTATCATTATTCAACGATAAACCGTCCAATGTGAGTAAATCTCACTAACTCTGAACACTTTATATTTTTATAAAGTATTTTTAGAATTGATAAATATTGATTGAATTGCTGAGTGTTGATTGTTTGGTTAAACTGCTAGTCAGCTGGTTGAAAATACCGATATAGTTATATATATCGTTAACCGATGTTGATTCTATTTATCAGAATACCTCATATTGAAATGAAATTGATGTGAATTATATTGTGTAACATCTGTGAATGCAGGGAAATAGGTCGGAGGGATCCAACTGGATTCCTCAACATTTATTTACCGTTTTTCATATATTTTGTTATATGATGTGTTATATCATCTGTCGTTGAACCCGTGTGTTTGGATGATGATCAAACCTTTTGATTTGGTATTTTTATACCATAAATGATAACGGGAAGTGAAAAGGAATTTTCAAAGTATATTTTGAAAATAAATTATTTATATAAAATCAATAGATTTTATATATAAAAGGAAAAGAGTTTCATAGAGGAAAATAATTATAGAATCAAAGAAATTGAGTAAAGGAAAATATTTGTGAAATCAAATATAAAGGAGAAGATTTGAAAAGAAAAACAAATATAGAGGAAATACATTTGTAAAACAAATGTAAAGGAAAATATTTGCAAATCAAATAGAATAGGGAAAAAGTAGCTATTTGTGAAACCTTTACAAATAGAAATCAAAAGGGAATCATTTGTAAAACGATTACAAATGGAATTGAAAAGGGAATATTCATTTAGGGAATAAAGGAAAGTTAAAAGAGATATTTATGTAGAGAATAAATGGAAAAGCTAAAAGTAATAATTATTTATTAATAGAAGTAAAAAGGGAATAGTTATTTGTTAAGTAAACAAATAGAAAAAAAGTATTATTCAAAAGAGTTATTCAAAAAGTGTTATTCAAAAGGGTTATTCAAAAGAGTTATTCAAAAGGAGTTATTCAAATGGAATTATTCAAAAGAGAAAATTCAAAGGGGTTAATTCAAAAGAGTTAATCAACCAAAGTTAAACTGACAGAGTTAAACAGTTAGAGTTAAACCATTAGAATTAATCAGAAAAGTTAGTCAGTTAGAGTTAAACCGTTAAAATTAAACAGTTAGAGTTAAACCATTAGAGTTAAACTGTTAGAGTCTAACAGTTGGAGTTAATCTATTAGAATTAAACCGTTGGAGTTAAGCTGTTAGAGTCAAACAGTTAGAGTTAGTTAGTTAGAATTAACCAGTAGAGTAAATCAGTTAGAGTTAAGTGGTTTGAATCAAATCGGACTAGAGTTATTCGAATATAGTAACCGAATAAGGGTTAAATTGAATATTAGTTATTCAATTAGAGCTGATCGAACTTAGTTATTCGAGATAGAGTTAAACAGAAGTAGTTATTCAATATAAATTGCCATTTAGCACGACTGCTAGCGAAATTCGCAGGGCTGCAGATAGCCTAAGGTGGTCGGATGTTTCCTGAGGGAATCAGGCGTAACCATTGTGATCACTGCGATCTAGAGTCAAGCGAATGAAGTTAAATCAAATATTAGCTATTCAAAATGAAGTTAAAAACAGACATAGTTAGTCGAATATTAGTTATTCGATAATAGTTAGTCAAATTAAGTTAAATAAGTTGAGTTAAATAAGTCGAGTTAATTAAGTTAAGTTAGTCAAGTTGAGCTGATCAAGTAAGTTGGTCGAGTTGAGTTAATAAAGATGAGTTAATCAAACCAAGTTATCCAAATAAGAATCCAGTAAAAGTTAATAGAATAAGGGTTATAGATTATAGTTAACCGAATAGGAGTTGATAAATTAGTTGTTCGTGTATTTATTTGAGCTAGAAAGAAAAAGTCATATTAAAGTTATTATATTTCGGACGCAGGGGATTATAACACCATAATCAAATGACTTCCGTAAAGGAAGTGGATTCGTAAATAGAATCCGAGAGTTACGTAAGTAAGTGGTTGAAAGTGTAAAAAGATGCACTTTGTCTGTTTCGAAGTTAGAAATGTTGTTCAGTTAAGGTTTGAGAGGTAATAATACCCCAACTCGTTGCTTGCTGTGTGCTTGGTCGCATGATAGGGGGTTCTCGCTTCGCGTTAGGTGGCGGACGGGAGACTCTTACCCCTACATGTCCCGAAAATGTGGGTTGGTTGTGAAGTCGAAAGGCTGGCCGTAAAATGAGTTGGTGGGTACCATTGCAAGCCACGGGGGGAGGTTAGCCCTCTACAAAGGATCGATATAGACCAGTGTTATATATACTTGAGGTTCAAGATGGGAAAGCGAAATTTTAGGTTAATGTTACTTAAAATTTGGATTAAGCAAGAAAGGGGAATTGAAATAAGATTCCTAAGTGGGTAATGCTTAAATATATGTTTGAAAGGAGATTGGTAAAACTGATTTTGGGTAAAGAAGTGGGTTGTAGAGTTGTATAACCAAATCCAAATTATAAAGGGAAATGGTTTTGAGACTGGAATAGAATAGTGGTTTGATTACAGCTTATATTTGTCCAAGGATGAGAACGGTGTTGATCAAGGTCTGAGAGGTAATTAAAATACCCCAACTTGAACAACATCGGGATTATCTGAAGATAGTATTAGTTGGTAATCGTAAGAGACGTTAGTAGATATGTTTTGAAATCTAAACAGCGATTTTAGCGCTGTTGTTATAATATATGTTTTGTAAATCTAATATAGCGATTGTAGCGCTTTTGCTATAGTAAATGGGTTGTAAACCTAAACAGCGATTATAGCGCTGTTGTTTTGTAAATCTAAATAGTAATTATAACGCTATTGTTATAACATATGTGCTATAAATTTCTTTGTTAAAACTAATGGATTTCTGAATTTAAAAGATGATTAGAAGGAAGATTTAAGTGGGAAATCGAATATAGTTATTCGAGCTAGAGTTAGTCAAACATAGTTTTTTCAAGATGAGTATCATTTCGTACGACTGCTAGCGCAATTCACTGGGCTGTAGATAGCCTACGGTGGTCGGATGTTTCCTGAGGGAATCAGGCGTAACCATTGTGATCGCCGCGATCTAGAGTCAAGCGAATGGAGTTAAGTAAAATAGTAGTAAATCAATAGGGTTAAAGAAGTTGAGTTAACCAGTTAGAGTTAACCACTTTGAGTTAATCAATTGGAGTTAATCGATTAGAGTTAAATCGAATTAGAGTTATTCAAATATCGTATTTTTAAATATTAACAGAGTTAGAAGTTTTGATTTAACAAAGTAAATCAAGTGTTAAAAGGCCAGGTAATGCTGAATACTGAACCAGTGAACTCATTGGAGTGTCATGATTGAAGCACTGTATATTTTGATAGTTAAAACACCGACTATCAAATTTGTCCAATACGATTGTTGGTATGGAAAGACCGGGATCGAATTTATATTCGAAAACCATTCCGACCAACAAATACGTGAAGATATCAGAAGATGATCGAGATGGTGCTGTGAAGACCGTGGATTTTCACAAACGGAAGAACCACTAATATTCTCTGCCTGGCAAGCAGAGATAAGTTGTGATTCTGTCATAGTTGGAATCTACGGGTTGCAAGGACTTCTCGCTACTGATCCATGGGGTGATTCCTATATTGGATGCAGTAGGAGAGTACCTTCGGTTCATCCTGTTCTGGGTGACTTGTATGGACGGATGTCTGACAGAGTATTTCCAAAGGGTCACGTACGTTGATTTCTTCAAACGTGCTATAGTTGTTGGCGAGGAAATTGCCGTTCTCTTAGCTTCCAGCTAGAGTATTTTTTTGTGGACGTCAATTAGTGATATCTGACGGATCTGACGATGTGGCATTCAAAGTGAATGATGATCTGGTGTTCAAAAGTTAATCTAAGCCTCAAGCCTCATCAACCGAGAAATGACAGAAATCGGGCAGGCAGCATGGCTATGTGGGTCGCTCCCATTAGGGTGTATGATCACCTATCTAGAGAAATTCCTATTTGCTTCTTTAATCTATGTTTCGATGTTGTCCCTTGTCGGGAGACGGTTGCTGATCCCAACCGTCGGTGATATACATTCGATACACTCAAGCGAAATGAGTGGTCGGTCATGTGAGGGCCGGGTTGCAAGAAGTTCTTGTTGAACCCAGTGTATTCGTCTCTAGAGATACACTATCGGAAGGTGGTCCCATACCTTGTCATAGTTGGAATCCAATCTCCAATAAGCGCCCGCGGTTTTGATTGTATACTATATATGTGGAGCGTGAGATGCAAGCGTTCCATTAGATTGTTATTTACTTGCATTTAGACATTATTATAATATCAGAAAAGATATTGGTTTCAAAAATGTTTTGGGTTGTCGTAAGGTAAAAACCGCCCGTGTTTATGTGTGGATTTGGTCTTATGATTATCCTTTTCTTTTGAAAGGATTTTGAACTCTAAAATCATGATTGGATAATTTACCCTTATTACTGTGCGAGTTTATCTCACTCTGGTTCACCAGACTAACCCGGTGTTTTGTAAATGCTCGGGTTAGGCCGGGTTGTACAGGTCCAGGTTATCGACTGCTGTGAAGAGACGAGCTGGACGAGTCCAGACGTATGATATTACTATTCCGCTGTGTGTTATATGAGGACAGATTATTATCACTGTCCAGATGTGTACTCTGGTATTGTAAGTATTTTAAAAGTTCTCAATAAAGATTTATTTCTGTATTATATTTTGTTCCGCTGCGATGTGAGATTCTGTGGTGACGTGTTCTTCTTCTTCTTCTATTCTAATATTTCTTTCTTTCTTATCTCACCCTCTAAATTCTTTCTAATAACTATCCAGTGTTTTGGGTGCTTGGAGGATCGACATAAGTCACAGTAAAGGTATTTATGTCGATTTCCGAGGCCGAAACCCCTGGGTCGTTACAGTGGTATCAGAGCTGGTTGCTTAATTGGTACGGATGATAGGGGGTTCTCGCTTCGCGTTTGGTGGCGAACGGGAGACTCTTACCCCTACATCTCCCGACAATGTGGGTTGGTCAAGTCGAGAGGCTGGCCGTAAAAGCAGTTCTGAGGTATCTCTGTAAGCCACGGTGGGAGGTTAGCCCACTGCCGTTAGGCCTTTACAGTTGGTATCAGAGCTGAAGGTTAGGTGATTTTACCTTGGCTCTGTGGCGTGACTCAGTAGAGATGGGGTTAGTAATGCCCTAAACTGAGTTTGAGTGTATATATAAGAGTGAACGTATTTGTTATTTTATATAAAATGATTTTATACCGTGGAGATTTATTGGTTGAGTCGTTTATGAGTTCTAGTCGATCAGTTTGATCCACTGTATCGATAGGAGTTTATAAACACTTGAATACGATGGGTCGACACGATATGTTTTGAAAAAAGGTTAAATGAAATAATTTTACCCAAATTATATTTTGATATAAGCAAAGTATAGATATTTGAAATTATTATAGTATATTGAATGTGTTGGTTATGATTATAATCGAATAAGATTATAAAATGTGAAATGGTTATGTAAATAACAAATCAAAATTCATATAAGTGAAATATATGAAATCAGATGAATTAAATCTGAATTTAAGTTCAGAATTGGAATTAAAATTGCTAAAATTTGAATAAGCGTTGTAAATGGAATTAAATCGAATATATGTGAATTTTAAAATCCTGGGAGATTTTAAATTTGTTACAAGCATTGAAAAGGGATATTTTGAAATGAATTTCAAAATGAAAATGTTTAAAAATGGGTTTTGAAAGTGCTATAGTATTGAACTCACTTCGATAGCTGGAAAATAAATTCCGATGTTGATCCGGACATCATCGGTGCTCATTTTCGAGTTTGTAAGTGACGGATTACTACCAAAGATTTTGTTTTTGAATTGTTTTGAGAAACCGAGTTGTTTTGATATTCCAAAGGGATATTTGATTTTTGGAAAAGGCAAAGCTATTTGAAACTCCCAGGTACAGATTATTGAAATAAACACAAATTAAATAGAAATTTGTGAAAGCAAATTTAAAATTGAATTGAAGGCAGTTCAGTGGAAATTGAGTTGAATTGAAATAGAATGGTATCAAGTAGAATTGGACTAGATTAGAGATAATCTGGGATAGAAATGGATGGTCGAGCAAGAAATTAGAATTGAGATTGGAATTGCAGTTTGATTGAAATTTGGCTTGGTTATAAGTGGATGGTCGTGTTGAAGATAAAAGTGATTGGGAGTTTGATTGGGATGATAGTGGTATATGCTAAATTGATAGCAGAATTGAATGTCGACAAAAAGGTACACGTATATATTCATATGAGTTTGATGAGATTTATGAACCTGTTGGGCAAGCCACTTGGTTGTTTGATTTTCTTTTGGGTTGAAGAAGGCCTAGGGAGGCGAGTTGGAGTTTGAGCTATTGACCAGTACAAAGGAGGTGCTGGCGAAATTTTTCAGAAATTTCGAGTGTTAGAAAATTTTCAAATTTTTTGAAAATTTTCGTTTATAGAAATAAATTAATTAGAATAGATTGTTTTAGTGAAATCAGAGTAACCAAATAATTTTAAACTAGTTATAAAGTTCATTTTTCTACCTTAGCAATTTCGAGGACGAAATTATTTTAAGGGGGAAAGAATGTAACGGCCCAGATTTTTTGACCATTTAGTTTAATATTTAAAAATGTTTTTATTGTTTTGGAATTTTAAATGGTTTAATTTAAATAATTTTGAATATTTTATTTTATTCCGAAATGGTAGAAATTTAGTGGATCTGCAATATAATGTGAACTGGTAGTATAAAAGGATAAATTTTTAATTTAAAATAGTACGTTTACAAAGGATGTAGTAGCTAACGAACTCGGATTTCGACGAAATCAGTTTCAATAAATCCGAAATGATGAAATTAGGTTACCAACCAAGTTACGTCAAAAATGGCATCCGTATGTGGAAAAGAAAAAATAAAAGGCCAAAATTTGAACTAAATTTTGACGGTAATTGGAATTTGCTAATGCTAACGGCAAAACTGGAACCTGAGACCTATCCAGGAAAATTCTAAACATAGGATATTAACTATATATGAAATCTGGGAAAATCCTATAACGGATATAGAAAGTTATTAAGGAAACAAAATTTAAATAAATTATTTGAAAATCTAAACGAACTCCGATTTTTGATTTGAATACATAGGATTGAAGTACGTTAAAAACCGGAGCAGATGATGGAAGAATTTCTGAAAACCGTTATCGTTTGATATTCCAACATGAGACCGGAAGGTGTTGAAACTAACACAAAACACTATTTTGAATTTGAATTTAAATTATTTGAAAGTTCAAACAAATTCAAAATTGATATATTTTTATATAGTATTGAAGAGCAAGAAAAATTGAACAACATGGTTGAAAAAGATTTCGGATAAGGTATCAATAAGTAAGTCAAATTAACGTCCGAATAGGGTTGAGAAAACACACTTTACTATTCATAAATTATTAAATTTATTTATAATTTAATTAATTTAAGGATTAATCCTAGCCATCCATTTTCGACCGTTGGATTCGCTCCACCTCAGCAATCCATGTGACTCCTTCGGCTATAAATAGCCCCCCCTTTTCATTTTAAACTCACTCCTCGTCCTCCTCTTTCAAGCTTTGGCAATGGCAGAAATAATAATAAAATAATAGGAAATAGGGAAAAGGGAGGAAGGGAGAAAGGAGGGCAAGACGGGGAGCTAGGGACTCTTAGGCAGAGGCTTGGGCTTCGCGGGGTAAGTTTTTAAATAATATTTATTTATTTATTTATTTATTTTTGTAATATATATATATATATATTATAATTAAAATAGAATTTTGAAAAAATTAAATATCGGAACATTCTAAGGGTGACAGAGAGGATAGTGTCTAAGGCTTGAGTTTGGAAAATATAGTTTCCTGCTCTCCGTGGCTATCCCTAACTGATCCCGACGAATGAGATGATTAATTTAAATTTAAATTTAAAATTTAAAATTTAATTTGAATTTAAAGTAGACCAGGGGCATTTTCGTAATTTTTAACTATAAACTTTAAAAGCTTATAACTTTTTCAAAACAAGTCGGATTTCCACGAAACAAGGACCGTTGGATTCTTATCGAAAAATACTTTAAAATGAGTGGAAGCAGATTTTTGATCCGAGTTAAAAATTTTAAGTTATAATTAAATGAATATTTTTAAGTATTTTATTTGAAAATTAAATTTAATTAATATTAAAATGGTATTTCAATTTTAAAAAAAATTGGATATGGCTAGAGATGGGAAAGTAGGATTTTTTAGAAGGGCAGGGAAGGTAATTTGGCTAATAACGCAATTAGAAATTAATTAAGATAAAAATAATTTAATTAATTTAATTAAATATATATTCGTTTAAATTAGGTAGATATTGTAAATAGCAAAACTTTTGCATACCTTAACGAAATTTAACGAAACAGGATCCGTTGGGATCGTATGGACGAGCACTACGCAAGGGAACTGACCGCAAGTGGATTGGAGCTCGTTTGGATTTATGGTGAAATTTAACGTCTGAACCAAATCAATGACCGATTATCGTTATTCAACGATAAACCGTCCAATGTGAGTAAATCTCACTAACTCTGAACACTTTATATTTTTATAAAGTATTTTTAGAATTGATAAATATTGATTGAATTGCTGAGTGTTGATTGTTTGGTTAAACTGCTAGTCAGTTGGTTGAAAATACCGATATAGTTATATATATCGTTAACCGATGTTGATTCTATTTATCAGAATACCTCATATTGAAATGAAATTGATGTGAATTATATTGTGTAACATCTGTGAGTGCAGAGAAACAGGTCGGAGGGATCCAACTGGATTCCTCAACATTTATTTACCGTTTTTCATATATTTTGTTATATGATGTGTTATATCATCTGTCGTTGAACCCGTGTGTTTTGATGATGATCAAACCTTTTGATTTGGTATTTTTATACCATAAATGATAACGGGAAGTGAAAAGGAATTTTCAAAGTATATTTTGAAAATAAATTATTTATATAAAATCAATAGATTTTATATATAAAAGGAAAAGAGTTTTATAGAGGAAAATAATTATAGAATCAAAGAAATTGAGTAAAGGAAAATATTTGTGAAATCAAATATAAAGGAGAAGATTTGAAAAGAAAAACAAATATAGAGGAAATACATTTGTAAAACAAATGTAAAGGAAAATATTTGCAAATCAAATAGAATAGGGAAAAGTAGCTATTTGTGAAACCTTTACAAATAGAAATCAAAAGGGAATCATTTGTAAAACGATTACAAATGGAATTGAAAAGCGAATATTCATTTAGGGAATAAAGGAAAGTTAAAAGAGATATTTATGTAGAGAATAAATGGAAAAGCTAAAAGTAATAATTATTTATTAATAGAAGTAAAAAGGGAATAGTTATTTGTTAAGTAAACAAATAGAAAAAAAGTATTATTCAAAAGAGTTATTCAAAAAGTGTTATTCAAAAGGGTTATTCAAAAGGGTTATTCAAAAGGAGTTATTCAAATGGAATTATTCAAAAGAGAAAATTCAAAGGGGTTAATTCAAAAGAGTTAATCAACCAAAGTTAAACTGTCAGAGTTAAACAGTTAGAGTTAAACCATTAGAGTTAATCAGAAAAGTTAGTCAGTTAGAGTTAAACCGTTAAAGTTAAACAGTTAGAGTTAAACCATTAGAGTTAAACTGTTAGAGTTAAACTATTAGAGTCTAACAGTTGGAGTTAATCTATTAGAATTAAACCGTTGGAGTTAAGCTGTTAGAGTCAAACAGTTAGAGTTAGTTAGTTAGAATTAACCAGTAGAGTAAATCAGTTAGAGTTAAGCGGTTTGAATCAAATCGGACTAGAGTTATTCGAATATAGTAACCGAATAAGGGTTAAATTGAATATTAGTTATTCAATTAGAGTTGATCGAACTTAGTTATTCGAGATAGAGTTAAACAGAAGTAGTTATTCAGTATAAATTGCCATTTAGCACGACTGCTAGCGAAATTCGCAAGGCTGCAGATAGCCTAAGGTGGTCGGATGTTTCCTGAGGGAATCAGGCGTAACCATTGTGATCACTGCGATCTAGAGTCAAGCGAATGAAGTTAAATCAAATATTAGCTATTCAAAATGAAGTTAAAAACAGACATAGTTAGTCGAATATTAGTTATTCGATAATAGTTAGTCAAATTAAGTTAAATAAGTTGAGTTAAATAAGTCGAGTTAATTAAGTTAAGTTAGTCAAGTTGAGCTGATCAAGTAAGTTGGTCGAGTTGAGTTAATAAAGATGAGTTAATCAAACCAAGTTATCCAAATAAGAGTTAATCCAGTAAAAGTTAATAGAATAAGGGTTATAGATTATAGTTAACCGAATAGGAGTTGATAAATTAGTTGTTCGTGTATTTATTTGAGCTAGAAAGAAAAAGTCATATTAAAGTTATTATATTTCAGACGCAGGGGATTATAACACCATAATCAAATGACTTCCGTAAAGGAAGTGGATTCGTAAATAGAATCCGAGAGTTACGTAAGTAAGTGGTTGAAAGTGTAAAAAGTGCACTTTGTCTGTTTTGAAGTTAGAAATGTTGTTCAGTTAAGGTCTGAGAGGTAATTATACCCCAACTTGATTGACTTCGGTTTTAACTAAGAAGTGGATAAGTTCGATAGTGAAAGGTGGTTAAGTGAATTTAGTTAATGAGCATAATGGTCTGTGTTGACATAGCGATGTTTATTCAAACATCTGTTTAAACCCAATGAAGGAATTTTGGAAATGTTTTCCAAATAAGATCAGGATATTTTCTAATATAGAAAATAAGAAGTGGAAATGTTTTCCATTGTTAATAACGTATATTTTCTAAATATAGTAAATAAGAAATATAGGGAAACAGGAATAAGGAAAATAATAAATTTATGATAATTTAATTTAAGAATTAATGATGATTGATGATTGATCGATAGAATTTCCATCTGGAAATAATATCGTTGTTTGCACACAGACATGTTTTCATTTGATAGTTAAATCACCGACTATCAAAGTTTTTGACCATTTTACGTTGTTAATATGGAGAGACCGGTTGGATTATTATCCACAGAACCACTCCGTATTGGCATAAGCGTTGCGAATCAAGTATGTTGAATATATTGAAGACGGAGTAAAGTGCAAGGGCTATCCTGTTTACAGAATAGTGCCTTCGGTTTGTCCAGTCCCAGGACAAACGTGTATGGAAGAATGCCTGACAGAGTATATTCAATAGATCGCGTAAGTTGATCTCTTCAAACATACTTACGTTTGGTGGCGGAGGAATTCGTTTCTCTTAGCTTTATACCCATGGTGTTTTTGGGGAAATCAATTTGTGATTTGGCGAGTATGACGATGTGGCATTCAAAGTGAATGATCTGTCACAGATAAGCGTGGCCTCTAGCCTCATCAACCGGGAAATGACAAAAATCGGGCAGGCAGCATGGCTATGTGGGTCGCACCCATTAGAATGTATAATCACCTATCTAGAGAAATTCCAATTGCTTCTTAAATTTATCGATGCTGCCCCATTCGGGAGATGGTTGCTGATCCCAACCGTTGGTGATATACATTCGATACACTCAAGCGAAATGAGTGGTCGGTCATGTGAGGGCCGGGTTGCAAGATGTTCTTGTTGAACCCAGTGTATTCGCCTCTAGAGATACACTATCGGCAGGTGGTCCCATACCTTGTCAAGGTCGGAATCCAATCTCCAATAAGTGTCCGCGAGTTTGATTTGTATACTACATATGTAGAGCGTGAGATGCAAGCGTTCTACTAGATTTTAATTACTTGTGATTAGACATTATTATAATATCAGATAATATATGATTTCCAAAGTGTTTTGGGTTATCGTAAGGTAAAAACCGTCCGTGTTTATGTGTGGATTGGTCTTACGATTATCTTTTCTTTCGAAAGGATTTTGAAAGTTAAACCAAATGATTTGAGTTTACTCACACCAGTCCCATGACTGACCCAGAGTTTATTTTGTTTTGTTTTCCCTAAACTCTTGGGTGCCCAAATTTGTACGGGTAGTCAAGTAGTCAGGATTTACAGGTATGCTTGAAGAGCTTGGAGCAGGAGGCTTCAAGATTTTTCTAGCTATTGATTATTCCGCTGTGATGAAAGTGTTGTACTCTGATAATGGTATGATATACATATACTACTTTGATTTCAAGATATGTTGTCTATTATATTTTATTCGTTCCGCTGTGAGATTCGTGTTACTCTGATGTTGTTGTCTTCTTCTTCTTCTGTTCTAATTTTCTATCTTATCTATCCTCACCCTCTAATTTCTTTCTTGGACTATCCGGTAATTTCGACTTTTGATTGTTCGATAGGTGGTGTATATCGGATAACCAAGGTCGCTTTTTCCCGGGTCGTTACACATTTGACTAATATTGATTAGGACGATAAATTTTACACATTGCCCAACTGGACAAATAAAAATATGTGTTTGTTGATTTGAAACCCCATATGGGTATTGGGATGATATTTGACGTACACTAATCCCGATTGTTTAGTTGTATGTCAATCGATAGGTTGACAGGCTGTGCAAGCGTTAATTATTTATATTTAATTCTTATGCAGTTGAGTGGTGCACTCTGGATGATGGTTGATGATTTATCGTTGCTATTATATACATGTGTTGTAGGGAATCCATGTAATTAACGTTATGTGGTAATTGATTGGGCCTCATTCCAATTTGGAAAATAAGGAATATTATAAAAGAAAATTCATGTGTTGAATAGAAAGAAAATTTATGTGTTGAATAGAAAGAAAATTCATGTGTTAAATAGAATAAATATTCATGTGTTGAATAGAATAAATATTCATGTGTTGAATAAAAATATATATTCATGTGTTAAATAAAAAATATATTAATATGTTGAAGAAAATATTCATTTGTTGAATAGAATAACGAAGTTATTGAAATATATAAAGCCGTGTTGGTTAGATATGCGCCATTTTGAGGCGAACGACATTTATATCGATTATATTCCATTTATAATGATTATAGAAAAGGAAGTGATTTCAAAATATAACGTTTTGAAAATATTATCATTTATATATCGATGATATGGAATATTTAATTTTGATTAGAAATTGAACATGAAGTTGAAATCGTTTTGAAAACGAATTTAAAACGATTTATAAAATACGTTTCAAAAGGAAATCGACGAAGTATATATTATATATATATATATATATAATATAATGGCCTGAATAGAACGCGCCGCGTCGCGGTAGTTTGTGAATTTCGACCATTGACTTCGAATGGATATTGTGAGAGATCCGACCGTCGGATTCTCCTAAAACAGGAACAGTTGGCTTCGTGTCGAAAAGAGCATTTTAACGAATATTAATGATATGAAATCTAACGGTTAGATTTGGAATTATGTCCAAATCAAATTTGGAAAAGGTCGTTGTAAGTGCAGTTCGATGGCCGTTGATGGAAATCGATTGTACGGGCCTTGATAAAATTATTAAAAATATCAATAATTTGTGTAAAATCATAATAAATGATTTGTGAAGAATTGGGATGAAAAATTCCAAATTTGAAAAGATAAAAATAGATTTTTATCGAAATGAACTGGTTTTGAAATAGAATTAAAATCCATTTATTTTTAAAATAAATAAATTGGATTTGAAATGGTTTTAAAAGTAACCAGAATTTCCAATAATTGAATTGGAATGGATTTGAATCGCAATTGTCTTTGAAATATTTCGATGTTGGATTTCGTGATGATACAGATATTGTTATGGGAATTTGAAAGATATATTTATATCGTTATTTCCAATACGATATTTGTTGGTCGTAGAATTTGATATTGAATATAAGCCGATATATTTTCTATTCAGAGCCTTGTATTTAATATCAAATGTGATTTGGGTTTGTCGTGAATGGTGTCTTCATTAACACTATTCTTAAACCCAGTCGAGAAAAAGATTATATCTTTTTATTTAGATTTAATGAAGTGTACTAATTAAATGGTATTTAATTGAAATTGAATTGGAATTGATTTTTGGGTTTATCGTGAACGGTGTTTTAAATAACGCTTGTTCTTTAACCTGATATTTAATGGAATGTGATTTTGGGTTTATCGTGAACCATGTTTTAGATGACATTGGTTCTTTAACGCGGTTAAAGACAGGATATTGATTTTTGGGAAGATTAAAACTAAGTGGAGTTTTAATGAATCTTTAATTAGATAGAAGTGATTGAGAATGGGGTATCAGCAGTTTTGCTCCAGGCGATAGTTAAATCTTTAATTAGATTTGAACGTGAAATGGTAATTAAATTTACCGATAACACCGTGGTGTTAGATATAAAGTATGACTAGTTTCACTTCATGCGATGAATATGTTGTGTTTGTGTAACAGTTGTTTATTATATACGCGAGTTATTCAGAAAGACCGGGTTCATCCCATATTGAATAACTGATTCGACGTAGTGTCGAGGATGAAGACGGTGGTTGAAGACCGGAGGTCTTCACATCGTTTGGGTGATTGCTGATGATCTTGATTGGGCTGTACACCCAAGAGAAGGGAATCAGTTGGTGATCGTCCAGACGTACTTGGAGATCGATGGATATGCGAGGCACAAGGTGCCTCCGGTTTCGTTCAGACCCAGAACGAACTTGTAAATGGGCTCTATGTCTGACATTGGATTTTATTCTGTGTGATTGATTTCTATTAAATAAATATCTGTTTTGCGGCGGAGAATTTATTCTCTTGCTTAATGCCCTTCTCTGAGACGTACGAGCTCAGGGATTATATATTGATGGATATCAATCGCATGGAGTGAGTTTCCTGTGTGGCATGCCTAAGTGGCAAATGATTAAGGCTTTAGTTGAAAAGCAGAGTCTTGTGGTTGATGATCAAAGCACGGCCTGTGTGGCATAGCTTGGTGTAACGTTTATTCGCAAGCCTCACACCCCGGTATGAACCAGAAACGGGAGAGGATCCAAGGAGAACGTGCGTCTCTTTCTAGTTAGAGGTGGTGTCAGTGACCTACCAGCCCTGACATTTATATTATTTTCACCTGTGTGGTTGTTGCTATTGCGAGGCGCCTCGGATATATCGATGACTGTGTGGAGCCGATGGAGTCATTTGGCTCATTTACACCCCATAGGGCGAGGAGATGTAGTGTTTAGGGTTTTATTTAATCCACATCGAGTGGACCGACCCTGTGGCTCCTAGGTGCAGTTGCGGCTGTAGCCTAAGACATGGACTAGATTGTCTCGAATTCGGTGAGGACTATATTTTGCCTCGGTTCATAGATGGAAATCCAACTTCCAATACATGATTTTGCGATTTTGATTGTAGAACCTATATATGGCGATATAGTGGTATGGGGCACTTATGCCGTCTATGATTGATACTTATGATTGAAATTGTTTTGACACTATACACTTATAGTAATAATAAAAGATGAAATTTAGCGTATCAAGCATTCTTTGGCTATTATAAGGTAAAACCCTATCCTCCGGCTTGTGTTGCATTGTGTGATGGGACCTGGGTCTTATAATATTTTCACTGTTCTTTATTTAGCATTGCGCTGTTGTTTTATGCACTGGTATTCTTGGGAGGAAACCCGTTCCGTGTTATATGGCGTGGTCCCTTGATTTACCTAACTTTAAAATAAAGATTAATAACTGTTTTAGTTCTCACACCAGTCACATGACTGACCTGGAGTTTATTGTTTTAACCTAATCTCTGGGTGCCCTTATTTTGACACAGGCAGCTAGTAGTTTTGGTTTTGTAGATTTATATTCACAGGATCCTGTTTTACAACTGGAATGATATCCGGAAAGCTCTGTATCCTATATCTCCTTCGGTTGTGCTTTGTATTATTTTTCCGCTGCTATGTATTTAAATGTAATTTAAATCTCTGATATTTTCTGTGTAATATTTATTCATACTCTGCATATTCTTGTAATCTGATGGAATTGTTGTAATAAGCAATGAAATGTTCTTCTGTTTGCGTTCCGATTTGTCGTGTTCTCAAAACAATCAGGGGTTTCGAACGGTCTTGGTCGGTTTAGCGATCGATTCGGATCGAGCGAAATTCCTTATCGTTACATTTGGTATCAGAGCTTTGGTTTACAAAGCTCGAGAACAAGACACATTAGAACCATACGAAAGAATTCATCAGAGATTGGATTAGTAATATCCAATGGGAATGACTCATTAGAGATGGGATCAGTAGTATCATAGAACGAGTGTGAAGAGTATATACATAAAAT
The DNA here is from genome assembly GCA_030737875.1 of Allium sativum. NCBI lineage: Eukaryota > Viridiplantae > Streptophyta > Magnoliopsida > Asparagales > Amaryllidaceae > Allium > Allium sativum. The sequence continues at coordinate 354,903,063 of CM060910.1, forward strand.
GAAAACAATTTTTGTTTTGAAAATTTAATTCAATTATTCGTATTTGAATATTTAATTGTATTGATTTGGACAATCCAGTATATAAAGATTTTGCGTATACGTCTGATCCGCGTGTATTTGAAGTTTTAATATATTGGATAGATATGGAGTCACACTCTAGCCGCCCGGAGATGGTACTGATGATAGCCCGTGCATCATCAGTATTTATATTCGAGTGCTGAAAGTGTGATATCTATATATTTCCATTAGTCTGGTGTGAGAATCAAAGCTAGATAGATTTTTTGTTGTGATTTGGCATCAAAAACATGATTTTCTGTATATGTATCAAATTTATGTGTTTGAAAAGATAATCAATTAATTGATTGATGATTGTGTTGTGTAATTATTTATTTAAACCACTGTGTGAAAGTACGGTAAATTTGGACCATTTTGCCAAATTGAACCAAATATTGAATTGTATTGAAAATTAGTCGCATTTGCATGCATGTACATGTACTTACATTGAACAGGTCATAGCAAGGAGGCTAGAGCAGAGGAATAAAATTGTTTGCCCGACAAATAGGTACATGTTTATTGTATTTTTTGGGTTTTTTGATGATTTTATGAGTCGATTGGCTGTTTCTTTTTCTTTTTGGATTGGGGAGGGCCATAGGAGGCTATTTGAAATACCCGAAGCTCCCGGTGCATGGGAGGTTAAGGCGAAATTTTTCGAAAATTTAGGGTGTTAGCCAATTTTTTTGAAAATTTGAAAAGTTCTTAAAACTAAAAAGTTGAAGAACTTAAGCCGTAATGAAAATAATGAAAGTTGAGTTGATTTGTTAAACAACTTTCAGCTTCGTTCCTTTTCGAGGACGAAAAGTTTTAAGTGGGGGAGATTGTAATAACCCGGAAATCTGAGCCAATTTAAAATTTTTATTTTGGCAATTTTAGTGAATTTTGAATATTTAAAATGATTTATTTAAAATAATAACAAAGTGAAATTTATTTTGAATAGAATTAGTACATGTATATTTATTTGAATCTTCGTTAGAATATAAATATGTATTTTAAATTATAAAAGGAGTTGAAAACAGCGCGGTAGTTCGAAAATTCGATTTCAAAGTTCAAATGAGTGTACATGATTCAAAATAAACCGGATTTTAGTGAAACCAAAAATATTAAAATCTATTTGAGAATATCTTTCCAACGAATCCGAAAAATTGAAATTTCATAGCGAGGAAAAATAGTTATGCCCAGTTGAATTTTCAGAATAGTCGCTATGGAATTTTGGCCCTTAAAAATGGAAATTTTGCAAACGACCTCGGTTTTCGGCGAAACCACTTTTGTTGGATCCGGGATGTAGAATTATTGCTAGATTCCAAAATTCATAATTTTCTGAATCAACATGTGAGCATGGCACAGGAAAACGCGTTTTGACAGTTTTAGTCAATTTCGATCGACCAGAAAATGACCATTTTTCAAATGGTCTCGGAATTTGACGAAATTAGTTTTGTTAGAACCGTATTGTCAATACGAAGCTAGAAAATATTTTTTGGGAATTTTTAGTGTCAGTATGTGGCCCCGGTAAATTGAAATGTGCATTCAAATCCAATATATAGATTTATATTTTGATTTTGACGGAAACTAATCAAAACAGTCGAATCAGCCTACGAAACATATCCCATTGTGTTTGGAATGGGGGTAATTAGCTCGGGACGGCAGTCAGTGGGTTCCATTTGGAGTTCGAATTTTAAAGTTACGTTTTGAAATTAAAATAAAATAAAAAAAATATAATATTCACCCCTTCATCTCTAAACCCCCGTACCCCCTCTTCTCAAATCAGAAACGAGAAAATGAAAAAAAAAACTAACTAAGCCGTCGCCCCCCTCCCCCCCAGCGGCGCCGCCGTAGCCGCATCCTCCCACAGTCCCGCTCCCTCCATCGCCTGCTCCTCCCCCGCTTCCCTCCGCTCTAGCTTCTCTCCCCTCTGACCATTTGATCCCTAAACCGACGCGGCAACCCCAGGCCCTAGATCCCCTCAGACCGCCGCCTCTGGCCAACTGACCCCGCCTTCGACCCCCTCTAGCCCACACAGCGCCACCCCTAGGCCCCTTTGCCTCCGTCGAACGCTGTAAGTATTCCCCTTTGTTATTTATTTTAATTTTATTTTTAAAAATCAGTTTTAATATATGAAAACATGTTTTAAAAGTCTGGTTTTTAGAGGATATGACATTGGGATAAAACCGCGATATTTAACATGAAGTTGTAGTTATAAAGATGCGATTTTTATTATGAAATAGCAGGCATAAAGATGTGATTTTTATATGAAGTAGCGTATAAGAAGTTTTGATCTTTGAAAAAAAAAGATTTTATTTTTGAAAATATAAAAGTTTTGTTTATATAAAAGGATATGATTTTGTTTGTATAACAAAGAAGATAAAATTATAATCTTTTCTATACGAGTAGCATTATATAAATATAATTTTTATACATGAGGTGATATAATAAAAATATGATTTTTATATTAGAGAGAAAATAAAACTATGATTTTTATTTAAATAACTTCGTTTTAAGAATGGGATTTTTGTAAAATAGAGAATATAAAAATTTGATTTATATATATATGAAGTGAAGGTAAAAATTTGATTTTTATATAATGTAGAGAATAAAAATATGATTTTTATTTATAAAGATCATGGTTAAAAATGTGGTTTTTAATATCGACTACGTGAAACAGATCTCGTTAGAAGCACGGCGAAGATTTCCTACATAAAAAGAGTCGTGGGGTTTGGTTTAGCTTATCGGTGAGAACTCCTCATTTTTATTTATTTTATAGTTGAAATATATACTAGGATGCAGACGGTGCTTAGCAGCACCCGACACCAGTGTCCACAGACCATGGACGACTTGTGTGATTGTTTGTGTTGTGAAATTTGACTATTGATTGTGATGTGAAAAATATATATTAAATAAAATATATATTCATGTGTTGAAATAAAATATATATTCATGTGTTGAAATAAAATATATATTCATATGTTGAAATAAAATATATATTCATGTGTTGAAATAAAATATATATTTTTGTGTTGAAATAAAATAAATATTCATTTACAAATCGATGGATTTGTTTATGTACACCAATTTGACTGATATTGATTGGGACGATAAATTTTACACATTGCCCAACTGCACAAATAAAAATCTGTGTTTGTTGATTTGAAACCCCACATGGGTATTGGGATGATATTTGACGTACACTAATCCCGATTGTTTAGTTGTATGTCAATCGATAGGTTGACATGCTGTGTAAGCGTTAATTATTTATATTTAATGCTTATGCAGTTGAGTGGTGCACTCTGGATGATGGTTGATGATTTATCGTTGCTATTATATACATGTGTTGTTGGGAATCCATGTAATTAACGTTATGTGGTAATTGATTGGACCTCATTCCAATTTGGAAAATAAGGAATATTATAAAAGAAAATTCATTTATTGAATAGAAAGAAAATTCATGTGTTAAATAGAAAGAAAATTCATGTGTTGAATAGAAAGAAAATTCATGTGTTGAATAGAATAAATATTCATGTGTTGAATAGAATAAATATTTATGTGTTGAATAAAAAAATATATTCATGTGTTAAATAAAATATATATTCATGTGTTGAAGAAAATATTCATTTGTTGAATAGAATAATGAAGTTTTTGAAATATATAATGCCGTGTTGGTTAGATATGCGCCATTTTGACGCGAACGATATTTATATCGATTATATTCGTTTTATAATGATCATAGAAAAGGAAGTGATTTCAAAATATAACGTTTTGAAAATATTATCATTTATATATCGATGATATGGAATATTCAATTTTGATTAGAAATTGAATATGAAGTTGAAATCGTTTTGAAGACGAATTTAAAAAGATTTATAAAATACGTTTTAAAAGGAAATCGAAGAAGTATATATTATATATATTATATATTATATATATATATATATAATATAATGGCCTGAATAGAACGCGCCGCGCCACGACAGTTCGCGAATTTCGACCATTAACTTCGAATGGATATTGTGGGAGATCCGACCGTCGGATTCTCCTAAAACCGGAACAGTTGGATTCGTATTGAAAAGAACATTCTAATGAATGTTAGTGATGTGAAATCTAATGGTTTGATTTGGAATTATGTCCAAATCAAATTTGGAAAAGGTCGCTGTAAGTGCAGTTCGATAGATTGCCGTTGATGTAAATCGACTGTACGGGCCTTGATAAAATTATTAAAAATATCAATAATTTGTGTAAAATCATAATAAATGATTTGTGAAGAATTGGGATGAAAATTCCAAAATTTGAAAAGATAAAAATAGATTTTTATCAAAATGAACTGGTTTTGAACTAGAATTAAAATCCATTTATTTTTAAAATAAATAAATTGGATTTGAAATGGTTTTAAAAGTAACCAGAATTTCCAATAATTGAATTGGAATGGATTTGAATCGAAATTGTTTTTGGAATATTTCGATGTTGGATTTCGTGATGATACAGATATTGTTATGGGAATTTGAAAGATATATTTATATCGTTATTTCCAATACGATATTTGTTGGTCGTAGAATTTGATATTGAATATAAGCCGATATATTTTCTATGCAGACCCTTGAATTTAATATCAAATGTGATTTGGGTTTGTCGTGAATGGTGTCTTCATTAACACTGTTCTTAAACCCAGTTGAGAAAAAGATTAAATCTTTTTATTTAGATTTAATGAAGTGTACCAATTAAATGGTATTTAATTGGAATTGAATTGGAATTGATTTTTGGGTTTATCGTGAATGGTGTTTTAAATAACGCTTGTTCTTTAACCCGATAATTAATGGAATGTGATTTTGGGTTTATCGTGAACCATGTTTTAGATGACATTGGTTCTTTAACCCAGTTAAAGACAGGATATTGATTTTTGGGAAGATTAAAACTAAGTGGAGTTTTAATGAATCTTTAATTAGATAGAAGTGATTGAGAATGGGGGTATCAACAGTTTTGCTCCAGGCGATAGTTAAATCTTTAATTAGATTTGAACGTGAAATGGTAATTAAATTTACCGATAACACCGTGGTGTTAGATATGAAGTATGACCAGTTTCACTTCATGGGATGAATAGGTTGGGATTAGGAAATAAAATAAATGATTACTTCTGTGTGGTTCGCTAATCCCGACTAATTTTAATTGATATTCAAAAGAAGATTAAAAATAAATTTAAAGAATTTATCTTTGATAAAATTAATGGGAACCTTTCCCAAATTATGAGAATATTTGAATAAAGGAATAATCTTAATTGGAATGAGGCGTATGTTGTGTTTGTGTAACAGTTGTTTATTATATACACGAGTTATTCAGAAAGACCGGGTTTATCCCATTTTGAATAACTGATTCGACATGGTGTCGAGGATGAAGAGGGTGGTTGAAGACCGGAGATCTTCACATCGTTTGGGTGATTACTGATGATCTTGAATGGGTTGTACACCCAAGAAGAGGGAATCAGTTGGGGATCGTCCAGACGTACTTGGAGATCGATGGATATGCGAGGTACAAGGTGCCTCCGGTTTCGTTCAGACCCAGAATGAACTTGTAAATGGACTGTGTGTCTAACATTGGATTTTATTCTGTGTGATTGATTTCTATTAAATATATATCTGTTTGGCGATGGAGAATTTATTCTCTTGCTTAACGCCCTTCTCTGAGATGTATGAGCTCAGGGGTTATATATTGATGGATATCAATCGCATGGAGTGAATTGCCTGTGTGGCATGCCTAAGTGGCAAATGATCAAGGCTTTTGTTGAAAACCAGAGTCTTGTGGTTGATGATCAAAGCACGGCCTGTGTGGCATAGCTTTGTGTAACGTTGATTCACGAGCATCACACCCCGGTATGAACCAGAAACGGGAGAGGATCCAGGGAGAACGTGCGTCTCTTTCTAGTTAGAGGTGGTGTCAGTGACCTACCAGCCCTGATATTTATATTATTTTCACCTGTGTGGTTGTTGCTGTTGCGAGGCGCCTCGGATATATTGATGACTGTGTGGAGCCGATGTAGTCATTAGGCTCATTTACGCCCCATAGGGCGGGGAGCCGATGTAGTCATTAGGCTCAATCGCATGGGACCTGTGTCTTATAATAGCTTCATTGTTCTTTATTTAGCACTGCGCTGTTGTTTTATGCACTGGTATTTTTGGGAGGAATCCCGTTCCGTGTTATACGGCGTGGTCCATTGATTTACCTAACTTTAAAATAAAGATTAATAACTGTTTTAGTTTTCACACCAGTCACATGAATGACCTGGAGTTTATTGTTTTAACCTAAACTCTGGGTGCCCTTATTTTGACACGGGCAGGTAGTAGTTTTGGTTTTGCAGAATTATATTCACAGGATCCTGATTTACGGCTAGAATGATATCCGGAAAGCTCTGTATCCGTATATCTCCTTCGGTTATGCTTTATATTATTTTTCTGCTGCTATGTATTTAAATGTAATTTAAATCTCTGATATTTTCTGTGTAATATTTATTCATACTCTGTATATTCTTGTAATCTGATGGAATTGTTGTAATAAGCAATGAAATTTCTTATGTTTGCGTTCCGATTTGTCATGTTCTCAAAACAATCAGGGGTTTTGAATGGTCTTGGTCGGTTTAGTGATCGATTCGGATCGAGCGAAATTCCTTATCGTTACAGTTTACATAACCATTTCAATTATAATCTTATTTGATTATAATAACAACCAATATATTCAATATATTATAATAATTCCAATATAAATCCTTTATATCAAAATATAATTTGGGTAATATTATTTCATTTACCCTCTTTTCAAAATATACAGTGTCGGTTCATCGTATTCGAGTGTTTAGAAATTCCTACCGATACAGTGGTTCAAACTGATCGGCCAGAATCCATAAACAAGTCAACCAATAAATATCCACAATATAAAACCACTTTATATCAAATAACAAATACGTTCACTTGTATATATGCACTCAACTCAATCTAGGGTGTTACTAACCCCATCTCTACTGAGTTACTCCATAGAGCCAAGGTAATTACTTAACCTTAAGCTCTGATACCAACTGTAGTGTCCCGAAATTCCGGTACAATTTGAGCTGACCAAATAACACAAGTTCAACCCAAATTACACTGGAAACCAGAAAACTAATAGAAAGAAAACGGAGGGTGAGAATAGATAAGATAGAAACTTAGAATAGAAGAAGAAGAAGAACATACAACATCAGAGTAACACGAATCTCACAGCGGAACGAACAATATATAATATATACATAACTTTGAAATAAAACTAGTATATGTATACAGTAATATTTTCAGAGTACAACACTTACAACACATCGGAAATAATAATAGCTATATAATCCTGAAGCCTCCTGCTCCAAGCTCTCGAAGTATATCTGTAAAATCCTGACTACTTGACTGTCCGTACAAAATTGGGTACCGAAGAGTTTAGGGAAAACAAAATAAACTCTGGGTCAGTCATAGGACAGGCGCGAGTAAAACTGTTTAAAACAATTTAAGCAATTAAACGATATATCATAAGACCACGCCTTATAAAGGAATGGGTTCTTCCCTTATGAGAATCCAAATCAATGTGATTTAACTTTCAAATCAGTTTGAAAGAAACAATGATCTTTTATATCAAAACTCTTTTGATATTATAATTGTGTCTATCAACCACAATATATTAATCATCTTGCAGAACACTTTCATCTCACATTCCACATATATAGTATACAATCAAAACCGCGAGCACTTATTCGGTAATGGATTTCTAACTATGACAAGATATGGAACCACCTTCCAATAGTGTACCTCTAGAGAGGAATACACTGGGTTCAACAAGAACATTTTGCAACCCGACCACACATGACCTACCACTCATTTCGCTTGAGTGTATTGAATGTATATCACCAACGGTTGGGATCAACAACCATTTCCCGAATGGGACAACATCGAACAAACTAAAGAATGAAATGAATATCTCTAGATAGGTGATAGTACATCCTAATGGAAGCAACACACATAGCCATGCTGCCTGCCCGATTTTTGTCATTTCCCGGTTGTGAGTCTAGAGGCCATGCTTATCTCTGACAGATCACACAATTATTCACTTTGAATGTCACATCGTCATACCCGCCAAATCACAAATTGATTTCCCCAAAAATACAACGGGTATATAGCTAAGAGAAACGAATACCTCCACCACTAAACTTACATACGTTTGACGAGATTAACTTACGTGATCCATTAAATATACTCTGTCAGACACTCTTCCATACAGGTTGTCCTGGGACTGGACAAACCGAAGGCACTATTTTGTAAATCCACTTAGGCAATTTATATCTAGGATTGGACAGAACGACCCTTGCACAAACTCCGTCTTTAATTATCTTCATCATATTTGATCGCGACGCTAACACCCATACAGAGTGGTTTTCAGATAATGAATCTGATCCCGGTCTCTCCGTATTAATGATGGAAAAATGATCAAAAACTTTGATAGCCAGTGAGTTAACTATCAAAGAAAAACACGTGTGCAAACAACGATATTATTTCCTGATGGAAATTATATCGATCAATCATCATTTAACATTTATCTCTTTAATTAATTTATCATTAATTTATTCATTTACCCATTTCCTGTTTCTATATATATATATATATATATATATTTATATATATATACAGAAATTTTTATTTTCTATATTTAGAAAATATACCTTATTAATATTGGAAAATGTTTCCATTTTTATTCTCATCTCTTATTTTCTATATTAGAAAACATTTCTGATTCTTATTTGGAAAACATTTCCAAAACTCCTTCATTGGATTTAAAACAGATGTTTAAATAAAACATCGCTATGCCAACTCCAACCATTACACTCATTAACTAAATTTACTTAACTGACCTTCACTATCGATCCTTATCCATCCGTTAGTTAAAAACGAAGTCAATCAAGTTGGGGGTATACTACCTTTCAGACCTTAACTGAACAACATTTCTAACCTCAAAATAGACAAAGTTCACCTTTTAATTCTTTAAAAAACTCCCTTACATAACTCTCGGAATCTATTTACGAATCCACTTTTTTTACATAAATCATTTGATTATAACAATAGTGTTATAATCCCATGCTTCTAAACTATAATAACTTAAATATAACTTTTATTTATTAATTAGGATAAATAAACAATTAACTAATTTATTAATAAATAAATAAATATTGATTAAAAACGGAAAGTGAATTGTACTTTCCCGAATTCGATATAATCGATCTCAACGTATAATTCTCTCTTTTGAATAAATTATATTCGATAACTCCTTTTCTTCAAATAAACTATATTTGATATTCTCTCTTTCGAATAAGCTATATTCGAGAACTCTTTTCGAATAAACTATATTCGATTAACTCCTTTCTTCGAATAAACTAATATTCGATTACTCCTTTCTCCATTAACTAATATTCGTTTAACTCTAACCGATTAAATTTGATTCGATTAACTCTAATTTGATTCACTCTAATCGATTAACTCTATTTTGATTAACTCTAATCGATTAACTCAAATTCGATTAACTCTAATCGATTAACTCTATTTCGATTAACTCTAATCGATTAACTCTATTTCGATTAACTCTAATCGATTAATTCTATTTCGATTAACTCTAATTGATTAACTCAAATTCGATTAACTCTAATCGATTAACTCTATTTCGATTCACTCTAATCGATTAACTCTATTTCGATTAACTCTATTTCATAATCCATTAAGTTTGATTTAGTATTTTAAAATAATATCCCATTTCCAAATTCTATTTATACTTTTATTTATAAAATGATCCATATGAAATCTCCTTTTTATTTCTAATGCTTAAATCGCATTTATAATTCCCTTTATAAAAGTTGAATTCACATTTTATTTAAAATATCAGTGTTAAAACTGATTTCTGTTTCTCTATATAAGTTTTGACTTATATATTCAATTTATCCCATTTCTTATTATTTACTTAATTTATAAATCATTATTTATAAATTAATCTTCTCCATTTATCTATTAAAACGGATTTCTATTTACAATCTACTTTAAGTAAATCTTTTCACTTTATTTTATATCCTGCCAAATTTTCCTTTTTATAACTCTATTTATTTACCAAATAAACCCCTTTTGATAATTCTATTTGTTTATCAAATAATTCCCTTTTTATCTTTATTTATTTTCTAAATAAATATTTCTTTTATCTATATTTATTGAACAAATAAATATTTCCTTTTCAATTCTATTTATTTAACAAATAAATATTTCCTTTTCAATTCTATTTGTAAATGTTTTACAAATATTCCCAATTCAATTATATTTGTTTACAAATATTTCCATTTCAATTATATTTATTTTACAAATATTTCCATTTCAATTATATTTGTTTACAAATATAATTTATTTTCAATATACACTTTGAAAATTCCCTTTGTATATTCCAGTATTTCTTATGGTATTTAAAATACCATATATCACTGTTCAATATCATCCAAACACACACAATCAACAACAGATTGTATATTACATCATATATCATAATATATATATGAAAAACGGTAAAGTAAATGTTGAGGAATCCAGTTGGATCCCTCCGACCATTTTCCTTGCATCACAGATGTTAAACAATATAATTAACATCAACTTCATTTCAATATGAAATATCCTGATAAACAGAATCAATATTTGGTTAACGATATATATATATATATATAACTATATCGATATTTTCAACCAATCAAACAGCAGTTCAACCAAACAGTCAACACAGCAATCAATCATCACTTATCAGTTCTAAAAATACGTTATAAAAATATGAACTGGTAGAGTTGGTGAATTTTACTCACGTTGGACGATCACCATTAAATAACGATAACTGTCAGTTGATTCATGCAGACAATTTATTTCGCTAAAATTGTATTCAATCCTAGTCAGTTCCATCTTATAGCCCCAGTCCATATAGTCCTAATGAACCTTGTTTTACCGAATACGGTTAACATATGAACAAGTTATGAATTTTCCAAGTTGATGTACATTAAATTAAACTTAAAAACTCAATTCATTAACCCATTGGGCTTTACCATTTTTCACTCGGCCCATCACCTATTTGAAGACCTATGACCCGTAAAACTAATCCTTTTTCCTCAATTCGAAGATCGAAATCCACGCACAAGAAAACACAGCCATTTCCTCCTTTCCAAGCTTCACCGCACCCTTCATTATTCAATGAAATACCAAATAGAAGCCACCATCGAAATCTCCTTTGCGTACTCTTTCCGCCCATAACCAGTTTGAGGAACTCGAACTTCACCACTAAGACGCGATCGGCAGAGGTCCTCCTTCACTGTTGAAAAACCCATATCATCCAATTCCTTCAGATTTCACCAAACTTATCAAAAATGTGTCTCTCGCCATCACAAACCCCAAATCCGTGAATCAAAGCTTGGTGTTCGCGCATCCGTTAACCCTAAGCCCTACTGGATGTTTTCAAACCTAGGAAATCATGTCGAGCTACAAGCAGAAACTACTGCATTGAAGAGCTTACCCCAAGGATCCTAAGCATACATCGTTTTTTATTTATAGGAATTTGTCCGCTTTGTTTTCAATTTATGAACTAGCGTTTTCTAAAGAAAGAATTTTTTTTGAAGAAGAGCAGCGGCGTAAGCATTTGACCAGAGGAAGAATGAATTTAGGTGAAGAAAATGTTAAGGGTATTTTATAGGGAAAAAATGTTATTTTTATATTCATTATTTTATTTGTTTTTAAGCTACCGCTATATGTATTGTTGAATAAAAATTTCTATAATCACATACAATATCCAAAAATCATGAAAATGGACATACACCTTCAGTTCGACATTACAGACCCAACGAAACTAGTTTCGTCGAATTCTGACTCCGTTTGCTCACATAGCGTATTTTTAACTATAAAAATATCGACTGTTTTTCAAATTAAAAATATGTACGACTACATACTGACCCCAAAAATCACGAAACTTGAAATCTAACAATAATTTAATGTTATGGATCCAACAAAATTAGTTTCGTCGAAAACGGAGCTCGTTTGCAAAACTGGCTATTTTTAAAGCTCTAAATAACCCCATTTTAAATATAAATATGTTTAAAAATAATTAAATTAAATATTAATAAATTAATATTATCGTATATGTATTCACAGTAGAATACCATACAACTCCAATTAGATTTATAACTCGATATTCAAATCCCGGTTGAATCGATATTCAATTTATATTTTAAATCCTTTTAAAAATATAAATAAATCATTACAAATTATAAAGGAATTCCATAGCGACTATTTGAAAATTTGAATTGGATATAAATCAAAACCTACATAATGAAATACCGATTTTTCTCTTCCATTTGAAAAATATACTTCACTAGCTCCGAACGTTTCTTGTTTCACAGAAATCCGGCTTAAAACAGATTCTGTATATTTGTTTAATGTTCGAATCACCAAATAGCTAACTGCCACGCCATTTCGAGCTTGATTATAATTATAACATAATCATACGTTCAACTGTAGTTTATATAATATATTCATTAATATAAATCAACTCTAAACTGAATTATATATTTTAAATTGTCCAGTTCACACAATATTGTCGATTCACTATTTCCGACGATTTCGAAATTTAAATATATTACTCTATTATTTAATTTAATTAAATATTCACTATTATTTAATTAAACAACGATTTAATTTCCTAAATCACTATTTAAATAATTAAATAATTTAATTATAATACCGTAAAAATACGTGACATTACACGAATTTTATTAAGCCCGTAATAGCTAATTATTGCTAGATTTCAAGTTTCGCATCAATTTGAGTTATTTTATGAACCTAGCAAAATTAAATGCAAATAAATTGACATTTTGAGCCTAAACAAGCGCTATTTGACAAAGGGATTCGGAATCCGAGAAAACAAGATTCATCATGTCCGGAATGACGAATTATACCATGACGTCCATTCCGGTCATGAATGAAATTCGTATGTGAGTGTACGAGACAATAAACATCGTATGGAAATGGCTATAGGAACGAACAAAAATATCATTGGTCAATATCAAATAAAAATAACTGGTCTCGTCAATAATAAAAAAATTATATTATTGCTAGCTGTACAAGAGTTTTCTTTACTTTCTTTCCATATATTCGAACCAATTCAGTTGGCCATCCTCAAACTCAGAAAATCAAAACGAATTATATGCCACTATGTATTTTTTTGACCCATTCCACTCAATATTTTCGCGCCTCCCTTTATTCTCTTTCCAGATGAACGGGGATATTAGAAATCAAACAAAATCCAAGATAACCCTAAATTCCTATATCCAATCACTGTAAACTCATTTAATACGAGTTTCGATCTCGAGCGATGCCTGTAGGAAGCGGTTGGAGTGTCTAGTTCTTGAGGTTCACACTTTTATTTTCCTGTGTGTGGCTGAGGAGTCTAAATTAGTAAAAATAAAAGGGGGGATGGAGAAAACACCGCAGGTAAGTTTTGAAGGTGTGTTAAATATTGGGGAATGGTGTTGACAAGACCGATGATGAGAATGGGTGGTTTCTGATGATCTTGGGTCTGCTCAGGTGGAACACGGTGATTATGTGATGTCTGCGTGAACACGACTCAGGCGGAACACGAGTTTAGGGAGGGAAGCTTGTGGAGAGGCAAAGAGAGATGCGGGTGATGATTGCATGAACGACAGAGGGTGGTGACGTCTATAATTAGTCGGAGGTGATACTCTCTGGTCGCCTGGTGGCCAGAGCAGGCGGTGACGCCAGGGGGTGATTGGTTGTGGAAGGACTTGTGTGTGTTTGCTAGAAAAAAAGAGAGAAAGCTTTGTGATGTCCAATTAGTCACGCAAGGACATCACAATGACGCGATTTGCGTATGAGGTTCGAATAGGTTTTTATGGAAACGCGGTTAGAAAGGCACGACGAAGTAGTTTACGAAAGAAGGAGAAGAAGGATTATCAAGAGAGGTCGATTTGTATTTCTTTTATGTATGGGCTTATGGCCTTGGGCCTTCAGGCTTGAAAAAAAAAGGGGAAAACAATGGGGTAAAGATTGGAGGAACAGATGAAGTCGAGTTTAATTGACGGGATTTGATGTCCAGGAAAGAAACCGTGGTATTAGGTAATTAATAGTATTTGTTAATTGACATTTAATTAATAATTTCTTTAAATTTAACAATCATATAATTATATAAATCTGGTGTAAGCTATAACTTCATCATACATTATCAGAATTGCGCAAAACAGAAGGCGATGGAATCATATCGGGAAATACTACGATGCTGAGCTGAGTCGAAAGGGGTTGGAAGCAATTGGGTTTCCATTTAATTTTAAACGTCTGTTTTACAAACAACGCGCAAATCGACAATCGATAACAAAGGTGAGTTAGCTGTAATGACCCGCCTTTTCACCGAATTCTCGCCGGTAATTAAACCAACTTAAATCATTTATAAAGACGGATGGTTATGGGTACTAATGTATTTGAATACAAATAACAGAACTTTTTATTTCATTATTGAATTTACATCAGAGTTACAATAAATCAGAGTACAACATAATCGCAGCAGAAACAAAAAGCTCGATCAGCAGAAGTAGTAAAACCAAAAAAAAATCTAGCTCTAAAACTGAGTCCAACTCTGAAGACTTCCTACAAACTAAACTACTAGCTGCCCATCCAAAAATATGGGCACCCAGAGTTTAGGTGGGAAAACAATAAACTTTAGGTCAGTCGTTGGATTGGTGTGACAACTCAAAACAGTTATTATTTTGAGTTTATTTTAAAGTTGGGAAAATTCACCGGACCACGACGCTAACGCGGAACGGGTTTACTCGATGTGAATTCCCATGCATAGAAATTCATAATCACTTTGGAAAATTAAACTAACATAGGCTCATCCCACATCACACAATGCAAATGCACACTGGGCGAGTTTTGTCCTATAATAACCAATAATGCTTTAATATGTGAGCATCCTCTTTTAGTACTATCATTAGTGCATAGTGTTCAAAACCGTTACACAAATAATTGCATTAATCTTAATAAGCATAGTAACTATGCTTACATATATAGTTTACAAACAAAACGAACAACTCGTATTAGTTATTAGGTTTTCCAACATGATGGTTCGTGGAACGAATGATTAATCAAGGACGCGAAGCTAAGCATCTCTCGGTTAACATCCAGACATGGACACCGAATACAGAGCGCGAAGTATATATCCCAGTTTTCATCCAGACTCGAACATCATATATACTTTATTTCCTCAGGTTTCATGGTAGATCTACTGCTAAAGCTCTCGAGTTCAATATAGAGTTCAATATAGAGTTTATGTCTATGTATACACCCCACTATCAGAATGCATTAAGTTTCGTGAAGCGTTATAGGTAAACAGAAACAGAAACATTACAAGGTAGTTATAAAATAATAATGGAATTTAAAATTTTATTAAACAGAAAACATCGTGATCAAAAACATAGTTACATCATAAGTTTGAAATATGGAAAACCCATTACATCAACTTAAAACTTCTTTCTTGTACTAAAATCATCGGATTACAGTAATAAAAGAAGCATAGTTCCCCATAAACATAGCCATATCAGAGAAGACAGGAAATCAAAGCGGTACATCTAAGCATCTCCAAGAAAAATAAAAGAGAGAATCCAAATCAAGCCTGAGTATTCCCACCACGAGAACCTAAAGGGAGGAGGAACAGAAGAGAGAGAAGAGGAAACAAAATGGATCAGACATAAAGTATGGCGAGTACGGTTACTTTTAGCATATAAATAAGTAAAAGCACCATGACAGGCATACAAACAGGATGTGAAAGAAAATAATATCATAACATAGGTATAACAGACTGAATTGGATAAACAGAATAAACATGATAGAATGTATTGCGCTTATCAAGTACTTTACTCTACACAATTACTAGCATAACAAGAACAAGATGATCCCATGTAAAGACCCGTAAATTCCAGCTCTTTGGATAAACCAGAAACCACACAAGTCTGACCCAAAGGTTGGAAATCCACAAATACTTGAACTTTGGGAATACAATACATTAGAACAACAACAGCAGACTTTTATAACATCAATAATAAATGTTACATCAGAGTACAGAATATCAGAGTACATTGACTAATAATTACAGCGGAAGATAATTTTACATTATTTTAATACATTGCAGCGGAAATAAAATAACTAAGGCAGCGGAAGACAACTATGCTCTGGACACAGCTTTAGGCTTCAATCCAGAATCCCGCTCGAGGTAAGAACCCGTAGACACACTACTCTACTGCCCGTGTGGAAAGAGGGCACCCGAGTTTGTAAAGGTGGAACAAACAACGGGTCAGTCATGGGACTGGTGTGAGAATTCTTAACTAATTTAACTAATAGTAATAAGGCAAATCCAAGGACCACGCCGCTAACGCGGAACGGGTTTACTCCAATGGATTGCCGGTGCATAAACTAAAGTAAATCGTTAAAACAACGCAATGCTTTTTAGAAAAATGAAACCATCATAAGACCCAAATCCCATCACACAATGCAACACAAACCAGAGGATAGGGTTTTACCTTATAATGGTCAAAAATGCTTGATACAATAAAAACGGATTTGATATTATTATTAGTGTATATATGTTTCAAAAACAGTTCAAAGTAAATGTATCAATCCTAGGAAGCATAGATACCATAATACTATGCCTCCATACTAGTAATACAATCGAAACCGAATGAGGTCGTATTGGAAATTGGGTTTCCATCATGAGTCAAGGCTAGGGAGGAGCTCCTTACCGATTCAAGACACTCTATTTAATGTCTCAGGATTCCCCGTAGTTAACCCTTGGATCCTGCAGGACCGGTCCACACATACAGCTTCGTGGATTGGCAATTCCTGAACATACATTTCCCGGTCCTATAGGACCTATCATCTGAGGCGCCTCATTCCATCATCCACATAAGTAAAATGCCGGGCCGTGTTAAAGCCCAAACACCACTTCTAGCTAGAAAGAAACATGATGCTCTCCCTGCGTTCCCTTCTCCCGTTTTAGACTCCGCTGGTGTATGAGGCTCGCGAAGTCACGCTATACACAAAGATATGCCTAAACAGGCTATGCTCTGATCATCCCACAAGGCCTGCTTTTCAACAAAGCCTTGATCATATGCATCTTAGCATGCCGCATCGTCACTCCATATCACACTACCAATCCTTTGCAGAAATATATAAATGAGTGTTAAGCAAGAGAATGAATTCTCCGCCACCAAACATCCATACATTTGACAGAAGATTAACAACATGATATTTAATGGAGTACGATGTCGGACACACAATCCATTTATAAGCTTATGCTCTGGGTTTGAGCGAAATCCAAATCCGTACAAATCACACTACATCCGGACGGCCACCAATGTAGCCCCTTCAAGGTAGCTACTCCAATCACGGGCATCAGCAGTCGTCGTCCATTCGATATGAAGATCGTCGGTCTTCAATCGCCGTCTTCAACTCTTGAATTTTAAACGTCGTTCAAATTATTTGGAAAGAGATAGACCCGGACTTCCCAAATAATTCTCGTATATATATATATATATAAGTTGGAAATCATTTCATATCGTTATTAGTAATTTGTAACGATTTATCTTTATTTTTATATATATAAAAATAATTAAATTTCATTTATTAACGTAATTACATAACAAGTAGTGAATGTTTTGCTTCACAACCTATCGAAATGTTTATAATGTGTAATGAAATTAATTTTATTTCGTTACATTTTGCTAACGAAAAAACATTCCTATTCGTATATACAATATTAACGTACAATGTACACACCATAATGTTTATTTTTATTTTCATACACATACACATCTTGTACATAACAATGTACATTTTTTTGTTTCATCCTTCGAATTACACAAAATGTATATTTTGTTTATCATACCAATTCCAACAAAAATAGACATTCTTGTGTTTCATTTCAATTTCAACAAACGAATATTTTTGTTCATCCACTTTTACTTCTACAAAAATGAGTATTTTTGTTTGTTTATTTCAATGTAACAAAATTTATAATTTTGTTATCTTTTCAATGCAAAACACAAAAATAATAATTTTACATTACAAACAAAACGATAATTTTGTGTGCTAATCTATTTACATGAAAATGAAATTTCCATATCTTTAATCTTTTTAATAAAAAACTAATTCATTAAAATATAAATTTCATCGTTATAATCATTACTGAAATTCTTTTACATGGGTATGTAAATTTCATACCGTTATCCTTTTTAATAAAAATTCAATTGATTAAAATGTAAATCTTTTACTTTAAGTTCTATTTACATGAAAATGTTTTTTTCCTTCTTTTATTCACATTAAAATGTATATTTTCTTTTTACATTAAAAATGTAACTTTCATCTTTTTAAGTATAAACAAAAGTTAAATCTTTTAATTTGACAAAAACGGTGATAAACAATATGACCTTTCATTTTTAACAAAAGAATATTAAAAATATTCTTTTTAACTTTCACCAAAAATGAAAATTGTTTGTTAACTTTCAAAACACAAACAAAATGAATGTTTTCTTTTTATTACGAACAAAAATGAATGTGTTTTATTTCATTCTTTGCATTTGACAAAATAAATATTTTTGTCCTTCATTTACATTTGATAACAATGTATATTTTTATCATTCTTTCACATTTGACAAAATGAATATTTTTGTCATTCTTTTACATTCGATAAAAAAGTATATTTTATCATTCTCACATTTGACAAGAAGATTTTTTTCCTTTTACATTCGATAAAAATGTATATTTTATCATTCTTTCACATTTGACAAAATGATTTTTTTTTTATACATATCATATACACAAAATGTATATTTTGTGTGTCATCCCAATTACAACAAAATTGAATATTTTTGTACGTCACTTATAATTTAACAAAAATGAGTATTTTTATGTCATTCAACTCCTAACCAAAAATGCAATATATTTTGGTGTCAACTTCATTTCTATACAAATGAATATATTTTTGTTTGTTTAATTTCCATGTAATAAAAATAATAACTTTGTTATTCTTTCAATGCCATGCAAAAATAATAATTTTTCTTATCTCTTTCAATGCAAAACCAAAATGATCTTGACTATTTAGAATGGCAATGTAAATTCCAATCTTAAGTTACATCATAAAAATGTAATTTTAATTTACAATGTAAATTTCATATCATAGTTACATAGAAAAAATGTAAATTTTGTTCGCATAGCAAATTTCATATCATAGTTACATAGAAAAATGTAAATTTTGTTCGCATAGCAAATTTCATATCATAATTACATAGAAAAATGTAAATTTTGTTCGCATAGCAAATTTCATATCATAGTTACATAGAAAAATGTAAATTTTGTTCGCATAGCAAATTTCATATCATAGTTACATAGAAAAATGTAAATTTTTTATTTATTCGTAACATGAGCATCCCTTTTGGTACCTAACAATAAAAATATATAAATTCCCTTTCTAACATGTAACATCTCAGTTATATATATAAACAATAAAAATATATGATTTTTATTGCTTGCACAAATTTTGACAAACATGAATATTGTACATCTTATATATTAAATAAAATGTTTGTCTTCGTCGTACACACAAAATCATGTCAACATGAATACACACAATTCATCACAAAACAATCAACATGGAAATAATTATATATGCAGCAACCACATGAAATTCATGCTGAATGAATACAATAACATAAATGATTAATTTTAATTTTTTTTTTTTTTTAAAAAGAAATCTCACTAGATCTGGTTACTTCTGATTTTCATTTCATATACAACAAAATATTCTATCGAATAAACAGGTCAATGAACAACATCATATAGTTAAATTCAAATTACGAACATTCAAGCAGCATACAGTTAAAATATAACACGGTAATAATTAATTTATTTTTAATTATTAAAGAGGAAATAGAATTCTCACCAATAGCTTTCCAATTTGCCAAAATTTAGATGAGCTTTAAATCAGTTCCCGTCAGTTCCATCGTGTAGATCGCGGAAATACGATTCCAACGCATCGAAAAACGCTCGATTTCGTCGCTGTGTGAATGAGTTATGCTTTAATTTGTATAAGTAACCTTTTAAAATAAATTATTAAAATTGCATCAAAAAAAAAAAAATATTAAAAGAATAAAAAGGGAATATACCCTCTTCTTCCCCAAATTGTATCGGCCGTTAGTATCCCGATAAGGTTCAACTCTAGGGTTCCTCTTTGCGATCAAAAGGTGCAGAGGTCTGACGATCGGAGAGTGGCACATCGGAGAGGGGAGGAAGGGGATCTTGCGCCTAGGATGGGGTAGGGTGCGGTGGGGCCTAGGGGGGCGCGGTGGGCTGTTTGGACATGGGTTTGGGTGCGTATGTCTGGGTCCTCGAGCCATGAGAAGATGATCCAACCGTATAGAAACGTAGAGGAGGAAGAGAGCTTCAATATGGTGTAGAGATTGGAGTTTAATTCAGGAAGAAGAAGGAGATGTTATTGGAAGAAGGAGGGAGTATTTCGGTCATGGATTTCAATAGATGGCGGCTGGTTCAAAATGAGATTAGTGTTATAGTTTTTTTTAATCCTTTATTTATAATATTTTATTAGTTAACTAGCTCATTAAGGCCCGATTAGCTCCGAACTCAGAATTAGGCATGCTTACTGTCTATCTTAATGTTTTGACATCTTCTAAATGCATTGACGCTAGTGGCAAGGCCCAATTTCGAAGTCTACAGCAGGTTTACTTTATTTTTAATATAAATAATTTAATTTTTAATTCAACCGTACATGAAAATTCATCGGGGTCACAAATTAACTTCGAAAATTCCCCAAAAAATATATTTGGCTATGTTTTGACGCTGTGGACCTAGGAAAATTAATTTCGTTCAGTTCTGAGCCCGTATGAATTTTTAATGAATTTTTAAAGTCAAGAATTGTCCGTTTACACTGAAAAATCAATTATAATTATTTATTAATTCTAAAAATTACCGAAAAGTCATTTTTAGCTTTGTTTTGACGATACGAACCCAACAAAATTATTTTCGTTGAATTCTGAGCCTATTTGAAAAATGGCTATTTTCAAGGCATATATATTTAATATTAAAAATACATTTTTAAACAAATAATTTTCGAAACTCGAAATATATAAGTGTTTATACTTTTTCAATGCAGAAATGTCATTCTAAACTCAATGGAAGTGGTTTAGAGTTCAAATTCCTTCGTATGTAAAAAGTAGCATTTTGACCTTTATATATTTCATAGCGACCTTTCTAAATTTTAATTTTGACATAACTTTTGATTCCTGCTATGAAATTTCAATTTTTCAGATTCGTTAGAAAGATATTTTTAAATAGATTCTAATATTTTTGTTTCACTAAAATCCGTTAAATTTTGCATCTTGTACGGTCAGTCAAAGTTTAAGTTTGACTTTTCATACTACCGCGTTATTTCTAATTCCTTTTATAATTAAAATTAAATTATTCATTCTAACTTCGATTTAAATCAATTTTTTTATCATTACTATTTTAAATAAATTATTTTCAATATCAAAAACTCATTAAAATTACTTAAAATAAATTTTAAATTTACCCCCAAAATTCAGGGTTGTTACAGTCTCCCCCACTTAAGAACTTTTCGTCCTCGAAAAGGAACGAAGCTAAGGTAGTTTAAGTATTCTATCTCATCTTTCGTTCTTTAATTCGTTTCTATAATTCTATTAGTTGAACTAATAATTACACTACACAACCATCAATCAATTAGTTGATTCACTTTTAAAATGTATAACTTTTATATATTCAAAAATCTTATTTCCTAAAATAGATTATAATTACAAATACGTATGTTATAAGCTTGTTACTCTCAACTCATTCTACGGCATTAGTAACCCCATCTCTAATGAGTTTTCTCATTCTAGGATACTGTTGATCCTATCTCTAATGAGTATTCTTATTGGATATTACTAATCCAATCTCTGATGAGTCTTTTGTTCAGTTCTAACGAGTTGTACCCCAAAGATTTGAGCTAACCAAAGCTCTGATACCAACTGTAAAAAACCGTAAATTCCCGCTCTTTGGATCGACCATAAACCACACAAGTCTGACCCAAAGGTTGGAAATCCACGAATACTTTAACTTTGGGAATACAATACATTAGAACAACAACAACAGACTTTTATAACATCAACAATAAATGTTACATCAGAGTACAGAATATCAGAGTACCTTGACTAATAATTACAGCGGAAGATAATTTTACATTATTTTAATACATTGCAGCGGAAATAAAATAACTAAAGCAGCGAAAGACAACTATGCTCTGGACACAGCTTTAGGCTTCAATCCAGAATCATGCTCGAGGTAAGAACCTGTAGACACACTACTCGACTTCCCGTGTGGAAAGAGGGCACCCAAGTTTGTAAAGGGGAACAAACAACGGGTCAGTCATGGGACTGGTGTGAGAATTCTTAACTAATTTAACTAATAGTAATAAGGCAAATCCAAGGACCACGCCGCTAACGCGGAACGGGTTTACTCCAATGGATTGCCGGTGCATAAACTAAAGTAAATCGTTAAAACAACGCAATGATTTTTAGAAAAATGAAACCATCATAAGACCTAAGTCCCATCACACAATGCAACACAAACCGGAGGATATGGTTTTAGCTTATAATGGTCAAAAATGCTTGATATGATAAAAACGGATTTGATATTATTATTAGTGTATATATGTTTCAAAAACAGTTCAAAGTAAATGTATCAATCCTAGGAAGCATAGATACCATAATACTATGCCTCCATACTAGTAATACAATCGAAACCGAATGAGGTCTTATTGGAAATTGGGTTCCCATCACGAGTCAAGGCTAGGGAGGAGCTCCTTACCAATTCGAGACACTCTAGCTAATGTCTCAGGATTCCCCACAGTTAACCCTTGGATCCTGCAGGGCCGGTCCACACATACAACTTCGTGGATTGGCAATTCCTGAACACACGTTTTCCGGTCCTATAGGACCTATCATCCGAGGCGCCTCATTCCATCATCCACATAAGTAAAATGTCGGGCCATGTTAAAGCCCAAACACCACTTCTAGCTAGAAAGAAACGTGATGCTCTCCCTGCGTTCCCTTCTCCCGTTTTAGACTCCGCCGGTGTGTGAGGCTCGCGAAGTCACGCTATACACAAAGCTATGCCTAAACAGGCTATGCTCTGATCATCCCACAAGGCCTGCTTTTCAACAAAGCCTTGATCATATGCATCTTAGCATGCCACATCGTCACTCCATATCACACTACCAATCCTTTGCCGAAATATATGAACGGGTGTTAAGCAAGAGAATAAATTCTCCGCAACCAAACATCCATACATTCGACAGAAGATTAATAACATGATATTTAATGGAGTACGATGTCAGACACACAATCCATTTACAAGCTTATGCACTGGGTCTGAGCGAAAGCCAAATCCATACAAATCAACACTACGTCCGAACGGCCACCACTGTAGCCCCTTCAAGGTAGCTACTCCAATCACGGGCATCAGCAGTCGTCGTCCATTCGATATGAAGATCGTCGGTCTTCAATCGCCGTCTTCAACTCTTGAATTTTAAACGTCGTTCAAATTATTTGGAATGAGATAGACTCGAACTTTCCAAATAATTCTCGTATATATATTAGTTGGAAATCATTTCATATCGTTATTAGTAATTTGTAACGAATTATCTTTATTTATATATATATATAAATAATTAAATTCCATTTCATTAACGTAATTACATAACAAATAGTGAATGTTTTGCTTCACAACCTATCGAAATGTTTATAATGTGTAATGAAATTTATTTTATTTCGTTGCATTTTGCTAACGAAAAAACATTCCTATTCGTATATACAATATTAATGTACAATGTACACACCATAATGTTTATTTTTATTTTCATACACATACACATCTTGTACATAATAATGTACATTTTTTTTGTTTCATCCTTCGAATTACACAAAATGTATATTTTTTTATCATACCAATTCCAACAAAAATAGGCATTCTTGTGTTTCATTTCAATTTCAACAAACGAATATTTTTGTTCATCCACTTTTACTTCTACAAAAATGAGTATTTTTGTTTGTTTATTTCAATGTAACAAAATTGATAATTTTGTTATCTTTTCAATGCAAAACACAAAAATAATAATTTTACATTACAAACAAAATGATAATTTTGTGTGCTAATCTATTTACATGAAAATGAAATTTCCATATCTTTAATCTTTTTAATGAAAAAATAATTCATTAAAATATAAATTTCGTCCTTATAATCTTTACTGAAATTCTTTTACATGGGTATGTAAATTTCGTACCATTATCCTTTTTAATAAAAATTCAATTGATTAAAATGTAAATCTTTTACTTTAAGTTCTATTTACATGAAAATGTAATTTTCCTTCTTTTAATGTATACTTTTCTTTTTACATTAAAAATGTAACTTTCATCTTTTTAAGTATAAACAAAAGTTAAATCTTTTAATTTGACAAAAACGGTGATAAACAATATGACCTTTCATTTTTAACAAAAGAATATTAAAAATATTCTTTTTAACTTTCACCAAAAATGAAAATTGTTTGTTAACTTTCAAAACACAAATAAAATGAATGTTTTCTTTTTATTACGAACAAAAATGAATGTGTTTTATTTCATTCTTTACATTTGACAAAATAAATATTTTTGTCCTCCATTTACATTTGATAACAATGTATATTTTATCATTCTTTCACATTTGACAAAATGAATATTTTTGTCATTCTTTTACATTCGATAAAAATGTATATTTTATCATTCTTTCACATTTGACAAAAAGATTTTTTTTCTTTTACATTCGATAAAAATGTATATTTTATCATTCTTTCACATTTGACAAAATGATTTTTTTTATACATATCATATACACAAAATGTATATTTTGTGTGTCATCCCAATTACAACAAAAATGAATATTTTTGTACGTCACTTATAATTTAACAAAAATGAGTAATTTTGTGTCATTCAACTCCTAACCAAAAATGCAATATATTTTGGTGTCAACTTCATTTCTATACAAATGAATATATTTTTGTTTGTTTAATTTCCATGTAACAAAAATAATAACTTTGTTATTCTTTCAATGCCAAGCAAAAATAATAATTTTTCTTATCTCTTTCAATGCAAAACCAAAATGATCTTGACTATTTAGAATGGCAATGTAAATTCCAATCTTAAGTTACATCATAAAAATGAAATTTTAATTTACAATGTAAATTTCATATCATAGTTACATAGAAAAAATGTAAATTTTGTTCGCATAGCAAATTTCATATCATAGTTACATAGAAAAATGTAAATTTTGTTCGCACAACAAATTTCATATCATAGTTACATAGAAAAATGTAAATTTTGTTCGCATAGCAAATTTCATATCATAGTTACATAGAAAAATGTAAATTTTGTTCGCATAGCAAATTTCATATCATAGTTACATAGAAAAATGTAAATTTTGTTCGCATAGCAAATTTCATATCATAGTTACGTAAAAAAATGTAAATTTTGTTCGCATAGCAAATTTCAAATCATAGTTACATAGAAAAATGTAAATTTTTTATTTATTCGTAACATGAGCATCCCTTTTGGTACCTAACAATAAAAATATATAAATTCTCTTTCTAACATGTAACATCTCAGTTATATATATAAACAATAAAAATATATGATTTTTATTGCTTGCACAAATTTTGACAAACATGAATATTGTACATCTTATATATTAAATAAAATGTTTGTCTTCGTCGTACACACAAAATCATGTCAACATGAATACACACAATTCATCACAAAACAATCAACATGAAAATAATTATATATGCAGCAACAACATGAAATTCATGCTAAATGAATACAATAACATAAATGATTAATTTTTTTTTTTTTTTAAAAAAAGAAATCTCACTAGAACTGGTTACTTCTGATTTTCATTTCATATACAACAAAATATTCTATCGAATAGACAGGTCAATGAACAGCATCATATAGTTAAATTCAAATCACGAACATTTAAGCAGCATACAGTTAAAATATAACACGGTAATAATTAATTTATTTTTAATTATTAAAGAGGAAATAGAATTCTCACCAATAGCTTTCCAATTTTCCAAAATTTAGATGAGTTTTAAATTAGTTCCCGTCAGTTCCATCGTGTAGATCGCGGAAATACGATTCCAACGCATCGAAAAACGCTCGATTTCGTCGTTGTGTGAATAAGTTATGCTTTAATTTGTATAAGTAACCTTTTAGAATAGATTATTAAAAGAATAAAAAGGGAATATACCCTCTTCTTCCCCAAATTGTATCGGCCGTTAGTATCCTGATAAGGTTCAACTCTAGGGTTCCTCTTTGCGATCAAAAGGTGCAGAGGTCTGACGATAGGAGAGTGGCACATTGGAGTGGGAAGGGAGGGGATCTTGCGCCTAGGATGGGGTAGGGTGCGGTGGGGCCTAGGGGGGCGAGGTGGGGCTGTTTGGCCGTGGGTTTGGGTGCGTGTGTCTGGGTCCTCGAGCCATGTGAAGATGATCCAACCGTATAGAAACGTAGAGGAAGAAGAGAGCTTCAATATGGTGTAGAGATTGGAGTTTAATTCAGGAAGAAGAAGGAGATGTTATTGGAAGAAGGAGGGAGTATTTCGGCCATGGATTTCAATAGATGGCGGCTGGTTCAAAATGAGATCAGGGTTATAGTTTTTTTTTAATCCTTTATTTATAATATTTTATTAGTTAACTAGCCCATTAAGGCCCGATTAGCTCCGAACTCAGAATTAGGCATGCTTACTGTCTATCTTAATGTTTTGACATCTTCTAAACGCATTGGCGCTAGTGGCAAGGACCAATTTCGAAGTCTACAGCAGGTTTACTTTATTTTTAATATAAATCACTTAATTTTTAATTCAACCGTACATGAAAATTCACCGGGGTTACAAATTAACTTCAAAAATTCCCAAAAAAATATATTTGGCTATGTTTTGATGCTGTGGACCTAGGAATATTAATTTCGTTCAGTTCTGAGCCCGTATGAATTTTTAATGAATTTTTAAAGTCAAAAATTGTCCGTTTACACTGAAAAATCAATTATAATTATATATTAATTCTAAAAATTACCGAAAAGTCATTTTTAGCTTTGTTTTGACGATACGAACCCAACAAAATTATTTTCGTTGAATTCTGACCTATTTGAAAAATGGCTATTTTCAAGGCGTATATATTTAATATTAAAAATACATTTTTAAACAAATACATTTTTAAATATGAAAAACTCGTTAAAATTACTTAAAATAAATTTTAAATTTACCCCCAAAATTCAGGGTTGTTACATCCCAACTAGAAAAAAATGGTAGACTTAGGTGTACTTCTAGTAACAGGTTTTTCCCCAACAAGAATAACAGATAGCCCAACAGGAATGATAGGTGTTACACCCAACAAGAATAACATGCTCCCAACAAGCCAGACTAGATGTACCATAATTACTACCCCAATTGACAACTCCCTAACCTGTAGATACCCGTGCTGGCCCCACAGTAGGATGTATCACTTCCTAAAGTTTCAACCCCGTTATTTTAAAGATGCACAATTATATCTTCTGATGTCACAGCGTCTTATCTTCTCGAGCAAGTGGACCCATGCATGCACATGACTCCGATGGAACGCGCCGTCAACACCCTCACTCAAGTAACCTCTTATAATTACCTCAGTAAGCATGCCCCGTCCCCGACCTAGTTCGGAGTACTCATTTAATACCAAGATGAGTTACTGACTGAAATAGATCCAACAAACTGACGATGCAAGCTTCGTCTTAGTCTTGCATCCCCACTACTAGGATTTTAACAGGTTATGCTTAATATTTTAACAAGGTTGCTTAACCCCCACATGTAAAATAGGTTAAGTTTGTTGGGTGTATATATATGACCCTCCCCCCACATATTTAACAAATTAACTTAACCCCCACTGATTCAAACAAATTTACTTAACCCCTAATTAAATTAGCAGTTCATGTAACCCCCCATAGATTTAAATAGGTTTATGTATTATTGGTTAACGAGTTATCCATTTATGGTTAATTAATGGACTAGACCTCTCACATTAAGTCTACCACTTGTGGATGCTGGATATGCTGGGCGGTTCTGGGCAGACTTCTACTACAAGTTGGACTTAACCTCGTGTCTTAGCACCATTACGTATACTTTTATGCACTCAATCCCTCACATTAGATTATCCACTTGTGGACACTGATTTGCTGGGCGGTTCTAGGCAGACTTCTACCACAAGCGTAATCTAACCTCGTGTCCAAGTGCGGTCATAGTTCCTAATTACTGTAAATCTAGGAATGTTCATTATTAACCATTTTTCACGTTTATCCAAGATCATGCCCTAAATCCCAGTTTGATTCATAATACAAGTAATGCCCAAATCAAAGTTTTAGATCAAGGTATAAATTATGCCCAAATCCCAATCATGTTTTAATATAAGTTGTCCCCCAAATTAACATTCTCCACCGTTCCCAATTTCGTGCGCTCACATATTTCAGCGATAGGCCTAGGCTCGAAGGTTGCGTTCCTATAAAAATAAAATAGGAAAGAGGGAGAGAAGAGAACATGAATAAGCACAATAACAATACATGCATAATATGTCAGAGATATGCATACTAACTGAATAGGCATATAGTGACAGAAATAAGCATAATGGCAGAATGGGCATATGATGAAAAAATTAGGCCTGATAACAAAACATACATACCATGGATAGGAATATGAGAACTAATCAGCATATTAGATAAACAAGTAATAATAGATCTGATTAGTTATGATTCAAGTTATTAACGAGTACCGATTTAGAACGAACTTATGAACATGTCAGGATTACTTTTTATACGTTTACATCTAAAAATAACATAGACTCATTATGACTGGATCTAAAGAACAGAGAAGTGATTGTTGATGTCATAGCAGAGATCCTTGAATCCGTATAACTTGTTATTGCAAAATAATAGGCTATTTTAATCTGAGTTGGAGCAGCACCTCATTGTCTCCACTATTTTTGGTGAATAAAACAATGAAAATGAGGTCCTATTTATAGCGTAAAGTCAATGAAACTTGCTCAGAAATGCGTCTACGTTCACAGAAATTGATCTGCCCAGATATGACTGGGGTCGACCTCGGGGTCGACATAGGGGTCGACACCCCTGTGTAGGGATCGACCCATGGCCGACATCTATAGAGGATGGGGTTGACCGCTAACTGGCCGATTTCCCCCTTTTTCCCTGCTGTTTGATTTCGAATTCTGAATTTGTTTTATTTATATTTAAATGGCTTATATGTATATAAACTTCAAACCTTAATATCTTCTTCATACGGTGTCCGTTTTATGCAAACTTGGAGTCTGTGTTAAGAAGAATTCCGAGACGAACGCAATGGTGCATTCCGTTTTACTTAATTCTCAATATTTAATCAAGTTTTCTTTAATTTTTCATTATAGTGTTCTTTAAAATTACGGGATGTTGCATTCTCCCCTACTTAAAGGATTTCGTCCTCGAAATATCTGAACTAAGAAGAACGTATAACCTAACATCCATCATCCATCAATCACATGCATCCATTATCCTTAAAAAGATTTCTATTGCTTATATGAACACATGCAAAGGTGTGTGTACATGTCCCTATACTAATGCGAAAGATCAGGCGGTCTACTGATTTAGTCGACCTCCTTAATGCCTTGTATGTTAGTGCCATGAACCTAACATGTATGCAGATAATCCTAATATAACATGTAAGATCTATATGTATGCACAATCATTCATCCAAATGCAACATCCACATGATGATACGCCCACTTAAATCCATTAAAAGAAGAAAAATATGCACATGCATCCATATGCAGTATAAAAATGATTGAGCCGATCTAGTGACTAATGTATGTGTATATGCATCCACGAGAAACCACCAGTAAACATTTGCATCCATTTGCACCATCAAACATAACATGCTTCAAACATATGTTTACATCCATGGGTTCCCTACCTAAAGGTAAAATATTAGATTAATAAAATATACTTAAACGATAGAAACAAGTACGAATAAAAGCTTTGGAAAAACAAGTTAAGAACATACCCTTGAAAAGAAAAGGGTACGAAGTGCGAATCTTGTCTTCAGTCCCCCAAGTTGCATTCTCGAAGGTTTTTCCCCATTAAACTTTCATCAACTTGACCTATCGATTGCGTAGCTTATTAACCTCTAATCCAGGAATAAGGGTAGGAACTCGTTTAACTGTCGCCTCCCGTCCCACCTTCACTTCCTCAAGCATAATCGGGCTAAACTATTTCTGCAGTATCATGCAAGCACTTCCTTAAATGAGAAACGTGGAAAACATCATGAATATTGGATAATCTCTCTGGTAGCTTTACTCTATAGGCCATTTGGCCAATCCTTTCTGTTATGGGAAATGACCCTACAAATATTGGTGCCAATTCCCTACAAATCCAAAACTAACTACATTCCTGAAAGGTGATACCTTGATGAAAACCATGTCTCCAACTTCAAACTCAATATCGGTCCTTCTCTTATATGCGCAAGACTTCTGCCTATCTTGAGCTGTCTTCATGCACCTTCGAATTAGATCAATCTTTTCTGAATTTTCTCTAATCATCTCAGGTCTAAGTAGAAGCCTTTCTGCAGACTCCCACCAACAAGTCAGTGATCTACATGGTCGTCCGTACAATGCTTTGAAGGGTGCCATGCTAATGCTAGCCTGTTAACTGTTGTTGTAGGCGAACTCTACCAAAGGAAGATGCTCTTCCCAAGTGCTTCCGAAGTCTAGGATACATAGTCTTAAAAAATCCTCAAGAACACTATTTACCCTCTCTGTCTTTCCATTGGTCTGCGGGTGATAAGCAGTGCTCAAACAAAATTGTGTACTTAATGCCTCTTGTAAATTCCTCCAAAACTCACTGGTGAAAATGGGGTCACGATCACTTATAATAATGGAAGATACTTCATGTAGACTGACTATTTCACGAAGATAAACTGCTGCCAACCATGATGTCGTCCTCTTACTCTTAACAGGAATGAAATAAGCACTCTTAGTAAGCCTGTCAACTATAACCCAAATACTAGTGTTGCCTTTCCTCGATCTAGGCAAACCATTAATGAAATACATAGAGATGCTCTTCCACTTCCACTGTAGGACTTCCAAAAAATGAAGTAAACCTCCGTGTTTCCTTTGCTCAGCCTTGACTTGCTGGCAGATCCAACATCGAGAAACGAACTCTGCTTCATCTTTCTTCATCCTAGCCCAAAACAAAACTCACTTCATATCTTTATACATCTTAGCACCGCCTGTATGGATAGTCATCCAAGAATGATGGGATTCCTCAAGGACTATCTTCAATAAAATCCCAACCCATGGAACACAAAGCCTTCCATCTCGTCACAACCATCCCCTATCATCCGTGGAATATCTATTGAGGTGGCTGGAAGTTTTCCCTCTATTGAACCTATCCAAGATATCTGCTAGCTGTGGTTCCTCTCGTTGTGAAGTTCCTATATGATCCAACAGAGTAGGTCGCACCTATAATGATGCCAATAAACCAGGTGTAAACTCGGTGGAGGGTCTAAAATCAAAAGTCATTATAAACTCCAAGCTCTGCCTCTTTACAAACAGAGGACTCAAGGTCATCCTCTTCCTACTCAATGCATCCGCCACAACATTACCCTTGCAAGGGGCATAATTTATCTCGAATTCATAGGACGCTAGGAACTCGATCCATCTTTGTTGCCTCAAAATTAGATCCTTGTGCGATAATAAGTACTTGAGAGATTTATGATCGGTGTACAACTCGAACTTCTCTCCAAGTAAATAATAGCGCCAATTCCTAAGCGCGAATACTATGGTAGATAAATCTAATTCATGGGTAGGGTGTTTCTTCTCATGAACTCTTAACTGTCTACCTCCATAACATACTGCCCTTCCCTCTTGCATCAGAACCGCACTAAGCCATATACCACAAGCATTAGTGTATACTTTGAACACCTTGTTCCCATCAGGCAAAGTCAAGAGTGGAGCTGTTGTCATAGCCCTATCCAATCGCTGGAAAGCATCCTCACAGTCTATACCCTAAGAAAATGTCAGATTCTTCTTCGTCAGTCTGGTGAGTGGGGTCGATATCTTTGCGAAGTTCTTAATGAACTTCCTATAATAGCCCGCTAAACCAAGAAAACTCCTCACCTCCATTGCATTCTTTGGAATTTGCCAATCTTGAACTTTAACTAGTTTCGCGGGATCTACGGCTATCCCATCCTTAGAGACCACATGGCCTAGAAATCTCACTTCTTTTCTCCAAAAATGACATTTTAAGAATTTCGCCTTAAGATGGTGTGCACAGAGAGTTTTCAAAACCTCCCTTAAATGTCGGGCACGCTCTTCCTCGCCCTTCGAGAAATTCAAGATGTCATAACAAAGACCACAATAAACTTATTTAGGAACTCCTGAAACACCCTACTCATTAGATCCACAAAACAGGCGCGTGCATTCGTCAACCCAAAAGGCATGATGAGCCACTCGAAGAAACTATCTAGAGTTCTAAAAGCGGTCTTGTTTGTACTGTCCTCAGCCACCCTCAACTGATGAAACCCTGTGACCATGTCTAACTGGGAGAAAATAGATGCACCAACAAGTTGTTCAAATGTATCTTCTATCCTCGGAAGTGGGTGCCTACTTTTCTTAGTGAGTTTATATAACTCTCTGTAATCTAAACATAAGCGAAGCGAACCATCCGCCTTAGTGGCGAATACTACTAGAGCACCCCGTTCAGATATGCTTCGCCTAATAAGCCCTTGTTCAAATAGCTCCCATACTTGCTTGCTGAGCGCCCTCCTTTCTCTCGGAGCCATATGACGCATAGACAATGCAAGTGGCTTTGCATTGTCCACCAAGTGTATACGAAAATCAATCTCGCGCCTCGGAGGTAAGCCCCAGACCTCCTCAAAAACATTAGGATACTTACAGACAACTGGTACTTATCGTAGATCATCGATAGATGCATCAAGTGACTCTAGAAAACTAAGCATGACAGATCATTTAGGGTCACAAGAAATATCGAGGGTCCTTCCATGGCAAGTCAAAAGCCTAACGACCCTCCTCTCACAATCCAGAATGGCATTTTACATTGCTAGCCAATCCATCCCTAGAATCAAACCATAGCCCATGAAATGAAGCACATATGCATTGCATTCAAACTCGACACCCAACACAGATATTCTCAAACCCTGACAAATCATGGACAAATGAGCCATACCCCCAATGGGGTTGGAGACATCAACGGGATCCAAAACCATACGAGTACTATAGTGTAGAGACTCAACCACAGAATTAGATATAAAAGAGTGCGAAGTGCCGAAATAAAAATGAGTTCTAACAGGATGGTTGGAAAGAGAAAGCAAACCTTCAATAGAAACTTTCCTACCTCTATACGGTACACCGGCAACGAGAGAAAGTACTTGCCCTCTAGAAGATCCTGCCCTTTGTCCTTGTCCTTGCTTTTTCGAGCACTCCCTAGAATAGTGTCCGACCTCTTTACAATGGAAACAAGCATTCTTCTTTCTGTTGCAGTCTTTGACCAAATGATCCTCACGTCCGCAATTATGACATTTCCTCTTATCTCGAGCTTTGTCGTTCTTTTCGCCCTTCTTTTGTTGTTGTTGTTGTTGTTGTTGTTGTTGTTCTTTCTTGGGCCACACTTTCTGGTTTTGTGTTTCATCAATCTTTGCCTCTTTCTTTCCACTTTTATCTTCTTCGTGCATCAATGCCATTTGCATACTTTGCTCGGCTTGAGAAAGAAACTTCATTTCGAATCTCTGTCGGAAATCATCCCGAGTCTCAACAGGGCGATCTGCTTGCGTCACTTCTCACCAGAATGAAGCCTTATCTTTCAGCTGCCAAATGGCAAACTGAATCTTCCTATGGTTGTTAACCTCCAAAATCCCAAATTAGTCCTCCGTCTCTTTAAGCCAATTCCATGCTTCCACAAAAGTCTATGTTCCTCGGAATGGCTTCCATCCCATGGCATAGAAGTCCTTACATATCTTGGAGATATTATCTACTCGCGGAGGAGGAGGAGGAACAACGACTACAGCTGGGGGAGGGGCGTCTGCTTGGCCTCCGGCAAGCGCCATAGCCTCAAGATACCTATGTAACCAAGACTGTATCGTAACGCCCTCAGGAAGAATCAATTCCCCAGACATGCTGGAAAAAAAAAGTGATTCAAACAGAGAATCGAAAGATATTCCGTATGGCTTTGGGGAATATGTTTTTCAAAACAGAGTTTTCTTTTGAAAATGCTTTCTTTAAAACCTTTTTGAAACTAATTTTCAAAATATTTTATCCGATCTGGTAACCTTCAACTCTAATAAAAAATGTGACACCCCACGTCCGTTATTGTCACTCTTTATCAGAATGCATTAAGTTTCGTGAAGCGTTATAGGTAAACATAAATAGAAACATTACAAGACATATATAAAATAATAGCGGAATTTAAAACTTTATTAATCAGAGAACATCGTGGTCCAAAACATAGTTACATCATAAGTCTGAAATACAGAAAAACCATTACATCAATTAAAACTTCTGTATTGTAATAAAATCATCATAATACAGTAATAAAATAAGAATAGTTCCCCATAAATATAGCAATATCAGAGAAGACAGGAAATCAAAGCAGTACATCTAATGTAACAACCCGCTATTTTGAACCATTCAAATCGACAATAAACCTCACATGCTAGACTTGAATCATTCAAAACAATAGTTTGTTAATAAATTTGGGGTAAAATAAAACCAAATCACAGAATCACAATACAGATCACAGAATAACTCGCAGCGGAAAAATAAAAACAAAGTAGTTCATGAAGCTACTACATAGACATAGTCTCAGAGAAAATACTTAACTAACAAAGTCATAAACAAATACATCGAAATCTTTGATAATAGATGGTCCACTAGTACATATGAAAATGATAGAAGGAAATAACCAGAAATGAAAATAACTGAAATGAAATAGTAGATAGACGGCCAAAGCTCCAATAGATCTCTAGCTCCAGGATAACTCCAACGCCGCATCACTCAGGCTGACTCGAGCAAAAATGCAAAAAAAAAAACACTTGGATCAGGACTAACATTCTCATGAAGGTAATTTAACTCAAACGAAAAATTGATATGAAATACTAAAGTAACTTAAAGGATATTTAGTATTTCCATCCTCTAAGGATCCGATAAACTATATCATATAATACAATACACTATTATAACAGTGCTTACTCAGTAAAGTAAAGTATCAAAATAGTGAAAGCGGGATTACATTTTTACCCATACACCGTTTATAAACATTGTAGTCTATACAGTACTGTAAACTCCACCAAACCGGTGGCTATCAAGTAGCACCCCATAGGTACAACGCAAATCAAAATTGTAGTGGGCGCGATTAGGATAATATGACAAGGCCCACGTGGAATACCCACGGTAGGATTCTACCGGATTGCGGGATCGAGCTGGTGGTAACGCATAGCAGCTACTACTGCCCACCTCAAACAACACTCCAAAATCAAGGGTGGATCCACCAATCAAATCACAAAAGTAATAGATATGGTTCGAAGAATCGTGTTCAATAGGAGGAGCGACCTCACTTGGCTCGGCCATGGCATCTGTTTGTCATTTTAATTACGACTCGAAAGTCAAGACCATCCATTGTCGTTCTCTTACTTCATTCCCGTATTGTTTACCAAACGAACTTACTTCATTTTGGATTCTCCACCACGTACACAGTTGTTAAATTGGTTTTTGGTATTGGCAGAGAGTATGACAATATCCGATCCCAGTCTCTTTAACAACCAAACGTTTACATTTTTCACACTGTGGTCATTTTAACATATTTAATAATAAAATCATAAATTATCAACAATCAATTTCAAAATATGAACTTCACTATAATTTGAAATTATTTGACTTACAATTCAATTCATTTATATTAATAAAATTCAATCTTTATTATTCAAATCACATTATTATATTTCAAATATATTACCTTAAACTCGATTTGAAAATAAAACTTATCTAACTCTATCTTTTAAACTAAAATATACTAAAACTAAAAAAAATAGATTTTATATTAAAGGGAAAGAAGCTAAAGTAAATATATATATTAAAACCACTTAAAAATAATTTTTAATACTTTTTTATTTTATTTATAATTTAAAAGACTTAAAGTATATAAAATAAATTTCTTTAAAACCTTTACAAAATTTCCTTTAAACTCAATTCTTTTAAAAACCAAATTATTTATCAACGCTTTCAAGATCGACCACGTTGTCAGTATACAGTTTTCTACCTACGATCAAGTGATACGGATATATATCATTTCAATCCGAGTTAATTCAAATTCTGGGTATATATCATTTCAACCCGTATCCCAAATATTTCAAATCCAATAAAAATCATTCAGATCTATCATTTCAATTCATAATGATTTTTCCCCTATTTTACTGTTCGTTCGAGTATGTATCATTTCAAAACCATAGTGATTTTTCTAGAACTAAGGGTACTTGCAGTGTGAGAGCGACATAAATAAATAAAACCGAAATATCAGATAACATACATATCAACGCATCACAAATCATAAATAACTTGTGCACAGTTTGTGTCATATAATGTTGTGTCATATATGAATAAACTCATATCAATAATGTGAATTTCTACACCATGTTTTACGCATTTCAATCAATATTTCATTTAAGTTAAATTATAGTCATGAATAATGTAAGTCAAGTGTGAGGTAAACTCACCTTTCATGGTATGGAAAAAAGATAATGGTATAGATGAACACAAGTTGACGACGGAATCGGAGCGCACTCGAAATCAAATCAAATTGGCTACAACTGCATCGAATCTGTTTACGATACAAAAAAAATATACAAAAATTAATTAAATAATAAAAATATTTTTTTTGAAAGCCGTGCTTTAGAAAAATAAACAAACAAAACAAAAAAAAATATATAGGATGTATGGAACAAAAATGACAAACAAGGTTGCATGGAACCATGCATGCTACACGGATGTACTTCATTACGCATGCTCTTCATTCCTTTTTTTTTTTTTTTTTTTTTTTTTTTTTGTAGAGAACAAAATATGTATGCAAAAATACGTATGGGACCAAAATGACAAACCAACTTTTCCTGTAACCAACTTTAAAGTGACAAAAGCAAGAAAACATGCTAGTGCATGGATGGACCAAATGGAACAATTTGAAAGTGATGCATGCTGCACGTTGCATAAAATACCAAAAGCATTGTCCTTTGTTTTTTTTTTCACCGAAACAATTTATTTTTTCTAATACAATTGAACAAAACAATTTTTTTTAAAGACTCAAAGACCTGCGGTAAAATGGACAAGCATTTGAATGAGAATATCAATAACGTATGGAGCATAGTTTTAAATGGATCAAAAACAAATGGGACATGTTGAAATAGATAATGTCACTTGTATGGGAGAAACATGTATGCTACCGAAAACACTTGGTTTCAAAACTAACATTTTTATAATGACATGGCAAAACCAAATTAATTAAAATGTGTTGAAACATACAACAGGCAGGAACAAAAAGAAGACCAACTACCTGCATGTAACCATGCAATGCACGCATGGAGTAATGGTTGCATGACCAAAAGGGAAAGCATGCTACATTTTTTTTATTAACCAAAAATAACGCATGGCAAACTAAGAGGGACAACATTTGCATGGAACAATAGGCATGGTGCTACAGGAAAAAATGGTTCAAAGTAACGCATGCTATAAATAAAATAAGTAATAAAAATAGGAACAAAAATATACCATGTGACAGGGAAGGAGCTTGGCTAGACTGAAATAGTCGGATCTAGGTTTTAATATATGATGACACTCTTGGGTTTTCAAACGAAAGATGCAAAGCTTGAAGTGATCTCTCTCTTCTTTTTTTCCAAGTTGAAACTTCAATCCGGGCAGACGAAAAAAAAGTATGAAGAAGAATGAAGAGCTGAGGCATAAAATTGAATGAGCACAGCCGAGATAATATAGAGATAATGGCTCCAAATTTTGAATGGGTATTTGCAGAGGTAATGTAGAGATGGTTTGAATGGAGATAGTGCAGAGATAATTAGAATGGGTAAAGGTACACGTACACTTTCTCCAACTTTCCAATTTGATTTTTTTTCTTAAACAATCATGGTAAGTACATATACTGACAATCCTATTAACCGCGTCTGCTAACCGGTTCATAAATTCAAAACCAAATGTCTAAACACACGAAATTAAATATTGTAATGCTCATCTCCTCACTACGGACATAATAGTACACAGAAAATCATATTATATAAAATACTAAAACTTGTTGTTTATGCTATAACGGTCACAACTACCATTAATCAATCGTGTAAACCGATACAAACGGAGCCTACGAACTTAAAATAATAAAACGACAATTTTTTTTCTGAACTAGTCGCATTCAACTATAACTAACGCCAATTTCTCGAATCGTTACACTTTCCCCCAATTAAAACTTTTCGTCCTCGAACAGACCGAAACACGAGAATAGAATGAACCAAAGAATGGATAGAGATTATAGAGCATACCTAAATCAAAACAGGTCGGGATTAGACACCCACATAGTATCTTCAGTCTCCCAAGTGCAATCTCGATCGTCGTTACTCCACTGAACTTTGACTAGGCTAACAGACTTCCTTCTCAGCTGCTTCGTACTTCGACCAATGATTCTAAGTGGTTTTCTTTCAATAGTAAGATTCGGCTCTAACTCCAAATTATTTATCAAAGTTGGTTGAACAATCAAGGATGGATCATGGAGATACTTACGAAGATGCGAAACGTGGAATACATTATGCACCCCCGAGAGTTTCTCTCGCAATTCAATGCGATAAGCTAGAGTACCAATTTTCTCCAATATTCGGAAGGGACCAATGAACCTAGGAGCAAGCTTCCCTTTCCGACCAAAAAGAATAACGTTCTTAAATGGAGAAATTTTGAAAGACCCGATCACCCACATCAAACTCTAAAGCTCTTCGTTGTTTGTCAGCATATTTCTTCTATCGATCTTGTGCAATCCTCAT
Source organism: Allium sativum (assembly GCA_030737875.1). Lineage (NCBI taxonomy): Eukaryota > Viridiplantae > Streptophyta > Magnoliopsida > Asparagales > Amaryllidaceae > Allium > Allium sativum. The sequence goes on from CM060910.1 coordinate 354,942,431, forward strand.
CTTCTTCCTAATATCCTCGACTTTCTCTAAAGCTTCCAATATCATATATGGTCCAAGAACTAGTCGATCTCCAGACTCAATCCAACACGATGGAGACTTGCATGGTCGTGCATACAAAGCTGTAAATGGTGACATCTTGATACCAGCCTAAATTCAAATGATGGGTTTAAAGATAGAATTAGAAAAGAAGTTTATGATCAATAAATCATAAATTCAAAGATAGATTAATACCTGATAACTACTGTTATAGATGAACTCAACAAGATGGAGATGATCTTCCCAAGATCCTCCATAATCAAGAATACAAGCTCGAAGAAGGTCTTCTAAAATCTGGTTCACCCTTTCAATCTGACCGTCGGTCTGTGGATGGTAAGCGGTGTTGAGGTTAAAATGAGTTCCTAAAGCCTCCTAAAATGCTTTCCAGAACTTGCTAGTAAACATAGGATCTCGATCACAAAAAATACTAGTCATAACTCCATGCAATCTGACAATCTCTCGCATATAAATCTAGGCAAACTTGGCGTAGTACGATTAGCTCCAACTGGAATAAAATGAGCAGATTTGGTCAACCTATCGACTATCACCCATATGCTCTCATTTCCTTTCCCAGTCCTTGGAAGGCCATCGACAAAGTCCATAGAAACTTGTTCCCACTTCCAATAAGGAATCTCAAGTGGCTGTAAACATCCTGCGGTCTTCCGATGGTCGGCCTTAACCTGTTGGCAAGTGGCACATCTGCTCACATAAATTGAAACATCCTGTTTCATACCACCCCACCTGTATAGTTTCTTCATGTTCTGATACATTTTCACCACACCCGGATGAATAGAAAGTTTCGACCGATGATTCTCCCTAAGCACCTCCCTCCTCAAACCATCAACATTAGGGACACAAATCCGATTCTTAATCCCTAGAATTCCTTTTTTATCAATTTGTGCATCCATATCACTATGATCACCAACTTCTCGTTTTCTAACCTTCTCTTTAATGATTCTGAGCACCTTATCCTCTTCCTGCTTGCTGAAATACAATCCATAAGAGATGAAGAAACCACATTCTGACACAACATCGCCTTCTTTTGGCTTAAGGCATCGGCTACCACATTAGCCTTTCTCGGAGGATAATTAATATCCAAGTCATAAGCAGCTAGAAACTCAAGCCATCGAACCTGCCTCTGGTTAAGATCTTTCTGGGTGAATTATATTTCAATGATTGATAGTCGGTGAATAACTCAAACTTAGTTCCTAAAAGATGGTGCCTCCATAACTTCAAAGCAAAAACCATTGCAAGCAATTCCAAATCATGAGCTGCATAGTTAGCTTCATGCGTCTTTAACTGACGACTAGCATAAGCAATAACTTTCCCATTCTGCATCAGAACAACACCCAAACCTTCACGACTAGCATCCGTATATACCGTCAAACTATCACTACCACTTGGGACGGTAAGAACAGGAGAAAAAGTAAGCTTCTATTTTAAGTCATTGAAGGCTGCTTCACACTTCGGATTCCAAACAAACATAGTATTCTTGCGAGTTAAGGCAGTAAGAGGTGCGGCAATCCAAGGGAAATTCTCTATAAATCTCCTATAATAACCAGCAAGGCCAAGAAAACAGCGAATATCCGTTGGAGACTTAGGTTTCTCCAAATCCTGGAGGTAGAATAAGGAATTAGATTCAAAGAAAGGATGTGACGATTAAAGTTTTGAAAGAAAGAAATGGATAGGACTTATACTGATCGCGAAAATCTTTACAGGATCAACCAAAATTTCATTCTCAAAGACAATATGACCAAGAAATCTAACTTCGTCTTTCCAGAAATGGCACTTTGAAAACTTGGCTTCCAACTGATGTCTCCTAAGTGTATCGAGAACATAACTCAGTTGTGACTCATGCTCCTCCGATTTGGAAAAGACAAGAATATCATCAACAAAGACAAGAACAAATTTGTTGAGAACACCACGGAAAACACGGTTCATGAGATCAACAAAGTAAGATGGAGCATTAGTTAAACCAAAAGGCATAACCAACCACTCATAGAAACCGTTCTCCATACGAAAAGCTGTTTTAGGAATGCTTTCCTCAGCCTCTAAGCTGATGGAATCCGATGGAAAGATCTAGATGAGAGAAAACCTTAGCTCCATAGAGTTGATCAAACATATCATTAATCCTTGGCATCGAATATCTGTTCTTAAGAATGAACTTATTCATCTCTCTGTAATCCGCACACATCCTCAATGAACCATCAGATTTGGTCACAAATACAACCGCTGCACCCCATTCTGAGTAACTCTGCCGAATCAAAGCCTTCACTAATAAGTCTTTAATTTGCTTCTTTAATTCGGCTTTCTCCTTTGGCGCCATCCTTCGAGGAGGAAGAACTATTGGTCGGTCTCCGGGAACAAGATCAATGCGGAATTCTATTTCCCGCTGAGGGGGATGAGAAGTAACTTCGCCGAAAACATCAGAAAAGAGTTGGACAACTGGGGAAGAATAAAAATCACTATGCTGGGAATCAAGAGAAAAGATAAACCTTCCTGCAAAATCCTGAGGTGTTCGACATTCAATCGATAAAGAAATTCCCTTATCATCAATCAGAGAAACAGTTCGGTCTTTACAAGAGATAACAGCTTCATACTTATTCCACCAATCACCGCCAAGGAAAACGTCGAAAGCGTCAAATCTAAGAGTATAAAAGTCACCAATAAAGGCATGTCTTCCATAAAGGAGTCTCACTCCTTTACAAATAATACTAAGAGTGTCCGGACCGCCAATCGGGTTAGAAATGCACAAAGATTCAAAAGCGTAAGAGGGTCTAAGGATGTGTTCAAACTTATTACAAAGGTCAAGTGATATGAAACTATATGATGCACCAGTATGAAAAAGAACACAAATATGATGAGAATGCAAAGTAAAAGTACTCTAAAGCGCACCCTGAGTACCATCAGTAGGAGTGGAAGAAGTAACAACAAAGACTCCTGATGGCTTCCCTTTCTGCTGAGCTGGACCATCCTTCTTCATATGGCTGGGCTGATGGCAGATGTGGTAATGATTGTTCCTGGTCATCTGGAAGGGAGGAACAGTGGCTACGGCTAGGCTAGGACAGCTATTGGCATAATGACCTTTCTGGTGGCATCTGAAACAAGTGATGTGAGAGAGATCGCCGAGCTGCTTTTGTGCTGAATATCCTATGCCCTGAGTACTCTGCCAGTTCTTCTTCTACTGTTGGAAGTTGAACTTTCTCTTCTTCTAGTTACTAGAAGATCCCTGAGCCTGAGGAGCTTTCACGGCCTTCTTTCCTTTGATATTAGGAGAATTCTCCAATCTGGTGGCATAGTTCATAAGAGTTGTGAATGGCTTTTCGAGGTGACTCCTCAAATTCTCGTAGGATTCTGGACGTGCTCCTAAGATATACTGCTCATTCTTCTTAAGAGGAGTGTCGATCATGCTAGAACCAAATTGAGATAACTCATTAAATTTCTTCTCGTACTCGACAAAAGTCATATCTCCTTGTTTAAGATCCATAAACTCTCTATATTAATTCGACTTGCCTGCCTCCGACATCCACTTAGTGACAAAATATTCTCTAAAAGAAGATTAAAAAGTTTGAACTAAATTTCCAAAGAGAAGGATAACCTAAAGGAACAAATAGAATCCAATTCAAAAATATCACTGAACTGATCCCAAGTGATATTTACCTCTACGGTCTGGACAGTAATAGATTTCCACCAATTTCTAGTAGCTCCTTGCAACTTCCAAGCAGCAAGCTGTTGCTTCTGAGCATCATTAATCTCAAGATCTATAAATACCATCTCCAAATTCTCCAACCACTGCTGAGCGCCAATAATACCTTCCTATCCAGTGAGCTTAGTACCTCCAAGCTGAGTGTACTAATTACTAAGCTTGGAAAATCGAACGGGCTGAATTGGAGCAGGTTCAATTGGGGGATTTCCTCGACCCCTTCCTCGAGTATTCCCTCTGGCAGCCATCTGAAAGATTCAAAAATAGATTTTAGAACAAGGATGAGATCGATTCAAATTGATATAAATATGCAAGCAAAGGAATTCTATCTAAGACAAGAGATATAATTTTAACTAAGAAGATAGATTCAAAGGAAAGATAGGTTTAGGAAAAGGGTTAAAACTTTAAAACAAATTTCATATCACTTTCTAAATCAAGTAAATATTTAAAATCCTTTATAAAACCATTTAAAACATTAAAAATTCCTTTATACTTCTAAAAATACGTTCTCTCAAGAAAAGGATTCTAAGACTGATTTTACTCATTCTAGGTTATTGTTGCCCTATCTCTAATGAGTTTTTACCCCATAGGCTAAGGTTGCCTAACAACTTGGCTTTGATACCAACTATAACAACCCACTATTTTAAACCATTCAAATCGAAAATAAACCCCACATGCGAGATTTGAATCATTCAAAACAACATATTGTTAATAAATTTGGGGTAAAATAAAACCAAATCATGGAATCACAATACAGATCACAGACACAGAATAACTCGCAGCGGAAAAATAAAACCATAGTAGTTCATGAAGCTACTACATAGACATAGTCTCAGAGAAAATACATAAATAACAAAGTCATAAAAAAATACATCGATATCTCTGATAGATAGATGGTCCACTAGTACAGAAGTAAATGATAGAAACAAATAACTAGAAATGTAAATAACTAAAATGAAATAGCAGATAGACGGCTAAAGCTCCAATAGATCTGTAGCTCCAAGTTAACTCTAATGCCGCGTCACTCAGGCTGACCCGAGCAAAAATGCCCAAAAAACAAAACACTCGGATCAGGACTAACATTCTCATGAAGGTAACTTAACTCAAATGAAACATTGATATGAAATACTCAAGTAACTTAAAGGATGTTTGGGATTTCCATCCTCTAAGGATCCGATAAACTATATCATATAATACAACATGTTATTATAATAGTGTCTACTCAGTAAAGTATCAAAATAGAATAAGTGGAATTACATTTTTACCCTTACACTATTTATAAACATTATAGTCTGTACAGTATTGTAAACTTCACCAAACTGGTGGGCTATCAGGGAGCACTTCATAGGTACAACGCAAATCAAAATCATAGTGGGCATGATCATGATAATATGACAAGGCAAACGAGGAATACCCACGGTAGGAACCGGATTGTGGGACCGAGATGGTGGTAACGCATAGCAACTACTACCGCCCACCTCAAACAACATGCCAAAATCAAGGGTGGATCCACCAATCAAATCATAAAAGTAATAGATATGGTTTAAAGGAGCGTGTTCAATAGGAGGAGCGACCTCACTTGGCTCGGCCATGGTACCTGTTTTAGTCATTTTAATTATGACTCGAAAGTCAAGGCCATCCATTATCGTTCTCTTACTTCATTCCAGTATCGTTCACCAAACCAACCTACTTGATTTTGGATTCTCCACCATGTACACGGTTGTTGAAGTGGTTTTCATTATTGGCAGAGAGTATGACAATATGTGATCCCAGTCTCTTTAACAACCAATTGTTTACATTTTTCACACTATGGTCATTTTAACATATATAATAATAAAATCATAAATTATCAACAATCAATTTTAAAATATTATCTTCACTATAATTTGAAATTATTTGACTAACAATTCAATTCATTTATATTAATAAAGTTCAATCTTTATTATTCAAATCAGATTATTATATTTCAAATATATTACCTTAAACTCGATTTGAAAATAAAACTTAACAGACTTAACTAACTCTATCTTTTAAACTAAAATATATTAAAACTAAAAAAAATAGATTTTATATTAAAGGGAAAGAAGCTAAAGTAAATATATATATTAAAACCATTTAAAAATAAATTTTAATAAAAAAATTTATTTTATTTATCATTTAAAAGTCTTAAAGTATATAAAATAAATTTCTTTAAAACCTTTATAAAATATCCTTTAAACTCAATTCTTTTAAAAACCAAATTATTTATCAATGCTTCCAAAATCGACCACGATGTCAGGTTACAGCTTTCTACCTATGGTCAAGTGATACGGATATATATCATTTCAATCTAAGTTAATTCAAATTCCGGGTATAAAAATTTCAACCCATGTCCCAAATATTTCAAATCCAATAAAAATCGTCCAGATCTATCATTTCAATCCATAATTATTTTTCCCCTATTCTACTGTTCGTTCGGGTATGTATCATTCCAACCCATAGTGATTTTTCTAGAACTAAGGGTACTTGCAGTGTGAGAGCGACATAAATAAATAAAACCGAAATATCACGTAACATACATATCAACGCATCACAAATCATAAATCACTTGTGCACAGTTTGTGTCATATAATGTCATGTCATAACATGTCATATATGAACAAACTCATATCAATAAGGTGAATTTGTACACCAAGTTTTATGCATTTCAATCAATATTTCATTTAAGTTAAATTACAGTCATGAATAATGTAAGTCAAGTGTGAGAAAAACTCACCTTTCGTGGTACGGAAAAAAGATAACGGTATAGACGAACAAAAATGACGATGGAATCGGAGCGCACTCGAAATCAAATCAAATCGGCTACAACCGAATCGATTCTGTTTATGATACAAAAAAAAACATACATAAAAATTAATTAAATAATAATAATAATATATTTATTTTGAAATCCATGCGGTAGAAAAATAAATAAACAAAACGAAATAAAAAATATAGAACATATGGAACAAAAATGACAAACAAGGTTGCATGTAACCATGCATGCTACACGCATGTACTTCATTACGCATGCTTTTCATTCCTTTTTTTAGACAACAAAATATATATGCAAAAACAAGTATGGGACCAAAATGACAAACCAACTTTGCCTGTAACCAACCTGAAAGTGACAAAAGCAAGAAAATATGCTAATACATGGATGTACCAAATGGAACAATTTGAAAGTGATGTATGCTGCATAAATAATGAAAGCATTGTCCTTATTTTTCCTAATACAATTGAACAAAACATTTTTTTTGAAGACTCAAAGACCTGCGGCAAAATGGACAAGCATTTGAATGAGAATATCAATAATGTATGGAGCATAGTTTTAAATGGACCAAAAACAAATGGGACAAGTTGAAAAAGATAATGTCACTTGTATGGGAGAAACATGTATGCTACCGTAAATACTTGATTTCAAAACTAACGTTTTTATAATGACATGGCAACAGGCATGGAACAAAAAGAAGACCAACTACCTGCATGTAACCATGCAATGCAAGCATGGACTAATGGTTGCATGACCAAAAGGGAAAACATGCTATAATTTTTTTTAACAAAACTAACGCATGGCAAATTATGAGGGACAACATTTGCATGGAACAATAGGCATGGCGCTGCACGAAAATGGTTCAAAGTAACGCATGCTACAAATAAAATAAGTAATAGAAATAGGAACAAAAATCTACCACGTGACAGGGAAGGAGCTTGGCTAGACTGAAGTAGTCGAATCTTGGTTTTGATAGACTCTTGGGTTTTCATACGAAAGATGCAAAGTTTGAAGTGATCTTTTTTTTTCCGAGGTGAAACTTCAATCCGGGTAGAGAAAAAAAAGTATGGAGAAGAATGAAGAGCTGAGGCGTAAAATTGAATGAGCACAGCCGAGATAATGTGCAGATAATGGCTCCAAATTTTGAATGGGTATTTGCGGAGATAATGCAGAGATGGTTTGAATGGAGATAGTGCGGAGATAATTAGAATGGGTAAAGGTACATGTACACTTTCTCTAACTATCCAATTTGATTTATTTTCTTAAACAATCATAGTAAGTACGATACTGACAATCCTATTAACTGCATCCGCTAACCGGTTCATAAATTCAAAACCAAACGTCTAAACACACGAAATAAAATATCGTAATGCTCATCGCCTCGCTACGGACATAACAGTACACAGAAAATCATATTATATAAAATACTAAAACTCGAGTTTATGCTATAATGGGGACAACTACCATTAATCGATCATGTAAATCGATACAAACGGAACCTACGAACTTGAAACAATAAAACGACATTTTTTCCTGAACTAGTCGCATTCAAATATAACTAACGCCAATTTCTTAAATCATTACATCTAAGTAGCTCCAAGAAAAATGAAAGAGAGAATCCAAATCAAGCTTGAGTATTCCCACCTTGAGAACCTGGGGGGAGGGGGACAAAAGAGAGAGAAAAGGAAACAAAAAATGGGTCAGACCTAAAGTCTGACGAGTCTAGTTACTTTTATCATACAAATAACAAAAAGCATCATGACAGGCATATAAACTGGATGAAGAAGATAATAGTATCGTAAGATAGGTATAACAGACTGAGTAGGATAAACAGAATAAACGTGACGAAATATATTACACTTCTCAAGTACTTTTCTCTGTACCAATACTAGCATAACAAGAACAAAATGATCCCAACCATAGCAAAAAGGTAGACTTAGGTGTACTTCTAGTAACATGATTTACCCTAACAAGAATAACAGCTAACCCAACAGGAATGACAGGTGTTACACCTAACAAGAATAACAGGCTCCCAACAAGCAAGACTAGATGTACCCTAAATACTACCCCCAATCGATCAGCTCCCTATCTCGTAAATACCCGTGTTGGCCCCATAGTAGGATGTATCACTTCCTAAAGTGGCAACCCCATTATTTTCAAGATGCACAACTATATCTACTGATGTTACAGCGTCTTATCTTCCAGAGCAAGCGGACCCATGCACGCATATGAATCCGATGGAACGCGCCATCAACACCCTCACTCAATTGACCTCTTATAATCAGCTCAGTAAGCATGCCCCTACCCTGACCTAGCTCGGATTACTCGTTTGATACCAAGACGGGTTACTGACTGAACGGATCCCACACAACATATACATGATACAAGCCTCCCTCCTAGGCTTGCATCCCCACTACTAGGATTTTAACAAGTTATGCCTAATAGTTTAACAAGGTTGCATAAACCCCCAAATGTAAAACCGGTTAAGTTTGTAAGGTATATATATATATGTACATACATACATACATACACACACGTATATATATATATATATATATATATATATATATATATATATATATATATATATATATGAACCCTTCCCATAGATTTAACAAGATTAACTTAACCCCCATGATTCAAGCAAATTTACTTAACCCCTAATCAACTTAGCAGGTTCATGTAACCCCCCACAGATTAAAATAGGTTTAAGTATTATAGGTTAACGAGTTATCCACTTATTATTTATTAATGGACTAGACCTCTCACATTAAGTCTACTACTTATGGATGTTGGATATGCCGGGCGGTTCCGGCTAGACTTCTAGCACAAGTCGGACTTAACCTCCTGTCTTAGCACCGTTACGTGTAGATTTATGCACTCGACCCCTCACATTAGATTAACCACTTGTGGACGCTGGATTTTCCAGGCGATTCCGGGTAGACTTCTACAACAAGTGTAATCTAATCTCGTGTCTAAGTGCGGTTACAGTTTCTAATTACTATAAATATAGGCATGTTCATTACTAACCAATTTTCATGTTTATCCAAGATTATGCCCCAAATCCCAGTTTGATTCATAGTATAGGTTATGCCCCAAATCAAAGTTTTAGATCAATGTATAAATTGTGCCCAAATCCCAATCATGTTTTAATATAAGTTATGCCCTAAATTAACATTCCCCGCCATTCCCAATTTCGTGCGCTCGCATATTTCAGCGATATGCCTAGGCTCGAAGGTAGCCTGGCTATAAAAATAAAAAGGGAAAGAGGGAGAGAAGAGAACAGAAATAAGCATAATAACAAAATAGGCATAACAGTCAGAGATAGGCATACTAACTGAATGGGCATATAGTGGCAGAAATAGGCATAATGGCAGAATGGGAATATGATGACAAAATTAGGCATGATAACAGAACAGGCATATCATGAATAAGCATATGAGAACTAATTAGTAGATTAGGTGAACAAGTAATAGTAGATCTGACTAGTTATGATTCAAGTTATTAACAGGTACCGATTTAGATCCAACTTGTGAACATGTCAGGATTACTTTTTACATGTTTACATCTAAAAGTAATATAGACTCGCTATGACTGGGTCTAAAGAACAGAGATGTAATTGTTGATGTTGTAGCATAGATCCTTGAATCTGTATAACCTTTTTTTTTGCAAAAGAATAGGCTATTTTAATCCGAGTTGGAGCAGCGCCTCGTTGTCTCCATTATTTTTGGTGAATAAAACAATGAGAGTGATGTCCTATTTATAGCCTAAGGTCAATGAATCGAGATTAGAAATGTATCCACGTTCACAGAAATTGATCTGCCTAGATCTAACTAGGGTCGACCCCGGGGTCGATATAGGGGTCGACAACCCTGTGTAGGGTCGACTCATGGGTCGATTTCCATAGGGGACAGGGTCAACCTCTAACGGACCGATTTCCCCACTTTTTTCCAAGTGTTTGATTTTGAATTCTGGATTTTTATTATTTATATTTAAATGGCTTATATGTATACAATCTTCAAACCTTAATATGTTCTTCATATGATGTCCGTTTTAAGCAATTGCGGAGTCTATCTGAAGCAGAATTCTGAGACGAACGCAATGGTGCAATCCCTTTTACTTAATTCCCAATATTTAATCAAGTATTCTTTAGTTTATCGTTATAGTGTTCTTTAAAATTACGGGGTGTTACATAAACCCCAAGTTCATATCTCTTAGAGACGAGAACAGTTCATTGCCACAAATACGATATATATTAACAGAAATCAGTGATACATAATCAATTTCGATGTCAGACACACAATCCATACAAGTCCATTCTAGGTCTGAACGAAACGACAATCCAAAAATCACTAAACATATTCAGACTTCATGCCACTTATAACCTGTATTGGGTGATCGGCCCAAACGAGACATCAACAATCAATTTAAACCATTCGAAGATTCTCGGTCTTCACTTATCGATTTCCAAGTCTTCAGTTTCTTTACAACGTCGTATTATTACTTGGAATGGTTTCCGAAATAATATTCGATCCCGGTCTTTCCACATAATAAGCGTACTTTAAAACAATAGTTATGGAACATATCGGATTTCCAAATTTAAATCTCCTTCCAAATTGTTGTTAATTTACATATACTCAATGTTGGATTTATTCTTGTTTCCATAAATCCCGTTATCGCCTTAACCTTCCTTGAAATTCAATATTCATTTCCAACCTTATATTTCAAAACATAATTCTTTATTCATTGGTATCTTTTTCATAAGTTTCCAAAGTTACCAAATCTTAATTTGGTTTTAAATTCCACTCACGACACTTCGAACCATTTATATTTCAGATAGAGTTTAACCAACTTATTATTCGATATCAATTCACCAACTCAAGCAAATATTCGATGTCATAACAATTTAACATTTTCCTTTCATATCGAATGTTCGACTAACCCTAACCAAAACCCATTTCCTTTCACATTTCAAACTTTCAATATCTTACTTAAAATCAGTAATATACAAATAAATATCATATGAAATTGTTTTGGCTCTTTAAAATCTTTCAAGATATTTAACAAACTCTTTTCCATAGTGTAACGTCTTGCCCTTCTGACCGCTTCAAATTTGTAATTAAACTAACTTAAAACCTCCAAATCGATGGATCGTTATTAGCTTATAGTTTAAAAACAAAATCAACACAGAAATACCAAATAAGTAAATAACACTGTAACAGCCTGCATTTTACTTATCGATAGATCATTAAATATTTTTGTTTTATTCCCTGAGGGTTGGATCACTATCATCTTTTAGTACGTAGTTTATGGGATATAAGACATGTCCATAATTTTTACCAATTTAGTGTATGACCATTTTGCCCCTATCAGTCTTGTACAGGACATAACTTTTGACTCAGATCGAATCAGAGGGTGAAACCTGTGCCATTGGAAAGGAATTGATGATTGCCTTTTCATAGAGTAGTTGCATTAAAGATTTGGCTCAGCGGTTTAGGAGGAATCACTGTTTTAAGGTTTAACGATTTGTTGTTCAGGTTTTGGAGCCTTAGTGGGCTGAGTTGGGAAGGCTCATTAGTGGATTGGTGGAATCCCATAAATAGGGGGTAAGAGAGGAGGGAAAAGGTTTACTTTCCCATTCTATCATTTGGAGGCATTGATCTTCTTCTTTCTCTAACACCTTTCCACCATTAAAAACCCAAATCCAAGGAGGGAAATCATAGATCTACACCATTGCAGGCTAGATCTACATCAATCAAAGCAAGGATTCATATGATCAAGGTGTTTGGTGGGAGGTGCTTGCTGACTGGATTCTCATTTCTACATTTAGGTTGTTTTGGAGAATCGGTGAGTGGATTACATCTCTCACATGGATTTAATGAAGTGTATGAATAGAAGATCATGTTTTCATCAAATTCAAGTGTTTTTCCTTATATCTATGCATTGTAATTTAATTTTCATATAAATCATCCTAGGATCTTATTTAGCAAGTTTAGATAGATAATTTCTATGATATTTCATACGAATGTGCAAGTTAGATCCATGGTTTTTGTTCATATGCATATTTGTGGTGATTTTGGTGATTTTGACAATATCGTTGATAGAATTATCATAATGATGATATTGTTGATTTCATAACATGCTTGTAATCCTCTTTGATGAATTGGATGAGTTAGTTTTGTAACACCCCGTAATTTTATAACATTAAAATTCACAAATTAAAGTATACTTAATTTTTAGAAAAGAATTAAGTGAAATGGGTTGCGTAGAGAAATATATATATATTGATATATATATATATATAAATTAAAAATTAAATAAATAAATATGCGAAAAAGTTCAAAACAGCGAATTGGGAGGGGAAATAACCGAATCGGCCCATTTTTGAGGTCGACCCGAGCCTCGCTGGGTCGACTAGGGGTTAATCCAGGGTGTTTGGCTGTCAACCCGTGGGCCGATTCGCTCAAATGCAGATTTTGCATTTGATTGGTTCTCATGGTTCAGGGTTAATCTAATGGTCCTAAATAACTTCCTACACCTATAAATACATCCTAATGCTAACCCTAAACCTAATTAAAATAGAATAGTTACCGTCATACAATCGCCATGGAAATCAATGGAGCCGCCGCCAACTAAGAAAGAAGAAAAGCAAATTCAATTCTAATTCTCTCAACCCTAAAGCAAAGCAAAACTCTCTCTTTTCTTCTCTGATTGGTGAGTATGATGATCTTAACAAGAATATTATCATTTTAATTAGGTTGAGTTATGAATGGATTATGAGTAGATGATGTGAATTATCATATATGTTGTTGTAAACCCCTTTTGCTATCATGTATATTGTAAATCCAATGTTATGTGATGATGATATCTTATATGTTGTAAATCATGCTATGATGATGTTATGTATGTTGAAAGTTTCTATGCTAAGTTGTGATGAATCATACATGTTAAAAAGGCCATGATGTTACCATCTATGCTAGTTAGTTCATATTAATTAAATCATCATGTTTGGGTTATGTTGATATATATGACAAGTCACATATGCAAGTTAGATTGATTAGAAAAGTTATGAACATATGCCAAGACATCTATTATGACATTTAGAATTATGCTATGACATATGTGATATCCTATGCTAGTTCACACCATCATTATGTTGCCTAAAAACCCCATATGCAAGTTTATGTATAGATTTGGGCTATGATCATATCATGTAAATTGAGACATTTAACAAGTTGACACCTGTAACACCCCACCTCCGCCAATGCCACTCTTGCAAGGACATTAGCTTTGGAGGGGCATTAAACAAGGTAAACATGCATGCAGATATCACAAGACAGAACATATAAGTAAAACAGAGTAGTAAAGCAGCGGATAAAACTTAGCATTTCAAAACCATAGTCATGTTACAACAAAGTACTTGGTCATTATTTTCCAACAACAAAGTCTAGATAAAAGCATAAACTGAAAAACTGAAATACATAAAGTACTATCCCCAAAATGAAGTGATAAACCATAGCTAGCTCAATGTCCAAAACCGTACATGAGCAAATCCAGTAAGCAAGCTGTAAAGATCCAAGCTAAGCTCCAACGTTCCCACCCTGAGAACCTGAGGGGGGGGGGAACGAAAGAAAAGAGGCGAAAGAAAACAGGTCAGTCAAAAAGACTGGTAAGCCCTACTACTATTTGTCTATGAACTAGTAAAGTTAACTGGCATGAGAAGCTGATATGAACATAAGGATAACAACATACTGGCATGATGATTAACTAACAAGATAGATAAAGGTGTCATTGCATAATTAAGGTTAAGTTTTGCACCATGGGTGTACTAGCATTCTAACATGTCAAGTAAAAACAAGAATTGATCCCTTGGCCCAAGCTTGGCCCATCATCATGAGGTGACCTAAATTAAGGTCCAACTACACGGTCTAGTCGATCGGCTCCCTATAAGCCTAACTCGTCAAGTGTCGGTGTCATACGACCCAAACATGCAATGTAGTTAAACTGCGCTAGGTACACCCTAGGGTGTATTAAGTCCTAGGGTGTCAACCTCAGACATGAATCAACTATGCGCAGTCTAGATCTACTGGTACCCGTGCCTGATTCTCCAACTCCGGACTATGTGCACGACCATAGTCCGCCTGGACCTACACCAGCGTACCTACTCAGCCGTCGTTTTGGTCGCTTACATGTTAGCCCAGTAATCGTTCCCCACACTAGCCTAGTCCTAGGGTCTTATGATACTATCAAGAGGGTTACTGCTGAAAAGGACCACGCAACTAGGGTTTCCTTAACGGGTTAAATGTGGTTAACCCGATCCAAACGTGGATTAAATTGGTTAAGTATACCCAAGGTTCGTGACTTAACCCCGATTAACCCATCCAGCCCAAATTGATTAAGTATTAAGTGGACCATGACTTAACCCTAATCAGGAGGCATTAATTAACTTAATGTGCTTTAACCTCTCACATTAGACTTTGTTGTGGTTACTAGTTAAGCCGGGCGGGTCCGGATAGCTTTACACCACAACTTGGTCTAACCTCGGGTTCGAGCACAACATGACCAACTTCTCACATTGGGTCCTATTGTTTGTAGCCACTAGTTAAGCCGGGCGGGTCCGGGTAGATTTATGCTACAAACTCAACCCAACCTCGAGTTGGCCACACTCATATTTTCTAAGTGTCATGTCCATTATGTTTCCAAAACATAATTACAAGTTAACATATCACGTTATGTTATAAAAATCATGTTCATGTCATAATTTTACCCAACCCCAACGTAATCCCATCGTTTACATAATCGCAACAACGCATAAAGGGTAAAATATGGAACTTGGCATAATCATGACAAAAAGGTGTTGAAGCCACAAGTTTATCATGGTGGCATATGAGATGTACATATGTTCATATACTTGCATATTGCATTGTTAGGCTTCAAAAGCATGCATAAAACCGAACTTAGCATATGAGTGATACATGGTGATAAATGACATGTAGAAGTTGCTAGAAGTTCACATTTAGCCTCACATGCAAGTTATCATAAGGGATATGATAACTTTCATGTTGCCAAAATGCAACCTTTGATATAAAGCTTGGAGCTTTATGCTCACAACATCAAGTTTAACTTGCATAACATAGCAATATGTGTCATACATAATGATTAAACCAACTTGCATAGCATAATGATTAACCAAACTTGCATATCATAATAATCAACCAAACTTGCATATCATAATGATCAACCAAACTTGCATATCATAATGATCAACCCCAAACTTGCATCATTCATTTAACTTTAGAGTTCAATAAAAAGAAAGTAGAAAAGGGCTTACTACGCTATGAAGACACAAATGAATATTTATTATAAAGATTGAGACGAAGCCCTTATGCAAGCACCAAAATATGAAAGCCCCAATTGAAAATTCCTTGCGCCAAATCAATAAAAATCCTTGCTTTGAAATAGAAATGTTGCAACTTGACTTGAATGCAAACTAAGAACACTCATACAAGTTTGAAAGCACTTGTATGAACTCACAATCTCTCATAGAAATAGGCTTAGGAATTTTAGCATGAGAGTGGAGGCCATGAGAGGAACAAATTTGACATAGTTTAGTTGTAGGATTGAATAATGGTGATTTAGGCTAGGTTTAGGGGTCTTTTTATAGAGGATTAGGATAGTATTAGCCATAGGATTAACCCTAGATTCAATCCAAGCCATTAAAGCATGTCTTGGGGAAGAAGTCAAGTGTAGGAACCATCTAAGGCCTTTAGATTAAAGCTGAACCATGAGAACCATTCAAATGCAAAATCTGCATTTGAGCGAATCGGCCCACGGGTTGACAGCCAAACACCCTGGATTAACCCCTAGTCGACCCAGCGGGCTTGGGTCGACCTCAAAAATCGGCCGGTTCGGTTATTCCCCTCTCCCAATTCGCTGTTTTGAACATTTTTGCATATTTATTTATTTAATTTTCAATTATATATATATATATATCAATATATATATATTTCTCTGCGCAACCCATTTCACTTAACTAAGTATACTTTAATTTGTGAATTTTTATGTTCAAATCACGGGGTGTTACATTCTCCCCTCCTTAAAGGATTTCGTCCCCGAAATCTCCAAGTTAGGAAGAACGTATCCTACTATCCATCATCCATCTACTCAAAACATCATCCACGTGCAGTCATTGTCCTTAAAGGATTCTAAATGTTGTATGATCATATGCAAAGGTGTGTGTATATGTACTTATCTAATGCAAAAATCAGGCGGTTACTGATACAGTAAACCTCCTTAATGCAAAATATGTTAGTGAAATGAGTCCATATGTATGCAAATTCCTAACATAATTTATAATCTCTACATGAGTGCACATAATATTCATCCATATGCAACATCCACGTGATAGCTCAACAAGTTTCATCCATGAATAAGTATAAGCACTCATGCATATGCAACATGAAAGTGTGTGAGCCGATCTTAGTGCCTAATGTGTATCATGCATCCACGAGTATCCACGTGCAAACACTTGCAACCACTTGCAACCATCAAGCATAACATGTTTCAAATACATGTTTCAACCAATGGTTTCTACCTAAGGTTCTCATGACAAGATCTACGAAACAAGATAAACTAGATAAACGCGGATAAAAAGAAAGATATGCTAATTAGGAAAAGAGATTGAGAATGTACCCTAAAAAAGAAATGGATAAAGCCCACGCATCTTCTCCTCGGTTTCCCAAGTTGCATCTTCGTCGGCTTCACCCCACTGAACTTTCACCAACTTGACCTCTCGATTCCTTAGCTTCTTGATCTCTGTTCCCAAGATACGAATCGGAGCTCTTCTCAAGGTTGGTTCTTTCTCTACCTCAATGTCTTCAAGAATGCTTGGTTCAACCACCTCAGCGGACTCATGTAGGCACTTTCGGAGATGCGAGACATGAAAGACATTATGCACTCCGGCTAGCTTCTCGGGCAATCCCACCTTATAGGCCATCTTTCCAATTCTCTCTATGATAGGGAAGGGTCCTACGAACCTTGGTGTCAGCTTCCCCGCTGTTCCAAAACGTACCACATTTCGCAAAGGAGAAACCTCCACGAAAACCATGTCTCCCACTTCGAATTCCAAATCTGCCCTTCGCTTGTCAGCATAGGATTTCTGTCTATCTTGGGCCGCTTTCATCCTTCTTCTTACTAATTCAACTTTCTCGGATGTGTCTCGTATCATATCGGGCCCAAGTATAAGTCTATCTGTTGTCTCCCACCAACAAGATGGTGACCTACACGGCCTCCCATATAAAGCTTCAAATGGTGCCATCCTTATGCTGGCTTGATAGCTATTATTATAAGCAAATTCTACAAGAGGAAGGTGGTCTTCCCAACTACCACCGAAGTCGAGAACACAAAGCCTCAAGAGATCTTCTAGCACTCTATTCACCCTTTCGGTTTGGCCATCCGTCTGGGGGTGATAGGCTGTACTCAAATTCAATCGCGTACCCATCGCTTCTTGCAAACTGTTCCAGAACTGGCTAGTGAAAATCGGGTCAAGATCACTAACTATGCTAGAAGGAACTCCATGCAACCGCACTATTTCTCGGAGATAAATAGACGCCAGCCCTGATGCGGTCCTCTTGCTCTTTACTGGGATGAAGTGAGCACTCTTCGTAAGTCTGTCAACTATGACCCATATGCTTGTGTTCCCTCTCCTTGACCTAGGCAATCCATCCACAAAATCCATAGAAATACTCTCCCACTTCCATTGTGGGACCTCCAATGGATGTAATAGCCCACCTGGTTTCTTTGACTCGGCCTTCACTTGTTGGCACACCATGCACCTTGAAACATACTCTGCCACATCTTTCTTCATTCCATCCCAAAAGAAACTGCGCTTCATATCTCTATACATCTTATCTCCTCCCGGATGTATAGTCATCTTCGAGTGATGCGCTTCTTCAAGAATCTATGGACCAAATCTCCCACCCGAGGAACACATAATCTCCCATCACGCCTTAGCCATCCTTTATCATCAATAGTATATCTGGCAAGGTGACTAGACGTCTCACCCCGAATCAACTTGTCCATAACTTCAACTATCTGTGGATCTTCCCTCTACGAAGCCCCAACTTGATCAAGAAGTGTGGGTCTAAGCTCAAGGGATGCTAATGAACCCGTCATCAACTCAACAGCCATCGTGAAATCAAAGGTTGCCAAGAATTCCAAGTTCTTCATCTCAATGAATAAGGGGCTTAAAGTCAATCTCCTTCTGCTTAGTGCATCCGCCACAACATTACCCTTGCCAGGGGTATAAGCTATCTCGAAGTCATAAGATGCCAAAAATTCCATCCACCTTTGCTGCCTTAGATTCAGATCTTTTTGCGAGAAGAGGTATTTGAGTGACTTGTGATCAGTATACAACTCAAACCTTTCGCCTAGAAGATAGTGGCGCCAGGATTTGAGTGCAAAGACGATCGCCGCTAACTCCAAATCATGAGTGGGATAGTTCTTCTCATGAACTTTAAGTTGCCTACCCCCATAACATATCACTCTTCCCTCTAGCATCAGAACAGCTCCCAACCCCGTGCCACATGCATCTGTGTACACGGTAAACATCTTACCACTATCGGGTAATGCCAAAACTAGAGCTGAGGTAAGGGCTCTTTTGAGCTTTTGAAAAGCAAGCTCACACTCCAAGTCCCATTCAAAGACTAAGTTCTTCTTCCTCAACTTAGTGAGAGGGGCCAAAATCTTAGCGAAGTCTCTGATGAACTTCCTATAGTAGCCCACCAAACCGAGAAAGCTTCTTACTTCGGCCGCATTCCTAGGAGTCTTCCAATCTTGAACCACAACCACTTTCGCGGGATCCACCGCTATGCCTTGCTTAGAAACTATATGTCCAAGAAACTGAACTTCCCTTCTCCATAAATGACATTTGGAGAACTTGGCTTTCAACTGATGCGCTCTAAGCATATTCATCACTTCCTTGAGATGTCTGGCATGTTCTTCCTCGTCCTTTGAGAAGATCATAATATCATCCACGAAGACAACAACAAACTTGTTGAGGAGCTCCCTGAACACCCTACTCATCAAGTCTACGAAGTAGGCGGGTGCATTAGTCAATCCGAATGGCATGACAAGCCATTCAAAGAATCCATCCGGAGTCCTAAACACAGTTTTATCAATGCTATCCTCAGCTACACTAAGCTGATGGAATCCGGTGGCTAGATCGAGCTGAGAGAAAACAGAAGCACCTACAAGCTGGTCAAAGAGATCATCAATCCTCGGTAACGGGTGCCTATTCTTCTTTGTCAGCTTGTTCAACTCTCGATAATCAACACATTGACGAAGCGAACCATCCGCCTTAGTAGCGAATACCACCGGAGCACCCCACTCGGAAATGCTTCGTCTAATAAAACCCTTCTCAGCAGCTCCTTGATTTGCTTACTGAGCTCCCTTCTCTCACGAGGGGCCATGTGCCTAACGGGCAATGATACTGGCTTGGCATTATCGATTAGATAAATGCGGAAATCTATCTCTCGTTTAGGGGGTAACCCCTTAACTTCTTCAAAGACATCAGGATAGTCTCGGACAACCTTTACAGATTGCAGATCATCGATGGACGAGTCGAGAGATTCAAGATAGCATAACATGACGGGACCTCTAGGGTTACAAGAAATTTCTAGGGTATTACCGAGGCGGGTCATGAGCCTCACCACCCTATGTTCACAATCGAGAATGGCTCCATAACTGGACAACCAATCCATGCCCAAGATTAACCCATATCCCGTGAATCCGAGAACATAAGCATTACACGCGAATTCTACAGTCAAGATAGAAATCTTCAAATCCACACAAATCATAGATAGATGGGCGGAACCCCCAATTGGATTTGAAACACAAACGGGATCCTCAGCTAAGCTAGTACTTAGGTGCAAACTTTCAACAATGTCAGAAGAAATAAAACTATGCGATGCGCCAGAATCAAATAAGGTGCGAACAGGATAATCAGAAATATAAACAAGACTTTCTACAGAAATGCTACCTCGATCCTGAACTAGAGCGGCGTTGAGAGCATGCACTTGCCCTCCAGAAGGTCCTGCACGCTGATTCTGCCCTTGCTTCTTGGGGCAATCCTTGCTAAAATGTCCGGTCTCTCCACAATGAAAGCATTCGCCCGACTTCCTCTTCCTTTTCTTACAGTCTTCAGCTATGTGCCCTACATTCCCACAGTAGTGGCATTTTCTTGGGTCCTTTGCCTTGGCCTTGTTGCCCTTGTTGTTCTTGTTGTTCTGATTGCTCTGATTTCCTCCCCACTTGGAGTCTGTCTTCTTGGCTTGGATCTCATTAGCCTTCACTTCCTTCTTGCCATTCATATCGTCTCCTTGAAGCAATGCCATGTCTACTAGACCTTCGAAAGTGGCCCCCATAGGTATATGAGATAGGGCTAAACCTTGTAGTGGCTCACTCAACCCTCGTGCAAAGCGCAAAGCCTTCTTCTGGGGAGTATTAATCATGTCCAAACCAAATCGGGCGAGCTTGTTAAACTCATTCACGTACTCCCTCACTGTCATGTCTCCTTGCTTCAAAGATATAAACTTCTCCAATTGCAAATTCGCCTCAGCTGATGATAGAAACTTAAGCCCAAATCTTGTCCTAAAGTCGGCCCAAGTCTCTATAGGCCTCGTAGCATTGGTGATCTCCCACCAATAAGCAACTTCTCCTTTCAATAACCATGCTGCCAATAGAACCCTTCTATGATCTTGCACATCAAAGATGGCGAAGAGATCTTCAGTTTCTTTCAACCAATTTCTTGCCTCCACAAAAGTCTCCGTCCCAATAAAGTTCTTGCCACCCATCGCCTTAAAGTCTTTGCAAATCTTAGCGAAATCTGCTTGCGGGTTCTGAGGAGGAGGAGGAGGAACCTCAGTTATATTGGGGGTATTTGCTGGGCCCACATCGTTGGCCCTAGCTTCCAAGTATCTCCGGAACCATCCGGGAATGGTCACTCCCTCGGGAAGGTTAAGATCGGCCGTACTGAAAAAGGAAAAAGATAGATTCAGAACGAAGAAACGAAGGATAGTGCTATGGCTTTTGGGGAAGAGCCTTTTTAAAATAACTAATCTTTTCTTGGAAAATACTTAATTGGTTTTGAAAATAGTTTTTCAAAAGGTAAGTTTCAAAAACACTTTTGCTCAAATCTTGTAAACCTTATGCTCTGATACCAAATGTAACACCCCACCTCCGCCAATGCCACTCTTGCAAGGACATTAGCTTTGGAGGGGCGTAAAACAAGGTAAACATGCATGCAGATATCACAAGACAGAACATATAAGTAAAACAGAGTAGTAAAGCAGCGGATAAAACTTAGCATTTCAAAACCATAGTCATGTTACACCGATTAACCCATCCAGCCCAAATTGATTAAGTATTAAGTGGACCATGACTTAACCCTAATAAGGAGGCATTAATTAACTTAATGTGCTTTAACCTCTCACATTAGACTTTGTTGTGGTTACTAGTTAAGCCGGGCGGGTCCGGGTAGCTTTACACCACAACTTGGTCTAACCTCGGGTTCGAGCACAACATGACCAACTTCTCACATTGGGTCCTATTGTTTGTAGCCACTAGTTAAGCCGGGCGGGTCCGGGTAGATTTATGCTACAAACTCAACCCAACCTCGAGTTGGCCACACTCATATTTTCTAAGTGTCATGTCCATTATGTTTCCAAAACATAATTACAAGTTAACATATCACGTTATGTTATAAAAATCATGTTCATGTCATAATTTTACCCAACCCCAACGTAATCCCATCGTTTACATAATCGCAACAACGCATAAAGGGTAAAATAGGGAACTTGGCATAATCATGACAAAAAGGTGTTGAAGCCACAAGTTTATCATGGTGGCATATGAGATGTACATATGTTCATATACTTGCATATTGCATTGTTAGGCTTCAAAAGCATGCATAAAACCAAACTTAGCATATGAGTGATACATGGTGATAAATGACATGTAGAAGTTGTTGAAGTTCGCATTTAGCCTCACATGCAAGTTATCATAAGGGATATGATAACTTTCATATTGCCAAAATGCAACCTTTGATATAAAGCTTGGAGCTTTATGCTCACAACATCAAGTTTAACTTGCATAACATAGCAATATGTGTCATACATAATGATTAAACCAACTTTCATAGCATAATGATTAACCAAACTTGCATATCATAATAATCAACCAAACTTGCATATCATAATGATCAACCAAACTTGCATATCATAATGATCAACCCCAAACTTGCATCATTCATTTAACTTTAGAGTTCAATAAAAAGAAAGTAGAAAAGGGCTTACTACGCTATGAAGACACAAATGAATATTTATTATAAAGATTGAGACGAAGCCCTTATGCAAGCACCAAAATATGAAAGCCCCAATTGAAAGACCCTTGCGCCAAATCAATAAAAATCCTTGCTTTGAAATAGAAATGTTGCAACTTGACTTGAATGCAAACTAAGAACACTCATACAAGTTTGAAAGCACTTGTATGAACTCACAATCTCTCATAGAAATAGGCTTAGGAATTTTAGCATGAGAGTGGAGGCCATGAGAGGAACAAATTTGACATAGTTTAGTTGTAGGATTGAATAATGGTGATTTAGGCTAGGTTTAGGGGTCTTTTTATAGAGGATTAGGATAGTATTAGCCATAGGATTAACCCTAGATTCAATCCAAGCCATCAAAGCATGTCTTGGGGAAGAAGTCAAGTGTAGGAACCATCTAGGGCCTTTAGATTAAAGCTGAACCATGAGAACCATTCAAATGCAAAATCTGCATTTGAGCGAATCGGCCCATGGGTTGACAGCCAAACACCCTGGATTAACCCCTAGTCGACCCAGCGGGCTTGGGTCGACCTCAAAAATCGGCCGGTTCGGTTATTCCCCTCTCCCAATTCGCTGTTTTGAACATTTTTGCATATTTATTTATTTAATTTTCAATTATATATATATATATATATATATCAATATATATATATATATTTCTCTGCGCAACCCATTTCACTTAATTAAGTATACTTTAATTTGTGAATTTTTATGTTCAAATCACGGGGTGTTACAGCACCTTTTGATCCTTAACATGTGTAGTTTATGCAAGTGTCACCCCTATTATGATTAGATTTATTTTAATTGTCTATATGTTGTGATAATTTATCTTTGTGCTAGGTGTTAGACTATACAAGTCTAGCCTATATTATGCGTTGAATAAGCGAACGTATAAACGTGGGGTAGGGGTAATATTAAGGATTTAATATTAAAAAGTTGGGGTGCAATTGATATGATTTTGCATGCCATAAGTGGATGGCCATAATTGAGTCAATTATGGACATCATTAAAAGTTGACTTAATTAATAATTTGAATAGGGAATTATTAAAACTGGGGTAAAAGATTTTAAGTGTTAATCAATGCTTAGGACACGAGGTTGGACTCGTTTGTGACGTAAACCTGCCCGGACCCGCCCGGAAAATCCAGTGGTCACAAATGTCAGCCCAATGTGAGAGGTCCTAGGCCTAAACTAAAGCATAACGGTTGTAAAGACACGAGGTTAGACTCTTTTATGGTGTAAGACTGCCCGGACCTGCCCGGCAAATCCAGCTGCCATAAATGTCAGTCTAGTGTGAGAGGTCTTTATGAGGTTATGGCCTGAATGAATTAAGAAATACTTAACCAGATAAACATGTAAGGTGGGACATGGGGGTTAAGTAGGTGCCTTGGGTGGCATGAGGAATCTAGGGGGTTCCCTTAGTGGCATGTGAAATACGATTAGTAAGATTTAACCAAACACACATGTAAATGAACATGACTAAGAGGGTTAACTGGGATATACTAGTGACAAGCTTAGGTGGGTAGCTTATGGGGGCCCATTTCGACCAGTATCCCAAACATATCTTTGTGGGCTCGACCCAAGTCGAGGACGGGACACACATGCTGGGTTCGACTGTAAGAGGCCAAAACGGGGAGCGGTGGCAATGCAAGTCCAACGGGTTTCATATGCGTGTGTGGACCCGGGCTGGTAGATAAGACGTTGTTGCATCGTGTAGGCATAAGCCGTGTATTCTCAAGTTGTATCGGGTTGCCACTTTAGGGGAGTGATACACCCCACTATGGGGCCAGCACGGGTATCTACGAGTAGGGAGCCGATCGAAAGTGGGTAGTGGGGTACACCTAGTGGAGATAGGGGCAGACGGCACCTATGTAGTCAGCTAGGGGTACGCAAGGCTATTTATAAAGTTTTTGTGTGAAGAAAGTGGGATCAACCTTTAGGGTGACTGGTGCGGTGCAGTGTAGTAATGTGCAGTGCAGTGTAGCAATCATTCGTTAGTAATTAGGTTTGCCTTTGACATTATCTTTCACTGCTCATCCCATACCTAATAGTTCATAGATGTTTACTTGTCTTCCAGCTTATGCCTTAGTCTAGTTATTTTGATAATAGTATTGTTAGAATTATCATACTTGCCAGATTTTATGTCTGACCCCCTCAATTTCTATCCTTTTTCCCCCTCCAGGTCCTCAGGTTGGGCCCAGCTCTAGTGGAGTTTGATTGGATTGCTTCATCTCTCTTGGAAAGCTTAGACCATTGAAATAAAGTCCATCTTGTTATCTTTTTAATGGCTATTTATGTAATGGGATTATGTATTTTGTTTTTATGAAGATGGATATTGTACTTGGTTATGATCTATGGTTTTATGATGTAACAAACATGTTTAATTTCCGCTGCAATAAAATGAAGTTTTAGATTTCCAAGTACTATTTATTATCTGTCTTGTTGTAATTTTTCTGTTCTATATTCACTTATAACCTCCATGGAAGTTAATGCATTCCCTTTGTGAGTGACATTAATGGACGTGGGGTGTTACAAGTTTCGTCGGATATATTGTTTGGCAAAGTTTTGGTTGAAATCGTAGTTGAATTGCAATATGCAGGTTTTGGGTCGGCCATGACTTGGATTGGCCATAAGTTGGATTGGCCATGAGTTGGATTGGCCATGAGTTGCATCGGCCATGAGTTGGATCGGCCATGAGTTGGATCAGCCATAAGTTGGATCGGCCATAAGTTGGATCGACCATAAGTGGGTCGACATATAGTTGGGTCAGCACAAACTTAGGTCAGCACAAAGTGGGTCGGCCTAAAGTTGCGTTGGACCAAAGTTGGGTCGGACCAAAGTTGGGTCGGACCAAAGTAGGGTTGGACCAAAGTTGGGTCGAACCAAAGTTGGGTCGGACCACAGTTGGGTCGGACCAAAGTTGGGTCGGACCAAAGTTGGGTCGGACTAAAGTTGGGCCGGCATAAAGTTGGGTCAAACTAAAGTTGGATCAGACTAAAGTTGGGTCGGCATATTCTGGTCAGCCATTTTTGCCATTTCTAGGCGGCTATTTCTGGTCGGACATTTCCGGTGATGATTTGATTTCAAAGTGAATTCAATTGGGAAGTTTGGAAGTGTTGAAAAGTGTTTGTTGTTCGTTGCATGCAACAAAAGGGGAGACAACTCAAGGATGTATTGAGTTCATGTGAAGTGATAGCTCTAAAGTGTTCTGAGCTAATTAATAGTCGTACTTGATAATGTAACGACCTGCATTCTACGCACCGAAGGATCGTAGAATATTTCTTTCTCATAAGGAGTCGTATCATCGTGTGACATTGGGGGACGACTATTGGGGTCATTTCCCATGTTCACGATTTTTGTTGGTTTTTGAATGACCGTTTTGCCCCTAGCTGATCTTGTTTTGGCCATAACTTTTTATTGGTAAGGAATTTTGACCTGAAACCACTTCCATTAGATCTGGATGATGGTTTATTTTTCTGTAGAGTGGTTATATGTGAAAAAAGGACTTACCGTGTGGGAGATACGGCTAAAATAAGGTTTAGAAGGTGAAAAGCTGCTTAACCGGGCCAAATAAGGTGATTAGTGAATGGGCCCATAACCCATTTCGGGATTAGGGTTATGAGGAGGATGAAATGAGTTAGGTTTTCATTCTATTTCAGTTTTCTAGCCATCATTTACCTCTAAGAAATCATAACAATGGCCTCTACCTTCTAATTTCATCCCAAATTGCTCTCTAATCAAGTTTTAGCCTAATCTACGTCAAATCAAGGAGAAATAGCGCCAAATTAGAGTTGGAGTTGCTGTGTTGCATAAAGATTCAACTCAAATCAGAGATAGTTTCAGATCTAAAGTTAATTTGTGGCTAAGGTGAGTGATTTGCATTGTTTACACTAATTATGGTTAATTAAGGGTAATTAGTGTTAATTAGCGAATTTAAACATGATTAAAATCTGGAAAAATATTTATGAATTTCAAAATATTGTTTTAGGATAGAAATTTGGGTTGATTTGGTTAGGTTTTGCTAATCCTATCATTAGATTTGCTTAAACATGCTTAAGGGGAAAACATAGGTTTTTGGGTTTTTTTGATTGGATTATAGGGCTCGGATCGGATCGGTGGATCGGGCAAGGGGAGTACGAACCGGATCAGAACTTAGCACTAGCGGAGCCTTGGTAAAAAGGAAGGCCATTTGCAAAGAGTTGGAGTTGGGTGGGGATCAGATCAGAGCTGAGCATGGGATCGGATCGGAGGAGAGCAACTGGTGTAACGGATGGAGATGACCAAACCGACCCAGATGCAGTGCCACAACCTAACTGGCCTGGAGGGTGTTGACCAAACCGACCCAGATGGATTGCCACAACCGAACCGACCTGGAGGGTGTTGACCAAACCGACCCGGATGGAGTGCTGCAACCGAACTGGCCTTGGGGGTGTTGACCGAACCGAACCGAATGGATGACCAGGAGCTGAAGCATGTCGAACCGAACCAAGGGAAAGCCACCAAACCGAACCGGATGTATGCTACTACTTCTACGTGATGAATCTTCTGAAGACCAACTCCAATTCGACTAAAACCCGAGATGCAAAGGAGGTCCAGATAGGAGGTTATACTCAGGATCCAAATGGGATCAACGAATTGGCTTCATGATTGGACTTTGCTGCTGGACGTGTGCAAAGGGGTTATCGACTTCTACAGCTTTGATTCACCACCGAGACGGATGTTAGGCTGCGTATTAGTGCAGTGGGGTAGTTATTACTCCATAGGGCAGAGTGATCGTAGCATGGCTGTGATCCAGTGCAGTGGAGTCACCATGACTTCATGGGGCAGAGTGGACATAGCAAGGATTAATGGCTATGGATCAGTGCAGTGGAGTCTTCATGACTCCATTGGGTAGAGTGATCATAGCAAGGATTTGGGTGATCAAAGTGGTGGATATCGTATGCTTTACTTACTGAGTGAGAGATGTGAGGATGGTTGCTATGCTTGATTTTTTGCCATCATTATGACATGCACACCCCATCCCCCGTATCTTTACACCATATGTTAGTGTCACCTTAGAGTATTGTACATCTTGTTGTGCTAACTCTTCGGTTGCAGGTTCAGGTATGGTTTAGTATACCTGTTATTGTTCTGTTTTGCTGCTTATCGCTCATACCAGACTTTTGTCTGACCCAGAGTTTTATGTCTCTTCTTATTACTCTGGGTGCTCTTAAACGAGCAGACTAGAGACAGGTTAGCTGGTTGTGCACGAGTAGCCGTCCGGAGACGAGCATGAGGCTTATATGCACTATTCTATATATATGCTCCCCGTGTCGCTGCTGGTCACTACTTTGGGCATTAGTAATGTACCTTTCCTTTACTTTGCTATAGAGACAATTTTAATAGTTGTAATAAAGGTGATGTGGAACATAAGTTGTAATTGGATTTTTCGCTGCTATGATGGTTTAGTTTTCAGCTTATGCACTATCTCGCCTATTTTATGTCAAGTATGTTATTATTATATTTTATTCCATGCGCTATGAGACATTCTACAGGTTCCATGCTAGTTCAAATTCCCTTCGTTTCCTTTCTTCGGTGATCATCCTGTGCTGGTTGGACAGCGGCGCAACGCACTTTCATTGGAAATGTCGGCTGGTGCGGGGCGGGCCGTCACATTTGGTATTTGGTATTAGAGCTCTAGGTTGCGTAGTTAACCTAGGGAAGACACCAGAGTGGGATGGTACGTATATGAGAGCGCGTATTTGTGATATTTTGGTTTTCAAAAGCTATATATATACTATTAGTATATTCAAGGATGAAGTCTCATTGCACTGGCACCACTGAAGAGATGGATAATCGTTTTCTCCTTACATATTGAACAATGAGCCGATATACAAGGGGTACTGGTAGAGAAGCTAATAATGGGAATGATCCTAATATGAGGACGATGTTCACTGACTTCATGAGAGAGATGCTTAAAAATGTGCAAGGAGCAGTTCCCAATGCTGCAAATGGTGGTGGTGTAGTGGTGCAGGCGCGTAGAGCCGATTTCGCCAATCTATGCAAGGATTACACTAGTCTTAGTGGAAAGTCATTCCGTGGAACGGAATCAGCTACAGAAGTTCAGGATTGGTTGGATAGCTGTGAGCGTATCTTCGAAGACTTGGGTATTGAGGATGCGACGAAGAGAAAGCTAGCATCTCGTCAGCTGCAAGGACAGGCGATGAATTGGTAGAATGCTATTAAGGCAATTACTCTAGAGGATCAAGTTACTTGGGATCTGTTTAAGGCTCGATTTAGTGATAAGTTTATCCCAGCTGCTGAGAAATCAGAATTGTTTAGGAAATTTTTGGAGTTTAAGTAGAATGTTAGAGCAGTCTCAGAGTACATTGCTGAGTTCAATACTTTATCAAAGTATGGATTATCCCTCATTGACACTCCCAAGAAGAAGAACAAGAAGTTCATAACTGGTTTAGATCAATGCTTGGGGGAAAGGCTTATAAACCATATTGATGAGACTTTTGAATCGATTGTTGGGAAAGCATTGAGGTCAGAGAGCCTTTATCCTAAACCCAAGACTGAAGTCGTTGTCGCATCTGCAGAGGGGCCAAAGCCGCAAGCAAGCGGTGGAGGCAAGAATAATTCTCAGAATAAAAGGAAGCAGAGTTAGAACCAAGCTAAGGATGGTCAGAAAAAGAGCAAGAAAGATGTTGAGTGCTTTAGCTGTGGCAAGAAGGGCCATTATGCTAAAGAATGTCGAGCAAAGCCAGCGGATAGGAAGTTCTTCAACTGTGGCCAAGTGGGACATCACAAGGACAAGTGTCCGCAATCCCCTAAGGAGAAGTAGATTGTGAAAGCATATGCTCTTAATGTTATTCCTTCTTCGTCGAGTGCCCCAACCGCGATGGAGAAAGGAAAGAATGTCGTCATTCAAGGTATGCTTTCTGTTTATGATGTTCCTGTTCGAGTATTGTTTGACACCAGAGCTTCCCGTTCCTTCATATCTAGTGACCTTGTAGATAGGTTGAGATTGGAACCCGAGATAGTCGATAGACCTTTAGCGGTGACGAACCCGATTGGTGGTTCAAATAACCTTAGCATGATTTGTCGTAATGTGGTCTTATCGAGTCATGGATGCATGTTTGTTTGTGATTTCTTTGTTTTGGGCTTTACTGGGTTTGGCACTATTTTGGGAGTCGATTGGCTCCAAAGATAAGGGGTGGTGGTAGACTGTGAGGGCTTTTTGGTGACAGTTAGAGCGGATGATGGGCGGAGGGTAGTGTTTGGTGGTCTACCTAGTGATAGGGTAATGGCTAGTTTTCTAAATTCGCTCGGCATCCCGCATGATGAGTTGTCAGATGTGCCCGTGGCTGGCTAGTATCCGGACGTCTTCGAGGAAGTGACCGGACTTCCACCACACCGAGAGATTGAGTTTCTTATTGATTTAGTGAAATATTCCAGACCTGTAATGATGCCACTTCGTCGTATGGCACCAAGGGAGCAGCGAGAACTCGGGGTGCAAGTAAGCAATTTGTTGAAGAAGGGATTTATCAGAAGAAGTGTTTCTGAGTGGGGAGCACCAGTTGTGTTTGCTAACAAGGCAGATGGTTCCCTTCGATTGTGTGTAGACTACCGCGAGTTGAATAAGGTGATAAGGAAGAATAAGTATCCTCTACCGCGGATAGATGATTTGTTTGATCAGTTGAGTGACGTGAGAGTGTTCTCCCAGTTGGATCTCGCGACAAGTTTTCATCAACTTAGGGTGGAACCTGAGAGTATAGCTAAAACGGCCTTTCGGACCCCGTCTGGATTCTATGAATAGGGTATTTAGAGATCAGTTGAATAAGTATCTTCTTTTGTTCATAGATGATATCTTGGTTTATTCAAGGACAACGGAAGAACACAAGGAACACTTGAGGATAGTTATGGAGGTGTTGAGAAAACACCAATTGAAAGCAAAGTTTTCTAAGTGCCACTTCTGGAGGAGGGAAGTGAGATTCTTGGGCCATGTTTCATTAAATGATATTGCCATGGACCCTGCGAAGGTGGCTATGGTACAAGATTGGTCTATGCCCAAGAATGCAACAGACGTAAGAAGTTTCTTGGTGTTGGCTGGATATTATCGTAAGTTTATCCCAGACTTCTCCAAGATAGCTGCACCGTTGACTCAGTTGACCAAGAAAAATCAAGCTTTCCTCTGGGACGAAAAGTTCAAGAATGAGTTTAAGAGTCTAAAGGAAAAGTTGACATGTGCACCAGTGTTAGTCATTCCTAAATGGAATAAAGAGATGACGGTATACACAGATGCCTGTGGTACCGGACTAGGTCCTATATTGATGCAACTAGGTAGGGTTGTAGCTTATGCTAGTCAGTAACTGAAACCGCATGAGAAAAGGTAACCTACTCATGATTTGGAATTGGCAGCGATCATGTTCGCATTGAAGATGTGGATACATTATCTCTTGGGAGAAAGAGTTGTTTAAATCGGTAAAGTATCTTTTCTCTCAGAAGGATCTAAATCTCTGACAGCAAAGATAGTTATAATTTTTGGCTTCCTACGATTTCGGTATCGCATATACACCAGGAAAGGGCAATGCGGTAGCTGATGCATTGAGTAGAAGACATGCCAAATTAGGGGCTATGTTTCTAGAATGGAAGCAACTGGAGTACATCGCTGGGTATGATTTCAGACCAAAGCGTGAATTGGATCTAGAAGTATTAGCAAGTTTGATGATCAGACCCACTTTGATTGAGAGGATTGGTTCCAGTCAAAGATACGATCCTAACCTATTGGAAATCATCTCCAGGTTAGAGATGGGTATCGACGAGGAGATGAATAAGTATGGGCTTGATCGAGATGGATGCCTCAGAAAGAATGGAAGACTAATTATGCCCAATGTCAATGGATTGAGAGATGAAGTGCTTAGAGAATGTCATCACTAGAAACTGACCATACATCCCGGTGGTAACAAAATGTATCAAGATATGAGGCGGACCTACTACTGGGAAGGGATGAAATGAGATGTTGGGAAGTTTATATCCAAATGCATGAATTGCCAGCTAGTTAAAGCTGAGCAAAAGAAACCTAGTGCTTTGATGCAACCATTAGAAATTCCAGAATAGAAATGGGAACAAGTCTCAGTGGATTTCATTGATGGGTTACCAAGGACTAGATCGGGCCATGATAGCATTTGGGTGATTGTGGACCGACTGACCAAGAGTGCAAGGTTTATATCCGTCAAGTCGAATAGAACATTAGCTAAGTTAGTAGAACTATATATGAAGTGGGTAGTGAGATTTCATGGAGTACCCAAAGGCATAGTGTAACACCCTAAATTTTCTATGACTATTAAAAGAATGAATTTAAGAATACTTAATTGTTAAATTGAAAATTAAGGGAAACGGGCTATTCCATTGCGGTCGTCTTGAAATTCTGCTTGGAATATAGTCCAAGTTTTCGAAAATCAGACTTCATATGAAGAAGTTATGACCCTTAGAAGTTTCAGTAATTTTATATAAATTAAAAACAGTTCAGATTAAAATTCAAAATTCAAACGAGGAAGCGGGCTGGGCGGTATTTTCCCGCCCAAGTCCAGGTCGACCAAGGGGTCGACCAGGGGGTCAATCTCCCCTATACAGGTCGACCAGGGGGTCGACCAGTGGGTCGACCTACCTCCGGGGCAGATCTGAAATGAGACGATCCTGACTTGTTGCTAAGTCTTTTCCTATCTGTTGTTGAGTCACTAGGATATAAGTGGCAATTCTGGATAACTCTATCTAGTCTGGACAGTTGTGATTGCTTCTATGATAATCTAACATCTTATGTTGATTTAAACTTCTATATAAGCACGCATAGACTCAAGCCCTAAACCTAAACTAAATTAATCTCCTGGCCTCCATGCTGCTGCTAGAATAGTTTTTCTTCCTAAATCTTAGGAATTACAAGTCAGAATCCTAATACAAACGACGAGCGAATTATTCTCTTCTCTAACCTGTCTTTGTGAGTACAATTTCTTTCACAAAATAATTAATAAATTTATGATGATTTATAATTTTGATTAGGGGAACATGCCTGTTGAATCATGTGATGTTGTTTAACTTTGTTATCGTCTGTTGGTGAACATATGACAGTTTTGTTAATTTATATTGGTAGATCTATTTCATATATCCAATCACATATGTTTAACTTGATTCATTTTATATGAAAGTTTGGGATGTAAATCATATGCTAGTTTGTATGTGAATCTTATACAAGTCTGTTTTTACATGTTCTAGATTTTATGTGAATCTTATGCAAGTCTGTATGCGAATTATACACAAGTTTATATGTGAATAAAGTATATACATATGCTAGTTTATATGTGAAACATGGGATATTAGTTTACATGTTTAAATTCATATGCAAGTCTGTAGGAATCCATATGCAAGTTTAGGTGAAAACTATATTCACATTTTTAGGTGAAAACTATATTCACATATGCAAGTTTAAGTGAAAACCATATTCACATATGCAAGTTTAGGTGAAACCCTTATTCATATATGCAAGTTCACAATTTCATGTTTAGATCTATATTTAGATCCATGGTAGTTTATGCAAATTTATGTTCTATATGTCCATTGCCTATGCAAACTTATGTTAAAATTCTTATTCGCAAGTTAGATCTATTTTATGTGTTATGCAAGTTGTGATGTTGCTTTTTTTTATGAGTTAGACTATTTGCGGGTCTAACATATTTTATCTTAAACGTACAAACAACATGGGATAATGGGAAAATATTAAATAATACATATTGTGAATTGGCATAAAATGGCTTTAAAGCCATGTAATTAATTTGAGACATTAATTGGTATAATTTATATACCTGAAAAGTATGGACATAATTTAGGTGACAATTATGGACATAGATTAATTTTGAAATGATTGACAATTTGAATAAGGATATTTAATTCATATTGGGGTGAAATAATTATGTGTAATAATAAATGCCTAAGACACGAGGTTAGACTCGTTTGTGGTATAAGACTTCCCGGACCCGCCCGGCAAATCCAGCAACCACAAACGGTAGTCTAATGTGAGAGGTCGAAGGCATAAATTAAATGCGTAACAATTGTAAAGACACGAGGTTAGACTCATTTGCGGTATAAGACTTCCCGGACCCTCCCGGCAAATCCAGCAACCGCAAACCGTAGTCTAATGTGGGAGGTCTTACAAGGTTACGGTTATAATGAATTAAGTAACACTTAACCAAGATAAACACGTGGTGGGACATGGAGGTTAAGTGGGTGATATGGGTGACATGTGAAATACGATTAGAAACACTTAACCAAATTGAAACATGTAAGAAGACATGAATAAGAAGGGGTTAAGTGGAAAATCTTAGTGGGGACCAAGCATAGGTGGAAAGCTTGTGTCAAGCATGGGGGACCCTTTTCAAACCAGTAACCCATTAAGTATCTTTGTGAGCTCGAGTTAGATCGAGGACGGGACACGCTTACTGGGTTTGATTGTAAGAGGTCAAAACGGGTTGGCGGTGGCAACGCAAGTCCAACGGGGTCATGTGCGTGTGTGGGCCCGGGCTGGTAGGTAAGACGTTGTTGCATCGTGTAGATATAAGTCGTGCATCTTTAGTGGTATCGGGTTGCCACTTTGGGGAGTGATACACCCCACTGTGGGACCAGCATGGGTATCTACGAGTTAGGGAGCCGATCACATGGGGGTAGTGGGTACAACTAGTGGAGATAGGGTTAGGCGGCACCTATGAAGACAACTAGGGGTACACGAAACTACCATTATGATTATTATGTTCAGTAGGCGGGATCAACTTTTTGGGTGACTAGTAATGGTGCAGTATAGTAATTATCCTATAGTGATTAGGAGCGAGATTAACGCCAGAATATTCCTCTTGTTTGTTTTGTCTTGCCAACTTGTTTTACATTCATTCCTTGTTTTACCAGTTTATGCCTTATCCTGATTACTTAAATAATTATATTGTTAAAGTTATTGGACTCGCAAGATTTTATGTTTGACCCCCTTTGTTTTTGCCTCTTTTCTTCCTTCCCCCCCAGGTTCTCAGGGTGGGACTAGTGCCAGTGGAGCTTGATTTGGATCTTTCTCTCTCTTTTGGAAGTGCTTGGATTGCCGAAAGTAAAGTTTTGCTTATCTCTTTTATGGCTACTTATGTTGGGGTTATGCTTTTTTACTTTTTGTACTCAGAAAATAATTTGTCAAGATGGATACTAAGTGTACTTGGTTTTATTGTTGGTTTTTGATGTTGTTGTAACCAAACTATTTCTCCGCTGCAATAAAACTGCTTTTATTTTTCAAGTACCTATATATTTATTTGTCTTGTTATATTTTGTTCTATACATGAATAATACTCCATGAAAGTTAATGCATTCCCTTTGAGAGTGACATTAATGGACGTGGGGGGTTACATGTGGTATCAGTGCTGAAGGTTACAAGAACAGATAAGAGATTTTGAAAAACTGTTTTTCAAAAGCAATTTATAAAGGAATACTTTCAAAAATATGTTTTAAGGAGAGTATTTTCAATAGAAAAGTTTGTTTTAAAAACATAACCCCCAAAAGCCATATATCCTTCCTTTGATTCTCCATTTTGAATCTCTTCCTTTTTCTTTCCAGCATGTCTAGGATACTCGAGATACCCGAGGGCGTTCCGATACCAACCTAGTTCAGAAGGTATCTGGAGGCTAGGGCCACCGCCGCAGGCCCAGCCGACATTCCTCCTCCCCCAGCTGCAGCCGCTCCTCCTCCTCCCCCTCACCGCATTGATACTTTTTCGAAGATATGAAAAGAATTTCAGGCAATGGGCGGAAAACCTTTTCACAGGTCAGAGACGTTTGTTGAAGCTTGAAATTGGCTTAAGGAGGTGGAAGATTTGTTTGGTATCTTCGAGATAGATGTAAGGAAGGTCTAATTATCCGCTTGGTTAATGAAGGAAGAATCCTCGTTTTGGTGGGAGGTCACGAATGGAGAGCGTCTAGTGGAAACATGGATGGATATCAGGCACAGGTTCGAGATGAAATTTCTCTCATGAGAAGAAGAGAATTTATACATGGAGAGGTTCTTGGCGTTGAAGAAGGGGAATTTATCAGTAAAGGAGTACGTCAACAAGTTCAATAAGTTGGTGAGATTTGGCTTATACTTGGTAAACACACCTGAATAGAAGGCCCTGAGATTTGTTAAAGGTTTGAACGAGCCACTACATGGGTTGGCTATGAACCACATTCCTATGGGGACTACCTTTGAGAAACTGGTTGACATGGCGCTTATGCATGAAGAGGAGAAAGGTGCTAATGCTAATAAGGCACTGGAAAAGAAAGGGGATCAAAAGAAGTCACAGCAGCAACCTTAAGAAAGGTGGTAAGGATAACAATAGCAAAGGAAAGAAAAGGTGCTTTAATTGTGGAACACCAGGCCATCTGAGCAAGGACTGTAAGAAGAAGAAGAAGACTGGCTGTTTCAACTGTGGTGAGGCACGACATCTGATTAAGGACTGCCCGAGAAGACAAAGGCAAGGGCAGAGGACAGGGTCTACTTCTGGAGGGCAGGTTCAGGCTCTGATGGCACCAGGGCAGGCAAGAGGGCAGGTTCATGCTTTGATGGCACCAGGACAGGAGAGAGGTAGAAACATTTCTGTTGAAAGTTTGGTTTTTCTGTTTGATCATCCTGTTCGTACTTTGTTTGATTCTGGTGCTTCACACTCATTTGTGTCTGCTTCGTTAGTTGAAACACTGCACCTAAATACTAGTCTAATTAAGGATCCCATAGTAGTCTCAAATCCTATTGGTGGTTCGGCTCATCTTTCAATGAATTGTCAGGATTTGAGAGTGTCTATCTTGAGCGTTGAGTTTGAATGCAGTGCCATTGTTCTTGGCTTCACGGGCTATGGGTTGATTCTAGGTATGGATTGGTTATCCAGTAATGGTGATATCCTCGATTGTGAAAAGAGAGTGGTTAGACTTATGACTCACCTCGGTAACACTCTCGAAATCTCTTGTAATCCCATACATTCTGTTATGCTTAGCTACCTAGAATCTCTTGATGCGTCTGTTGAAAACTTGCACTTTGTTAGAGTAGTCCGTGAATACTCAGATGTATTTGAAGAAGTGAAGGGCTTACCTCCAAAGCGGGAGATAGACTTCCGCATATACCTTGTTGATAATGCAAAACCCGTAGCTATACACATTAGACATATGGCTCCAAGGTAGAGAAAAGAGCTCAGTAAGCAAGTCAAAGAGTTGCTCGAAAAAGGGTTTATAAGGCAGAGTATTTCTGAATGGGGTGCTCCATTAGTATTCGCAACCAAAGCGGATCGTTCACTTCGCCTACGCATTGATTATAGGGAGCTAAACAAGCTGACCAAGAAAAATAGGCACCCACTTCCAAGAATAGACGACTTGTTTGATCAGCTTGTAGGTGCGTCGTTTTCTCCCAACTAGATCTGGCTACCGGGTTTCATCAGCTAAGAGTGGCTGAAGACAACATTGATAAGACCGTGTTCATAACCCCGGATGGTTTCTTCGAATGGCTTGTCATGCCTTTCGGCTTAACAAATGCACCCGCTTACTTCGTTTACTTGATGAGAAGGGTGTTTAGGGAGTTCCTTAATAAGTTTGTGGTGGTCTTCGTAGACGACATTTTGATTTTCTCGAAGAATGAAGAAGAGCATGCTTTGCATTTAAGTGAAGTCATGGATACTCTTCGTGCACATCAGCTGAAAGCTAAATTCTCCAAATGCCATTTCTGGAGAGAAAAAGTGAGGTTTCTTTGACATGTGGTGTCCAAAAAGGGGTTAGCTGTGGAACCTGCAAAAGTAATTGCGGTGCAATATTGGAAGGTTCCATGGAATGCAACCGAAGTCCGAAGCTTTCTCTGGCTAGCGGGCTTTTACCGAAAGTTCATTAAAGACTTTGCAAAAATCTCAGCCCCACTCACAAGATTGACAAATAAGAACCTAACTTTCGCTTGGGATTTCGATTACGATATTGCTTTCCAACGTTTGAAAAGGGCTCTAACAACAGCCCCAGTTGTGACATTGCCTGATGGGAGCAAAATGTTTACCATATACACAGACGCATGCGGTACACGGTTGGGCACTTTCTTGATGCAAGAAGGCAAGGTAGTTTGTTATGAGGGAAGGCAATTGAAGGTACATGAGAAGAGCTACCCAACTCATGATTTGGAGCTAGCTTCCGTTGTTTTCGCTCTAAAGTCATGGCGTCATTACCTACTAGGAGAAAGGTTTGAATTGTTTACTGACCATAAATCATTAAAGTACCTTTTCTCATAGAAAGATCTTAACTTAAGACAACAAAGGTGGATGGAATTTTCGGCTTTATATGATTTTGAGATTTCCTATACCCCTGGCAAGGGCAATGTGGTAGCTGACGCCTTGAGTAGAAAGAAGCTGACCTTGAGTCCTCTCTTTGTAGAAAGGCAAGGCTTGGAGTACATGGCAAACTTTAACTTTAGACCTCATCTGAAATTGTACTTGGTCTATTAGCATCGCTAGAAGTGCGGCCTACTCTTTTGGACTCAATAGGAACCGCGCAACGAGAAGACCCTCAGGTAGTTGATATGATGGATAAGCTAGTTAGGGGTGAGACTTCTAGTCACCTCAATAGATACTCCGTCGATGATAAGGGTTGGTTGAGACGGGATGGAAGGCTATGTGTCCCATAAGTAAGGGATTTAGTGAAGACCGTTCTCGAAGAAGCACACCATTCTAAGCTGACCAAGCTGACCATACACCCAAGAAGAGACAAGATGTATAAAGATATAAATGGGTCTTCTTTTGGAATGACATGAAAAGGGATGTAGCTAAGTTCGTCGCTAAGTGCTTGATATGCCAACAAGTCAAAGCGGAGCAGAAGAAGCCTGGTGGTCTGCTTCATCCTCTAGAGGTCCCACAGTGGAAGTGGGATAGCATTTCGATGGACTTTGTTGATGGGTTACCTAGGTCAAGAAGGGGGAATACCAGTATTTGGGTAATAGTGGACATACTCA
The DNA here is from genome assembly GCA_030737875.1 of Allium sativum. Taxonomy (NCBI): domain Eukaryota; kingdom Viridiplantae; phylum Streptophyta; class Magnoliopsida; order Asparagales; family Amaryllidaceae; genus Allium; species Allium sativum. The sequence goes on from CM060910.1 coordinate 354,981,349, forward strand.
CTAAAAGCGCTCACTTTATACCCGTTAAGAGTAGAAGGACTGCCTAGTCCCTAGCATCCATTTATCTTAAAGAGATAGTTCGACTCCATGGGATACCCTCCAGCATAGTGAGTGATCGAGATCCTATCTTTACGACCGAGTTTTGGAAGAGTTTGCAAGAAGCTGTAGGCACACAATTATGCTTAAGCATTGCCTATCACCCCGAAACCGATAGTTAGACGGAAAGGGTGAACAGAGTATTGGAAGACCTCTTGAGATTGTGCATTCTTGACTTTGGAGGGACATGGGAGGATCATCTTCCTTTGGTGGAATTCGCTTACAACAATAGCTACCAAGCCACCATAGGCATGGCGCCCTTCGAAGCTTTATATGGAAGACCATGTCGATCACCAACTTGTTGGTGGGAGTCTACAGACAAGCTCGTACTTGGGCTAGACATGATTAGAGAAACCTCAGAAAAGGTGGACTTGATAAGGAGATGGATGAAGGCTGCATAAGATAGACATAAGTCCTACGCAGACAAAAGAAGGACCGGCCTTGAGTTTGAGGTTGGAGATAGGGTGTTCCTTAAAGTATCTCCTTTAAGGGATGTCATTCGCTTTGGGTCCGTAGGAAAGCTGGCACCAAGATTTGTAGGACCGTTTCCTATCGTTGAAAGGATTGGGACGATGTCTTACAGAGTAGAGTTACCCGAAAGATTGGCTGGAGTTCATAATGTTTTTTATGTTTCTCAACTACGAAAGTGCTTACATGAGTCTGGGAAGTTGTGGAGCCAAGTATACTAGAGGAATTAGAAGTGGAACGAGAAGCGACTGTGAGAAGAGTTCCAACTCGTATCTTGGGAACGGAAGTCAAAAAGCTACGCAACCATAAAGTCAAGCTTGTTAAAGTTCAATGGTGTGACGCTGAGGAAGACGCGACTTGGGAAACTGAGAGGAAAATACGCGCAGCCCACCCTTTTCTTTTTGTGGTTACCTCCTTGATCTCTTTTTCCGTAAGTTTATTCATGCTTATATCTATATTTTAAGTATATCTCCTCGGTCCTACTCTTTATCCTTAGGAAGGAACTAATGGATGTAAACAAGTATTTGAAACATGTTATGATTGATGGTTGCGAGTGGTTGCAAGTGGTTGCTCGTGGATGCATGTACACACATGTTAGGCTCTAGATCGGCTCAATCACTTCCATATTGCATATAAATATGTGTGCATATTTAAATTAATGGATGTATAATGGTTGTGTTATCATATGGATGCTGCATTTTGATGAATGGTTGTGCACACATGTAGAAGTAATATGTATCGTTAGGATTCTTTTGCATGCATAATGGATGCATGACACTATCATGATTTTCATTAAGTAGGTCAACTGAATCAGTGGACCGCTGATTTTTCATTGGATAAGGAACATATACACACACTCTTTGCATATGTTCATACAACATTAGAAATCTTATAAGGACAATGGATGCCTGTGTATGATGGTTGAGTAGACGGATGATTGGATGGTAGGATATACATTCTTCTTGAATTGAAGATTTCGGGGGCGAAATCCTTTAAGGAGGAGAGAATGTAGCACCCTGAATTTTCTGTGACTATTAAAAGAACGAATTTTAGAATACTTAATTTTTAAAGTGAAAATTAAGGGAAACGGGTTACCCATTGCGTTCGTCTCGAACTTCTGCCTGGAATAGAGCCCAAGTTTTCGAAAATCAGACTTCATATAAAGAAGTTATGACCCTCAGAAATTTCAGTAATTTTATATAAAATAAAAACAGTTCAGATTAAAATTCAAAATTCAAAATTCAAACGAGGAAGCGGGTTGGGCGGGATTTTTCCCGCCCAAGGCCAGGTCGACGAGGGGGTCGACCAAAAGGTCGACCTCCCCTATACAGGTCGACCTGGGGGTCGACCTACCCCCGGGGCAGATGTGAAATGAGATGATCCTAACTTGTTGCCTGGTATTTTCTGATCGGTTGCTGAGTCACTAGGGCATAAGTGACAATTCTTGATAACTCTATCTAGTCTGGACGGTTGTGATTGCTCCTATGATAATCTAACGGCTTATGTTGATTTAAACTTCTCTAAAAGCACGCATAGACTCCAGCTCTAAAACCTAAACTAAATTAATCTCTTAGCCTCCATGCTGCTACTAGAATAGTTCTTCTTCCTAAAGCTTAAGAATTGCAAGTCAGAATCCTAATACAAACGACGAGCGAATTATTCTCTTCTCTAACCTGTCTTTGTGAGTACAATTTCTTTCATAAAATAATTAATAAATTAATTATGATGAGTTATAATTTGTATTATGAGAACATGTCTGTTGAATCATGTGATGTTATTTAATTTTGTTATCGTCTGTTGGTGAACATATGACAGTTTTGTTAATTTATGTTGGTAGATCTATTTCATATATCCAATCACATATGTTTAACTTGATTCATTTTGTATGCAAGTTTGGGAAGTAAATCATATGCTAGTTTGTATGTGAATCTTATGCAAGTCTGTTTTTACATGTGCTAGATTGTATGTGAATCTTATGCAAGTCTGTATGCGAATTATACACAAGTTTATATGTGAATAAAGTATATACATATGCTAGTTTATATGTGAAACATGGGATATTAGTTTACATGTTTAAATTCATATGCAAGTTTGTAGGAATCCATATGCAAGTTTAGGTGAAAACTATATTCACATTTTTAGGTGAAAACTATATTCACATATGCAAGTTTAGGCGAAAATCATATTCACATATGCAAGTTTAGGTGAAACCGATATTCATATATGCAAGTTCACAGTTTCATGTTCAGATCTATATTTAGATCCATGGTTAGTTTATGCAAATTTATGTTCTGTATGTCCATTGCCTATGCAAGTTATTGGCTATGCAAACTTATGTTAAAACTCTTATTCGCAAGCTAGATCTATTTTATGTGTTATGCAAGTTGTGATGTTGCTTTTTTTATATGAGTTAGACTATTTGCGAGTCTAACATATTTCATGTTAAACGTATGGACGACGTGGGGATAATGGGAAAATATTAAATAATACATATTGTGAATTGGCATAAAATGGCTTTGATGGCATGTAATTAATTTGAGACATTAATTGGTATGATTTATATACCTGAAAATTATGGACATAATTTAGGTGACAATTATGGACATAGATTAATTTGGAAATTATTGACAATTTTAATAGGAATAATTAATTCATACTGGGATGAAATAATTATGTGTAATGATAAACGCCTAAAACATGAGGTTAGACTCGTTTGTGGTATAAGACTACCCGGACCCGCCTGACAAATCCAACAAGCACAAATGGTAGTCTAATGTGAGAGGTCGAAGGCATAAATTAAATGCGTAACAATTGTAAAGACACGAGGTTAGACTCGTTTGTGGTATAAGACTGCCCGGACCCACCCGGCAAATCCAGCAACCGCAAACAGTAGTCTAATGTGGGAGGTCTTACAAGGTTACATTTATAATGAATTAAGTAACACTTAACCAAGATAAACATGTGGTGGGACATGGGGGTTAAGTAGGTGATATGGGTGACATGTGAAATACGATTAGAAACACTTAACCAAATTGAAACTTGTAAGAAGACATGAATAAGAAGGGGTTAAGTGGAAAATTTTAGTGGGGACCAAGCATAGGTGGAAAGCTTGTGTCAAACATGGGGGACCCTTTTCAAACCAGTAACCCATTAAGTATCTTTGTGAGCTCGAGTTAGATTGAGGATGGGACATGATTACTAGGTTTGATTGTAAGAGGTCAAAACGAGTTAGCGGTGGCAATGCAAGTCCAACGGGTCATGCGCAAGCATGGGCCCGGGCTGGTAGGTAAGACGTTGTTACATTGTGTAGATATAAGCCGTGCATCTTTAGTGGTATCGGGTTGCCACTTTGGAGAGTGATACACTCCCACTGTGGGACCAGCATGGGTATCTATGAGTTAGGGAGCCGATCGCATGGGGGTAGTGGGTACAACTAGTAGAGATAGGGGCAGGCGACACCTATGAAGACAGCTAGGGGTACACGAAACTACCATTATGATTATTATGTTCAGTAAGAAGGATCAACTTCAAGGGTGACTAGTAATGGTGTAGTATTGTAATTATCCTATAGTGATTATGAGCGAGATTAACACCAGAATATTCCTCTTGTTTGTTTTGTCTTGCCAACTTGTTTCACAGTCATTCCTTGTTTTATCGGTTTATGCCTTATCCTAATTACTTTAATAATTATATTGTTAAAGTTATTGGACTCGCCAGGCTTTAAGTCTAACCCTCTTTGTTTTCGCCTCTTTTCTTCCTTTCCCCCCAGGTTCTTAGGGTAGGACTAGTGCTAGTGGAGCTTGATTTGGATCTTTCTCTCTCTTTTGGAAGTGCTTGGATTGCTGAAAGTAAAGTTCAGCTAATCTCTTTTATGGTTACTTATGTTGGGGTTATGCTTTTTTACTTTATGTACTCAAAAAATAATTTGTCAAGATGGATATTAAGTGTACTTGGTTTTATTGTTCATTTTTGATGTTGTCGTAACCAAACTATTTCTCCGCTGCAATAAAAGTTCTTTTAAATTTTCAAGTACCAATATACGTATTTATCTTGTTATATTCTGTTCTATACACCAATAATACTCCATGAAAGTTAATGCATTTCCTTTGAGAGTGACATTAATGGACATGGTGTGTTACACGTAGTAAGTGACCAAGACCCGTTGTTCACTAGTGGATTTTGGAAGAGCTTACAAGAGGTGTTAGGATCAGAATTACATCTCAGTACAACATATCATCCTCAAACCAACGGTCAGACGGAGAGGGTGAATCGAGTATTAGAAGATCTCTTGAGAGCTTACATATTGGATTTTGGTGGATCATGGGATGACCATTTGCATCTAGTAGAGTTTGCATATAATAACAGTTATCAATCTGGTATTGGTATGGCTCCGTTTGAAGCTTTGTACGGAAGACCGTGGAACTCACCGTAATGTTGGTTAGAAACCTGGTGAGAAGTTTGTGCTTGGGCCAGCTGTGATAAGAGAAACCTTAGATAAAATCAAGGTTATTCAACAGCGAACGAAGGATGCCCAAGATAGGCAGAAAAGTTATGCTGATAAGAGGAGAAGGGATCTGAAATTCTCCATTGGCGACTTGGTGTTTGTCAAGATTTCTCCATTAAGGAGCGTGATACGATTTCGTCGGAAAGGCAAGTTAACACCAAGATTTGTTGGTCCATTCCCAGTTCTTGAGCAAGTTGGGAATTTGGCATATAAAGTTGAATTACCAGATAAGATGGCAAGAGTTCATAATGTATTTCATGTTTCTCAGTTAAGGAAATTCGTGCACGACCCTAGTGTGACTATTTCACCTGATTAGTTGGACGATATCGAGATTGAACCCGAGGCAGTTGGGAACCGCAGGCCTATGCGTATTGTTGGGAACGATACAAAGTAGCTTCAAAGGAAGGCGGTGAAACTAGTCAAAGTTCAGTAGGGCGAGGATGAGAATGACTGTACTTGGGAGACAGAGGAGAGCATTAAGAGGACGTATCCAGAACTCTTTGCCTGGTAAGATTTTAATTGCGACTTAGTTTTCCGCATGCTAGGATAGACTTGTTTGTTTTTTTTGTATGTTTGATTGTTGTGAATGATTGGTAGGCAAGCGGGATCCTTTGTTTGTTTTGGGTTAAGGAATTTCGGGGACGAAATTTCTTAAGGAGGGGGGGGGGGGAGGAGAATGTAACGATCCACATTCTACGCATCAAAGGATCGTATAATATTTATTTCTTTCTCATAAGGAGTCGTATGGTCGTGTGACATTGGGGGATGACTATTGGGGTCATTTCCCATGTTCATGATTTTTGCCAATTTTTGAATGACTGTTTTGCCCCTAGCTAATCTTGTTTTAGCCACAACTTTTGATTGTTAAGGAATTTTGAACTGAAACCACTTCCATTAAATACCGGATGATGGTTTACCTCCCTTAGATGGTCATATGTGAAAAATGGACTTACTATTTGGGAGATATGGTTGAAATAACTTTTAGCAGGTGAAAAACTGCTTAACTGGGCCAAATAAGGTGATTAGTGAATGTGCCCATAACCCATTCTAGGATTAGGTTTATGGGGAGGCTGAAATGAGAGGTTTTCATTCTATTTCAGTTTTCTAGCTGTCATTTACCTCTAAGAAAACCTAACAATGGCCTCCACCTTCTAATTTCATCCCAAATCGTTCTCAAATCAAGTTTTAGCCTAATCTACGTCAAATCAAGGAGAAATAGCACCAAATCAGAGTTGAACTACTAAGTTGCATAGAGATTCAACTCAAATCAGAGATAGTTTCAGATCTAAAGTTAATTTATGGCTAAGGTGAGTGATTTGCATTGTTTTACACTAATTATGGTTAATTGAGGGTAATTAGTGTTAATTAGCAAATTTAAACATGATTAAATTCTAGAAAAATATTTATAAACTTTGAAATATTGTTTTAGGCCTCTGTTAGAAATTTGGGTTGATTTGGTTAAGTTTTGCTAATCCTATCATTAGATTTGCTTAAATATGTTTAAGGGGAAAACATAGGTATTTCGGTTTGTTTGATCCGTTTTGACATATCAAATTGTTATTTTTGTGTTTATGGTTGATTCTCTATGTTGCTATGACTGTATGGTATGCTTTGAGATTGATTAGAAAAATTAGAATGGTCGAAAACGCCGTTGTATGGCATAAAACAGTCCTGTAAAAGTTGCAGGAAATGTGCAGGGTTTCAGATCGGATCGAATTATAGGCTCGGATCGGATCGGTGGATTGGGAAAGGGGAATACGAACCGAATCAGAACTTGGCACTAGCCGAGCCTTGGCAATAAGGAAGGCCACTTGCAAAGAGTTGGAGTTGGGTGGAGATCAGATCGGAGCTGAGCATGGGATCGGATCGGAGGAGAACAACTGGAGTAAGGGATGGAGGTGACCAAACCAACCCGGATGGAGTGCCACAACCGGACCGACCTGGAGGGTGTTGACCAAAACGACCCGGATGGAGTGCCACAACCGAACCGACGTGGAGGGTATTGACCAAACCGACCCGGATGGAGTTCCACAACCGAACCGACTTAGGGGGTGTTGATCGAACAGAATGGATGACCAGGAGCTGAAGCATGTCGAATCGAACCAAGGGAAAGCCACCAAACCAAACGGGATGTATGCTACTACTTCTACGCGATGACTCTTATGAAGACTAACTCCAATTCGACCAAAACCCGAGATGCAAAGGAGGTCCAGATGGGAAGTTATTACTCAGGATCCAAATGGGATCAACGAGTTGACTTCATGATTGGACTTTGCCGCGGGACGTGTGTAAAGGGGTTATCGACGTCTATAGCTTTGGTTCACCACCGAGACGGATGTTAGGCTGCGTATCAGTGCAGTGGGGTAGTTATTACTCCATGGGGGATAGCGATCGTAGCATGGCTGTGAGCCAATGTAGTGGAGTCACCATGACTTCATGGGGGAGAGTGGACATAGCAAGGATTAGTGGCTATGGATCAGTGTAGTGGAGTCGTCATGACTCCATGGGGCAGAGTGATCATAGCAAGGATTTGGGTGATCAAAGCGGTGGATATCGTATGCTTTACGCACTGAGTGAGAGATGTGAGGATGGTTGCTATGCTTGATTTTTTGCCATCATTATGACATGCACACCCCCTCCCCCGTATCTTACCACCATTTGTTAGTGTCACCTTAGAGTATTGTACATCTTGTTGTGCTAACTCTTTGGTTGCAGGTCCAGGTTCAAGTATGATTTAGTATACCTATTATTATTCTGTTTTTCTGCTTATCGCTTATACCAAACTTTTGTCTAACCCAGAGTTTTATGTCCCATCTTATTACTCTGGGTGCTCTTAAACAGGCAGACTATAGACAGGTTAGCTGGTTGTGCACGAGTGGCTGTCCGGAGACGAGCAGAAGGCTCACATGTACTATTATATATATATGCTCCCTGTGTCGCTGCTGGTCACTACATTGGACATTGGTAGTGTACCTTTCCTTTACTTTGCTTTAGAGACAGTTTTAAAAGTTGTAATAAAGATGATGTGGAATATAAGCTGTATTTGGATTTTTCGCTGCTATGATGGTTTAGTTTTCAACTTACGCACTGTCTCGCCTATTTTATGTAAGTATGTTATTATTATATTTTATTCCATGCGCTGTGAGACATTCTACAGGTTCCTTGCTAGTTCAAATTCCCTTCTTTTCCTTTCTTCAGTGACCGTCCCGTGTTGGTTGGACAGCGGCACAACACACTTTCGTTCGAAATGTCGGTTGGTGCGGGGTGGGCCGTCATAGATAACGACTAGAGAGATGAAGGCCGAGGAATTATCATTGTCATAGGTCTAGCGGACTCAAAGCAGAGGTACAATTGAAGACCAATTATAGGTCGAGTGCCTTGGGCATCGCGTATAGCCTAGACACGTGTTGAGTATAACATATGGAGTTTTGCTTGAACCAGGACGTCGTGTATGGTCCTTGACAATTGATGGCAAATTATTTAGCCAGTCATACGATAACGAGGATTCCAAAGCAAGGATGGCGGTGATAGCCAGAGTCAGTCATGGACGTTTTAATGCTTGGTTGCTTTGGTTGTACTATCCCATGGAGATTTTCTGACTTTGAATAAGGTGTTCCTTGGGTGCTTGTCTGATATTTGTTTCGGTCTCTAGGCCTTGTGCTTATGGGATACCAAGTTCGGTTAAGGTAGTTTCCATGAGATATAACTAGATATTGTATGAGTTGCTTTTCCCATGTATGAGTGGTTGTTCTAATTGCCATGACTGAATTGTTGTCCTTTTTGATTTACGGATCGTAAAGGCTATCACTGTCAGGTGTGGGGAAGGTAGTGTAAGTTCTTCTCTAAGAGGTGGGCAGATTAGTTGTTTATTTACCCATTCTTATATAGTTTATTAAAGAAGTTTGTTAGGTGTTTTATCGTCACTATAACTATTGTCTGACTCAAGGTTTTATGTTTCCCTGTTATTACCTTGGGTTGTTCATCCGATTGTTGGATGGGCAGACTAAGTAGCAGGTGATAGGTGATGCCTTAGCGGGAATGGTGATGTTGAGCGATGGCAAGCAGGAGGCTAGCGTACTATCTCTACTACTACCTAATAAGAGGATTTCCATTGTTTGCTATTTCTATGAGTACTGTAGTAAGGCTAATTGTACAGACACTATTGTTACTATCCACGTGTATGGGAAATACTTTCTAGTTGTTATGAAAGTTTAGTTTTTTCTGCTTCACTATCACTAAGTGTTGTATAATTTCTATTATATTTTATCCTTGTGCTGTGAGTTTACGACAGGTTTCGCTGATATATCATAAGTTTATGATCGTCCATAGCTGCCTGACACATCCTTCAACACATTATTTCTCTTATATAGTGCGGAGGCTGTGGGCGGTCATCAAATTTGGTATCGGAGCTCTGATTAACGATTTAGCCAAAGTTCAAAGACGTAATCACTTATGTGAGAGTTGTACTTGTAGATTTTAGTTGGATGCTTACTATATATATTAGCATATATAGTATTTGCCGTTGTATTCTTTAGTAGTTTTCTTCGAAGTGGCTAATTATTCTAAATTGCAGATTTAGAACGTGTTGGCGGCAAAAAATGTCGTAAACACCAAAGATTCCTATTACTAGGAATTGTTAATTCAGCCATAAGACTTAGTAAGAGAAAGCGGTAAATGACATAGTGTTTATAGTGGTTCGTCGCGGATTAGGCCTACGTCCACATTGGAAAGATGTTGAACTTTTATTAATCACTCAAAAATTACAAGGTAGAGCCGTGCTCATTAAATTCACTTTCATAATTGAAATATGTAAGGTAATGGAAAAATATTTAATTCTCCTTCTTCCTCAAATGGGAGATGCCATTAATGGAGTACATTAAGCTCTAGGAATGTCTCAAGTGAAGAAAATCTGACCCCTTTGAAGTGTGAGGCCATCACATATTTATAGGAGTGGGAGTAGGTAGGAGTAGGAAGGATTAGGTAGAAATAGGGACCACATGCAGGAAATTCGAGCTCACCACCTACGCGCCTCGAAATTTCGAACCCGGGCATGGGTTGGAAATTTCAAGCCCACTGGGTTGGAAATTTCGAGCCCATTAGGTTCGAAATTTCGAACCCAGGTTTTGGTGCGAAATTTCGCACCCGCTAGGTTCGAAATTTCGAACCCGGGTTTCGGTGTGAAATTTCGCACCCAAGCAGGGGTGCGAGATTTCACACCCGCTGGGTTCGAAATTTCAAGCCCGTTGGGTTTGAAATTTCGAACCCAGGCATGGGTGCGAAATTTCGCACTCGGGCATGCGTGCGAAATTTCACACCCGCTGGGTGCGACGTCTTTTCGAGGTGCGTGTGGACTGCAGGTTCGGGCACTTCGAGACTCATGATTTATTTAGGATTTGAGGTCTCGGCTAGGGAACGGTTCAGACTGCAAGGCCTTTGTCTGGTTGGAGGAGCGGCGAGGCTCGCGGAAGTTGTTGGCTGAATCCTGACTTTGAGTTGATCTGGTGATTCTGGGCAACACACTTGTTGGCAGAAATCGGATGAATCGCAGCCGGGACTATAGGGCCCCGGACCTCCACCGGCGTTGTGCCCGGACCCGCTGGACGGTTAGCCTTCGCCTCGGCTACGAAAGGATACTGATGGAGGTCACGTTCGAGGGATACGACATTCTGCTGGTGGCCAGACTCAGGTCTTTTGGTACTGGCAATGCCTCTGGGCTGTAATTTCATGCGATATGCTGAGTTGAGCGTGACTTGCGTACTTTTGGAAACCGGACCAAAAGGTTGGTTAACAAAATGAGTTGATGCTATACGAAAGTTCTGCTAGGGAAGAAACTGTGACTGGAGGGGGTAATGGCGGGGCACCTGATTACCCGGCCATGTTTGAAGCCATAATGGAAGCACGTCTTCGAAGGAACCCCGCTCCAGTGGAAGCTACGGTTGAGGTTGGAGTTCCAGTGCCTAGAGCTATAGAATTTGAAAAGCTATGCAAAGACTTTACATCGTTGGGAGGGAAACAGTTTAAAGGCACTGAACCAGTTGAAGAGGCTCAAAAGTGGATGGATATTTGTGTCTGAATCTTCAAGGACATGGGTATTGATGATGCAACAAAGTGGAAACTTGCATCAAGGCAGTTAGTGGGCAGAGCAATGCACTGGTGGAGCTCTGTCACACTTGAGACCCTTGAAGAGGATATTTCATGGGAGTTATTCCAAGCTAAGTTTGAAGCAAAAATTTTCTCCACTGTGTAGAAGTCTGTTCTATTTAAGAGATTCGTGAGCTTAAACAAAATGGTCGTCCAGTTCTTGACTATATTTCTGACTTCGAGACCTTGTCGAAGTATACTCGTTCGTATGTGGATACTCCTTATCAAAATAACAAGAAGTTTGACTTGGGATTTGTGATAGACCATTGATCGTGACTAATCTAGTTGGGGGTTCGTCCGGTTTGTGCATGTTGCGCCGTGGTCTAGTGTTGTCGAGTCATGGTTGTTCTTTTGTGTGTGATTGCTTTTTCTTAGCTTCACTGCGTTTGGGATCATCTAGGACATGGATTGGCTTAAGAGGTATGCGGAAAGGGTGAATTGCGAGTAGCTAGAGCTGAGAGTCGGGGATGTGGAAAGGCAAACGGTCTTGATAAAGTGTAAGCGCGAAGAGGGTGTCTTCGTTAGTTATCTATATTCACTTGTGATTCCACAAGAAGACTTGACATCTATGCTGATCGCTAATGAGTATGAGGGTGTCTTTGATGAGGTCAAAGGGTTGCTGCCGCATCGTGAGATTGAGTTTAGGATCGATTTGGTCGAGGGTCTTAGACCAATCGTTAAGCCTCTTAGGCAGATGACGCCTAAGGAACAACGTGAATTGGACGTGCAAGTTCGAGACCTTCTAAGAAAGGCGTTCATTCAGAGAAGTGTTTCTTAATGGGGTGCACCGGTCGTGTTTGCAAACAAGGCAGATAGCTAGTTAAGATTGTGTGTGGACTATCGTGAACTGAACAAGGTGACTAAGAAGAACAAGTATCTGTTGCCAAGGATAGATGACTTGTTCGATCAGCTTCACGAAGCCAAGGTGTTTTCACAAATGGATTTGGCAATGAGATTTCACCAGTTGAGGGTGGTTAAGGATAGTGTACCGAAGATTGCTTTTAGGACACCATCCGGATTCTTCTAATGGTTGGTGATGCCATTCGAGTTGACTAACTTGCTAGCGTATTTCATGGATCTTATGAATAGAGTGTTCAAAGATCAGTTGAATAAATTTTTGATTGTGTTCGTGGACGATATTCTGGTTTACTCCAGGGGAGAGGAAGAACACAAGACGCACTTGAAATTATGTTAGAGATCTTACGAAAGCATCAGCTGGAAGCTAAATTCTTAAAATGTCACTTCTGGGATGATGAAGGGAGATTCTTAGGCCATTTAGTTTCTGGAAATGGGATAGCATTTGACCCCGCTAAAGTGGTAGAAATCTAGGACTGGGATAGACCTAAGAATGCGATGGATGTTTGGAGATTCCTTGGGTTGGCAGGATATTATCGACGGTTTATCAAGGATTTCTCCAAGATAGCTGCACCGTTGACAGGATTGACAAAGAAGAACCAAGTGTTCACATGGGATGTAAAGTGTGAGCAAACGTTCGATATCCTGAAGGAGAGATTGATGATTTCTCCTGTGTTGACTATTCCGAGTGGGAATGAAGAGATGGTGGTATACACCGATGCATGTGGTACTAGACTTGGAGCAGTGCTAATGCAGAAGAATAAGGTTGTGGCCTACGCGAGTCAGCAGCTGAAGTCCATGAAAGGAATTGTTCAACTCATAATTTGGAGTTGGCGGTAATTGTGTTTGCTCTGAAGATGTGGAGACATTACTTATTGGGAGTTCAATTCGAGTTGTTTACAGATCCCAAGTCGTTGAAGTATCTTTTCTCCCAAAGGGATTTGAATCTTCGGCAGCAACGATGGTTGGAGTTTCTGGCATCATATGATTTTGGTATAGCCTATATTTCGGGAAAAGGTAACACAGTTGCAAATGTGTTGAGTCGAAGACACGCAAGTTTAGGAGCGATGTTTTTGGAATAGGAGAGTCTTGAGTATTTGGTAAGATTCGATTTTAGGCCAAGGTGTGAGTTGGAACCTGATATGTTGGCAAGCTTGTCGATAAGACCTACTCTTATCGAAAGGATTAGCGAGAGCCAAAAGAAAGACGCAAAGCTTGTCGAGTTTATCCAGAGATTGGAACCAGAGCATAAAGAGTTCGAAGTCGATCGAGAAGGTTGGCTTCGGAAGCATGGGCGATTAGTTATTCCTGATATCGACATATTGAGAGATGAGGTTCTAAAGGAATGTCATCACTCAAAGTTGACGATTCATCCTAGTGGTAATAAGATGTATCAGGACATGAAGAGAGTTTATTATTGGGAGGGAATGAAGCGAGATATTGGAAAGTTCATTTCCAAGTGTATGAATTGTCAGTTGGTGAAAGCTGAACAGAAGAAGCCGAGTGGGTTGCTTCAACCATTGGAAGTTCCTACATGGAAGTGGGAGCAAGTATCGATGGAGTTTATCGATGTACTACCTAGAACCAAGCCAGGAAATGGATCGATCAAACTTTTGGGTTGGGTCGGGTCAGTCCATACATGGTCAGTCGTATCGTGTCGGGTTGGAAGACAAGGGTAAGTCGGGTCCAAGTGGGTCGGTCGGTTGGGTATTCTAGCCGATCGGTCAAGTTGGAGGAGTTTTCAGCAGCGCTTCTAAACGCTGTGGATGGTGGCTTAAGTGTTATGGTTTGATTGGAAGGTTTTCGATAGTCGAGCGAATTGGACAGCTCGCACATAGATTAGAGTTACTCGAGCAGATGTCGTGTGTGCATAATGCTTTTCGTGTATCGTTCCTACGAAATATTCGCATGGTCCGGATGTGGTAGTACCTCCGGGGTAGTCGTCGACCTTGTAGTTGAGTTTGTAGTTATGAAATCTTGTAAGCCGCTTCGTGTTATGGCGAATGATACGAAACAGCTTAGGGAAAAGACATTTGACTAAGGTATAACGGAGTGAGGATGGCGATGATATTACGTGGGAGATGGGGAAGAGTATAAAGACAACCTATCAAAAACTCTTCATCCGTATGACCCATTGAAATCACGCCATCATTATTACTTGTTGATTTTGTTGTTATCTTTGTTGTTGTTTGATAGAATTACACGTGCTAGGATAAGGCTATGGATACATGACTTGATGGTTGCTAGTTTGGATAAAAAAAATTGGCTCCTTATGGATGATAGAAATGCAGAATTGTTGTGATTGCTCGTATTTGCTTGAAATTTTGAGGGCGAAATTCTTAAGGGGGGAGAATGTAATAGCCCGCATTTTCCGTGTAGGAAGATCGTAAAATATTTTTATTTTATTCCCTGAGGGTTGGATCATTCTCATCTTTTAGTATGTGGTTTATGGGGATATAAGATATGTCCATAATTTTTACCAATTTTGTTTGTTACCATTTTTCCCCTGCCATTCTTGTATAGGGCATAAATTTTGACTTATGTTGAATCAGAGGGTGAGACCTGTGCCATTGGAGAGGAATTGATGATTGCCTTTCCATAGAGTGGTTACATTAAAGATTTGGCTCAGTGGTTTGGGAGGAATCGTTGTTTTAAGGTTTAACGGTTGGCTGTCCAGATTTTGGAGCCTTAGTGGGCTGAGTTGGGAAGGCCCATTAGTGGGCTGGTGGAATCATATAAATAGGAGGTAAGAGAGGAGGGAAGAAGTTTGCTTTCCCATTCTCTCATTTGGAGGCTTTAATCTCCTTCTTCCTCTAACACCTTTCCATCATTAAAAATCCAAATCAAAGGAGGGTAATCATAAATCTACACTATTGGAGGCTAGATCTACATTAATGAAAGCAAAGATTCATCAGATCAAGTTGTTTGGTGCGAGGTGCTAGCTGTCCGGATTCTTATTCCTACCATTTTAGCTTGTTTTGGAGAATCGGTGAGTGGATTACATCTCTCACACAGATTCAATGAAGTGTCTGAGTAGTAGATCATGTTTTTCATCAAATTCAAGTGTTTTCCTTATATTTATGCATTGGTAAGTTCATTTTCATATATATCACCCTAGGGTCTGATTTAGAAAGTTTAGATAGGTAATTTCTATGATATATCATACGAATGTGCAAGTTAGATCCGTGTTTTTTGTTCATATGCATATTTGTGGTGATTTTAGTGAATTTGACATTATCATTGATAGAATTGTCATATTGATGATATTGTTTATTTCATAACATGCTTGTAATCTTTTTTGATGAATTAGATGAGGTAGTTTCGTCGGATTTATCGTTTGGCGAAGTTTTGGTTGAAATTGGATTTATCGTCACAAACACTATATTGAATAACAAAATAATTTTTTATATATTCCTCAAAAATTTTGGCACAAGAAATTTTTCTATACAGCGGAATGAAATATACAGTTTAAATACACAAGAAATATTTACTATTAAAATTTTTGCAGTGTGCATCTCCGGAATCCCCAACGTTGCCAACCTTCGAATCCTAAGCTAAAATCTTTATATCTGTACTGCTCGGGTCTGACCTGAGCGTTCCATGGAAAAACATAAAACACCCGAGTCAGGATTAATCACTTGTTCAAGTAAATTAATTTCAATAGAAACTGAAATATAATAGTTAATCGTATGTAATGTTAATATTGAGTTTCAGCTCCATGTCAATTTACAAAGCAAAACTGTGTGGAACAATGACAAAAGGATTGCCTTGGTTCATTAGCACAACAGGGGTTTATCACAGGTTTAATCAAGTCCAAGTGTGCCAAAACATAGTACATGTCCTAATGTTTACAATTTTACAGGTTTATACAATGCTGTATACAGTGTCATATAGAATTTTATCCTAAACAAGCAACCTGTAGTTTTCTCTCTCATCCATAGTTAATGTATAACTTTAACACAGCAAGCACATACGCAATTTACTAACGAGTGGCATAGCAGTGGATATATATATATATATATATATATATATATATATATATATATATATATGAGGCAGGTTTGAGAGCACCCCAAATAGTGCAGCACCCCAAATGCCCATCAATCTCAACCAAGTATTTCCCCTTCTCTCTCCTTCCACTCACTCTCTCACTTCCCACTCACATTCTTTAATTTAAACGGGTGGTGGAAATCAGGGGGCATTTGGGGTGCTCCATTTTTGGGGTGCAACCGAATGCTTGCATATATATATATATATAGAGAGAGAGAGAGAGAGAGAGAGAGAGAAAGAGAGAGAGGAGCGTTCAATAGCACCCCAAATAGTGCAACGCCCCTTTAGCCCCCTGATTTCCATCACACATTCTCATTTCTCTCTCCTTTCACTAATTCTCTCCCCTTTCGCTAAGGGTCCGTTTGATTTTGAACGGGAAGGGGCATTTGAAATGGGCATTTGGAAGGGGCATTGGAAGGGGAATTGTTGGGAACGGGGAATGTGTTCTTTTTACGGAAGGGGCATTTTGAAAGGGGTAGAGTTATTGTTTTATTGTTTTTGTATATACTATTTTTTAATTGTTTGTGTGTGTTTATTGAGGACCAGAATAATAGAACACAGAATACAAATTGCAGAATTTAAAATTGCGGAATACAAATTGCAGAATTCAAATTGCAGAACACAGAATACAAATTGCAGAATTTAAAATTGCGGAATACAAATTGCAGAATTCAAATTGCAAAAATAAAAATACATAATTGCGGAATACAAATTGCAGAATATAAAATACATAATACAACGAAACTTCTTAATGCATTCCCGCAGCAACTATCGCCATGGTGGATGTTGTTTTGGTTCTTTGAACGGGTTCTCGATCTCTATTTCTGCGATTTGATATACTGTAATATTCGTCGAGGTATTCGTCTGGCACTAAATCAGGTTCGTCATCATACGACATAAAATCTGGATCGCCAGCGTTGTATTTTCTGATGTAGTTGTGAATAGCCATTGTTCGAGTAACAATTTGTACTTGAACACGATAGGGATACGTCTGCATGTTACGTAAGATGGCAAATTTTTTATTCCAAATACCAAATGTTCTTTCAATGGCCATACGCAAACTAGAGTGATAGTAGTTGAAAATTTCATTTTCTGACCTCGGTTCATTCCGTGTGTCATTAAAGTCTGGTATGTGATACCTCAGAGATCGGTAAGGAGTTATATATCCTTCCATTAGTGGATATCCTGAATCCACTAAATAATACTGTCCAGCTGGAGGATGAGGGAAATTAAGATCCGGATTATTTATAGCTTCCCGAAATACTTTGGCGTCGTGCGCAGTTCCTTCCCATCCTGCTCTTACAAACGTAAAAGTTAAATCAAATGCACAAACAGCCATAATATTTTGTGTAGCAGATCCTTTCCGCCCTACAAAACGTTGCATATCTTCTTGACCCACGTGAGCCATCACATGTGTCCCATCAATAGCCCCAATACAGTTTTTAAAGAAAGGAAAATATCGGGGTGAAGAACAAATTTGTTCTGGGATTCGGTTAAAATGGGAATCGGCCGGTCTAATAATATCGACTGCCAATAAGAGAACTGAATCCAAAACTTTATGAAAAATAACATTTATCGTACCATTTGATCGTTGAAACCGCTCAGCAACGTGCCTTGTAGGGAGGGCCAATGCAATAGTATATAGGAATACAACCACCATTTCTTTGACTGTTATGTGCATTGAGGCCTCCAATCCGTAATTTTCTAACCGTTCACACAATGATCTGAAACATAATTGCTTCATTCCAAAATTGCTATGACAACGATCTGCATGTCCTGCTAGTATTTCAGGAACCCAAGCAAGGCCGGTACTTGCGGAATTGTGTATTCTGCTCCGTTCTCGTGTTTGAATAGCCATAATTTCTTGAATATCAAGCGCATCTTGCAAATCTTCAAGATCAGATTGGTCACTATCTACCATATTTGGTTGAAGAAGTAGAGAAAAATGAACAAATATTGTGGTGATGTTGTGGGGATATGAGTAGAATATATATAGGGAGAGGGAAAAGTGAAGGAGCCAAAAGTATCTGCCGCGTCGGATGTCCGTCGGACGCGTCTGACGCATCCGACGCGAAAGCTAAAGTTCCAGTCGTTAAGCTTGAAGAGGCAAAAGTGTGGGACCCATCGTGGACGCGTCAGACACAGATGCGAACATTAACTGCCGAGTTATGAAATCAAACGCTACCTAATTTTCTCTCCCCCTACTAACTTATTTAACAATAAATGAGTGGTTCTCCTTCGGATGCAAAAGGGGTACCAAGAATTTGGTGTGTCATATAACCCTCCTCACATACACACACGCGCGCGTGCGCGCGCGCACACACACACACACATATATATATATATATATATATGGATTCCGTTTCACTAACATATGAGAAAATACATACAGGCTGAAAAAGTGGGAATGTTTATAGAGCTTTGGGTATTTTTTTTGTTTTCAAAAGAAGAAGCTAATATTATTCTTCTTCAGTCCAATAAATATTCTAATATTACATCAATGCACACCATACTATGGACCTACACAACTATGAACAAAGAATTGTAGGATACACAAAAATTGAAAATGCTAACAATGTTTCCAATTCAGATATCTATCATTTAGCTAAAACTAGTGCTGACTATTAATCATTAGGCTCCCTACTTGGTGATGATGACTTTAATGATCATTTCAGTAAAGCATATAGTAAAGGAAGTATTTTGAATGTAAACTCATATATTAATTTAAATATCGCAAACGGTAATTACAACTTTTTTAACTTGATTAGTTAGGGATAATGTCAAACCCAGTAGTGTTACAACATAATATTGTTACACCTAACATAATAACTTAGGTATTTATACAACATACATGTAGTTATACATGTAAATAAAATGTGTCTCAGTGATCATCATATGCAGTATATGTTATATATTCCCAATTAGTTCAGCTAATGTAAAGTGACTATAAAAACAACAAAAACTGGGTGCCAATTGGTTCAACAAGGTAACATAGCTCCAACAGCATGTTCAAGACCCCATGCAACTAATACTTTAATAAACATGAATTTAAGAATTACACAAGAACACAGTTTCAAGACATCTTGACACTTAAATTAATATTTGAATTACTGCATGCAAACTAATTTGTTTTTTCAGATACAAGTATGCATGCAAGTTTTTAGAAGGATGGGCAGTACGAATTTGTTGATTGCATAAGGAAGAGTCGCGACTATGCTCTGTATATATTCTCCATCGTTTATTCTATTTGACATAATATCAGCATACTTAGTGATTATAACATTGGGAAGATTAATATTTGGAACGTTATGCATCTGTGTGTTCCTCATTTATGAATTATTGAAAATGCATGCTCCTATCGACTCCATAGAGACATTTCTACGTAATCAACAAAGTGCAACATGATATGCCTATACTGACATAATCGCAACGACTAGGTATTTCGAGGATCAATTAGGATGTGGAGGATTTGGAAAGCTTTACAAAGGAGTTGGCGGTCATTTAGTTACTGTGAAACTATTAGAAAGGTTGGCAAAGGACAAGTACTATGCAAAGGACAGAGAAGATGGGTCATTGCGCGCGAAGAAAGAGGAGGAGCGGCGGGCTGGAGGTGGGCCAGAGTTAGGTGATTGAGTGGAGGCGTCGGCGTTGTCACCTGGAGTGGTGGCAGTTGGTTGTGGAGCCTGATGGAGTGGACGGTTGAAGTGGAAGGGTCGAGAAAATGTTGGTGAGGGAGAGTTTTTTTCTGTTGCGGTGAGAAACAAGGTGAGGTGGAAAACATAACATGAGTTAAGGGGAAGATAGTTTGGTACTGTGAGGGATGGTGGAAGAAAGTGGCATGGCTGTTTGGGGAAGAAGGAAAATGATGGGTAAGGGTGAAAATGGGTGCATGAGAGAAAGGAGTGCAATCCTTATACATGTGGTGAAAATTTCCTACGCCAATGCCAAATGTCTTTAACGCAAGATAATATTTTAGATGTGCTGAGTACTTTTAAAAAGGTGATATACAAATGTCTAGGGTATTTGTTCCATACATGTTAGGCATTTTTTAGTTTAAAAGTACCAAGAAAAATAAGCGTAGACAAACGATGGTTCAGGTGGACGCACATACTTATTGGTTACGAACGAAAACAAAATACGATCTTATACAACAGTATGTACAGATCTCATAACAAGAACAAAATAAACCGGTTGATTGATTCTGTAAGGTGTCAACAGGACCACAGTTGCTCCAAAAATAAGTTAGAAAACTAATACTTATTTCATAAATTAAAAATTACAATAAAGTTTTATAAAATATTTTAAGATCGCACATTCAGATACTGAACTGAACGATTATATGAAGCAGACAGTAAATTATAATTTATATTCGAATACTGATCGTTTTAGTAACTTTACTGCAAACCATTTGACAATTCGACCAATGACGAACTATTTTGCCAAATGGATATTGTTTTAACCAAATTAATTTCAAACCAAATATTATTATCTTAAAATTTATATTTAACCAAAACCATTTTAAAATTTAAATCTTTATAAAATTCATACATACATATATAACATTTTAAATCTTAATATTAAAAATATATTTGTAAAATCCTATGTACTACATTAAATAACATTTGAATAAATCATATGAAATAATTACTTATTAAATCTTATATATATTAAACATATTCTAAAAATAAGTTTTCTTTTACAAAATCATATTTATTATTTACTTAAACTAATATATATAAAAGATTACTAAATCAATATTTGTATTTCCACTATATTAAATTAAATTTATATTCAGAAAAATCCAAATAAATTTCATATATTAAAACATTGAAAATCTTGATAGTTACAATCATCCCCCCTTAAAACTTTTCGACCTCGAAAAGGGAAGGCTGTTACAATTTACTTAAAATACAATAAAATACATTAATACTAATTTAGTTTTAAATAATAAGATCAAAGTATGAAATAATTTCTCCAACTTAGAATCCCAATTTTATTTTTAAAACATTTGAAATACTATATTTCCTTTTCATATGGAATCATACTTGCTTTGGGATTTTGAAACTAAAATCATTTCGAAAATTTTAAATATTTCACGATAAATGACATAACAGCATTTACGTTCCAAGTTGAGAGGTTTCTCCCAATGAAAAGGCCACTAGGCACAACCTACATTTATCGATATAAGTAAATAATGCCCTCTGGTCCACAGAGATGATCATCAATCGAAGGTTTACACCCATGTCATACCTTTCTTTAGTTACGGGTTTGTAACAACCCGGAATTTCTGAATCAATTTAAAATGTTTATTTTAGCTATTTTAATCGGTTTTGAATATTTAAAATGAATTATTTTAAATAGTAACAACTAAAAATTTATTTAAATCGAAGTTAGAATGTATAAACTTATTTTAATGATAAAACGAGCCTGAAATGACACAGTAGTTTGAAAATTCGATTTTAAATTTCAATTGAATGTATAGGATTTAAAATAAGTGGGATTTCAGTAAAATAAGAAAGTTGGAACATTTTGAACTTTAATTTTCTAATGAATTTAAGAAACGATATTTCACTTTATAAATAGTAAGTTATGTCCAGTTTAAAATTTGAAATAGTCACTATATATATTAATAATATATAGTCCTTAAAAATAACCATTTTGCAAATGACCTCCGTTTTCGATGAAACCACTTTTATTGGATCCGAAATGTCAAATTATTATCAGGTTTAAAATTTCATAATTTTTGGAATTAATATGTGAGCGTAGTAAATTTAAACGTGTTTTGTAAATTCAGTTTAAATTTAATCAACCAAAAAAATGCCATTTTTCAAACGATCTCCAAATTAGACGAAATTAATTTTTTTAGGACCGTATCGTTAAAACGTAGCTAGATTTCAATATTCAAATTTTTTGGAGTCAATATGTGGCCCCGGTAAATTAAAATGTACGTTCAAATTCAATATATTGATTTATATTTTAATTTTTATGAAAAATGATCAAAACAATCGAATTAGCTTACGAAACATATTCTGTTGTGTCTGGAAGGGGGGTATTTGGTTAGTAACCACAGTCGTTGGGTTTGATTTCGAATTCGTATGCAAATCTTAATTTTTGGAGTTAAAATAATATATATATATATATATATATATATATATATATATTGGTCAAAGAGGGTCAAACCCTCATTTATTTCCATCCGCGGTCAAATGAAAGGAGCCACCCCCATCTCAAAACCAACGATCGCGATTTTCAGATCTTCTTCCTTCCTATTCTCCTAATATACTCAGTAAAATTCGAAACCACCTGAAGTAAAATCGAAGAGCTCAACGAGCTCTAGAAGATGGATGGTAAGGATTTGGTTTGGCGTCGAGATTGTTCCAATTTTGGAGCCTAAAGGGGGCGGCGTCGATCACGATTTGGGGGAGTTGGGGGCCTACAAATTGAAGACGGTGCTTAGAGATGAGGGAGGAGGGTGGCGCGCTCCTCGCGGTGGTGGTTGATCGGCCGACGGTGGGCCATGGAGCATTGGGAAAGCAAAGAGCTCGGTGGAACGATGAGTTCCTTGTTTGAACGAAGGAGAAAGAGGTTAGGCTAATGTAATTATTTTATTATTAATTAATTAAATCTAAATTATCTCAAAATGTAGTTAACGCAAATATTATCATATCTCCTTCATACGAGGTCGAAATCCGAAGATTTCAATTGCGTTGGAAAAGCAAAGAGCTCCTTGTTTGAACGAAGGAGAAAGAGGTTAGGCTAATGTAATTATTTTATTATTAATTAATTAAATCTAAATTATCTCAAAATGTAGTTAACGCAAATATTATCATATCTCCTTCATACGAGGTCGAAATCCGAAGATTTCAATTGCCGACGGTGGGCCATGGAGCATTGGGAAAGCAAAGAGCTCGGTGGAACGATGAGTTCCTTGTTTGAACGAAGGAGAAAGAGGTTAGGCTAATGTAATTATTTTATTATTAATTAATTAAATCTAAATTATCTCAAAATGTAGTTAACGCAAATATTATCATATCTCCTTCATACGAGGTCGAAATCCGAAGATTTCAATTGCGTTGGAATCCTGATCAGAAACTCTACAACATGGAACCGACCAGAACGAAAACGAGCTAAATTAAATTCACGTTTAATTTAGTCTAAAAAAAATCCTTTAATAAAGAATGGTAGAGTGGAAACCAAAGTGAGAATTCTCTCACTAAATTATTTGTACAGTTAATTTTTTTTATTGAATGTATAAATTGTCATTGTTGACTTTTATCTACTGTATGTAACATTGCTTGAGTTCAACACATGAACCATTCACGACCTGTAACGACCCGTCATTTTCGACCACTTCAAGCCGATAATTAAACCAACTTGAACTGCTCAAAAATGATAGATTGTTATTAGCTTCTGAGGTAAATAGAATAAATCGAAGGATCACAGACACAGATACAGAGTTACATGATATCTCGCAGCAGAAAATACATAATATTTTACAATAGAATTTACATAGATAACACAACGGAATTTTAATACAAAAATTTTATAACACATGGATAAATGATAAAAGTTTGAAACATACACAATACGAATATCTGAAATATGGAACAATCGAACAGGTAGACACGGGTCCAAATATAAGCTTTAAACTCCAAGGGTTAATCTCAAAAGCGGTAATAATCAATCTGACCCAAATAATAATTGCAACAACCCGTATTTTTATAACATGTTAAAGTCATAAATCAAGGAAGAATTAAATTTTAAAGTAAGAATCATGGGAAATGGGTTGCGCCATTGCCTTCGTCTCGGAATTTTACATGAAATCGATCCGAGTTTTCGAATATCGGAGTTTGTATGACCAAGTTATGACCCTCAAAAGTTTCAGGAATTTAAATAAAATAAAACAGCTTGAAAATAAAGCCAGAAATTCGAAATTCAAACCCAGAGAAGGCTGGCGGGAAAATTCCCGCCCATATACCCAGGTCGACTGGGGAGTCGACCCCCCCAACCAGGTCGACTGGGGAGTCGACTGGGGTGTCGACCTCCCCATGACTAGGTCGACTGGGGAGTCGACCTGGGGGTCGACCTGGCCCATTTTTCCTGATCCGAGTCATTTTGTATTTTTCTGAATCTAGACCTATTTTCTGACCATATTCGTGACTCTAATCCTATATAAACTCACCCCTAGCCTCATTCTCTCCACACCATTTCATTCTGTCCTTATGCTGCTTCTGAGATAATCAAAATAATAAGATAAAAAGTAAGAAAAAGGACTGCTTCTTCTCCATCAAGACTACGCTTGGAGATTTGCAAATTGGGGGATTTCAATTAGAACACGATCAATCAAATAGAGATTCAACATTCAAATTCTGTTTCTAATTCTCGATCCATGTAGTGTAAGTTCCAGTTACTTTTAGATAAAAACTATAAATCTAATATAGGCATGTTATAAATTGGAATTGATTTATGTATGATTCATATCTATTCTTGTTTTCTTCTTGGATCTTGACTATTGGGAATATTGCCTACGACGTTGAAACTATTGTTAATGGCCTAAGATTATGACTATGCCTATGACTGTGGACATAATATTTTGCCTATGCCTATGACTATGACGGTGAACATAAGACTATGCCTACGACTATGACGGTGAACATAAGACCGCCTATGACTATGAACAATAAGACTATGCCTATGACTATGACAAGGACAATTGTGACTAATTACCTAAGATTCATGACCATGAGGTTATTGCCTAGGATTATAACTTTGAAATTGGATCTAAGCTTGACTTTCTTTATTTATCCTTGGATCTTGATTTTGGGGATTTTTTCTATTTAAGTTAGATCTATCCATGTTCTTGAAACAAGATTATTATTCAAACATTTTCATGTTCATAATATTATTAGATCTATATGCCTGCGATGTTTTAGTCAATTTAGTTATGTCATACCTTGGAATTAAATTAATAATAGAACGATGTCTATTATGTTATAGGTGAAATTGAATGATACTGATCTATGTCTGTAGTTCTATTTTATTATCATGCTGAATTGAGAATTAATGAATAGGTCTATTCATATGTATATGAACTTGGAATATAACCTATTATGACAAATTGTGTAGTTTATCATGTTATGCAAATTTTAGGTTGTAAAATCATATCACATATGTGACCAAATGTTAAACCTACATGTTTATGTGTTATACCAACTTTTCAAGTTCACACTTATTCATATGTTCATGATTGATTTGCATGTTCACATATATGTAAGTTGATTTAGTCTATGTTGCAAATTCACATATATGTATGTTGAATTAGTCCACGTTGCAAGTTCGCGCCTATGATATTCATGTTGATTACTTTGTAAGTACACACCTATGGTGTTCATATTGACTATACCGAGAATGCCAAGTTTACACCTATGACATGTTTATGCTAATGGATTTCTTTATGCAAATTTTATGTACGTTAAATTAGGCTAAGTTTTTAGCCTAATATTATATGTCAAAAAAAAAATCATGCGGACGAAAAATTAGGCTAAGATTGTTAGCCTAATATTTAGACGGGGTAATGTTGGGAAAAATTGGTAATCGTAGGAAACTTGACATGAAACTTGCCTTGAAAACTTGACACGAACTTGACATGAATCTTGAACATGGACATGACACTAGAATAAACATGAAAATGGCCAACTCGAGGTTGGGTTGAGTTTGTAGTGTAAATCTGCCCGGAACCGCCCGACAAATCCCGTTACTGCAAACAATAGGATCCAATGTGGGTAGTTGGTCATATCGCGCTTGAAACCCGAGGTCAGACTTAGTTGTGGTGTAAATATGCCCGGAACCGCCCGACATATCCAGTGACAACAACAACAGGTCTGATGTGAGTGGTTGGGGTGCATTAATGAATTAATGCCACATAATAGGGTTAAGTCATGAACCGCTTGAATATACTTAACCAATTTGACACGATGATTTGTTATGGTTAAGTCATGAACCGCTTGAATATACTTAACCAATTTCACATGATGATTTTTTAGGGTTAAGTCATGAACCTCTTGAATATACTTAACCAATTTGACACGATGATTTGGTAGGGTTAAGTCACAAACCGCTAGAATATACTTAACCAATTTGACACGATGATTTGGTAGGGTTAAGTCACGAACCGCTTGAATATACTTAACCAATTTGACATGATGATTTGTTAGGGTTAAGTCATGAACCGCTTGAATATACTTGACCAACTTGACACATGATTCGTAGGGCTAAGTCATGAACTTGAACGACAACACTTAGCCAATTTGACATGACACGTAGGCGGGTTAAGTCACGAATTTAAATGACAACACTTAACCTATTAGACGGAAACCCTAGCTACGCGGTCCATTTCAGCAGTAACCCACTTAGATGTATCACGATACCCTGGGACTAGGCAGGGTGGGGCACGATTACTGGGCTGATTGTAAGCGACCAGAACGACGGCTGAGTTGGTGCGCCATTGTAGGTTCAGGCGGACTATGGTCGTGCACGTAGTCCGGAGTTGAAAATGCAAGC
The DNA here is from genome assembly GCA_030737875.1 of Allium sativum. NCBI lineage: Eukaryota > Viridiplantae > Streptophyta > Magnoliopsida > Asparagales > Amaryllidaceae > Allium > Allium sativum. The sequence goes on from CM060910.1 coordinate 355,008,023, forward strand.
ATTGGGCACCAGTAGGTTTACACTGCGTGTGCTTGATTTGTGTTGGTGGTTGGTACCCTAGGGCTTGATACACCCTATGGTGGACCTAGCACAGGTAACTACATTCGTGATGGGGCCGTATGACACAGACACATGATGAGCTAGAACTTGTAGGGAGCCGATCGATTAATAGATCGTTTCGTGGGACCAAGTAATGGTTCATTTCATGATATTGGGCAAGGGATCATTTCATAGTTAATACATGACACGGGTTGTGTTACTAGTACAGGTGGTAAAGGCCCGTTTCTGTTTCTGTTTCTGTTAGGAAGGTAAAAGCCAATTACTATTTCTGTAAAGATCACCCTGTTTCTATTTCCGTTTTTGTTTGGACATTAGGATAACACCTAATTCTGTTATACTAGTACGGGTGGTGTAGAGCAAATAGATATCATAGAAATATTTTAACGGTGAAGTAGAGAAATCTTGCGATCTTGCGAAATTATACTTAGTTCATCTTGAATGGGAACCTCGCAATGTTATACATGACAAAAGTCATATGATGTTATTCTTAGTTATCATGCCTGTAGCTTATCTTGTCATCATGCTTATGTCTATTTTCAGTTTATTCATGCCATGTTATCTTTACCTATTTTTATGCTGAAAGTCACTAGGACTTACTCAGTCTTTATGACTGACCCGTTTTGTTTCGCCTCTTTTTCTTCCGTTTCCCCCCTCCCCCTCACCCCCAGGTTCGCAGGGTGGGAATACAGCTTAGTTCGGATCTTACCAAGCTCCAAGGATCTTTCATGTACGGCTTGGATTTCCCTTGGCTATGGCTTGCTTTGCTTTATTGGGGAATATCACAGTTTATTTTTATGCTTCTTTGTTTTTGAGCAAGACATATATTTTAGCTATGTAATTGGGTATTGGAAGTTGATGGGCTTTTATTGTAAATAATTATATTTAATAAATGGCTTGAAGTACTTCCACTTTACTTTCCGCTGTTTTATATATGTCTGTCTTGTAATATTTCTGTTTCAGTACCCATAATGCTCCACTGAAGTTAAGGCATTCCCTTTGTGAGTGACCTTAACGGATGTGGGGTGTTACAATAATGCAAAAACAAAATAATTCGGATCAGGACTAACATTCTTATGAAAGTAAATCAACACAAATGACATGATCGAGGAAATGCAATCACAACTTAAAGGAAGTTTGATAACTGAATATGCGGAAAAAACCAAGGGACATAAATAAAATGATCGAACAGTTTTAATTAGAAATGGATAGAAACAAATTCTATCAAATAAAGTTAAACAATGTTTATGCAACAAAATAAATTAGAACAGACTCAAATTTAAATAAAACTGGAAATAAAAGTAAACGAACAAACATTGAATTATAAAAAAATAGAAAATCGAAGGAAATTTTGGCAAATGTAAAGAGCAGAAGGGCGCATGCATGGATAGTGAAAAATGAGAGTAGGTTCAGTTGAAGTGAAAGGTATATTCAAATGCAAAGAAATAAATTGGCTTAAAGTAAGGAGCGTGCAATGCATGGTTTGTAAACAAGGAATACATAAGTCCAACTAAGCCTTTCCCCAAAAAAAAGAAAACAAATATAGTTTAGTAAAATAAAAGAATGGGTTTTGCAGACCCAAAATATCTAGAAAAATATGAGGGATTCAAATATGGTCACTTCGAACTCAAATGACTTTGGTTCAAAAATGAACTACACAAGCCTTTTTGCAATTTCAGCGCGAACCGAGCACCGAAACTGACAAATGAATATATTATGGTAATCAGTGCGATGAGACGGACACAATGGTATACAATTTGCAGTGTCAGGATGCACCATTCAAAAACGCGTTACGGACCCCTTTTAACGTAAAATACGGATGAGAAACGAAGGTCAAAACGTTCGATTTTCGTGAAATGAATTTCACCATTGGATTACTGACAAGAAACAGAATATTTTTCATGTTTGTCCGAACTAGTTTCGGAGATATTTTAAAATCGCTAAATTTTGAACTGTTACGCGCAGCTTTACGCTGAAAATTACGCGATTGACAAACATTCAAATTTTCCAACGAAATTAATTTCTATGCTATGTCTGGTTAGACGCATCTCAAATATTTTTTTTTTGGATTTTTATTTTTATATTACATTTTCATTTTTATTTGAGATATATCGGTTGTCGCTACCGCAAATAATCATAAAAAACGGAGTTCTAAATGAATAAAATAAAATAAAAACAAATTTTAAATTAAATAAAAATACATTTAAAATTCCGTTGTTACGTTCTCCCCCATTTAAACCTTTTTGTCCCCAAAATGGAACGAGGCAGAGAAATAGTAATTAAATAATTAGTATATTTAAAACAATAGTTGACATTTATCTTCATATCCATATATACATTGAAAATTATATATATATATATATATATATATATCAATGTTAAAATATTTACAAACATTTCAAAAATGATTTTAAGTATTCACTCGACGTCTCGATTGGTGACATATATCTATCCTACTTTCGAAACCCGAAAATAGATATCAATGATGCTGCGCAGTCATCACCAGAATCATTTTCAAGCGACTAGAGTGTGACTCTATATCTATCTAGTACACATAGTATTTAACATATACGTTGATCAAACGTATATCAAAATCACTAAGTATTCGATAGGCCAACTTTAACGTCAAATAAATACTCAAAACATCTTTCTATACTTAAACAGAATATATATTTTAAGTAATACATTTCAAATCATCAAAATTTTAAATAGGGAAAAATTTATATCTCCCCTACTCATTTATTTATTAAAATTCAACTTCAACCTATAATAAATATATGACAATATACATAATATTATTCTATACTATACCAAATCCAAAACATATAGATGTTTACCTATATAAAATCTTTCACAAATACATATCAAAATTTCAATATTATACTAAGGAAGTTATATATTATAATAACTTTCAAAATACTTATTTTAAATCAACTTTTAATAAATATGAACTCGCTAGAAGATTTATACTCTCCTTCTAATTCTTGCCATGTTATGGAAAAGGAATAGTTACAGAATTCGAGTTAAAAGTTGAACGAATGAAAGAACCTAATCAAAAAGGGTCTATGAAGGAAGAAGGATTCAAATGGAAGGGAAATTTCAGAAAAAGATATTAATCAAAATTTTATATCCGAAAATAATTGTTTTAAAACATTTAAAATTTCTTTCTTTGTTAATTATGTTGAGGTTATATAATTTTAATTACAGGATATTGGTTTGTTATTTAACGTTTGAAAATACTTGATAACTTGAAGTTTAACAAGTTTACTGTTATTCTTACAGACGTTAGGCATACGCTGGCCAGGCGCACGACCAAAATCTCTTAGTACTAAATATACTTGTTTCAACTCCCAGTCAAAATACTTAAAACATTTAAAATAGTTATGGAAAATACTTCCCCCATGGATCGCGGTTACTAGGCGGTTGCGCTACTATCCCAGTATTATCGCTTGTAACCGTAGGTATCACACCCCTTAAATTACGCCATGGTTGTTGCCGTAGATCGCAATTATGCGGCGGTTACATCACTATCCCAGTGAAATCGCTTGTAATTGTAGGCATCTCGCCCCCAAAGTTACGCTAGAACGGATAGGTAATAATAATAATCAATGTGATCTCACCGAGTGAGATTCCAATATCAGTTGATACTCCAATCGATGGAGCATCAACGTAGCTATGATTTCCGATTTTCGATGGACACTCTCGACGAGCACTAACACAATCCCTCTCTCAGGAATTGAGATTTCGATGGAAGGTACTTCCCATATCTTTATTTCGAAAACATATATACTATATATATAGTACTTCATTTCACGTTTCACGCATATCGCGCTTACATAAATATTAATTTACATAAGATTTTCTTTTCAACATCATGTTTCAGATATATCATTCTTATATAAATTCCATTATATAAGGTTTCAACAATTAACTTCCAATTCAATAGCTTTTGAATTAATAATCATTTTATATTAATCTTCCATATATTTATATAAGGTTCGAAAACTTCATATCAGATATTCAATATAAAACATTTCTCGAATTTTCATTTCAATACTAATTCAGTTTGATTTTATAATGAATTAGAATATTCAATACCATTCAAAATCTAGTTCACAAATGGTTGGATCATTCAAATAATTGAAAATTTTATTTTCAATTCAATAATTGGAAATCATGAGTTCAAACATTTCTTATCAAAACATCACAAGATGTATAATTACACTATCTAATATATAGGACTATCATTCGACCAAACTCGAGAATCAATTTCGAATTTTCTTTGAATCATTCAAAATATTCATATATGTATACATTAACTCATGTTTCACAAATCAAACTTCGTTGGATAATCATGTAGCAAAGCTACTAAAGTGGTCTTCATTCATATTTTTCCTTTTCGAAAACATTTCATAAAATCATTTCAAACTTTTTTACTCGAAAATACTTGTATATACTACTAGTACTTTTTCCAAAACCTTAGAAATCAATTTTAAAGTATTCCGGAACAAATTCTCAAGGTCTAGTCAAATGATCTCCTTACTTATAACTAAGTCATTTTATTCCACATCTTAACTTTATTTGCAATATTTAGTTAACTCTTATAATCTCGAAAACCGTGACAACCCGAAGATGGATTTCAAATGGGAACAAAATTCAAATCGAAGGAGAACTTAACAAAGAAGCTATCGAAGAGAATGGATTCGAAGGTTTGGAATTCCAAAAGGATTTAAATTTCAAAATACTTTACGTTTCGAAATAATTTATATTTTCAAAAAATACGCTCTCTTACAAGAATGATTTTGCGACTGATTCCATTCATTCTAGGGTATCACTACCCTATCTTTAATGATTTTTTTACCCCATAGGCTAAAGCTTTAATAAAGCAAAGCTCTGATACCAACTGTAACGACCAGCCATTTTCGACCACTTCAAGCCGGTAATTAAACCAACTTGAACTGCTCAAAAACGACAGATTGTTATTAGCTTCTGAGGTAAATAGAATAAATCAAAGGATCACAGACATAGATACCGAGTTACACGATATCTCACAGTGGAAAATACATAAAATTTTACAATAGAATTTACATAGATAACACAGCGGAAGTTTAATACAACAAATTTATAACACATGGATAAATGATAAAAGTTTGAAACATACACAATACGAATATCTGAAAGTTGGAACAATCGAATACATAGACACGGGTCCAAATATAAGCTTCAAACTCCAAGGGTGAATCTCGAAAGCGGTAATAATCAATTTGACCCTAACCATAATGCAAAAACAAAATAATTCGGATCAGGACTAACATTTTCATGAAAGTAAATCAACACAAATGACATGTTCGAGGAAATGCAATCACAACTTAAAGATGTTTGATAACTGAAATATGCGGAAAAAAAACCAAGGGACATAAATAAAATGATCGAATAGTTTTAATTTGAAATGGATAGAAACACTATCAAATAAAGTTAAACGATATTTAGGAAACAAAATAAATTAGAACAAATTCAAATTTAAATAAAACTGAAAATAAAAGTAAACAAACAAACATTGAATTATAAAAAAAGCAAAGGAAATTATGGCAAATGAAAAGAGCAGAAGGGCGCATGCATGGTTAGTGAAAAATGGGAGTAGGTTCGGTTGAAGCGAAAGGTATATTCAAATGCAAAGAAATAAATAGGCTTAAAGAAAGGAGCGTGCAATGCATGGTTTGTAAAACAAGGAGTACATAAGTCCAACTAAGCCTTTCCCAAAAAGAAAAAGAAAAAAGGTAGTTTAGTAAAATAAAAGAACGGGTTTTACAGACCCAAAATATCTAGAAAAATATGAGGGATCCAAATATGGACACTTCGAACTCAAATTACTTTGTTTCAAAAATGAATTGCACAAGACATTTTGTAATTTCAGCGCGAACGAGCAGCGAAACTGACAAATAAATATAAAATTAGTGCGACGAGACGGACACAACGGTATACAATTTGCAGTGTCAAGATGCACCGTTCAAAAATGCGTTATGGACCCCTTTAAACGTAAAATACAGACGAAAAATGGAGGTCAAAACGTTCGATTTTCATGAAACGAATTTCACCGTTGGATTACTGACGATGAATAGAATATTTTTTATGTTTGTCCGAACTAGTTTCGGAGAGATCTTAAAATCGCTAAATTTTGAACTGTTACGTGCAGCTTTACGATGAAAATTACGCGATTGACAAACATTCATATTTTCCGACGAAATTAATTTCTACGCTATGTCTAGTTAAATGCATCTCAAATATATTTTTTTCGGATTTTTATTTTTATATTACATTTTCATTTTTATTTGAGATATATCGGTTGTCTCTACCACAAATAATCGTAAAAAAATGAGTTCTAAATGAATAAAATAAAATAAAAACAAATTTTAAATCAAATAATTAAATAAAAATACATTTAAAATTCTGGGTTTTTTTACGACTCATTTGCACAAGAAGCGTTGTTTGAATATATGGCACTCGTATTTCAGACAATGTGGATAAACACTTTTTGGTTGTTGAAATGAGATACAAATATCCATTTATGGTTTAAACAGTAAAAATTGGTTAATTAGAAAAAGATTTCAAACGGAATTAGAATTGGTTAAATTTATTAAACAATGATTTATTTAAATAGATTGTTGTTGTCTGAAAACCCTACACGGGTATTGGAATCGTATTTGACATCCACTAATCCCAATATTTAGTTGTATGCCAATTGGTTGACTGACAAACTGTTCTAAGCATTATTTATTTATTTTAACGCTTATACAGTTGTAAAACGCACTCTGGATGATGTTTGAATGTTTAATGATTATTTATAATTATTATTGAATATGTGCGATGTATGAAATCCATATAACTAAATTATATGGTAATTGACTGAGTCGCATTCCGATTCGGAATATGAACGAATATTTTAAAAATAATACTCAGTGAAGAATTAAATTATGATTTTGATGTCTGATTTTTGATGGACACAAAATAATGAAATATTCATAATGGAAATGAATATGAAGCCAAGTTAAGTAGTTAAACACCATTATAACTCGAACGGAATTTTCTAGCGATTTTATTTATTTTGTAATGAATATAGAAAAGAATTGATTTCAAAATCAGATTTTTTTTTGAAAATATTATCATTTTAATATTATAATGATATATAATATTCAATTTTGATTTAAAATTCAAAATGAAGTTGAAATCGTTTTAAAAGGAATTTATAAACGATTTATAAAATACATTTAAATCGGCAGTATATATATTATATTTATTTATTTAATGGCTTGAATGGAACGTGCCACGCAACGACCGTTCGTGAATTTCGACCATTGACTTCAAATTGATGTATCGAGAGATCCGACCGTCGAATTCTCCTAAATTTGGAACCATTTGGTTCGTATCGGAAGATCTTTCCAATGAATATAAGAGATTTAAATCTGAATGGTAGGTTTTAAAATATGTTCAAATCAGTTTCAGAAAAGGTCGCTGTGAATGCAGTTTGGTGGTCGTTATTAGAAATCGACTATAAGGGCCTTAATAAAAAATTTAAAAATTTGGAAAAATTATGTAAAATCATAGTAACTGTTTTGGAAAAATTTTGGATGAAAAATTCGAAATTTGAAAAGATAAAAATATATTTTTATCAAAATTAACTATTTAATAACTAGAATAATAATCCAAATATTTTTAGAAATAATAAATGGGATTGGAAACGGGTTTTAAAATAACCAGAGTTTTCCAATTTATAAATTGAAATGGATTTGGAATGGAAATTATCTTCGGATATTTTGATATTGAATTCCGTGATTATACGAATATTGTTGAGAAATATGAAAGATATATATGTCATTATTCCCAATACGGTATTTGTTGGTTTCAGAATTTGATTTTGAATATAAGCCGATATAATTTCTATTTAGAGCCTTATATTTAATATCAAGCAGGATTTTGGGTTTGTCGTGAATGGCGTCTTTATTAACGTGGTTCTTAAACCCAGTTAAGAAAAGAATAATTCTTTTAACCAAGATTTAATGAAGTTTTCCAACTTATAATTATAAATTGGAATTAAATGGAAGATGATTTTGGGTCCATTGTGAACGATGTTTTAAATAACATTTTTTCCTAAAACCCAATTAACAGTGAAGACATGATTTGGAATTTATAAATCTTTTTATTAAGATTTAATGGAAAATTTCCAAAGTAAAGCTTTCCAGTTTAATACATTAAATTGGAATTGAATGGAATTCGATTGAATAATAATTAAGATGAGCTTCTATGAATGAAGACCATTCTATATATGGAATTTAAAAAGGCTTGGCAGTTATTCCAATTATATTATTAGTCTGATACGAAAATTTATATCAATTATATACTGATCAGATTTTCGCGAAGATTCCATTTTAATGGAAGCTGATTTGGGCTTATCTTGAACTGTGTTTTAAATGACATCGGTTCTTTAACTAAGTTAAAGACAGGATTAATTTTCCTAAAGTTGAAAAATCATTAAGTAATAATTTTTGGAAGATAAAAACTAAATGGAGTTTTAATGATTCTTTAAATAGAGTAAAATGAGATAATGGGATACTAAAATAAATGATTACTTCAGTAAGGCTTGATAATCTCGACTAGTTTGATAGACCTTAATTTGGTTTAAGTTGTGAAAAGTTAATATAAAATCTTTTGAAAATGATATCCAAAGGAAGAATAAAGAATAAGTTTAAAAGAACTTATCTTTGAGAAAGTTAATGAGAACCTATCCCTAAGATGTGAATATTTAAATAAAAGAATATTATGAATTGGAACGAGGCGTATGATGTGTTTTTATAGCACTTGATTACTGATTATAAAATACGCGAGTTATTTAGAAAGACCGGGTTTATCCCATTCTAAATAAATAATATGACGACTAAAAATCGATGATGAAGATGGTGGTTGAAGACTGGAGATCTTCACATCATTTGGATGATTATTAATGTCTTGATTAGGCTGTACAACTAAGACAAGGTAATAAGTGTTGATCGTCTAGACGTACTTGGAGATCAACCAGATATGCGAGGACCTCTATAACGACCCGCATTCTACGCATCGGAGCATCTTAGAATTTTTATTTGATTATCATATGAAGTGGTATGGTCGTGTAACTTTGGGAACCGACTATTGGGGTTATTTCCCATGTTCACGATTTTTACCGATTTTTAAATGACCATTTTGCCCTTGGCGAATCTTGTTTCGCCTATAACTTTCGATTGGTAAGGGGTTTTGACCTGAAACCACTTTCATTAGATCTGGATGATGGTTTAACCTTCCGTAGAGTGGTCAAACTTGTCAAACGGACTTACCGTTTTGGAGATATGGTTGAATTAAGTTTTAGAAGGTGAAAAATATCTTAATTGGGCTTAACTAGGTGATAAGCAGGTGGGCCCATTGGGGGATTTCGGGATTAGAGCTATATGAGGGTTGATTAGGGTTAGAGACCTTTTCTTTGTCATTTTCCAGCCGCCACTTACCTCTCTTCAACCCTAACAATGACCTTCACTTTCTAAATTCATCCCAAATCACCATTTAATCACGTATTAGCTTAATCTACACCAAATCAAGGAAGTCTAGTGGCAAATCAGAGTTTAGGCTGCTGCAAAGCATAGTAAAGTTCAGATCTAAGATTAATTTATGGCCAAGGTGAGTGATTTTCATCGTTTTTCACTAATTACGACTAATTAGGGGTGATTAGTGCTAATTAACAAAATTATACATTATTAAATTCTAGAAAAATGTTTAGAAATTCTTAAATATTATTTTAAGCCTCTTTTAGAAACTTGGGTTAATTTGGATATGTTTTGCTAATCCTATCATTAGTTATGGTTAATCATGATTAAGGGGAAAATATGGGTTTTAGGTATGTTTGATCCATTTTGACATGGTTATTTATCATTTTGGTGTTTATGGTTGATGTTATATGTTGCTATGACTGTTTAGTATGATTCATGATTGCTTAGAACAGTTAAAATGGTTGAAAACACCGTCATGTGGCATAAACAGTTGCTGCAAAAGTTGTAGGAAACAATGCAGGATTTTGAGCCAAACCGAATCGGATCGGTGGGGGACGAACCTACCCGCTCGTGAAGCATGCATGACTACCCGGAGTTGAAGACACGAACCAATCCACCTCATTTCCTCCAAATCGAACCGCTCGTGAATTTGGTACCATGACCTAGGGAGCACGAACTGAACTGATGTCAGGGCTCACGAACCCGAGCCGATGGCCATGAGCAGGAATCACGAGCCGCGAAGCACTCAAACCGTGAGATGATACCATTCACGAACCATAAGAACAATAACCGTGGTTGAACTGCCTTTCCACGACCCAAATGTGGGACTCACGAACTGCCACAACCTAATGAGAGACTCACGAACCGGAGGGGTATTCACGACCCGATCCAGAGTGTGCTACGAGTCGAACCGAAGACTACATCCGAACCGAACCAAGGAGCTTGGCATGAGTTGTATATCACGAATCGAACCCAATTGATGATCATGAACCAAATGGAGATCAAAGCAAGATGATGACCAAAAACCGAGATGCAAAGGTAGTCCAAATAGGAAGTTAGAACTCAGGATCCAGTTGGGAGCCAACGAGTTAACTTTATGAGTTGGGCTTTGCTAAGGAATGTGTGCTAAGGGGCTGTCGACATCCACAACTTTGATTCACCACCAAGACGGATGTTAGGCTACATATCAGTGCAGTGGAGTAGTTATTACTCCATGGGGCAGAGTGATCATAGCATGGCTATGAGCCAGTGCAGTGGAGTCGTCATGAATTCATGGGGTAGAGTGGACATAGCAAAGTATTAGTCGTTACGGATCAGTGCAGTAGAGTCGTCATGACTCCATAGGGCAGAGTGATCGTAACAAAGAATAGGGTGATCAAAGGGGTGGATATCGTATGCTTTACGCACTGAGTGAGAGATGTGAGGATGGTTGCTATGCTTGATTGTTTGATATTACTATGACATGCACACCCCACCCCCCGTATCTTTACACCATGTGTTAGTGTCACCTTAGAATATTGTACATCCTGTTATGCTAACTCTTTGGTTGCAGGTCCAAGTTCAGGTATGGTTATGTATACCTGTTATTGTTCTGTTTTGCTGCTTATCGCTCATACCAGACTTCTGTATGACCCATAGTTTTATGTCTCTTCTTATTACTCTGGGTGCTCTTAAACGGGCAGACTAGAGACAGGTTAGGTGGTATGCACGAGTAGCAGTACCAGAGACGAGCAGGAGGCTTCCACGAATGATATATATAGATATTCTCTCTGTGTTGTTGCTGGTCACTACTTTGGGCATTAGTAATGCATCTTTTTCTTTGCTTTAGAGACAGTATGTTGGAGTTGTAATATGTTGTATTTAAAATTTCCGCTGCTATGATGATTATGGTTTAGTTTTCAACTTATGCACTGTCTCACCTGTTTTATGTCAAGTATGTTATTATTATATTTTATCCCATGCGCTGTGAGACATTCTATAGGTTTCTTGTTAGTTCACCGTTAAGTTTCCTTTCTTCTGACGACTGTCCCGTGCTAGTTGGACGTCAACACAGCGTATTTCGAGGGAAATGTCAGCTGGTCTGGGGCGGGCCTCCACGCTTGGTATCAGAGCTCTATGTTGCGTAGTTAACCTAGGGGAAGACACTAGGGAGAGATAGTATGTATATGAGAGTGCATATTTGTAATATTCTGGTTTTCAAAAGATATATATATATATATTCTATTAGTATATCTAAGGATGGAGTCACAATGCACTGGCACCACCGAAGAGATGGTTAATCGTTTTCTCTTTACAGACTGAACAATGAGCCGATATACGAGGGGTACTGGTTCAGGAGCCAATAACAGGAATGCTCCTGATATGAAGACGATGTTCACTTACTTCATGAGAGAGATGCTTAGAGATGTTCATAGGGCAGCTCCTAATGCTGCAAATGATGGTAGTGCAACGGTGCAGGCGCCTAGGGCCAATTTCGCCAAGCTCTGTAAGGACTTCACTAGTCTTGGTGGGAAGCCGTTTTACGGAACGAAATCGGCTACAAAAGTTTAGGATTGACTTGATAGTTGTCAGCGTATCTTCGAGGATCTGGGAATCGAAGACGCAATGAAGAGGAATCTAACATCCCGCCAACTGCAAGGACGGGCTATGAATTGGTGGAATGCTATTAAGGAAGCTACCCCTGAGGATCAAGTTACTTGGGACTAGTTTAAGGTCCGATTCAGTGATAAGTTTATCCCAACTGCTCAGAAGTCAGAGTTGTTTAGGAAGTTCTTGGAGCTTAAACAGAATAGTAGGGCAGTCTTAAATATGTTGCTGAGTTCGATACTTTATCGAAGTATGAATTATTCCTTATTGACACTCCCGAGAAGAAGAACGAGAAGTCCATAATGGGCTTAGATCAGTACTTAGGGGAAAGACTTATAAACCGTATTGATGAGACTTTTGAATCAATTGTTTGGAAAGCACTGAGATCAGAAAGCCCTTATCCTAAGACCAAGACTAAAGTCGTTGTTGCATCTACAGAGGGGCCAAAGCCGCAGGCAAGCGGTGGAGGCAAGAATAATTCTCAGAATAAGAGGAAGCAGAACCAAGCTAAGGATGGTCATAAAAAGAGTAAGAAAGATGTTGAGTGCTTTAGTTGTTGCAAGAAGGGCCATTATGATAAAGAATGTCGAGAAAAGCCAGCGGACAAGAAGTGCTTCAACTGCGGCCAAGTGGGACATCACAAGGATAAATGTCCGCAACCCCCTATAGAGAAATAGATTGTGAAAGCATATGCAATTAATGTTATTTCTTCTTCGTCGAATGCGCCAACTGCGGCGGAGAAAGGAAAGAATGTCATCATTCAAGGTATGCTTTTTGTTTATGATGTTCCTTTACGAGTATTGTTTGATACTGGGGCTTCCCGTTCCTTCATATCTAGCGACCTGGTAGATAGGTTGGGATTGGAACCCGAGATAGTCGATAGGCCTTTAGCAGTGACAAACCCGATTGGTGGTTCGACTAGCCTTAGTATGATTTGTCGAAATTTGGTCTTATCGAGTCATGGATGTATGTTTGCTTGTGATTGCTTTGTTCTGAGCTTTATTGGATTTGGTATTATTTTGGGAGTCGATTGGCTTCAAAAATACGGGGTTGTGGTAGACTGTGAGGAATTTTCAGTGACTATTAGGGCGGATGATGGGCAGAGGGTAGTGTTTGGTGGCCTACCTAGTGACGATGTGATAGCTAGTTTTCTAAATTCTCTCGACATCCCATAGGACGAGTTAGCAGGAATTCCCATTGTTGGCCAATATCTGGATATCTTTGAGGAAGTGACCGGACTTCCACCACACCGAGAGATTGAGTTCCGTATTGATTTAGTGAAAGATGCCAGACCTATAGTGTTGCTACTTCGTCGTATAGTACTAAGGGAGCAGCGAGAGCTCGGGGTGCAAGTAAGCAATCTTTTGAAGAAGGGATTTATCAAAAGAAGTGTTTTCGAGTGGGGAGCACCAGTTGTGTTTGATACCAAGGCAGATGGTTTCCTCCGATTCTTGGGGTTAGTTGGATATTACCATAAGTTTATCCAGGACTTCTCCAAGATAGCGACATCGTTGAATCAGTTAACCAAAAAGAATCAAGCTTTTGTTTAGGACAAAAAGTGTGAGGTTTCATTTAGGAGTCTAATGGAAAAGTTGATGTGCGTGCCAGTGTTAGTCATTCCTAAAGGGAATGAAGAGATGACGGTATACACAGATGCATGTGGTACCGGGCTAGGTGCTGTATTGATGCAAGGAGGTAGGGTTGTAGCTTACGCTAGTCGGCAACTGAAACCGCATGAGAAAAGATATCCTACCCATGATTTGGAATTGGCAGCGGTCATATTCACGTTGAAGATGTGGAGACATTATCTCTTGGGAGAAAGATTCAAGTTGTTTATTGATCATAAATCGATAAAGTACCTTTTCTCCCAGAGGGATCTAAATCTTCGACAGCAGAGATGGTTAGAATTCTTAGCTTCCTATGATTTCGATATCGCATATACACCAGGAAAAGGCAATGCGATAGCTGATGCATTGAGCAGAAGACATGCCAGTTTAGGGGCTATGTTTCTAGAATGGAAGCAATTAGAATATATCGCAAGGTATGATTTCAGAACTAAGTGCGAATTAAACCCAGAAATGTTAGCAAGTTTGACGATCAGACCCACTTTGATTGAGCAGATTGGTTCCAGTCAGAAGGACGATCCTAACCTATTGGAAATCATCTCCAAGTTAGAGATGGCTATCGACGAGGAGATGAACAAGTATGGGCTTGATCGAGATGGATGGCTCAGAAAGAATGGTAGACTAGTTGTGCCCAATGTTAATGGTTTGAGAGATGAAGTGATTAGAGAATATCATCGCTCAAAATTGACTATACATCCCAGTGGTAACAAAATGTATCGATACATGAAGTAGACCTACTACTGGGAAGGGATGAAAAGAGACGTTGGGAAGTTTATATCCGAATGCGTGAATTGCCAGCTGGTTAAAGCCGAGCAAAAGAAGCCTAGTGGTTTGTTGCAACCATTAGAAATTTTAGAATGGAAATGGGAACAAGTCTCAATGGATTTCATTGATGGGTTACCAAGGAATAGATCAGGCCATGATAGCATTTGGGTGGTTGTGGACCGATTGACCAAGAGTGCAAAGTTTATACCCGTCAAGTCGAATAGAATGACAGCTAAGTTAGCAGAACTATATACGAATTGGGTAGTGAGATTTCATGGAATACCCAAAGGCATTGTGAGCGACCGAGATCCATTGTTTACTAGTGGATTTTGGAAGAGCTTACAAGAGGCGTTAGGATCAGAATTACATCTCAGTACCGCGTATCATCCTCAAACCGCAGTCAGACAGAGAGGGTGAATTGAGTATTAGAATATCTCTTAAGAGCTTGCATATTAGATTTTGGAGGGTCATGGGATGACTATTTGCATCTGGTTGAATTCGCATATAATAATAGTCATCAGTCCAGCATTGGTATAGCTCCATTTGAAGCTTTATATGGAAGACCATGCAACTCACCATCATATTGGTTAGAAACTGGTGAGAAATTTATGCTTGGGCCAGATGTGATAAGAGAAACCTCAGATAAGATCAAGGTTATCCAACAGCAAATGAAGGATGCCCAAGATAGGCAGAAGAGTTATGCTGATAAGATGCGAAGAGATTTAAAATTATACATTGACGACTTGGTGTTTGTCAAGATTTCTCCATCAAAGAGCATGATTCGATTTGGTAGGAAAGGCAAGTTAGCACCAAGATTTGTTGGCCCATTCCCAGTTCTCGAGCAAGTTGAGAATTTGGCATATAAATTGAGTTGCAGGACAAGATGGCTGGAGTTCATAATGTATTTCATGTTTCCAAGTTAAGGAAATGCACGACCCTGATATGACTATTCCATCGGATTAGTTGGATGACATCGAAGTAGAACCTGAGGCGGTTGGGAACCGCAAGCCGATCCGTATTATCGAGTACGATACGAAGCAACTTCGAAGGAAGGCGGTAAAACTGGTCAAGGTTTAGTGGGGGAGAACGAGAATGACTGTACTTGGGAAACAGAGGAGAGCATAAGGGAGTCGTATCTAGAACTCTTTACCTGGTAAAATTTTAATTGCAATTCATTTATTCCGCATGCTAGGATAGACTTGTTGTGTCACTATGTATGTTGATTTTTTATAAATGGCTGATAGACATGCGGGACCCTTTATACGTTTTTGGTTAAAGTATTTCGAGGGTGAAATTTCTTAAGGGGGGAGAGTGTAACGACCCGCATTCTACGCATCGGAGGATCGTAGAATATTTATTTCATTATCATATGAAGTCGTATGGTTGTGTAACTTTGGGGAACGACTATTGGGTTCATTTCCCATGTTCACGATTTTCCCCAATTTTTAAATAACCATTTTGCCCCTGACAAATCTTGTTTCGCCTATAACTTTTGATTGGTAAGAAGTTTTGACCTGAAACCACTTCTATTAGATCCGGATGATGGTTTAGCTTTTCGTAGAATGGTCACACTTGTCAAACGGACTTACCATTTGGGATATATGGCTGAATTAAGGTTTAAAAGGGGAAAAACAACTTAATTGGGCATAACCAGGTGATAAGCAGCAAGGCCCATTGGTGGATTTCTGGATTAGAGCTATATGAGGGCTGATTAGTGTTAGTGAAACCTTTTCTTTGTCATTTTCCAACCGCCACTTACCTCTCTTCAACCCTAACAATGGCCTCCACTTTCTAAATTCCTTTTATCTTAGAATTTTCTATTCTTTTCTCCTTCTAGAACCAAGTGTATATCCATGAGTTTCTCATCCTTGGTTTGTGCTCCTTAGCCAAACTCCCTCATTCTCATCTTTTCCGTCCTTGTGTGGCTTGTTGACAAGTCTCTTGAAAGCTGCCTCCAACGCATAGAAAACCCTACAAAGCTTGAAAGAAAATTAGCCGCAGGTGAAACTACTGCGGCTTTATGGAAGTTGGGCACTTCTTCGCCCTTTGACAGGTGTCGTAGTCTCATCAAGCCTACGAAACCATGCCGCGATGAGGTTACCTCCCAGAAAGCCCGGATCCCCAGAGACTCAATAAAGAAGGAAAACAAGGATTCAAACAAAGGATCAAAAGATAGTGCATATGGCTTTGGGGAATATGCCTTTAAAACTAAACTTTTTCTTTAGAAAATGCTTCTTTTAAAACCATTTTGAAAATTGAAATCTTTTTTCTGATCCGGTAACCTTCAGCTCTGATACCAAGTGTAACACCCCACCTCCGTTAAGGTCACTCACCAAGGGAATGCCTTAACTTCGGTGGAGCGTCTTAGGTAAAAGATGTAGATAAATTACAAGACAGACAAATAAAACAGTGGAAAATAAAGTCATTTTATAAACAATGTGGTTCAATCAAGCTTTTACAACAATTGTCTCAATCATAATTAAAAGTAATACATAGAACTTCTGTCTTGATTCAAAAACTTCCAAGTGTACAAGAAGCATAAAAATAACAATAGTATTTCCCAAATAAAGTATGAACCAACCACAACAGTGGAAGAGAGCCCAAATAAATACATCGACTATCTCCGTGCTTGGAAAGAAAACCGAGCTAAGTGGTAGCATTTCCTTCCTGTAAACCTTGGGGGGGGGGAATGGAAGAAAAGAGGCGAAACAAACTAGGTCAGACATAAGTCTGGTAAGTCCAGTGACTTTCAGCATGTAAATAGGCAAAAGCATCATGACATGAATAAACTGAATATAAGACAATACCATGATAACATGGATAACAAGTTAACCTAAGATTTGTATAAGATATGATAAGGCAAAATAAACTGAATGCTCTTCTACTCTTTCTCTGCTTCTCTATTACCTTGTTATCCTGATTTCTATATCTCTGCACCACCTAACTAGTGTCTCAACTAGTAATCTATATAAAATGATCATATGGTAATGTGATCCCAATCCCCGCAATTGTGGTAGCCTTCAGGTGTACATCTAGTATGAGGATCTTACCTCAGTCAGCCTAATTGCCATGAAGATGTTAGATGTACCCTTACTACCCTACCGATCGACACCTTACTCGTATTAGTTTTCCTTGTGTCTGTGTCAATCGGCCCTCTCTTACGTGTAGATACCCTATGCTGGTCCCACCATAAGGTGTATCAATCCTTATGATAGCAACTCGACACAATTCAAGATGCACTGTGTACAACTACTGGTACCCAGTGCCTGCTTTTTCCCACTCCGGAGTACGTGCACGCCCGTAATCCGTCGGAACCTGCACTGACGTACCCCCTGCCGTTATTTTGACTGCTTATAATCAGCCCAGTAAGCATGCCCCACCCTTCCTAGTTTCAGGGTACTTTGATACATCTATGTGGGTTACTGCTGAAATGGGTCCCCGTTACTAGGGTTTCTTAATGGTTAAGTTTGTGGGCCTATATTTACTAATATTACCCACCAACCCGATATGTACTTAACCCTCCCACACATTATGTCATACTGGTTAAGTGTTTTCCATTTATGTTAACTTAACCCACCCACTCATCATGTCATGTGGGTTAAATGTTTCTTATTAACCCTTCTCACTCATCATGTTGGATTTGTTAAGTGTTTCCTATTAACTTAACCCCGTTCATTCATCATGTTATACTGGTTAAGTATTTCCCATTAACTTAAGCCCATTCGTTCATCAAGTTACATTGGTTAAGTGTTTCTTATTAACTTAACCCCACGCGTTCATCATGCTGTATTGGTTAAGTGCCATCAATCAATTCAAGTTAACTTAACCCACCCACTTGTCGTGTTACATTGGTTAATTGTTGCCTTTTTGTGTTAACTTAACCCTTCCACGCATCATGTTATATTGGTTAAGTGTTGCTCTCTTGTTTTAACTTAACCCTACCCATTCATCATGTCATATCGGTTAAGTGTTTCTTATTAACTTAACCCTTCTCATTCATCATGTTGTACTGGTTAACTTAACCCTGCTCACTTGTTCAATTAACAAGTTATAATGGTTAAGTGTTCTAAATTTACTTAACCTTACCTTCTTCTCTAATTAACATGTTATAATGGTTAAGTGTTCTAAATTTACTTAACTACATGTTATAACGGTTAAGTGTTCTAAATTTACTTAACCCCATCTTCTTGTCTAATTAACATATTATAACGGTTAAGTGTTGCCTTAGTTAAATTCACCCTACCATTCTTAACATGTCTTGTTCATTAGCATTAACTGATTTATTAATGCACCAACCTCTCACATTAGATCTATGTTGTTGCGGTTACTGGTTGTGCCGGGTGGTTCCTGGCAGTTTTACACCACAACTCAATCTAACCTCTGGTTTTTCTTGGGCATGATGCACTAACCTCTCACATTAGATAGGTGTTTTGGCGGTTACTGGATGTGCCGGGCGGTTCCGGGCAGTTTTACACCGCAACTCAATCTAACCTCGGGTTAGGCATGTTTATCTTTTAGCATATTTACCATACATGTCCCAGTCTGGATTTTATATGCTAATTATCTCAAATTCACAAAACTAGTCATGTTCCAATTCTCAAGTTATACCTCAACAAAACTAATTACAAGTTATGCCCCACAAATTCAAATTCAAGTTAATATTCAACATAGGTTACACCCAATCTTCCCAAATATGCAATAATAGTCATGCCCCAAAAAATCACAATATAACACATGCTCTAAGGTTTAGTCATATTGCACCATACAAAATATCCTCCAAAATCCCCCAGTCATGATTCACAGTATAAACTATGCCAAATTATAGCCTTTAATTACAGTGCATGCCAATTACCCAATTTTAGGCACAGTTATCCCTATCTTACTATAGGTTTTCATGCCTAAGCCATGCCCTAAATCCCAAGTCATATGTCCAATATACTTTATGCCTGAAATCTCAAGTCATATGTTTGATACACTTTATGTTTTAAATACAACATGTGTTATGTCCTCAAATCCGTTACAAATCAGTTATGCCCAATTATACATAATTAAATACTTTTCCCAATTTTTGCGCTGGCCATGTCCAAATCATATATTACGCCCAATTTTTCCCAACGTACGTTCATCTCTTATGAGATTTGGCTCAGGCTCGCAGTAGCCTGGCTATAAAACAAAAAGGGAAGAAGGAAAGAAGAGATAAAGAATGGACATAATAATATCAATGAGATAGATCCAAAGGATATAGAAAGACAGATAGAAATAGGCATAATTTCAGATTCAGATTATTACAATGTCAGAATCACTATTAAATTTTATTTCTGAAAGTAACATGAACTTACGAAACAAAGGACAAATCTTGTTTTCTGGGATCTGTTTTCTGAAACTGAAAAGGTATCACTTGATGAAGACTATTGATTCTTTAATTTAGATTTGATTCGTAGCTTCGAACTTGCTTTCTAGTTTTCCTACTAGTTGGAGAAGAATGGTGGCTATGCTAGGTTGACATGGACATCATGGTGGATCCTTGGAATGAAATTGTGTAGTTTAGGGTTGAGGGTTGGGGTTGCTTATATATAAGTTTAGATTTATGTGAGCCGTTAGATCAACCTAGGAGCAATCAGAACCGTCCAGACTAGATAGAGCTATCAAGAAATTGCCACCTATGCCCTAGTGACTCGGCAACAAGTCAGAAACCATCACTATTTGCATCTGGGTGAGGGGGTCGACCCCTACAAGGGGGTTGACACCCCAGTCGACACCCCTTTTGGGGGGTCGACACCTATGTCGACCACCTTGGGGGCGTCGACCCCTATGGGCAGGAATTTTCCCGCCCAGCTGATTTACGTGATTTTCAATTTTCGAATTGTTTTTTTTCGATTTAATTATTATTTATATTTAATTTCTGATTTAACATGAAATCTTCTTAACTCCATAACTTCTTCATACGGTGTCCGATTTATGCAAACTCGGACTCTGTCTCAAGCAGAATTCCAAGACGAACGCAATGGCGTAACCCGTTTCCCTTAATCCTTTCTTTTACAATTAAGTATTCTTTAATTCGTTACTTTAATAAACATAAAAAATACAGGGTGTTACAATAAGAGTTCGAGTAAAGGAAACTAAAATGATTTGAGGACATATAATAGAGTTCCAAAGTAAACGAAATTAAATTGGAAGGCATGGAATTATAACGATATGTTCGAGTTAAAAAAGGAGTGTAAAGTGGAGATTTGAAATAGATTTATTCAATAAAAATAAGCATTGTGTTTTGTTTTCAAGTAAGGAACACAAAGTAGAGTTCGTAATATTTTTTTACGAGTAATGAGTTGGATAAATTTCCCGATTCTAAATAATGAAGAATTAGGTAGCAAATGTTGAAAAGAGAGTTAAATGGAAATGGAATATGGTTATAAGATATTTTTCTTAGGTATTACAAGGAAATGGTTTTGAGAACGTAAGTATATTAAAGTAGGAAATAAATATTGTATTTTAGAATTATATAAAGATTTAGAAGTTTTAATTAACCATACGTTGATTACTTTTAATTAAAAAGGCTAAGTGATGTTGAATACTGAACCAGTGAACTCATTTTATTTTCATGATTGAAAACTATTTATTTTGATAGTTAAATAACCGACAATCAAAATATGGCCTAATGCGATTGTTGGTACGGAAGGATCAGGATCGAATTTATATTCGAAAACCATTCCGACCAACAAATATGTGAAGATATTAGAAGATGATCGAGATGGAGAATTGAAGACTGTAGATCTTCATAAACAAAAGAACTACTAATAATCTCTGGTTTAGCGGCCAGAGATATACTGTGATTCTATTGTGGTTGGAATCTACTGATTGCAAGGACTACTCGCTACTAACCTTGGGGTGATACCTATATAGGATGTGGTAGGAGAGTGCCTTCGGTTCATCCTGTTCCTGGATGACTTGTATGGACGTATGTATGATAGAGTATTTCCTAAAAACCACATACGTTAATTTTTACAAACATACCAAGTTGGTGGCAAAGAAGGGCACTTCTTTTAAACCTAGAGTATATTTATGGACGTCAATTAGTGATTTGATGGATTTGACAATGTGGCATTCAAAGCGGATGATGGCCAGATGTTCCAAAAGAGTAAGTATGACCTCAAGCCTCATAAACCTAAAAATGACACAAAATTGGGTAGGTCGCATGGCTATGTGGGTCGCACCCATCAAAAGGGTACATCATTACCTGTTCTGGAGAAATCAAACGCCTTCGGTTGTCCCTATTTATTTTTGTATGTATGCTAGCGGTTTGGTTGGTTGGCCCCCAACGGTGGTAATGATATATTCGGTACACTCAAGATAAGTGAGGGGCCAATCATGTTTAACCTGGTTTGCATGATGTTGTACCCTAATGTGTTCATCTCCAGAGGTATATTGTCTGAAAGGTGGTCCCATACCTTGATAGGAAATCCATTCTCCAATAAGAGCCCTCGGTTTTGATTGTATACTATGTATGTAGAGAATGAGATGCAAGCGTTCTGCTAGATTGATATTTATTTTTATTTAGACACTATTATAATATTAGAAAAGATATTGATTTCAAAAAAAATTTGGGTTATCGTAAGGTAAAAACCGTCTGTATTTATGTGTGGATACGGTCTTACGATTATCCTTTTCTTTCGAACAGATTTTGACTTTAAAATCGAGTTTTGTGAAACCTTTAAACTTAGTATGTTTTTTCTCACTCTGGTTCACCATACTTATCCGGCATTTGTAATGCTCGGGTTAGACCGGGTTGTACAGGTCCAGGTTATCCGATGTTGCGAAGTCCAAAGAAGAGCTGGAGGTGTTCGAACGTATAATATCTAGTATTTATTCCGTTGTGTGATTGTATGCGAGGAAAGATTATTATAACTGTCCAGATATGTTGATGTACTCTGATGATTGTAAGTATTTTTCAAGCTCTCGGTAAAGATTTATTTTTGTATTATATTTTGTTCCGCTGCGATGTGAGACTCTGCGCTATGTTGGTTCTTATTCTTCTTCTTCTTTTATTATAATATTTCTTTCTTTCTTATCTCACCCTCTAACTTCTTTCTAATAACTATCTGCTTTTCAGTATGATTTGGGTCGAATGTGATAGTTAAATGTTGGCTTAAACTGTACTAAAAAAAGCGGGCTATTACTGGGCGATTCCTATATATGGATGCAGTAGAAGATGCCTTTGCTTCATCCTATTCCTGGATGATTTGTACGGACAAATGTCTGATAGAGTATTTCCTGAGGGTCACGTAGATTGATTTTTAAAAATATACCAAGTTTAAAATTGGAGAAATTCTCTTGCTTAACACCCAGAGTATATTTGTGGACATCAATTAGTAATTTGATGGATCTGACGATGTGGCATTCATGTGAATGATGATGTGACGTTCTAAAAAGATTAACGTGACTTCAAGCCCCATCAACAGGGAAATGCCATAAATTGGGCAAACATCATGGCTAGGTGGGTCATTCCCAAGCTGGGTATATTGTCACCGATCTAGAGAAAATCTTTATTTGTGCTTCTTTCACTTCTGTATCTCCTAGGAATGGTTATGTTGCTAGAAACTGTGGGTGACAACATGTTAGACCAAAATCTAGGCCAACACCTAAATGCAGATCTCAGCTCACAAAAATGCAGAAAAAAGTAAATAAAGAGGAGACACATGAAGTTTTTATAGTGGTTCGGCCCAAACCAAGCCTACGTCCACTTTATCCCTTCTTAAATCCTAAGAAGTTACAAGTACAATTCTCTCGGTTTATACACGAAATCCTCGTGTTTACAATGAAAAGGAGTAGGAAATCATAAGATTATACATGAAATCCTCGTGTTATGATGTGGAATTTGGCTCCTTTGCTACTGAAATTGCTTTGCAGAGAGCAATGGTGGAAGCTCTGACGAGTTAGAGCCAAAAGATCCTTGAAAATGCCTTCAAATAGTGTATTTATAGTTGTAGGAGAGCTTTTTGGAAGACCGGTTCGTGATGGGGTACGTAGCACCCGATCCGGGAAAATAGGAGTGTGAATAGCCTTGAGAATATGTTAGAACATGCTGCGTAAGAGCAGGTTCGGGGGTCGGGTCGTGGTCACATAGGTTGAGACAAGCCGGTGGTTCATGGCGGTGAGATGTGAAGTGGTGACGAGCTGGAGTGGTCGGGTCGTGGTCTACATGTGTTCCACGAGCCGGGGAGGGTGCGCGAGCTGAGGTGCGTCACGAGCCAGGAGGAGATGGTGATCCACGAGCCAAGGTGGGTCCCACGAGCCGAGCCAATGATGCTTCATCACATCATCCAAGTGTTCGTCAGACGATGCCAATTTACACCAGTTCGCGGAAACGGGCGTAACTTTCAAACCATAAGTCCGTTGAGCCAAACGAAAGCTCAAACTGAAGCTAATTCATAGATCTACAAGAGCTACGGAGCTCAACTCCGTAATTGCTGTTTTTAGCCCAGAAAAGGTCGTCTAGTAGGAGTTCCGGGCAGTTCTTTGTTGATGACGCGACTTTGACCAAATCGTTTCCTGTCTTCTGAAGTTGTTCTCCGTATCCGAGCACGATGCTATCCAGATATTCAGTGTGACAGCTTTTACCAAAAAGTGTGTCAATATGTTTGCCCCCTAAAACATATCTTGCTGGTTGAAGGAAGATGTGTTCTGGATAATCTGACAAATCCAAACCCAGAATGCGATGATCACGCCGGATCATATTAAGGCCAGAAAACCGACGATCACATGAGATCATATTAAGGCCAGAGAAATCCAGGAAGACCAGGAGTTTGTATCTGCAAGAAGATAAAACAAATAATGCAAGAATATTTCCTAGATGGCCTTACCAGAGTAAACCATCCGTGGAGATGTTAGAGGGGGTTCCAAGATGGCCTTACCGGAGTAAGACGACCAAGGAAATGCAATGAAAATTCCAAGACGGCCTTACCGGAGTAAGACGACCAAGGAAAAGCACATGAGGTTCCAAGACGGCCTTACCAGAGTAAGATGACATAGAAAAGCACATGAGAATTTGTTTATACTGGACGGATCCAGTTGGGAGCCGGAGCTCATTTTTGTACTGGACGGATGTAGTTGGGAGCCAGAGCTCAATGCTTATTACTAATTCATGAAAATGCAGCGGTCGTTTGCCAGACACGACTGGAGACCACAAGCCGGTTCCGTGCGTGTGGGCTGATATGACTGCTCTTATTATATGCAGGGAAAACAAAGAAGGGCGAGAAGTCATCTAAAAGCCTAAAAACATGAACTACAAACTGGAATTCACCAAATTGAAGAGATTCGCTGAGTGGGATCAGTTAATGATAAGTCCACAATTGCTCGATCCAGGGTTATTCCCTCTCTGGGGATTCGGCGATGGCAGCGCAGGTGTGGGCGCTGTTGGTTGAGTGACATACTCAGGTAGTTCTCCTCTCCTGACCCGAGCCTCAATAAGGTCACGCAAATGTCTGCAGTCATCAGTGTTGTGACCATCCATGTCATGAAATATGCAATGTCTGCCGGAATTGCGTTGTGCTAGTGTTGGTTCCCTCTTGGGAGGCCTTGGATATGAGACAACACCCCCTGTATCTATGTAGATGTTGCTCAGACTGTCATTTAGTTCAGTGTATCTTTCATATTTGGGCCCTCTTTGGGGCTGATTGTTGCGATCATTCTTGTCATTTGCTTTTACTTTGCCTTTTTCAGAATCAGACGGTTCTCCTCCTTTAAGAATATTGACATCGAGAATGCGTTTCTCGGAAGTTGCATCTTCTTCCCACAGAAATCTATCTGGCTCAAGGTAGAAGTCGCCAAGATTTCGTGGTGGATCTCGGTACAAAGATTTTTTGAACTCCGACTTATCTAGAACGCCGGATACTGCTTCCATCAGTACCATGGATGGTTCAGGGCGATCAACTGATGTTGTTGCAATGTTGAATATTTCCATGAATGAACGTAGAGTTTCTCTAGGCCTCTGCTTAATTGTAGTAAGTGACATGACTTTCTTGGGTCATGCAATGTGAACCCGAAATTGTTCAATGAAGCATGAAACCAGCACATTCCAGCTGTTGATCGATTCAGTTTCTAGCTGCCGAATCCACATAGCAGCTATATCGGTCAGAAAGAGGGGAAAACACTTTGCCATGATGTTTTCCGATGCCGATTGAACTTCCATATGCCGTTTGTAGCACATCAGATGCACGGTTGGATCGGTCCTGCCGTTGTAGGGCTCTAGTTGTGGAAGTTTGAAATTTGGGGGATTACGAGAATTCCTGATTTCCATAGTGAAGGGAGTGTGGTTGACGTCATCCACATCATTCTGATAAGTGCGGCCTCTCGAGAGGCATTGAATCAGATCAGCGAGTCAGTTTCCTTCAAAAAGTTGCTGTAAATTGCCAAGATCAGAGCTGGTGCCCCCAGTGTTGAGTGCAGGAGAGAATGGAAGCTGCTAGTGAGCTGTTTCCTGGGGATCGCGGTTCGCGGATCGCAGATCAAGGGTGGAGACCCGACCCGGTTCGAGGGTGTCGGTTCGTGAGGTAGGTTCGTGAACGCCGGATCGTGGTTCGTGGGGAGCAAACTGAGGAGGGGCGATCCGACCCGGTGCTGGTGGCTTGTCACGAGTCGATCCCTGCTGCGGTTGAGTGATAGTTTGCGCTCAGGTATCCATCCGATCTGGAGCTGAAGTCGGTTGCTGTGCGTTTCCAATAACGAGGGGGTCGCCTCCGAGTCCATTTGATGTCCGAGCCGCTTCTGTGGCTTCATTTCCAATGACTTGAGCGTTGCACGGCCTTCCATCCATCCAAGCGAAGATTTGGTTGATCATTCCCTATTGTTTCTGGAGGAGATCATCTTGTCGTGCCATCTGTTCTCTCAGTTCAGTGAGAACTCCATCTCGTCTCTGGTCAAGTATGCAGAAGGATCTCCATGAGAGGAAACTTCCTGGCTTGCCTCGTTCCTTGTCTCTTCAGCGTCAACATCATCAACATGAGCGGAAGTTCCAGTCTTCTTCCTTTTGATTGCCATTTATCCAATAGCCAAAAAATCCAAGTAGAAGTTAAAGTTGTCGTGTGCTCCCCCTTCCTGGCGCGCCAAAATGTTAGACCGAAATCTGGGCCTAACACCCAAATGCAGATCACAAATCACAAAAATGCAGGAAAAAGTAAATAAAGAGGAGACACATGAAGTTTTTATAGTGGTTCAGCTTAAACCAAGTCTACGTCCACTTTATCTCTTCTTAAATCCTAAGAAGTTACAAGTACAATTCTCTCGGTTTATACACGAAATCCTCGTGTTTACAATGAAAAGGGGTAGGAAATCATAAGATTATACACGAAATCCTTGTGCTCTGATGTGGAATTTGGCTACTTTGCTGCTAAAATTGCTTTGCAGAGAGCAATGGTGGAAGCTCTGAGGAGTAAGAGCCAAAAGATCCTTGAAAATGCCTTCAAATGGTGTATTTATAGTTGTAGGAGAGCTTCTTGGAAGACCATTTCGTAATGTGGTACGTGGCACCCGATCCGGGAAAACAGGAGTGTGAATAGCCTTGAGAATAGGTTAGAAAAAGTTGCGTAAGAGCAGGTTCGGGGTCGGGTCGTGGTCATATAGGGCGAGCCGAGCCGGTGGTTCATGACAGTGAGATGTGAAGTGGTGACGAGCTGGAGTGGTCAAGTCGTGGTCTACATGTGTTCCACGAGCCGGGGAGGGTATGCGAGCTGAGGTCCGTCACGAGCCAGGAGGAGATGGTAATCCATGAGCCAAGATGGGTCCCACGAGCTGGTCCAACGATGCTTCGTCACTTCATCCAAGTGTTCGTCGGATGATGCTAATTTCACCAGTTCGCAGAAACGGGTGTAACTTTCAAACCGTAAGTCCGATTGTGCCAAACGAAAGCTGAAACTGAAACTAATTCAGAGATCTACAAGAGTTACAAAGCTTTTCTCAGTAATTTCTGTTTTTGGGCCCAAAAAAGGTCATCTAGTAGGAGTTTCGTTCAGTTCTTTGTTGCTGATGCGACTTCGACCAAATCGCTTCCTGTCTTCTAATGTTGTTCTCCATATCCGAGCACGATGCAATCCAGATATTCAGTGTGACAACTTTTACCAAAAAGTGTGTCAATATGTTTGCCCCACAGAACATATCTTGCTGGTTGAAGGAAGATGTGTTCCGGATAATCTGAGAAATCCAAACCCAGAATGCGACGATTACGCGGGATCGTATTAAGGCCAGAAAACTGATGATCACACGGGATCGTATTAAGGCTAGAGAAATTCAGAAAGACCAGGAGTTTGTACCTGTAAGAAGGTAAAACAAATAATGCAAGAATATTTCCTAGATGTCCTTACTTGAGTAAACCATCCAAGGAGATGTTAAAGGGGTTCCAAGACGGCCTTACCGGAGTAAGATGACCAAGGAAATGCCATGAAAATTCGAAGATGGCCTTACCGGAGTAAGACGACTAAGGAAAAACACATGAGGTTCCAAGACGGCCTTACCAGAGTAAGACGACCAAGGAAAAGCACATGAGAATTTGTTTATACTGGACGGATCCAGTTGGGAGCCGGAGCTCATGTTTGTACTGGACGAATCCAGTTGGGAGCCGGAGCTCAATGCTTATTACTAACTCATGAAAATGCAGCGGTCGTTTGCCGAACATGACTACAGACCACAAGCCGGTTCCATGCGTGTGGGCTAATGTGACCGCTCTTATTACATGCAGGGAAAACAAAGAAGGGCGAGAAGTCGCCTAAAAGCCTAAAAACATGAACTACAAACCGGAATTCGCAAAATTCAAGAGATCCGTTGAGTGGGATCAGTTAATGATAGACCCATGATTGCTCGATCCAGGGTTGTTCCCTCTCCGGGGATTCGGCGATGGCAGCGCAGGTGTGGGCGCTGTTGGTTGAGTGACGTACTCGGGTAGTTCTCCTCTCCTGACCCGAGCCTCAATAAGGTCATGCAAATGTCTGCAGTCATCAGTGTTGTGATCGTCCATGTCATGAAATATGCAATATCTGCCGGAATTGCGTTGTGCTAGTGTTGGTTCTCTCTTGGGAGGCTTGGATATAAGGCAACACTCCCTGTATCTATGTAGATGTTGCTCAGACTGTCATTCAATTCAGTGTATCTTTCATATTTGGGCCGTCTTTGGTGCTAATTGTTGCGATCATTCTTAGCATCGGCTTTACCTTTGCCTTTTCCAGAATCAAACGGTTCTCCGTCTTTAAGCATATTGACATCGAGAATGCGTTTCTCGGAAGTTGCATCTTCTTCCCGCAGAAATCTATTTGCCTCAAAGTAGAATTCGCCGAGATTTCGTGGTGGATCTCGGTACAAAGATTTTTTGAACTCCGAGTTATCTAGAACGCCGGATAAAGCTGCCATCAGTACCATGGATGGTTTAAGGCGATCAACTGATGCTGCTCCAATGTTGAATCTTTCCAGGAATGAACACAGAGTTTCTCTGGGCGTCTTCTTAATTGTAGTAAGTGACATGACGTTCTTGGGTCGTGCAATGTGAACCCGAAATTGTTCAATGAAGCGTGCAACCAACACATTCCAGCTGTTAATCGATTCACTTTCTAGCTGCCGAATCAGTATAGCAGCTATATCGGTCAGAAAGAGCGAAAACACTTTTCTATGACGTTTTCCAATGCCGATCGAACTTCCACATGCCGTTTGTAGCGCATCAGATGCACGGTTGGATCGGTCCTGCCATTGTAGGGCTCTAGTTGTGTAAGTTTGAAATCTGACGGATTACCAGAATTCTTGATTTCCTGAGTGAAGCGAGTGTGGTTGACGTCATCCACGTCATTCTGATAAGTGCAGCCTCTCGAGAGGCATTGAATCAGATCAGTGAGTCGATTTCCTTCAAAAAGTTGCTGTAAATTATGAAGATTAGAGATGGTGCCACCAGCATTGAGTGCAGGAGAGAATGGAAGCTGTTGGTGCTGTTGCCTGGGGATCGCGACTCGCGGATCAAGGGTTGCGACCCGACCCGGTTCGAGGGGGTCGGTTCGTGAGGTAGGTTCGTGAAGGCCGGATCGTGGTTCATGGGGAGCGAACCGAGGAGGGGCGATCCGACCCGGTGCGGGTGGCCTGTCACGAGCCAATACCTGCTGCAGTTGAGTGAGAGTTTGCGCTCCGGTATCCGACTGATCTGGAGCTGAAGTCGGTCGCTGTGCGTTTCCAATAACGAGGGGATTGCCCTCGAGTCCATTTGATGCCCGAGCTGCTTCTGTGGCTTCATTTCCAATGACTTGAGCGTTGCTCGGCCTTCCATCCATCCGAGCGAAGAATTGGTTGATCATTTCCTGTTGTTTCTAGAGGAGATCATCTTGCCGTGCCATCCGATCTCTCAGTTCAGTGAGAACTCCATCCATCTCGTCTTTGGTCAAGTATGCAGAAGGATCTCCATGAGAGGAAGCTTCCTGGCTTGCCTCGTTCCTTGTGTCTTCAGCATCAGCATCATCAACATGAGTGGCAGTTCCAGTCTTCTTCCTTTTGATTGCCATTTATCCAATAGCCAAAAAATCCAAGCAGAAGTTGAAGTTGTCGTGTGCTCCCCTTCCAGGCGCGCCAAAATGTTAGACCAAAATCTGGGCCTAACACCCAAATGCAGATCTCAGATCACAAAAATGCAGAAAAAGTAAATAAAGAGGGGACACACGAAGTTTTTATAGTGGTTCATCTCAAACCAACCCTACGTGCACTTTATCTCTTCTTAAATCCTAAGAAGTTACAAGTACTATTCTCTCAATTTATACCCGAAATCCTCTTGTTTACAATGAAAAAGGGTAGGAAATCATAAGATTATACATGAAATCCTCATGTTATGATGTGGATTTTGGCTCCTTTGCTGCTGAAATTGCTTTGCAGAGAGCAATGGTGCAAGCTTTGAGGAGTTAGAGCCAAAAGATCCTTGAAAATGCCTTTAAATGGTGTATTTATAGCTGTAGGAGAGCTTCTTGGAAGACCGTTTCATGATGGGGTGCGTGGCACACGATCCGGGAAAATAGGAGTGTGAGTAGCCTTGAGAATAGGTTAGAAAAAGCTGCGTAAGAGTAGGTTCGGGGTGGGGTCGTGGTCATATAGGGCGAGCCGAGCCGGTGGTTCATGACGGTGAGATGTGAAGTGGTGACGAGCTGGAGTGGTCTGGTCATGGTCTACATGTGTTCCACGAGCCGGGGAGGGTGCGCGAGCTGAGGTGCGTTACGAGCCAGGAGGAGATGGTGATCCATGAGCCAAGGTGGGTCCCACGAGCTGGTCCCACGATGCTTCGTTACTTCATCCAAGTGTTCGTCGGACGATGCCAATTTACACCAGCTCGCGGAAACGGGCGTAACTTTCAAACCGTAAGTCCGATTGAGCGAAACGAAAGCTCAAACTGAAGCTAATTCATAGATCTACAAGGGTTAATTAGCACAGCTCTGTAATTGATGTTTTCGGGCCCAGAAAAGGTCATCTAGTAGGAGTTCCCGGTAGTCCTTTGTTGATGATGCAACTTTGACCAAATCGCTTCCTGTCTTCTGCTGTTGTTCTCCATATCCGAGCACGATGCTATCCAGATATTCAGTGTGACAGCTTTTACCAAAAATCGTGTCAACACAACATATTTGATACACTCAAGCTGAATGAGTGGATGGTCATGTGTGAAAGGGTTGCAAGATGTTCTTGTTGAACCCCAGTGTATACCTCTAGAGTACAATGATCGAAAGGTGGTCCCATACCTTGTCATAGTTGGAATCGAATCTCCAATAAGCGCCATGCGATTTTTGATTTTATAACGAATATGTTGAGCATGAGATGCAAGCATTTTGCTTGATGGTTATTTATTTGTGGTTTAATAGACATTATTATAATATCACTAGATTTTGATATATCAAAAATGTTTTGGGTTATTGTAAGGTAAAAACCGTCCATGTTTATGTGTGGTCGGTCTTACTTTTATCCTTTCCTTAAAAAAGGATTTCTAAAGTTAAACAAATTGTTTGTTGTGGATTTATCACTGAAAAGTACTCCAAATTGATCCGAGTGAATTTTGCTTTGCTTCAAATGTGCTCGGGTTAGACCGACTATACTTTCAGGTTTGGTCTGGAGTTTCAGGAGCTGGAAGCAGGAGGCTTCACTGTTATTCATTTCCATTGTGTCTTATATATGATGTACTCTAATGATTGGTATGAATATACAATTTCTTTTTGTGTAAAGAGATTTGATATATTATAATTTATTCGTTCTGCTGGAGATTCTAATGTTCTTCATATTCTTCTGTTCTAATATTTCTTTCTTTCTACTTCTTATCCTCTAATTTCTTTGTATTAAAGATTCATAATTTCGTGCAATTTGGGTTGGACGTGGGTTGTAATTCGTCAACTCAAAGGGTACAGATTTACGGGCCACTACGTAAGCCTTGTTATTCTTGCTGAAATTGTAATGGGTTCGTCAAAAGAAATCATAGATGGTGAACTAGTAATTTAGTATGGATATAGGTAATATTTAGGATAAATACAATGAAAGATTTTACACCAAGTTGATTTATTTTATTTGCACATGATGGTAGATGTGGAAGATGCAAATTGAAAAATGTCAAAGTGGTTTAATAAAGGAATAAATTGGATGTCTAGTGATACTGTTTACTGGAAACATGATCTTGCGAGATTTGAATGTTTGAAGATTATTTTATGAGGAAATGCAAAATTTGAAGCCATAGATGTAGTTTTGCAGGTGAATATATTATTTCTTTTGTAGTATTATAAAATTTCAAAGGAAATATCTATTTGAAAGTGAAAAGTAATCCGTTGACAAAATTCTTCATAATACTAGGCATCTTAATACTCTTGTTTATTCTAAAGGGAGAACATATATTTGAAGTCCTAGATGGCTACAAAATGGGTATTGTATCACATGAATTAGGTTCTACACCTTAGTACTCTAGTTACTCTGTATTTTATGTTTAAAACAAATATTGACAGTATTAGTAGCAGTAATATAACATTGGAAAAAATTATGGGTGTTTCAGCCACCGCAACAGGACCCAAACCAGTACGGTAGTAACTACTATGGTTATGGGAAGCAAGGGTATAATGCATATGGTTATGGTTAATAGCCTCAAGCAAGTAGCATGTTCACTTATGGTGCTTAACCAAATAATCCTCTATAAGTCAATCATCAGCTCCAGTAGCATGCGCACTTATGGCTTAAGTCATCATGTACATGCTGCCATATTGAATCCTGAGTTCTGTGTGCATTACTGAGTTACATTTGTCTTAGTATATATAATTTTGTATACTTAAACTGAACATGATATTGAATCGAATTCTTGATGTTTTATGAATGAATCGTTATGTGTCAGAGAGTGTCAGTGAGTCTATATATGAGTGAATCATGTGACAGTGTAGTAAGGAATGTATGTAAATATGAATGACTGTGTAATATACCAGTGAATGTACAATAGTGGAGTCATAAAATTTGTACTATTTAAAATGTTGAAATAACATATTTATATGAATAAATACAATGTTTGAATAACCAATTATGTTAATAGTACATTATCCAATAAATAACGTTATATTCAATAAAATGTTGCAGTATGTGATGGTAGATGTTGCAGTATGTGATAGTGAATGTTGCAGTATGTAATGGTAAATGTTGTGATAAACTAGCCAAGTGTTGTCATTGGATGGTAAAAGTGTTACTATAGATAATGTGCGACTAGCTTTTAAGTAAAATTTGTCTAGGGCAACGCGGCAAATGCATCACCATGAAAATATTGCGTTTGATCGTTTTTTTGCCCACAACAACATTTTTTGGCACTTAATGCATTATACCTTCGGGGTTGCAGTAGGCCATCCATGACGTAGTGTATGCAAATACATTCCTTTTTCTTTCCTAACCAATCAATATAGACTACTACAAACTTTCAGATTTGATTAATATCTAATTACTGTCTCTAACTTGTCTTCTTCCTTTTATTTTGCACAAGTACAATTAAATTTGACATAATTTGATTTACACTTCTTTTTCTTTTAATCCGTACAATTTATGTACTAATTCTATTTAAATCTGAAAAGGGATTTATTACAAATAATATGTAAATTCACACATCATTCATTTATTCCAATATTGTCACAATATGTTCTTTTAGCCTCAAATAACTATATTTTCCCATTTTTGTTTGTAATTTAAATTAAATTGCACGTAACTACAATTCAATAGATTTTTGCCTATCCATAATTCAATTATCCAGTTTGCGCATAATCCCATTTTTATTAAATTTTCGTGCGTAACCCAAAATTTGACATAAACAATATATTTTGACATAGAAGAGGGGGAAAGAAGAAGAAAAAGAAGAATAACATATTGTAAATGTTAGCAGGAATCAAACGATACAAAAATATTGTTATTGAAAAATATAATTTACCCACTCACCTGACTGGACACAATTCTTGATCTGATTTGGATCTGTGCTGCTTTCTTTTCGGTCGGATAAGTTGATTTGTCCGAATGGAGGATCCGAGCATCTATAATTATATCTATAATCGTAACTCCAAATCATGAATCAGAAATCCTAAAGTTAGTATATTTATTTTTTGAAGAATTTGGAGGACAAAAGAAATGGTAGAGCTCTAACGCCCTCTTAGAAAATATAAGTTGAATGCTAGACCCTACTGGTCTATTTATAGGGGCTCATAAGGACCTCATCCATTTATAATGCACGTTGTATATTTCAAATTCATATTTGCGCGCATATATTCACGCTTAACTTCCTAAATCTTTGTTCGTTATTAGCTGCACAATAAATTTTATTGTTAACATTATTCCCGTGCTAAATTTCTTTCTAATTTATCTAATTATTTAAAAAAAAATTAACGCACATTCGTGCACATAGATAAATGCGAGCATTCATTCCATTATTATCTTTCACTTTTAATTTATGCTTAAAATATAATTTTGAATTTATGCGTATATATTTACGTGCAGGCCCATTTATTTTCAAAATTCAAATGGCGTTATGCCTACATTTATTTCTTGCTTATTTCTTTTGGATTTCTTGCCAATACACACACACACATTTCTCTTAGAGCATGCATCCTTTTAGTTGGCCCTCTTAAAATTTAAAACGTGACGTTGGGGTGATTCGAACTCCTGACCTCCATCTTGGAAAGTGCATGCTCTACAAACTCACCTAACTTAGCTTTTTGTTCATAATACTAAAACATTGATAGCTATTATTTTATTTGTGTTTCTCTTATTTCTTCTTTTTCATGTTTGTTTAAAAACTTCATTCAATGATATTTTCTTTGTTTTAAATTCATTTTGTACAAACCGTAGGTCTAAATTGATCAAAAAATCCCCATTGTCACAATGAAGCCATTTTCCTCACCAAATTCCAAAAATTTTATGAATTTTACTAGTACAAAACATGTTTGTTGTCGCGCCTTATTTGCTTTTGTTGTGCTAACAACAGAAACAAATAGTGTCATTTGCTTCTGTTTTGTCAACAACCAAAGCAAATGCATTGAAGCAAATAGTGTTATTTGCTTCCATTGTGCTAAGAACGGAAGAAAATAATGTTATTTGCTTCTGTTGTATTAACAACTGAAGCAAATGCCACAACAGAAGCAAATGCACCGAAGCAAATTATGTTATTTGCTTCGGTTGTCCCTAGAACAGAAGCAAGTAGTGTTATTTGCATCAGTTCCTTAGAAAATGAAGCAAATGCACTGAAGCAAATAGTATTATTTACATCTATTTCTTAAAGGCCAAGATAATGCACTGAAGCAACTACAAATAAATTTAATCAAAATAAGTGCAAATATCAATAATCATAAACAACGATTACATATATCATTATTTATAATTTATAATAATTAGTAATTATCAATTAATAATCTATAATTACTAATTATAAGAAATAATCAATAATTAATTTTTATATTTAATAATTAAATATAGTTAATTAAGAATAATTAGCAAACTAAGTTAATACTTATGAATTACATTTAATGATTAATAAAAAATTGTTAATTAATATTAAATAATTAATAATTAATATCAATGATTAATTAATAAGTAATACTTAATAATAAAGAATTAATATTAATTATTTAACTTTTAGTAAATTTTACACTAGTAATAAATATTAATAAGTTAATTATTGATAGCCTTTAAAGTACAATCAATATTTTTACATTAGTGATAAATAAATATAAATAATGTTTAATATTATATAATTACTTATTAATAATAGATAATACCATTATATTTTTAATAATTAACACCAAATTATTAATATTTAGTTGTAATACTTTAATATTTCACACTTTATTTATTGTAGTTTAACATCAAATAATAAAAATAATTTTAATATACTATTTAATACTATATTTAATAATTAATAATTAATAATAATTGCTAATAGTCACTAACATACATATAACAATTTGTGTTTAGTAATTATATTCGAATACAAGTAAGAAATAATCAGCAATAACTGATATTTAATAATTTATGAAAGTAAAATATGATAATTTTTCTTTAATAAATAATAAATATAAATTACTATTTAATAATTAATACTTAATAACTAAGACTGTTATTTGATGATTAAGAATTAATATTTATTACTTATTATTTGATAATTAATAGGTATATGTGATAATTTAAAAAGATTAAAGTAAACTTAAGAATATTTGATGATTAATAAGGATATGGCAATATCCATATTTGCAGAAATACCCATCAACTATGGAATAATATTATACTTGAATTTTAAGCCTTAAACAATTATAAACAAAATTAAATAATAGTAAAATCACTGAACTTTTTTAACTATTTGATCTACGGTACCAACCAATGTCCTACCGTCCTTTATACTAAACCCTTAATATAACCACTATTCACTGCACCATCCAGAGATCAATTGCTGTGTGCCGAATCCAGGTGTTTCCATGTGCCCTTGTAATTATGTCCATTGATTTACATCAAATCTAACTATTTTAAGTGGATTTTGGGAGCCGGTTGTTTAATTATTGGTAAGATGAGTGGCTAGGATTTACATGGCACATGGGTACATTTGGATTCGGCACAGAGCAATTGGTCTCCACCATCCAATACCCCTCTCTTTTCTCTTTCATTCCTTGCCTTAACGAAAAAAGAAATCCCCATGTTAATCTACCGATAACAATCCTCCCTTCGATTTCTTACCAGATTCTCGACATCTCCACTTACCAGTGATTTTCAGTTTCCTCTCTTCTCCAAGCCAACCGATAATTTCGACTTCGTTTTCAATTTCGAGTTCTCTATCTACACGAAAATCCAACACCCTATTTTTGGGAATTTTGAAGTTTTGGCGAATCCTGAAGTTCAACTTCGACGTCTTCGATGTCATATCCAAATTCCAAAAAGAAAAAAGGTACGACTTTTACTATTTTTGCCTCCTTATCGTTTTAGATACTCAATTGGAGCTTTACGTTTATATGTGCTAGGGATTTCATTGAGATGAGGTAATATTTGCTGGTGAGGAATTGAGGATGGTAGGAACTTGGCAGAATACGACATTCAGAATGGTTTCAGATGGTATGTTATAATTTCAGTTTTTATATAACTCAGATTTCATTATTTTGGATTGCCAAATCCAATATGATCCCAAATTATACCACTCCTAGGTGTGGTGCTCCATCTTGCTGATCTATGTACTCAGTTCATTGATGGTTCCAGTCTTGTAGAGTGTTGTATTTCTATCGATAGTTGATATGACCAGCTTTAGTGATGAAAGGAGAGGTGTTGCAGTTTGACTATTCAGGCCTTTGTATGGTGTCAAGATTATTATGCAGAGGTATGATTCACTATATTATTCATTATTATTTTGAATGTTTTCCAGTTGCCATTTTATTTGTTGCGTATGTTGTTTTTTGGGATAATGGAATTGTTCCTTTGGGTGAAAATAGCAGGAAATAACATATGGGATTGCAGCTTAAGATAGTCAAAGCTTAGGATGTAATGAGGAGAATTATAACTGAAAGAAGAGCTAGATTCAACCTTCAGATTATTAAGGCTGCTGGTAACGCTATTATTGCTGCTTCACTGACTCTTGCTGCTTTGGATCCTACAAATAACTAAAACATGGAAGCTTTGAAATGTCATCCAGGTTAGTATCTAAAGTTAATATCAGTTCAAGTTTGGTTAACATTTTGGTTTTCATTTTGGAAGTTATTGTGGAGATTATTTGTAGTTTTTGCTCCGTTGGTAGTAAATTTCTGGAAAAAAATTAGTAAGTTAAATACGTGTTGCCGGGCTATTTTTTGCAATGATATGCTCCATGTTACATGTTGCTAGGATATGTTTGGCAATGTCATCCTTCCATTGTCACCTGGCATTGTTCTTGTTTTCTATTCTTACCGTAACAATTTTATTTTGATTATCTAGGGAAGAATGATATTATTTGATACTCTGCTGCTACTTTGTTACAAAATAAAGATTGCATATAGAGTTGTAGTTCAAGATATACGTCTTAATTCAGTTTTCAATATTCTTTTGGCTACTGATATAGGAGAGGAAGCCTAAAGCAAAATATTTAATCTAATAAGCTGATTTTTTTTTATAAAACTGGAGTTGTAGCCTTATGGCTGATGGATGCACTACATTGTTATACCCATTTCACTTAATTAAGTATGTGGTTCACTTAAGTTCACTTAATTGGTATAATTTTAGAGCTAATTAGTATGAAGTTAATGGGTTTTTGATAGTTGTCATGCACGATATTTCCCCCTGATCAACTCATACTCATTATTCACTGATGTGTTTGAACTAGTTGAATGGTCCATGTAATCTTAAAATTATTGAATTAATCTTCTTAAATAATTTGTTTAACTCCTTAGGGTGAAGTGTTAAATAAAAGACTTTAAGAGTAATTATGCACTTCCTGTGTTAAAGGACTGATTTGATTATTTAATTTTGATGCACTTGTTTGCTTTTTATTGTGTTGAAATGTAAACTTTGTGCACATATGGTATATTTGCTTCTTCTTACCCGTTGATACTTCCATGGTTTCATCCGAATGTGGGACTGTGAAATCAATAATAAATGAAAAATGATCTGGTTTTAGCCAGTATTGTTAATATTTTATACTGAACTAACTATTTCCACAAGTTTTCCTATTTAACGGTAAAGAGTGACTCTTGCCTTTATTAGGATCTGGTTCAAAAGTTCCTTGTTGCTTCAGCTGGAAACGATGGACAATGCAAATTTGATCTTTAAATGAGTACAGACATATGCTCCAACTGGAAAAGGTGGACAGTGTAAATTTGATCTTTAAATGAAGTGCAAACATCTGCTTATGTATTCAATATATGAATATATTGCTTGATATTTAATTATGAGACTGACTTATTATTGTAATATGGTATTTTGAAGTATAAATTACTATAAACATTTAGTTCGTTAATATTGCGTTGGTTTTTGTGGTCATAGTTTTGTAATGTGTGCTTTGATATTATTTTAGGATTTGAATCCTGAAATGATATCATTTTTTTTAATTACTTCTGTTAGCACTTGCTTCGGTTGTTTGCACCATGTTTCTTCTGTTTAGCAACCAAAGCAAAAACCCTTTGTTGCTCCGTTTTAGCAACCGAAGCAATAGACTGTGGTCTGTTGCGTCGTCTATTGTTGCTTCGGTTCCAGAACTGAAGCAACAAGGGTAAATGATCGAAGCAACTGACCTATTTCGTAGCAGTGTTTTTTTATTTAACTTAAAAATGCAGGGTGTTACATTGTCCCATCCTTAGGAAATTTCATTCTCGAAATCTTATAAAGGTAAAATTAAGAAATTTCTCACACAATTTGCAACCATCATGTGTACATTCAGTTTTGCAACAATTTGTACACTTGTGCAAAGTGTAACAAAACATAAAAGTACATGAATGCCTAAGCGGTACCTGTTATATGTGTGCAAATTTTCTTGAAAATCTTTTTGAAAATATGATGCATACACCCTAAATATACTAGCAATCTCTGTATGAATGTAATATTTTGAAAATCAAAATTATGTTTTCACCCAATT
This sequence comes from Allium sativum, assembly GCA_030737875.1. NCBI lineage: Eukaryota > Viridiplantae > Streptophyta > Magnoliopsida > Asparagales > Amaryllidaceae > Allium > Allium sativum. Next base: position 355,047,691 of record CM060910.1, read on the forward strand.
TTTCCCACATACTTACAGGTAAGAGCGTAGTTCATCCAATTTTTGCATCCAAACCCACCAACCAAAACTAAATTTGAGAATTTCAGAGAAGTCTAATTTTCTAAATTCGATTTCTTATGTTAGAAAGAGGTAGAAAATGGAAAATTACATATTCTCCATCCACTTTTACGCATCTTGTAACGACCCGCATTCTACGTATCGAAGGATCGTATAATATTTATTTTATTCTCATACGAAGTTGTATGGTCGTGTAACTTTAGGGAACGACTATTGGGGTCATTTCCAATGTTCACGATTTTTGCCGTTTTTTAAATGACCATTTTGCTCCTGGTGAATCTTGTTTCACCTATAACTTTTGATTGTAAGGAGTTTTGATCTGAAACCACTTCCATTAGATCCAGATGATGGTTTACCTTTCTGTAGAGTGGTCATATTAGTCAAATGGACTTTCCATTTGGGAGATATGACTGAATTAAGGTTTGGAAGGTGAAGAACAGCTTAAATGGGCTTAATAGGGTAATTAGCAGCTAGACCCATTGGGGATTTCGGGATTTGAGCTATATAAGGGCTGATTAGGGTTAGAAAAACTTTTCTATGTCATTTTCCAGTTGCCACTTACCTCTCTTCAACCCTAACAATGGTCTCCACCTTCTAAGATCATCCCAAATCACCTTCTAATCACTAGTTAAGATGATCTACATCAAATCAAGGCAAATCAACACCAAATCAGAGTTGGAGCTATTGTGTTGCATAGGAAAACGCCCTAAAACAATAGAGTCTCAGATCTAAAGTTTTATTTGTGGCTAAGGTGAATAATTTGCATTGTTTTTTACTAATTACGGCTAATTAGGGGTGATAAGTGATAATTAGCGAAATTATGGCTGAGAAAAATCTAGAAAAATTTGTAAAATTCTAAAATATTATTTTAGGGCTCTGATAAAAATTTGGGTTAATTTGGAAATGTTTTGCTTATCATCTGGTTAAACCATGATTAAGGGGATTAAGGGAAGAATATGGATTTTGGGTATGTTTGAACATTATAGATATGTTATATGGTTGTTTTGGTGTTTATGGTCGTTTCTACATGTTTCTATGACTGTTTGGAATTATTTGTAATTGTTTAGAAAAGTTAGAATAATCGAAAATACCGTCGTATAACGTAAATAGCTTGATAGAAAGAGTTGCACGAATTTGGTCATACATGTTCGTGAGGCACCCTTACGAGCCGGAGCATCATCACGAGCTTACCACTCAATTCGTGAGCCACATCCCCTCCCACGAGCCAGTCCCACCTGTATGTCATGAACTGTCTCCACGAGCCAGTTGGATCGAACTAGAAGACCATGACCGAGCCACCACGGTCACCACGAGCTGACCACATGTGAGGACCCACAACCCGAGGATATGGACCATGAACCAGGCAGGAGCGTCACAAGCCGAAGGGGGCAGACGACGAACTGCAAGCTGATGGAGCTGTAGCCACAAGCCAACATTGGAGGGTGAGTCACGAGCCGACCATCTGGAGGTTTGGTCACGAACTGGAATCAAGATCACGAGCCGAAGCTTGGAGAACCATGAACTGATGAGGAAAATCGTGAACTGAACATGGAAAGTCATGAACGGAGATGATGACCAAACCCCGAGATGCAAAGGCAATCCAAAGGAGAAGTTTGTACTCAGGATCCAGATTGGAACCAACGGGTCAACTCATGATTGGGCTTTGCTACAAGATGTGTGCTAAGGAGTTGTCGACGTCCATAGCTTTGATTCACCACCGGGAGGCGAATGTTAGGCTACGAATCAGTGCAGTGGGGTAGTCATTACTCCATGGGGCAAAGTGATCATAGCGTGGCTATGAGTCAGTGCAGTGGAGTCGTCATGACTTCATGGGGGCAGAGTGGACATAACGAAGGAGTAGTGGCTATGGATCAGTGCAGTGGAGTCGTCATGACCCCATGGGGCAGGGTGATCATAGCAAAGGATTTGGGTGGTCAAAGCGGTGGATATCCTATGCTTTACGCGCTGAGTGAGAGATGTGAGGATGGTTGATATGATTGATTGTTTGACATCACTATGACATGCACACCCATCCCCCGTATCTTTACACCATGTGTTAGTGTCACCTTAGAGTATCGTACATCCTCTTGTGCTAACTCTTTGGTTGCAGATTCAGATATGGTTATGTATACCTGTTATTGTTCTGTTTTTGCTGCTTGTCGCTCATATCAGACTTTTGTCTGACCCAGAGTTTTATGTCACTTCTTATTATTCTGGGTGCTCTTGAACGGGCAGACTAGAGACAGGTTAGTTGGTTATGCACGAGTAGCTGATCCGGAGATGAGCAGGAGGCTCCCATGTATTATCTACATATATTCTCCCTGTGTTGTTGCTGGTCACTACTTTGGGCATTAGTAGTGTACCTCTTTCTTTTGCTTTAGAGACAATATTTCAAAGTTGTAATAATTCTGGTTTGGATGATAAGCTGTATTTTAGATTTCTGCTACTATGATGGTTTTGTTTTCAGCTTATGCATTGTCTCGTCTATTTTGTGTCAAAGTTATGTTATTATTATATTTTACCCCATGCGCTATGAGACATTCTACAAGTTCCTTGTTTGTTCAAATTCCTTTCTTTTCCTTTCTTTGGCGACCGTCCTGTGTTGGTTAGACATCAGAACAATTCACTTTCATTGGAAATGTCGGCTGGTGCAGGGCGGACTGTCACATTGGTATCAGAGCTCTAGGTTGCGTAGTTAACCTAGGAGAAGACACCCGGGAGAGATAGTACATATATGAGAGCGCGTATTTGTGATATTTTGGTTTTCAAAAGCTATATATATACTATTAGTATATCTAGGGATGAAGTCGCACTGCACTGGCACCATTGGAGAGATGGTTAATCGTTTTCTCCTTACAGATTGAACAATGAGCCGATATACGAGGAATACTGGTTCAGGAGCCAATAATAGGAATGCTCCTGATATGAGGGCGATGTTCACTGACTTCATGAGAGAGATGCTTAGGGATGTTCAGAGGGCAGCTCCTAATGCTGCAAATGGTGGTGGTGCAGTGGTGCAGGTGCCTAAGGCCGATTTTCCCAAGCTCCGTAAGGACAACACTTGTCTTGGTGGGAAGCCGTTCCGTGGAACGGAATCGGCTACTGAAGTTCAGAATTGGCTTGATAGTTGTGAGCGCATCTTCGAGGACTTAGGGATCAATGATGCGATGAAGAGGTAGTAGCATCCGGTCAGCTGCAAGGACAGACTATGAATTGGAGGAATGCTATTAAGGCAGCTACCCCCAGGATCGAGTTACATGGAATCAATTTAAAGCTCGCTTCAGTGACAAGTTTATCCCAGCTACCCAGAAGTAAGAGTTGTTTAGGAAGTTCTTGGAATTTAAACAGAACGGTAGGGCAGCCTCGGAGTATATTGCTAAGTTCGATACTTTATCGAAGTATGGATTATACCTTATTGACATTCCCGAGAAGAAGAATGAGAAGTTCATAACAGGCTTAGATCAATACTTGGGGAAAGGCTTATAAACCATATTGATGAGACTTTTGAATCGATTGTTGGAAAAGCATTGAGGTCAGAGAGCCTTTATCCTAAGCCCAAGGCTGAAGTCGTTGTTGCATCTGTAGAGGGGCCAAAGCCATAGGCAAGCGGTGGAGGCAAGAATAATTCTCAGAACAAAAGGATACAGAATCAGACAAAGGATGGTCAAGAAGAGTAAGAAAGATGCTGAGTTCTTTAGCTATGGCAAGAAGGGCCATTATGCTAAAGAATGTCGAGCAAAGCGAGCGGATAGGACGTGCTTCAATTGTGGCCAAGTGGGACATCACAAGGATAAATGTCCGCAACCCCCTAAATAGAAACATATTGTGAAAGCATATGCTATTAATGTTGTTCCTTCTTCGTCGAATGCCCCAACTACGCGGAGAAAGGAAAGAATGTCGTCATTCAAGGTATGCTTTCTATTTATGATGTTCCTGTTCAAATACAGTTTGATACTGGTGCTTCCCATTCCTTCATATCTAGTGACCTAGTAGATAGGTTGGGATTGGAACCCGAGATAGTTGATATACATTTAGCAGTGACGAACCCGATTCACGGTTCAACTAGCCTTAATATGATTTTCGAAATTTGGACTTATTGATTCATGGATGTATGTTTGCTTGTGATTGCTTTATTTTGGGCTTTACTGGGTTTGGCATTATTTTGGGAGTCGATTGGCTCAATAGATTTGGGGTGGTGATAGACTGTGAGGGATTTTCGGTGACTATTAGGGTGGATGACGGGCAGAGGTTAGTTTCTGGTGGCCTACCTACTGATGAGGTGATGGCTACTTTTCTAAATTCCCTCAACATCCCGCATGACGAGTTAGCAGGGATTCCCGTTGTTGGCTAGTATCCAGATATCTTCGAGGAAGTTACCGGACTTCCACCACACTGAGGGATTTAGTTTCGTATTGATTTAGTGAAAGATGCCAGACCTATAGTGATGCAATTTCATCGTATGGCACCAAGGGAGCAGCGAGAGCTCAGGGTGCAAGTAAGCGATCTTTTGAAGAAGGGATTTATCAGAAGAAGTGTTTCCGAGTGGGGAGCACCAGTTGTATTTGCTACCTAGGCAGATGGCTCCCTTCGTTTATGTGTGGACTATCGCGAGTTGAATAAAATGACTAGGAAGAATAAGTATCCTCTTCCGCGGGTAGATGATTTGTTTGATCAACTGGAGGGAGAAAGAGTGTTCTCCCAACTGGACCTTGCGATAGGATTTCATCAGCTCCGAGTAGCAGCTGAGAGTGTTTCAAAAGCAGCATTTCCGATGCGTCTGGATTCAGTGAGTGGTTGGTCATGCCATTCGGGTTGACCAATGCACCAGCATATTTTGTGGATCTTATGAATAGGGTATTCGGGGATCAATTGAATAAGTTTGTTCTTGTGTTCGTAGATGACATCTTGGTTTACTTGAGGACATAGGAAGAATACAAGGAACATTTGAGGATAGTGATGGAGGTGTTGAGAAAGCACCAATTGAAAACAAAGTTTTCTAGGTGTCACTTCTGGAGGAGGGAAGTAAGATTATTGGGCCATGTTGTTCAGAGAATGGTATTGCCGTGGATTCTGCGAAGGTGGCTATGGTACATGATTGTTCTACGCCCAAGAATGAGACAGACGTAAGAAGTTTCTTGGGATTAGCTGGATATTATCGTAAGTTCATACAAGACTTCTCCAAGATAGCGACACCGTTAACTTAGATGACAAGAAGAATCAAGCTTTCGTTTGGGATGGAAATTGTGAAAATGCATTTAAGAGTCTGAAGGAAAAGTTGGCACGTGCGCTGGTGTTAGTCATTCCAAAAGGGAATGAAGAGATGACAGTATATATGGATGCCTATGGTACCAGATTAGGTGCTGTATTGATGCAAGGAGGTAGGGTAATAGCTTACGCTAGTCGACAATTAAAACCGCATGAGAAAAGATATCCTACCCATGATTTGGAATTGGCAGCGATTGTGTTCGCGTTAAAGATGTGGAGACATTATCTCTTAGGAGAAAGATTCGAGTTGTTTACTGATCATAAATCGTTAAAGTATGTCTTCTCTCAGAAGGATCTAAATCTCCGACAGCAAAGATGTTTAGAATTCTTGGCCTCCTATTATTTCGATATCGCATATACACCAGGAAAGGGCAATGCGGTAGCTGATGCATTGAGTAGAAGACATGCCAGTTTAGGGGCTATGTTTCTTGAGTGGAAGCAACTGGAGTATATCGCAGGGTACAATTTCATACCAAAGTGCTAACTGGATCCAGAGATGTTAGCAAGTTTGACGATCAGACCCACTTTGACTGAGCGGATCGGTTCCAGTTAGAGGGACGATCCTAACCTATTTGAAATCATCTCCAGGTTAGAGATGGGTATCGACAGTGAGGAGATGAACAAGTATGAGCTTGATCGAGAAGGATGGCTTAGAAAGAATGGGAAACTAGTTGTACCCAATGTCAATGGATTGAGAGATGAAGTGCTTGGAGAATGTCATCACTCAAAACTGACTATACATCCCATGGTAATAAAATGTATCGAGACATGAAGCATACCTACTACTGGGAAGGGATAAAAAGAGACGTTGCGAAGTTTATATCCAAATGCATGAACTGCCAGCTAGTTAAAGGTGAGCAAAAGAAACCTAGTGGTTTGCTACAACCATTATAAATTCCAGAATGGAAATGGGAACAAGTCTCAGTGGATTTCATTGATGGGTTACCAAGGACTAGATCCAACAATGATAGCATTTGAGTGATTGTGGATTGATTGACCAATAGTGCAATGTTTATACCCGTCAAGTCGAATAGAACAACAGCTAAGTTAGCAGAACTATATATGAAGTGGGCAGTGAGGTTTCACGGAGTACCCAAAGGCATTGTGAGTGATCAAGATCCGTCGTTTACTAGTGGATTTTGGAAGAGCTTACAAGAGACGTTTGGATTAGAATTACATCTCCGTACCGTGTATCATCCTCAAACCGACGGTCAGACAGAGAGGGTGAATCGTATACTAGAAGTTCTCTTGAGAGCTTGTATATTGAATTTTGGTGGATCATGGGATGACCACTTGCATCTGGTTGAGTTTGCATATAATAATATCAATCCAGTATTGGTATGGCTCCACTTGAAGCTTTATACGGAAAACCATGCAACTCACCATCATGTTGGTTAGAAACCGGTGAGAAATTTGTACTTGGGCCAGATGTGATAAAAGAAACCTCAGATAAGATCAAGGTTATCCAACAGCGAATGAAGGCTGCCCAAGATAAGCAGAAGAGTTATGCTGATAAAAGACGAAGAGAATTGAAATTCTCCGTTGGCGACTTGGTGTTTGTCAAAATTTCTCTATTAAAGAGCGTGATTCGATTTGGCAGGAGAGGCAAGTTAGCACCAAGATTTGTTGGTCCGTTCCTAGTTCTCGAGCAAGTTGGGAATTTGGCATATAAAGTTGAGTTGCCAGACAAGATGGCAGAAGTTCATAACGTGTTTCATCTTTCCCAGTTAAGGAAGTTCGTGCATGACCCCGATATGACTATTTCACCAGATCAGTTGGATGACATCGAAGTAGAACCCGAGGCGGTTGGGAACTGCAAGCCGATCTGTATTATCGAGAGCGATACGAAGCAACTTCGAAGGAAGGCGGTGAAACTGGCCAAGGTTCAATGGGGCGAGAATGAGAGTGACTGTACTTGGGAAACAGAGGAGAGCATAAGGGAATCGCATCCCGATCTCTTTGCCTGGTAAGATTTTAATAGAGATAGTTTCTTCCGTTGCTAGTAAAGCGCATTCTAGGGTATGCTTATTGTGCTTGTTGTGTATGTTTGATTGTTTGTGAATGACTGATAGGCATGCGGAACACCTTTGTATGTTTTTGGTTAAGGAATTTCGGGGGAGAAATTTCTTAAGGGGGGAGAGTGTAACGACCCGCATTCTATGTATCGAAGGATCGTCGAATATTTATTTCATTTTAATACGAATTCGTATGGTCGTGTAACTTTGGGGAACAACTACTGGGGTCATTTCCAATGTTCACGATTTTTGCCGATTTTTAAATGACCGTTTTGCCCCTAGCGAATCTTGTTTCGCCTGTTACTTTTGATTGGTAAGGAGTTTTTGACCTGAAACTGCTTTCATTAGATTCAGATGATTGTTTACCTTTCCGTAGAGTGGTCATATTAATCAAACGGACTTACCGTTTGGGAGATGTGGCTGAATTAAGGTTTGGAAGGTGAAAAGCAGCTTAAATGGGCTTAATAGTGTAATTAGTAGCTAGACCCATTGGGGATTTCGGGATTTGAGCTATAAAAGGGCTGATTAGGGTTAGAGAAACCTTTTCTTTGTCATTTTCCAGCCGCCACTTACCTCTCTTCAACCCTAACAATGGCCTCCACCTTCTAAAATCATCCCAAATCACCTTCTAATCACTAATTAAGAAGATCTACATCAAATCAAGGCAAATCAACACCAAATCAGAGTTGGAGCTGTTGTGTTGCATAGGAAAATGCCCCAAAATAGTAGAGTCTCAGATCTAAAGTTTTATTTGTGGCTGAGGTGAGTGATTTGCATTGTTTTTCACTAATTACGGCTAATTAGGGGTGACAAGTGATAATTAGCGAAATTATGGCTCAGAAAAATCTGGAAAAATTCGTGAAATTCTAAAATATTATTTCAGGGCTCTGATAAAAATTTGGGTTAATTTGGACATGTTCTGCTAATCGTCTGATTAAACCATGATTAAGGGATCATGGAAAGAATATGGATTTTGGGTATGTTTGATCCTTAGAGACATGTCATATGGTTGTTTTGGTGGTTATAGTCGTTTCTACATGTTGCTATAACTGTTTGAAATGATTTGTGATTGTTTATAAAATTTAGAATAGTCAAAATGCCATCTTATGGCATAAATAACTTGCCGGAAAGAGTTGCAAGAATTTGGTCATACACATTCGTGAGGCACCCCTGCGAGCCGGTGCATCATCATGAGCCGACCACTCCATTCGTGAGCCACATCCCCTCCTACGAGCTGGTCCCACCTGTATGTCACGGACCATCTCCACGAGCCAGTTAGATCGAACTAGGAGACCATGACCGAGCCACCATGGTCACCACGAGCCGACCATATGTGCGGACCCATGACCCGAGGATATGGACCACGTACCAGGTAGGAGTGTCACGAGCCAGAGGAGGCAGACCACGAGCTGCAAGCCGAGGGAGCCGGAGCCACGAGCCGGCATTGGAGGGCGAGTCATGAGCCGACCATCTGGAGGTTTGGTCACGAACTGGAATCATGATCACGAGCCGGAGCTTTAGAGTACCACGAGCTGATGAGGAAAATTGTGAATTGAACATAGAAAGTAATAAATGGAGATGATGACCAAAACCCGAGATGCAAAGGTAATCCAAAGGAGAAGTTTGTACTCAGGATCCAGATGGGAACCAACGAGTCAATTTCATGATTGGGCTTTGCTACGAGACGTGTGCTAAGGAGTTGTCGACGTCCATAGCTTTGATTCACCACCTAGAGACGAATGTTAGGCTACGGATCAATGCAGTGGAAGTAGTCATTACTCCATGGGCAGACTGATTGTAGCGTTGCTATGAGCCAGTGCAGTGGAGTCGTCATGACTTCATGGGGCAGAGTGGACATAGCAAAGGACTAATGACTATGGATCATTGCAATGGAGTAGTCATGACTCCATGGGGCAGGGTGATCATAACAAAGGATTTGGGTCGCCAAAGCGGTGGATATCCTATGCTTTAACCACTAAGTGAGAGATATGAGGATGGTTGCTATGCTTGATTGTTTAACATCACTATGACATGCACACCCCTCCCCCGTATCTTTACAACATGTGTTAGTGTCACCTTAGAGTATCATACATCCTGTTGTGCTAACTCTTTGGTTGCAGCTCCCAGTTCAGGTACGGTTATGTATACATGTTATTGTTATGTTTTTGCTGCTTATCGCTCATACCAGACTTTTGTCTGACCCAGAGTTTTATGTCTCTTCTTTTTACTCTGGGAGCTCTTGAACGGGCAGACTAGAGACAGGTTAGCTAGTTATGCACGAGTTACTGATCCGAAGACGAGCAGGAGGCTCCCACGTATTATCTACATATATTCTCCCTGTGTTGTTGTTGGTCACTACTTTGGGCATTAGTAGTGTACCTCTTTCTTTTGCTTTAGAGACGGTATTTCGTAGTTGTAATAATGTTAGTTTGGATGATAAGCTGTATTTTGGATTTCCGCTGCTATGATGGTTTAGTTTTCAGCTTATGCACTGACTCGTCTATTTTATGTCAAGGTTATGTTATTATTATATTTTATCCCATGCGCTATGAGACATTCTACAGGTTCCTTGTTAGTTCAAATTCCTTTCTTTTCCTTTTTTTGGCGACCATCCCGTGCTGGTTGGACATCGGCATGGCGCACTTATTATTTTTCCGTTTTCCAAACTTACTTTAGAAGAATTCATCTTATTTTCTTGTTCTCCATTTTTGCAGTTGTATTCTTTGTTTGTTTTTGTTGTTGTTCATCTTTTATCTTCAAATTCATTTAGTTCACAATATCCTATGTTTTTGTTCTTACCTAGCGATCACCACAAACACCTAGGAAGAAAATATCCAACTAAACCATTCTATTTTTCTAAAATAGAACACTACACAGGAATGCAAGTCTATACTAAAAGAAAACTTTTCTATTTCTTCAAAGGGTGCTAAAAAGATTCTATTAATTACAGACCCCGTTATACATTTACTTATAAAAATATTAACATGTTTTTCTTTTTTTTAATAGTAACCACTTGAAACATCTTTATAAAATTCCCTCAAACCTTTATAATTGTCCATGCACATTAATGAGACCCTTTCTAACTAAATTATTTCACTTAAGGTTACCTATGCACCACATATGTCCAACTCCTTTATTCTTGCTTTCTCTTAACACTTATGTCGTTTAACCCGACAACTTTCTTACGCACTTGATACTTTGAAAACAAGTTTGCATAATTACCTTAGAAATCCTTTTAATGCAACTCTTAACATTACAAACCAATAAATTTCCAAAATTGTAAATTTTTAAAATTTTGAAACTTGAAAACTTTCCTAGAAATCTTTTTCTACACTTACGTTTTTTTAAGTTCTTATAAAAAATTCTAACTATGGGGATAATTACAAAGTGGTTTCAAACTTTTGCATTTCCCAAACTCTTTGCGCAAAATTACATTTCTTTGTCCTAAATTTCTTCTTTACATTAATTCCTACCAAATTATGTCTGTACTAAAGAATAAGACTAGCACCATTTTTACGCCAAATATATATATATATATATATATATATATATATATTCCTAATCCAATTTTCTCTATCTTAATCTTTTCTCAATCTGCAAGGCCCTACTTCCTACCCCACTAAGTTGAAATACCAAAATTTTAGTTATTTACACATGGAATTTTCTTCCAAACATTTTGTACGATTTTCAACCTGTCAAATCATAGTTCTATGATCATCAAACTTCTATAATTTTTCCCTTACTGTACTACGTACTGCTCACTTAATTAGTGGGGTCCTCTATGGATATATGCATATTTATACATAATATATTTATATTTTAAAAATACAATATGTTCACTCACCAGGTATATAAGAATCCAAAACCTAAGCTCTAATATCAAATGTAACAACCCGAATTTTGACAGACCGAATTTTTTCCAATAATCCTGATATATTAAAACCCGGGTTGGTTTATCTGGCATCCTTCTGAAAGTCAAAGACTAAAATATCAAAGATAATAATAGAAATCTCACAGCGAAAGGGAAATAAAAGATAATAGTAAGTAAGCACCCACCAATACAATGACACTGTTTAACAAGTGTCCCTAAGTTGTAGAATCCCAACCACCTGTCTAACCTACGGCTTTGTTATGAGATGGGGGTCACAACAAATGTTCTGGTGAATGGATAAATTATACTTTCTACAAATAATACTAAATATACCATTCTATCAGTGGTTCATATTTATTAAGTTTTTCGGGTCTATTTCACAATGCAAATTTTGATTTCTCCGCATAAATCGTACCCATCTACTCCCTAGTAAATTAACCTAATTAATAATATATAGGTGGCTATATACCTAATATCGAGGTACTTCCCACAATACCCTCCTCAAGTGGTCCCTGTTGTCGTTTTATGGAAAACATACTGGACCTCAATCTCCACGCTATTAAAGCATACTAAACTATGCTACGGAGTCATACCTAGTCTCCTACGTCACGCCACAAAAGCGTATTAGGCTGTGTGATGCAAAAGCGAATAAGCCTCTATTGATTCGCTATAAGGGCGTTCTAATCCCTGAGTTTCTCCATGAAACTCTGTCAAGCGCTTTACACATACCTGTAAAGGATAACCTCGTTAAGCCTACAGTACATATATCCAGATTTAGGTATGTTTCTTTAGTGATTCTCCAAAGGCCCCACTCCAGCCTACCCCCACTCGAATGAAAAACTATTCAAAAGAGTTAAATGACTTCCCTACCATCTAATCTAAACAAACATGTGGTCACTCATCCAATGGCTTGATAGTGAAGATCATTGACCTATTGGCTTAGCTCCAGTCTTTCCCACATGGGCTCCAATTGATGATGACACGTATTCGACAACCAACTATCATTGTTAGGTCCTAACCATGAACCCTCCCTCCTTGAGGAAGCCGCCGAATCATCTTACCCGAATCATCTTAAGGTCATCACAATCAGTCTTTAGGCTATCCATCAACTAAGATGCAACCAAGGCATACTCACGGGATGGAACCATACAGATCATGCCTCTGTGGGGCAGCTTCAGTAGGCCTACCACAGAGGGCCATCATGGAGTATGATCACGTCCCGTGGAAGTCGTGCACGTCCTTCCAGTGCGTCAATTAAGCTGAACATGCTTCCCCCATGTCTCCAGACACCCACGATGATCTGCCCTATTGGGCTCTTCATCCCATATATGTACGGACTGGTCCACGCACACCTCATCATTATGTTATGAGACCCTATGTCTAATCTTCAACTATGCGCTTGTTTACTTACTGCATTGCTAATAAACTTAAACATTAGATTGTTTATTCTACATTCAAGTTATTCGTTTATTAGCCTTAGTTGGCTGCTTATTGTCCCTACTCAACTCTCACTGCCTGTAACGACCTGTCATTTTGACCGTCCTAAGTCAGTATTTAAACCAACTTGAAACGTCCAAACGATAGATCGTTATTGGCTTACAGGGTTTAAACAGAATTAATCACAGAATCACGTAATACAAAAACTACAGCGGAATAAAAATTCTCATAAATAATCAGATTTTTACAAAATAATAATTGTACAGCGAAAGATAAATAAATTTATACATAAATTTTATATGAATAAAAATTTACACTTTATTGTCAAGCTTAGCGCGCATGCGTCTTCACGTGTCTCTCCAAGATGAAATCTTGTAACACTTAGGGCTTGACCTGAGCGTTCCATGCAAAAACATAAAAACGCCTGAGTCAGGATTAAACTTATTTCAAGTCAATAAACTTCAATAAACACATAAATATAATTGTTAATACTGAAATTTACTAAATGATTCAAGTATGCCACCATGATAACTGCCAAAATAAACATCATGGACGTAACAAAAAAATGCGACATATGGATATGGATTCATGTGTGAGGTCCAACTCAAACGGCAAACATAAATAAGAAATGCTACAACAAGTATAAGGTAAATAATTTGAAACACTGAAGGTAGGGAGGCATGAATCAAACTTGACACCCAAAATAGGAAACTCAGTGCAATGTTCTTGAGAAATGAATCAATCTCAAATATATAAGTCATGAATTTCCTAAGAACATATGGTTCAATGTTATGCAACACCACATAGTAGTTCTAGTAGCAGGGCATAATGGCATAAACAAGGGATTTTAATTATGTGTAAACAAGGGAAGCACAGTGGCCAAGTTTTAGGTAGTGACAATTCCAGGCTCCTGATACCGTAATCATATGTTATTTTACTCAAGCTGCTTAACTAATTTAACAAAAATCATGCATGCAATAGTCTAGCCAATAGAAGTAAAATGACACAAGACAAGGCGCATCCTGTAAGGAATCTAACATATAGGTTACATATATGAGGCCATAATTTCCCTTTTGGATATGAATTATGTATGTATTTTCTTTAGGAGGGAAAAATAGATAAGGCATAGTATTTATTCAACAAGACATAAAGACTAAATGACACATATAAAAGGAGTAAGTCCTGACAGCAAGGCAACTGCGAAGGTATTTCACGGTCACGTAGAATTTAAAATACAGGTACAGTCACAATATCGGCCATGGCATGTATAAAGTGCACAGAATGAAATCGAGATCAGGTTCGAGACAACAAAAACTATGTTGCTCATCATAACAGATTCGGAAAATAGGAGCTTGGGTAAGTCAATCGATCACAGTTTCATGAATAAGTAAGCTGACTTCCCTTGCTCAATGCAAACCCGAGTCAGCTTAGCTTCAGGGATTTACTTGCATATGAGTATGGTTGGGTTCTTCTATTTCAACCAAGTATATAAAGAATATCATTTGCAGGCCCTAAAGCAAGTAACTAGTTCATGCAGCATGGCATGACATACAATTACTATATTTCTAGTATGTTTTCTTTTTCCCCAGAATTAAAAGGGCACTCGCATAAAAAGGGTGGTTTCACAACATGCCAATGTTACTTTCTTAAGCCACTATACACAAATGTTCAAGGGGTAGACATGCGTGTAAGGGCAAAAAAAGTAGTTCAAATGATAATATATGTTACTTGTCAAGTGTAATTTGTCTGTTCTTGTCTGTTCTGTTCAACCGATGAGACATGGTAACTTAGTACAAAAGTCCTACAACCAAATCCAGTAACCGACACTAAACACTTGAAGAGCAACAATGTAGAAAAGCACTTGATGTTGCACGACATAAAGAATTTAGAATTTCTCGTAAAAACTCAAACATGATTAATAGTTCATCTCCCATTTCAAAAATTAATAGTGCTCATAAATTTAGAAGCTCATGTCAAAATATTCAATGGAAAAATTGTCAAGCTTGCTCTCGATTTTTTCCAGATCTAACCGTTTCACCAACTTCTTGTCCTGATTGTTGCATGGATAAACCACAACATGGTCTTCCTTATTTGTTCAGTTCTAAAAATTTGATGGAACTCGGATCCGTTCCGCCTGCATTATCTTGTCTAACAAGTTTAGAACGAAAATTAATTGCTTGTACTCATCCTATTTTGTCAATTTATCATTTTAAAGGGCAATAATATAAATATAGTGGAAATACTACTAATTTCCCTTAAGATATTAATGCAATCGCATGTTCTCTTCCTTTCAGGTTGGAAAATTTATCCGCAATATTAATTGTCAATAGAACTAGAACACACGAAAGTAAGGAATTTCGAGTAAGACATGAGCATGTAAGACAAGCACTACTCTGGCTTAAAGCACATAATATTTATTACTCTGATGTGCTAACTAATGAAATATCTCTTAATGAGATACCATTCGATGGAGTGCCCTCAACCCTTCCTTATATTTTAGATAATTCGTAGAAAAGTTCAACACAATATTCTAATGATGATGCACGAGGACACCGGACTTTGAAAATGAAGTTACATGCATTGATGAATTTGATACATCAGGTCGCATCTTCGGTACAACCAAATCAGCAAGCCTACATTTTATCTCTTTTAGAAAATTAAGAAAAGCATGGAACAGTTGTTCAAATGGCAATCTCATCAAATGCTATTGATGAGTTTAATACTCCTCGGTATATCTCCATGGCATTTTCATCATTGTTTCCATTAGAAAGTGCTGATTTGAGACAAGCTCAACCAAGAAAAATTATGCCTTTACAATATTTTCAATATCTAATGAAATATCATGATCAAAGATTGCAAAAGATCCAAGATTTCAATACTTTGCTTATAACTCAATTAGTAGATGGCATGCCCTTGATGTTGGTAATATTTACGTACAAAAAAATCTAGAGCATGAAGACCTGTCAATTCAAGACATCTGTGAAATGTTAAAATCAGGAGATAAACAGTTGTCTCAGCATATTTCTTACTTCGCAAAAGGCGTCTGTGGAAGCTGTTCTTATTGGCCAGCAAGGTTAAAAGAGTTAACTGCAATGGTAAAACAATTAGGAGCTCCAACAATATTTTTCACTTTAAGTTCAGCGGATATGCAATGGCCAGAACTTTATAAACTTCTCGACCTGACAGATGAATTGGAAAATTTGAACCTCTATGAGAAAAGAAAAAGAAAGGCTCAATTACTAAATGAAAATTCACTTATCGCTGCATGGTTTTTTCAAACAAAGGTTGATATGTTCATAAAAGATTTCTTAACACTAGAGTTTTCAGTGATTGAATTTTGGTATAGATATGAATGGAAAAATCACGGAAGTGGACAGATTCATGGCTTTCTCTGGTTCAAGGATGCACCGAACTTATCATATTTAGTGAAAATTTATCAGAGAATTCTATAATAATTGAATATTTTGATCGTCTTGTTCATACAATAAATCCTAATATGGGTGAATCATTAAATGCACAAGAACATCCTTGCGCACGGGTTATTCCGACTGATGCAAATTTAGATGCTGACGACAATGATTATGAAAATTCGATAAATTGGGTTGTGCATCATTCTAGGTGTGGAAGTTATTGTTTACGATTGCACAAGACAACCAAGAAAATGACGTGTCGGTTTGAATATCCATTTGATGTCATTCCACAATCTAAAATTGTAGAAGATCCTCCAAATATTAGAATCTTTCATTTTATCTCAAAACGTGATGACCCTTTGGTATGCTCTCATAATAGGAATGTACTTCAGGTTTGTCATGCTAATATTGACTGGTCTCTGGTGCTATCCATTCACGCCATGGTAAATTATATTGAAAAATACGCAGTTAAATCTGAAACGGTATCAAAGATGTTTATAGATACTATAATACTCCACATTTTTAACTTATGATAATAAAATAAGAATAACTTAATTAAATATTTAGAATTAAGAAAAATGAACTATGCTATTGCGTCCATCTCGAAATTCTGGTCAAGATAGACACCTGGTTTGCATAAATCGAATGGCGTATGAAGAAGTTATTAAGGTTTGAAGTTTGTATATGCGTGGGAAGAATATTTATATATATTAGGTTTAGAAATTCAAAAATAGGTCCAGAAATTCAAAATTTGGTTCAAAATTCAAAATTTGGGAAGGCAGCAATGGGTCGACCCACCCAAAGGGGGGTCAACCTCATCAAGGGGGGTCGACCCCCCGCGGCAAATTTGGGCTGATTCGTTTTTCTGCGTATGGACGGATTTCTGACTAGATTCGTTGGCTTTAAGCAGTAAATATTCCCCATTTCTCCTGTTTCTCCACACCAAAAATCAATGGAGAACTGGATGCTACCTCTGCCCAAACTGAATCAAACCGTTTCATCTTTAATAATCAACTAGAGCCAATTAGTTAGAGTTAGAGATTTGCAAGCCTTCTTCTTCTGTCAAGAAAATCTGCGTTAATTTCAGATTTCTTATCGTAGTGAGGTAATTCCTAGATCTGGTATAATTTCCATTCTCTTACTTTTTCCTTCCTTTCTTTCTTTTAGTAATAAAATTATAAATCCATGGATGTTAGGATCTGAATCAAATTAGGGGAAGGCTATGGAATGTTAGATCTGGACCAAATCTAGGATTTGGAAAGAATACGAGGTAAGTGGGTTTAAGCTATAGCCTTTAGATAATAATATGTTATCGTTTATCATTCCCCTTTTTATTAATTGTGAAATTGCCAAATTAATTATAAATTATTGTTATAACAAGTTGAGAAGTTAATATGAATAATTCATACGTTGAATCAGTTAAAGTGTTGGAATGATTACATGTTGAATTAACTTGTTAGAATATAGGAAATGACTACTGTTGTTATAATTATATGATTCACTTATGACAGATTATTGAATAAACGACATGTTTAACTTGCTGGATTTGAATAATTACGCGATTGATTGTTTATAGGTCAAAATGGAATTAACTTTTGTTAAAAAAGGACATGCGATAAAATATAGGCATAATTGGACGACATGTAAATTAGATTACTATAAACTAGATTACAGTAAAAAGGATAATATGCCTAAAATTCATAATAAAGAAGAATAATTGTTAAAGAAATAAACATGCCTAGACTGTATAGAAGGTTTACTATAAATAAGAAATTTAAATGCTCTTGGACACGAGTTTAGAATGCACTTGTGATAGAAGTCTGCCTGGAACCGCCCGACGTATCCAGAATTCAAAAGTGGTAAATCTAATGTGAGGGGTCTAAGTGCATAATTAAAACATGTAATGATACTAAGACACGAGGTTAAGCCAACTTGTGGTAGAAGTCTGCCCGGACGTGCCCGACAAATCCAGCATCCACAACCGTTGGCTTAATGTGATTGGTCTAGTGCGTATACACACACACACACACACACACATATATATATATATAACAAGATACGAATAAAAGGCAATGATGGTAATTAAATATCTGACTCGGAAAATAAGAAAGGAAGTGATGTAATGGACTGAGTTAGTGTGATGCGAAGGAAAAATGATGTATTTCCATAAATGAACTATTTCTGAGAACGTGGTTGCAAGTAAACCACAGTGAATAAAGTAAGAAAAAGGAAAGAAATTACTTGCCACCACGAATTCAGATGGGAATACATTATGAAAATAAATCACTGATTCGTTCTATACATCAAACTGATAAGGTGCATGAAGTGTTTTCCTTAATTAAAATAAGGAACATATATTATAGTGAATGAACAGTACATGAATACAACAGTAGAAGAAAATTGCTTAAATGGGGATGATAATCACCTATTATAAATAATTAACTTTAATGAGAATGTTGTATAATAGTAGACTTGTCCTAGAGACAAGTGAAGATTATAATTTAGGTTATAATAAACTAGTAAGGAAATGGGATAACTGGTGAAATGAGATAAGGGACACTTAATTGTAAATTAATTAATCGGTAAATGGGAAAAATTCGGAAACCAGTTGAGAAAAGGGGAAAATATATGAAATATAAGAAGTTGTACTTAATTATAAATTAAGAAATCTGTAAGCTTGGCAGCCACTGGGATGCGAAAAGACTAGAGCTAAAACCAACAGACCATTCACCTTTCACTATTAGGGTACGGTGGTTGAGGGAAGACGCCAAATGGATGTTTAGATTGTTTTCTTTAGGGACATTCGTTTAGCTCTTGTAGTCTTTACTAGTTGAGGGAGGGGATGAGGTGGGGCCATAGCCACCGTGAAAATAGACCCTAGGAATATCTGTATATAGAGGCTCTTAAAGGCAGACCGGTACAGATATGGAAATGCTCTCGATCGTGTTCCGTATTTCTTGTATCGCCCTGCCACAGAACTTGGTGCACATTAGAGGACGTGCGATTATGGCATCGAGCTACAATTGACGATACGTATGCGAAGAGTCTAGATACATGCATGTCGGCTCTGGGTGGTGTATCGTAGACTTGGGGGCATTACTCTATTATGGAATCTGATTTGATCGGAGGTGGCAGTCTGTATGCTTACGTAGCATAATAATGATAGATATATGTGGAACATAACATTGTTATTTAGAGATACGTACGTCACTACGGCGAAGGATGAGGGATTGCATTTTTATTTCGATGGTGTTACAGTGGAGATCGTGCGAGTGGGGTACCATGGGGTGTGCCTTAATATTGGGGGTAGATACATATACTATATTAGGTTAATCCACTAGGAAGTAAATGTGTACGACGTGTGTGTAAGCCTTGAGTTCTATTATCCCAAGTAACCTAATAAATAAGAGAATATGATTGAACGGTATATGTAGGATTATCCAAAGTGTATAACTTAAATCCAGTCACCAGAACTTGTGTTCTAACCCCCTCCCCATAACATACTCGCAGGTTGGATTTGCGGTAGAGACATGATAGCCTTAGGAACTGGTTAGGCAGTATTATTAATACGGTAAGGCTATATTTTGATTATATTATATTTTATCCATTCCGCTGTGAGATATTTTCTAAGCTCTGACATGTTTTATGTCTCTGTTTTTTCTGCAGGATACCAGAGCAAACCAATCCGAGTTTCGATAGATTGGAATTTTGAAAAAAAAAATCAGTCTGTCAGAATTCAGGTTGTTACATCTGGTATCAGAGCTTAGGATTAGGATTCCTATATAAATAGTGAGTGAGCGTATTTTTATTTTTTAAAAATATAAATATTACATATATATACCTAGATCCATAGAGGAACCCACTAAAAAGAAAGATTATAATATGATAAGAAATGGGATGATTGTTTTATAAACTAAAGGAATTAATATGGAAATATGAGACCCTTAGGTAATTTGGGTGGAAAGTGTACAATGTACTTTGTCTGGAAGGAAAGTGAATCCCATATGATTAGTATTTTCAGTTAGTGGGCTTGAAAATCTTATAGATTGGAAAAGGTTAAAAAGAGAAAAATGGATTAGGAATATATATAGTTGAGAGAATTGACTTTGTGGGAGTGTCTAGGAAAGCCTAGAAAAAAAATTGAAATCCGCTTTGAGTCTAACCTCATTGTTAACTTTTAAGAACTTGAAATTGTAAAAGTTTTCAGAAAATGGTTTACCATGTTTTTAAGTTTTAATCTTAAAAGTTATAGTTTTAAATATGTAAAGTATACATATTGAGTTTCAAAGTAAAATGGGGGTATATTTTATAAATAGTGATTTCTTGTGGAAACGTTGTCTAAAGTAAAATTCTCTTAGTAAAAGGTGCTTACTATACAACATGTATAACTCGCTAGTTTTCTTATTGTATTTCATACTAGGGTTTTTAATAATAAAAAATTTTGAAATCTCTATTCTTGTGACAATCCTTTTTGGATAAATTATTTTAACAAGATAATTTTGTTAGGTGGACAAAATAAGTTGTAGAAATTAAGAATAGAGTAGATGGTTGCACCTTGTAGTAAGAGACTAAACCGACCTTATAGGTAAGAACAAGTCATAAACCCGATAGATAAAATAGTTGTCCATGTCTACTCAAGTTTTATGATTTGAAAAAAATTGATGATCTACATTTTTTAAGACGACAAGTTTTTATGGTTTGGAAAGAGAAAGTTTTCATGAGGAAAATAAAGTTTTGAGACTTGTAAATTTTTGGAAGAATTGTTAAACGTAAAAAAGGCCAAACCATGTTTTAAATTATGGAGTAGGTAAGGATTAGTGCCTAAGGAGGACGGGAAAAGTTTTGAGGCTATGAAGCAGATAGCGAGAATTATCTTGGAATAATAGTAAGTTCCCATAGAATGTGTAAGAGTTGAAAAGCCTAGGGTGTTGCTTGAAATAATTGTTGGTACACAGCTAGGACTAGTGGTGACTACTAGATAGTAAAAAGGGCAAGTAAGTGTTTAGATCCTATTTCTAATTTTCATGTCAGGGGTAAAACTCGTTATTACATTTCTGTTGGGATCGTTCCATTATTTTTGTTCTTGTTGAGTAGTTAGGGGAACACCTAAACCTGTCATGTATACCATAGTTTGGACTTTTCTGTCTAGAGGGTGACATAGTCTCGAGATTCTTGGCCCCAAGTAGTAGCTGTGTAGGGTGTCTGTTCTCCTGTTTTAGTTGAAAGACTAGAAGGCTTATTTAAATCTAATCCTAGACCTGATAATTAAATGATCTTAGAAAAGAGAAATGGGACAAATAAAAAGGGGACAACAAATTCAGTAAAGTAACAAATGTAATAAATTATGAGAAAAGATGGATAAAGATAAAAAATTCCAAGATAAGATGAAAAAGAAAATCAGTAACAAAAGAAATTTTCTTATGTGGGCTATGCTTGGATAGGAAAATAGGTAATCTTTATAAATAGTTACCTCAAATCCAAGTACGGATAAAGAAAGGTTGGAAAAGGAAAACAAATGATGCGAAGTTTTCCGTTTTCCACCTTCTTAGAACATAAGAAATTAAATTTAGAAAATTAGAATTTTCTAAAATTTGAGAAATAAAGTTGGTTGGTTGGATTATGGATGCAACAATTGGATGAACTACGCTCTTACTCAAAAAGAGTGTAGGAAAATTTGGATGAAAAAGCAGTTTTGATTTCCGAAATATTGCCTTCATGTACAACTGCCAATATAATTAGGATGTGAGCATCAAGTTTTAAAAATGGATTTTTGAAACCGAAAGTGAAAATTAGTGTCACATCCCTATTATGTTTCAAAATTAGGCTCACATCCGGTCATAAACTTATTGTAAATTTGGTCACTGTTTTCATTTTTACGTGTTATTCATAATATTTGCATACATGTATGCAAATATTCTGAACGAATATTTGCATACATGTATGCAAATATTTGAATTTTTGCATATATGTATGCAACTATTCTGATGAATTTTTGCATACATGTATGCAAATATTCAAAATATTTGCATACATGTATGCAACTATTCTGATAAATATTTGCATGTATGTATGCAAATATTCTAAATTTTTGCATATACGTATGCAAATATTCTGAACGAATATTTGCACACATGTATGCAAATATTCTGAACGAATATTTGCATACGTGTATGCAAATAAAGTTGAACTAATGCTCATGAATTTTTGCAGAAATGTATGCAATTTTTCTAAATAGGAAAATAGGGACTATATTTACAGTAAGTTTATGAATGGATGTGAGCCTAATTTTGAAACTTAATAGGGACCTATACCAAACGGACCCTTTTTGAAAAAATTGCATACACATATGAGGTACCACTTAGACATAAATGCATTATTATGTTGTATTTCACTTTGCACAAGTGCACGATGTTAGCAAAAATTGGATGGACACATGATGGATGTATACATTGCGAGGGGTTAATTGATTTTACCCTTATCAAATTTCGGGGATGAAATTTCCTAATGGTTGGAGAATGTAACACCTTGCATTTTTAACTTGAGATAATAAAATAAGAATAACTTAATTAAATATTCAGAAATAAGTAAAACGGACCATGCCATTGCGTCCGTGTCGAAATTCTGGTCAAGATAGACACCTGGTTTGCGTAAATAGGACAACATATGAAGAAGTTATTAAGATTTGAAGTTTGTATACACGTAAGAAAAATATGTATATATATGTATAATAGGTTCAGAAATTCAAAAATAGTTCCAGAAATTTGAAATTTATTTCAAAATTCGAAATTTGGGAAGGTGGCAGAATTCCCGCCTAGGGGCGTCTACCCCCTAAAGTGGGGGTCGACCCCATCAAGGGGGGTCGACCCACCCAAAGTGGGGTCGACCCCGAGGCCGACCCCATCAAGGGGAGGTCGACTCCCCTGCTGTAGATTTGGGTAGAGCACCTGGATGGATTTCAGAATGGATTCGTTGGCTCTAGGCTATAAGTAATCCCCTATTTCTCCTGTTTCTCCACAACAAAAATCAATGGAGAACTGGACGCTGCCTCTGCTCGGACTGAATCAAACCGTTTCTTCTTCAATAATCAACTAGAGCCAATTAGATAGAGTAAGAGATATGCAAGCCTTCTTCTTCTATCACAGCAAATCTACATTAATTTCAGATTTCTTATCATAGTGAGTTAATTCCTAGATCTGTTCTAATTTCCATTCTCTTCTCTTTTTTTCCTTCCTTTCTTTATTTCAATAAAAAATTATAAATCCATGGCTGTTAAGATCTGAATCCAATTAGGGGAAGGCTATGGAATGTTAGATCTGGACCAGATCCAGGGTTTGTAAAGCATACGAGGTGAGTGGGTTTAAGCTATAGCCTTTATTTAGATAATAAAATGTTATCGTTTAGAATTTCCCTTTTTATTAATTGTGAAATTGCCAGATTAATTATAAATTATTGTTATAACAAGTTGAGATGTTAATATGAATAAATCATACGTTGAATCAGTTAAAGTGTTGGAATGATTACATGTTGAATAAACTTGTTAGAATATAGGCAATGACTGCTGTTGTTATAATTATATGATTCACTTGTAACAGATTATTGAAAAAATGACATGCTTAACTTGTTGGATTTGAATAATTACCCGATTTAATGTTTACATGTCAAAATAGAATTAACTTAGGTTAAAAAAGGACATGCAACAAAATATAAGCATAATTGGACGACATGTAAATCGGATTATTGTAAACTAGATTACAGTAATAAGGATAATATGCCTAAAATTCACGTGAAACAGGAATACTTGTTAAAGAAATAAACATGCCTAGACTGCATAGAGGGTTTACGATAAATAAGAAATTTAACCGCTCTTAGACATGAGGTTAGATTCCACTTGTGATAGAAGTCTGCCTGGAACCGCCCGGCATATCCAGCATTCACAAGTGGTAAATCTAATGTAAGGGGTCTAGGTGCATAATTAAAACATGTAATGGTACTAAGACACGAGGTTAAGTCAACTTATGGTAGAAGTCTGCCCGGACCCACTCGGTAAATCCAGCGTCCACAAGTGTAGGCTTAATGTGAGAGGTCTAACGCATATATATATGTATGTATGTATGTATGTATGTATATAACAAGATACGAATAAAAGGCAATGATGGTAATTAAATGTCTGACTCAGAAAATAAGAAAGGAAGTGATGTAATGGACTGAGTCAGTGTGATGCGAAGGAAAATTGATGTATTTCCATAAATGAACTATTTCTGAGAACGTGGTTGCAAGTAAACCACAGTGAATAAAGTAAGAAAAAGGAAAGAAATTACTTGCCACCACGGATTCAGGTGGGAATACATTATGAAAATAAATCATTTATTCCTTCTATATATCAAACTGATAAGGTGCATGAAGTGTTTTCCTTAATTAAATTAAGGAACATATATTACAGTCAATGAAGAATACTGGAATGCAATAGTAGAAGAAAATGGCTTAAATGGGGAATGATAACCACCTGTTATAAATAATTAACATTAATGAGAATGTTGTATAATAGGTAGACTTGTCCTAGGGACAAGTGAAGATTATAACTTAGGTTATAATAAACTTGTAAGGAAATGCGATAACTGGTGAAATGAGATAAGTGACACTTAATTGTAAATTTAGTAATCAGTAAATGAGAAAAGCCGGTAACCAGTTGAGAAAAGGGAGAAAATTTATGAAATATAAGAAGTTGTACTTAATTATAAATTAAGAAAATTTTAAGCTTGGAAGTCTGAAACCCGCTGATAAGAATAACATGTTTGGGCTCGTCCTAAGGACAAGAGGAAATTATAACATAAGGTTATAATAAATGGGCAAAGAAACTTATTAATGGGCCTTAATTGAGAGAACTAAGTTAATAAGTAAACAACGATAAGTTGTAGTAACGGTGTAAAAAGGGAATTATGATTAAATAAGAAAGAATGAGGAAAACTTATGAAATAAGTTATATTTAATCATAAATAATGAATAACATGTTAAACAAGAAAACATGTGAATTGAGATATACTTAATTACATATTAAGTAGAACATGTTATTGTAATGATGAAATTAAACAAGAATATGAACAGGATTTTGGATTACAGACCTTGGGCCACAATTTAGAGAATAACATGTTGTGAGCTTATTAATAAACTCAATTAATTATTAAGCAAGAGGAACTTGTTAACTTGAGTAAGAATTCAACATGAATGAGAATAACCAAGGAAAATACCTGTTGAGGTAAGTCAAGCGTATAAAAGAATGTTTAGACATAGGGTCTAACAACATATTAAAGTGAGGCGCTTGGACCAGTCCGCACGTTTGAGGGTGAATAACCCAACGGGGTAGATCACCGCGGTGAGGGGAGTGCACATTCATCTGATTATTCTATCGGCTCTGAAGGACTGGAAGGGGAAGCACGCGGCTTCCTGATATACGTAAGGTGCTCCTAGTAGTCTTATGTGTGAAGGTAGATGTTTAGGCTATTCTCGCAGAGGTTGGGTCTTAGCGTAACTACTAGGTGGGTGGGCCTTGACTGCAGAAGTAGCTATACAGTCTGAATGCTGTGACGCGGTGACACCAGGGTGATTCGGCTGTCACCTCAACAGGAGGCGAAGAGTCACGACCAACAAGGATAGTAGATTATCGGATACCCGTCATCGGCAGCCAGTAGGAAGCGAAAAGACTAGAGCTAAAACCTATAGACCACTCACCTTTCACTATCGGGGTACGGTGGTTGAGGGAAGACGCCAAATGGATGTTTAGATTGTCTTCTTTTGGGGAAGTCGTTTAACTCTTGTATTCTTTACTAGTTGAGGGAGGGGCCGAGGTGGGTCCATAGCCATCGTGAAAATAGACCCTAGGAATATCTGTATATAAAGGCTCTTAAAGACAGACCTGTACATATATGGAAAAGCTCCCGACCGAGTTCTGTGTTTCTTGTATCGCCCTGCCACAGAACTTGGTTCACATTAGAGGACGTATGGTTATGGCATCGAGCTACAATTGACGATACATATGTGGATAGTCCAGATAAATACATGTCGGCTCTGGGTGGTGTATCGTAGGCTTGAGTGCATTAATCTATTATGGAATCTGATCTAATCGGAGGTGGCAGTCCATATGCTTACATAGCATAATAATGGTAAATATATGGGGAACGTAACATTGTTATATAGAGATCCGTACATCACTACGGCGTAGGATGAGGGACTACGTTTATATTTCGTTGGTGTTACGGTAGAGACCATGCGAGAGCGGTACCATGGGGTGTAGCTTAATATTGGGGGTAGCTACATATACTATATTAGGTTAATCCACTGGGAAGTAAATAAGTACGATGTGTGTGCAAGCCTTGAGTTCTATTAACCCGAGTAACGTAATAAATAAGAGAGTTTGATTGAACGGTATATGTAGGATTATCCAAAGTGTATAATTTAAATCTAGTCACCAGAACTTGTGTTCTGACCCCCTCCTCATAACATACTTACAGGTTAGATTTGTGGTAGAGACATGATAGCCTTGGGAACTGGTTATGCAGTATTATTAATACGGTAAGGCTATATTTTTATTATGCTATATTTCATCCATTCTGCTGTGAGATATTTTCTTAGCTCTGACATGTTTTATGTCTCTGTCTTTTCTGCCGGATACCAGAGCAAACCTATCCAAGTTTCAATAGATTGGAATTTTGAAGAAAAAAAAGATCGGTTGTCAAAATTTGGATTGTTATAGATACATTTAGATCAATAGTTGAAAATGTTCATAAACAATGCAAAACATCTACCTCCACAACAAAGAAACTTCTTCTTTAGACTATATCTTAATGAGACATTTCTGTGAAGGAAATGTATCACTTCTAATGTCATATCCTTTAGTACGTTCATCCAGAACAATATTGCAGCTTACTATAAGCAAGAAAAGCATGTTGTCAACGGTGATCAAACGTCGAAATAGTACAGCGGACGAAGATATGGTAGAATCTGATCCAAGTTTTAATGTAAGATATATGGATCGACCACCCGAGCATGAAAATCTCTCACTGTTTGATATGGAAAAAACTTCCACTTTTATAATAAAGATTGGCATAAATTATGAATAGAGGCAGCGGTACGAATAATACTAGATCTAAAGAGCAATATTCCACCATTTAGTGAAAATTGGGAGTTTTTCGCGAACAAGTAATATAACTTTAATTTTATTTTCTTACTATTGTTGATTGCATTAAAATTTCAAAAGATTGTTTTTGTAAATACAACAGTGTTTCCAGTTCAAAGTTATATTAACTATATAGCTTTTAATACTTTGATTGTTGAAATAGTACATTTTTCTATAATAATTATTAAAATCTTTGGATTTCGTACAATTAATCAAACTTATTAATATAGGTGTTGCTACACCATCATTATCGAAATCTAAATGAAGCAAAAGGAAACTTTGATACTTGGTCTAATAGCTATATTGATCTGGGTTTGATTCAACCTCAGTCACTTACAGATGCTGTAGAAGATGATTTCGAAATCAATAACAATGTAAAAGACATTGAAGAAAATCAACAAGAGGAATGGATGATGGAGGCGGCAATGGAAATTTTATTTGTTCCAGAAGAGGAGGTGGAAATAGGTTTACGAGATTTGGATACTTCATATAATTGGAATGAATCACTTTACCAAATCTAGTAACTGACATTAACGGATGTGGGGTATCACACTTGGTATCAGAGTTGAAGGTTACCAGATCGGATAAAAGATTTCGAAAATTATTTTCAAAATGGTTTTAAAAGAAAGCATTTTCAAAAAGAAAAGTCTGTTTTGAAAAACATATTCCCCGTGTAATATCTTTCGATCCTTTGTCTAAATCCCTTTTCTTTCCAGCATGCCCGTGGAACCTTATATTCCTGAGGGCGTTACGATACCAGGCTGGTTCTGTAGGTATCTAGAGGCCATGACACCTGCCGGTGGTCAAGATGACGTTCCTCCCCCAGCTGCACCCGTTGTTCCTCCTCCTCCTCCGCGCGGTAGATAATTTCTCTAAGATCTACAGAGATTTATGTGCTATGGGAGGAAAGCCATTTCGTGGAACCGAGACGTTTGGAGAGGCAAGAAATTGGCTCAAAGAGACGGAGGATCTACTTCGAATTTTCAAAGTGGATGATCATAGGAAGATTCAGTTAGCCGCCTGGTTGCTGAAAGATGAAGCTTCGTCTGGTGGGAAGTGACGCAAGCAGGGCGTCCAGTGGAGACAGGATGATTTTCGGCAAAGGTTTGAAATGAAATTTCTTTCTCAAGCTGAGAAAAGCATGCCAATGGAAAGATTTCTAGCACTCAAGCAAGGAGGCATGTCTGTCAAAGAATATGTTAACAAATTCAACCAACTAGCGAGGTTTGGATTGGAGCTAGTGGATACTCCACATAAGATAGCTTTGCTGTTTGCAAGAGGACTGAATGAACCCCATCATGGGTTAGCTGTAACACCCCGAATTTTTAACGACACTAAAAAAGGATAAATTAAAGAATAATTAATTTAATATTAAGAATTAAGGGAAACAAATTACGTCATTACGTCCGTCTCGAATTTCTAGTCAAGATAGACACTTGTTTGCGTAAAACGGATAACATATGAAGAAGTTACGGACAATAGAAGTTTGACAATCAAACTAAGGATAACCTGCACATTTCACAAGTGCACCAAGGCAATTTTACACTGGCACACCTGTAAAGTGCTCCCATAATGTTTTTTGGGTATCCGGGCCTTTTTCCAAGTGGGTGGCGACCCATGACCTGATTCACCCTAGGGCTGAGGTGACATTCGAATTAGGCTGGCAGCTATAAATATATCTTCATTCCTCTTGTTTTCTCATATGAAAAACAATGGAGGCCAGATGCCGTCAGTGCTTAAACTAAATCTAACCCTTTTTCTTCTTCTACAAATCAAGCACCACAAGTATAGATCTGAGATTCCAATCTCAGTTTTCTCCTTCTATTCCCATAGATTTGATCCTTGTGAGTATAGTTACTTTTAGATTTAAATGACCAAAAGTAACTTGTGATATGACTATGATTTGACAAGTTGTAAATTGCAAATCTATGCAGTTCTTAGATCCTAAACCTTATCATTCTAGATCTACTTTTCTAGATCTAATTCATTACGTTTAATGTATCATGTTATCTTTGTGGGTCTTGATCTTTATCCATGTTATGGTTAATTTATCCTGTCATCTTTCTGGATATGAACTTTTTTCTAGGATTCTGGTTAACTTGGAATTATCATTAATTGGATAGTTAAATCTTTTCCTAAACCTAGATTATCTTATTGTGATTAATTAAGATCGATCATTTTGGACATTCTATGATGTAGATCTTAGTCCTTAATTGTATTAGATCTACTTTTACCCCGTTAGATCTGAATTATGTGGACATTCTATGATGTAGATCTTAATCCTTATTTGCAT
This sequence comes from Allium sativum, assembly GCA_030737875.1. Taxonomy (NCBI): domain Eukaryota; kingdom Viridiplantae; phylum Streptophyta; class Magnoliopsida; order Asparagales; family Amaryllidaceae; genus Allium; species Allium sativum. The sequence continues at coordinate 355,077,209 of CM060910.1, forward strand.
TATATCTACTTTTACCCCTTTGGATCTGAATTATGTGGACATTATATGATATAGATCTTAATCCTTGTTTGTGTAAGATCTACTTTTTCCCATTAGATCTGAATTATGTGAACACCTAAATTATTAATCAGATCTAGTTTATTATTTGGATCCACTTGTTCTTATCATATTAGATCTGAACCTGTTAGATATCTAAATTAATATTTAGATCTTGTCGTCTTATCACCGTTGCTATGTTACAACTCGCTAACTGCCACAAGTTCATTAGATCTATGCTTATATATTCACCGTGTTAATATATGTTTATACTAGTTATGTTAAGAACATTCATCATTGTCATATTTCTATTACCTTCCCTTTTTTATCGTTTATGATTAGGCTATTATTTAGCCTATACATGTTGTAAATTATGTGAACACGCTAGTTAGGGAACTGAGAGGGAAAAAGGTTAATATTGGCATAATTTGAATATAAACATGAGTTGGACGTATAATTCAATCTTGGGTAAATTGGCATAAATACCTAATAAGGCATAAATATAATTAATTGGACATATAATTCAAAAAGGGGGAAAGTGGGGACATAATTACTTATAAAGATATAGGTAAGAATTGGATAAAAATGGAATGTTTAATAATTACAATTAGAAATTGTAATTGGACTAATGACACGAGGTTAGGTTGCATTAGTGGTGGAAGTCTACCTGGACCCGACCGGCATATCCAGCAGGCACTAATGTTGAACCTAATGTGAGTGGTCTAAGTGCGTTAATACGAATCGGGCTAAGACACGAGGTTAGGCTCAACTTGTGGATAAGGCTGCTTGGACCAGACCGGAATATCCAGCATCCACAAGTTGTAGGCCTAATATTTGAGGTCTAGCCATTATAAACCATAAATGGACATGGTAACAAATTGGAGTACTTAACCTAATCTAATCCATAATGGATTGTATGAATATGAACTAAAGTTAGGGTTAAGTAAAATAGATTGGACAGTGGGAGGGTTAAGTAAATCTTGGGTAGGTGGGTAATATTAGTATATATAGGCCCACAAACTTAACCGTTACATAAACATGCTTGAATCAGTGGGAGGGTTAAGTAAATCTTGTGTAGGCGGGTAATATTAGTATATATAGGCCCACAAACTTAACCGTTAAATAAACATGCTTGGATCAGCGGGAGGGTTAAGTAAATCTTGGGTAGGTGGGTAATATTTACATATAGGCCCACAAACTTAACCCGATAAGGTTATGTAATAAAAGACACCTAGTGGTATACATAACCGGAGGAAAATAAAAAAGTTATGCAATTAAAAACACCTTTTAGGGTAAGCATAACTAATGGAAATGAATAGGTCTATATAATTAAAGACACCTAGTGGTATACATAGTCAGTGAAAACCTAGTGGGGGTACCAGACAAAGGGGAGAGCATGTATCATATTGCGTGGGACCCATTTCAGTCAGTAACCCAGAGTTGGTACCAGACAAAGTACTCCGTACTAGGCAGAGAAGGGGCATGCTTATTGACTGATTGTATGAGATCCAAGCACGGAGGACGGTGTGGGCGACACAAACTGACCGGGCCATATGCGTGCATGAGCATGGCAGAGGGGGATAAGACGATCGTGACACCTGCAGATATGGGGCTGTGCATATCAGTGAGGGTTTGCCACTTTAGGACGTGATACAACCTACTGTGGTGCCGACACAGAGTACCTACGGAGTAGGGAGCAGATCGATTAGGGTAGTGGTTAGGGTACATTTGAACGTATGCCTAAGTCTACCGCCTTGAAGTGTAAGGGATCATCTCATTCTGGTTATACTAGTAATAGTGCAGAGTAATCAATAGAAGCCTATACACCTTATCTTGTCTACCTTGTCACACCTACCATTTATGTAGTGATCTCTCTTATCCATTTTATATGTCTATTGTTAGCCTACTTTGTGAACCAGGCTACACAAAGAGCAAACAATGAGAAAGCCACCAAACGGTCCGGATCGGAGGGAACCAGCGCAGGAAAGAAGCAGGAGTCAAAGACGCAGACATCACATCGGTTCAGATCAGAGAAGCATTTCAGTGACATCGGAAGAGAGCAAGCACCCTCATCGGATCGGATGAACAAGCACCCTCACCGGATCGGATCGGAGGCGGCTGATCCGAACCCCTTTTTCTCTGAACCTGTGATCGTTGTTACACACGTCTCCTGAAGACTCGGGCCAAAAACGACCATTTCCTCCCACGATCTCCCACCAAATCGATGCGCTGTCACGACTTGGAGGCCTTCGAGCCCGACTCTTATGGGATGGGTGCCACGCAGTTCCGAACCGAAGCCACTTTGAAGAGATTTTTCACCTATAGATTCACCATCAAGAGGCATTTGAAGGGATCTTTTGGCAAGTTCTCAGTTCTAACTTCCTCCATAACCGAATTTCACAACCATGTTCAGATCAAAATCATCTCTTAAAGTTTATTTTTGAGAGATTTGAGTGAGTTTATGCATTGTAATTGTGAAGTTGAGTGAGAATCAATGCTGTGTTTGCATTCAAATCATCGATTAAAAGAATAGCAAGTGGACGTAGGCTCGTTAACGCCGAACCACTATAAATCGTGTGTTCTTCGTTGCTTTTTAGTTCTATTTCATTAAAATCATAGCTAATTCAAAATTTTAGAACCAATCTTTGGTCTGACATTTTGGTGCTTTCACTGGAACCTTCGGATTCTTAGCCTTTTCGGGATTATCATTCTACTATTTGGACTTTCAAGTTCATAGAAGTTAATCCCTTATCTCTGACATCTTTCAATACTTGTTGACTAACCATTGAAGAATCGAGTGTTATGGCTAAGACCAAAGGAAAAGAAGTGCAAGGCGCTAGGGGAAAACTATGCTAGAGAAGATCAGCAAGCCATTGTGATAACGAGGTCACACGCTCAAAGCTCTGGAGCAGACCGCTCCGATCAGGAGGATCCGAACCGGATGGGAGGCGCCGGTCCGAACCGGGTGGAAGGTACCGATCCGATCCAGTCTACTGAGGTCGAGGGCACTCACTCTCTCCATCCGAACCACCCCGACCAGGCTACTGTGAACCGATCCGATCCGGACCAAAATGAAGCTAGAACTTCTACTCGATCTCCCTCCAACGCTCTGATTCCAGCCACGATGGCTAATGTTCAGCCTGATCCATCTGCACCCATTACCTAGGGAGATTTTCACATTTTCTTGACATGCTACAGAGAACTAAAGAAGCATTGAAAGCCCAAAGGCATGACAACCTATGCATGCAGGAAAACATGATCACTATGGTTAGAGAGCTACAGGAGCTTCGAAGGCTGAAAACTCCTTCCCCAACACGCCGTCTTGCTACAGATGATTCGTCTTCTTCGAAGGAGGAATGCCCTCGCGAGAGAAAGCCGCTTGAATGACCTCAGAACGTCGATCAATTGACTTTTGGATCTTTAGGATCCCGAGAAGTCGCTGCTCGTGTATTGGGCCCTGATGACCCGAGCCTGCAACAGCCTATGTTGCTACCCATGCGCGGATCCTATGTCTTACCTAGGGATCCTAATATTACCAACCCCACACACCAACAGCTTCTCCATCCTCTACCTCCTGAGATCGACCGGGAGCACAAAGAGAAACGTAGAACAGCTATCGCCAGAAACAGGAGGTTATCGCCTGACCAGGAATTCAGGGGAAATCCGAACATCAGATCTAGAGAGCCTGTGCAGACATTAACAAACGTTGATGTATGGGCAATGGTGCGCCAGATTATGTCCGAAAGCTGGCGGTATACTAATGAAGATTGGGGCATTGAACGAAGTCATACCCCCTTCACAGACGACATACTGAATTTCCAGTTCCCCCAGCGATTCAACTTGCCTCAGATGGATCGATATTCAGGAAGAACAGACCTAGGGCAGCATCTGATGAGATATGCATGGTTCATGAATGCGGCAGCAGCTCCAGATGCCGTAAAATGCAAAGCTTTCCCAATCTATCTTGAAGACGTAGCCTTAATGTGGTTCACCCGACTCCCTCCTCTGTCGGTATCAAATTTCACAGAATTGAGTGAGCGCTTCATGAATCAATTTCGACTCCATGCCCAATAGTCCAAAACCGTCATAGAATTGTCACAGATTAAACATGCCCCAGGAGAATCTTTGAAGTCGTATTTGGATTGCGTCAACCTGGCCGTCACCGAAGTTGGCGATCCCCATGAGCCTACTATCCTGATGGCCCTGATAGAAGGGGTAGATTCTGACACAGAGTTCGGGGATTAATTAGCTGGAAAACCACCTCCTACTAGAGAATTGTTCTATGAAAAGGCCAATACCCACTTAAGGCGAGAAGAGGCTAAGGCAAATCGGAAGAGAAAGTCTGAAGGGGTCTTGAAGGAAGGTGTCCAGAGTAACGTTGCTGTGAAACAATCTGGTGACAGTTCAGGGAAGGTGGAAGTAAATGTTGGCAACCAGAGTGAGGGTAATAGCAATAGAAATAGGAACGGCAATAGAAAGGACAAAAACCGCGGGAATAGCTCTAATAAAAGACCTAGATTCCAGACTTTTGAAAATTACACGCCGTTAAATGATACGATGGAGAACATTTATTTAGATACATATAGCATATTGCAGTATAAAAAACCACCACCCAGAGATTCTACTGAGAAAGATATTGCAACGGGAAAGTTTTGCTTGTTTCATGGTACCCACGGTCATTCCACCAATGAATGCCATCATTTGAGAGATATCGTCGAAAAATTGCTGCGAGAGGGGAAGTTGGATGAGTACAAGGTCGCCCCAAGGGACAGGGGGCAAGCCCCGAACCAAGACCAGCCTGTTCAAAACCCACAGCTCAGCAAAAAGGTAAGAGGATCGTCATTAACGCTATAATAGGCGGACCTCACTTAGTTGGTCGTAGTTCTAAAGCAATGGACCAGTACGTCAATGCCGCCAAGCATTTTGAGGTAGGAGAATGCAGTAGCCTCGAAGATGTTACTCCAGTAAAACAACAAAAGACAATGTCAGGCGATGTTGTATTCCGCAATAGAGATGATTCCGGAGTTCAATCTCCAACCGACGATCCACTAGTGATTACCGCAACAATTGGCCCTGCTTTAGTCCATAAAGTGTTAGTGGACAATGGGAGCTCGGTTAATATCCTCTTCAAGAAAGCTTTCGAAAAAATGAGACTCGAAGCAAAAGACTTGAAGCCATGTGAAGGATGGATACGTGGCTTTAACGGAGCATCTACATCTCCGATGGGTTTTGTGGAACTACCGGTCACGCTAGGGCAGGGAGATCGCCAGAGAGTAAGGATCATGCCATTTGTAGTTTTGGATGTGGAGTCGCCTTACAATTCCTTCCTAGGCCGACTGGCCCTTGCCGAATTTAGGGCATGTATCGCACCTTGGTGCTTGCTGCTTAAATTCCCGACTGACTCAAGAGTTGGGGTGATGAGGGGCGACCAAGCTACGGGACGAGCTTGTTACATGACAGAGTTAAAGATGTTAATCAAGGGGTTGAATATAGATGATAACGAAGATTCTGCCCCTCCAAAGGAGGCCTCAGCATAGCAATTAAGGGGTCTTGCCCCTAGAGAGTCGCCCTCAGACGTGCTCGAGGATATAGATCCCAGAGAGGATAAAGAACCCGGGGACAGGAAGGCAACTCCCAACGAAATAACAATAGATATCTCTATTGATGAAACAAATCCAACAAAAGTACTGAAGATCGGCTCGTAACTGGATCCAGTTAGAATGAGGGAATTGGCTGATTTGTTAAAGGAAAATCTGGATGTGTTTGCCTGGACTCACGCTGACATGCGTAGGATTCCGCCTACCATTATGAGCCACTCTTTGTGTATCAATCCAGAGCACCAACCAGTCAAGCAGAAGAGACGGATGTTAGGCCCAGAGCGGTCGGCAGCTTTAAAAGAAGAAGTAGAGAAATTAAAAGATAATGGATTCATTAAGGATTCGAAATATCCCGACTGGATATCGAATCCTGTCCTGGTCAAAAAGTCAAACGAGAAGTGGAGAACGTGTATTGACTTTTCTGATTTGAACAAGGCTTGCCCAAATGATAGCTTTCCTCTCCCCAGAATTGATCAACTATTAGATTCGACGGCCGGGCATGAGCTTTTATCCTTTATGGATGCCTATTCCGGATACAATCAAATTCTCATGCACATACCAGATCAAGAGCATACAAGCTTTATCACAGACTTGGGGTTGCCATTTGGGTTAAAAAATGCAGGAGCCACGTATCAGCGCCTAGTCAACCGCATGTTATACAATCAAATCGGGAAAACCATAGAAGTTTACATAGATGATATGCTCGTGAAATCCAAGCAGTCTCCCAATTATACGAAGGAATTAGTAGAAATGTTCGGCATACTCCGAAGGTATGGGATGAAGTTGAATCCCTTGAAGTGTTCTTTTGGAGTGGCATCAGGCAAGTTCCTTGGCTCTATCGTGAGTTCCAGAGGAATTGAAATCAATATGGACCAAATAGCAGCAATCCAGAATATAGAGGATCCGCGAAAGATCAGTGATGTTCAAAACTTAGCTGGGAAGGTCGCAGTACTGGGCAGGTTCATCTCCAAAGCAACGGACAAGTGTGTACCTTTCTTCAATCTCATAAAACGAGGAAAGCGAAATTTTGAGTGGACTCCCGACTGTGTGGAGGCGTTCCAGAATCTATTAGACTTCTTAGAAAAACCTCCAATATTATCAAAGCCTGTGGAACATGAGGATTTGTTCGTCTACTTGGCGGTATCATCTCACGCCGTCAGCGCAGCATTAGTACGTGAAGAGGATAAAGTCCAGAAACCTGTGTATTACGTAAGCAAAAAACTAGCTACTGCAGAACGTAACTATCCGAAGATAGAGAAGCTTGCTTATATCCTCCTGATTGCTTCCCGCAAACTTCGCCGTTATTTTCAGGCACACCCGATAGTTGTATATACCGATCAACCTTTGAGACAAGTGTTGCAGAAACCCGAAGCATCGGGGCGGTTACTTAAATGGAATATTGAGCTGAGTCAATTTGATTTGAACTTTCAGCCACAAAGATCAATAAGAGGGAAGGCATTGGCTGACTTTATTGCTGAATTTACAATTCCTGAAGAGAAAACGGTGGGTGACAAGGTAGATGCTTTAGATTGAGAGTTAGAGCTCAGTCCGTGGAAATTATATACGGACGGGGCCAAGAATGATAGAAAGTCTGGCGCCGGAGTTATTTTGATAAGTCCTGAAGGACGGTCTATCAACTATGCATTACGGTTAGAGTTCCCTGCTACTAACAAAGATTCCGAGTATGAAGCCCTGATTGCCGAGCTGAAACTCATCAAAGATTTGGAAGTGAAGACACTAGACATATACTGCGATTCCAAGATAGTTGTTGTTAAAGTTTATACCCTAGAGGCAATCCATTTGATGAGATTGATAACAATGTTGTTGTTATTATTTTATTTGGAATAAAAAATAATATCCTATTATATTATATTTACTGCGTAATATAAAATATTAATATAATAGAAGTCCTTAGAATAATAATACAGAATTATATAGTTCGAGTAAGACTGAACTTGAGATTATATAATGTGATAAGTATTATAATTCTTAAAAGTCCCTAGTCGAGTTTTATTGTTTATATAGGACAACAATAAAGCGTTAAGACTAGTATATTGATTGACTGATGATCACATCTCATTGATCATTAATATAGGTGATATTAAAGTCAAGATATAAATACGTATTAGAGAATAGTGTATTGGGCTGACCCGCCATGAGATAACTCCATGGAATATAATTAATAGTATCATAAGTTATTCTCATAGTGACAGTGATGTAATGGTCCTCAGACCTGAAGTTATTACAATTTTAATCGAGAATATTTGTGTTTTGATATCATCTAAAGTTATTTCGTAACAGAGTAATGATAACGGTGATCATTGGATGCATCTTGAATCGAATGAAAATTATGAATGATCTAGATGGAATTTAACCCTACGATATATTTGTAGTGATATCCATGGGCCTCTTGATTGAGTGAGACTGTGAAATGCATGGCCATGCTCAAATACTGATTTGTTTTAAACAGTCTACTCATCGATCAAGAAAAGCGGATTAAATTATAACGAGGATGATACGATCCATGCCTCTAGTTTAATCCTGGATATATTGGTTAAAAGGATTATATTACATTGAGACACTTGTCACAGAAAGGTTGTATCGAATCGAATTTTATTATAACTTGGGTAGCAGCGACACATTGCTAGATGCCAATCACTGTTTATGATTTTAAATATGATTTAAAATCATTGCCAACGTTGTAATAACCTATGGGGTCACACAGTAGAGCGTTTTAAAAGAGAAATTATTTTGGATAAACAAAATATGTTGATATTTTGGTTAAGGATGGAACAATTAGTCGGTTTAGATCCTATTTTTTGGTGAACTTCTATTTTTTTAAGGGAACACACATTTCCTTAAATATATATAGCGGGTAACCCTAAATAATAAGGATGAGATCCAAAAACCTAAAAATCGACCGACTTTCTATTTTCCTCAAAAACCAATATAATGGCGGCTAGCACCAATCTTTTGATCTTCCTTGATTTGATCTAAGGAAGAAGCGTTCTTGTGGATATCCATCGAGGCTCGACGCTTGGAGGGCTATTATTCGAACAACCAGTTCTAAAATCAGATCGGCTGAAGAATGGTACAATTTCATTGAGGTATAATTCTCGATTTGTGAATTAATACATGATTTATTGTTTGATTTGGTTGCAATTTAACAATTAGTTTTGAAATCGAACCAAGTCTTCACTTTCAATGGTATCAGAGCTAGGGTTCATGTAATTTATAGGTTGAGATAATTAGGGTTTTTGTTTGAATAGTTCAAATCGAAACCCGATTAGTATTAAACCTACTGATTTAGATGAAATTGTTCATCGTATAAGATCTGAAATGTTTCTGATTCAATTTTGATTTAATAGTCTTATGAACTTTATTGATTCATGAGTAAAAACATTTTTGAAATCATAGTTTTCAGAATTCACCATCGAAATTATTAAAAGACATGGATTCAAGTAATCATGCTAATTTCGATTTAGAACATGAAATTGTTTTACTATACTTTAAAGACTGTATTTGATACATGTAACAGCCCGCATTTTACGTATCGGAAGATCGTAAAATATTTTTATTTTATTTCCTGAGGGTTGGATCATTCTCATCTTTTGATATGTTGCTTATGGGGATGTGTGACATGTCCATAATTTTTACCGATTTTGTTTGTGACCATTTTGCCCCTGTCAGTCTTGTACTGGGCATAACTTTTGACTCAGGTCGAATCAGAGGGTGAGACCTGTGCCATTGGAAAGGAATTGATGATTCCCTTTCCGTAGAGTGGTTACATTAAGGATTTGGTTCAGCGGTTTGGGAGAAATCGCTGTTTTAAGGTTTTTCAGTTGGCTGTTCAGGTTTTGGAAGGCTAATGGGCTGATTTGGAGAAGGCCCATTAGAGGGTGGGTGGAGACTATAAATAGGGGGTAAGGGGTATGGAGAAAGGTTGGCATTTTCCATTCTCTTATGGGGAGGCTTTGATCTCCTTCTTCCTCTAACATCTTTCCACCATTAAAATTCCAAAATCCAAGGAGTGAAATCGAAGATCTACACCATAAGAGGCTAGATCTACATCGTCTCAAGGGCGAATTCATCGGATTGAAGAGTTTGATTCGAAGTGTTCGCTGTCCGGATTGCGTTTTCATTGCTTTTGCTTAGATTTGGATAATTGGTGAGTGATTTACATCTCTCATTCGGATTCATGCAAGTATATGGGTTTTAGGATGTTAATTTCATCATTTCCATGTTATTTTCCTTAGATCCACACCATGCTAAGTCCATTTTATATATGAATCACCTTAGGATCTGATCTAGATAATTTAAATGGTTAATTTTATGATTTCTCTCAAGATTATGCAAGTTAGATCCGTTTTTATGTTCATATGATTCACTTATCATGTTTTGGGAAATTTATGTGTTTTGATGGAAATTGTTAGATTGATGATATTGTTGGTTGCATAACATGTTTGTGATTGCGTTTGGATGAATCGGATAAGCTGGTTTCGTCGGATTCGTCGTTTGGCGAAGTTTTGGTCGAAATCGGAGTCGAATTGGAGATGTGCAGGTTTCTGGTCGTCCTGGAGTTGGTCGGGTCGGTCTGGAATAAGGTGGTCGGTCATAGGGAGCTGGTCGGTTTAAGCTGGTCGGTCCAGAAGGAGCAGAAGTGTTTCTGGTCGGTCCAGAAGGAGCAGAAGTGTTTCTGGTCGGTTTCAGATGGTGGCATTCTGGTTGGTTTCAGATGGTGGCATTCTGGTCGGTTTCAGATGATGGCATTCTGGTTGGTTTTTACTGGAAGCAAATCCTGGTCGCTCTGAAGGAGCTGGTCGGTCAGGTGGAGCAAAATCTGGTCGGTCTTGACGGGGTCGATCCAAAGCTGGTCGGTCCCAAGGAGGTCGAGTCGATCCAAAGCTGCAAGGAGGTCGAGTCGATCCAAAGCTGCATGGAGGCGGGTCGTTCTGGAGCAAGGCTGGTCGGTTTTTGGCGGGTCGTTCTGGAGCAAGGCTGGTCGGTTTTTGGCTGGTCATTCTGGAGAAAGGTTCTGGTCGGTTTTGGCAGGGTCGTTTTCTGAAAAAGTACGTTTTCGGGTACGACTCGGGTACGAACCAAAAAGGGCCCCCGAACCCTAGCCGCAGCGCAGTGATGTGTTTTGGTTCAGTGATGGCGTGACTTCGAGGTGATTCAAGTAGGAAGACTCGAAGTGATGAATGTGTTCGTTGATCAAGGTGGAACAACGAATGCGGAGACAACTCAAAGGTCGTGAGTTGGTGGATAATGGCTGCTCGAGAAGGTTGCTTGAGCTATGAAACATCGTCAAGGTTGGACGATTAGAGATGCGAAGGCCGAGAAGTTATTGTTGTCGTATGTTCTAGCAGGCTCAAAGCAGGGGTACGATGGGTATCGTTGAAAGGCCCAAAAGACCGGTTGTTGGTCGAGTACCCTGGGTCTTTCTGGTTGGGGAAAGGCCTAGTGTCAAGGTTGGACATTGCCAAGGTTGGGCATATGGAGTTCATGCTAGAACTGGGGTTATCATTAGCCCTTGACATATGGCAAGGTTGGCCGTCATACGATAATGATGGTTTCGAAGCAGGATTGGCGGTGATAGCCAGAGTCGGTTATGGATGATTGTTTGTTCTGTTTGTACTATCTCACATAGATTATCCAAAGTCGAGGGAGATGTTCTTTGAGTGCTTAAGTGATATTGGTTTAGGCCTCTGGCGAGGGTACTTGAGGAATGTTAAACTCGATTAGGGTTGTCTGTGTGAGACTTATATAATCAGGATGTTATGTGTGTTCTCTATGATTGAATGGGTGTTCTGGTTTCTGTGGATGAATGGTTGAAATGTTTGGTGTAAAGGCTATCACTGTCCGATGTGGGGAAGATAAGGTTGAGTTCTTCTCTGGTGATGTGGGTAGATAAGTTGTTCATTCACCCATTCTCATATGCTTTCTTGTTGAAGTTTGTTAGCCGTATTATCGCTCACTAAGACTATTGTCTGACTCAAGGTTTTATGTCTCCTCTTATTACCTTGGGCTGTTCATCCGGTTGTGGATAGGCAGATTAAGTAGCAGGTTACAGGTAATGGAGCTTAGTGATACGAGGAAGCTGAGCGATGACGGGCAGGAGGCTGGCGTACCAGTTTTATTCTATCTAGTATTTCTGTTTCCGCTGTTTGAGTTGCTTGAGAGTTGTAGTGAGGCCTTATGTACAAACTTGGATATCAGTTGGATAATCTTTCTGGATGTTGAAAGAGTTTCAAAATTTTGCTATATGATACCTCATTACTATCACCTGTTGTATATGTTCTATTATATTTTATCCTGGCGCTGTGAGTTCTACGACAGGTTTCGATGTGTTCACTTACTATGATGATCGTCCATAGCAGCCTGGCACGCCTTTCAGTGCATTATTCCTCTTGTTTAGTGCAGGGGTTATGGGCGGTCGTCACAATACAAGCCTTTAAAAGGCGCTTTACTGTTAACAAAATTTTATATTTGATTTAAAATTTTGAACTGGATTTATTGTTAGTTATTTTATCTTAACTAAATTTGAAATTGTTATTACCTTATTAGTTTATCATAGAATTCTACTGATATGTCAAAACAGTTTTGATTTATCAAAATGATAAGACGATAAGGATGCTGATTTCATAAATTAATCCTATTGCTTGTTTAACTTGATCAATTGTGTTGATTCTGTATATTTTATATACGCACACACACACACACATATATATATATATATATACAGTATATATATAATTGTGAGTGTATACGTATGTTTAAATCTCAATATTAAAATTGATTGTCTTATTCTGGTTTAAAACGTTTAAACCATCCCATGTTTAAAATTCTGGTATGTTATAATTTAAACCCAGTTTTTGATATTACTGTAAATCTGAGATGAATTATAAATTAATATATGATATTAATTTTAAACAAACCTCGGATACCTTTTATTACATTGAATGATATAAGATATGTTTATATCTAGTTAAGCAATTAGCCTTGTATGCCTTATTAAACTGACTTGGACACCATTTTAATATTATCTGTATATAATCTGTACTTGTACTGTTTTACAAGTATCCAAAGTCAGTTATGTTTAAGTTTGATTTCTGTCTTGGCAAATCAGATTTGTTAGAAAGAATCATTTAAACAATTCTATTTTTGTTGATTTAATCTGTTTAATCACAATTGTAATGATTAACAGATCTGGTTTCAATCAAAAAGGGGACCAAATTTATTTGATGATCACATTATTGAATGTGAGATTCATTGTTAACTTCGTTCTGTTCTGCAAGTTTATGATATTGATCATGAACACATGATGCTTTTAGATCAATGTGTATATATTATGATATATATATATATATAACTTTAAATCATGGTTTTGATCTATGAATACAAGGCATGGTCTTTTCTAAAGATTAACATCCAACATAATTGATCTATTGTAATGTAACAGACTGTATATCCATTGCACATCATTGGAGTCCGTGATTTATCTTAGATATTTTCATTGAAATACTTGTATTAAGATAAATTGGATTATTGTATTTTGTTTTACGAAACCTTACAAAGTCTGGATTCTTGTTATAGGATAACATAAACATACATAATGTGTATATTAAGATGCACGACCTTAAATTTTATTTAATTTATAGATACCAGAAATAGTAATTGCTTACATTAGCATTTTTCAGAATTATAGACCAGAAGTTACAATACAAATTTTGATTCTTAATGCCAAAGATCATTCTTATTAGATCCAGCAGGATACTAATCTGCTGCATTGTTTGGTATTTCTAGTTATAGATATCTGTTTTTCAATGTTTGGCTAACATGTCATAAAATCTAAAACCTGTTTTGGTTTTACCCTTCGGGTCATACACCTGGATATATGTATATCTGATATACATATAGAAATTGAAATCCTTTTGAAGATTTCAAATTTATTATGAAATAGAAGGATGTTATATTTGATAGCAACATCCATATTACTATTAATAGATTACAAGAATTGATGTTATAGTTCATACATCATATTATACACTCATAACATGAGTATTGATTTTACAACGGCTAAACACTAAATACATGTAATTGCCTTGCTATGTTATTTTCAGGAGCATGATCTGCAATTATATATTGATACATTTTGATGTGTCAATGCTTCACAGGTTTGACTTACAATTACATTATTTTGGTGTTTGCTGATATACTTGCACAAGTTATAACCGTATACACATTTGTAAATGTTACTATATTGAATGGAGACAAATATTCTGTATATATATATATATATATATATAAATTTGTAGTGGTATAATCATACAAATTGTTTTGACATATATTTGAGTATATTAAGCAGTCAAATACCTTAAACAGTCATTTGGGTATTAACATAGTTATAACTTTGTTGGTTATGAACCATCCTCACAATGATCACAATTTTGATCAAGTTAATAAACTAAAACTGCAAATATGATTTGCGCTGACACATATACATCTGACATGTATATCTGGATATTTAGATATCCTTAAAACCCTCGTAATATTCTACTATGAACCCCATGAATGTAACACTGATTATGGTTATTAAATTGTTTAAATATAGGTTTGATTATCTGGGTACTTGATTAAAAATTGTTATCTGATATACATCAGAAGTTTACGTATGAGATATGCTCATATCTGAATAATTTATATGTACAATGGACTTGTACATTCTATTTACAAATACGAATTTGTTAATTTAATTATTATTTAAATTTATATGGCTGGATCATATATGTACACATTTCATCCACTTTTAAAACTGAGCTATAACAATGAACTATTATGTTACTGCATAATAGTGTTATATATACGTTTAGTATATATAAGAAAATACATAAATGTTAAAATACATATGATGTATTCAAATATGTCAAACCTCATGAATGAAATTGTTTCATAATTACAGGAATTGAAAATGCTGAAATTGTTTCAGCAGAAAGATTAATTCAAAGAGGAACTGGGCTCAGCAGTGGATGATATTGTAATTTTCAAATCTTATTGTTCCGTGCATTTTGAATGTATTGTAAGCAAGTCAATGCAAAGATACAAATGCAATTGTATGAATCAGTGAAAGGCAATAGCTGTAGATTTTATTATGTATTGATCTTATATGAAATACCTTATATATATCTGCACAGATACATTTATGTTGTGCTGGTTGTGCTAAACTTGCACCGAGTGTATTGAACTTGTATGTTTTGTATAATGGATGCAAAATAAAACAAGTATGACTTATTTAAAAGCCAGTCTGTGTAGATTTGTGATATATATATATATGCATTGTTTTGGTACATGTCCATTTATCATTTGATTATATACTTATACATACAAGTACCTTGTTATGGTTAATAGATAATTGGATTATTTATAGCTTGTGTTATATATAAATACCTTTATAGATAGAGAGCTGCCTTATGTATATGTTAGAAATAAGGGTATTTTGTTTTGAACCAGAAATCCAAAACTATGTAAAATATGAGCTTGTGTTGTATCTTTAACAGATTTACCTGTAGAATTTGTTAATTAAAATTCATACTAGATTTGAATGATGTCTTTGATTAAAAGAGTAAAGATAGTCAAAAAGTTTTTGAAATGTTCAAAAGGGAATATGTAGATAGAATATCTATCTATCTATATATATATATATAATGTTGAATTTAAACATATATATATGTGATATGTATATTTTACTTAAATTCGATTAATATTATGAATATATAGTACATATATTAGATATATGTAAATATCTCTAATAATGTTTTCACTACGAATTATAAAATTCTCTTTCTAGCAAATTTTGTTATATTAAGTCATGGTGACATCTTCCAATAATGCACCCATCACTGTCCAATCTCACTGGATGTAACTAACGCCAAAACGTTGTGCATCCTTTTAGTTTGGTTACATGCGGTAGGAGTAAATTGTGGTGCTTCGACTGTATTATTGGGTTTGACTTAACTAAGGTGCATAATAAGATTATGGCTTAGAGACAACAGCATGAATTATTCTATATTTGAGCAAATGAATAATACTGAACAAACTGTTCAACATGCGATCCAAGAGTTATATAGACGATATAATTGACATAAGATGTCTACCTAAAAGGTTGTGTTTTGGGGTTAGCCAAAGCTGGGTCAAGACATGATTAGATATGGATCTTGGAACACCGTTATATATATATATACTGATATATGTATATAAACAGAGGGATGTTAATTTGAGTGGGAGCGTATTTTAGTTTAAAATGTATACATTTATGTTAATATAAATTTTGATTGTCGAAATTTGTATTAAATAAATATTAAAGAATCAGTTATTATTTATTATCTACTGTAGATATTAAATAACAAATAAGTTCGATAATTTAAATTAATCCTTGAGAAGGACAAATTAAATTAAATCAAATTTCTTGAATAACATTAAATTTGTGGCTTGTCCTCAAACAAATTAAATGTAATTGTTTTAGATATAAAGAGAGGATATATAATAAGTTAAAGTATGACTTCAACTGAATAAAATATAAATGCTATTATAATCTACTTATACATTTCTAGTATTAGATACTAGATATAAATCAAATAAATGTATGTTGATTTACAGAAATTGCAGAATAAGTAGAAATCTGATAAAAGAACAAGTGGACTTACAATTGGAAATGAAGCAAATGTTGATAGATTATCCATAGTAAGTTGATTCTTGTTGAATATACATGCTTAATTAAATAAATAAAATAATTGTTATTACGAAATTCCACATAAAATAAATGTTATAATATAACTTGTTAGACAAGTTTGAATTTCATTTGTAATAAAAGGATAATTTATTCATTTTATTTAAATGAAATATCGTATGGAATTTCACAAATAGTTAATGATATTCGTAAATCCTTAATTATAATGTAATTGACATTAATAATGACTGGATTAAATATAGTGATTTAAATCCAATATACCTTTAGTATTACCAGTTAGCACTATAAACAAGAAAGCATATCAAAAACTCCATAATGATGGAATTTTGAGATCATTTGATTTTGAATTGTATGAAGAATACAAATCTTGTTTATTAGGCAAAATAACTGGATCCACTTTCACTTGACATAGTGATTGAGTGATAAGTATTGGGTCTCGTACATAATGATGTATATGGAGCAATGAATACATAAACTAGAGGCGGGTTTTATTACTTCATTATATTTACTGATGATATCAGTAGATACAGATCTGTGTATCTTATGAAACACATACCAGAATCCTTTGAAAAGTTCAAAGAATTCAAAGTGAAGTTAGAAAACAATTTTGATAGAAAATAAATTCCCTTTGAAAGGATCAAAGAGAATATTTAAGCCAACTATTTAATGACTATCCATATGAGTTTGAAATTGTTTCATAACTCATTCCATCTAGACCACCATATTGGAATGGTGTGTCTGAAAGGAGACATCATACCTTATAAGATGAAATACGATTAATGATAAGTCATATAGATCTTCCAATAAATTAAATCTGGAAAAATTGCATTAAATCCCACTAAAACGATTCTGAAGACACCATATAAGATATGGACTAGGAAATATCCTAATGTGTCTAAAGCGAAGATTTGGGAAGTAATGCGTTTATTAAACATCCTTCCTCTGATAAGATCAGACCCAAATCATATAACTATTTTGTGGAATATCCAAAAGAAACAAATGGATATTATTTCTATAAATCCTCTGAGAATAAAACGTTTATTGCTCGAATTGGTATCCTTTTAAAAGAGAGTCAGTCTCTTAGATACCAATGGGAATGAAATAGAAATCGAAATGTCTCGAAAACCACATAATATCATTGAATCTTGTATAGACAAGAAATCAAGTGGGAGTGACACAATAATTCTAATGTTATTTGATAACACATTAATTATTGTGAATAATATTAGTTTAAAACAAAAAATAAATACTGATTCTAAGAAAGAAAATGTTTGGATTAAGAAGTTCATGAGTGAACTTAATTCATTGTTGATCCAATGATATACGTTGCGATAACAATGTGGCTGATGCTCAGGCCTAAAACCTTAAACTCACTATTAATCCAAACATATATTTAAGAAATATAATTCCTATGTGAATTTGTTCACAAAAGAAATGAACATATCTGCAAAGTTACAAACGTTGTAATGTTGCAGACCTACTGAATTAAACTCTGTCGCAGTAGAAGTTTAATAGTCACACTAGTTTCATGAGTATACGATACGTGAATGATTGACTCTAGTGCAAGTGGGAGATTGTTAGAGTTTATGCCCTAGAGGCAATCCATTTGATGAGATTGATAACAAAGTTGTTGTTATTATTTTATTTGGAATAAAAAATAATATTCTATTATATTATATTTATTGCGTAATATAAAATATTAATATAATAGAAGTCCTTAGAATAATAATACAGAATTATATAGTTCGAGTAAGACTGACCTTGAGATTATATAATGTGATAAGTATTATAATTCTTAAAAGTCCCTAGTCGAGTTTTATTGTTTATACAGGACAACAATAAAGCATTAAGACTAGTGTATTGATTGACCGATGATCACATCTCATTGATCATTAATATTGGTGATATTAAAGTCAAGATATAAATACGTATTAGAAAGTAGTGTATTGGGCTGACCCGCCATGAGATAACTCCATGGAATATAATTAACAGTATCATAAGTTATTCTCATAGTGACAGCGATGTAATGGTCCTCAGACCTGAAGTCATTACAATTTTATTCGAGAATATTTGTGTTTTGATATCATCTAAAGTTATTTCGTAACAGAGTAACGATAACGGTGATCATTTGATGCATCTTGAATCGAATTAAAATTATGAATGATCTAGATGGAATTTAACCCTACGATATATTCGTAGTGATATCCATGGGCCTCTTGATTGAGTGAGACTGTGAAATGCATGGTCGTGCTCAAATACTGATTTGTTTTAAACCGTCTACTCATCGATCAAGAAAAACGGATTAAATTATAACGCGGATGATACGATCCATGCCTCTAGTTTAATCCTGGATTATTGGTTAAAAGGATTATATTACATTGAGACACTTGTCATAGAAAGGTTGTATCGAATCGAATTTTATTATAACTTGGGTAGCAGCGACACATTGCTAGATGCCAATCACTGTTTATGATTTTAAATATGATTTAAAATCATTGCCAACGTTGTAATAACCCATGAGTCACACAGTAGAGCGTTTTAAAAGAGAAATTATTTTGGATAAACAAAATATGTTGATATTTTGGTTAAGGATGGAACAATTAGTCGGTTTAGATCCTATTTTTTTTGGTGAACTTCTATTTTTTTTAAGGGAACACACATTTCCTTAAATATATATAGCGGGTAACCCTAAATAATAAGGATGAGATCCAAAAACCTAAAAACCGACCGACTTTCTATTTTCCTCAAAAACCAATATAATGGCGGCTAGCACCAATCTTTTGATCTTCCTTGATTTGATCTAAGGAAGAAGCGTTCTTGTGGATATCCATCGAGGCTCGACGCTTGGAGGGCTATTATTCGAACAACCAGTTCTAAAATCAGATCGGCTGAAGAATGGTACAATTTCATTAAGGTATAATTCTCGATTTGTGAATTAGTACATGAATTATTGTTTGATTTGCTTGCAATTTAACTATTAGTTTTGAAATCGAACCAAGTGTTCACTTTCAGTTGTATGTCATGTTCGGGAAGAATTTGCTACTAAAAGACCTCGGCTCATCACTTATCTCAAAAAGGTAAAGGAGTTATTGGAAGGTTTGGAGCACTATAGCATAACACACATTCCAAGAGCGGAAAATCAAAAAGCAGATCGATTAGCGAAGCTAGCAAGTTCTGATAATCCTAAAGAAATCGAAATGGTTCCGATAGAGGTGTTGGAATCACCGAGTTTCGACCTAATGGAAGTAGAGCTAGCCTTGGAAGTTGAACCAGAGAGAGAATCCTGGATGACATCGATTAAGAATTTTCTCAAGTATGGAACCCTCCCATTAAAAAAGAGAAAAAGACGAGCTGTAAGATGCAAGGCTGCAAGATACTTTTACAGGACGACTTCCTTTATCGTCTAGGGTTTTCAATGCCCCTATTACGGTGTATCGCACACGACAACATTATACGTGTACTGCAAGAAGTGCATGAAGGTGAGTGTGGAGATCACACTGGGGGCCAAACCCTAGCAAAGAAAGTATTACGGTATGGATATTTATGGCCTACCGTGAATAAAGACACGGCTGATTATTCACGACGCTGCGATAGATGTCAAAGATATGCCAAAGTTCCCAGAGCGCCTCCAACTCAGCTCAAGTCGATGGTAAGTCCGTGACTGTTTGCCATGTGGGGAATTGACATTATTAGAGTGCTACATATTTCCAGAGGAGGAGCTAAGTACGCAATCGTTGCCGTGGACTACTTCACAAAGTGGGTGGAAGCTGAACCTCTAACAACCATCATGGCGAGGAAGGTGATCGGTTTCGTGGTCAGAAACATTATTTGTCGATTTGGGATACCGAAGACCATCATAATTGATAATGGGATGCAATTTGACAGCATCGAGTTCAGAAACTTCTGCCAGAAATATAAGATTGATAAATGATACACTGCAGTAGCTCACCCGCAGTCAAATGGCCAGGTCGAAGCCATAAACAAGGTCATTAAATCAATTCTAAAGAAGCGGTTGGAGCAGGCTAAGGATAGATGGGTAGATGAGTTGCCATTAGCTTTATGGGCTTACAGGACAACCTTTAAGATGGCGACCGGCCATACTCCCTATTCACTTTCCTTTGGGTCAGAACCGGAGATCCCAGTAGAATTGGAAGTCCCTTCTCATCGAGTTGCGTATTATGACCCGATGACAAATAAAGCACTCCTCCTAGAATATCTTGATATGATTGAAGAAAAAAGAGATGAAGCCGACTTGCGTGCCTCGAGACATCGACATCAAGTAGCAAGTTATTATGACCGGAAAGTTCGCCTCAAACCTTTGAACTAGGAGACCTAGTACTGAAACGAGTCTTCCCTCCTTCGACCCAATTAGATCCAAAATGGGAAGGGCTATACACCATCCAGCGGAAGCTTTATACAGGAGCATTCAAGCTAACGACCGTGGAAGGTGATGAGATTCCCAGAGCCTGGAACGCTCAGCACTTACTACGATATCTGAGCTAAATATGAAATGTCATCTCTTTTGTTTTTATAAGCTATGTAAAAAGGCACGACTTGCCTTAAAAAGTTTGTTTATGTGAACAAAAGATTATGAAGTGGATGTAGGCTATGACTTAGCTGAACCACTATAAAAATATCGTGTGTCATTTATTTTCCTGCATTATTTATATCTTCAACAATTATTCTATTATGACCATGGAACACGAAATGATAAATTAAATTTGGAAAGTTGGAGATGACCTATGTGCAGGAGCAAATAAAATGACTGTTTGTACGATAAAACACAGAAGAATGGGAAGACGACATTCTTAACTCTAACTCTCAAGAATCGAGAGAGAGTATAAAGGACGAAAAGACGACGTCCCCTGAGGCGTGAAGGTTCACCTAGATGAGAGACCGTCTCAACGAAACTCTAACCTGGTTATGAGATAGGACAGTATAAAGATGCTAGAAAGAATAGGTATCGATGACGAAAGGAATATGGCCCCATCAGAGAATCAGGGGCAATTGGATTTATTAATTTAATCAATCCAAGATTAACTGGGGGCATATATGTGCATACATATTCCCCTCAACAATGACTTCATTATTTAACTTTAATATGACATACTTTTGTATTTTCACTTAAGTGTTGAACTAACAACTGTCATACATTGCAGGAAATAGACTATATTTATTTACAAACATGTGAGTTTGTACAAAAAAGAAGAAGATCGAGGGCCGCACTCGCTGCAACAATTTTGGACCAATTAAATGCCAAAATAAAACAAAGCACTCCGTCACTTGGGCTTTGGATCGGACTTGGATTTTTTGGCAGCTTTCTGAGTAGCCTTAGCTTCCTTTTCAGCATCAATCATAATGCATTTCGACCTTTTCTTCTCTGTAGTCGAAGTGCTAGAGTCGGTTGATTTTTTACCAGGAGTCGGAATACTGGAATCAAGAGAAGATTTTTTAGCAAGTTCCCCTGTAATAGACCTAGTTGAAAGCTTAATGACTAACCTTGATCCAAGATCCACCATTGCAAGGGGTTTAAGGCTTTCGGGGTTCAAGTCTTCAACTTTTAGCTGCATACATTTGTCTTGTTCGACTTTCATTTCAGCCATAGTGGTGTCATCAGCGCTTTTTGAATCCCCAATTATAGCCACATCAGGGTCTTCCTCATGCCACTTGCTACCACCATCGTCTTTCAAGGCATCTATCATCTCATCATCATGAGAAGTGTCGACCTTAGACAGTTCTGCTCCCCCTCCTGACTCTACAGTGGTAGCCTTATAATGTTCTCCTTGAGCCTTCTCCACGGATTTTACCCCGGTGGTGGTTCCCTGATGCACGCCAGTCTTCTCGGTCGGATTAGCACCTACAGAATGAGAAGCAACAGTTATCAACTTAGGAGAAAATAAAGGATCTTCCATCGATTGCCCGATTATGTGGTGAAAAGTGGAGACGGCCTTGACGAATTGAGGTGAAAAGGTAGAAATACCTTCCGATGATTTCTCAGCTGGAGTGACTGCCATCTCTGACGCTGACTCGGGTATAGGAGATAAAAGAGATGCCTGAGGGATCCCCGGGTTCTCGGGATCATATCCCTCGACTTCAGAAGTTTCAGCGGTAGTAGAAGAAGAACCAGCCTTAGGGATATTCTTTTGTTTGGCCATCTTCTTCTCTTCCTCCATAGCAGCGGCGATAAGGCGACGCCCCTCAGCCAGACGTGCCGACTCATCATCTCTCAGATATTTTTCCATAAGTTTATCTTCGTCGACGAAGTCTACCTTGATTTCGTCTTTCTCCCATTCAATAATTTGACTCCATACGTGAACCAAGGTAGTTGGATAATCTTCAATCCAAGAGATTTTTTGGCGACGAATTATGTGCGCGAAGAATTCAATCAGTAATTCGCCAAAACCGTGCACTTCTTCCTGAGCCTCTGATAGCTGTTTACGGGTCTCTTCAATAGATTTAATAACATTTTCCACATTCCCCTCTGCTAGGGCAGCCCTATTCTTGGCTTCCATTAACTTGGATTCCATGTCAGCGTTTCGTTTCTCCAATTCAGCATTTTTTCTCGCTAACTCAGCTTTTTCTCGCTCAAGAGCATTGTAAGCTAGTTGCATTTTGGCATTGTCCGAATTAGCATCTTCCTCTTGTTTCTTCAACTCTAAATGCTCTTGACTATGAGATTCCAGCAAGTCATGATAACGCTTTTATAACTCTTCAAATTGCTATTTGAAGTTGGTAGCATCTCGTTGAGCGATGAATAGTTGGGCCTGTGTGTCCTCAAGGTCCTTCTCCAAAATTTTCAAGGCCTTTGCGACAGCATCTGCAGTCTTTTTCTTCGAATTAACATCTGTAATTGAATTCCGAATGATTCTGGAGAGATTACGTGAATACTTAAACATCTCCGAATATTGTTTCTCGACTGCATCAATCTTCGCTTTAGCCTCATCTGCCCACTTTGAGGAAATATGCTCGAGAGCAGGTAAGAAAGTCAGATTTTCAAAATAATGGTCTGGGAACTGCTTCTCCAGATAGGCCCGCTTAACTTTGGACTGATCATCCAGTGGCGGAGGTTTGCAGTATGTTAGCTCAGTGTCCCTGTGTTTAGTGGGCATGATGGCTGTATCCCCCTTTTCATGTCGCTTATCAGAAACCTTATGTTTGTCTCGTGAGTCGGTACGTTTTGGTGGACTTTTTTCCCGACTGTGTTTGTCTTGAGGAGAAGTTCGGTCTTTGGGTTGCGATGTGTCTTCCCCTCGACGACTCTGATAGCTTTTATATCGGTCTGGATCAGGCCAGATGGGGGAGCAAGAGCGCGAGGTGTGTGGCCGATAAGAATTATGAGGCCTTCTGTCCTCTCTACCCCCGGCTTTCACGGCGGTCATGCTCGACATTGGAAGGGGGTCTAGTCATGCTGCGACGTATTTTCCTGACATCGTAGTAGGGGAGAGACATTGTACCTGCGCAACAATGTAAGTGAAATTCAGAATCTGTGTTCACATGAGAAGTAAGTGCTGTGAAGTGTGGTGCTATTGTGTTGGGTGCATCCTAAGTGGTGTTCCCCCCAACAAACCTGAGTCCGAAGCCAGGACAGCGCAAGTGGGCTCTTTGGCCTTCACGGGAGTAGTCTCCTCTGAAGAAGTGAAAATTAAGGGATTTGTACCAAAGTCCTCTGAAGTATAGATAGTTTCACGTAGGTGGAGATCTCCTAAACCCTGAAATGTGGGATCACCGGTAGTAGGGACATCTCCTTGAGAAGCGTCTATTGGCGGCTCTTTAGGGGACACTGACTTCTCAGAGGAAATAGCATCATCAGGGACGGTATACCCTTCTCTATGCTTTTCGGCAATGTTGGCCAACTCATGGTCCTGAGTTGAAGATGGAGAAGGTGATGTCCGAAGAGGTATTGCTGGACTTTTCGAGCCCTCACCCGTTTCAGGAATAATGTCCACTGGGGGGATGTATACATGTGGACCTGACCCATGACCTATGCTACGGGTAATGGATAATAGCCTGTGATGATGGAGGTACTCATCCTTAATAACTTCATTGATAGTTAGAAATTTTTGGTCGCCATTGAGAAGCCGATGCATCCGATCAAAGTACAACTGATCCGATATTTGTTTTGGGTTATCAACTGCAAACAAAAGAGAAAGCAGGTTAATGTGTTGGCGTGAACATTCAAAATTGAGATCTAGAAAATCGATGCTTTACTTGATTTATTCCATCTCGTGGCGCACCCCGGCTGTTGTCTGATATAAAACCATTCGAGCTTAGAATCGCCAGCCTTGTTGCTAAATGGAGCTGAAATAATTTTCCTTTTTGGGACTGATTCGAAATAGGAGAAGGAAGGAGTCTCTTGAGTTCGATGCTTGAAATTAATAAAAAAGCGGACGTCGTCGAAAGTAAGCTCTGTACCTAAAATCCTTTGTATGCTATATATATGGTATATAAGTAAGCATAAGAGTTGGGATGTAACTGCATGGGAGCAATCCGCATCTGTCTCAGAAAGTCGACAACAAATGGCGGAAACAGTGAAATAGCCCCAACCATACACATCAATCGGGTAATTGCCATAAATCCTTCCGGAGGATTGTGGGGACGATCAGCTTTCGATAGCACCAGGGTATCCCTTTTCAGTATCCCGTGCTTTAAACATATGCGAACAAGTCCGTCGTCATCGATCGTCGATTCAATAGAGTCTTTGGGTAACTCTAAGATAATGGCAGACCCAAACTCATCAGGAGCTCGATTATCTCCTATCCCTCCTTCCTCTTCATCGCCTAGAGAAACTTCACTATCGGAGGTATTTCGTTGTTATGTGCTCCTACTTCATAATCTGGGCCCTCACCGTTCTATTCAAGGTCTGCGGAAGAAGATATGTCATCAAGAGTAAATTTCTCAGAAGTTTCCGCAACTTCCATCTTCTTTGCTAACCTAGATGAACGTCTCTCGGCCATGATCACTAGACTATTGAAGAAACAATAGCAAGGATTATAGTAAAGTTGCCCGTGTCCCCCGTGTGTGTATGTGAACTAAAGTGTGTGCTACGTGTAACAAAGATGCAAAATAAACACATGAGAGCGTGATATAAAGATTCAAAAGAGTAATAATGTTTCAGAATAGTTCTTGATGTTTGTTATGTTCATAAGGCGCTATCCTAACTATTCATCAAGTTGAGGGTTATGCCGAGCATTGATCAAGTTAGTTGGAAAAATTCTCGTACATTGAGTTGGACTGTTTTGGTTCGGTTCGGATATGTGTATTGGGATCAGATCGGGGGGCAAAGTCATGTTTCAGTCTGAAGCAGACGTTCACACCCAGTGAGTAAAACCGGATCGGTTCGGATGTAGGCTTTCGGAGCGGATCAGATCAGCTTGAATAATCCTTCTTCTCCTTGTCTCTTATTCCAATCCGACTCGATAAGGTAGGTTTTGTTTTCTCTTTTTTGCCTTTTGCTGCTCCGACCCGATCCGGTCTTGTAAACCTATTTCCCTTTCTTTCACTCCAACGTTTCTCCACCCGAACCGATCCCAATTCTTCTCCTCTTCTTCATCTTTCTCATTTTTCATTTCACTTAATCATTACCGAACCCAGCTCCAATTTCAGAAACCCCAATTAAGACCAAGCACTTACGTTCTCAACTATCTAGTAAGATCCTAATCCCCTCTCCCAACGCCTCGAGGTGGTGACAGAACCACCAACGACGATGGCGAGGAGAGAGAAAGCCACGGCGTCAGAGTTAAATGAACGCCATGTTCAAATCGCCCAATTTCACCACAAATTTAAACTGGAAACGATTACAGCAAGGTAATTCGAGATTTTAAACCTACCAAGTTGTTTAATTTAAATAAGAACGAGAGAGTTTCAGAGATTTTGAAGTTTCAGGATTTTGGTGCAAAATCTGTTGGGCGAGAGCAATAAAAGAAGGAGAGGAAGAAGAAGACAGGAGGAGGACTTGTATAAGTTTATGGTTACCACTCATATTCCCACTCTATTTTGCCCCGTTCGGACCGGGATTCAGGCCCACAAAGGCATTCTGGCCTGTTAGTCCACTGTTAAGCAATATAAGAGAGAAATCCGCTCGGGTCGGAATCCGAACCGAAATGGATTATATACATTGACTTAGCACGCAGGTTGGATTCAAGAAAATGCTCACCTGGAGGAATCATTGAACATTAAAAAGAGCTCTCAAAGTTGTTTGAAAATGAAGAAAGTAATTCATATGGTTTATGGATATATATAACCAACAAAAGGCACAACTTTATGAAGCGATACAACTCTACAAGTGAATGGAAGCGGTTGTTCAATGGTTTTTATTTAAAGGATGTTTTGTAAACTACTTCGAAGCACACTTTATCTTAGATAAGAGTGTACTTCGAGGGGGCAAAATGTTGGCCTACTTTGTGAACCAGGCTACATAAAGAGCAAACAGTGAGAAAGCCACCAACCGGTCCAGATCGGAGGGAACTAGCGCAGGAAAGAAGCAGGAGTCAAAGACGCAGACATCACATTGGTTCGGATCGGAGAAGCATTTCAGTGACATCAGAAGAGAGCAAGCTCCCTCATCGGATCGGATGAACAAGCATCCTCACCGGATCGGATCAGAGGCAGCCGATCCGAACCCCTTTTTCTCTGAACCTGTGATCGTTGTTACACATGTCTCCTGAAGACTCGGGCCAAACACGACCATTTCCTCCCACGATCTCCCACTAAATCGATGCGCTATCACCATCTGGAGGCCTCCAAACCCGACTCTTATAGGATGGGTGCTACGCAGTTCCGAACCGGAGCCACTTCAAAGAGATTTTTCATCTAAAAATATACCATCAAGAGGCATTTGAGGGGATCTTTTGGCAAGTTCTCAGTTCTAACTTCCTCCATAACCGAATTTCATAACCATATTCAGATCAAAATCATCTCTTAAAGTTTATTTTTGAGAGATTTGAGTGAGTTTATGCATTGTAATTGTGAATTTGAGTGAGAATCATTGCTGTATTTGCATTCAAATCATCAATTAAAAGAATAGCAAGTGGACGTAGGCTCGTTAACGCCAAACCAGTATAAATTGTGTGTTCTTCATTGCTTTTTAGTTCTATTTCATTAAAATCATAGCTAATTTGGGTGTTAGAACCAATCTTTGGTCTAACACCTATCATGCTACTTTTATTTATTTACTTGCCAAAAGTCACTAGACTCGCCAGACTTTATGTCTGACCCTTTTTGTTTCTCCTTCTTTCTTCCGTTCCCCCCCCCCCCCAAGTTTCTCAGGGAGGAAACACTCAGGCTTGACCGTGATTCTGCTTACTTTTGCTAGAGCTGCTGATATGTATGGCTCAAGCTCATATCCTTGTTGCTATGGGTATATTTTTTTCTTGGGGAATTTTACTTCTTTTATGTACTCTTATATTTTTAAAGTACAAGAGAGTATCTTTTATGTCGTAATTGGCTTTTATGTTTCCGACATGTGATGTTTTTAGACCATGGTAATGGCCTAAATTTCCGTACTCTTTGAGTCAACTAATAACACCACTCGTCCAACCCAAATTGCACAGAAATACGAATCATTAGTACAAAGAAGTTAGAGGATGAGAAATAGAAAGAAAGAAATATTAGAATAGAAGAAAACGAAGATCACAAACTCATAGCAGAATGAATAAAATATATTAGATAACATAAACTTTGAAATATAATTCAGTAACTTTATATACATACCATCATCAGAGCACAACAGCTATTTCTGGAACAGTTATAAACGCATGTTTCCAGATACGAACATAATACACAATAGAAAAATATGATAGCCTATAGCTAACTGGTGAAGCCTCCTGCTTCAAACTCCTCCAAGTGAATGTGTAAAATCCCGACTACTTGAATGCCCTTTCAAACTTGGGCACCCAAGAGTTTAGGGAAAACAAACAAAATAAACTCTGGGGCTGTCATGGGACTGGTGTGAGTAAACTCCAACCATTGGTTTAACTTTAAAAATACTTTCGAAAGAAAAGATAATCGAAAGACCGATCCACACATGAACACAGATGGTTTTTACCTTACGATAACCCAAAATATTTTTTATATCAAATCCAGTGATACTATAATAATGTCTACATCAAATAAATAGAATCTAGTGGAACGATTGCATCTCACGCTCCATATATAATATAAAATCGAAAATAGCAGGGAGCTTATTGTGGTTTGGATTTCCAACATGACAAGGTATGGAACCACTTTCCGACAGTGTATCTTTAGAGGGAAATACACTGGGTTCAAAATGAATGTCTTGCAACCCGGCCTACACATGGCTGACCACTCATTTAACTTGAGTGTACCGAGCATATTATCACCAACAGTTATGATCAGCAACCGTTACCGAAAGCATACAGCTGTGAATAAAATGAGTAGCAAATGAAATTTCTCTAGATCAGGTGATAATACACCTAATGGGAATGACCCACATGGCTATGCTGCCTGCCCAATTTTTGTCATTTCCTGGGTGATGAGGCTTGAGGTCACGATTGTCTTTCAGAACATACTGCCATCATTTACTTTAAATGTCACGTCGTGAAACATTCTTCCATACACATTGTCCTCGGACTGGACAAACCGAAGGCACTATCCCATCAATCCATCTTGGGCAATTTCTACCTAGGATTAATAGAACAACCCTTGCACTTAACTCCGTATCCATATATCTTCAATATAAGTTGATTTGTAACTCTTATCCTAACATGGAGTGGTTTTCAAGTAATAGCCTGATCCCGGTCTCTCCGTATTGACAAAGGAGGTATAAAATAAAATAAAACTTTGATAGTCGGCGATTTAACTATCAAAGGAACATCCATACACCTAATGCTTCTATTTCCAAATGGAAATTCTATCAATCAAGAATCAAACACAACTAGGCCTTCTTAAATTAATGTCTTATTAAATTACTATTTCCAATTTCCCTGCCCTTTGTATCCTTTCAAAGCTCTATTTGCTCTCTCAATTCTGGGAAAAACATTTCTTGTATCCTAATTTCTTTATTCGAGAAAATATTTCTTATTCTAACTAGAAAACATTTCCATATATTCACAAATCCTCATTTTCTATATTTAGAAAATATTCCTTATTAATATCAGAAAATATTTCCATATTCCCTTTCTTAATTCCTTGTCGACCAATTCATCTCATTTTTTTTATGCGTAGAAAATATCTCTCATTTTATTTGGGGAAAACATTTCAAAATCCTTTAGATTACCATGATGTTATAAGACATCGTTATTATAACTCAAACCATTAACCGTTTATTAGTTAACTATATTGCTAACAAATCTTCACTATCGAACCTTAACCATTCCTCCATCAATCATGAAGTCAATCAAGTTGGGGTATAATTACCTTACAGGCCTTAATTGAACAACATTCTCTACTTTGAAATCGTCAAAGCTCACAACTTCAAACAAAACATCGCTTCTGCGACTCTCAGATTCAATCTAAGAATCCACTTTTTTTATGGGAAAACATTTATTATAATAGTAGCGTTATAATCACTGTTTCCAAACATTAATTATAAGGGTAGTGTTAAAATCGCTGTTTAGATTTACAAAACAATTTTTATAATAGTAGCGTTAAAATCGCTGTTTAGATTTACAAAACTATTATTATAACAGTAGCATTACAATCATTGTTTCCAAGTATTTGGTTTATAAAAATTTAACTTGTACTTATTAATTTCAATAAATTAATTAATAAGTAAGTAATTAAATAATTAAAATTGATTCAAATGGGAAGTAAAAATAACCACTTCCCTAATTCGTTATAATCGAATTCTAATAAATAACACTCTCTCGAATAATCTATATTCCGAATTTTGGAATTTATCTACCATTTCGGCTTAATTCAAATTTCAAATTCCCTTTTTAATTTATCCTTTCCAAATCATTACAAATTCCTTTATAAACATTCCGGTCTACAAAGCGTTATTTATATTCAAAATTTTGGAATAAAACTCATCGTTTCTTTTAAAACGATTATCCATTTCCCTTTCTCATTCACGTTCCAATTTGGATTCATATTTCAAATCTAAATTTCCTTTATAGATACTTTATTTGCAAATTACTTGCTTTAAACGTTCTTTTTAACCATGAATGTATTCCTTTATATATATAATCAAATCGGTTTGATTTCGTACTTAAAAATAATATATTAACCCAAATTCTATTTATAACTGCTATTCAGCATTTTTATACAAGTCTCAATTTTATTCCAATCATTTAAAACCTTTTTTATAATTTGCTAAGTTCAAATCTATTTTCAAATATTGGGTTCAAAACCCATTTACAGTTTCCCATATAAACTCATATCTAAACTTGTATTTTAGTTTATCCAATGATTAATAATTCACTTTATTTATATTCTTATTTAAAAACAACATCTTGATTTATCCACTTGAACATGCTTCTATTTTCAACTCTATTCGAAATTTAATTTCTATTTTGGAAATAAATTCCATTTTTAAATCCCAATTCCCTTTTCCACATCTAAAATACCAAGTTTCTAGGGCCAGGGTAAATCAGCCACAACATATCTAATCATGGATTACATAACACATCATATATCACAATCAAATAAAAACAGTAATATAAATGTTGAGGAATCCAGTTGAATCCCTCCAACTTATTTCAATGCATACACAGATGTTAATCACATCAATATGAAATACAATAGTAAACAAAACTAATAATCGATCAACGATATAATTATATCAACCATTTTTATCAAACATTCATCCAAACAACCATCACATAGTATAAAATTACTATAAATAAAATTAAAACTCGTTTACATAAAATATAAATGATTAAGAGTCAGTGAGTCTACTCACCTTGGTTTGTAGTTATCGTTTCTGCTTTTATTTCATTTAAAATCAAATGGTCGTTTGACTTTATCCTAAAGTCCTAGTGGTCCTGTTCTCAGTCTCATCAATTCTACAATGTAGATCTCGTTGCTACGGTTTCAATGTGACCTGTTTGGTTCGTTTCTATTCACAAAGTAAAATTTATTCACATTATAATTTATGTGATTTAAATTAACTACTAGATCCTTAATTGAATAAATTATTAAACTAATTTACTTATTAATAACTAATACCGTTATTAACTTGGTTAAACCTGGCTCAGCTCATGGGCAGATCAAACTGTTTTCAACCCGTAACTCCAACTTCATTTTTATTGATTTCATTCCAGGCCATTTCAAATGCAGTGACTCACCTATTTCCTTCTGCAAATGAACTCGAACCCGTGCCATGTTTTGTCAAGGTATCCAACGCATGTTGCTTCTGCGTAAAAGAAGTGTTTACACCAAAAATGGTCTAAACACCCAAGGTACTAAACTGTACTTCACCAATTTGGTAAGAAATAAATGAAACCATGTTTAATCAGTAATTGAAAGCGAAAAATGCGAGAAAAGATAAAGTAGACACGAGACTTACAGTGGTTTAGCCGTTATTTAGGCCTACATCCACTATGAAGGTGAGTTTCAATCTTATAACGAGGATTACAAAATACATCAATCCTCTCTTTCCATACATTTCTATACTAGCTCAATATACCCTCATTTATGTATCTCAATCTTGGAATTATACAAGAGAATGGTAGAGTTTGAGGAGAAGAAGGATGGATGAATGATTGAGGAGGAGGATGCTTCTGTTTTCCTGGATCACAAGATTATACTTGACGCCATGGCCGAATCAGTAGTTGAGGATAGAATTTAGCAGAATTTCCGGGGTTTCAAAGGTTGCCCCCCTTTTTGTTAATAGCCATGGTGTATTTATAGGGGAGCTCCCCTTGGAAATGAACGAAAGTCTGTTTATGCCAGCTACGGATTGCTCATTTTATTAATTACAACCATGCCATCGGCTAGTTGTAATCAGCTGTTGGTGGCTGTATTTAGTTACCATGTGCGGGCGACTTAATGAAGCAGGCATCTTGAGTAGTTGTGTGAGTCCATAGGAGCGGGAATCCATGTGAACATGATTTCTTTGAGAAATTTTATAAGAACAGGACATGGGACTGGAATCAACTCTCCTTTGTTCCTTGTGCGACATGCCTTCTTGGTTCCGGGGCGCTCATCCTTTTGTTGCCTTTGTATGGCGCTGTTTGTCCCTACGGCTGTGCCACAAGGTCGCTCCGGCCCATATTGAATGGGCGATTTGTTTTGCTTCCGTGTTTGAGCAGCTTTGCCCCCAATATGAACGATAGACCTTCTCCCGCACCTAAGTCACGATTCGTGTCCAACTTTGATTGGAGATATGGTCACATGAGATGTTGCGAGTGCTTGTTTTGCAGTTCAATCCCAGGCTTGGTCTTTTGACGGGTTAACATTTGCCCTTCAAAGTTTGTACTTTTTAAAACATTAAGAACTATGAGCTTCGAAGTAATGAGATGAAATACCGTTGGATGGAGCTGCAAAATAGGCGTCCTTACAGATAGCTTGCATTTTCAAAATTTGGATATTTCGATAATTGCATTTCTTTGGACATTTAGCGGGATATTTCCTGGGTATGTTAAACTGGGTCACTAGATCTTAATTGAGTTGTCATATCATAAGAAGGGGTTTCTACTCCTTTTATACATTGTCTCTTCATTTTTCCGCTTTTATATTTCTTCGATAAACTTATTTCAATGGCATCTTCTTGATAGAAGACCTCGCTGTTGCTTCTTGGAGCTTCTATTTTCTTTATTTGATTGATCGTCTTGCCTGACCCTACTTCGGTTGACGATTTTCCTCATCATTGTTTCCAGCTACAATGATCCTTTCTCTAAATTGAATTTTGCTCGTAAGTGAATTTCCTTTCTTTTACCTCTGATTCTGGATTTATTGTCTTGGTTTTATAAAAAACGTTCTCAATTGGCGACATCGAGTCACTGGAACACATGGTTGTGATATTTTAGACATGTTGATTTGACTTGGTCTGTACTTGAACTTTACGCGGAATTCTCTAGCGGTACTGACTTATGTGATAAACTTTAGCCTTTTTATGCTAGCAATTTATTCACTAAAATGCCTATGAAATGACATATCCTAATTCATCATGCCTTTATCGGATGTTTAATGAAATACTTACATCATAGCAGAACTTTTGCTCTTCCCTTCTCATTACTCTTTTGGCAAGTGCGATTAGCAGTCGTGACCGACCAAATCAGAACCTGCATTCCTCATACTTCTAACAACTTAATTCGTAATTTCTTTTTAAGCATACATCTTTGTGCTGACATGTAGCTAACTAATAATTCATCTTAACCCCAGTTAACCCATCATGTCTGGAAACGAGAGGGTCTGGATCATGCACTTGAGGTTACCCCGGCTACAGGTTCTGACTTGATTGTTAGTCAGATTCATTCTCAACCTTGATTTTTTGATAGGGTGGCGACCAGCTGCCGTAAATCGACGCTCTCCTTTAATCATTATTTACGAATGAGCGATCGCTTTGGGTTTTCAAAAGGCGAAACTAGATTTCCCAAAAAGGGAGAATTAGCCGATTGTCCGCCCTCTGGGTATGTAGCGGTCAATTATCACATGTTGTCTAGCGGGGTGATTCCCCTCTTTAACCCTTACCTAGAGTCCATTTTGCGGCAACTGGTCATTGTCCCATATATATCAGTTGCATCCTAGTGGATATCAAATTCTGCTTGGGTTATACATACTTTTCATGAAAGTCCGGCAGCAGGAACCCATGTTTATGGATATTTGTTCTTCATATACTTTTAAGAGAAGGGAGGTAGATGGTCCTTCTTTCTTTTTTATGGAAAGTATGCATGATAGAATCATCACTGGCCAGATAATGGTGCTAAGGGGTTCCCGGATCAATATTTCTTTGTCCGGTGTCCTTATAAATTCTATGGACGATGGGCAGAAGGAGGTAATTATGACTTTGCTCTCAGGGTCCTTACTCTTTTTCTCTTTCTCATCTAGCTTTCTTTCTGATTTTTGTATTGATTCCTTCCATTATGGGTCTTACTTTAGATCAAGCCCTCCTTAATTCTTTAATTTCTATTGACAAAAAGGAAAGGAGCAGAGATGTATTGCTTTCAGAGGAAAACCTCCGCAAGTACCGGCTAATTCACTCTACATGATCTCCTGGAAAGACTTTGGTTCACTCTCCATGTTCTGCTGGTAAGCCTTTTAAAAAGAAACGTCTAATCACTGATGTAAGTAGTCAACCTTCGTCGCCGATTATCGAAGGGAGTGACAGAAGAGTCAATGAGGATGCAGATGGTTTGAGGGTCAATGTAATTTCTAGAACGACCGTCGAAGGTTCTGATTGCCCTGTTACTCAGGCGAATGGTTCCTTAGGGACTTTTGGAGACCTAGGGGATTTGGAATCTTCCAAATACTTGATTCAAAGTGATGTTGTGACGTCTAACCCCACTGTATCTGATATGGGATGAATCCGAGGGCCTACTCAGCGTCCTGGAAAAGCTTCCGCTTTTATAACTACCCCTGGAACTGGTTTTGATATCATCTTACTTATGGCATAATTTCCTATAAACCTGATAATCTCTGAACGCTTGCTGAACCCATGCTTTATTTATTTTTCCGGTGTCAATGCGAACTACTCATTATCGGACAGCTTCTCTCAACAAGCGGATCTTACTGATCCACAAAGCCTCTTACAGTCTCATATTTCTTGTTATTTGAAGCATCACCAATTGTCTTCAAGTTCTCAGGTCCAACATACCCCTGAACTTCCAATGGTTAAATCTTTAACGCATGAGGGGCTTGACCAAGCTAAGGTGCTTGCATCGACAAAACCTTCTGCGAGATCCATTGTCCCGACCCCTGCTCAAGTCCAGATAATACGCGATCGTCCACCTTATAGGGTTTCTCCTAGAGACTTAACGCTTAAGGATCGTTTTAGCGATTGGGACTTAAGGGGAATGCATTCTGACTTGGATTTACATCCCAATGATAGGCAAGATACTGTGAAAAGTTTGGATACCATAAGAAGTAGCATGACCCATCAGCTTAATATTGTTAAGAAACAATTTGAGACACAATTGAATCTGGTCATGAAGGATGTTGATAGGCGACTGGAACATTGGGCCAAATTTGTTTATGGATTCCACAAATTGAACGCTCAGCGCCTTGACCATATTGAAACCTTAGAAAACGACATAGCTGGCCTGATCCACTTGATTAGATCCCAAGAATCTGATATTACTCCTTTAAAGAACAGATTCATTAAATCGAATAGTTTAGAGGCCAGCAATGTCGAGCTCAGGAGGGAGCTAGAGTGTGCGCGAGCGCGGCTTTTAGAAGCTCAATCTTCTCAAGAGCTTGCTGAGCACCACTTGGCTTTAAAAAAGCAAGCTTTAATTTCTTTAAAATAGGAAAACACGGCTCTTGAAGGCCAAATTGCTTCTCAGGATGAAACCTTTAGGACCTTTGAAGAGGATAAAATCAGGTTGCAAAAAGATCTTGATGAAGCCATGATCAGGATCGATAATACTCTGTTTCAATTCTATGTTTGCAACGTCATGAGTGGCGGAAGCTTGAGTTATTTGAACAATGATTTTCTGCGAACTTTGGCTCTTGTTTAGGAGAAAATACGTTCGTATTCCGATGACTTTGATGATGAGTTCCTAAAGAACGGCTTTTAGAAGAAAAAGACCGCAAGGCTCTGGTTGAAGGTAGGAGGATATTGGCAAATGAGCGAGCTCAATCGTTTAGGAGGGGACGTTCAGATGCTACCATTCCTTATACCCTACCTGACTCCATCAGAATTGATACTTCGAGCTCCCTTGTTTTCCCTGTAGATCACTCTGCCTTAGAGGTCACTAGATTTCGACCTATTATTGAGTTCGCAGATCAGGAAAATGTTGTTACACAGTGCACGAGTTACGGCAATACTTCTCCAAATGCGAACGATTGTGGGGATGATTTTGTATATGCAGCAACTTCAGGTAAAATTGATATCTATCAATCTACCTTGGATTTGGATTTTCTTATTTCTTCACCTGAGATTGCTGAGTTTAGCGCTTGTTAACCATTTGCATCAGGCGTCCTTTCGCCACCTTCCTTATCTGCTTGCGGCGCCACTGCTCAGCCTACTACCGTTGATTCAGTTTTGATATCTACCATCGCTAATCCTTTCATCACGCCTTCGCCAGATGACCCAAAAGATGTGCCCGATCCGGATGATGAAGATTAGATTTGGAATACTAAGGCTATGTCCACCCTGAAACGCAAAATAAAAGCTAGCTAGTTAATAGTTTAGGATCATAAGTTTTCTTTTGATGGCCCTTCTATATGGACAGACCAGCAAATGCCAGAACAGTCTGTTCATCTTCCTCTGCATAAGAAATAGCATTTGTGATGTTTATGTTCTGATTCTAGCTTATTTTCTTTTACATGTTACGTACTCAGACCGGTTTTTTGTGCGTGTGCCGGCCCTCGCTTAATAATTTATGTTTGTGCACTTACGTTTGTATCATTTAGGTGTTATCATAGTTTTATTATTTTCATTCTTATGAGTGGTCGCACCTTCAGTTTGTTGTTCGTGCGGATCTTATCGTTCGAATAGTTCTTGCAATGAAGTTGTAACTAGCCTGTGGTATGTTTTGAGAGGGCATTGGTGATTTTTTACACAATGGTGATGTCCCCATACCAAAGCTCTTTTTAATTTCACAGATTCTGTTTATTTGAATCATAATTTCACTCGATTAACTTGTGATTTTTTTAGAAACGCATGGTTATTATGTGTTTCCTTTTGGGTTCCCCCATGGGTGGTCTTGGGTTTTAATTTCGACCCAAGTTCAGCCTTATTAGCCCTGATTTTTCTAAGACTGAAAGGCCTCGTTGGATACCCCCATACGACTAGGATTTCTGATTAACCCTTTCGAATAGGATTTCTGATTTGTGCTTGTCCTTCCATCATGTTTTGTCAGTCCTTCCAACACTAGGACTAATGTTTCCAGCCTAGGTATTTATCCGTGGGACATTTTTATCATTTCCCTTGTACCTTTTTTGAAGCTTGATGTCAACTTTTCCAGGAAATGATTGCTTAGGGAAGCTCCACCTTTTAGCTTGTTGTTTGTCTTAGGACAACATGTCTTATTGAGGTGATACGTTTATACATCCAACTTGGTTTGCATGCTTTTGTGAGTCTTTCAAGCCGTTTTCTCAAGACGTGCTTTGAGAACCTTCCCTTTGCAATTAGGATGGGTGTGATTAATTGCTTCTATCATGCTTACATTTGAAAAATCAGCTTTCAGCGTTAAGCGATGAGTATGGTACCCAGACAGGCACACGATAATTTCCTTTGTACACGACACTTGTAAGTAATTCATTGTCAAACATGAATATATCAAGTGGTAAAACAAAGTAGAACGACTACTATTTCTTAAGTAAACAGAATAAAAACGGAGTAATAAAACGGAGTCACGGGATCTTTAGTTCAAAATTCCATGATCAGGACACCAGTTATTGATCCTTCGCCAAGCATTAGTTCCGGGCTAGTTTAGGCCTTTTCCTCGGAGAGTTTGCTGCCCCTTGTTTGCACAGAAGTGGGAAAATTGTCTTGCACATATTGTTGCAAATGGTTCTCCCTGACCAGCCTCTCGATTAATGATTTCAGGTGTCTACACTCGTTATTATTGTGTCCTGGTTGATTATGGAATTGATAGAACCTTCCTGATTTCATGGTAGCGTCTTTGACTTGTGTCCGTTCTGGAACCGGATATTTTACAGTGTTCTTAGTTGCTTTGAAGATGTTCTCTATGGTGTCGTCGGGGGAGGTGAACTCCGAATTCTTGAAAAATCACGGTTTGCTTCTATGCTGCTTAGCTCCACCTCTTGCACCTAAGATATACCTTCGCTTTTCGCTCCGATCCATGGAATGAGCGCTTTTCTCATTGCTGGGCCTTTGCCAGAACCCGTAATTGTGATATGAGGTTTTCGGAGTGGAACTATCATGCTCAGCAGAAAACTCTATTTTGCTTGCTCGACTTGCTCGAGCGAACGGAGAGTCCGCGACACTCGGTGTGGTTCTTGTAACTGAGGCTTGGATAAGGAGCATTGAATCGTTCTTTTTCATAAATGCATTGTTTGCAGTAGTTATTTGGCTTGTTATCCCTATCATCGCCTCTTCCAACTCCCTCTTGGTTACAACCGCCTCAACTCTTAATGGTTCCTTTTCTCCGGGATGAATGGTAGGCGAAGTGGTAGCGCCGAAGGTGCCATCGACTTTGTCAGTGATTTCCTTTGGCATGCTCATGATTTCTAGCACAGTTCCTCTCAGAAAATCTTATTGGATCTGAAATAGGGAAAGAAGCAAACACAGCCCCACGGTGGGCGCCAAAATGTTTATAACAAAAATGGTCTAAACACCTAAGGTACTAAACTGTACTTCACCAATTTGGTAAGAAATATATGGAACCGTGTCTAATCAGTAATTGAAAGTGAAAATGATAGAAAAGGTAAAGTAGGCACGAGATTTATAGTGGTTCAACCGTTATTTAGGCCTACGTCCATTGTGAAGGTGAGTTTCAATCTTATAACGAGGATTACAAAATACATTAATTCTCTCTTTCCATACATCTCTATACTCACTCAATATACCCTCATTTATATATCTCAATCTTGGAATTATACAAGACAATGGTGGAGTTTGAGGAGAAGAAAGATGGATGAATGACTGAGGAGGAGGATGATTCTGTTTTCTTGGATCACAAGATTATACTTGACGCCATGGCGAATCAGTAGTTGAGGATAGAATTTAGCAGAACTTCCAGGTTTCAAAGGTTGCCCCGCTTCCTGTTGATAGCCATGGTGTATTTATAGGTGAGCTCCCCTTGGAAATGACAAGAAGTCTGTTTATGCCAGCTACGGATCGCTTATTCTGTTAATTACAACCATGCCATCGGCTAGTTGTAGCTAACTGTCCGTGGCTGTTTTCAGTTACCATGTGCGGGCGACTTAATGTAGCGAGCATCTTGAGTAGTTGTGCAAGTTCATAGGAGCAGGCGTCCATGTGAACATGATTGCTTTGAGAAATTTTATAAGAGCAGAACATGGGACTGGAATCAACACTCGTTTGTTCCGTGTGTGACCGGCCTTCTAGGTTCCAGGGCGCTCGTCCTTTTGTTGCCTTTGTATGTCGTTGTTTTCCCCTACGGATGTGCCACAAGGTCGCTTCCCCCTATGTTGAATGGGAGATTTGTTTTGCTTTCGTGTTTGAACGGCTTTGCCCAAATATGAACGATCGACCTTCTCCCGCACCTGAGTCACGATTCGTGCTCAACTTTGATTGGAGATATTGTCACATGAGATGTTGCGTGTGCTTGTTTTCCAGTTCCATCCCAGGCTTGGTCTTTTGATGGGTTAACAAGAAGAATGAGGAACAAATCTTTAAATCACATTGAATCAAGTGCTTCTCTTCCTCAACCTTCGTGATACAATACAGTCCTTCACCATGTTTAGCCAAACTGGCTCCATTCCCTGAACAACTTGCATTCAGCAACTTGTCACCAATTACACCCCATCACATTCATTAACACACACCCACTGTATAAATAAATAGTTAAACAGTTATTCCCCAACAATACTTTAAACCACCCATTCCTGCCGACAAATAAATCCATGCTCCTTCTCCCTTTTTCTTTAACATATTCAAACAATGCTCCTCCTTTGTACACATAGGCCAGACTTGCGTTTCCTACTCCATAATCCATTTGCAAGAAATAGTTAAACACGTCGTGCATCCTTCCTTTAATCACCTGCTTTCCCACTTCCTAACCTTCCTCCCCTGTTAAAACCTTCGAACCCTTTTCACAGCAACTACCGAACACTTCTCGCACCCAATCTCCCTTAACATTTTACTGACTTCCCAAACAAAATCACCATTTACTTATTCATCACAAAATCATCCCTCCAACATACCCAATATGACCCTTCCATTCCATGTAGGCTTTGCCTCCGACCCATTCCAGTACACAGACCCACCTCACACTTTTGTACCCTTCCTCCTCTTCATGTCGAACATATTCCATCACTGTACAGTAAGGCAGTGACACCTTCCTGCTCCTCACGACCTACAGCTAAGCACTGCCCTGGAATCGCGGTCGGCCCATGACCACCGAAGTGCCTTTACAGATGTCGACCAACTCCCCAATCTCGCCATCATCTAAGCCCTAATTTCTCCAATCATATTCGTTGTCGTGAATTTCGAACAGTAGTACCAGCGTGCGCACCAAACAAAAATACACGAGAACGAAGCTCTCCTTTGAATTTCATTAATCAAAGATTACATTTTTTTATTCTGAAATTGAATTTTAGAAGCGGTGATTTTCCTTTTCGTGATTTACTGGAGAAACGGTTTCAGCTGAAAGGGAAAAGCGCGATTTAGGGATAGTAGGATTGTAAGAGAATGGTTTATTTTATGGGAGGATTATTCATTGTTGTTTATTTCTTTTCTTTCTTTCTGTTTTCCAAAGGAGAACAAGATTGCTGATGAAATGTATTTAAAGGGGGAGAAGCGTGGCTCGCACGGAACGGAGTAGCTTGATGAGCACGGGTTTTGGATAGCTTGGAGAGCACGGTGTTGAAATAGCTTAGGCGGCACGTTGTTGAAACTTAGCAGACATGCTGTCATAAAATGTGTAAATAACCATTTCCACCAATTATATAACCGATACGTGCATAGTGAGATACAAAATCATGTTTTATTTATGTGAATGTAGCGCATTTAAGATTTGAATATGTAATTGTTTGTGCTAAACTATAGACTAGCTGGTTTATTTTTAGCTGATCATGAAACAGAAGTTGAAACTAGGCGACCGAGGATTGTAGCCAATATACTTCAAGTATTTTGTTGCAAAATGTTGGTCGTCAAAT
Source organism: Allium sativum (assembly GCA_030737875.1). Classification (NCBI taxonomy): domain Eukaryota; kingdom Viridiplantae; phylum Streptophyta; class Magnoliopsida; order Asparagales; family Amaryllidaceae; genus Allium; species Allium sativum. The sequence continues at coordinate 355,118,459 of CM060910.1, forward strand.
TCTACACCTCAGGGATTGGGTGTATTTAATTTTACACATCACAGTCACTAGTAGTTTGTAGGTCATAACTGTAAACTCTATCATTGGTATTCGGAGCAAGTGTGATTGTAGATAAGGATGATAATATTTTACGCAACTTTAGTGAATGAGTCTAAGTTATAATATAGTTTCCTGAGTAATTGGGTAACATTAAACAAATGGAATCCAGTCTCAAACCATACATGAACATTTTTTCTCTTCTAAAACTGGATTCAGTATTGTCCTCTTCACGTAGTCTATCCAAAATGATACGTTAGTCCATTCATAATTATGTGGATTCTTTTTCTTTATCATTGTTATAGTTTGTCATCCATTTTAATGATTGCATCCATGTGATTATATTTAGCTTACTAGGTGCACATTGAGGGTCACAAGTTTTACATGTTTTAAGATTTTCTTTTACCTTCTATAATTATGTGTAACCCCTGCTACATAAAATTTCATATAAATTTACATTTACATTTCTAATACAACATTTAAAATAAAGTTTAAAAAGTTCAAAATAAATCGGAAAAAATCCGGGTCGTTACGTTCCTTCCCCCTTAGAATAATTTCGTCCTTGAAATTGCTAAGTAGTAAAAATGTTCTAACTCTAACTCCTCATAACTTACTTGGTTGAAATCTTAAATTACATACTTTCATAACTCAGTTCTTACCCGAACTTCAATTTCTTATACCAATACTCGACCATTCATAATTCTTTCCAAATGATCTGTCCACCATTTTTGGTCAATCCATCATCACTTTTTTTATCTTTAATTCATATGCTCTTCTGCATATCCAACCCCATTCCAATTGATTTCAAATCCGTTTATCAATTTCATTATTCCACTTGAAATTTTATTAACCAATTCTGATTTTCTTATTTAAATTACAATTAATAACTCGATTTTAAATTATCAAAAAGTCTCTTAAAAAATTTCTAACTTTTTAAAATTTCAAAAAATTCACCAGCATCTCCCCTGCGCGGCTTAATCGGTACAATCACAACTCGCCTTTCAAGGCCTTCTCCAATCCAAAATCAAAAAGCCAAGCAGCTTGCCCCATTGGCTCATAAAACCATCAAACCCAAGTAATATTGTAAACATGTATCTTTTTGTCGAGCACAAATTCTATCTCTTACATTTGCTTCAATTTAATATCTGCTCAGTATACATATATCCATTTCCAGTTGGTTTCAAATCAATCTAACTTCCTGTTGTTTTTACTCTCTAATCAACTTCTGATTAGTTCACTTCCATTCTATCAATTCAAATCTCATTTCAATTTAAGTCAATCCACTTATTATACTTGAATCCAATTCAACTCCAAATAACAACATCTTATATACATTCAACTTACTTATTCGTAAGTCAAATTCATATTAATAATTCGAAACTCAACATTTCTCTTTAGGTAATTTCATTCGAAATTATTTCTAATCCAATCCAATTTTATTTGACTTAACTTAAATTTCAATACATTTGATACATTTTTACCATTTCAATCTATTCAACTTATACAGGTTAAATTTTAATTTTAGAATTCAAATTCTCGGCTTTTATATCCAAATTGGTTTGAAATCATATAATTATGTACACATATTTATAATCATCTGCAAATTCAAAACATTTGAACTTTAAAATAACTTGTTCTTTTCAAACAAATTTTCCATCAATGAATTATAGTAGCAATCCATTACTTAGAAACTTGAAAATGAATCCCGATAATGCCACGACCAATTATCAGAATTATTTTCTCGCCATTGAGGTGATTTCAGTGCTTAATCAATTTCAAAATCAATTTAAACCATTCTTATTCAAAAGCACTTTAAAGTAATGTTATATTTCTTTATAATATTTCAGAAAATATTTTCTAAACTCCCGGAATTTAAATTCCAATTCTGGTTTGAACTTAATATTAGTTTATCTCATTTGTATACATTATCCATATACAAATTATATAACCACTTCAATATTTCATAATTCCATTTTATTGTAATAACAATCAACACATTCATATATAATAATTCTGAAATTATTCCTTTTACATCAAAATAAATTTTGGGAAAAATTATTTCATTTTCCCAGTTTAAAACAATACTGTATCGAATTGCTTTGTTCAAGAGTTTAGAACACATATCGATACTTTCATACATTCTGTACCGACTAGCATTCATAAACCACTCAACAAACCGATCAAAACATATAAAACAATTTTATATCAAGTCCACAAACACGCGCTCATATGTACACTCAACTCAATCTAGGGTGTTATTAACTGTAACATCCCATAATTTTAATGCGTTGAAATGAAAAACTAAAGAATACTTAGTTTTTAGAAGAAGAATTAAGGGAAAAGGCCTACGCCATTGCGTTCATCTTGGAATTCTACTTGGGATAGAGTCCGGGTTTGCATAAAAGGATATAGTATGAAGAAGTTATGAAGCTTAGAAGATTTTAGTTTGAAGCTGAATTTAATTAAATAATAATTAAATAACAAAAGTAGTTCAAAATTCAAAATCCTACCGAAATTGGCTGAGCGAGAAAATTCCTGCTTAAGGGTGTCAATCCCCCTAGGGGGGAGTCGACTGGGGAGTCGACCCCCCTATAGGGGTGTCGATTGGGGAGTCGACCCCCCTATAGGGGTGTCGACCCCCAACACCCCAAATCTGGAAGTGGGCCGATGATGTGTTTTTCTGGTTTGGATGGTTCAGATGGTTCCTAATAAAATCTAAAGGTCCTAATACACCTATAAATAAACACCTAATGTAATAACCCGGAAATTCTGAACCAGTTTAAAATTTTTATTTTGGCAATTATAGCGAGTTTTCTATATTTAAAATGAATTATTTTAAATAATATCGACGAAAAATTTATTTAGAATATATTTAGAATGTATATATTTATATACGTCATCGTTAGAATATAAATAATTATAAAAGGAATTGATAACGGCGCGGTAGTTCGATAATTCGATTTCAAATTTTAATTGAATGTACCAGGTGCAAAACAATCCGGATTTTAGTGAAACCAAAAACATTAGGATCTAATTGATAATATCTTTCCAATGAATCCGAAAAATCAAAATTTCATAGCGGGAATCAAAAGATATGTCCAAATGAAAATTCTGAATAGTCGCTATGGAATTCAGGCCCTTAAAAATAGACATTTTGCAAACGACCTCGGATTTCGACGAAACCAGTTTTGTTGGGTCCGTGATGTCAAATTATTGCTAGATTCCAAATTTCATAATTTTTCGAATCAATATGTGAGCGTGGCAAAGGAAAACGCGTTTGACCAGTTTTAGTTGATTTTAATCGACTGGAAAATGGCCATTTTTCCAACGGTCTCAGAATTCGACGAAACTAGTTTTGTTAGGACCGTATCGTCAATACGAAGCTAGATAATATTTTCTGGGACATTTGCTAGAGTGTCTCGAACGCGGAGAGGAGCTTGCCCCTTGCCTCGACTCATGACGGAAATCCAATTTCCAATACGTGTATTGCGGTTTTAATTGTAGAACTAGTATGGCAACATAGTAGATGGTAGCTATGCCGCCTATGATTGATATTTATGATTGAAATGTTTTGACACTATACACTTATTATAGTATCAAATAATGTGTTTTAAACGTATCAAGCATGCTTTGGCTGTTATAAGGGAAAACCCTATCCTCCGGCTTGCGTTGCATTGTGCGATGGGACCTGGGTCTTATAACAACTTCATTTTTCTTTATTTAGCATTGCGCTATTTGTTCTATGCACTGGTATTCTTGGGAGGAAACCCGTTCCGTGTTATACGGCGTGGTCCCTTGATTTACCTAACTTTAAAACCAATATTAATAACTGTTTTAGTTCTCACACCAGTCACATGACTGACCTGGAGTTTATTGTTTTAACCTAAACTCTGGGTGCCCCTATTTTCCGCACGGGCAGCTAGTAGTTTTGGTTTTGCAGATTTATGTTCACAGGATCCTGATTTACATCTGGAACGATGCTCGGAAAGCTCTGTATCCGTGCATTACTTTCAGTTGTGTTTTATATTATTTTTCCGCTGCTATGTAATTTATTGTAATCTCTGATATTTATTGAATGTATTTTATTCATTTATACTCTGTATATTCTTGTATCTGATGGAATTGTTGTAATAACAATGAAATGTTCTTCAGTCTGCGTTCTGATTTGTCCTGTTCTCAAATGATCAGGGGTTTCGAACGGTCTAGATCGGTTTAACGACTGATTCGGATCGAGCGAAATTCCTTGCCGTCACACCTAAATCTAACCCTAATCTCATTGTTTTCATCCAAGGCGCCTTCATACTGCTCTGATCTAAACTAGCCTTTCTTCTCCACCAAAACAAATCAGAATAGGAGTATTCAAATTGGAAGATCAGATCTACAAACAATCGAAGTAGAGATTATTCAAGATCAGAATTTCTAAAACAACGACTACTTCTCTTTTCTAAGAATTCTATCGCTGTGAGTCTATGTTACTTTCACATATAATTAAATTAAAAAGTGGTTGTGATAGGATTGTAAATTGGATCTAATATATATGCCTATAAATAAGAAGAATCATATCCGGTTTTGTTATCCTTTAGATTCATAACCGATTGCTATTATCATATGTCTATCTGATCTATTTTGTCGTTATTCAGTTCACATGCCTATTTATATGTTTATGCCAATTTTGATGTTTTGATTCTCTTCACTTCTTCTTTTCCTTTTTCCTTTTTGAGATTAGGCTAACTTCGAGCCGAAGCATATTGCGTTGAGATTTACGTACGAATAACATTGTAATGATCGGGAAAAGTTGGGGAATTTGTAATAAAATGAGATTTGGCATAAATTGTTGTTGACTATGGAAATTGGTTTCGGCATAACTGAGTATAACTTGTATACATGAGATTTGGCATAAATTGGTTTGGGCATAATTGATTATAACTTGTATACATGAGAATTGGCATAAATTGTTAATAACTATGAAAATTGATTTGGGCATAATTTGGTATAACTTGTATGCATGGGATTATAGGCATAAATTGGATTAGAATTATAAGCATAAATTGAATTGGAATTTATGGTTAATTGGAAATCACTATAATCCAAGATTTGAAATTGGGCATGAATTAAGGAAGAGATAACGAAGCAAATTGATTTGGGCATAATTTGGTATAACTTGTATATATTGGATTATAGGCACAAATTGGATTAGAATTGTAACACCCCACCTCCGTTAAGGTCACTCACAAAGGGAATGCATTAACTTGAGTGGAGCGTCATAAGTGTATAGAACAGATAAAGTACAAAACAGACAAAATTTAAACAGCGGAAAATAATTAAAACTCTACTTTATTGATAAAACAACAGCTTGGTAAAACAGCTTGTACAATGATTTTTTTCCAACACCAATACCCATTACAACAAAGCATCTGTCTTGTTTAACAAAATAAAGAAGCATGAAATGACAATGATATTCCCCAATGAAGAATGAGCCAGCCATAGCAGCAGAAAAGATACATCGTCTATCTTCGAGCTTGGTAAGAAAACCGAGCTAAGTTGTAATATTCCCTCCCTGTGAACTTGGGGGGAGGGGGGACGGAAGAAAAGAGAGTTAAACAAAACAGAGTCAGACATAAAGCCTGGTAAGTCTAGTGATTACTCAGCATGTAAACAGGTAAAAGGATCATGACATGAATAAATTGGATACCAGACCATAACCATGATAATAAGCATAACAAGACAACAAATGATGATCATTAGATATGACAAGGTAAGATACACTGAATGCGCTTCAGTTCTTTCTCTAATTTCTTATTTTCTCTTCACCACCCAACTAGCATCCTAACTAGTTTCTTTTATAGAACGATTTGTATTCCCTACTAGTGTCCCAACTAGTATCCTGTGAAAAAGAATACGTATCCCCTACTAGTGTCCCAACTGGTATCCTGTGTTATAAAACAAGGTGATCCCAACCCCGCAATTGTGGTAGCCTTCAGGTGTACATCTAGTATGAGGATCTTACCTCAACCAGCCTAATTGCCATGAAGATGTTAGTTGTAACCTTACTACCTTATCGATCGGCTCCCTACTTATATTAATTTTCCTTGTGTCTATGTCAATCGTCCCTCTCTTGCGTGTAGATACCCTATGCTGGTCCCACCATATGGTGTATCAATCCCTTTGATAGCAACCCGACACAAATTCTGTATGCACAGTGTATACTACTGATGCTCAGTGCCTGCTTTATCCACTCCGGAGTACGTGCACGCCCATACTCCGCCGGAACCTACACTACTGCAACACCTGCCGCTATTTTGACCGCTTATAATCAACCCAGTAATCGTGCCCCACCCTGCTTAGTTTCAGGGTACCGTGATACATTTATGTGGGTTACTACTAAAATGGGTCCCCATTACTAGGGTTTTCTAGGGTCTATTCGTATACCCCGCAAATTGGCTAAGTGTTATCAATCCATTCAAGTTAACTTAACCCATCCACACGCCATGTCATGTTGGTTAAGTGTTTCTTATTAACTTAACTCTTCTCATTCATCATGTTGTAATTGGTCAAGTGTTTTCTATTAACTTAACCCTGTTCATTCATCATATTATATTGGTTAAGTATTTCCCCTTAGCTTAACCCCATTCATTCATCATGTTATATTGGTTAAGTGTTTCCCATTAACTTAACCCCACTTGTTCATTGGTTAAGTGTTAACTTAACCCAACCACTTGTCATGTTACATTGGTTAAGTGTTGCCCTCTTGTGTTACTTAACTCTACCACTTGTCATGTTACATTGGTTAAGTGTTTCCCTCTTGTGTTACTTAACCCTTCCACTTGTCATGTTACATTGGTTAAGTGTTGCCCTCTTGTGTTACTTAACCCTACCACTTGTCATGTTACATTGGTTAAGTGTTGCCTTCTTGTGTTAACTTAACCCTACCATTCTTAGCATGTTCATTTATTAGCATTAATTCATTCATTAATAACTCAACCTCTCACATCAGAATTGTTGTTTGCGGTTGCTAGATGTGCCGGGCAGTTCCGGGCAGACTTCTACCGCAAAGTCATTCTAACCTCGGGTTTTGGGCTTAATGTGCTAACCTCTCACATTAGATCTATATTGTTGCGATTGCTGGATGTGTCGGGCGGTTCCGAGCAGTCTTACACCGCAACTCAATCTAACCTCGGGTTAGGCACGTTCATCTTTAGCTAATTTACATTTTTACCATACATGTCCAAGTCTAGATTTTATATGCTAATTATCCCAAACTCACAAACTAGTTATGTTCCAATTCCCAAGTTATGCCTAACAAATTAAATTACAAGTTATTACTCAAAATAGATTACAACCAATCTTCCCAAATTTGCAATAATAATCATGCCCCAAGATCGCAATATACATTATGCTTGGCATCCCAACCAATAGTTATGCCTAACCTAGATTTAATATTCCAATTTACAGTTTCCGCCCAATCTAGATTTAATATTCCAATTTACCCAAAGTTTGCAACAATAACAATTATGCCCCAAATCACAAGTTACAAATTATGTTCCACTATTACCAAATATATTAATCCCCAATATCTCCGCATTCCAATCGCACGTATAATAAGATTTAGTCTAGATTCTAGGTTAATCTAGATTCATAAAATAAAGGGGGAAGAAAGAAGGAACATAAATGAGAGTAGGCATAAAAACAGGCATTATAATGATAGATCTGTCAAATATGACCTTATGGATCTAAGAGGATTACAGATCCGTTAGAATTGAGGTACAACAAAGATAGATCTGAAATAAACTGATAGAAATAACCTTGTAGACATATAAGTCGGATATGAATAACAGCATGAACCTAAAAGGATTATATATCTGAAGTTCAACAAAGATAGGCATGATTGAATCGATATAATAACTTCTTAGGCATGTAAAATCATAGATTCAATAGAAGGGTAGAGATAAATCAAAAAAGATTATCTCACAATCAGGCATAGACTTCGATTCATTTTCTTACATGTCAAGATTACAATCAGGTATTTATATCTGAAAATAACGGGGACTTACATTGCAAGGATTAGAAAAGATAATTGAATCATTGTTGTTGCAGAAACTCTAATTTGATGTTGATTAATCTTCAAAGTTGATCGTTAATGAAGAAATTCTAATATGATTTAGGTTTTAGAGGCGACGGCTAAGAGAATGAGAGTTCAACAACATAGATGCGTCATAAGGAATTGATATGAATTAGGGTTTAGGTTTATATATATATATATTGATATCTAGGATCAATTTGAGCCTTTAGATGAACTAGGAGATCATCAGAACCGCATAGATCGAAGACAGGTCATCTAGTAAATCAGAAGAAGACACATCATCACAGAACACTCCAGAATGCTGTGCTAGACTGCCCTCTATATGGGCGCACTTGGCAGGTGCGCCAATGCATTTTTGTATTGGCGCACTTCACAAGTGCACCAGTGCATTCTGGTCTGTTTTCAGTTTTTCTGCCTAACTTCGTTCCTCCATATCTCCTTCATACGGTATCCGTTTTACGCAAACTCGGACTCTATCTCAAGCAGAATTCCGAGGCAAACACAATGGCATGACCCATTTCACCCAATTCTTCTTTTAATAATTAATTATTCCTTAATTATCTCTTATGTCCTATTTAAAAATATCAGGGTGTTACATTCCCCCCACTTAAAGGATTTTGTCCCCGAAATCTCCAAGTTAAGAAGAATGTATATCCTACCGTCCAGCATCCATCTACTCAACCATTCAATCATAGGCATCCATTGTCCTTAAAAGGTTTCTAATGTTTTCATGAACATATGCATGGTGTGTGTATATGTCCTTACCCAAATGCAAAATCAGGCTGTCTACTGATTCAGTTGACCTCCTTAATGCAATTCATGATAGTGCCATGCGTCCATTATGTATGCAAAAGAACCCTATTGATAGATATCATTTCTATATGAGTGCACAACAATACATTCAAATACAACATCGATATGATAACACATCAAGTTTCAATCCATATATATAAAAATCCACTCATGCATATGCAATATGGAAGTGACGGAGCTGATCTAGTGCCTAATGTGTGTGTATATGCATCCACGAGCAACCTCTAGCAAACACTTACATCCACTTGCATCCACCAAACATTACATGTCTCAAACACATGTTTACATCCATTGGCTTCTACCTAAGGATCGAGGATAGGACCGAGAGGATATACTTAAAAGACAAATGCTAGCATGCAAACAAACTTTACTGAAAAAGAGAGATCAAGGATATACCTTCAAAAGGGTATGATGCGCGTATCTAGTATTCAGCCTTCTAAGTTGCATCTTCTTGAGTTTCACCCCATTGTGCTCTGACTGTCTTAACTTCATGATTGCGTAGCTTCTTAATTTCTGTTTCCAAAATATGAGTTGGAACCCATTACACTGTCGCCTCTCATTCCACCTCTTCTCCTTCTAGTATACTCGGGACTACAACTTCTGTTGTGTCATGCTAACATTTCCTTAAAGGGTCTTCAAAATTCACTAGAGGGTATTCCATGTGGAAGAACTATCTCTTGAAAATAAGCAAATGCTAACCATGTTACCAAGTGTAGTTATTAAGGTGATTAGAGGCCTCTTCTCTACTTGACTTATCCATTGCGTCAACTATCTAAGAGACTTTTCTTTGTGAAGTCCCTATTTGATCCAAAAGCGTAGGTCTTACTCCTAGCGATGCCAACTACTAACTTAACCGAAGTCTTTAAAATCAAAGGTTGATGTGTATTCTGAACTTTTCCTTTTCACATAAAGAGGAATTGAAGTCAACATTTTTCTTCTTGAGGAATCCGCTATGACCTTACCCTTCCTTTTCACATTAAAATAGCACCTATTCCTGTGTCGCATGCATCCGTGTATACCGTAAACCTTTTACTACCGTAAGGTAAAAGTCAAAACTGAGGCCGTTGTTAGAACCCTCTTCGATCGTTGGAAAATGACATCACAACCAATATCCCGAGCAAAGGTTAAATTCTTCTTCGCTAATTCAGTAAGTGGGGCTAATACCTTCACAAAGTTCTTAATGAACTTCCTATATTAAACCGCTAGTCCAAGAAAGATTCTTACTTCTGTTGCATTCTTTGGGACCTTTCGGTATTGCACTGCAACTACTTTTGCGGGATCTACTGCTATCCCTTCTTTGGACGCCACACATCCTAGAAACCTTACTTCTTCTCTCCAAAAATGACATTTTGGAGAACTTCGCCTTAAGTTGATGTGCTCGAAGTGTATCCATGACTTCTCTTAAATGCAAAGCATGTTCTCCCTTGTTCTTTGAGAAAATCAAGATATCATCCATGAAGACTACTACAAACTTATTAAGGAACTCCCTAAACACCCTACTCATCAAGTCAACAAAATAAGCGGGCGCATTCGTCCAACCGAAAGGCATGACAAGCCACTTAAAGAAACCATCAGGGGTCCTAAAAGAAGTCTTGTCTATACTGTCCTCAGCTGATGAAAACCTGTAGCCAAATCTAGTTGGGAGAAAACAGACACATCTACAAGCTGGTCAAATAAATCATCTATTCTTGGAAGTGGGTGCCTATTTTTCTTTAGTCAGCTTGTTTAATTCTCTATAATCCACGCATAGGTGAAGTGAACCATCCGCTTTGGTTGCGAACAACACGGGAGCACCCCATTCAGAAATACTCCGCCTTATGAACCCCTTTTTAAGCAACTTTTTAATTTTATCACTGAGCTCCTTCCTTTCTCTAGGAACCATGTGTCGTATGGGTAATGCAACTGGTTTGGCGTTATCCACCAAGTATATGCGGAAATCTATTTCACGTTTTGGAGCTAAACCCTTCACTTCATCAAAGACTACTTGAACGAATTGCAAATTATCAATAGATGCATCAAGAGATTCTAAGTAACTAAGCATGATAGAACCCTCAGGGTTACATGAGATTTTGAGGGTGTTACCGAGGCAAGTCAAAAGTGTAACTACCCTCCTTTCACAATTGAGAATGGAACCATTACTGGATAACCAATCCATCCTTAGAATCAACCTATAGCCCATGAAACTAAAAACGTAAGCATTATATCTAAACTCAACGCTTAGTACAGACATTCCTAAATCCAAAAAAATCACAGATAAAGGAGCCGAACCATCAATTGGATTTGAGACAATAATGGGATCTTTTACTATACAAGTATTAAGGTGTAGAGACTCAACTATAGAAGAAGATTGAAAAGAATGTGAAGCGCCAGAATCGAACAAAGTTCTAATAGGATGATTGAGTAGAAAAACTAAACTTTCAACAGAAACGTTCTTACCTCTCTTAGGTACATTAGAAGTGAGAGCATGCAGTTAACCTCTAGAAGATTATGCCATTATCCTTGTCCTTCAGGAAATCCTTGATAAGATGCCCTGCTCCACCATACTGAAAACAACAACCTGCCTTCTTCTTCCTACAATTAAATGACTCACTACATCACAGAAAAGACTCTCCCTCTTGTCATGGGATCTATTATTTCTTCCACTCTTCTTATATTCCAATCCCTTGTTTGTGATTCCTCCACTTTGGCCTCTTTCTTTTCACCTTTCTCCTTCTGCGTGGATTGAGCCATATCAACAAGCTTCTTGTCCTTGGGCTTGGGCTTGTGCTCCTTAGCCCAAACTGCCTTATTCTTATTTTTACTATCCTTGTGTAGCTTGTTGAAAGTTCCTCGAAACTACCTCCATCGCACGACAACCTACAAGGCTTGAAAGAAAATTAGCCGCAGGTGAAACTACTGCGGCTACAGATGGAGGCTGGGCATTACTACGCCCTCGACATGTGCCGTATGCCTACAAAACTATGGCAAAAAGAAAGGAAGAAGAGATTCAAATAGAGAATCGAAAGATTGTGCATATGGCTTTGGGGAATATGCCTTTCAAAAAACAATAGTTTTCTCTCGAAAAATGCTTCTTTAAAACATGTTTTAGAAAACACCCCTTTTAAAATATGCTTTTGAAAAATCTTTTATCTGTTCTGGTAACCTTTAGCTCTGATACCACATGTAACACCCCACCTCCGTTAAGGTCACTCACAAAGGGAATGCATTAACTTCAGTGGAGCGTCATAAGTGTATAGAACAGATAAATTACAAAACGGACAAAATTTAAACAACGGAAAATAAATAAAACTTTACTTTATTGATAAAACAGCAGCTTGGTAAAACAGCTTGTACAAAGATTGTTTTTCAGCACCAAAATACCAATACCCATAACAACAAAGCATATGTCTTGTTTAACAAAATAAAGAAGCATGAAATGACAATGATATTCCACAATAAAGCATGAGCCAGCCATAGTAGTGGAAAAGAGAGTCCAAAGCAATACATCGTCTATCTTCGAGCTTGAAAAGAAAACCGAGCTAAGTGGTAATATTCCATCCCTGTGAACCTGGGTGGAGGGGGGACAGAAGAAAAGAGAGTGAAACAAAATAGAGTCAGACATAAAGCCTGGTAATTCCAGTGATTATTCAACATGTAAACATGTAAAAGGATCATGACATGAATAAACTGGATACCAGACCATAACCATGATAATAAGCATAGCAAGACAACAAATAATGATCGTTAGATACGACAAGGTAAGATACACTGAATGCACTTCGGTTCTTTCTCTGATTTCCTACTTTCTCTGCACTACCCAAATGGCATCCTAACTAGTGTCTTTTATAGAACGATTCGTATTCCCAACTAATGTCCCAACTAGTATCCTATGAAAAAGGATCTGTATCCCCTACTAGTGTCCCAACTAGTATCCTGTGTTATAAAATAAGGTGATCCCAACCCCGCAATTGTGGTAGCCTTCAGGTGTACATCTAGTATGAGGATCTTACCTCAACTAGCCTAATTGCCATGAAGATGTTAGATGTACCCTTACTACCCTATCGACCGGCTCCCTACTTGTATTAATTTTCCTTGTCTCTGTGTCAATTGGCCCTCTCTTGCATATAGATACCCTGTGCTGGTCCTACCATAAGTTGTATCAATCCCTATGATAGAAACCTAACACAAATTCTAGATGCACATTGTATACTACTGATGCCCAGTGCCTGCTTTATCCACTCCGGAGTACGTGCATGCCCATACTCCATCGGAACCTACACTGTTGCACCACCTGACGCTATTTTGACTGCTTATAATCAGCCCAGTAGTCATGCCCCACCCTGCCTAGTTTCAGGGTATCGTGATACATCTATGTAGGTTACTGCTGAAATGGGTCCCGTTACTAGGGTTTTCTAGGGTCTATTCGTATACCCCCCAAATTGGCTAAGTGTTATCCATCCAATAAAGTTAACTTAACCCATCCACGTGCCATGTCATGTTGGTCAAGTGTTTCTTATTAACTTAACCCTTCTCGTTCATCATGTTGTAATTGGTTAAGTGTTTTCTATTAACTTAACCATGTTCATTCATCGTATTATATTGGTTAAGTGTTTCCCTTAGCTTAACCCCATTCGTTCATCATGTTATATTGGTTAAGTGTTTCCCATTAACTTAACCCCACACATTAATTGGTTAAGTGTTAACTTAACCCTACCACTTGTCATGTTACATTGGTTAAGTGTTTCCCTATCTTGTTACTTAACCCTACCACTTGTCATGTTACATTGCTTAAGTGTTTCCCTCTTGTGTTATTTAACCCTACCACTTGTCATGTTACATTGGTTAAGTGTTGCCTCTTGTGTTACTTAACCCTACCACTTGTCATGTTACATTGGTTAAGTGTTGCCTTCTTGTGTTAACTTAACCCTACCATTCTTAGCATGTCTGTTCATTAGCATTAATTCGTTCATTAATGCCTCAACCTCTCACATTAGAACTGTTGTTTGCGATTGCTGGATGTGCCGGGCGGTTCCATGTAGACTTCTACCATAAACTCATTCTAACCTTGGGTTTTGGGATTAATGTGCTAACCTCTCACATTAAATCTATATTGTTGTGGTCGCTGGATGTGCCGGGTGGTTCCGGGCAGTCTTACACCGCAACTCAATCTAACCTCGGGTTAGGCACATTCATCTTTAGCTAATTTACATTTTTACCATACATGTCCAAGTCTAGATTTTATATGCTAATTATCCCAAATTCACAAACTAGTTATGTTCCAATTCCCAAATTAAGCCCAACAAATTCAATTACAAGTTATTACTCAAAATAGATTACACCCAATCTTCCCAAATTTGCAATAATAGTCATGCCCCAAGATCGCAATATACATTATGCTTGGCGTCCCAACCAATAGTCATGCCCAACCTACATTTAATGTTCCAATTTACAGTTTCCGCCCAATCTAGATTTAATATTCCAATTTACCCCAAGTTTGCAACAATAACAATTATGCCCCAAATCACAAGTTACAAATTATGTTCCACTATTACCGAATAGATCATTCCCCAATATACCCACATTCCAATCGCACGTTTATAAGATTCAGTCTAGACTCTAGGTTAATCTAGATTCATAAAATAAAGGTGGAAGAAAGAAGGAACATAAATGAGAGTAGGCATAAAAACATGCATTATAATGATAGATCTGTCAAATATAACATTATGGATCTAAGTGGATTACAGATCCGTTAGAATTGAGGTGTAACAAAGATAGATCAAAAATAAACTGATAGAAATAACCTTGTAGACATATAAATCGGATATGAATAACATCATGAACCAAAAAGCATTGTATATCCGATGTTCAACAAAGATTGGCATGATTGAATCGATATAATAACTTCTTAGGCATGTAAAATCATAGATTCAATAGAAGGATAGAGATAAATCTTAAAAGATTATCTTATAATTGGGCATAGACTTCGATTAATTTTATTACATGTCAAGATTACAATCAGTATTCAGATCTAAAAATAACGTGGATTTACATTGCTAGGATTAGAAAAGATAATTGAATCTTTGTTGTTGCAGAAAGTTTAATTTGATGTTTATTAATCTTCAAAGTTGATCATGATGAAGAACTTCTAATATGATTTAGGTTTTAGAGGTGGGGGCTAAGAGAATTGAGAGTTCAGCAGCATAGATGCATCATAAGGAATTGATATGACTTAGAGTTTAGGTTTAGAGATGTACATATAGATGTCTAGGACCAATTTGAACCTTTAGATGAACTAGGAGATCATCAGAAACACACAGCTCGAAGACAGGTCATCCAGCTAATCAGAAGACGACATATCATCACAGAACACTCTAGAATGCTGTGGTGGACTGCCCTCTGTATGGGCGCACTTGGCAGTGCGCCAATGCATTTTTGTATTGGCGCACTTCACAAGTGCGCCAGTGCATTCTGGTCTATTTCCGGTTTTTCTGCCTAACTTCGTTCGTCCATATCTCCTTCATACGTTGTCCATTTTACGCAAACTCAGACTATCTCAAGCAGAATTCCGAGATGAACACAATGGCATAACCTGTTTCACCCAGTTCTTCTTTCAATAAATAATTATTCTTTAATTATATCTTATGTCCTATTTCAAAATTACGGGGTGTTACAAGAATTATTAGCATAAATTGGGTTGCATTTAATGGGTAATTGGAATATATTATAATACAAGATTTGAAATTGGGACTTGAATCAAGAAAGTGATAATGAACGCCTAAGACACGAGGTTAGATTCGGAATGCGGTATAAGCCTGCCCGGAACCGCCCGGCATATCCAGCAACTGCAATTTGGTAATCTAATGTGAGAGGTTAAAGGCAGAATTTAGATGTGTAATAATGCTAAGATACGAGGTTAGATTCGGATTGCAGTAGAAGTATTCCCAGAACCTCCAAGCATATCCAGCAACCGCAAACAGTAATCTAATGTGGGAGGTCTTGCACGATTACATGTGTAATAAATCAATGAACACTTAACCAAGATAAGACATGTAGTAAGACATGGGAATAGTAAAAGGATTAAGTGGGTGACATGGGTAGCATGTGAAAAATAATTAATAACGCTTAACCAAGATAAGACATGTAGTAAGACATGGGAATCGTAAAAGGGTTAAGTGGGTGACATGGGTAGCATGTGAAACGTAATTAAAAGCACTTAACCTAGATAAGACTGTGATAAGACATGGGGATAAAAAGGGGTTAAGTGGGAATTCCTAGTGGGGACCAGGCTTAGGAGGGAAGCTTGTGTCAAGTGTATGGACCCTTTTCAACTAGTAACCTATTTTAGTATCTATATGAGCTCGAACAAAGTCGAAGACAGGGACACGCTTACTGGGGTTGATTGTACGAAGTCAATAAAGAGTTAGCGATGTTAGTGCAAGTCCAACGGAGACATGTGCGTGCATGCATCCGGGCTAGTAGGTAAGATGTTGTTGCATCGTTTAGGTATAAGCTATGCATTTAAGTAGTATCGAGGTTGCCACACTAGGGAGTGATACACCTATTGTGGGACCAGCACAGGTATCTACGAGGTTAGGGAGCCGATCGAATGGGAAGGGTAATGGGTACATCTAGTGGTGTTAGGTGCATATTGGTTACCTATGATAGCAGCTAGAGGTACATAATCGAATAGGGAGGGTACATCTAGTGGTGATAGGTGCATATTGGTTACCTATGATAGCAGTTAGAGGTACATAATCGAATAGGGATGGTACATCTAGTGGTGATAGGTGCACATTGGTTACCTATGATAGCGGCCTGAGGTACATAATCGAATAGGGAGGGTATGTCTAGTGGTGATAGGTGCATATTGGTTACCTATGATGGTAGCTAGGGGTACATAATCGAACAAGGAGGATTGTGGATACATTTAGTGGTGATTGGTGCATGTTGGTTACCTATGATGGCAGCTAGAAGTACACGAAACTATCATCATTGTATTTAGCCAAGAGCGATCATCTTTTAGTATGAAACTAGTATTGTTGCGGTGCAGAGAATATCTTATAGTGATTAAAAGCGCAGGCAATGTTACATCTTATTCATCTTGTTACCTTGTCAAATCTGCTTATGTTACAGTCATCTCTTATATCCAGTTAATATTCTTATAATGTTGCTTTAGTAATTATATTATTAAAGTCACTGGACTCCCCAGACTTCCTGCTTGACCCTTTTTGTTTCGCCTCTTTTCTTTCCTTCCTCAGGTTCTCAAGGTGGGCACATTGAAGCTTGACTCAGATTTTCCTGCTTGAAGTGCTGAAGGAATGCTTAGCTTTGTTTCTCTTTCATATGTCATTTTGGAATGGGGATTTTGGTTTTAAAAATTATGTACTCTGATGGCTTTTGTACAAGACTGATATTATGTACTTGGTTTTGGTGCGATGGGTTTGAAGATGTAACCAAACTTATTTCCGTTTCCGCTGCAATAAAGTTGTAATTTTTTCAAGTACTATTTTATGTATCTATCTTGTAATATTCTGTTCTCTTTACTTATAACGCTCCACGAAACTTAATGCGTTCCCTTTGTGAGTGACATTAACGGACGTGGGGTATTACACATGGTATCAGGGCTGAAGGTTACCGGATCAGATAGATTTTGAAAAGCTGGTTTCAAAACGATTTTAAAAGAAGTATTTTCAAAAGAAAAGTTTGTTTTGAATGACATATTCCCCAGTGCCATATGCACTATCTCTTGATTTTTCTGTTTGAATCCTTGTTTCCTTATTTTCTGAGTCTCTGTGGGCTTCTGCCTTTCTGGAAGGTAACCTCATCGCAACGTGGTTCTGTAGACATGATGAGACTACGGAGCCTGTCGAACGGCAAAGAAGTTCTCAACTCCCGTCTTTAGCCACAGTAATTTCACCTACGGCTAATTTTCTTTCTAGCTTTGTAGGGTTTTCCATGCGATGGAGGCAGTTTTAGAGAGACTTGTTAACATGTTTCACAAGGATAAGAATGAGAATGAGGGGGTTTGGGCTTAGGAGCACAACCCAAGGATGAGAAACTCATGGATATAGCTTTTGATGCACAAAGAAGATAAAGGAGAAAAGAAGGAGGTCAAGGTTAAAGGATCACAAAATAATGAAGTGGAACCTAAGAAGGGTGGAAAGAACTATAGACCCCGAGAAAAGAGGATGTGTCATTACTGAGGAAGGGTGGGTCATATATAGCCAAAGACCGTAGGAAGAAGAATAAGAAGACTAGTTCTTGTCGTTGCGGAGAGACAGGACATCTTATCAGGGATTGTCCAAAGAGGCAAGGGCAAGGACAAAGTACAGAATTTTCCGAAGGACAGATGTGTGCTCTCATGGCTGGCATACCTGATAAAGTAGAAAAGTTTCTGTTGAAAATTTGATTTTCCTTTTTGATTATCCTATTAGAACATTGTTTGATTTTGGCGCTTCACATTCATTTATATCTGCTTCTTTAGTTAAAACTCTGCAACTAAATACTAGTCATTGATCCCATTGTACTCTTAAATCCTACTGGTGGCTCAGCTCATTTATCTATGATTTGTCGGGATTTGAGAGTGCCTATCTTGGGCGTTGGGTTTGAACGCAACGCCTACGTATTTGGTTTCATGGGCTATGGTCTGATTCTAGGGATGGGTTGGCTAGCCAGGTATGGTGCCATGCTAGACTGTGAAAGGAGGGTAGTTAGACTATTGACTTGTTGTGGAAAGACCCTTGATATTTCATATGCCCCTAGGGGTTCAATCATGCTTAGCTACCTAGAATCACTTAACACATCCATCGATGATTTGCAATCCGTTCGAGTAGTCCGTGAGTATGATGACGTCTTTGATGAGGTTCGGGGTTTACCCCGAGGTGCGATATAGACTTCTGTATATACTTGGTAGATAATGCAAAACCAGTTGCATTGCCAGTGCGTCACATGGCTCCGAGAGAGAGGAAGGAACTCAGTAAACAAGTAGGGGAGCTGCTTGAGAAAGGGTTCATAAGAAGAAGTTTTCCGGAATGGGGTGCTCTGGTTGTTTTAGCTACGAAGGCTGATGGTTTGCTTAGATTATGCATGGACTATAAGGAGCTGAATAAGCTCACGAAGAAGAATAGGCACCCATTTCCAACAATAGGTGATTTGTTCGATCAGTTGGTTGGTGGTTCGGTTTTCTTGCAGTTGGACTTAGCTACAGGTTTTCATCAGTTGAGGGTAGCTGAGGATAGTATAAATAAGACTTCATTTGGAACTCCAAACGGTTTCTTTGAGTGGCTCGTCATGCCTTTTGGTTTAACGAATGCACCCGCCTTTTTGTAGACATGATGAGTAGGGTGTTTAGGGAGTTTCTAAACAAGTTCGTGGTAGTCTTTGTGGATGATATATTGATATTCTCTAGAAGCAAGGAAGGGCATACCTTACATCGTAAGGTAGTCTTAGAAACACCTCGACTACATCATCTTAAGGCAAAGTTTTCCAAACGTCATTTTGGAAAGGGAGTAAGGTTCTTAGGACACGGGGTCTCTAAAGAAGGGATAGCAATAGAATCCCGCGAAGGTAGTTGGAGGATTCCAAAGAATACAATGGAAGCTTTCTTGGTTGGGTGGACTATTATAGGAAGTTCACTAAGTATTTTGCGAAGATATCATCCCCAGTTTTGACTTTGCTAGATGGAAGCAAACCGATCAATGTACATGCAGATGCTTGCGGACAGGGCTTGGAGCATTTTTCGATGCAAGAGGAAAGGGTGATATGAAAGAGGCTGTAGGTACGCAGTTATGTTTGAGCATCACTTATCGCCCTCAGATGGATGGACAGACAAAAAGGGTGGATTGAATCCTTGAAGTGCTTTTGAGGTTATGTATCCTAAATTTTGGAGGGGCATAAGAAGAGCACCATCCATTTGTGAAGTTCGCTTATAAGAACAGCTATTAAGCTAGTATTGGCATAGCACCTTTTGAGGGTTTTTATGGACAACCGTGCCGATCAACAACTTGTTAGTAGGATTCTACGTATAAGATTTTGTTTGGACTCAAGCTGATTAGAGAAACCACAGAGAAGATAGACTTGATTCGAAGAAGCATGATGATGGCACATGACCAACAGAAATAGTACGCTGATAAGAGGAGGACCGATCTTGAGTTAAGGTTGGATACATGGTTTTCATTAAGGCTTCACCTATGAGGAACGTAGTTCGCTTAGGATTTATAGGGAAATTGGCACCAAGATTTGTAGGGCCCTTTCCCATAACAGAAAGGATTGAACGGATGGCCTATAAAGTAAAGTTGCCGAAGAAACTTAGTGGTGTACATGACGTTTTTCATGTGTCACATTTGCGGATGTGTATGCATGATACTGCGGAAGTAGTAGAACCAAGCATGCTTAGAGATATGGAAGTAGAGCGGGAGGCAATGGTTAGACGTGTTCCTATAAGGATTTGTGGATAGGAGGTCAAAAAGCTACGTAATCGAGAGGTCAAAGTTCAATGGGGAGGTGATCAAGGGGATGCGAATTGGGAGACGGGAGACAAGATACGTGCATAGTACTCTTTCCTTTTTGAGGATATGTTCTTAACTTCTCCTTTCCTACCAGCTTTGTTCATATTTGTTTCTGTCATTTGGTACATCCTCTCGATTATATCTTCGATCCTTAGGTAGAAGCCGATGGATGTAAACATGTGTTTGAGACATGTTATGAATGATGGTTGCAAGTGGATGCAAGTGATTACTAGTGGTTGCTCGTGGATGCATATACACACACTTTAGGCACTAAGATCGGCTCAGTCACTTTCATACTGCATATTGATATATGTACAAATTGGTCTATGAATGTAATTGGGTGTATTATCATATGGATGCTGCATTTGAATGAATGGTTGTGTACACATATAGAAAATAATAAAGTGCATTAGGATTAATTGCATACATGTTGGATGCATCGCACTAACATAATTTTCATTAAGGAGGTCAACTGAATAAGTGGACCGCCTGATCTTTTGCATTAGTATTGGTACATATACACACACTTTTCCATATGCTCATACAACAGTAGGAATCTTTTAAGGACAGTGAATGCTTGTGGGTGATGGATGAGTAGATGGATGATTGGATGTTAGGATATGCATTCTTCTTAACTTGGGATTTCGGGGACGAAATCCTTTAAGGAGGGGAGAATGTAACACCCCGTAATTTTAAAATATTAAAATGGCAAACTAAAGAATATTTAATTTTTAGAAGAAGAATTAAGGGAAACGGGCTGCGACATTGCGTTCGTCTCAAAATTCTACTTGGGATAGAGCCCAGGTTTGCATAAAATGGATAAAGTATGAAGTAGTTATAAAGCTTAGAAGATTTCAGTTTAAAGCAGAATTTAATAAAATAATAATTAAATAACAAAAGATGTTCAAAATTCAAAATCCAACCGAAATTGGCTGAGCAGGAAAATTCCTGCTTAAGGGTGTCGACCCCTCCCTCCCCCCCCAGTGGGGGGGAGTTGACTGGGTGATTGACCCCCCTGTAGGGTTGTCAACCCCCATCAGCCTAGATCTGACAGTGGGCGGATGACGTTTTTTTTCTGGTTTGGATGGTTCAGATGGTTCCTAATCGAATCTAAAGTTCCTAATACACCTAAACCTAACCCTAATCTCATTGTTTTCATCCATGGTGCCTCCATGCTGCTCTAATCTAAACTAGCCTCTCTTCTCCACCAAAACAAATCAGAATAGGAGTATTCAAATTAGAAGATCAGATCTACAAACAATTAAATTAGATATTATTCAAGATCAAAATTGCTACAACAATGACTAATTCTCTTTTCTAAGAATCCTATCGCTGTGAGTCTATGTTACTTTCACATATAATTAAATTAAAAATTATTTGTGATAGGATTGTAAATTGGATCTAACGTATATGCTTGTAAATAAGAAGAATCATATCTAGTTTTGTTATCCTTCAAATTCATACCCGATTGCTACTATTATATGCCTATCTGATCTATTTTGTCGTTGTTCAGTTCACATGCCTATTTATATGTTTATGCCAATTTTGATGTTTTGATTCTCTTCCCTTCTTTCCTTTTTCCTTTTTGAGATTAGGCCAACTGTAACAACCCGTAAAATGCGAGCCAGTTTGAAAATTTTATTTTGGCAATTTTAGCGAATTTTGATTATTTAAAAGGAATTATTTTAAAGAATATCGACGAGAAATTTATTTTGAATATAATTCGATCGTATATATTTTACGCGTCGTCGTTAGAATATATAATAATTATATATAATTATAAAAGGAATTGAAAATGGCGCGGTAGTTCGATAATTCGATTTCAAACTTCAATTGAATGTACCGGGTGCAAAACAATCCGGATTTTAGTGAAACCGAAAATAATGGAATCTAATAGTGAATATCTTTCCAACGAATCCGAAAAATCAAAAGTTCGTAGCGGGAATCAAAAGATATGTCCAGTTGAAAATTCTGAATAGTCGCTATGGAATTCAGGCCCTTAAAAATGGACATTTTGCAAACGACCTCGGATTCCGACGAAACCAGTTTTGTTGGGTCCGTGATGTCGAATTATTGCTAGATTCCAAATTTCATAATTTTTCGAATCAATGTGTGAGCGTGGCAAAAGAAAACGCGTTTGACCAGTTTCAGTTGATTTTAATCGACTGGAAGATGGCCATTTTTCCAACGGTCTCAGAATTCGACGAAACTAGTTTTGTTAGGACCGTATCATCAATACGAAGCTAGAAAATATTTTTCTGGAGTTTTTAGAGTTAGTATGTGCCCCCGGTAATTTGAAATATACGTTTAAAATTCAATAAAGTGATTTAAATGTAAATTCAATGGAAACTGATTGTAACTATCGAATCAGCTTGCGATACATATCCTATTGTGTTCGGAATGGGGGTAGAACGCTGTGGACGACAGGCGGTGGGCCTCGTTTCGAGATCGTATGTGAAAGTTAACTTTTTTTGCAAAATAAAATAATAAAAAAAAAAAAAAAAAATATTTAATTTCCCTTCTTAACCTGGCCCCCCCCTTTTTCAATCATTTTCATTTCCAGGTATAAAAAAAAAAAAAAAAAAAAAAAGAATTTCGAACGAAGGGCGGAGCCTCGTCGCCGGCCCTCGACGATCCAGTCACCCTCACCCCCTCGTCGAACTCCAGCACCGCCGCCTCCCCCTGATGTTGTCGCGACCCCCTTCTTCCTCCATTCGAACGCCTAGAACCCGAACCCCCTCGCGTCCCGCTCCTTTTCCCCTCCCCGATGGACCGCCGCCACTTCCTCCAGTGGATGCTCCGACTCCGACGCAGCTCAGCAAGCTCCTCCACCTCGGCCATCTCTCCCCCTTCTTGAAAACGTGAGTTTTCTTGATCTGATTTACTTAATTTTTATTTAGTTTAAAACCAGATTTTTATTTAGTTTAAAACCAGATTTTTATTTAGTTTAAAACCAGATTTTTATTTAGTTTAAAACCAGATTTTTATTTAGTTTAAAACCAGATTTTTATTTAGTTTAAAACCAGATTTTTATTTAGTTTAAAACCAGATTTTTATTTAGTTTAAAACCAGATTTTTATTTAGTTTAAAACCAGATTTTTATTTAGTTTAAAACCAGATTTTTATTTAGTTTAAAACCAGATTTTTATTTAGTTTAAAACCAGTTTTTTTTAATGATTAAAAAAAAAAAGGGGGGGGGGGGGAAGAGATTTTTAAAATGATTAAAAACAGACTTTTAAAAATGTTAAAGACGAGATTTTTAAAAATGATTAAAAACTGATTTTTTTTACATTGTTAAAAAGAAAAGAAACTGAAATTGTCATCGATTCAAAAATACAAGCAATCTTGATTTGAAAATGAAAAGACATCACTTTTGAAAATATAATGGAGAATATAAAAATTCGACTTTTATATATTGAATAGCGATATAAAAATTCGGTTTTTATATATGGAACTTCGAACTGAAAATTCGATTTTTATATATTGAATAGCGAAATAAAAATTCGATTTTTATATATTGAACTTTGAAATAAAAATTCGATTTTTATGTATTGAACTTTGAAATAAAAATTCGATTTTTATGTATTGAACTTTGAAATAAAAATTCGATTTTTATGTATTGAACTTTGAAATAAAAATTCGATTTTTATATATTGAACTTTGAAATAAAAATTCGATTTTTATATATTGAACTTCGAAATAAAAATTCGATTTTTATATATTGAACTTTGAAATAAAAATTCGATTTTTATATATTGAACTTCGAACTAAAAATTCGATTTTTATATATTGAACTTTGAACTGAAAATTCGATTTTTATATATTGAACTTTGAAATAAAAATTCGATTTTTATATATTGAATAGCGAAGTAAAAATTCGATTTTTACATATGTAGTGGCTACAGGCGACGAAGCTGAAGAAGATGCGAAAACAATGAAGATTTCTATCAATGAAGTGCTGTGGAGCTAGGATAGCTATATGTGAGAATTCCTCACCTTTCAATTTATTTTTCTAGTTATATATATACTAGGATGCAGACGGTGCTTAGTAGCACCCGACACCCGTCCACAGACCATGGACTTGTTTGTTTGACTGTTTGGTGATTGATTGTGATATTGGTTTGAATGTGGTTTGTGGTGTGAAAAATCGAATCGATAAATTGGTTAGGATTAGACGTGCGCCGTTATAAGGCGAAGGAGTAAGGCTAGGTTAGACCCTTACTCCAAAGTTTGTGGTTTGCATAACGAATTGATTTGATTGATGTGTGAATGGCGTGGGCCTTCACTAGACCGGGGATAAGGCTAGGCCTTGTCCCGTTTCTAGTATCGTGCCGTTATGCCGCCGAAATTTTCTAAAATAAGTTAGAAAAATAAAAATAGCATTTTATTTAACGAATGAACTGAATATAAATTCATATGTTAAAATAAAATGTGTTATCGTTAAAAATATAATTTTTAACGTGAATGTGAATAAATAAATATTCATTTACAAACCAGACGGTTTGTTTATGTACACCTATTTGAATGACGTTGATTGGGTCGATAAATTTTACACATCGCCTAACTGCACAAATAAAATATGTGTTTGATTGTTTGAAACCCCACACGGGTGTTAGGATGAAATTTGAAGTTCACTCATCCTGATTTATTAAATATGTCGATCGATTGATTGACAAGCTGCTATAAGCGTTAAATGTCTATATTTGATGCTTATACAGTGTAGTGCACTTTGGTTGATGGTTGATTATTCATCGTTGTTGATATATACATGTGTTGTAGAAAATCCATATAATTAACATTATATGGTAATTGATTGGGCCTCATTCCAGTTTCGAGAAAAAAAGAAATATTTGAAATAGAAATATTTGAAATAGAAATATTTGAAATAGAAATATTTGAAATAGAAATATTTGAAATAGAATATTTGAAAATAGAAATATGTGAAGCCGTGAGGATTAGATTGACGCCATTTTGACGTGAACGATATTTATATCGATTTTATTCATTTTAAAATGAATATTGAAACGTGATTTCGAAATCGAATATTTTGAAATGAATTGAATTGAAAACGATTTCGAAATGAATTGAATTGAAAACGATTTCGAAATGAATTGAATTGAAAACGATTTCGAAATGAATTGAATTGAAAACGATTTCGAAATGAATTGAATTGAAAACGATTTCGAAATGAATTGAATTGAAAACGATTTCGAAATGAATTGAATTGAAAACGATTTCGAAATGAATTGAATTGAAAACGATTTCGAAATGAATTGAATTGAAAACGATTTCGAAATGAATTGAATTGAAAACGATTTCGAAATGAATTGAATTGAAAACGAATTCGAATTGAATTGAAAGCGAATTGAAATGAATTCAAATTGAATTGAAATTTGAATTGAATAGAAATGAATTTTGAAACGAATTTATAAAGAAGAATTCAATTTTGATTTGAATTGAAAAGGAAGTTGAAATTGCTTTTGAAACGAATTTAAAACCATTTATATAATTCGTTTTAAATAGTAATCGACGAAATATATATTATATATATAATATAATGGCCTGAATAGAACGCGCCGCGCTGCGGCAGTTCGCGAATTTCGACCATTTGTTTCAAACGGACATTACGGGAGATCCGACCGTCGGATTCTCCTAAAACCGGAACCGTTGGGTTCGTATCGAAAAGAGCTTTCTAATGAATGTTAGAAATTTGAAATCTAACGGTTGGATTTGGAGATACGTCCAAATCAAATTCGAAAAAGGTCGCTGTAAGTGCAGTTCGATGGCCGTTAATGGAAATCGACCGTACGGGCCTTGATAAAATTATTAAAAATAGTAATAATTTGTGTAAAATCATAAGAAATGATTTGTGAAAGTTTGGGATGAAAAACTCCATATTTGAAAAGATAAAAATAGATTTTTATCGAAATGAACTAGTTTTGAACTAGAATTATAATTCTATTTATTTTTAAATAAATAAATTGAATTTGAAATGGTTTTGAAAATAACCAAAATTTCCAATGATTGCATTGGAGTGGATTTGAATCGAAATTGTCTTCGGAATATTTCGATGTTGGAATTCGTGATATTACAGGTGTTGTTATGGAAATTTGAAAGATATATATGTATATCGTTATTTCCAATACGACATTTGTTAATCGTAGAATTTGATATTGAATATAGGCCGATATAGTTTCTATTCAGAGCCTTGTATTGAATATCGAATGTGATTTGGGTTTGTCGTGAATGGTGTCTTCACTAACACTGTTCTTGAACCCAGTTGAGAAAAGATTAAATCTTTTTATTTAGATTTAATGAAGTGTACCAATTAAATGATATTTAATTGGAATTGAATTGGTATTGATTTTTGGGTTTATCGTGAACAGTGTTTTAAATAACACTTGTTCTTTAACCCGATAATTAATCGAATGTGATTTGGGTTTGTCGTGAATGGTGTCTTCACTAACACTGTTCTTGAACCCAGTTGAGAAAAGATTAAATCTTTTTATTTAGATTTAATGAAGTGTACCAATTAAATGATATTTAATTGGAATTGAATTGATATTGATTTTTGGGTTTATCGTGAACAGTGTTTTAAATAACACTTGTTCTTTAACCCGATAATTAATCGAATGTGATTTGGGTTTGTCGTGAATGGTGTCTTCACTAACACTGTTCTTGAACCCAGTTGAGAAAAGATTAAATCTTTTTATTTAGATTTAATGAAGTGTACCAATTAAATGATATTTAATTGGAATTGAATTGGTATTGATTTTTGGGTTTATCGTGAATAGTGTTTTAAATAACACTTGTTCTTTAACCCGATAATTAATGGAATGTGATTTTGGGTTTATCGTGAATCGTGTTTTTAAATGACACTGATTCTTTAACCCAGATAATGATTAAAACTAAGTGGAGTTTTAATGAATCTTTAATTAGATTGAAAGGATCGAGAATGGAGTATCACCAGTTTTGCTCCAGGCGATAGTTAAATCTTTAATTAGATTTGAACGTGAAATTTAGAAACTAACTGTCGGTTAGCCAAGCAGAATGGTTTTCTGGATATTGATCTGATGTTGGTTTCGGCCTTCGGGGTTAATATTTGGGGAATTATTCTCTTGATTAATTTACGGTTAGTGACTAATGAACTGGAATGAGGCGTATGTTGTGTTTGTGTAACACTTACTTAAAATATACGCGAGTTATTCGGAAAGACCGGGTTTATCCCATTCTGAATAACTGATACGACGATAAGTCGAAGATGAAGACGATGGTCGAAGACCGGAAGTCTTCACGTCGTTTGGGTGATAACTGATGATCTTGATTGGGCTGTACACCCAAGAAGATGGAAACAGTTAGTGATCGTCCAGACGTACTTGGAGATCGATGGATATGCGGGGTACTAGGTGCCTCCGGTTTCGTTCAGACCCAGAACGGACTTGTAAATGGACTGTGTGTCTGACATCGGATTTCATTCTGTGTGACTGATATCGGTTGCATAGGATGGTTTGCCTGTGTGGCATGCTAAGATGCAAATGATCAAGGCTTCTGTTGAAAAGCAAAGTCTTGTGGTGATGATCAAAGCACGGCCTTTGTGGCGTAGCTTTGTGTAACGTTTACCTCGCGTGTTTCACACCAGGTATGAACCAAAAACGGGAGACGGACCTCAGGGAGGACTTGCGTTTCTTTCTAGCTAGAAGTGGCGTCAGTGGTTTTACACGCCCTGACGAGTTTGACTTATGTGGTTGTTGCTGTTGCGAGGCGCCTCGGTTATATCGGTTTCGGCCGAATGCATTCTGGTCGGCTGACGGACCAGACTTACACCCCATAGGGTGGGGAGACGTATTGTTCAGGCATAATAATCCACTCCGTGTGGACCGGCCCTGACGATCCAAGGCTTGCCTGCGCGCTTGCCTGAGACATGGGCTAGATTGTCTCGAATCGGTTGAGGACTATCTTTTGCCTCGGTTCATAGATGGAAACCCAATTTCCAAATACGAGACTTTGCGGTTTTGATTGTATATCCTATATATGGCGACATAGTGGGATGGGGCGCTCATGCCGCCTATGATTGATACTTATGATTTGAAGTGTTTTATATACTATGCACTTATAATAGTATCAAATGATTTGTTTTAAACGTATCAAGCATTCTTTGGCTGTTATAAGGGAAAACCCTATCCTCGACTGCGTTGCATTGTGTGATGGGACCTGGGTCTTATAACAGCTTCATTTTTCTTTATTTAGCATTGCGCTGTTGGTTTTATGCACTGGTATTCTTGGGAGGAAACCCGTTCCGTGTTATACGGCGTGGTCCCTTGATTTACCTAATGATTTGAAATAAAGATTAATAACTGTTTTAGTTCTCACACCAGTCACATGACTGACCTGGAGTTTATTGTTTTAACCTAAACTCTGGGTGCCCCTATTTTCGACACGGGCAGCTAGTAGTTTTGGTTTTGCAGATTTATATTCACAGGATCCTGGTTTACAGCTGGAACGATATCCGGAAAGCTTTGTATCCGTATATCTCATTCTAGTTGTGTATTGTATTATTTTCCGCTGCTATGTATTTAAATGTAATTTAAATCTCTGATATTTCTGTGTAATATTCATTTATACTCTGTATATTCTTGTAATCTGATGCATTGTTGTAATATACAATGAAATGTTCTTCTGTATGCGTTCTGTTTTGTCGTGTTCTCAAACGATAGGGCGTTTCGAACGGTCTGGGTCGGTTTAGCGACTGGTTCGGACCGAGCGAAGTTCCTTGCCGTCACATTTGGTATCAGAGCTTTGGTTTACAAAGCTCAGAGAACAAGGCACATTAGAACCATACGAAAGAATTCATCAGATATTGGATTAGCAATATCCAATGGAATGACTCGTTAGAGATAGGATCAGTAGTATCCTAGAACGGGTGTGAAGAGTATATTTTTCAAATGAAAACATTTTGTTTTGAAAATTTAAATCAACTATTCGTATTTGATTATTTGTTTATATTGATTTTGGGCAATTCAGTATATAAAGAATTTGCATATACGCCTTGCAAACGTATATTCAAAGTTTTAATATACTGGATAGATATGGAATCACATTCTAGTCGCCCGGAGATGGTACTGATGATTGTCATGACATCATCCGTATTTATATTCGTGTTTCGAATGTGTGATTTTCTATATATTTCCATTAGGCTGGTGTGAGAACCCAAAACTTATATAGTTAGAATTCATTGTTGTGATTTGGCATCAAAACATGATTTTTTGTATATGTATCAAAATTATGAATTTGAAACTCTAATTCACTAATTGATTGATGTTTGTATTGTTTGATAATTTTGAATCATTATGCCTAATTGAATCAAATATTGAATTGTATTGAAATTTGGTCGCATTTGCTTGCATATACATATACTTACATTGAACAGGTCATAGCAAGGAGGCTAGAGCCAGAGAATAAAATTTGTTTGCCCGACAAATAGGTACATGTTTATTACATAATTTACTGTTTTGTTTGGGTGATGATGATTTTATGAGCCTATTGGCTAGCCGCTTGGCTTTTTCTTTTTCTTTTTGAGATCTGAAGGACCGGGAACGCTATTTGCAATTTCCCGATGCTCCCATTGCAGGGGAGGTTATGGCGAAATTTTTCGAAAATTTAGGGTGTTAGCCAAATTTTTGAAATTTTGAAAATTCTCAGAAACTGAAAAGTTGGAGAATGGAAGCCAAATCGAATGTAGGGCTGAATAATCAAACCACTTTCGACTTTGTTCCTTTTCGGGGACGAAAAGTTTTAAGTGGGGGAGATTGTAACAACCCGTAAAATGCGAGCCAGTTTGAAAATTTTATTTTGGCAATTTTAGCGAATTTTGATTATTTAAAAGGAATTATTTTAAAGAATATCGACGAGAAATTTATTTTGAATATAATTCGATCGTATATATTTTACGCGTCGTCGTTAGAATATATAATAATTATATATAATTATAAAAGGAATTGAAAATGGCGCGGTAGTTCGATAATTCGATTTCAAACTTCAATTGAATGTACCGGGTGCAAAACAATCCGGATTTTAGTGAAACCGAAAATAATGGAATCTAATAGTGAATATCTTTCCAACGAATCCGAAAAATCAAAAGTTCGTAGCGGGAATCAAAAGATATGTCCAGTTGAAAATTCTGAATAGTCGCTATGGAATTCAGGCCCTTAAAAATGGACATTTTGCAAACGACCTCGGATTCCGACGAAACCAGTTTTGTTGGGTCCGTGATGTCGAATTATTGCTAGATTCCAAATTTCATAATTTTTCGAATCAATGTGTGAGCGTGGCAAAAGAAAACGCGTTTGACCAGTTTCAGTTGATTTTAATCGACTGGAAGATGGCCATTTTTCCAACGGTCTCAGAATTCGACGAAACTAGTTTTGTTAGGACCGTATCATCAATACGAAGCTAGAAAATATTTTTCTGGAGTTTTTAGAGTTAGTATGTGCCCCCGGTAATTTGAAATATACGTTTAAAATTCAATAAAGTGATTTAAATGTAAATTCAATGGAAACTGATTGTAACTATCGAATCAGCTTGCGATACATATCCTATTGTGTTCGGAATGGGGGTAGAACGCTGTGGACGACAGGCGGTGGGCCTCGTTTCGAGATCGTATGTGAAAGTTAACTTTTTTTGCAAAATAAAATAATAAAAAAAAAAAAAAAAATATTTAATTTCCCTTCTTAACCTGGCCCCCCCCTTTTTCAATCATTTTCATTTCCAGGTATAAAAAAAAAAAAAAAAAAAAAAAGAATTTCGAACGAAGGGCGGAGCCTCGTCGCCGGCCCTCGACGATCCAGTCACCCTCACCCCCTCGTCGAACTCCAGCACCGCCGCCTCCCCCTGATGTTGTCGCGACCCCCTTCTTCCTCCATTCGAACGCCTAGAACCCGAACCCCCTCGCGTCCCGCTCCTTTTCCCCTCCCCGATGGACCGCCGCCACTTCCTCCAGTGGATGCTCCGACTCCGACGCAGCTCAGCAAGCTCCTCCACCTCGGCCATCTCTCCCCCTTCTTGAAAACGTGAGTTTTCTTGATCTGATTTACTTAATTTTTATTTAGTTTAAAACCAGATTTTTATTTAGTTTAAAACCAGATTTTTATTTAGTTTAAAACCAGATTTTTATTTAGTTTAAAACCAGATTTTTATTTAGTTTAAAACCAGATTTTTATTTAGTTTAAAACCAGATTTTTATTTAGTTTAAAACCAGATTTTTATTTAGTTTAAAACCAGATTTTTATTTAGTTTAAAACCAGATTTTTATTTAGTTTAAAACCAGATTTTTATTTAGTTTAAAACCAGATTTTTATTTAGTTTAAAACCAGTTTTTTTTAATGATTAAAAAAAAAAAGGGGGGGGGGGGAAGAGATTTTTAAAATGATTAAAAACAGACTTTTAAAAATGTTAAAGACGAGATTTTTAAAAATGATTAAAAACTGATTTTTTTTACATTGTTAAAAAGAAAAGAAACTGAAATTGTCATCGATTCAAAAATACAAGCAATCTTGATTTGAAAATGAAAAGACATCACTTTTGAAAATATAATGGAGAATATAAAAATTCGACTTTTATATATTGAATAGCGATATAAAAATTCGGTTTTTATATATGGAACTTCGAACTGAAAATTCGATTTTTATATATTGAATAGCGAAATAAAAATTCGATTTTTATATATTGAACTTTGAAATAAAAATTCGATTTTTATGTATTGAACTTTGAAATAAAAATTCGATTTTTATGTATTGAACTTTGAAATAAAAATTCGATTTTTATGTATTGAACTTTGAAATAAAAATTCGATTTTTATATATTGAACTTTGAAATAAAAATTCGATTTTTATATATTGAACTTCGAAATAAAAATTCGATTTTTATATATTGAACTTTGAAATAAAAATTCGATTTTTATATATTGAACTTCGAACTAAAAATTCGATTTTTATATATTGAACTTTGAACTGAAAATTCGATTTTTATATATTGAACTTTGAAATAAAAATTCGATTTTTATATATTGAATAGCGAAGTAAAAATTCGATTTTTACATATGTAGTGGCTACAGGCGACGAAGCTGAAGAAGATGCGAAAACAATGAAGATTTCTATCAATGAAGTGCTGTGGAGCTAGGATAGCTATATGTGAGAATTCCTCACCTTTCAATTTATTTTTCTAGTTATATATATACTAGGATGCAGACGGTGCTTAGTAGCACCCGACACCCGTCCACAGACCATGGACTTGTTTGTTTGACTGTTTGGTGATTGATTGTGATATTGGTTTGAATGTGGTTTGTGGTGTGAAAAATCGAATCGATAAATTGGTTAGGATTAGACGTGCGCCGTTATAAGGCGAAGGAGTAAGGCTAGGTTAGACCCTTACTCCAAAGTTTGTGGTTTGCATAACGAATTGATTTGATTGATGTGTGAATGGCGTGGGCCTTCACTAGACCGGGGATAAGGCTAGGCCTTGTCCCGTTTCTAGTATCGTGCCGTTATGCCGCCGAAATTTTCTAAAATAAGTTAGAAAAATAAAAATAGCATTTTATTTAACGAATGAACTGAATATAAATTCATATGTTAAAATAAAATGTGTTATCGTTAAAAATATAATTTTTAACGTGAATGTGAATAAATAAATATTCATTTACAAACCAGACGGTTTGTTTATGTACACCTATTTGAATGACGTTGATTGGGTCGATAAATTTTACACATCGCCTAACTGCACAAATAAAATATGTGTTTGATTGTTTGAAACCCCACACGGGTGTTAGGATGAAATTTGAAGTTCACTCATCCTGATTTATTAAATATGTCGATCGATTGATTGACAAGCTGCTATAAGCGTTAAATGTCTATATTTGATGCTTATACAGTGTAGTGCACTTTGGTTGATGGTTGATTATTCATCGTTGTTGATATATACATGTGTTGTAGAAAATCCATATAATTAACATTATATGGTAATTGATTGGGCCTCATTCCAGTTTCGAGAAAAAAAGAAATATTTGAAATAGAAATATTTGAAATAGAAATATTTGAAATAGAAATATTTGAAATAGAAATATTTGAAATAGAATATTTGAAAATAGAAATATGTGAAGCCGTGAGGATTAGATTGACGCCATTTTGACGTGAACGATATTTATATCGATTTTATTCATTTTAAAATGAATATTGAAACGTGATTTCGAAATCGAATATTTTGAAATGAATTGAATTGAAAACGATTTCGAAATGAATTGAATTGAAAACGATTTCGAAATGAATTGAATTGAAAACGATTTCGAAATGAATTGAATTGAAAACGATTTCGAAATGAATTGAATTGAAAACGATTTCGAAATGAATTGAATTGAAAACGATTTCGAAATGAATTGAATTGAAAACGATTTCGAAATGAATTGAATTGAAAACGATTTCGAAATGAATTGAATTGAAAACGATTTCGAAATGAATTGAATTGAAAACGATTTCGAAATGAATTGAATTGAAAACGAATTCGAATTGAATTGAAAGCGAATTGAAATGAATTCAAATTGAATTGAAATTTGAATTGAATAGAAATGAATTTTGAAACGAATTTATAAAGAAGAATTCAATTTTGATTTGAATTGAAAAGGAAGTTGAAATTGCTTTTGAAACGAATTTAAAACCATTTATATAATTCGTTTTAAATAGTAATCGACGAAATATATATTATATATATAATATAATGGCCTGAATAGAACGCGCCGCGCTGCGGCAGTTCGCGAATTTCGACCATTTGTTTCAAACGGACATTACGGGAGATCCGACCGTCGGATTCTCCTAAAACCGGAACCGTTGGGTTCGTATCGAAAAGAGCTTTCTAATGAATGTTAGAAATTTGAAATCTAACGGTTGGATTTGGAGATACGTCCAAATCAAATTCGAAAAAGGTCGCTGTAAGTGCAGTTCGATGGCCGTTAATGGAAATCGACCGTACGGGCCTTGATAAAATTATTAAAAATAGTAATAATTTGTGTAAAATCATAAGAAATGATTTGTGAAAGTTTGGGATGAAAAACTCCATATTTGAAAAGATAAAAATAGATTTTTATCGAAATGAACTAGTTTTGAACTAGAATTATAATTCTATTTATTTTTAAATAAATAAATTGAATTTGAAATGGTTTTGAAAATAACCAAAATTTCCAATGATTGCATTGGAGTGGATTTGAATCGAAATTGTCTTCGGAATATTTCGATGTTGGAATTCGTGATATTACAGGTGTTGTTATGGAAATTTGAAAGATATATATGTATATCGTTATTTCCAATACGACATTTGTTAATCGTAGAATTTGATATTGAATATAGGCCGATATAGTTTCTATTCAGAGCCTTGTATTGAATATCGAATGTGATTTGGGTTTGTCGTGAATGGTGTCTTCACTAACACTGTTCTTGAACCCAGTTGAGAAAAGATTAAATCTTTTTATTTAGATTTAATGAAGTGTACCAATTAAATGATATTTAATTGGAATTGAATTGGTATTGATTTTTGGGTTTATCGTGAACAGTGTTTTAAATAACACTTGTTCTTTAACCCGATAATTAATCGAATGTGATTTGGGTTTGTCGTGAATGGTGTCTTCACTAACACTGTTCTTGAA
The DNA here is from genome assembly GCA_030737875.1 of Allium sativum. NCBI lineage: Eukaryota > Viridiplantae > Streptophyta > Magnoliopsida > Asparagales > Amaryllidaceae > Allium > Allium sativum. Next base: position 355,153,557 of record CM060910.1, read on the forward strand.
CCCAGTTGAGAAAAGATTAAATCTTTTTATTTAGATTTAATGAAGTGTACCAATTAAATGATATTTAATTGGAATTGAATTGATATTGATTTTTGGGTTTATCGTGAACAGTGTTTTAAATAACACTTGTTCTTTAACCCGATAATTAATCGAATGTGATTTGGGTTTGTCGTGAATGGTGTCTTCACTAACACTGTTCTTGAACCCAGTTGAGAAAAGATTAAATCTTTTTATTTAGATTTAATGAAGTGTACCAATTAAATGATATTTAATTGGAATTGAATTGGTATTGATTTTTGGGTTTATCGTGAATAGTGTTTTAAATAACACTTGTTCTTTAACCCGATAATTAATGGAATGTGATTTTGGGTTTATCGTGAATCGTGTTTTTAAATGACACTGATTCTTTAACCCAGATAATGATTAAAACTAAGTGGAGTTTTAATGAATCTTTAATTAGATTGAAAGGATCGAGAATGGAGTATCACCAGTTTTGCTCCAGGCGATAGTTAAATCTTTAATTAGATTTGAACGTGAAATTTAGAAACTAACTGTCGGTTAGCCAAGCAGAATGGTTTTCTGGATATTGATCTGATGTTGGTTTCGGCCTTCGGGGTTAATATTTGGGGAATTATTCTCTTGATTAATTTACGGTTAGTGACTAATGAACTGGAATGAGGCGTATGTTGTGTTTGTGTAACACTTACTTAAAATATACGCGAGTTATTCGGAAAGACCGGGTTTATCCCATTCTGAATAACTGATACGACGATAAGTCGAAGATGAAGACGATGGTCGAAGACCGGAAGTCTTCACGTCGTTTGGGTGATAACTGATGATCTTGATTGGGCTGTACACCCAAGAAGATGGAAACAGTTAGTGATCGTCCAGACGTACTTGGAGATCGATGGATATGCGGGGTACTAGGTGCCTCCGGTTTCGTTCAGACCCAGAACGGACTTGTAAATGGACTGTGTGTCTGACATCGGATTTCATTCTGTGTGACTGATATCGGTTGCATAGGATGGTTTGCCTGTGTGGCATGCTAAGATGCAAATGATCAAGGCTTCTGTTGAAAAGCAAAGTCTTGTGGTGATGATCAAAGCACGGCCTTTGTGGCGTAGCTTTGTGTAACGTTTACCTCGCGTGTTTCACACCAGGTATGAACCAAAAACGGGAGACGGACCTCAGGGAGGACTTGCGTTTCTTTCTAGCTAGAAGTGGCGTCAGTGGTTTTACACGCCCTGACGAGTTTGACTTATGTGGTTGTTGCTGTTGCGAGGCGCCTCGGTTATATCGGTTTCGGCCGAATGCATTCTGGTCGGCTGACGGACCAGACTTACACCCCATAGGGTGGGGAGACGTATTGTTCAGGCATAATAATCCACTCCGTGTGGACCGGCCCTGACGATCCAAGGCTTGCCTGCGCGCTTGCCTGAGACATGGGCTAGATTGTCTCGAATCGGTTGAGGACTATCTTTTGCCTCGGTTCATAGATGGAAACCCAATTTCCAAATACGAGACTTTGCGGTTTTGATTGTATATCCTATATATGGCGACATAGTGGGATGGGGCGCTCATGCCGCCTATGATTGATACTTATGATTTGAAGTGTTTTATATACTATGCACTTATAATAGTATCAAATGATTTGTTTTAAACGTATCAAGCATTCTTTGGCTGTTATAAGGGAAAACCCTATCCTCGACTGCGTTGCATTGTGTGATGGGACCTGGGTCTTATAACAGCTTCATTTTTCTTTATTTAGCATTGCGCTGTTGGTTTTATGCACTGGTATTCTTGGGAGGAAACCCGTTCCGTGTTATACGGCGTGGTCCCTTGATTTACCTAATGATTTGAAATAAAGATTAATAACTGTTTTAGTTCTCACACCAGTCACATGACTGACCTGGAGTTTATTGTTTTAACCTAAACTCTGGGTGCCCCTATTTTCGACACGGGCAGCTAGTAGTTTTGGTTTTGCAGATTTATATTCACAGGATCCTGGTTTACAGCTGGAACGATATCCGGAAAGCTTTGTATCCGTATATCTCATTCTAGTTGTGTATTGTATTATTTTCCGCTGCTATGTATTTAAATGTAATTTAAATCTCTGATATTTCTGTGTAATATTCATTTATACTCTGTATATTCTTGTAATCTGATGCATTGTTGTAATATACAATGAAATGTTCTTCTGTATGCGTTCTGTTTTGTCGTGTTCTCAAACGATAGGGCGTTTCGAACGGTCTGGGTCGGTTTAGCGACTGGTTCGGACCGAGCGAAGTTCCTTGCCGTCACACCAACTTTGAGCCTAAGCATATTGCGTTGAGATTTATGTACGAATAATGTTGGGATGATTGGGAATAGTTGGGCGATTTGTAATAAAATGAGATTTGGCATAAATTGTTGATGACTATGGAAATTGGTTTGGGCATATTTGAGTATAACTCGTATACATGAGATTTGGCATAATTTGGTTTCGGCATAATTGAGTATAACTTGTATACATGTGATTTGGCATAAATTGTTAATAACTATGAAAATTGATTTGGGCATAATTTGGTATAACTTGTATGCATGGGATTATAGGCATAAATTGGATTAGAATTATAAGCATAAATTGGATTGGAATTTATGGGTAACTAGAAATCATTATAATCCAAGATTTGAAATTGGGGATGAATTAAGGAAGAGATAATGAACACAAATTGATTTGGGCATAATTTGGTATAACTTGTATATATGGGATTATAGGCACAAATTGGGTTAGAATTATAAGCATAAATTGGGTTGGAATTTATGGGCATTGGAATATATTATAATCAAGGATTTGAAATTGGGACTTGAATCAAGAAAGTGATAATGAACGCCTAAGACACGAGGTTAGATTCAGATTGCGGTATAAGCCTACCCGGAACCACCCGACATATCCAGCAACCGCAATTTGGTAATCTAATGTGAGAGGTCAAAGGAAGAAATTAGATGTGTAATAATGCTAAGACACGAGGTTATATTCGGATTATGGTAGAAGTCTGCCCGGAACCGCCCGACATATCCAACAACCCAAATGGTAATCTAATCGGGAGGTCTTCCACGATTATAAATATAATAAATCAATGAACACTTAACCAAGATAAGACATGTTGTAAAACATGGGAATAGTAAAAGGGTTAAGTGTGTGGCATGGGTAGCATGTGAAACATAATTAATAACACTTAACCGAGATAAGACATGTAGTAAGACATGGGAATGGCAAAAGGGTTAAGTGGGTGACATGGGTAGCATGTGAAACATAATTAAAAGCGCTTAACCAAGTTGAGACATGTGATAAGACATGGGGATAAAAAGGGTTAAGTGGGAATTCCTAGTGGGTACCAAGCTTAGGAGGGAAGCTTGTGTCAAGTCTATGGACCCTTTTTTAACCAGTAACCCATTTCAATATCTATATGAGCTCAAACTAGGTCGAGGATAGGGACAAGCTTACTGTGGTTGATTGTAAGAGGTCAATAAAGAGTTATCGATGGCAGTGCAAGTCCAACAGAGTCATGTGTGTGCATGGGTCCGGGCTGGTAGGTAAGATGTTGTTGCATCGTGTAGGTATAAGCTGTGCATTTCAGTACTATCGGGGTTGCAACCTTAGGGAGTGATACACCCAATTATTGGACCAGCACGGGTATCTACGAGTTTAGGGAGCCGATCGAATAGGAAGGGTAATGGGTACATCTAGTGGTGATAGGTGCATATTGGTTACCTATGATAGCAGCGAGAGGTACATAATTGGATAATGAGGGTACATCTAGTGGTGGTAGGTGCATATTGGTTACCTATGATACAGCTAGAGGTGCATAATCGAATAGGGAGGGTACATCTAGTGGTGATAGGTGCACATTGGTTACCTATGATAGCAGCTAGAGGTACATAATCGAATTGGGAGGGTACATCTAGTGGTGATAGGTGTATATTGGTTAACTATGATAGCAGCTAGTGGTACGTAATCGAACAAGGAGGATAGTGGATACATCTAGTGGTGATAGGTGCACGTTGATTACCTATGATGGCAGCTAGAAGTACACAAAACTATCATCATTCTGCCTAGCCAAGAGGGATCATCTTTTAGTATGAAACTAGTATTGGTGTTGTGCAGAGAATATCTTAGAGTGGTTAGAATCGCAGTCAATGTTACATCTTGTTACCTTGTCATATATGCTTATGTTACAGTCATCTCTTATATCTGGTTTATGTTCTTATCATGTAGCTTTACTAATTATATTGTTAAAGTCACTGGACTCACCAGACTTTATGTCTGACCCTTTTTGTTTCGCCCCTTTTCTTTCCTTCCCCCCCAAGGTTCTCAGGGTGGGCACGTTGAACCTTGATTTGTATTTTCCTACTTGAAGTGCCGAGGTAATTCTTCGCTTCGTTTCTCTTTCATATGGCATTTTGGATTAGGTATTATGGTTTTAAAAATTATGTACTCTAATGGCTTTTGTATAAGACTAATATTATGTACTTGATTTAAGTGCGATGGGTTTGAAGATATAACCAAACTTATTTCTGTTTCCGCTGCAATAAAGTTATAAAATTTTCAAGTACTATTTTATGTATCTATCTTGTAATATTCTGTTCTGTTTACTTATAACGCTCCATGAAACTTAATGCATTCCCTTTGTGAGTGACATTAATGGACGTGGAGTGTTACACTAATCCCATCTCTATTGAGTTACGCCACAGAGCCAAGGTTACTACTCAACCTTCAGCTCTGATACCAAATGAAATGGTCCGAATTTCCATAATCTTTGAGTCGACTAATAAAACCACTCGTCCAACCCAAATTGCACAGAAATACGAATCATTATTAGAAAGAAGTTAGCAGATGAGAAATAGAAAGAAAGAAATATTAGAATAGAAGAAAACAAAGATCACAAACTCACAGCAGAACGAATAAAATATATTAGATAACATAAACTTTAAAATAAAATTCAGTAACTTTATAAGCATACCATCATCAGAGCACAACAGCTATTTTTGGAACAGTTATAAATGCCTATCTCCAGATAAAAACATAATACACAGCAGAAAAATATGATAGTCTATAACTAAATGGTGAAGCCTCTTGCTTCAACCTCCTCCAAGTGAATCTATAAAATCCTGACTACTTGACTGCTCGTACATATTTGGGTACCCAAGAGTTTAGGGAAAACAAACAAAATAAACTCTGGGTCAGTCATGGGATTGGTGTGAGTAAACTCCAAACATTGGTTTAACTTTTAAAAATCCTTTCGAAAGAAAAGATAATCATAAGACCGATCCATACATAAACTCGGATGGTTTTTGCCTTACAATAACCCAAAATATTTTCGATATCAAATCCAGTGATATTATAATAATGTCTGCATCAAATAAATAGAATCTAGTGGAACGCTTGCATCTCACGCTCCATATATAGCATAAAATCGAAAACCATAGGAAGCTTATAGGGATTAGGATTTCCAACATGACAAGGCATGAAACCACCTTATGATAGTGTATCTCTAGAGGGGAATACACTGGGTTCAACAAGAGCGTCTTGCAGCCCGACCCACACATGGCTGACCACTCATTTAACTTGAGCGTATCAAGCATATTATCACTAACAGTTGTGATCAGCAACCGTTACTGAAAGCATACAACAACGAATAGAATGAGAAGCAAATGAAATTTCTCTAGATTAGGTGATAATACCCCTAATGGGAATGACCCACATAGCCATGCTACCTTCCCGATTTCTGCCATTTCCCGGGTAATGAGGCTTGAGGTCACGATTATCTTTTAGAACATCTTGCCAGCATTTACTTTAAATGTCACGTCGTCAAACATTCGTCCATACATGTTGTCCTGGGACTGGAAAAACTAAAGGCACTATACCATCAATCCAACTTGGGCAATTTCTACCTAGGATTAATAAAACAGCCCTTGCACTTAACTCCATCTTCATATATCTTCAACATAAGTAGATTCGTAATGCTTATGCTAATACATAGTGGATTTCAAGTAATAACTTGATCCCAGTCTCTACGTATTGACAATGGAGGTATAAAATAAAACAAAACATTGATAGTCGGTGATTTAACTACCAAAGGAACATTCATACACCCACGCTCCTACTTCCAAATGAAAATTCTATCGATCAAGCATCAAACAACACTGGGCCTTCTTAAATTAATTTCTTATTAAATTACTATTACCAATTCCTATTTCCCTATCTTTTGCATCCTTTCAAGCCCTATTTTCTCTCTCAATTCTAGGAAAACATTTTTAATATCCTAATTTCTTTATTCAAGAAAATACCTCTTATTCCAATTAGAAAACATTTCTAAATATTCATGAATCCTCATTTTCTATATACAGAAAATATACCTTATTAATATCAAAAAATATTTCCATATTCCCTTTCTTAATTCATTGTTGACTTTCATTTTTATTTATGCGTAGGAAATATCTCTCATTTTATTTGGGGAAAACACTTCAAAATCCATTAAATTACCACGATGTTATAAGACATCGTTATTATAACTCAAACCATTAACCATTTACTAATTAACTATAATGCTAACAAATCTTCACTATCGAACCTTAACCATTCCTCCAACAATCATGAAGTCAATCAAGTTGGGGTATAATTACCTCTTAGACCCTAATTAAATGACATTCTCTACTTTGAAATAGTCAAAGCTCACAACTTCAAACAAAACATTGCTTCCGCGACTCTTAGATTCAATCTAAGAATCCATTTCTTTTACGGGAAAACATTTATTGTAACGTTTAGCCTTATAATCGTTGTTTCCAAACATTAATTATAAGGGTAGCGTTATAATCGTTGTTTAGATTTACAAAACAGTTATTATAATGGTAGCATTAAAATCTCTGTTTAGACTTACAAGACAATTATTATAACTATAGCGCTACAATCGTTGTTTCAAAGTATTTGGTTTATAAAAATATAACTTATACTTATAAATTTCAATAAATTAATTAATAAGCAAGTACTTAAATAATTAAAATTCATTCAAACAAAAAGTAAAAATAACCACTTCCCTAATACTATATAATCGAATTCTAATAAATAACTCTCTCTCGAATAATCTGTATTCGATTTATATTCTGAATTTTTGAATTTATCTACCATTTCGGGTTAATTCAAATTCCAAATTCCCTTTTTAATTTATCCTTTCCAAATCATTACAAAATTCCTTTATAACTATTCCAGTCTACAAAACGTTATTTATATTCCAAATTTTGGAATAAAACTCATCGTTCCTTTTAAAACGATTATCCATTTCCCTTTCTCATTCACGCTCCAATTTGGATTCATATTTCAATTCTAAATTTCCTTTATAGATATTTTACTTGCAAATTACTTGCTTTAAACTTTCTTTTTAACCATGAAGGTATTCCTTTATATATATAATCAAATTAGTTTGATTTCGTACTTAAAAATAATATATTAACCCAGATTCTATTTATAACTACTTTTCAGTATTTTTCAGACAAGTCTCAATTTTATTCCAATCATTTAAAACCTATTTTATAATTTGCTAAGTTCAAATCTATTTTCAAATATTGGTTTCAAAACCCATTTCTACTTTCCCGTATAAATTCATATCTGAACTTATATTTCAATTTATCCAATGATTAATAATTCACTTAATTTATATTCTTATTTAAAAACAACATCTTGATTTATGCACTTGAACATGTTTCTAATTTCAATTCCATTTGAAATTTAATTTCTATTTTGGAAATAAATTCCATTTTTAAATCCCAATTCCCATTTCCACATTCGAAAATGTTTTACAGTATATAAAATACCAAGTTTCTAGGGCGAGGGTAAATCAACCACAAAATATCTAATCATGGATTACATAACACATCATATATCACAATCAAATAAATACAGTAATATAAATGTTGAGGAATCCAGTTGGATCCCTCCAACCTATTTCTCTACATACACAGATGTTAATCACATCAATATGAAATACCATAGTAAACAGATCTAATAATCGATCAATGATATAATTATATCAACCATTTCAACCATTCATCCAAACAACCATCACACAATATAAAATTATCATAAATAAAATTAAAACTCGTTTATATAAAAATATAAATGAGTAAGAATCAGTGAATCTACTCACCTTGGTTCGTAGTTGTCGGTTCTACTTTTATTTCGTTTAAAATCAAACGGTCGTTTGACTTTATCCTGAAATCCTAGTAGTCCTGTTCTCAGTCTCATCAGTTCTATAATGTAGATCTCGTTGTTATGGTTTCAGTGTGACCTGTTTGGTTCGATTCTGCTCATAAAGTAAAAATTATCCACATTTTAATTTATGTGATTTAAATTAACTACTAGTTCCTTAATTGAATAAATAATTAAGCTAATTTACTTATTAATAACTAATACCGTTATTAACTCGGTTAAACCTGGCTCGACTTATGGGCAAATCAAACTGTTTTCAACCCGTAACTCCAACTTCATTTTTCCTAATTTTATTCTAGGCCATTTCAAATGCAGTGACTCACCTCTATTTCCTCCTGGAAGTGAACTCGAACCCACGTCACGCTTTATTAAGATATCCAATGCATACTGCATCTGTGTAAAAGAAGAACGAGGAACCAATCTTTAAATCACTTTGAATCAAATGCTGCTCTTCCTCTACCTTCGTGATACAATACAGTCCTTCACCATATTTATTCAAACCAGCGTCGTTCCCTGAACAACTTGTACTCAGCAACTTGTCACCAATTATACCCTATCACATTCATCAACACACACCCACTGTTTAAATCAACAGTTAAACAATTATTCCCCAATGGTACTTTAAACCACCCATTCCAACCGATAGATAAATCCACGCTCCTTCACCCTTTTCTTTAACATATTCAAACAATGCTCCTCCTTTGTACACATCGATTGGACTTGTGTTTCCCACTCCATAACCCATTTGCAGGAAATGGTTAAACTCGTCGTGCTTCCTTCCTTTAATCACCTACATTCCCACTTCCTAACCTTACTCCCCTGTTACAACCTTCGAACCCTTTTCACCACAATTACTGAACACTTCTCGCACTCAATCTCCCTTAACACTTCACTAACCTCCCAAACAAAAACACCATTTTCTTATTCATCACAAACTCATCCCTCCAATATACCCAATACCGCACCTTCCATTCCACGCAGGCATTGCCTACGACCCATTCCAATACACAGACCCACCTAAAACTTTTGAATCCTTCCTCCTCTTCATCTCGAACATATTCCATCGCTCTAAACTAAGGCAACGACACCTTCCTGGTCCTCACGACCTGCAGCTAAGTGGTGCCCTGGAATCGCAGTTGGTCATGACTACCGAAGCGCCTTCACGGACGTTGACCAACTCGCCAATCTCGCCATCATCTAAGCCCTAGCTTCTCCAACCGTATTCGTTGTCGTGAATTTTGAACAGTAGTACTAGCGTGCACACCAAACAAAAAATGCACGAGAAAGAAGCTCTCCTTCCAAGAAATTTCACGAATCAAAATTACATTTTTTATTTTGAAATCGATTTTTAGAAGTGGTGATTTTCCTTTTCGTGATTTATTGGAGAAACGGTTTCAGCTGAAATGGAAAAATGCGATTTAGGGATAGTGGGATTATAAGAGAATGGTTTATTTTGTGGGAGGATTATTCATTGTTGTTTGTTTCTTTTCTTTCTTTCTGTTTTCCAAAGGAAAACGAGATTGGTGATGAACCGTATTTAAAGGGTGAGAAGCGTGGCTCGCACGGAACGGAGTAGCTTGATGAGCACGGATTTTGAATAGCTTGGAGAGCACGGTGTTGAAATAGCTTGGGCGGCACATTGTTTAAACTTGGCAGACATACTGTCATAAAATGTGTAAATAACCATTTCCACTAATTATATAATCGATACGTACAAAGTCAGATACAAAATCATGTTTTATTTCTGTAAATTAGCGCATTTATGATTTGAATATGTAATTATTTGTGCTAAACTACAAACTAGCTGGTTTATTTTTAGTTGGTTAAGAAACAAAAGTTGAAACTAGACAACGAAGGATTGTAGCTAATATACTTCAAGTAATGTGCGGCAAAATGTTGGTCGTCAAATTCTACACCCTAGGGATTGGGTGTATTTCATTTTACACATCACAATCACTAGTAGTTTGCAGGTTATAACCGTAAACTCTATCATTGGTATTCAAAGCAAGTGTGACTGTAGATAAGGATGATAATATTTTACACAACTTTAGTGAATGAGTCTAAGTTATAATATAGTTGCTTGAGTAATTGAGTAACATTAAACAAAAGGAAACCAGTCGCAAACCATACATGAGCAATTTTTCTCTTCTAAAATTGGATTAAGTATTGTCCTCTTCACGTAATCTATCCAAAATGATACGTTAGTCCATTCATAATTATGTGGATTTTTTTTCTCTATCTTTGTTATAGTTTGTTATCCATTTTAATGACTACATCCATGTGATTAAATTTGGCTTGCTAGGTGCACATTGAGGGTCGCAAGTTATACATATTTGAAGGTTTTCTTTTACCTTCTGTAATTATGCGTAACCCCTGCTACATAAAATTTCATATAAATTTTCATTTATATTTCTAATACAACATTTAAAATAAAATTTAAAAAGTTCAAAATAAATCGTAAAAATCTGGGTCGTTACAACCATGGTATCTTATGATAAATAAATGTTTAAATTCCGCTGTTGCTTTTATATCTGTCTTGTAATATTTATGTTCTGTTTACTATAACGCTTCACAAAACTTAATGCATTCCCTTTGTGAGTGACATTAACGGACGTGAGGTGTCATACTTGGTATCAGAGCTGAAGGTTACCAGATTGGATAAAGTTTTTGAAAATTATTTTCAAAAAGGTTTTAAAAGAAAGAATTTTCAAAAAGAAAAGTCTGGTTTGAAAAACGTATTCCCCAAAGCTATATGTAATATCTCTCGATTCTCCACTTGATTCCTTTTTCCTTTTTGTCTGGGGAACCGATTCTTCCCGAAAGGTGTCCCCATTCCGGCATAATGTCGTAGGCATGTTTAAACTGCGGCACATGTCGAAGGGCAAAGAAGTGCCCAACCTTCATCTGTAGCCGCAGTAGTTTAACCTACGGCTAACTTTCTCGAGCTTCGTAAGGATTTCCATGCGATGAAGGCAGCTTTCGAGAGACTAGTTAGCTTGTTACACAAATATGGAAAAAAGGAGAATAAGGGAGTTAGGGCTAAGGAGCACAGCCCAAGGATGAAAAAAATGATGGCCCGGGAAGGGAACATAGATAAATTTCAAATAAAGGTGAAAAGGAAAAACTTGAGGTTGAGGAAACACAAAATAAAACAGTATGGCCCAAGAAAGGACGACAACAACAATAGAAGAAGGGCAGAAAGAATGACAAAGCTAAGGGTAATAGGAAGTTCCATAGTTGCGGCCAAGAGGGTCACTTGGCCTTGGACTGCAGGAAAGGGAAGAATGCTTTCTTCGTTTGTGAAGAGGTTGGACACTATTCTAGTGAGTGCCCAAGGAAGCTAAGGCAAGGTCAAAGGACAGGAACCTCTGGAGGGCAAGCGAATGCTCTCGTGGATAGTGCACCGGATAGAGGTAGGAAAGTTTCCATGAAAAATTTGATTTCTCTTTCCAATCTTCCAATAAGAACTCTTTTTGATTCTAGCACTTCGCATTCGTTTATATCTAGTTCTATAGTTGAATCACTGCACTTAAATACTAGTATGGTAGTGGATCCCAATGTCGTCTCAAACCCCATTAGTGGTTCGACTCGTTTATCTATGATTTATCGGGGTTTGAGAATATTTGTGTTAGGCATCGAGTTTGAGTGAGACGTACATCTTATTTCATGGGCTATGTTTTGATTCTAGGAATGGATTGGCTTACCATGTATGGTGCCATTCTGGATTGCGAGATGAGGGTCGTCAGGCTTCTAACTTGTCATGGGAGGACCCTCGAGAATTCTTATGACCCACTAGGGTTTGTTATGCCTAGCTTCCTAGAGTCTCTTGATGCATCTATAGATGATTTGCAATATGTTCTGGTAGTTCGGGATTATTATGATTTTTTTGAGGAGGTTCGAGGCTTACCTCCGAGGCACGAGATAGACTTTCATATATATCTGGTGGACAATGCAAAGCCAATTGCATTGCAAGTTCGCCATATGGCTCGAATGGAAAGGAGGGAGCTGAGTAAGAAAGTTGGAGAGCTACTTGAGAAAGGGTTTTCTTTTGGGATGGGATGATGAAAGAGGTAGCAGAGTTTTTTCTCAATTCTGATTTGCCAATAAGTCAAAGCTGAGCAAAATAAGCCCAATAGTTTACTTCATCCTTTGGAGGTTCCTCAGTAGAAATGGGAGAGCGTATCTACGGATTTCATAGATGGTTTGCCTAGATCGAAGAAAGGCAACACCAGTATCTGGGTTGTGGTAGACAGACTCACTAAAAGCGCTCACTTTATTCCAGTTAAGAATAAGAGGACTGCACCATGGTTGGCAGCAATTTATGTCCGAGAGGTAGTTCATCTTCATGGAGTTCCTTCCAGCATCATGAACGATCGTGGCCCCATCTTTACCAATGAATTTTGGAGGAGCTTGCAAGAAGCATTATGTACACAGTTGTGTTTAAGCACCGCTTATCATCCTCAGACCGATGGACAGGCAGAGAGGGTGAACATAATTCTTGAAGATCTTTTAAGGCTATGTATCCTAAACTTCGAAGGGACTTGGGAAGAGCATCATTGTTTAGTAGAGTTTGCCTATAATAATGGTTATCAAGCTAGCATCGACATGGTACCCTTCAAAGCATTCTTCGGACTACCCTGTAGATCACGAACTTGTTGATCGGAATCTACAGAAAGATTATTACTTGGAACAGATATGGTTAGGGAAACGTCCATAAAGATTGACCTAATTTGACAGTAGATGAGGACAACTCATGATAGCCAGAAATCCTATGCAGACAAGAGAAGGACCGACATCGAATTTGAAGTTGGAGAATTAGTTTGTATCAAAGTGTCACCTCTGAGGAAAGTGGTTCACTTCGGATCAGTAAGGAATTTGGCACCTAGGTCTGAGGGACCATTTCCCATAACCGAGAGGATTGGCCAAATGGCCTATAGAGTAAAGCTTCCAAAATATCTATCTGGTGTTAATGTTGTTTTCCATGTTTCTCTTCTACGGAAGTGCCTGCGTGACACCGTAGAAGTTGTTGAGCCGATTATATTAGAAGAGGTAGAAGTGGAACGGGAGGCGACGGTCAGGTGAGTTCCTTCCCGTATTCTTGGATGATAAGTTAAGAATTTACGCAATAAAGAGATCAAGTTGCTAAAGGTTCGATGGGGAGATAACCCAGAGGATGCGACTTGGGAGACCAAAGACAAGATTCGTGCTTTATACCCTTTCCTTTTCGAGGCTATGCTCTTAACTCCTTTTTCCAAAGCTTTTTATTCGTATTTGTTTCTATCTTTCGTCTGTATCTCATCGATAGAATCTTTGACCTTTAGGTAGGGAACCCATGGATGTAAACATGTGTTTGAGACATGTTATGTTTGATGGATGCAAGTAGATGCAAGTGTTTTCTAGTGGTTGCCTGTGGATGCATATACACATACATTAGACACTAGATCGGCTCAATCACTCTCATACTGCATATGGATGTGAGTGCAATTTTCTTTTCTTTAATGGATGAAAATGGATGTATCATCATATGGATGTTGCATTTGGATGGATGATTGTGAACACATATAGAACTTACATGTTATAATACGATTCTTTGCATACATATTGGATATATGGCACTAACATACATTGCATTAAGGAGGTCAACTAAATCAGTTGACCACCTGATTTTCGCATTAGTATTGGGACATATACACACACCTTTACATATGTTCATATAGGCATTAGAATTTTTTTAGGACAATGAATTCCAGTGATTGGTGGATGAGTATATGGATGATGGATGGAAAGATACATTCTTTTCAACTTAGAGACTTCGGGGACGAAATCCTTTGAGTAAGGGAGAATGTAACACCCCGAATTGTTAACGATGCTAAAAGAGGATAAATTAAAGAATAATTAATTTAATATTAAGAATTAAGGGAACCAGACTACGTCATTACGTCCGTCTCGAATTTATGGTCAAGATAGACACCGGGTTTGCGTATTACGGATAACATATGAAGAAGTTACGGATGATAGAAGTTTGACAATCAAACCAGGGATAACTAACACACTTCACACGTGCGCCAAGGCAATTTTTACGCTGGCGCACCTGTAAAGTGTGCCCATAGTGTTTTTTGGGTATTCGGGCCTTTCTCCAAGTGGATGGCGACCCATGACCTGATCACGCTAGGGTTGAGGTGGCATTTGAATTCTAGAGGTTGGCAGCTATAAATATATCTTCATATATCTTGTTTTCTCATATCAAAAACAATGAAGGCCATATGCCATCAGTGCTTGAACTGAATCTAACCCTTTTTCTTCTTCTACAAATCAAGCGCCTCAAGTATAGATCTGAGATTGAAATCTCAGTTTTCTCCTTCTATTCCCAAAGATCCGATCCTTGTGAGTATCGTTACTTTCAGATTTGAATGACTAAAAGTAATTTGTGATATGACTATGATTTGGACAAGTTGTAAATTGCAAATCTATGATGTTCTTGGATCATAAACCTTATCATTCTAGATCTACTTTTCTAGATCTAATTCATTACGGTTAATATATCATGTTATCTTTGTGGATCCTGATCTTTATCCATATTGTGGTTAATTTATCCTGTCATCTTTCTGGATATGAACCTTTATCTAGGATTGTGGTTAACTTGGAATTATCATTAATTAGATAGTTAAATCTTTTCCTAGACCTAGATCATCATGTTGTGATTAATTAAGGTCTATCATTTTGGACATTCTCTGATGTAGATCTTAATCCTTATTTGTGTTAGATCTACTTTTACCCCTTTAGATCTGAATTATGTGGACATTCTATGATGTAGATCTTAATCGTTATTTGTGTAAGATCTACTTTTACCCCTTTAGATCTGAATTATGTGGACATTATATGATGTAGATCATAATCCTTATTTGTGTTAGATCTACTTTTGCCCATTAGATCTGAATCACGTGGACAACTAAATTATTAATCAGATCTAGTTTATTATTTGGATTCCCTTGTACTTATCATATTAGATTTGAACCTGTTAGACATCTAAATTAAGATTTAGATCTTGTCATCTTATCACCTTTTCTATGTTACAACTAGTTTACTACCACAAGTTCATTAGATCTATTCTTATATGTTCACCATGTTAGTATATGTTCATACTAGTTATGTTAAGAACATTCATCTTTGTCATATTTCCATTACCTTCCCTTTTATTCGTTTATGATTAGGCTATTATTTAGCCTATATATGTTGTAAATTATGTGAACACGCTAGTTAGGGAACTAGGAGGGAAAAAAGTTAATATTGGCATAATTTGAATATAAACTTGAGTTGGACGTATAATACAATCTTGGGTAAATGGGCATAAATACCTAATAAGACATTGGTATAATTAATTGGACATATAGTTCAAAAAGGGGGAAAGTCGGGACATAATTACCTATAAAGATATAGGTAAGAATTGGATAAAAATGGAATTTTTAATAATTACAATTAGAAATTGTAATTGCACTTATGACACGAGGTTGGGTTGCATTATTGGTGGAAGTCTGCCCGGACCCGACCGGAATATCCAGCAGCCAATAATGTTGAACCTAATGTGAGAGGTCGAAGTGCATGAACACGAATCGGGCTAAGACACGAGGCTAGGCCCTACTTGTGGAATAAGACTGCCCGGACCCGACCGGCATATCCAACATCCACAAGCTGTAGTCCTAATGTAGGAGGTATAGCCCATTATAAACCATAAATGGACATGGTAATAATTTGGACTACTTAACCTAATCTAATCCATAAGGGATTGTATGAATATGAACTAAAGTTAGGGTTAAGTAAAATTGATTGGAAAGTGGCAGAGTTATGTAAATCTTGGGTAAGTGGGTAATATTAGTATATATAGACCCACAAACTTAACTGTTAAATAAAAATGCTTGAATCAATGGGACGGTTATGTAAATCTTGGGTACATGGGTAATATTGGTATATATAGGCCCAAAAACTTAACCGTTAAATAAACGTGCTTGGATCGGTGGGAGGGTTAAGTAATTCTTGGGTAGGTGGGTAATATCTACATATAGGACCACAAACTTAACCCGACAAGGTTATGTAATTAAAGACACCTGGTGGTATACATAACCGGAGGAAAATATAAAAAGTTATGTAATTAAAGACACCTTTTAAGGCAAGCATAACTAGTGGAAATGAATAGGGCTATGTAATTAAAGACACCTAATGGTATGCATAGTCAATGAAAACCTAGTGGGGGATATAAGACAAAGGGTAGAGCTTGTATCATATTGTGTGGGACCTATTTCAGTTAGTAACCCGGAGTAGGTATCAAACAAAGTACTCCGTACTAGGCAGAGAAGGGGCACACTTACTGACTGATTGTAAGAGATCCAAACATGGAGGATGGTGTGGGCGGACCAAACCTATTGGGCTATGTGCGTGCATGAGCCGGGCAGAGGGGGATAAGACGACCGTAACACCTGTAGATACGGGGTTGTGCATATCAGTGAGGGGTTGCCACTTTAGGACTTGATACATCCTACTGTGGGGCCGGCACAGAGCATCTATAGAGTAGGGAGCCGATTGATTAGGGTAGTGGTTAGAGTACATTTGGACGTATGCCTAAGTCTACCACCTTGAAGTGTAAGGGATCATCTCATTCTGGTTATACTAGTAATAGTGCAGAGTAATCATTAGAAGCCTATACACCTTATCCTGTCTATCTTGTCACACCTGCCATTTATGTAGTGATCTCTCTTATCTATTTTATATGCATGTCATGCTACTTTTATTTATTTACTTGCTAAAAGTCACTAGACTCGCCAGACTTTATGTCTGACCCCTTTTGTTTCTCCTTCTTTCTTCTGTTCCCCCCAGGTTCTCAGGGAGGAAATACTCAGGCTTGACCGTGATTCCGCTTACTTTTACTAGAGAAGCCGGTATGTATGGCTCAAGCTCTTACCCTTGTTGCTATGGCTATATTTATTCTTGGGGAATTTTACTTCTTTTATGTACTCTGATATTTTTAAAGTACAAGACAGTAACTTTTAGTCGTAATGGGCATTTATGTTTCAAACGTAATGTTTTTGGGCCATGGTATCTTATGATAAATAAAGTTTAAATTCTGTTGTTGCTTTTATATCTATCTTGAAATATTTATGTTATGTTTACCTATAACGCTTCACGAAACTTAATGCATTCCCTTTGTGAGTGACATTAACGAACGTAGGGTATCACATTTGGTATCAAAGCTGAAGGTTACCAAATTGGATAAAGTTTTTGAAAATTATTTTCAAAAAGGTTTTAATAGAAAGCATTTTCAAAAAGAAAATTCTATTTTGAAAAACATATTCCCCAAAGCCATATGTAACATCTCTCGATTCTCCGCTTGATTCCTTTTTCCTTTTTGTCTGGGGAAACGATTCTTCCCGAATGGTTTCCCCATTTCGGCATAATGTCGTAGGTATGTTTAAACTGCGGGACATGTCGAAGGGCAATGAAGTGCCTAACCTCCATCTATAGCCGCAGTAGTTTCACTTGCAGCTAACTTTCTCGAGCTTCGTAAGGATTTTCGTGCGATGGAGGTAGCTTTCGAGAGACTATTTAGCTTGTTATAGAAATATGTAAAAAGTAGAATAAGGGAGTTAGGGCTAAGGAGCATAGCCCAAGGATGAGAAAAATGATGGCACGGGAAGGGGACATAGATAAACTTCAAATAAAGGTGAAAAGGAAAAAGTTAAGGTTGAGGAAACACAAAATATAAAGGTATGGCCCAAGAAAGGACCGCAACAACAGAAGAAGGGCAGAAATTATGACAAGGCTAAGGGTAATAGGAAGTGCCATACTTGTGGGCGAGAGGGTCACTTATCCCAGGACTGCAGGAAAGGGAAGAATGCTTGCTTCGTTTGTGAAGAGATTGGGCGCTATACTAGGGAGTGCCCAAGGAAGCAGGGGCAAGGTCAAAGGATAGGTACCTCTGAAGGGAAAGTGAATGCTCTCGTGGCTAGTGCACTGGATAGAGGTAGGAAAGTTTTCATGGAAGGTATGATTTCTCATTCCAATCTTCCTACAAGAACTCTTTTGGATTCTAGCGCTTCGCATTCGTTTATATCTAGTTCTGTTATTGAATCTCTACACTTAGATACTAGTATGTTAGTGGATCCCATTGTTGTCTCAAACCCCATTGGTGGCTTGGATCATTTTTCTTTGATTTATCGGGGATTGAGAATATCTGTGTTAGGCATCGAGTTTGAGTGCGAGACACATCTTGTTTCATGGGCTATGGCTTGATTCTAGGAATGTATTGGATTACCATGCATGGTGCCATTCTGGATTGCGAGAGGAGGGTCGTTAGGCTTTTCACTTGTCATGGGAGGATCCTCGATATTTCTTGTGACCCTCAAGGGTCTTTTATGCTTAGCCTCTTAGAGTCTTTTGATGCATCTATAGATGATTTGCAATCTGTTACGGTAGTTCGAGATTATTCTGATGTTTTTGAGGAGGTTTGGGGCTTACCTCTGAGGCACGAGATTGACTTTCGTATATATCTGGTGGAAAATGCAAAGCCAGTTGCATTGCCAGTGCGCTATATGGCTCCACGAAAAAGGATGGAGCTGCGTAAGAAAGTAGGGGAGCTACTTCAGAAAGGGTTTTCTTTTAGGATGGAATGAATAAAGATGAAGCAGATTTGTTTCTCAATGTCTGATTTGCTAGCAAGTCAAAGATGAGCAAAAGAAGCCCGGCGGCTTACTTCATCCTTTGGAGGTTCCTCAGTGGAAATGGGAGAGCGTCTCTGTGGATTTCATAGATGATTTGCCTAGTTCAAAGAAAGGCAACACCAGTATAAGGGTTATGGTAGATAGACTCACTAAGCGCGCTCACTTTATTCTAGTTAAGAGTAAGAGGACAACACGGTGGTTGGCAGCAATTTATGTCCGAGAGATAGTTTGTCTTCATGGAGTACCTTCCAGCATCATGAGCAATCGTGACCCTATTTTTACCAATGAATTTTGGAGGAGCTTGCAAGAAACATTAGGTACACTGTTGTGTTTAAGCACCGCCTATCATCCTCAGACCAATGGACAGACAAAGAGGGTGAACAGAATTCTTAAAGATCTTTTAAGGGTGTGTATCCTAGACTTCGAAGTGGGAAGAGCATCTTTTCTTTAGTAGAGTTTGCCTATAATAATGGTTATCAAGCTAGCATCGGCATGGCACCCTTAGAAGCATTGTACCGACGGCCCTGTAGATCACCAACTTGCTGGTGGGAATCTACAGAAAGATTATTACTTGGACGAGATATGGTTAGGGAAACGTCCGAAAAGATTGACCTAATTTGACAGCAGATGAAGACAGTGCATGATAGGAAGAAATCCTATGCAGACATGAGAAGGACCGACATATAATTTGAAGTGGGAGACTTAGTTTGTATCAAAGTATCACCTCTGAGGAAAGTGGTTCGCTTCGGATCAGTTGGGAAGTTGGCACCTAGGTCTGAGGGACCATTTCCCATAACCGAGAGGATTGGCCAAATGGCCTATAGAGTAAAGTTTCCAAAAAATCTATTCGGTGTTCATGATGTTTTCCATGTTTCTCATCTGCGGAAGTGCCTGTATTACACCGCAGAAGTTGTTGAGTCGTGATTTGGAAGAGGTTGAAGTGGAATGGGAGGCGACAATCAGGCGAATTCCTTCCCGTATTCTTGGATCAGAAGTTAAGAAGTTACGCAATAAAGAGATCAAGTTGCTAAAGTTTCAATGGGGAGATAACACAGAGGGTGCGACTTGGGAGACCAAAGACAAGATTCGTGCTTCGTACCCTTTCCTTTTCAAGGGTATGCTCTTTACTCATTTTTCCTAATCTTTTTATTCGTACTTGTTTCTATCATTCGTCTATATCATATCGATCAAATCTTTGACCTTTAGGTAGGGAACCCATGGATGTAAACATGTGTTTGAGACATGTTATGTTTGATGGATGCAAGTGGATGCAAGTGTTTGCTAGTGGTTGCCTATGGATGCATATACACACACATTAGGCACTAGATCAGCTCAATCACTCTCATACTGCATATGGATGTGTGTGCATTTTCTTTTCTTTAGTGGATGAAAATGGATGTATCATCATATGGATGTTGCATTTGGACGTATGATTGTGCACACATATAGAACTTAAATGTTATAATAGGATTATTTGCATACATATTGGATATATGGTACTAACATACATTGCATTAAGGAGGTCGACTGAATCGGTAGACCACCTGATTTTCGCATTAGTATTGGGACATATACACAAACCTTTACATATGTTTGTATAAGTCTTAGAAAATTTTAAGGACAATGGATGATAGTGATTGGTGGATGAGTAGATGGATGATGGATGGAAGGATACATTCTTTTCAACTTAGAGATTTCGGGGATGAAATCTTTTGAGTAGGGGAGAATGTAACACCCTGAATTTTTAACGACACTAAAAGAGGATAGATTAAAGAATAATTAATCTAATGTTGAGAATCAAGGGAAACGGACTACGTCTGTCTCGAATTTATAATCAAGATAAACGCCTGGTTTGCGTAAAATGGATAACATATGAAGAAGTTACAAACGACAAAAGTTTGACAATCAAATCAGGGATAACTGTTGCACTTTACAAGTGCGCCAAGGCAATTTTATACTGGCGCAAGTGTAAAGTCCGCCCATAGTATTTTTTGGGTAATCGGGCCTTTTTCAAAGTGGGTGGCGACCCATGACCTGATTCACCCTAGGGCTGAGGTGGCATTCAAATTTCGGAGGCTGGCAGCTATAAATATTTCTTCATTTCTCTTGTTTTCTCATATGAAAATCAACGGAGGCCAGATTTCGTCAGCGCTTGAACTGAATCTAACCCTTTTTCTTCTACTACAAATCAAGCGCCTCAAGTATAGATCCAAGATTCAAATCTTAGTTTTCTCCTTCTATTCCCATAGATCCGATCCTTGTGAGTATGGTTACTTTTAGATTTAAACGACTAAAAGTAATTTGTGATATGACTATGATTTGGACAAGTTGTAAATTGCAAATTGCAAATCTATGATGTTCTTGGATCCTAAACCTTATCATTCTAGATCTACTTTTCTACATCTAATTCATCATGGTCAATGTATCATGTTAATTTTGTGGATCTTGATCTTTATCCATGTTGTGGTTAATTTATCCTGTCATCTTTCTGGATATGAACCTTTATCTAGGATTGTGGTTAACTTGGAATTATCATTAATTGGATAGTTAAATCTTTGCCTAGACCTAGATCATCATGTTGTGATTAATTAAGAACTATCGTTTTGGAAATTCTATGATGTAGATCTTAATCCTTATTTACGTTAAATCTACTTTTACCCCTTTAGACCTGAATTATGTGGACATTCTATGATGTAGATCTTAATCCTTATTTCAGTAAGATCTATTTTACCCCTTTAGATCCGAATTATGTGGACATTATATGATGTAGACCTTAATCCTTATTTGTGTTAAATCTACTTTTGCCCATTAGATCTGAATCTTGTGGACAGCTAAATTATTAACCAGTTCTAGTTTATTATTTGTGTAACACCCCTAAGTCCCATGTCGTGGAATCCTGTGTGAAGTGGGTACTTATATAGTAGATCCCATCTCTTGCTAACGCCGAGGCCTTTTGAGGAACAAAACCCCACACATATACGATGGCTAAGTTGGGGACAATATCTTGCATGAACGGAGGTACGAGTTGTTATACTGGTATCAGAGCTAATACCAAGCCAGAATTGTGGCTCCTGGGTGGACCACAATGCCTGGGCGAGGTGTTTGTGAGCCAACGAAGATGTTGGGCTCTATAGGATGGGAGAATGTAACACCCCTAAGTCCCACATTGTGGAAGCCTGTGTGAAGTGGGTACTTATAAAGTAGATCCCGTCTCTTACTAACGCCGAGGCCTTTTGAGGAACAAAACCCCACAACAATACAGTGGCTAAGTTGGGGACAATATCTTTCGTGAACGGAGGTGCAGGTTGTTACAATTTGGAACCTCTTGTGCTTATCAAATTAGATCTTAGCCTATTGGACATCTAAATTAATATTTTGATCTTGTCGTCTTATCACCTTCGCTATGTTACAACTAGTTAACTACCACAAGTTCGTTAGATCTACGCATATATGTTCACCATCTTAGTATATGTTTACACTAGTTATGTTAAATACATTCATCTTTATCATATTTCCATTACCTTCCCTTTTTATCGTTTATGATTAGGCTATTATTTAGCGTATACATGTGGTAAATTATGTGAACACGCTAGTTAGGGAACTGGGAGGGAAAAAGGTTAATATTGGCATAATTTGAATATAAACATGAGTTGGACGTATAATTCAATCTTGGGTAAATGAGCATAAATACATAATAAGGCATAGAAATAATTAATTTGACATATAATTCAAAAAGGGGGAAAGTGGGGACATAATTACCTATAAAGACATAAGTAAGAATTGGATAAAAATGGAATGTTTAATAATTACAATTATAAATTGTATGTAACACCCCATGTCCATTAATGTCACTCACTAAGGGAGCGCATTAACTTTCATGGAGTATTATAAGAGTATAGAACAGAAAATCACAAGATAGATACATAAAATGGTACTTAAGAAAATTCAAAATTTATTCATTGTAGCAAAAAACAAAACATGTTTGGTTACAACATCAAAACCACATACTAGAGTCAAGTACACAAATATCCATCTTGTACAAAATTATTATCAGAGTACATAAAAAGTGAAACCATAATCCCACTCCAAATAGCCATAATAAAAAAGAGATAAAGCTGAGCATTACTTTCAACACTTCCAAACACTTTAAGAAGAAAGGAATCCAAGTCAAGCTTCACCATTTCCACCCTGAGGACCTTGGGGGGGGGGGGGGGAGGGGAGGGGAAGAAAGAAAAAGGTGAAACAAAAAGGGGTCATACGTAAGTCTAGCGAGTCTACTGACTTTAACAATATAATCAGTAAAGTAACAAGATAAGAACATAAAATGGATATAAGAGATGACTGTAATATAAGCAGATATGACAAGGTAAACAAGAT
This sequence comes from Allium sativum, assembly GCA_030737875.1. Lineage (NCBI taxonomy): Eukaryota > Viridiplantae > Streptophyta > Magnoliopsida > Asparagales > Amaryllidaceae > Allium > Allium sativum. Next base: position 355,176,888 of record CM060910.1, read on the forward strand.
GAACAAGATATAACATTGATTGCGTTTCTAATCACTATAAGATAATTCCTACACCGCACAATTGCTCGTTCCATACTGAAAGTTGATCCCTCTTACTAAACATAGTAATAATAATGATAATAATGGTAGTTCCATGTACTCCTAGCTGCTATCATAGGTGTCGCCTGCTCCTATCTCCGCTAGTTGTACCCACTACCCTCCTTGTTCGATTATGTACTCCTAGCTGCTCTCGTAGGTGCCCCACTTTCTCCTACCACCACTAGTTGTACACTCCCTACTAATCATTATAATGGTAGCTTCGTGTACTCTTAGCTGTTGTCATAGGTGTCGACTGCTCCTATCTCCGCTAGTTTTACCCACTACCTCCCCATTCGATCGACTCCCTAACTCGTAGATACCCGTGCTTGTCCCACAGTAGGATGTATTAGTCCCTAAAGTGGCAACCCGATACTACTAAAATGCACGACTTATACCTACACGATGCAACACCATCTTACCTACTATCCCAGACCCACGCACGCACATGACTCTGTTGGACTTGCACTAACATCGCTAATTCTTTATTGACCTCTTACAATCAACCTAGTAAGCATGTCCTGTCCTCGACCTAGTTCGAGCTCACATATATACTAAATGGGTTACTGATTGAAAATGGTCCACCCTCTTGACACAAGCTTCCCTCCTAAGCTTGGGCCCCACTAGGAATTCCCACTTAACCCCTCTTTATCCACATGTCTAATTACATGTCTCATCTTGGTTAAGTGTTTTAATTATGTTTCAAATGCTACCCATGTTACCCACTTAACCCTTTAGGTCTTACCACATGTCTTACCTTGGTTAAGTTCTTATTATTTATGTTATACATGCTACCCATGCAATACATGCTTCCCATGTCACCCTCTTAACCCTTTTTCTGTTCCCATTTCTTCCCACATGTCTTATCTTGGTTAAGTGTTTTTAATTGTGTTTCGCATGCTATCCATGTCACCCACTTAACCCCTTTACTATTACCATGTCTTACTACATGTCTCAGCTTGGTTATGTGCTTTAATTATGTTTCACATGCTACCCATGTTAACCACTTACCCTTTATCATCCCTATGTATAGTCACATGTCTTATCTTGGTTAAGTGTTCATTAATTTACTATTACCATAATCTTGCAAGACCCCTCACATCCGATTGTCGTTTGCGGTTGTTGGATATGTCGGGCAGTTCCAGGTAGGCTTATACCGCAAAACGAATCTAAACTTGTGTCTTTGCATTATTACGCATCTAATTTATGCCTTTGACCTCTCACATTAGATTACCAAATTGCGGTTGTTGGATGTGTCGGGCGGTTCCGTGCAGTCTTTTACTGCAATTCGAATCTAACCTCGTATCTTAGGAGTTCATTATCAATTTCTTGATTCAAATCCCAATTTTAAATCTTGGATTAAAATATACTCCAATTAACCATAATTTCCAATCTAAATTATGTTTATAATTTTAATCCAAATTAGGCCTATAATCTTATGTATACATGTCATGCTAAATTACGCTCAAATTAATTTGCATTCATTGTTGTCAACAATTTATGCCAAACCTCATGTATGCAAATTATATCCAATTATGCCCAATCCAACTTATGCCAAGTCTCATGTATACAACTTTATACACAATTATGCTCAAATTGATTTATGCCAACAATCTCATTTTATTACAAATTTCCCCAAAATTTTCCTAATCATTCAAACATTATTCATCCGCAAATCTCAACGAAATATGTTAGGCTCGAAGTTAGCCTAATCTCATAAAAAAAGGAAAAGAAGAAGGAAAGAGAATCATGTCATCAAAACTGGAATAAAAGAGACATATGAAACATGAACTGGCATAGAACAATAAAATAGATCCAATTAGGCATATGGTAACAGTGATATGGGTATGAATCTGAGTGATAAGAATTTACAAACGTTATATGATTCATCTTATAGGCATGTTCATAAAATCCAATTTGCAATCCTATCACAATCACTTTCTAATTAATTATATGTGAAAGTAACAAAGGCTCACAACGACAGGATTAAGAAGACAGAATAGATTGAATCTGATTTCTTAATTTGATTTCTGAATTTGATTGGCTAAACCGTTGTTGTAGAAATTGATTCTTATCTTTCAATTTAAATACTCTAATTCTGATTTGCTTTAGAGAACAGAAGAGTGGCTAGTTTTAATTTAGATTAGGGCAGCATGGAGGGGTCGTAGATTAGTGTAGTGAAATTAGGGTTAGGTCTAGGTGTGTTTTTATAGATGTATTAGTTGAATTAGGGCCTTTAAATTAGATTAGAGATCACCTGAACCATTTGACTAGAAAACACGTCATCCAGCCAATCCCCAAAGTACACGTCATCAGAGAACTTTCCATAATTCTGTGCAGATTTTGCCTCGGCATGAGCGCACTTCCCAAGTGCGCCAGTGCATTTTTGTTCTGGCACACTTCACAAGTGCGCCAGTTATCCCAGCATGTTTTCTGCTTTTTCTGCTCAACTTCTATCGTTCATAACTTCTTCATACGACATCCGTTTTACACAAACTCGGACTCTATCTCAAGCATAATTCCGGGACGAAAGCAATGGCGTAACCCATTTCACCTAATTATTCTTTTAAAAGTTAATTATTCTTTAATTATCTCTTATGTCATGTTTTAAAATTATGTAGTGTTACATTCTCCCCTCCTTAAAGGATTTCGTCCTCGAAATCTTCAAGTTAAGAAGAATGTGTCCTACCATCCAATCATCCATCTACTCATCCATCATCCACAAGCATCCATTATCCTTAAAAGATTTCTAATTCTATATGAACATATGCAAAAGTGTGTGTATATATTCCTTATATAATGCAAAGATCAGGCGGTCTACTGATTCAGTTGACCTCCTTAATGCAAAACATTATAATGCCATGCGTCCATTATGTATGCAAAAGAATTCTAATGATACATATCATTTCTATATGGGTGCACAACCATTCATTCAAATGCAACATCCATATGATAACACATTCAATTTCCATCCATAAAATTGAAGTATGCACACGCATCCATATGCAATATGAGAGGACTGAGACGATCTTAGTGCCTAAAGTGTGTGTGTATATGCGTCAATGAGCAACCACTTGCAAGCACATGCATCCACTTGTAACCATTAATCATAACATGTCTTAAACACATATTTACATCCATTGGCTTCTATCTAAGGATCGAAGATATAATCGAGAGGACGTACTAAATGATAGAAACAAATATGAACAAAGCCGGTAGGAAAGGAGAAGTTAAGAACATATCCTCAAAAAGGAAAGAGTACTATGCACATATCTTGTCTCCCATCTCCCAAATTGCATTCTATTGAACTTTGACTAACTTGACCTCTCGGTTGCGTAGCTTTTTGGCCTCCGATCCAAGAATGCATATAGAAAGTCGTTCTAACCGTGGCATCTCACTCTACTTCCACTTCTATAAGCCTGCTCGGCTCTACTACTTCCGTGGTATTGTGCAAACACTTCCTCAAATGTGACCCATGAAATACGTCATGAACACCACTAAGCTTTTCAGGCAACTTCACTCTGTAGGCCATCTGTCCAATTCTTTCTGTTATGGGGAATGGCCCTACGAACCTTGGTGCCAATTTCCCTACAGATCCAAAACGAACTACATTCCTCAATGGTGGTATTTTAATAAAGACCATGTCTCCAACACTGAATACAAGATCGGTCCTTCTTTTATCAGCATATGACTTTTGCCGGTCTTGTGCCGTCTTCATGCTTCTACGAATCAAGTATATCTTCTTTGAAGTTTCCCTAATCATTTCGGGTCCAAACAAAATCTTATCCGTAGACTCCCACCAACAAGTCGGTGATCGGCAAGGTCGTCCATATAGAGCTTCAAATGGTGCCGTGCGAATACTAGTCTGATAGTTGTTGTTGTAGGCGAACTCTACTAATGGAAGATGTTCCTCCCATGTCCCTCCAAAGACCAAGATGCATAACCTCAAATGATCTTCTAAATCCGATTCACTCTTTCTGGTTGGTCGTCCGTCTGGGGGTGATAAGCGGTGCTCAAAACAATTGTGTTCCTACCGCCTCTTGCAAGCTCTTCCAAAACTCACTAGTGAAAATGGGGTCTCAATTGCTCGCAATACTAGAAGGTGTTCCATGTAGACGAACTATCTCTCGGAGATACACAGATGCTAACCATGCCACTGTTCTTTTACTCGTAACGGGAATGAAATGGGTGCTCTTGGTAAGTCTATCTTCTACTACCAAATCCCCATATTACCCTTCCTTGACCTCGGCAACCCTTCAATGAAATCCATGGAAACACTTTCCCATTTCCACTGTGGAACCTCTAACGGGTGAAGCAAACCACCAGGCTACTTTTTCTCATCCTTGACTTGCTGGCACATTAAGCATTTAGAAACGAACTCTGCCATATCCTTCTTCGTTCCGGCCGAAAAGAATACTTCTTACTTCTGTTGCGTTCTTTGGGATCTTCCCATCTTGGATTGCCACCACCTTTGAGTGATCCACTGCTATCTCCTCCTTAGAGACCACGTGCCCTAAGAATCCTTACTTCCTTCCTCCAAAAATGACATTTGGAGAACTTAGCTTTGAGTTGATGTGCTCGAAGGGTATCTAAGACTTCCCTAAGATGTAGGGAATGCTCTTCCTCGCTTCTAGAAAATATCAAAATATCATCCACAAAGACCGCCATGAACTTGTGTAGAAACTCTCCAAACACACTACTCATCAAGTCTACGAAATATGCGGGTGCATTCGTCAAACCAAAAGGCATGACGAGCCATTCGAAGAAACCATCGGGAGTCCTAAAGGCAATCTTATCTATACTATCCTCGGCTACCCTCAACTGATGAAATCCTGTAGCTAAGTCCAACTGCGAGAAAACCAAAGCACCAACCAACTGATCGAACTAATCATATATCCTCGGCAATGGGTGTCTATTCTTCTTCGTGAGCTTATTTAGCTCCCTATAGTTCATGCACAATCGAAGAGAACCATCAGCCTTCGTGGCAAAAACAACAGGAGTACCCTACTCTGAGATACTTCTCCTTATGAATCCTTTCTCAAGCAACTCTTTCACTTGTTTACTAAGCTCCCTCCTTTCTCTTGGAGCCATGTGGAGCACTGACAATGCAACTGACTTTGCATTGTCCACCAAGTATATACGGAAATCTATATCTCGTTTTGGATGTAAGTCCCTAACCTCCTCAAAGACATCTGCTTACTCACGGACTACTCGAACAAATTGCAAATCATTAGTGGATGTATCAAGAGATACTAGGTAGCTAAGCATAACAGAACCATTAGGGTCACAAGAAATATCGAGAGTATTATCCAAATTAGTCAACAGTCTAACTACCCTCTTCTCACAGTCGAGAATGGCACCATACCTGGCTAGCCAATCCATTCCTAGAATCAACCCATAACATGTGAAACCAAGCACATAAGCGTTGCATTCGAACTCAACGACATACACATATATTCTCAAATCCTGACATAACATAGAAAGATGAGTTGTACCCCTCATAGGATTTGAAATGGCAACGAGATCCATAACTTGACTAGCATTTAGGTGTAGTGTTTCAACTAATGAAGAAAATATAAATGAATGTGCAAAGCGCCAGAATCGAATAAAGTTCGAATAGAATGATCAAAAAGGAAAATAAAACTTTTAACAGAAATATTTTTACCTCTCTCTTGTCTAGATGCCATGAGAGCATGAACCTGCCCTCCATAAGTAGATCATGATCTCTGTCCTTGCCCTTGTCCTTGCCTCCTTGGCCAGTCTTTAATCATATGTGATGCCTCATCGCAATGAAAACAACCATACTTCTTCTTCTTCCTACAGTCCTTAATTACATGGCCCGTTATACCATAATGAAGACACTTCCTCTTGTCACGGGGTTTATTATTCTTTCCACCCTTCTTAGGTTCTACTTTCTTGTTCTGTGATTTTTCAAATTTCACCCTTTTCTTTTCACCTTTACCTTCTTTATGGATTAAAGCCATATCAACAAGTTTTTCATCCTTGGGTTGTGCCCCTTATCCTAAACTCTCTCATTCTCATTTCTACCATCCTTGTGTAACATGTTAACAAGTCTCTCGAAAGCTGCCTCCATCGCACGGAAAACCCCACAAAGTTTGAAAGCAGATTAGCCGTAGGTGAAACTACTGCGGCTACAGATGGAGGTTGGGCACTTCTTTGCCCTCCGACATATGCCATAGTTTTGACATGCCCATGGAACTATAGCGAAAAGAAAGGAAAAAGAAATTCAAGTATAGAATCGAAAGAAAGATATATGGCTTTTGGGGATTATGTTTTCCATAATAAACTTTTCTCTTGAAAATACCCTCTTTAAAACATGTTTTTGAAGATACTTCTTTCTAAAAATGCTTTTGAAAACGGTTTTCAAAATCTTTTATTTGTTCTGGTAACCTTCGGCTCTGATACCACGTTTAACACCCCACGTCCATTAATGTCACTCACTAAAGGAATGTATTAACATTCATGTAGTATTACAAGAGTATAGAATAGAATATCATAAGACATATATATAAAATGTTACTTAAGAAAATTCAAAATTTATTCATTGCAGAGGAAAAGCAAAACATGTTTGGTTACAATATCAAAACCACATACTAGGGTCAAGTACACAAATATCCATCATGTACAAAATTATTATCAGAGTACATAAAAGTAAAACCATAATCCCACTCCAAATAGCCATAATGAAAAAGAGACAAACCTGAGCATTACTTTCAACACTTCCAAGCACTTCAAGAAGAAAGGAATCGAAGTCAAGCTTCACTATTCCCACCCTGAGGACCTTTGGGGGGGGGAGAAAGAAAAGAGGAGAAACAAAAAGGGGTCAGACATAAGTCTGGCAAGTCTAGTGACTTTAACAATATAATCAGTAAATTAATATGATAAGAACATAAAATGTATATAAGAGATGACTGTAACATAAGCAGATATGACAAGGTAAACAAGATATAACGTTGATTGCGTTTCTAATCACTATAAGATAATTCCTACACTGCACCAATGCTATTTCAATACTGAAAGTTGATACATCTTACTAAACATAATAATAATAATGATAATGATAGTAGTTCCGTGTACTCCTAGCTACTGTCATAGGTGCCGCCTGCTACTATCTCCGCTAGTTGTACCTACTACCCTCCTTGTTCGATTATGTACTCCTAGCTGCACTCATAGGTGCCTCACCACTAGTTGTACCCTACCTACTAATCATTATAATGGTAGATTCGTGTACTCCTAGCTGTTGTCATAGGTGCCACCTTCTCCTATCTCCACTAGTTGTACCCACTACCTCCCCATTCGATCGGCTCCCTAACTCGTAGATACCCGTACTAGTCCCACAGTAGGGTTTATCAGTCCCTAAAGTGGCAATCCGATACTACTAAAATGCACGGCTTATGCCTACACGATGCAACAGTGTCTTACCTACCATCCCGGACCCACACATGCACATGACTCCATTGGAATTGCACTTCCATCGCTAACTCTTTATTGACCTCTTACAATCAACCTAGTAAGCATGTCCGATCCTCGACCTAGTTCGAGCTCACATAGATACTAAATGGGTTACTGGTTGAAAAGGGTCCACCCACATGACACAAGCTTCCCTCCTAAGCTTGGTCCCCACTAGGAATTTCCACTTAACCCCTCTTTATCCCCATGTCTAATCACATATCTTATCTTGGTTAAGTGTTTTAATTATGTTTCACATGCTACCCATGTTACCCACTTAACCCTTTATGTCTTACCACATGTCTTACCTCGGTTAAGTGCTTATTATTTATGTTATACATGCTACCCATGTAATACATGCTTCCCATGTAATACATGCTTCCCATGTCACCCACATAACCCTTTTTCTGTTCCCATGTCTTCCCACATGTCTTAACTTGGTTAAGTGTTTTTAATTGTGTTTCGCATGCTATCCATGTCACCCACTTAACCCCTTTTCCATTCCCATACAGCTTGGTTAAGTGCTTTAATTATGTTTTACATGCTACACACGTTACCCACTTAACCCTTTATCATCCCCATGTCTAGTCACATGTCTTATCTTGGTTAAGTGTTCATTAATTTATTATAACCGTAATCTTGTAAGACACTTCACATTAGATTGCCGTTTTACAGTTGCATGATATGTCGGGCGGTTCCGGGTAGGATTATACCGCAAACTGAATCTAACCTCATGTCTTTGCATTATTACACATCTAATTTCTGCCATTGAACTCTCACATTATATTACCAAATTGCGTTTCCGGGATGTACCGGGCGGTTCCGGGCAGTCTTATACCGCAATTCGAATCCAACCTCATGTCTTAGGCGTTCATTATCACTTTCTTGATTCAAGTCCCAATTTTAAATCTTGGATTAAAATATACTCCAATTAACCATAATTTCCAGTCTAAATTATGTTTATAATTTTAATCCAAATTAGGCTTATAATCTTATGCATACATGTTATGCTAAATTACGCTCAAATTAATTTGCATTCATTGTTATCAACAATTTATGCCAAAACTCATGTATACAAATTATATCCAATTATGCCCAATCCAAGTTATGCCAAGTCTCATGTATACAAATTTATACACAATTATGCTCAAGTTGATTTATGCTAACAATCTCATTTTATTACAAATTTCCCCAAACTTTTCCCAATCGTTCAAACGTTATTCATCCGCAAATCTCAACGTAATATGTTAGGCTCGAAGTTAGCCTAATCTCATAAAAAAAGGAAAAGAAGAAGAGAAGAGAACCATGTCATCAAAGCTGGCATAAAGAGACATACGAAACAAGAATTGGCATAGAACAATAAAATAGATCCAATTAGGCATATGGTAACGATGATTTCGGCATGAGTCTAAAAGATAAGAATTTACAAACGCGATATGATTCATCTTACAGGCATGTTCACAAAATCCAATTTACAATCCAATCACAATCACTTTTTAATTAATTATATGTGAAAGTTACATAGACTCACAACGACAGGGCTAAAAAGATAGAATATATCTGAATCTGATTTCTGAATTTGATTGGCTAAACCTTTGTTGTAGAATTTGATTCTTATCTTCCAATTTGAATACTCTAATTCTGATTTGCTTTGGAGAAGAGAAGAGAGACTAGTTTTAATTTAGATTAGGGGAACATGGAAGTGCCATAGGTCAGTGTAATGAAATTAGGGTTAAGTCTAGGTGCGTTTTTATAAATGTATTAGGTGAATTAGGGCCTTTAGATTAGATTAGAGATCATATGAACCATATTACTATAAAACACGTCATCCAGCCAATCCCCGAAGGACATATCATCAGAGAACTCTCCAGAATTCTGTGTAGGTTTTTACCTCAGCATGGGTGCCCTTCCCAAGTGCGCTAGTGCATTTTTGTTCTGACGCACTTCACAAGTGCGCCAGTTATCCCAGCCTGTTTTCTATTTTTTCTACTCAACTTCTATCGTCTATAACTTCTTAATACATTATCCGTTTAATGTAAAATTGGACTCTATCTCAATTAGAATTTCGAGACGAATGAAATGGTGTAACCCGTTTTACCTAATTCTTATTTTAAAATTTAATTATTCTTTAATTATCTCTTGTGTCACGTTTTAAAACTATGTGGTGTTACATTGTAATTGCACTTATGACACTAAATTTGGTTGCATTAATGGTGGAAGTCTGCCCGGACCCGACCGACATATCCAGCAGCCACTAATGTTGAACCTAAAGTGATAGGTCTAAGTGCGTGAATACAAAACGGGCTAAGACATGAGGTTAGACCCAACTTGTGGAATAAGACTGCCCAGACCCGACCGACATATCCAGCATCCACAAGTTGTAGGCCTAATGGAAGAGGTCTAGCCCATTATAAACCACAAATGGGCATGGTAATAAATTGGACTACTTGACCTAATCTAATCCATAAGGGATTGTATGAATATGAACTAAAGTTATAATTTAGTAAAATTGATTGGATAGTGGGAGGGTTAAGTAGATCATGGGTAGGTGGGTAATATTAGTATAAATAGGCCCACAAACTTAACCGTTAAATAAACATGCTTGAATCAGTGGGAGGGTTAAGTAAATCTTGGGTAGGTGGGTAATATTTGTATATATAGGCCCAAAAACTTAACCGTTAAATAAACGTGCTTGGATTGATGGGAGGGTTAAGAAAATCTTGGGCAGGTGGGTAATATTTACATATAGGCCCAAAACTTAACCCGATAAGATTATGTAATTAAAGGCACCTAGTGGTATACATAACCGGAGGAAAATATAAAAAGTTATGTAATTAAAGACACCTTTTACGGTAAGCATAACTAGTGGAAATGAATAGGGCTATGTAATTAAAGACAACTAGTGGTATGCATAGTCATTGAAAACCTAGTGGGGGATATAAGACAAAGGGGAGTGCTTGTATCATATTGTGTGGGACCCATTTCAGTCAGCAACGCGGAGTAGGTATCAAACAAAATACTCCGTACTAGGTGGAGAAGGGCCACGCTTACTGACTGATTGTAAGAGATCCAAACGTGGAGGACAGTGCGGGTGGCGCAAACTGACCGGGCCATGTGCGTGCATGAGCCGGGCAGAGGGGGATAAGACGACCGTGACACCTGTAGATATGGGTATGTACATATCAATGAGGGGTTGCCACTTTAGGACGTGATACATCCTACTGTGGGGCCGGCACAGAGTATATGCGGAGTAGGGAGCCGATCGATTATGGTAGTGGTTAGGGTACACTTGTATGTGTGCCTAAGTCTACCACCTTGAAGTGTAAGTGATCATCTCATTCGGGTTATACTAGTAATAATGCAGAGTAATCATTAGAAGCCTATACACCTTTTCCTATCTAACTTGTCACACCAGCCATTAATGTAGTGATCTCTCTTATCCACTTTGTATGCCCGTCAAGCTACTTTTATTTACTTTCTAAAAGTCACTAGACTCGCCAGACTTTATGTCTAACCATTTTTGTTTCTCCTTCTTTCTTCCGTTCCCCCCCCCCCAGGTTGTTAGCGAGGAAACACTCAGACTTGATCATGATTCTGCTTACTTTTGCTAGAGCTGTTGATATGTGGCTCAAGCTCCTATCCTTGGTGCTATGGGTATATTTTGTTCTTAGGGAATTTTACTTCTTATATGTACTTTGATATTTTTGAAGTACAAGATGTCGTAATGGGCTTTTATGTTTCAGATATGTGATGTTTTTGGACCACTGTATCTTATGATAAATAAAATTTTAAATTTCGCTATTGATTTTATATCTATCTTATAATGTATATTTTATGTTTACCTATAACGCTTCACAAAACTTAATGCATTCCCTTTGTGAGTGACATTAATGGACGTGGGGTGTCACATTAGCCATCTCTCATATTCCGATGGGATCAACTGTTGAAAGGCTCGTTGAAATGGCCTTGATGCATGAGGAAGATAAATCTGAAAAGAAAGAAGTTGAGGTTGAGGAAACACAAAACAAGAAAGTATGGCCCAAGAAAGGACAACACCAACAGAAGAAGGGTGGAAAGAATGACAAGGCTAAGGATAAGAGGAAGTGCCATAATTGCGGACGCGAGGGTCACTTGTTAAAGGACTGAAAAAGAAGGAAGAATGCTTGGTTCAGTTGTGGAGAGGTGGGACACTTTCCTAAGGAGTGCCCGAAGAAGCAAGGACAAGGTCAAAGGGCAGGAGCTTCTGATGGGCAGGTGCATGCTCTCATGACCAGTGCTCCAAATAAAGGTACGAAAGTTTCTATGGAAGGTTTGATTTCTCTTTCCAATCCTTCTATTAGAACTCTTTTTAATCCTATCTCTTCGCATTCATTTATATCTAATTCTGTGGTTGAGTCTCTGCACCTTAGTACTAGTATGGTAGTGGATCTTGTTGTTGTGTCAAACCCCATTGGTGTTACGACTCATTTGTCCATGATTTGTTGGGGTTTGAGAATATCTTTGTTAGGCGTCGAATAAGAGTGCGAAGAATATGTGCTCGGCTTATGGGCTATGGTTTGATTCTAGGGATGGATTGGCTAGCCATTTATAGTGCCATTCTGGATCGTGAGAGGAAGGTCGTTAGACTTTTGACTTGCCATGGGAGGACCCACGAGATTTCTTGTGACCCAAAGGGGTCTATCATGACTTAGTTTCCTAGAGTCACTTGATGCATCTATCAATGATCTGCGATCTGTACCAGTATTCCGGGAGTATTCTGATGTTTTTGATGAGGTTTGGGGATTACCTCCGAGGAGCGAGATTGACTTTCGTATATACTTGGTGGACAGTGCAAAGCCAGTTGCATTGCATGTGCGCCATATGTCTCCAAGGGAAAGGAGGGAGCTTAGCAAGCAAGTAGAGGAGCTACTTGATAAAGGGTTTATTAGGAAAAGCATATCTGAATGGGGTGCTCCGGTATTCTTCTCAACTAAGGCAGATAGTTCGCTTTGCTCATGTGTAGATTATAGAGAGCTGAGCAAACTCACCAAGAAGAACAGGCACCCACTCCCATGGATAGATGATCTGTTTGACCAACTTGTTGGTGCATCAGCATTCTCTCAGTTAGACTTGGCCATAGGGTTTCATCTGTTGAGGGTGGCCGAGGATAGTATAGACAGGACTGCTTTTAGGATTTTAGATGGTTTCTTTGAATGGCTCGTTATGCCTTTTGGGTTGACGAATGCACCCACCTTTTTTTGTTGATCTAATGAGTAGGGTATTCCTAGAGTTTCTAAATAAATTTGTTGTGGTCTTTGTTGACGACATCTTAATTTTCTCGAAGGGCAAGGAAAAGCATGCCTTACATATAAGGGAGGTTTTGATAAATCTTCTTGCGCATCAGCTTGAGGCGAAATTCTTCAAATGCCATTTTTGGAGAAAAAAGGTGAGATTTCTAGGGCATGTAATCTCTAAAGATGGGATAGCGGTAGATGTTGCAAAGGTAGTTGCAGTTCAAGATTGGAAAATCATAAAGAATGCAATGGAGGTGAGAAGCTTTCTTGGATTAGCAGGCTATTATAGGAAGTTCATTAAGGACTTCACAAAGATATCATCCCCACTCACCAGGCCGACAAAGAAGAATCTGACATTTTCTTGGGATATAAATTGTGATGTTGCTTTCCAACGATTGAAGAAGGCTCTAACAACAGCCCAGTCTTGACCTTGCCCAATGGAAACAAAGTGTTCACAGTTTACACCGATGAATGTGGTACAGGGCTTGGTGCGGTTCTGTTGCAAGAGGGAAGGGTAATATGTTATGGGTGTAGAAACTAAAAGTTCGCAAAAAGAACTAACCTAGCCATGATTTACAGCTAGCTGCCATAGTATTCGCGCTTAAGACGTGGCGTCATTATTTTCTTGGAGAGAAGTTCGAGTTGTGCACCGATCATAAATCTCTTAAGTACTTGTTCTCGCGGAAGGATCTTAATTCAAGGCAACAAAGGTGGATGAAGTTCCTAGCATCTTATGGTTTTGAGATCGCTTATACCCTTGGCAAGGGTAATGTGGTGGAAGACGCACTGAAGGCAGAGGATAAACTTAAGTCCTCTATTTGTGGGAAGGAAAAGCTTGTAGTTTAAACCAACTTTTGACATTAGACCTCCACCGAATTTTTGCCTGGCTTGTTAGCATCACTAGTGGTAAGACCTACTCTTATGGATAAGATAGGAGCTTCACAGCGAGTGGATCCACAAATTTCAGACATCTTGGATAGGCTCAGTAAAGGGGAGACTTCTAGTCACCTCAGTAGATATTCCACAAATGATAGAGGGTGGTTGCGATGAGAAGGAAGGCTCTGTATTCCACGAATTGGGAGTTTGTTGAAGACAGTCCTAGAGGAAGCCCATAATTCTAAGATGACTATTCATTTAGGTGGCAATAAGATGTATAGGTATATGAAGAGGGTTTTCTTTTGGGCTGAGATGAAGAAAGATGTGGCGGAGTTTGTTTCTCAATGTTTGATTTGCCAGCAAGTTAAAGCTGAGCAAAATTAGCCTGGTGTACTTCACCCATTGGAGGTCCCACAGTGGAAATGAGAGAGCGTCTCTATGGATTTCATAGATGGGTTGCCTAGATCAAAAAAGGCAACACCAATATTTGGGTAGTAGTAGATAGACTTACTAAGAGCGCTCATTTCATTCCGGTTAAGAGTAAGAGGACGACAGCATGGTTGCCAGCAGTTTACATTCATGAGATAGTCCTTCTTCATGGGATACCTTCCAACATCGAAATTGATCATGACCCCATCTTCATCAGTGAATTTTGGGGGAGATTGCAAGAAGCATGGGTACACAGTTGTGTTTGAGCACCGCTTATCACCCTCAAATAAAAGGACAGAAAGAAAGGATGAATAGAGTTCTTGAGGATCTTTTAAGCTGTTTATCCTAGAGTTCAAAGGGACTTGGGAAAAGCACCTTGCTTCAGTGGAGTTCGCATACAACAACAGTTATCAAGCTAGTATTGGCATGACACCCTTTGAAGCATTGTACGGACGACCCTGTAGGTCACCAACTTGTTGGTGGGAATCTACAGAAAGACTTCTACTTGGACTGGATATGGTAAGAGAAACGTCCAAAAAGATTGATCTTATATGTAGACAAATGAAGATAGCTCAGGATAGGCAGAAGTCCTACGTAGATAAGAGAAGCACTGGTATCGAGTTTGAGGTGGGAGACATGGTTTTCATTAAGGTATCACCTTTGAGGAATACAGTTCGCTTTGGATCTATAGGGAAATTGGCACGAAGATTCATAGGACCATTTCTCGTAACAGAAAGTATTGTCAAAATGGCCTATAGAGTAAAGCTACTAAAGAGACTATCCAGCGCTCATGATGTTTTCAACGTTTCTCATTTGCAGAAGTGCTTGCATGATACTACATAAGTAGTTGAGCCGAGTATATTAGAGGAAGTAGTGGTGGAACGAGAGGTGACAGTTAGACGAGTTCCTACCCGTATTCTTGGATCAGAAGTTAATAAGCTACGCAATAGAGAAGTCAAGCCGATGAAGGTTCAATGGGGAGACAACCCAGAGTATGCAATGTGGAAGACCGAAGACAAGATTCACGCTTCGTACCCTTTTCTTTTCAAGGGTATTTCCTTAACTTCCTTTCCAAAGATTTTATTCATACTTGTTTCTATCATTTGAGTACATCCTATCAGTCGAATCTTCGACCTTTAGGTAGGAAACCCATGGATGTAAACATGTGTTTGAGACATGTAATGTTTAATGGATACAAGTAGATGCAAGTGTTTGCTAGTGATTGCTTGTGGATGCATATACAACACATTAGGCACTAGATCGCCTCAATCACTCTCATACTACATATGGATGTATGTGCATTTTTCTTCTTTTTATGGATGGAAATAGATGTATCATCTTATGGATGTTGCTTTTGGATGAATGATTGTGCACACATATAGGACTTACAAGTTATAATGGGATTATTTGATTACTTGTTGGATTCATAGCCCTAACATACATTGCATTAAGGGGGCCGACTGAATCAGTAGACCACCTGATCTTCGCATTAGTATTGGGACATATACACACACCTTTGCATATGTTCATATTATAAATCTTTTAAGTACAATGGATGCCTGTGATGTGTGGATGCGTAGATGGATGTTAGGATATACGTTCTTTTAACTTGGAGGTTTCGGGGGCGAAATCCTTTGAGTAGGGGAGAATGTAACAACCATATTTTAACAAAACTAAAAGACAATAAATTAAAAATAATTAATTTAATATTCAAAATTAAATGAAATGGACTACGACATTGCGTTCGTCTCAGAATTCTCGTCAAAATAGACACCTAGTTTGCATAAAACGAACAATGTATGAAGAAGTTATTAAGGTTTGAAGTTTGACTACGCATAAGAAGAATATATATGAATAAAATAAGTCTAGAAATTCAAAATAGTTCAAAATCACATAAAACAGAGGACTGGGGAAATTACCGCCCAGAGGTGTCGACCCTTGGGTCGACCCCATAACGGGGAAGTCGATCCATGTGAAACACCCCAAATCCATTAATGTCACTCACAAAGGGAATGTATTAACTTTAGTGAAGAATTATAGTTAAAAGATGCAGATAAATTACAAGACAGACAAATAAAGCAGAGGAAAACAAAGTCATTGTATAAGCAACGTTGTTCAATCAAGCTTTTACAACAATTTACTCGATCATATTTAAAGTACTACATAAAACTTCTATCCTGATTCAAGTTAAAGTACTACATAAAACATAGCAAAGTAGCATAAGTCCCCAAATTAAAGTGCAAACACAGCCATAACCAAAGATAAGAGGATCCTAGCAATACATCAAAGAATCTTCAAGTTTGGAAAGAGAAATGGTCCAAACTAAGCTGAGCTATTCCCTCCCTGACTACCTGGGGGAGTAACGGAAGAAAAGAAGACAAAAGACGGGTCAGGCATAAAGCCTGGTAAGTCCAGTGATTTCCAGTATGTAAACAGGTAAAAATAACATGACATGAATAAACTGAATATAAGACAATACCATGATAATAAGGAGAACAAGATAAGATTAGCATAAGATATGATATGGCAAGATATAATGAATGCGCTTCTACTCTTTGTCTGCTTCGCTACTATCCAGATATTCTGATTTCTAAATCTCCGCACCACCAAACTAGTGTCCCAACTAGTAACCTGTATAAAATGATAATGTGATCTCAATCCCCGCAGTTGTGGTTGCCTTTAGATGTACATCTATTATGAGGATCCTACCTCTATCTGCCTAATCTCCATGGACATGTTAAATGTACCCTTACTACCCTATTGATCGGCTTCCTAGTTGTGTTCGTTTATTACTTGTGTCATCTGACCCCGCTTGTATGTATTCATTACTTGTGTCATTCGACCCTGCTTCTATGTATTCATTACTAGTGTTATTCGGCCCCGCTTGTATTTGCTCATTACTTGTGTCATTCGACCCCGCTTGTATGTAGATACCTGTGCTGGCTCCATCATGGGGTGTATCAATTCCCATGATGGCAACCGGACATGATTCAAGATGCACAGTGTATACTACTGATGCCCAATGCCTTTTTTTTTCACTCCGGAGCACGTGCATGCCCATACTCTGTCGGAACATACGCTGCTGCACCAACTACTGCAATTTTGACCGCTTATAATCAGCCCAGTAATCGTGCCCCACCCTGCCTAGCTCAGGGTACCATTATACATCAAAGTGGGTTACTACTGAAATGAGTCCCCATTACTAGGGTTTCCTAATCAATATATTATAATGGTTAAGTGTTCTAAATTTAACTTAACCCCACCCATTTGCTTAATTAAAATGTTGTACTGGTTAAGTGTTGCCTATTCATATGTTACTTAACCTTCTCACTGAATTTATGCAAGTTTATTCAACGGTTAAATTTGTGGGCCTATATATACTAATATTACCCACTTATCCAAGATTTTCTTAACCCTTCCCCTTATCAAGTCCATATGTATTATTGGTTAAGCTTGCCTTAACCCTATCCACTTTGTTCATATAATATTGGTTAAGTTGTCTTCTTGTCCATGTTAACTTAACCCACCCACCTAACCTGTCATATTGGTTAAGTATTTCTTATTAACTTAACCATATTCATTCTTCTTGTTGTATTGGTTAAGTGTTTCCTATTAACTTAACCTTATTCATTCATCATGTTATATTAGTTAAGTGTTTCCCCTTAACTTAACCCCACTCATTCATCATGTTATGTTTGTTAACTTAACCCTACTCATTCATCGTGTTGAATTTGGTTAAGTTTTTCCTATTAACTTAACCCTGTTCATTAGCATTAATTCATTCCAAAATGCCTTAACCTCTCACATTAGAACTGTTTTTTGCGGTTGCTGGATGTGCCGGGCGGTTCCGAGCAGACTTCTACCGCAAACTCATTCTAACCTCAGGTTTTGAGCTTTATGCGCTAACCTCTCACATTAGACCTGTTGTTGTGGTTTCTTGATGCGCCGGGCGGTTCCGGGCAGACTTACACTGCAACTCAATCTAACCTCGGGTTAATCATGTTCATCTTTTATCTAATTTACCTATTTACAATACATGTCCATGTGTAAATTTAATATGCTAATTATCCTAAATTTTCAAAACTAGTCATGTTCCAATTCTCAGGTTATGTCCAACAAAGCCAAATACAAGTTATGGCCCACAAATTCAATTACAAGTTATTACTCAAAATAGGTTACACCCAATCTTCCCAAACTTGCAATAATAGTCATACCCCCAAAATCACAATATACATTATGCTTGGCGTCCCAATCAATAGTTATGCCCAATCTAGTTTTAATATTCCAATTTACAGTTTACGCCCAACCTAGATTTAATATTTCATTTTACCCCAAGTTCGCAACAATAACAATTATTCCCCAAATCACAAGTTACAAATTATGTTCCACTATTAGCAATTAGATAATTCCCCAATATCCCTGCATTCCAACAGCACGTATAATAAGAATTCAGTCTAGACTCTAGGCTAATCTAGATTCATAAACTAAAGGGGGAAGAAAGAAGGAACATAAATGAGAGTAGGCATAAAAACTGGCATCATAATGATAGATTTGTCAAATATAACATTATGGACCTAAGAGGATTACAGATCCGTTAGAATTGAGGTAAAACAAACATAGAATTGAAATAAACTAATAGAAATAACCTCATAGACATATAAATCTGATATGAATAACATTATGAACTTAAAAGGATTATATATATGATGTTCAACAAAGATAGGTATGATTGAATCGATATAACAACTTCTTAGGCATGTAAAATCATAGATTCAATAGAAAGATAGGGATAAATCTGAAAAGATTGTCTTATCATCAAGCATGGACTTAGATTCATTTTATTACATACCAAGATTACTATTAGTTGTTTAAATCTAAAAATAGCATGAACTTACAGAAAAAGAACTGATCTTGTTTTCTGGGATCGGATTTCTAAATTTGTTAAGCTTAACCTTTGATGTATACTTTTGATTTGAAGTTCTTCTAATTTATTTCTAGTTTGGAGAAGATGGAGACTAGGCTAGCTTAGGGATGGACAACATGACGGCTTCATAGAATGAGATTGTGAGGTTTTGGGTTAAGATTTGATGTGTTTATATAGGAGTATGAGACCATTCAGAGCCTTTAGACCAACCTATTATCCATCAAGCCATCCAGTCCCAGAAAATTCGTCATCATTCCAATCAAGTAACGACACATCATCCCTAGTCTATAAAAATACGTCACTGGATCTGGATCAAAAAGGGTCGACTCCCTACAGGGGGGTCGACACCCCCTATAGGGTGGTCGACACCTATGTCGACTACTACTGGGGGGTCGACACCTCTGAGCAGGAAATTTCCAGCTCAACCTGCTCTGATCGAATTTCGAATTAACTTTTAATTATTATTTTAATTTAATTTTTGTTTAAACTTGAAATCTTCTGAACTTCATAACTTCTTCATACGGAGCCCGATTTACACAAAATTGGACTCTATCTCAACTAGAATTCCGAGATGAACACAACAGCGTTACCCGTTTCACCTAATTTTCTTTTAAAAATTAAGTGTTCTTAAATTTGTTAATTTAATATTAATAGAAAATACGGGGTGTTACATTCTTCTCTCCTTAAAGGATTTCGTCCCCAAAATCTCTAAGTTAAGAAAAATGTATCCTAACATCCAACATCTATCTACTAAACCATCAATCAAAGGCATCCATTGTCCTTAAAAAAATTCCTAATGCTTTCATGATCATATGCATAGTGTGTGTATATGTCCTTATGCAAAATCAGGAAGTCTGCTGATTCAATTGACCTCCTTAGTGCGAATAATGTCGGTGCTATGAGTCCACCATGTATGCAACTATTCCTAATCGTACTTTGTAACTTTTACATGAGTGCACAATCATTCATAGAAATGCAATGTCCACATGAGAACACATCAAGTTTCAATCCATAAATAAATACATATATACATATGCAATTTGAAAGTGACTGAGCCAATCTAGTACCTAATGTGTGTGTATATGCATCCATGAGCAACCACTAGCGACCACTTGCAACCATTTGCAACCATCAATCATAACATGTTTCAAATACATGTTTACATTCATTAGTTTCTACCTAAGGATCAAGAATATGACCGAGGAGATATACTTAAAAGATAGATACAAGCATGTATAAACATATGGAAAAAGAGGTGAAGGATGTAACCTAAAAAAGAAAAGGGTAGGATGCGCGTATCTTGCCTTCAGTCTCCCAAGTCGTGTCTTCTTCAGCGTCACCCTATTGTACTTTAACTAGCTTGACCTCACGATTTCGAACCTTCTTGACCTCCATTTCCAAAACTCACTAGTAAAGATAGGATCTCGATCATTTACTATGCTAGAGGGTATCCCATGTAGTCGGATTTTCTTTCCAAGATAAACAGATGTTAACCATGATACAAAGTGTATATACTAAGATGATTAGAGGTCTCTCCTCTACTTAGCTTATCCATCATGTCGTAAATCTGAGGGTCTTCATATTACGCCGCTCCTATCCGATCAAAAAGCGTAGGCCGCTCTTCTAGCGATGCTAACAAACCATGTACAAACTTGACTGAGGGTCTAAAGCTAAAGGATGCTATGTACTTCAAACTTTACCCCTCTTAAGGTCAGTCTCTTTCTGCTTAGGGCACCTTCCGCAACAGTAACCTTGCTAGGGGTATAAGCAATCTCAAGGTCGTATGAGGCAAGAATTCCATCTCTTGTTGTTGCCTCAATTTCTAATCTTTTGCGAGAATGAATATTTTAAGGACTTATGATCCGTAATATAGTTCAAACTTTCTCTCTTAAAAGATAATGATGGCATGACTTAAGAGCGAACACTATAATAGCTAATTCTAAGTCGTGGGTAGGATAGTCTTTCTCATGTACTTTCAGCTATCTTATTCCATAACTAACTACACTCTCCTATAGTATTAAAACAACACCTAAACCTATCCCGCACGCATCCGTATAAACTATAACGTCTTGTTCCCTTCGGGCAATGTCAAGACTTGAGTTGTCATCTAGGTTCTCTTCAGTCATTGGAAAGCAACATCATTGCCCAGACTGGGGTTGTCATCAAGGTTCTCTTCAGTCATTGGAAAGCAACATCACAAATCAAATCCTAAGCAAAAGTTAGATTATTCTTCATCAATTTAGTAGGTGGGGCTAATACCTTCACAAAGTCCTTAATTAACTTCTATACCAGCCCCCTAATCCAAGAAAACTTCTTACTCCCGTTGCATTCCTTGGGACCTTCAAATCCTGCACCGCAACTACTTTTGCGGGATCTACTGTTATCCCTTCCTTGGATATCACATGTCTTAGAAACCTTACTTCTTCTCTCCAAAAATGATATTTGGAGAACCAGGCCTTAAGCTGATGCTCTTTGGAGGGTATCCTAGATTTCCCTTAGATACAAAGCATGTTCTTCCCCATTCTTAGAGAGAACCAAAATATCATCTATGCACAAGCGAAGTGAACCATCCGCCTTTGTAGCGAAAACAACTGGAGCACCCCATTCAGAAATACTTCGCCTTATGAACGCTTTCTCAAGTAACTCTTTTACTTGTTTACTGAGCCCTTCCTTTCCATTGGAGTCATGTGTCGTATAGGTAATGCAACTGGCTTTGCATTGTCAACTATATATATGCGGAAGTCTATCTCGCTTTTTAGGAGACAAACCCCTAACCTAATCAAAAACATCTACGTACTCATGGGCTACTCTAATGGATCGTAAATCGTCGATAGATGCATCAATTGATTCTAGGTAGCTAAGACAAACTAGGATCACACGAAATCTCGAGGGTATTCCCGAGGCAAGTCAAAAGTCTAACTACCCTCCTTTCATAATTACTAGCTAACCAATCCATGCCTAGAATCAACCCATAGCCCATGAAACCAAAAACATATGCATTACACTTAAACTCAATACTTAATATAGCTATTCTCAAGTCCTTACAAACCAAAGATAAATGAGTCGAACCACCAATTGGATTTGAAACAATAATGGGATCTTCTACTATACAAGTACTAAGGCGCAGAGACTCAACTATGGAAGCAGATATAACCAAATGTGAAGCGCTAAAATCAATAAGAGTACTAACGGGATGATCAATAAGAAAAACTAAGCCTTTTCAACAGAAACCTTACTATCTCTCTCTCAGGTACGCTGGTGGTGAGAGCATGCACTTGCCCTCCTAAAAATTCTATCATTTGTTCTTGCCCTTAATTATATGACATGTTATACCATAATAATGACACTTCCTCCTATCTTAGGTTTTACTATTATTTCCTCCCTTGTGAACCAAGTCCATATCCATGAGTTTCTCATCCTCGGGTTTTTCTCCCTAGCCAAACTCCCTTATTCTCATCTATACCATCCTTGTGTAACATGTTGACAAGTCTCTCGAAAGCTTCCTCCATCGCACAGAAAACCCTACGAAGCTTGAAAGAAAATTAGTCGTAGGTGAAACTACTGCAGCTATATATGAAAGTTGAGCACTTCTTCGTCCTTTAACAGGTGTCGTAGTCTCACTATGCCTACGGAACCATGACGCGATGAGGTTACCTCCCAAAAAGCCAGGAGCCCTGGAGACTCAAGAAAGAAGGAAAAAAGGATTCAAACAGAGGATCAAAAGTTAGTGCATATGGCTTTGGGGAATATGCCTTTAAAACAAAAGTTATCTTCTGGAAATACTTCATTTAAAATTGTTTTGAAAATAAAATTTTGAATCTTTTATCTGATCTGGTAACCTTCAGCTCTGATAACAAGTGAAACACCCCACCTACGTTAATGTCACTCACAAAGAGAATGCATTAACTTTAGTGAAGCGTTATAGGTAAAAGATGCAGATAAATTACAAGATAGACAAGTAAAGAAGAGGAATACAAAGTCATTTTATAAGCAACGTAGTTCAGTCAAACTTTTACATCAATTTACTCAATCATACTTAAAAGTACTACATAAAACTTCTGTCTTTATTCAAAAACTACGAAGTATATAAGAAGCATAAAACATAGCAAAGTAGCATAAGTACCCAAATTAAAGTGCAAATACAGCCATAACCAAAGATAAGAGGATCCAAGCAACACATCAAAGAATCTTCAAGCTTGGAAAGAGAAACGGTCCAAACTAAGCTGAGCTATTCCCTTCCTGACTACTTGGATTAGAAACGAAAGAAAAGAAGACAAAAGAAAATGTGTCAGACATAAATCCTGGTAAGTCCAGTGATTTTCAGTATGTAAATAGGTAAAAGTAACATGACATGAATAAACTGAATACAAGACAATACCGTGATAACGGGTAGAAAAAGATAAGGTTAGCATAAGATATAATAAGGCAAGATAAACTGAATGCGCTTCTACTCTTTCTCTACTTCGTTACTATCCTATTATTCTGATTTCTAAATCTCTGCACCACCTAACTAGTGTCCCAACTAGTAACCTGTATAAAATGATAATGTGATCCCAATCCCCGCAGTTGTGGTAGCCTTCAGGTGTACATCTATTATGAGGATCCCACCTCTATCTGCCTAATTGCCATGGATATGTTAAATGTACCCTTACTACCCTATCGATCGGCCCCCTACTTGTGTTCATTTATTACTTGTGTCATCCAACCCCGCATGTATGTATTCATTACTTATGTCATTCAACCCCGCTTGTATGTATTCATTACTTGTGTCATTTAACCCCGCTTGTATGTATTCATTACTTGTGTCATTCTGCCCCGCTTGTATGTAGATACCTGTGTTGGACCTATCATGGGGTGTATCAATTCCCATGATGGCAACCAGACGCGATTCAAGATGCATAGTGTATCCTACTGATGCCCGGTGCCTGCTTTTTCCACTCCGGAGCACGTGCACGCCCATACCCATCGGAACCTACACTGCTGCACCACCCACCGCTATTTTGACCGCTTTTAATCAGCCTAGTAATCGTGCCCCATCCTGCCTAGCTCAGGGTACCATGATACGTCTATGTGGGTGACTGCCGAAATGGGTCCCCGTTACTAGGGTTTCCTAATAAACATGTTATAATGGTTAAGTGTTCTCAATTTAACTTAACCCAACCCATTTTCTTAATTAACATGTTGTACTGGTTAAGTGTTGCCTATTCATATGTTACTTAACCTTCTCGCTGAATTCACGCATGTTTATTCAATAGTTAAGTTTGTGGGCCTATATATACTAATATTACCCACTTACCCAAGATTTACTTAAACCTTCCCCTTATCAAGTCCATATGTATTATTGGTTAAGCTTGCCTTAACCCTATCCACTTTGTTCATATAATATTGGTTAAGTTGTCTTCTTGACCATGTTAACTTAACCCACCCAACTAACATGTCATATTGGTTAAGTGTTTCTTATTAACTTAACCCTGTTCATTCATCATGTTGTATTGGTTAAGTGTTTCCTATTAACTTAACCCAGTTCATTCATCATGTTATATTAGTTAAGTGTTTCCCTTTAACTTAACCCAACTCGTTCATCATGTTATGTTAGTAAACTTAACCCTACTCATTCATCATGTTGAATTTGGTTAAGTGTTTCCTATTAACTTAACCCTGGTCATTAACATTAATTCATTCCTTAATGCGTTAACCTCTCACATTAGAACTGTTGTTTGCGTTTGCTGGATGTGCTAGGCGGTTCCAGGCAGACTTCTACCGCAAACTCATTCTAACCTCAGATTTTGGGCTTTATGTGCTAACCTCTCACATTAGACCTGTTGTTGCGGTTGCTGGATGTGTCGGGCGGATACGGGAAGACTTACACTGCAACTCAATCTAGCCTTGGGTTAGGCATATTCATCTTTTATCCAATTTACCTATTTACCGTACATGTCCATGTCTAGATTTTATATGCTAATTATCCCAAATTTACAAAACTAGTCATGTTCCGATTCTCAAGTTATGTCCAACAAAGCCAATTGCAAGTTATGGCCTACAAATTCAATTACAAGTTATTACTCAAAATAGGTTACACCCAATCTTCCCAAATTTGCAATAATAGTCATGCCCCAAAATCACAATATACATTATTCTTGGCGTCCCAATCAATAGTTATGCCAAATCTAGTTTTAATATTCCAATTTACAGTTTACGTCCAACCTAGATTTAGTATTTCATTTTACATCAAGTTCGCAACAATAACAATTATGCCCCAAATCACAAGTTACAAATTATGTTCCACTATTACCAATTAGATTATTCCCCAATATCCCCGCATTCCAACTACACGTATAATAAGATTCAGTCT
Source organism: Allium sativum (assembly GCA_030737875.1). Taxonomy (NCBI): domain Eukaryota; kingdom Viridiplantae; phylum Streptophyta; class Magnoliopsida; order Asparagales; family Amaryllidaceae; genus Allium; species Allium sativum. The sequence continues at coordinate 355,202,287 of CM060910.1, forward strand.
AGATTCTAGGCTAATCTAGATTCATAAAATAAAGGGGGAAGAAAGAAGAAACATAAATGAGAGTAGGCATAAAAACAGGCATCATAATGATAGATCTGTCAAATATAACATTATGGACCTAAGAGGATTACAAATCCATCAGAATTGAGGTATAACAAAGATAGATCTGAAATAAACTGATAGAAATTACCTTGTAGACATATAAATCAGATATGAATAACATCATGAACCTAAAAGGATTATATATCCGATGTTTAACAAAGATAGGAATGGTTGAATCGATATAATAACTTCTTAGGCATGTAAAATCATAGATTCAATAGAAAGATAGGGATAAGTCTGAAAAGATTGTCTTATCATTAAGCGTGGACTTAGATTCATTTTATTACATGCCAAGATTACTATTAGGTGTTTAAATCTGAAAATAACATGAACTTACCGAAAAAGAACTGATCTTGTTTTCTGGGATCTGATTTTTGAAATTATTAAGCTTAACCTTTGATGTAGTCTTTTGATTTGAAGTTTGGATTTGATTTTCTAGTTTGGAGAAGATGGAGGCTAGGCTAGCTTAGGGATGGACAGCATGACGGCTTCATAGAATGAGATTGTGAGGTTTAGGGTTAAGATTTGATGTGTTTATATAGGAGTATGAGACCATTCAAAGACTTTAGATCAACCTAATATCCATCCAAGCCATCCAGTCCCAGAAAATTTGTCATCAGGCCAATCAGGTAACGACACATCAGCCCTAGGCTGAAAAAATTGGTCACTGGATCTGGATCAAAAATGGGTCGACTCCCTACAGGGGGTTGACACCTATGTCGACTCCTCTTGGGAGGGGGGGTTTGACACCTCTGAGCGGGAAATTTCCTGCTCATCCCGCTCAGACCGAATTTCGAATTTTGAACAGTTTTGACCTTTAATTATTATTTTAATTTAATTTCTGTTTAAACTTGAAATATTCTGAACTCCATAACTTCTTCATACGGAGCCCGATTTACGCAAATTCAGACTCTATCTCAAGCAAAAATCTGAGAAGAACGCAATGGCATAACCTGTTTCACCAAATTCTTCTTCTAAAAATTAAGTGTTCTTAAATTTGTTAAATTAATATTCATAGAAAATACGGGGTGTTACACCATGGGTCGACCCCATAAGGGGGGCGGGTTGACCCCCCTTATGGTAGATCTGGGTAGATTAGGATTTCTAAACAACTATATATGTGACCCCATTTCTCTTGTTACTCCGCACCAAAAACAGTGGAGGACTAGATGTTGCCTTTGCCCAGATTGAATCAAGCCTTTTTCTTCTTCAGCAATCAAGTCATTCTAGTTTAGAGATTTGTGATTCGATATCTGCAATCTTTCTCCTATTTTTCTAGATCCGATCACAGTGAGTCTATGTTAATTTTAGATCTAAATAATTAAAAAGCTAGTCTTGACATGACTACAATTTGGATTTAAGCCTGTGACTGTTTGAATCACATCAGATCTGATATAACCTTTGTATTTATATTATTCTGACATAACTATGAACTAGATCTAAACCTATACCTATTTATCCTGTCAGATCCGCCACTGTTTGTATATCTAATTCATTATTTAGACCACATCATGCCTTTTCCTACTATGTTTTGTAGGTAAATCAGATCTATTGTTAGTTGGATATCTAATTCATTGTTTAGATGTTATCATTCCTGTTTATTATATCTCAATTATGTTAGAATCAGTTCTGTTGTCACATGTTCATCAGATTTGTTCCTATATGCCTATCTTGTCATTATGCCGCTATATGTTTATGCCTATTTCTGCCATTATATTTCTGTTCCTATAAACCTATACCTTCGAGCCTAGGCATGCTGCTGAAATAAGAAAACACATTAAATTGGGAACGAGGGGAAAACGGTAAAATTGGGGCATAACTTGTAATTGGAAATTTGGGCATAACTTAAATGAAATATATGAAAATGAATTTGGGGCATATGGTTAATTACGAACATAACTTGAGAAAGAGGCATGAAAACCAATAATAACATTGGAATAATTGGTTAGTAATAGAAATACCTAGAATTATAATAATTGGAAACTGTAACTGTGCTTAGACACGAGGTTAGATTACACTTGTGGTGCAAGTCTGCCCGCCGACATATCCACTGACCACAAATGGTGAATCTAATGTGAGGGGTCTAAGTGCATAAACATGTGACGTGTTGAGATACAAGGTTAAGCCTGACTTATGGAAGAAGTCTGCCCAGAACCGACCGGCATATCCAGCCTCCACAAGTGGTAGGCTTAATGTGGGAGGTCTAGCACATTATAATTATAAATGAGTATGGTAATGAATTGAAATACTTAACTTGGTTGAATCCATAGAGAATGTATGAACATGTTAAACTTGAGTAGGTTTTAAGTAAACTAGTTTGAAACAGTGGGTTGGTGGGTAATATTTATATATAGGCCCACAAACTTAACTTATGGGGTTATGCAATCTTTTACTCTGGTAAGGCATAACCTGTGGAAAACCTAGTAGGGTTGAAAGCGTAGGGGAAAGCTTGTATCATCTTGTGTGTGGGACCCGTTTCAGTCAGTAACCCATATATAGGTATCAAAGGAGTACTCCGAACTAGGTCAGGGTCGAGGCATGCTTTCGGGGCTGATTGTAAGAGATCCGAAAGTGGGGGACGGTGTGGGCGACGCATTCCGATGGGGTCATGTGCATGCATGGGTTTGGCAGAGGAGGTTTAGACATTGTGACACCTATAGATATGGTTGTGCACATCTTGAAATCGAAGGGTTTCCACTTTAGGTAGTGATACATCATACTGTGGGGCTAGCACATGGTATCTACGGAGTAGGGAGCCGATCGATTAGGGTAGTAATTAGGGTACATCTAGACTCTGGTACGTTTAGGAGCCCGTTATTATCCTCAAAGATAACTTCGGTATGTTGGGCTGCCTGTTGATTATATGGGATTAAAATTTCTCACTAGAAGTATGCCTAAGTCTACCATCATATAGTTTTTAGGATCATCTCAATCTAATTATACTAGTATTGATGCAGACAGAGAGAAAGAGAAAGTATTATAGAAGCTCATTATACTCTATCATGTTTATCAAGTTTACGTTTCCATATTGTTATCTCTCTTATCCACTTTAAATGTATGTCATGATAATTTTACTTACTTATATGCTGAAAGTAACTGGAAACGCCAGACTTTATGTCTGACACATTTTGTTTCCTCTTCTTTCTCTTTCATTTTCCCCCTGGTTCTCACGGTGGGAATACTCAACCTTAATCAGGATTCTTCTTTCATCTTGCTTGGAGCTGCTTAGATGTACTACTTGATTTCATGTTGCTCTACTTTGGCTATGTTTTGGGGATTATGCTTCTTTTATTATTGTACTCTGATGTTTTAAGTACGAGACCACAATTTTAATGATGTACCGGGTTTTATGTTTTTCATACATATGATGTAAATGTAGGATTTAAATTAACCCTAGAGGGTGGGGGAGGGGTGAATAGGGTTTATTGTAGTTTTTGCTGAATAATTAAATAATATCAATCACATATAATAATCAGAGTAAATGCGGAAAATAAATAACACACAGATATACCCAGCTTTGGCAAAACCATGCCTACTGCTGCATTCCCCAAGGTTTCTACTAGGTATTAGACAACAATTATAATGCTAACAACACCCGTAAACTCGCGACAATTCCTAGCCTATTTGTCCTAACCATATGCTCAAAACTTATCCCCAGTTTCTACTAGGAGCTACACAAAAAGGACTCACAATCTCGCTCTAGTTGCACTAATCCTACGCTCAAAACCCTGCAGTGATTTCTGTCCTCGAAATCTGATTTCCTCGAATTACAAAACCCTGTAATTCGTCTCCCTAGTTTTAGAGACAAACTAGGAAACCACCTAGATTTTACAGACTCTAGAAACTGTTCAGAATGATTACAAAGAAAAATAATACAAGATGAATAAAAATTAAACAAGAAAACCCTAGTTTTAAAAAGGAAATCCCTTTTCTTAATATTAGCTTGGTCAACCACCTCAAAGTGGTGCACCCTTCATTTCATTTGCCCCGATCTATTTGCTTTGTAAAAATGGCAGCTACTTGATTAGAGAAAACTATGGTTTTCCATGATGGCTTCAGCTCCAATTGACGTTGATTGATGAAGTGATTCTCTGATGCTCGAGTTCATGTTGCTCTATCATGGTTTGATTATGCCTCTTTGTCTAGCGATCGAAACCCTAAAAAATATATGAGTTATTCGATTTTCTCCTGAATTATTTGAATTGATCGTGTTGGATTTTGATGATCAATTGCCAGTGATGACGGGTGTAATTTATAGGATTAAAATCCATAAATATTGTGCTCTGATTTCTTATTAGATTTGGGTCTTTGATATATGTGTGTATTCTGGAATTTGATTGAGTCTTGAATTTCTGGAAAATTCCTTTCTCCTGAGAATAGTTCGGCAATTTGAATTAATCCCTTAGTTTTTGGAACGTCGAATTTCTTTTCCCTTTGATATTTTCAAAATGATTTTAACCTCATATTGTTTCAATATCCTGCTACCTTGGTTAACTGGTTCATAAAAATGAATAGAAACTGCCTTGATCTTGTTAAGAACTGATGAACACTTGAATTTGCCATTGATTGGATTTGAACTGATGCTCCTTTGAGCAGAACTGATATAATACTTGATCATGTCTTGTACATTACTGTTTTTACACTCCCATTTTGTTGCTGTATATACACATTTGGTTGTGCCTTGGTTTTTGCTCGAACATGATACTGCACTTGTAATTTTTGCATTCAGTATGCTTGTGATATTGAACCGCTTAAGAACAGATACTCCATATTTATTTGTTTCGGCTTTGAACTGGTCCACGACTACTTGACATGCTATTTGTACAAGTTCATCTCGACTATTTCTTGACATCATGTTGGTTTTTGTTCGACCTAGTATTCACTTGTAACTGTACTACCTTGGAAATACATGCATTTGTCACCTTATGTTGCTGTAGTACTACAGTATTGTTGTGATCATTGCAAACTTCCTTGTCACCTTACTGGTTTCACTATGTCTCATTGATCATTTTTGCTCCACCATGCATTAGTCTTTGAACTGCTGTAGCCTTCACCAATTTCCCATTCTGATTTGACTTGAGCAATTTTGGGTATTCTTGAAACTGGACATATATATATACACATGTGTATATGTATATGTATGTATGTATTTATGTATGTATTTCCTTGCAGTTTGCACACCCATGTAGTTGCTTGAGTTAAATCATGTTAATGCTGGGTTGAAATCCCTTGAGCTTCATCTTGAATTTGAGCTGCTTGTGTAATTGCTTCTAATATGTTGTGTACATTTGGCATGAATGCTTCACCACTGTCTCTTGAAGTATATACATTTGTAGTCGAGTTTCCTCTATTGTTGTAGTACATACACACTATATTGTTGGCCAGTAATCTGCCTCGACTATAAGTTGCATCCACATGTGTGGACTTTGCTCGAACCATGTAGTTATTCCATGAATTATTTGTCCATGAACCATGTAACATGCCTGAACCATTGCTTGTACATTTGTACATGCATGTATTTGTTCATTTGTAGTATATTGGATCGAGATTGTGCATTGATTTGAGTTGGTCCATGTGGCTGCTCCTCAATTGCTATCCTGCATTTTGATTGGCGAGGCAGTACATGCGTGTATATTTATACACGTGTGTACATGTACCCATTCGGAATAATATTCCGGTCCTCGCATATCGAGGTGAGCCAGAAAAATGATGAGAAACACACCGAAATTCTAAGGCAAATAAAAATTAAAATAAATTTATATTTTCTTGTATTTAGTTTTATTTCTTTTTGCAATGTACTATGTGTGTTTTTCTATATGCGACATGTATGCAGATGGTTGCTGATCTGACTGTGAAGTGTAGTGATAACAAAAGGCAGAAGACAAGTATCGAGCCAGTGAGTGTACGCAACAGTGTTATCAAATGTATATGAGTATGTAAATTGTATATGAGTGAACGAGTGTAACTGTAGTAGTACAATTTCACGTAATATATTATAACTGTGAATATATAATAGTGGAGTTAGAATGTTGTACTATTTCAGACTTTGAAACAAAATATTTAATTGAATTAATATACTATGAATATAATCAATTGCGTATAATAGTATATTATTAAATAAATATTTATTTCTGCAAAATGAAATATAAAATAGTATAATTACAAGCACATTTAAATAGTATTATATGTTTGTTATCATCAAACAAAAATTATACAACACATTGTTGTACCCAACAATGTCCCTCTTTTGATGATGACAAACATATACAAGATTTTGAACGTGTTAAATGTGTTTGAACGTGAAATATATTACTCCCCCTATTTGCATGCTCCCCCTATAACTGAACTCCCCTATATATATGGAAAATATAAATAATGAAATTTAATTGGCCATTCTCCCTCTAGATATTTACTTTCCAATCTTAAAATATTCTTGAATTAAATACTCAACAATCAAAATGTTGACCATTCTCCCCCCTTTTATTATCATCAAAAGGATAATAGTAATTGAAACAGTGATGAATATAGACTAGAAATATAAATTCAAATCAAGAGGGGAAATACATATCGTGAATCTCATTTATCAAACAAAAATCACAATATTTTTCAAATCAGAAGCAAATTTCACTTTTTAGAATGATGGATTTATGATTGATTTAATATAAATAAGAAGAGTTTTTAAGATTCAAATATAGGATTAAAAATTTCATAATTTTCAAATAAATTTCAAATTTAAGCAAAAAATAATTTAAGAATTATTTAAGCACTTTCTAACCAAGCATAGCCCAAAGGTCTTTTAAATGGGTTAGTAGTAACTTAACTTTATCTTCTCTAATGAGTTCCATCCATGCACAGCCCAAAGGTCTTTTAAGTGAGACTAGAAGCACATAGAGATTAAGGTAATTCACACACACATAACCGCGACGACTTTTAAATAGGAGTGAATACCAAAGATAAATAATATAATATATATTTTTCTTTTTTATTTCCAAGATATTTTTCTTTCAAAAAATAATTAGAACTCTCTAAATTAAATAAAACCATGATGCACAGAAATATGGCAGATATAGAAAATGGTCGTGAAATAAGCTCTAATTCAAAGATATTATAAAATATGTCCAATCATCATGAGATTTTAAAATAACATCTCTTCTAGTTATGAATTATACCATAGTCACAGCTCATCACAACTTCATAAATCTATTAATAATTTTGACGAGTTCCAAAAATGGTTCAAATCGATCAATAATTTCAACTTTTGAATAAATAATCAAAAATAATTTTAAATTGAAAATATAAATTTCAAGCGGGGTTTTTGAAATATCAATGCAATTTGAAAATTAGTTTCAAAAATCAATTAGTAGAATGTGAAATTATCTAATATTTCTAAATCTGATTGATCCTAGACAATTTTAAAACTATTTGTATATGAAATTCAAATTGCCTATGGAATTTAAGGATATTGTAACACCCTGAATTTTTGAATAATCGAATCAACTAAATTAAAGAATAATTAATCTTAGATGTGAGAAATAAGGGAAACGGGTTGAGCCATTGTGTTCGTCTCGGAATTCTTGTTGAGATAGAGTCCGAGTTTGCGTAAATTGGATTCCGTATAAAAAAGATATCTTTAAATTAAATATTGCAGCAAAACATGAAGAAAAAAAAAAGAATGAGAAAAGAATAAATATTTAGCATTGTTCTAAGGTTTGTAAGTAAAAGACTTAGTAGCTCATTTGGTTGGAACACGTGACTTGCATACAAGGAGTACAGAGTTCGATCCCCGCCGGCCCCATATTTTTGTTTTAGGGGAATGGCTTAGTGTGAACACAGTTCAAAAAGTGGTTTAGTGTGAAAATGGGTAATTGGGAAGATAGATAATATATATATATATATATATACATATATATATGACGTGTACGCATCATGTGGCGTACGTGGCGCATTTTTGGTTGTCAATGATTGTTTTTTTATGTGGCCTTCTTTGATTGGCTTTTATGACAAATTAAAGGTAAGAAAGATTTATGCATGTATAAATGGATATTTGTATATGGGTAATTAATGTATACGGTAAAAGGGAGAATATGTAATTAACAATAATAGATTTATAATTTACATATAAATATGAAGGATAAACGTGAAAATTACATGGCATAGATTGGTTCATGAAATGGTATGTTTATTATACCATTAATTGTGAGCATAATTAAAAATATAGTTATGGCATAATTAAAATGGGAATAATTTACATATGGAATTTGTCATAAATAAGAAATATGTAAATTATAGAAAAAAAATGAACATTTAATACACTGTGCTGAGTGATTAGGGCTGAGGTGTCACCCTATCTTGTTTGGATGGTTCAGGTTGCTTCTAGGTTGATCGGATGGCCTAAATTAATCCTAAACTCTATAAAAACACCTCTAGACTCAGACCCTAAAATCAAAACAAAATTAGATTCATGGCCTCCATGCCGTCACCTAGCAACACAACATAGCCGCCACTAATTAGACAGGAAGAAAGCTAGTCTAAATCAATCCTTTTCAACTTTAACAACGAATCTTCTTCAAAGGAAAGCTATTACAACTTCAGAACTCAGAATTCAGAATTCAAGACCTTCTCTGAATTGTGAGTTCGATAATTTTAATAAAATAATTAGCAAATTAATTGGATTTAGTTATGATGTGGATTATTTGGATATGATGTGAATTATTGACCACATATTATTATTCATGTAGTAAAATTGTGATGTTTATAATGTAAATTCTATGATGCTATCTTGCAAAGTTGTGATCATCTATGTTGTAATTTTATGATTGGCTTATGTATAATCAAATCACCATGTTGTTCATATGTTAGTTTGGGTATATTGATTCATATGATAAATCATAAGTATGTATGCAAGTCTAGATTTTTTTATTAAGACATGAATCATATGCAAGTTGGGGAAAATTATATGTATAACCTTATATGCTTCATGGAATCTATTTTAGATCTAAAGTTAGGCTATGACATGTGTGATTTATATGCCAAATTCTACATGCTAGTTTACATGTTTAGATGTAAGTTTATACCATTGTTATGTTGCATAAATCACATATGCAAGCGTATATGAATACATGTGTTTGAAATTGAATCATGTTATGCAAGTTTGTAGTTACTGCCTATGCAAGTTTACACCTTTAGATGTAGATCTGTGACATACATGATTTATGCAAGTTTGTGACCATTATCTAAACAAGTTCACACCTTTAGATTTGAATTTATGACATATGTAATTTTATGCAAGTTGTAACTTTGGCCTATGCAAGTTTTAGATGTAGAACATCATTCACACATGCAAGTTCACCCCTTATGTTTAGATCTAGTTTTAATTATATGTATGTTGTGATGTTTTCTCTTTATTCCATGAGTTAGACGATTCGAGTCTAACGTATATTTTACGTTAAACGAACGAATGTACAATATGGGGTAAAGGGGATAATATTAAAAGATTTAATTAGCATAAATACCTTAAAAGACATAAAATAAATTTGTGATGAAAATTGGTATGATTTTACATACCATAAATGGATGGACATAATTGAGTCAATTATGGACATCGTTAAATTTGGAATTGATTGATAAATTGAATAGGGAAAGTAATTCAAATTAGGGAATGATTAATTAGGAGTAATTAATCGTCTAAGACACGAGGTTAGGCTCTTTTGTGGTGTAAGACTGCCCGGACCCGCCCGAAAAATCCAGCTGCCACAAATGCTAGTCTAATGTCAGAGGTCTTAGGCATAAATTAAATATGTAACAATTGTAAAGAAACGAGGTTAGGCTCATTTGTGGTGTAAGACTGCCCGAACCCGCCCGGCAAATCCAGCTGACACAAATGCCAGTCTAATGTGACAGGTCTTTATGAGGTTACGGTCTTATTGAATTAAGAAACACTTAACCAGATAAACATGTAGTGGGACATGAGTGGGTTAAGTGGGTGCCTTGAGTGGCATGTGGAATCTAGTGGGTGCCTTGGGTGGCATTTGAAATACGATTAGAAATACTTAACCAAAATTGAAACATGTAATTGAAACATGAATAAGAAGTGGGTTAAGTGAGAAATACTAGAGGGGACCAAGCTTAGGTGGATAGCTTATGTCAAGTCATGGGGGCCCATTTCAACCAGTAACCCATATGTATTTTTGTGGGCTCGACCCAAGTCGAGGACGGGACATGCATAGTGGGCTTAACTGTAAGAGGCCAAACCGGATTAGCGGTGGCAACGCAAGTCCAATGGGTTCATATGCGGGTGTGGACACGGGCTGGTAGGTAAGACGTTGTTGCATCGTGTAGGTATAAGCCGTGCATCTCTGGTAGTATTGGGTTGCCACTTTGGGGAGTGATACACCCCACTATGGGACCAGAATGGGTATCTACGAGTTAGGGAGCCGATCGAATGGGGAAGGTAGTGGGTACGACTAGTGGAGATAGGAGCAGGCGGCACCTATGACAGCAGCTAGGAGTATAGCTACCATATTATGAATATTGTAATTAGAATGGGGAGGGTAGTGGGCACCACTAGTGGAGATAGGAGCAGGCGGCACCTATGACAGCAGCTAGGGGTACACGAAACTACCATTATTATTACCACTTATGTTCAGTAGGCAGGACCAACCTTGGGGTGACTAGTGGTGGTGGTGCAGTATAGCAATTATCTCATAGTATTGGTGTAGTTTAGTAATTATCTTACAATGGGTTAGGTGTGCTTTAACGATATCGTTGTTCATACTTTTTCCTTGTTTACTCCGCCATACTCAATGGTTCATGGTCGTTTCCTTATTTTCCAACTTATGCCTTAGCCTAGTTACTTTGGTGATTATATTGTTAAAGTTATCGCACTCGCCAGACTTTATGTCTGACCCCCCACTACAACAAAAACACCATATTACAACTTTAATTTTACAACGGTGGTAAAATCACTATTGTAATAAATGTTTTTTACAACTGTTATTTTCCGAAAGTTGTAATAAACATGTTTTTAACAACTGTGATTTCCTAAAAGTTGCAATAAACATATTTCTAACAACTTTTCTTTTGTGACAGTTGTAATAAATGCTCATTACAACTTTTCACTCTTACCTGTTGTAATAAGTGACAGTTTTAACAATTAACATTTTATAATTAGTAATTAGTATAATATTATTATTATTATTATTATTAATTTCTATTAAATAATCAATAATTAGTAAATAAATTTTAATAATTAATATTAATAATTAGTATATTAAATAATAAATTATCAATATTGTTAAATAATTAGTAATTAATTTTTAGTAATAAATAATTAAGAAATAATCATTAATATTAATAATTAAGAAGTAATATTTAATATTAGTAATTAATTTTGGTGATTAATAATTAAAACGGTTTTATTAGAAAATTTTACAAAATTATTTTCAGCATCTCTTTTTCCTACTAATTGTAATAGAGGCCTATTAAATATTAGTAATATCTAATATTTAATAATTAATAATATTAATATTTCAATAATAATTAATAAATGATAATAACCTTACAAATAAATAATAAATAATAATTACTATTAAATAATAAATACTTAATATTTTATAAATAGTAACTATTTTTTCATAATGATTGTTAAGTATTTAATAATGAGTAGTAATTAATAAATAGTAATTAGCTTATAATAATTACTATTAAATATTTAGTGATTCATAATATATACATGATATCTAAATTATAATAATTAATATTCAATTATAACTTAGATATAAAAATTGATATTAATTAGGAAATAATATTAAGCATTTAGTAAAATTTATTTTCAGAAATTGATACCATATTTGTTATAAATATTCACTTATTAATTATAACTTATAAAATCCAGTTTTTTATAAACGTTGGCAAGAAACATAGGCGGGCCCTCGCAGGAAAATTAGGGCTCCAAACTTACTCACGTGATATCACTCCCTCACGTATGCCCTCCTCGTATCCCCTTCCTTCAATAAAGTTTCGCCCAAAATCAAAATTAATTCCAAAATCGAAATCAATCCCAACCATAAATCCAAATAGACCCTCTTCCTCCCTCAATGAAGTTTCGCCTCAACAAACTGGAGCCGTTGTTTGCGAAGCGGAACAGAGCGCTGAAAGCAGATTCGTTCAGCGTTCAGAAGCTTTGAAATTGTTTGCGTAGAAGACTGATTCGGCGAATTAAATGGTCAATTCAGAGAAGATAGTCAGCAGTAAAAAAAATCTCTTTACCTGTTCTAGATCTAAACGATTTTTTATTTCCCTCAAATTCGCTTATATGGACTACGTATAAAGTCCTTTTCTTCTTCATCGTTCTTCCTTTGAGTTCAAGAATCAACATCCATCATTAAAACGAGGTAACTATTTATTATATCTTTTTATTTCTCTGATGTACGGGATTTTGGTGATTGAATGAATGTAGTCATTCGATTTAATTTGATGGTGATTTTTGGGAAATCCTTTATTAAGCAACCTAAACCAGCTCCATGGTCAAACGTATCAAATGTAACCAATAGTCCTTCTTCAGGGTATGTAGTTTTCGAATACTTTATTCATATTTGACCATAAGTTTTTAACTGCCGTCTGTAATCCAGATTGTTACCAAAATGACCTATATGCCTGTTCTTTTGTAACATCCTCAGTGTAGTCTAATACCATTGGTGTTTGAAAATAAACATTATATATAAAGTTACCCCTCCCCTTACAAGACTGGGGCTCTGAAGCGCCAATGCCTTCCAACAATTATTATTTTGTATTCTAGGTTTGTGCATAGGAAATGTTAATTTGTTGACATTGTCTTGTGCGAATATGGAAGTGTTACAGTATCATAGAAAGCTTAACTCCCTCAGAATTGGTCCTTCTAAAAGAATGTATGATGAGCGGACTCTATGTTCCTGTTAGGCTACTACACTAGCAGATTACAAGCCTACACTGCATTGGTAGGATAACAGTTTCATTGTCCAACAAAGTAGTCAGTGGTAACATATAAGTACACATAATGTGGCGTAGTACCCAGTTAATACCAGAATATAATTTATTCCGACACCCCTTAAAGATATATATTCATGACAATAGAAATACTCTCTTAACATGTTAAGATCACCATTTTATCAAGTCATGATTAACTGCACAATTTATTCCAGTAACGATTATAGAACAAATTTTCCAGTTTTGGCAAAATGAACCTAAAATAAATGCAGTATATCTACATGTCCAACGTGTATATGAATAAGCAAACAAATTGACCAAACCCAAATATGATAGCAAACAAAGAAAATCAATATGCAGCCATTAGTAAACCCATCCAGTTATACTTAGTAAAACCTAAAATTTACAAACTTGAACCCTGTACATTTCCGGTATTGACAGCGAAAATCATTTTTCCCCAATTTGATTTTTCCTTCCATAATCGCGTTGATGGCCCTCTCGACTGATCGACGGAACCTCGCCCTACCTCCTCCAGTCTCGAGTCTCCCCACTCTTCAGCAAAGCCATCGCCACTTCCAACGTAGGCACCACTCGAAATCCGCACCCAGTCCTTCCACCTTCTAGTCGCAAACTGCACCGTCGCCATTGCATAGAACCGCCGCTATCCACCAAGCGATCGTAAGTTTACTTACGATTAAATCTATTTCAAGTTTCCATGTCGGTTCACGCTGAACATAATCAGTTGTGATTTGTCCTATTTGTTTGCTTATCATCGTAGTTGGCTGCATTGTTTTGAGTCTCATTTTTTTTATGTTGTAGTGGTTCATTGGCAGTTGAAACTATATATATGCATGCTATTTGCACTTTGTTTTCATGGTCCTTGCTGTTTAAATTTTTGATACATAGTGTACCCTTAAAAACAGGTTTCAAGCTGAGAAACCTGGACTATTGGGATTTTGGCGTTAACCCTCACCTGCTCCATTTGCATGTTTAACTGGCACCATTCGGGTTGCATGTCAGACGACTTCGGCTACTCCATGGAAGCAGGTACGTTGATTGTGTATAACTCCCATTACCATGTATGCCTTAACCTGTTTACCCCATTTTGGAACATGTTGGCCTTTTTGATGTATATTAAATAGTCTGCTTATAGGTTAGCGTCGACCTGCAATACTGACTTTGGTGCCATTATATGAAAAAGAATGTATACACTTGAATACTTGAACATTGACCTGATCTCCATACTTGGGCTAAATTGGTTACTGTAGCACCTCCTTACATTTTGCTTGGCCTTACACCCTTGCATGCCACCCAGTTCGATTTATATATGTATCAAATTTGAACACTTAGTGCATGTGAACACTTCATGCATGCTGCGCATGCAAGTTGTATTTTTTTTGGCATTAACCATTTTGCTATACTTGCTTTGGTATCCAATAAATGTGGTGCTTCTATGATCATCTTGTTCCTTGTCACTATGTTGAGATGTTCCACCTTGAATATGCATATTTAGCTTAGGCAACAAAGTTAAAACTGTTTTAAAAAGTATATGTGGAAACAACTTTGCATGTAAAAATTTGGTGTCATGACAGGATTTCCCAATTCCATCCATTCAAATTTTTCCCTGAGTTGGAACTTAGAAACTAATTAACCACCCACGATTTATTTTGAAATTTCAAACATGATTCAGCGCATACAAACAAATTTCATGTTGGAAAAAATTGCAGACATAGTAGCTTATCCCATTATTGCCCAAAGATAAAGTTTGATGACTTTGGAATGCTTTTTGCATGGCAAAGGGATGTTAGCTTCATTTAACGCCATATTGTTCATTTTGAAAATGTTCTGCTATGATGTATTCATATCTCATGTTCTGTCAAAATTCCAATTTTGATCTTCCTACCTTTGTTTTCTAATATTTGAGTCTAGGTAATGTTTACGTAGACTTTGCAGTCTAATACTGATTATAGTTTAACCTCAAAACATCACAGTCTATAACAGATAAACAGGTGCCCTACATTTCAATTTTTTGATTTTTTTCTCGGCTAAGTTCCTCTTATGAGTTACCAGCATTTTCTTTTTCTTTTTCGGTATAACTTAGTGGTGCAACATTATATGTCTACTTATGTTTTGATCTATTAACAGAATTACTTCTGGCGGAGTTCAAAATTGCAGTCAGTTGAGGTATGCTTTCAGCAATCTTTTAACAGCTTCTAGTTTAAATGGTTTTGGTTACCCTAAGTAGATAATCAAAGGAGCTTGTCTACGTTAATGAAAATTATTGCATCAATATTTGTATTAGGTCATGCTTGTGCTTTAAATACGTGATACTGAAATTAAGTTTTGAAGAACAAGATAACATTCAGAAACCTCTCTTTGTCGTTTTTATCAAGTGGGAAGAGAAAGGATGGATCTAAATCATTAATAAATAGGTATGTGTTTGTTCTATAGATTTGTATTATTAATGTGAAGTTTTAAAAGCTATTAAACTTTAATTTTCTTTTTGCCTTTGTCCTTGTCCAGTAAATTTGGTCTGAACATCAACACTGGTTTGTGTTCTCCCACGTTTGGCAATGAGCTGAAGCAGTATCAAAATTAGAACTTTTGGCAAACATGACTGGTTGCTGAATTGGCATGGCCACTTTGTGAAATGCCCGCTTGGAACATGCGCAAGAAAATCAGAATTTGATGATTGGAATAGAGAGCTGTTGGCAGTCAAAAATCATCTTTGATTGATGCCATTGATCTTATGTAGCATGTTGAAGTGTTGGACTGTATGTATTGTGTTTTGTAAGCGTATTATGTAAAAAAATGATGAGAGTTTGAAAATATTAATAAATTGTTTTGGTTCATGTTTTAAGTTTGTTTGATATCTTATGTTTTGAAGATAATATGCTATGAAATGAATTCCTTTGTCAGTAATATGTATATAATTTGTGGGTATATTACAATTGTAAAATAATAATTATAATATATGACAACGGTTATAGAAAGTTGTAAATATTACAACAACGGTGCATAACAGTTGTAATAAAAGTTATTACAACAGTGGAAAAAAGTTGTAAAATATACATTTCACAACGGTGCCGCAACTGTGCAAAAAAGTTGTAAAAGGTTTTAGTCTATTACAACTTCTTAATAGACGACGGTGGCTCCAACGTTGTAAAAACTTTTTACAATGTTTTTGCACCGTTGTAATATGGTATATTTGTTGTAGTGCCCTTTGTTTCCTCCTCTTTTCTTCTCCCCCCCCCCTCCCCAGGTGATCAGGTTGGAACTAGCACCAGTGGAACTTGATTTTGGGCAATTGTGCCTCTTGCTTTTAGAAGATTGCTTGGATCGCTGAAGTAAAGTTCAGCCTCTCTTTTATTTATGGCTATTTTATATTGGGGGTTGTGTCTTTCAATTTATGTACTTTGATTTAGTCAAGATGGATATTATGTACGTGGCTCTGGTTTTGATGATGTAATCAAACATATGTATTTTTTGCTGCAATGAAATAAAGTTTTTAATTTTTCAAGTACTATTTATATCTGTCTTGTTGTTAAGTTTCTGTTCTATACTCACTTAGAACGCTCCATAGAAGTTAATGCTTTCCCTTTGTGAGTGACATTAATGGATATGGGGTTTTACAGATATCCAATAACTGATTTTTCAACTCATCGTCCAATCACCAATATATTCAAATGAATCAAATCAACTTCTTTTATCAGAGCAGCATAAAATCATTTTTAATGCAAGAGTCACAAGAGAATTTTTTAGTGTATCTTTACAAGCACAAGGGACAGTCAATGATTCAAATCAAAAGCAAATTATTTGAAATCACATTGGTAAAAAAATCAAAATTTTGTAATCCAAGAAATTCAGTAATCAACCATGAATGATTTCAAGATCAACATAATCAAGCAAAGAAAAAACATTGAAATTTTCACAACTAATCAATTATAGCATTCAAGTAATATGCTGAGTTAAGTGCAGTTTTTCAATATTATTCAAGATGAATTAGAAGAAACTCGAATCAGCAAAAATGTGTGAAATTTCATTATCTTTTCATAAAATTACAAATTTTGAAATTCCAACTAACAGTGATCAAAATATGCTCAAAATATTATGATAGTGTCAATAGAAAATTAGCATAAAAATAAAAACAAGAGTTTAGAGATCGTACTTGAGTTACCATTATTGATGTGAACCAATGAATCTCCAACTCGAAAATCTACGGCTAAGCAACTTCAAATAATTCGATAATAGAAAACAATTTGAATTTAATCTCTATTAAGCACAGTTGTTCCTTAGCCTCCCTCGGTACCTAAATGTTTATAGGATTGAGTGGTCTAACAAAAACTGTTTTACCACTCTTATCTTTGTTCACAAATTTTGGTACCCAAACCAATTTATGTAACAATCCATTACTATCCACTAAAGTACCCTTTGGAACCCAAACTCATTTAGTCTTATTTGAATTCGTATTATTATCTTTTGTGATACAAATCCGTTTAACTGGATAGTTTCTAAACGAGTTTTTATTTCATTTATGATTTAAAAACCCTTTGAAATTATTATAATTTGAAATTCCAATTTGATCTTTTCCAAAGCTATTTGAAGGATTTTTAAAATCATTAGAATATCGCTTTGCAATTTGATCAAAATTTTCAAAACCGAGTCCTTTTTTAATCTTAACAAAAAATTGGTTTTTCAACAACATATCCAACGATTTTTCTCCTTTAGAAAATTTAGGCGATATTGATTCAAGTCGTTGAATTTTAGATTTAAGATCAATATTTTCTTTCATTAAATTCGAGCAACGATTTATAGCGATCTTTCTCTTTTCGGCATCATTTTGTTTCAAAGCCATATTTTCATTTTCAAGCATTTTAATTTTAGCATTTGACTCAAAAATCTCACTTTCAAATCATTTACACTTTTCAATTTCAAGTTTTTCAAAATCCTTGAATCATTCAATTTCTTTTTCAAAGTCGGGGTTTATACGAGTAATTTCAAATTCGTTATTTTTCAACATCACATTTTAGTTTTCAAGGCCTTTGAAATTTTCATTTATTTCAAATAATTCATTTTGAAAAGTTGTACAATTATTGCACTTGAGATTTTTGATTTTCTCGGTTTCAATTTCAAGGTCAATCAAAATCAATTTGGTTTTCAATAAACTCTCTTTCTCTAAATTTTCATGTTTGGAATTTCTGGCCTTCTTAAACCTGTCCAACTCTTTTTGCAAAAAATAGTTTTTAGCTTTTAGTTCAATCTTGCTTGTTTTGAAAAACATAATTTCCTTTTCAAGCTTCTGAAACTTTTTATTGTGATGAACTAAATCATTTTCAAAATTTAATTTTTTGCAATCAGAGTTTTCGACCTTTTTAGCATTTTCAAGTTTTAATCCAAATCATATTTTTTATTTCTCCACTCAATATTCTCAGATTTTAAACTTTAAATTGTCAGTTTGAGACTCTCTACAGTTCTAGTTAATTAATCACAAAGAAGAATTAACTTTTCAAAAGAAAGTTCCCCATGCTCATCATCTGTTGAGTCTTCATCACTATTGTAACAACCCGACTTTTAATTACATGTTAAAACAAGAAATCAAGGTATAATTAATTTTTGAAATGAGAATCAAGGGAAATGGGCTATGTCAATGCATTCGTCTTGGAATTCTACATGAAATAGAGTCTGAGTTTTTGAAAATCGGAGTCCAGATGAAGAAGTTATGGCCTGTAGAAGATTCAGCAAATTTCAGGCAGCACAGGACCAGGCAGGTCAACCTAGGGGTCGACCTGGGGGTCAGGTCGACCATGTAGTCGACTTGGGGGTCGACCTACCCCCCAGGTCGACCATATGGTCGACCTCCCCCCCTTACAGGTCAACCTGGTCAGCCTGTTTTGACCCAGAACACATTTTTGAAGCCTAAGACGTGTTTTGATGGTTCAGATTGATTTTAGGGTTGATCTAAAGGCCCTAAATAGTTCCTATGCCTATAAATATATCCTAAGACCTAACCTAATTCATAACAAATCATTCTTACACCATTATGCTGATAAAATATCTCTTGAACCATGGTCGCCGTCTCCTAATCAAAGTACAAGCATTCAAATTCAAATCAATTCAAAGAACAAAGCTTCAACAATGATTCTAGACAATAAATCAACAACGCCGCAACATTTTTACAACAAATTCAGTTCTTAATTCCTTGTCCACGATCTGTAAGTTCTAGTTATTTTCAGATTAAAATAATTAAATTTAATATGGACATGTGATGAAGTGAAATTGGACTTTTGATTCAAGTCTATTCTTGTTTCTTCTTGGATCTTGATCTTGAGAACTTTTCTATCTTTATTCGCATGACAAGTTTATGGTCTATTCAGCCTGTTGTAAATCAATTTTCTTGGTTCATGTTGATATTATTATCAAGATCTATTCTTTATGCCTGAGATGATGTTTTTATGCCGTTTTCTCTCTGATCTTGTTTTTATTGCAACTTCTACCTTCCCCTATTTATTTTCTTTTGATGTACCTTGGTAAATTTCGGACCTAGGCCTAAACTACGACATACGTGTATGGTATATGGGGGAAATATTGGAATATTTCCTAGTGGAATATATGTGTTTCGTGGAATCGATGGCATAACATAAAAATTGGATATTTGGGTATTACTACCATTAACATGAAATTGGATATTTGGGTATTGTCACTAAAATGATAATTACAAGAATGGGGATTGGCATATGTAATTTGATATGGATCTTGATATATGTAATTTGGCTAGAACTTGTTATGGGTAAATTGGTGTAAACGTGGTATACATGTAATTTTGGGTATAAAACTTGATCTATGTAATGACCTGGGTTTTTGACGACCTTGGTTATCCGATATACAACACATATCGAACATCCAAGGGTCGAAAATACCAGATGATTAATGAAAGAAATTAGAGGGTGAGAATAGATAAGATAGAAACATAGAATAGAAGAAGAAGAAGAAGAACACAACATCAGAGTAACACGAACCTCACAGCGGAACGAATAACATATAATATGTATAACATAACTTGAAATATACATCTGTACTTGAATATACATCATTATCAAAGTACAACACTTACAACACAGCGGCAATAAACTATAGCTATATGATTCTGAAGCCTCCTACTCCAGCTCTTCAAGTATCTGTAAATTCCTGACTACTTGACTGCCGTAAAAAATTGGGCACCCAAGAGTTTAGGGAAAACAAAACAAAATAAACTCCGGGTCAGGCATGGGACTGGTGTGAGTAAAACTGTTTAAAACAGTTCGAACAAGTAAACGATATCTCATAAGACCACGCCGTATAACGGAATGGGTTTTTCCCTTATGGGAATCCAAAATATCTTTATATCAAAAACCTTTTGATATTATAATAATGTCTATCAACCACTATATAATAATCATCTAGTAGAAACGCTTTCATCTCACGTTCTATATATATAGTATACAATCAAAACCGCAAGCACGTATTGGGTAATGGATTTCCAACTATGATAAGGTATGGAACCACCTTTCGCTAGTGTACCTCTAGAAAGGAATACACTGGGTTCAACAAGAACATCTTGTAACCCGACCACACATGACCGACCACTCATTTTGCTTGAGTGTATCGAATGTATATCACCAACGGTTGGGATCAGCAACCGTTTCCCGAATGGGACAGCATCAACAATAGATTTTTTATGAAGTAGATGAAACTCTAGATCAGGTGATTATACACCCTACTTAGGAGCGACCGACTTAGCCATGCTGCCTGCCCAATTTCTGTCATTTACCGATTGATGAGGCTTGAGGTTACGCTTCATTATCACATCAGATTCACTTCGAATGCCACATTGTCAGATCCATCGAAAATCACTAATTGACGTCTACAACAGTACATTACGTGTTAGCCAAATAAGTTTCCTTCTCCGCTTCCACTCTTGGTACGGTTGATAAAATCAATGTACGTGACCTTTTTGGAAATATCTGTCAGACATTCATCCATACAAGTCATTCAGGAACAGGATGAACTGAAGGCACTATTCAGTATATCCATCTTAGGCACTGTTATCTAAGATTTATAAAACAGTCCTTGCACTTTACCCTGTCTTCAATTTTCTTTGGCATATATGATTCGCAACGCTTATGCCAATATAGAGTGGTTCTTTGGATAATAATCCAACCGGTCTCTCCATATTAACAACGTTAAAATGTTCAAAACTTCTATAGTCTGTGATTTAACCATTAAAGAAAAACAAGTGTGCAAACAACGATATTATTTCCAAATGGAAATTCTATCAATCAATCAACAATTATATATATTCTTATATGTATATATATTCGTATTTCAAATTTCAATATTTGTTTACGTTTCTTATTCTATTTGGAAAACATTTCCAAATCTTTATTTACATATCACTATCATTTCAAAACTATCAGTCCCTGACTGTAAACTAGTAGGAGAACAATTCTATAAGCATAAACCCCGAAGGCCGAAACCAACATCAGATCGATACTCAGAAAACTTTTCAACTTAACTATTCTCTAGTCAGTTTCTAAATCTTGTTTAACTCTATTTCTTAATTTCTATGTTAGATTAACTCCTTTTGAATAACTATGTTCAGTTGACTCCTTTTGAATAACTATGTTCGATTTAACTCCATTCGCTTAACTCTAGATCGCAGCGATCACAATGGTTACGCCTAATTCGCTCAGGAAACATCCGACCGCCGTAGGCTATCTGCAGCCCTGCGAATTACGCTAGCAGTTGTGCTAAATGGTAACTTATCCTAAATAACTATGTCTGATTTACTCTAATCGATTTACTCTATTTGATTTACTCTAATCGATTAACTCTATTCATTTCCTAAACAAATATTCCTTTATCCTATTTATTTTCTAAATAAATATTCTCCTTTATAATCTCGTATTTATTTTCTAAATAAATATTCTCCAATTATTTCCTTTTTTCAAAAAGTTAAGACGTTAGAAAATTTTCAGGATTTTTGAAAATTTTCATTGATAAGAATTAATTAAAATTTTAATTGAAGTTATATTGGTTCAATTGAAACTGTAGTTAAGAAGTGAACAAATAAGTTCTAACCAGTTGATAGGGTCGTTCTCTACCTTAGCAATTTCGAGGACGAAATTATTTTAAGTGGGGAATAATGTAATGACCCGCATTATCAGCGGTATAATAATTAATATATTTAATTATTTAAAAGGTGATTAAAAGGATTTCATGGTCATTGAATTAAATAATGGTGAATATTTAATTAAAATAATAAATTAAATAATATATTTAATTCTGAAATAATCAGAATTTGGCTGAAATGGCGATATGGTGTGAACTGGATCATCTGTGATATTTAATTCAGTTTAGAATTGAATTAGAATAATGAACATATTATTTGAATGACAGTTTGAACGTATAATTATATTATAATTAAAATCGAGCTTGAAATGGCGCGGTAGTTCGTTATTTGGCGATTTGAACTTCAACTGGACGTACAAGGTTCGTTTTAAATCGGATTTCTATGAAACAAGAAACATGTGAAGCTGGTGGAGTATATCTTTCTAGTGGAAGAGATAAATCAGTATTTCGTCGTATAGATTTTGAGATATGTCCAAATCAAATTTTAAAATAGTCGCTATAGAATCGTTTATCGATCGTAAGAGTTTATTCGATATAACTAGAGATCAGGTCTGAATTTAGACAAGGTTCTTTTGGGATATAAAGATAATTTAATTTTTTAGAATTTTACTGTAATTTTAATTAATTAAATAAGCAACTTTTTATTTGGAGTATTTTGCACCCTGTAATCAACATTTTGAGGTTTCAAAATATGAGCTAAACTACCGATATTATTATATTTTTGGGATCGTGGCAC
Organism: Allium sativum; assembly: GCA_030737875.1. Classification (NCBI taxonomy): domain Eukaryota; kingdom Viridiplantae; phylum Streptophyta; class Magnoliopsida; order Asparagales; family Amaryllidaceae; genus Allium; species Allium sativum. Next base: position 355,225,256 of record CM060910.1, read on the forward strand.
ATTGTTGAACATAACAGTATATTTAATTCTGTCGATAGTAGATCGAAATGAACAGAGTTTCATGTAACGAAGTAACCAAAATTTTGTAAACTTAAAACAATATATGAGCACGTTCTTTGTCTACCTTCCATTCATTTCTAATGCCTCCCTAGCGTCCACGTTCCTTCCTTCACAGCTACTAAGTCCTACCAGCCATGAAAGATCAGCTCAAGCGGCTAACTGTATACCTTTCATTTTTCCTTCGCTACCACATCAAAAAATGAATGAAAACAGGGTTGAGAAGTTACATTTGAGCATCTGTGCATGCTTAACCCTTAAGTCTCTACACAGTATAAATAATATCGTCACGGCAGACTTTTTCGAGGGCTTCAGGGATTCGAATCCTTCAATGGTGGATCCAAGAAATTTAAAAGTAAAACCCAACGCTCCATTAGAAAATCATATTCTCCTCTTAAATGTTTGGACCGACTAATTATTTGATCCTTACACCGTTCGTTCCAGTATCATTTGGTTTGGGTGAGCTTTGCAAGGGAGTTATCGAGAGCATTGGTTAAAACTGTAGGGAAAATTTGGGCTTTGAGTTCATTTTCTCATAGAATACTGGGAGCTGCTTTTGCCGGTGCGGTCATGTTGGGGTCTGTCCTTGTGCTGGGCGTGAAGACCAGGAACTGGAAGGTGGAGTTCGGAACAGTCAAGAGAGGGGGTTTGTGTAGTGTGTATATGTGATAATCTAAACGTGTGGGAGTGTACAAGTGAGGGCATGAAAGGGGGAATGGCGAGCTACCTAGGTTGGTGTGGTTGTTTGCAAAGAAGGGAAGAGTGGCGTGAGTTCTCGGGTTCAGGAAGATGAAGTGAAATTGGGACGTGGTGGGTATTTTGTAGAGGGTTAGGCCAGTCAAAAACGTGAGGCCCAAAACAAGAATAAAAAGAAAATAAAAAAGGCAAAGGATGGAGAATGGCATGTTATTTTGGGAACCGATTTTGTGTTCTGAAGCAAGGAAGATGAAGAAAGTACGTGGCAGGCTTTCCGGTTGGGTCAAATAAAATAAGGCTAAGGTAAAACAAAATATAAATTAAATGCATGTGTTAACTTATAATGATCATACCGGACTCATAGGTTAACGAAATTTAACGAAAACATGATCCATCGGGATCGTATGGACGAGCACTCCACAATGAAACAGACTGGAAGTCCATTGGAGCTCGTTTGAATTTATGGCGAAATAAATTGTTTGATTCAAATCAAACAAACAATTTATCGTTCTTTAACAATGAACTGCCAATGTGAGTAAATCTCACTAACTCTGAACAGTTTATAATTTCATGTTGTATTTTTAGATCTATTAAATATTAGCTGATTGACTATGTGTTGACTGTTTGATTGAACTGCTAGTCAGTTAGTTGTATTTCTATATTGATTCTGTTGAACAGAATATATCATATGGAACTGAAAGTGATGTTGATTTTATTGTGTAACATCTGTGGATGCAGGGAAACAGGTTGGAGGAATCCGACTGGATTCCTCAACATTTATTTTACTGTTTTTCATATATTTTAATATATGATGTGATACATAATTTGTTATGGATTTTGTGTGTTAGAATGATGTTGATCATTGTTATTCGATATTTTTAATATCATAAGAAAACCCTGGGATGTAAAAGGGAATATTTCAACGTATATTGGAATAAAGGAATTTTATAAAATCAACCGATTTTATAAAAGGAAATAATTGGAGAATATTTATTTGGAAAATAAATACGAGATTATAAAGGAGAATATTTATTTAGAAAATAAATAGGATAAAGGGATATTTGTTTAGGAAATGAACAGAGTTAATCAAATAGAGTAAATCAGATGTAGTTATTTAGTATAAGTTACCATTTAGCACGACTGCTAGCATAATTCACAGGGCTGCAGATAGCCTACGGCGGTCAGATGTTTCCTAAGGGAATCAGGCGTAACCATTGTGATCGCTGTGATCTAGAGTTAAGCGAATGGAGTTAAATCGAACATAGTTATTCAAAAGGAGTCAATTGAACATAGTTATCCGAAACGAGTTAATCAAACATAAAAATTAAGAAATAGAGTTAAATAGGATTTAGAAACTGACTAGAGATTAGTTAAGTTGAATAGTTTTCTGAGTATCGATCTGATGTTGGTTTCGGCCTTCGGGGTTTATGCTTAGAGAATTGTTCTCCTACTAGTTTACAATCAGGGACTGATAGTTGTGAAATGATAGTGATATGTAAATAAAGATTTGGAAATGTTTTCCTAATAGAATCAGAAACGTAATCAAATATTGAAATTTGAAATTTGAAATATGAATATATATATATATATGATTGATGTTTGATTGAATTTCCATTTGGAAATAATATCGTTGTTTGCACACCTGTTTTTCTTTGATGGTTAAATCACAGACTATCGAAGTTTTGACCATTTTAACGTTGTTAATATGGAGAGACCGGTTGGATTATTATCCAAAGAACCACTCTATATTGGCATAAGTGTTGCGAATCATATATGCCAAAGAAAATTGAAGACGGGGTAAAGTGCAAGGGCTGTTGTATAAATCTTAGAAACAGTGCCTAAGATGGATACGCTGAATAGTGCCTTCGGTTCATCCTGTTCCTGAATGACTTGTATGGATGAATGTCTGACAGAGTATTTCCAAAAAGGTCACGTACATTGATTTATTCAACCGTATCAAGCGTGGAAGCGGAGAAGGAAACTTCTTTAGCTAACATGTAATGTACTGTTGTAGACGTCAATTAGTGATTTTCAATGGATCTGGCAATGTGGCATTCGAAGTGAATCTGATGTGATGATGAAGCGTAACCTCAAGCCTCATCAATTGGTAAATGACAGAAATCGGGCAGGCAGCATGGCTAAATCGGTCGCTCCGAAGTAGGGTGTATAATCACCTGATCTAGAGTTTCATTTACTTCAAAAAAATCTATTGTTGATGCTGTCCCATTCGGGAAACAGTTGCTGATCCCAACCGTTGGTGATATACATTCGATACACTCAAGCGAAATGAGTGGTCGGTCATGTGTGGCCGGGTTGCAAGATGTTCTTGTTGAACCCAATGCATTCCTTTCTAGAGGTACACTAGTGAAAGGTTGGGATCAGCTACTGTTTTGATTGTATACTATATATATAGAACGTGCTTGCGGTTTTGATTGTATACTATATATATAGAACGTGAGATGAAAGTGTTTCTGCTAGATGATTATTATATTATGGTTGATAGACATTATTATAATATCAAAAGACTTTTGATATAAAGATATTCTGGATTCTCATAGGGGAAAAACCCGTTCCGTTATACGACGTGGTCTTATGAGATATCGTTTACTTGTTCGAACTGTTTTAAACTATTTTACTCACACCAGTCCCATGACTGACCCGGAGTTTATTTTGTTTTGTTTTCCCTAAACTCTTGGGTGCCCAATTTTGTACGAGCAGTCAAGTAGTCAGGAATTTACAGATACTTGAAGAGCAGGAGCAGGAGGCTTCAGAATCATATAGCTATAGTTTATTGCTACTGTGTTGTAAGTGTTGTACTTTGATAATGATGTATATTCAAGTACAGATGTATATTTCAAGTTATGTTATACATATTATATGTTATTCATTCCACTGTGAGGTTCGTGTTACTCTGATGTTGTGTTCTTCTTCTTCTTCTATTCTAAGTTTCTATCTTATCAATTATCACCCTCTAATTTCTTCCATTAATCATCCGGTATTTTCGACCCTTGGATGTTCTATATGTGTTGTATATCGGATAACCAAGGTCGTCAAAAACCCGGGTCATTACAATATATTTAATTAAGCATAGCTTTGTAAACATGTAAATCATGAATCTTGACATATGTAAAACGGCATGAAACTTGGTATATGTGTAAATTGGCATGAAATTGGCATACATGTAAAACGACAAGAATTGAACATATGTAAATTTGGTATGAATTGGGCATATGTAAAACTGACATGTAATCTAGAACTTGGGCATATGTTAATTATGTAAAATTTGGAGATGAAACATATATGATAATTTATGACTTGGTAGAGGTTTAATATGAACGCACCTAAGTTGGGTTTTGGGTAGTTGGCATGTATTGTAAATAAAAGGCCATAACTTGGCGTGACCTTATAGTGAATTATGATAATAATTTGGGAATGCGTTTTGGGGAAAAACGCGAATTATGAACTTGATAATTGGCATATAACTGGAAATATGAACGGGGTTGAAACATGAACATTTTTATATGTTAAACACATGAACTGATATTGGGGTTTTGGGGGGGGGGGGAATACGACCATCAATGAACCTTTGACATGAGGTTAGACTCGGTTTATGGTGTAAATCTGCCCGGAACCGCCCAACAAATACAGTAGCCACAAAGTGTCAGTCTAATGTGAGAGGTCAAAGATCGAATTGTAGGCGTAACGGTTTATGACAGGAGGTTAGACTCAAATTGTGGTCTAAATCTGCCTGGAACCGCCCGACAAATCAAGTAGCCACAAAGTGCACGGTTTAATGTGAGAGGTCAAGATTTGTTCGTCATAATGAATGAATTAAGGAATACTAACCATAATAAGACGTGGGTATGGTTAGAGGGTTAGGTGGGATGACACGGAAATTTGACATGTAAATATGGACCTAACCGGTATGAGTTAAGAACACATCAAACTTATAAGTGTGGACTTAACCATCATAAATGTTATTCAGACCAGTGGGTAGGGTTAAGTAAATTAAGAACGCTTAACCAACATAACGTTAATCATACCACTGGGTGGGTTAAGTAATATGACTAGACTAATGACACTTAACCGATATGACATGAATGGGTGAGTTATGTAATATGATTAGACTAATGACACTTAACCAATATAAAATGACGCGTGGCAGGGTTAAGTCAACTTGAACATATAGATAATACTTAACCAACTTAGCATGATACGTAGGCGGGTTAAGTCATGAATTACCTGAAAACACTTAACCAATTTGATATGCTAAGAAAGCGGGGTTAAGTTATGAATCACTAGACATCACTTAACCAACTTAACATGATACGTGGGCAGGTTAAGCCATGAGTTACTTGAAAGCACTTAACCAATGCAATTTGACGAATGGGAGGGTTAAGTTAAATGGGTTGGCGATGCTTAACCAATATGACATGGTGTGTGATAGGGTTAAGTAAACATGCGAAGGCAACACTTAACCGATATAACAAGACATGCGGTAGGGTTAAGTAACACAAGAGTGAACACTTAACCAAGGTAACATGATGGGGGTGGGGTTAAGTTAACTTGAATGGATAACACTTAACCAACCTGTGGGGTATACGAATAGACCCTAGGAAAACCCTAGTAGCGGGACCCGTTTCAGCAGTAACCCACATTAGGTATCAATGGTACACTGAGCTAGGCATGGTGGGGAACGATTACTGGGCTGATTATAAGTGGTCAAAACAGCGACGGGTTATGCAGTAGTGCAGGTTCCAACGGATTACGGGCGTGCACGTATTCCGGAGTGGAAAATTTAGCCACTGGGCATCAGTAGATATAAAGCTGTGCATCAAGAATCGTGTCGGGGTTGCCATCCTAGGGATTGATACACCCTAGGGTGGGACCAGCACAGGTATCTACGAATAGGGGGCCGCATGACACAAACAAGAACTAGGTCGAGTAGGAGCCGATCGATTAAGGTAGCAAGGTTACATCTTACACATTCATGGTAATTGGGTTGGTTAAGGTGAAATCCTCATATTAGATGTAGTCCTAAAGGCTACCACGACTACGGGGTGTGGGTAACCTTAGTATATAACACATGTGAAACATTGTAAGTGAGAGATGATCAATTAAGATAGGTACGGTGGGGACATGAAACTGTCAATATGAGGTGGGACCCTCATCATGAGATATGTACCTATAAAACTATCATGTGGGTTACGGGGGATCACTTATCTTGTAATTATAACTAAGTAAACTAGTTGGAACGCTAGTTAGGTGGTGCAGAGAATGGAGGAAATCAAGGAAAATAGGATAATGGTAAGGCTTAGAAATCTTGCGATGTTATAGAAACCTTGCGATGTAATACTTGGTAGGAACCTCGTGATGCTACTCTTGATAGGAAGTATGGGATGTTATACTTGATTCATCGTGCCTGTAACTTACCTCGTCGTCATGTTTATGTTTACTTTCAGTTTATTCATGTCATATTATCTTTACCTGTTTTTATGCTGAAAGTCACTAGGACTTACTCAGCCTTTATGACTGACCCAGTTTGTTTCGCCTCTTTTTCTTTCGTTCCCCCCCCCCTCCCCCAGGTTCGCAGGGTGGGAATACAAATTAGTTCGGATCTTACCAAGCTCCAAGGCTCTTTCATGTACTGCTTGGATTTCTCTTGGCTATTGCTTGCTTTGCTTTATTGGGGAATACTACAATTTATTTTTATGCTTCTTTATTTTTGAGCAAGACAGATATTTTGGCTATGTAATTGGGTATTGGAAGTTGATGGGCTTTTATTGTAAACAAATATATTTAATAAATGATTTGAACTACTTGTACTTTACTTTTCGCAGTTTTATATACGTCTGTCTTGTAATATTTCTGTTCCAGTACCCATAATGCTCCATTGAAGTTAAGGCATTCCCTTTGTGAGTGACCTTAATGGGTGTGGGGTATTACATTTGGTATCAGAGCATAAGCTTACCAGACTGGGCAAAAGCTTTTGAAAACCTTCTGAAATTATTTTCAGAACATTTACAAAGAAGCATTTTTCTAAGAAAAGTTTTGTTTTACGAAAGGCATATTCCCCAAATCCATATGCACTATCTTTTGATTCTCTCCTTGAGTCTCTTCTCTCTTTCTTTTTCACTATAGTTTTGGTAGGTGTACGACACACGTAGGAGGGCAAAGAAGTGCCCAACTTCCATCTGTAGCCGCAGTAGTTCCATCTGCAACTAATCTTATTTCAAGCTTTGTACGGTTACCGTGCGATGGAGGTAGCTTTCGAGAAACTTGTCAACAAACTATACAAGGATAGTAAGAACAAGGATAAAGAACACAATCCTAAGGATGAGAAACTTGTTGATATGGCTTAATCCACGAAGGAGGAAAAGGTGAAAGGAAAGAGGCCAAAGTGAAAGAATAATAAAACCCATGACAAGAGAAAGTATCTTTAGCATGGTAAAAAGGGACATGTAGTTAAGCACCATAGGACAAGGACAAGGGAAAAGGACAAGATCGTCGAGAGGGCAATTATATGCTCTCACCACTAGCATACCTAAGAGAGGTGGTAACGTTTCTGTTAAAAGTTTAGCTTTTCTTTTTTGTCATACCATGGGAACTTTGTTTTTGTACATCGCATCCTTTTTAATTCTGCTTCGATAGTTGAGTCTCTGCACATTAGTACTAGCGTAGTAGAGGATCCCATTTTTGTCTCAAATCCTGTTGGGGAATCGGCTCATTTATTCATGACTCGTTTGGATTTGAGAAAGTCTAAACTAAGTGTTGAGTTTAGCAGTAAAGCTTATGTTTTTGGGCTATGGGTTGATTCTAGGGATGGAGTGGTTATCCAGAAATGGTACCGTTATCGAATATGAAAAGAGGGTAGTTAGGCTCTTGACCTGCCTCGGTAATGCCCTTGAAGTCTAGTGTAACCCTTAGGGTTCTGCCATGCTTAGTTACCTAGAATCTCTTGATACATTTATTAATCCGCTCGAGTAGTGTTCGGCACTAAGGCGGATGGTTCATTTCGCTTATGCATGAGTTATAGAAAATCACCTTAGTAAGTACATTTGGTAGCATGTTTGGCATTTGTTTGTTTTCAAGAGATAGTTCTTCTGCGTGGAATACCGTATAATAAGTAAACGAGATCCAGGATTCACTAATGAATTTTAGAGAGCTTGCATGAAACCATGAGTACGCAGTTATGTTTGAGCCGAGTATACTAGAAAATGAATAAGTGAAAGTGGAACGAGAGGCGACAGTGAAATGAGTTCCAACTCATATTTTGGAAATAGAAATTAAGAAGATACTAAATTGTGAAGTTAAAACGGCCAAAGCACAATGGAGTTAAGCCCAAGGAAATGCGACTTAGAAGATTGAAGATTAGATACGCGCATCATATCTCTTTTTTTTAAGAATAGATCCTTGATCCCTCTTTTCCTGTAGAGCTTACTTGCATGCTATCTTTTAAGTATATCCTCTCGGTCCTATTCTTAATCCTATTTCTGTTGCAAACCCCATAGGGATCATCTGTTAGTAATACATGTTGGGGCTAGAGGGTGTCTGTTGGGTTGAGTAATTCTTTGGGTGTCAGCCTGATGTTGATTTCGGTCTCCGGGCTGGTGCTTAGGGAGTTCTACTCCTAATCAGTATATATGTGACATAGATTTCCAGTTTTGACATTGCCTAATGGGCACAAAGTTTTTACTTGCTTCTATCATTTGACTGTACCTTTATGTGGGAACAATTGGGTGTAAACATGTGTTTGAGACATGTTATGATTGATGGTTGCAAGTGGTTGCTAGTGGTTGCTCGTGAATGCATATACACGCACATTAGGCATTAGATCGGCTCAGTCACCTTTCATACTACATATGCATGAGTGTTTATACTTGTTTATGGATGAAATTGAATGTGTTATCATGTGGATGTTGCATATGGATTGATGTTTGTGCACACATATAGTGTTTATGTGACTAGGACTATTTGCATACATGTTGGACTCATGGAACCAAACATATTTTGCATTAAGAAGATTAACCAACCCTGATCATTTGCATTAGATAAGGAACATATACACACACTTTCTGCATAAGTTCATATAGCATTAGAAATCTCTTAAGGAAAATGAATGCCTGTGATTGATGATTGATGTAATGACCCGTATTCTACACATCATAGATTTGTAGAACATTTATTTCTTTCCCATGTGAAGTTGTATGGTCATGTAACTTTGGGAAACATCTATTAGAGTCATTTCCCATGTTCATGATTTTTGTCGATTGCTAAATGACCATTTTGCCCCTAGTTGGTACTGTTTTGGCCATAACTTTTGATTGGAAAGGGATTTTGACCTGAAACCACTTCCATTAGGTTTGTTTGATGGTTTACCTTTCCGTAGAGTGGTCATAATAGCCAAACGGACTTACCGTTTGGGAGATATGGCTAAAACAAGGTTTGGAGAGTGAAAAACTGCTTAACCGGGCCAAATCGGGTGATTAGTGAGTAGGCCTATAACCCATTTCGGGATTAGGGTTATGGGAGAGCTGAAATGAGATGGAGAATCATTCCATTTCAGTTTTCTAGCCTCCACTTATCACCAAGGATCCCTAAAAATGGCCTCCAACCTCTAAATCACCTCCAAATCATCTTTTGGTCAAGGATTTGGCTTAGCAACCCCTAATCAAGGAGGATCTTCACAAAATCAACAAAGGAGTTGCTGTTTGGCATTGAGATTCACATCAAATCAGAGAATTATTTCAGATCTTAGTTTATTTTGTGGCTAAGGTGAGTGATTTGCATAGTTTTACACTAATTATGGCTAATTAGGGGTGATTAGTGTTAATTAGCGAATTTAAACATGATAAAATTCTAGAAAAATGTTTATAAAATTCGGAATGATGTTTTAGACCTCTGTTAGAAATTTGGTTCCATTTGGTTAAGTTTTGCTAATCATATCATTAGTTTTGCTTAAAACATGCTTAAAGGGAAATATGGGGTTTTGGTCATGTTTGATCCATTTTGATATGTCATATTGTTGTTTTGGTGTTTGTGGTTGATTCCCTATGTTCCTATGATTGTATGATATGCTTTGTGGTTGATTAGAAGTGTTAGATTGGTAGAAAACGCCGTCGAGAGGCGAAAATAGCTTGCTGGAATGGTGTAGGTTTTAGGACCAGGAAAAACCGACCAGGCTTCTGACCGACCAGGTTCTTGACCGACCAGGTTTCGACCGACCAAGCCTGGAACGACCAAGGGAGTTTCAACCGACCAAGTCTGGAACGACCAAGGGAGTTTCGAACGACCGAGTTTGGACCGACCAGGGGTGGTTTCTGACCGACCGACCCCATAGGAACTTCAGACCGACCAGGATGGGTGAAATGCGACCGACCAGAGGAGGTTTCAGACCGACCAGGGGAGGAGCGAAATGCGACCGACCAGGAATGAAGGAAACCGATCCACTCGTGCTCCATATCACGATCCGAACCAGGAGAGAGCCACGAGCTGGAGGAGCGCGATCCGATCCGTATGGGGTATTCCGATCCGAACCGAGGAGAGGAGCACGATCCGAAGCAAAGAGAAAGAGGACCGCAATGACGATCCGAACTGTGGCAAGCAGAAGACCCCGACCCGATCCGCCAGGGGTGATGGCGACCCGACTCGAATGATGAAGGCCGATCCGATCCGATTCGATGGTGATGACCAATAACTCGAGATGCAAAGGTAGTCCAAATGGAAGTTAGAGCTCAGGATTCCGGAACCAGTTGGGAACCAATGAGTTCACTTCATGGTTGGACTTTGCTGCGGGACGTGTGCTAAGGAGTTGTCGACGTTCATAACTTCGATTCACCACTAAAAAGGAATGATGGGCTACATATCAGTGCAGTAGGGTCATTATGACCTGAGGGGCAAGGTGATGGTAGAAAGACTACGTTATCAGTGCAGTAGGGTCATTATGACCCGAGGGGCAAGGTGATGCGTAGTAAGACTATGAGCCAGTGCAGTGGGGTTCTTGTGACTCCATGGGGCAGAGTGGACATAGTAAAGATTGATAAGGCTATGAGCCAGTGCAGTGGGGTTCTTGTGACTCCATGGGGCAAAGTGGACATAACAAAGGATTTGTGGCTACGTTATCAGTGCAGTGAAGCCATTTACGACTTCATGGGGCAAAGTGATCGTATCAAGGAATGTTGGGTGATCGAAGTAGTGAATATCGTATGCTTTATGCACTGAGTGAGAGATGTGAGGATGGATGCTATGTTTGATTGTTTGCCATCCCTATGACATGCACACCTCCCCCACCTCCGTATTTTACACTGTTTGATATGATACCTTAGAGTGTTGTACAGTATGTAGTGCTAACTCTTTGGTTGCAGGTCCAGGTTCAGGTATGTTTTAGTCTACCTGTTATTGGTCACTTTAGATGCTTATCGCTCATACCAGGCTTTATGTCTGACCCAGAGTTTTATGTCTCCTCTTATTACTCTGGGTGCTCACACGAGCAGACTAGAGACATGTTAGCTGGTGATGCGCGAGTAGCTGATTCGGAGGCGGGCAGGAGGCTTCCACGTATTATATATATATACACATTCTCCCTGTGTCGTTGGTGGTCGCTACTTGGGCATTAGTAGTGTACCTCATTTATCTTACTTTTGCTTTGAGACAGTTTGAAAGTTGTAGTAAGCTGTATTTTGGAGTTCCGCTGCTATGATGTTTAGTTCTGATTTTCAGCTTATGCACTGTCTCTCCTGTTTTATGTCAAGTATGTTATTATTATATTTTGTTCTATGCGCTGTGAGACATTCTACAGGTTCTTTGTATGTTCATTTCCTTCTGGCGACCCGTTCCGCGCTAACCGGACAAGTGTACAGCGCACTTTTGGAGTAAATGTCGGTTGGTGCGAGGTGGGCCGTCACACTTGGTATCAGAGCTCTAGGTTGCGTAGTTAACCTAGGGAAAGACACTAGGGAGAGTTAGTACGTATAAGAGAGTGCGTATTTGTGATTACTTTGGTTTTCAAAAGCTATGTATGTATATACTATTAGTAGTATAAAGATGAAGTCGCACTGCACTAGCACCACTATGGGGTCGTTAATCGTTTCCCTTTTTCAGATTGACGATGAGCCGTGACACGAGGGGTGCTGGTAGAGGGACCAACCAAGGGAATGCTGCTGACATGAGGGCTATGTTTACTAATCTCATGAGAGACATGCTTAGAGAAGTGCAAGGGGCAATTCCCAATCCCGGAGTTGGTGTTGGCCTAGTAGTGCAGGCGCCTAGGGTCGATTTCGCCAAGTTGCGCAAGGATTACACTAATCTTGGTGGGAAGCCGTTCCACGGAACGGAGTCGGCCACGGATGTCCAAGATTGGATGGATAGCTGTGATCGTATCTTTGATGACTTGGGTCTTGAGGATGCGATGAAGAGAAGGCTAGCGTCTCGTCAGCTGCAAGGGCGAGCGATGAATTGGTGGAATGCCATTAGAACAGCTACCCCAGAGGACTAGGTTACTTGGGTTTAGTTCAAGGCTCGCTTTAGCGAGAAGTTCATTCCAGCTGCCCAGAAGTCAGTGTTGTTCAAGAGGTTCTTGGAACTCAAGCAGAATGGCAGGGCGGTTTCTGATTATATTGCTGAGTTCGACACTTTGTCGAAGTATGGACTGTCTCTTATCGATACTCCTGAGAAGAAGAATGAGAAGTTCATTACTGGTTTGGATGGGTACTTGGGGGAAAGGCTTATCAACCACATCGATGAGACTTTTGAATCGATCGTGGGGAAGGCTTTGAGATCAGAGAGTCTTTACCCTAAGTCAAAGACTGAGGCTGCATCTGCAGAAGGGCCAAAGCCCCAAGCAGGCGGTGGAGGCAAGTGTAACTCTCAAAATAAGAGGAAGCAGGACCAATCTAAAGGTGGCCAGAAAAAGAGCAAGAAGGATGTTGAGTGCTTCAGCTGTGGAAAGAAGGGCCATTATGCTAAGGAATGTTGGGCCAAGCAAGCGGAAAGGAAGTGCTACAATTGTGGTCAAGTGGGACATTAGAAAGATAAGTGTCCGCAACCTCTTAAGGAGAAGCAGATTGTGAAAGCATATGCTATTGATGCTGTTCCTTCTTCGTCGAATGCCCCAACTGCGGTGGAGAAAGGAAAGAATGTTGTTATTCAAGGTATGCTTTCTATTTATGATATACCAGTTCGAGTTTTGTTTGATACTGGGGCTTCCCATTCCTTCATATCTAGTGACCTGGTAGATAGGTTGGGACTGGAACCCGAGATAGTCGATAGACCATTGATTGTGACGAACCCGATTGGTGGTTCGACTAGCCTTAGTATGATTTGCAGGAATTTGGTCTTATCGAGTCATGGATGTATGTTTGTATGTGATTGCTTTGTTTTGGGCTTTACTGGGTATGGCATTATATTGGGAGTCGATTGGCTCCAAAGATACGGGGTGGTGGTAGACTGTGAGGACTTTTTGGTGACAGTGAGGGCGGATGATGGGCGGAGGGTAGTGTTTGGTAGTCTACCTAGTGATGGGGTTATGGCTAGTTTTGTAAATTCCCTCGACATCCCGTAGGATGAGTTGTCAGATGTGCCCGTGGTTGGCCAGTATCCGGACGTCTTCGAGGAGGTGACCGGGCTTCCACCACACCGAGAGATTGAGTTCTGTATTGATTTAGTGAAAGATGCCAGACCTATAGTGATGCCACTTCGTCGTATGGCACCAAGGGAGCAGCGAGAGATCGGGGTTCAAGTCAGCAATCTTTTGAAGAAGGTATTTATTAGAAGGAGTGTCTCCGAGTGGGGAGCACCAGTTGTGTTTGCCACTAAGGCAGATGGTTCCCTTCGTTTGTGTGTGGACTATCGCGAGTTGAATAAGGTGACGAGGAAGAATAAGTATCCTCTACCGCGTATAGATGATTTGTTTGATCAGCTGGAAGGAGCTAGAGTGTTCTCCCAGTTGGACCTCGCGACAGGATTTCATCAGCTTCGAGTAGCAGATGAGAGTGTTCCGAAAATGGCATTTAGGACGCCATCTGGATTTTATGAGTGGTTGGTTATGCCATTTGGGTTGACTAATGCACCAGCCTATTTTGTGGATCTTATTAATCGAGTATTCAGAGATCAGTTTAAATAAGTTTGTTCTTGTGTTCGTGGATGATATCGTTGTTTACTCAAGGACAGAGGAGGAACACAAGGGACACTTGAGGATAGTGATGGAGGTGTTGAGAAAACACAAATTGAATGCGAAATTCTCCAAGTGTCACTTTTGTAGAAGGGAAGTAAGATTCTTGGGTCATGTTGTTTCAGAGAGTGGTATTGCCGTGGACCCTGCGAAGGTGGCTACGGTACAGGATTGGCCTACGCCCAAGAATGCAACAGATGTGAGAAGTTTCTTGGGATTAACTGGATATTATCGTAAGTTTATCCAGGACTTCTCCAAGATTGCAGCACCGTTGACTCAGTTGACTAAGAAGAATCAGTCCTTCGTCTGGGACGGAGTGTGTGAGGATGCCTTCAAGAGTCTAAAGGAGAGGTTGACGCATGCGCCAGTGTTAGTCATTCCTAAAGGGAATGAAGAGATGACGGTATACACGGATGCTTGTGGTACCGGACTGGGTGCTGTATTGATGCAAGGAGGTAGGGTTGTAGCTTATGTTAGTCGACAGCTAAAGCCGCATGAGAAGAAGTATCCTACCCATGATTTGGAACTAGCAGCGATCGTGTTTGCGCTGAAGATGTGGAGACACTATCTCTTGGGAGAAAGATTTGAGCTGTTTACCGATCATAAATCGTTAAAGTATCTCTTCTCTCAGAAAGATCTGAATCTCCGTCAGCAGAGATAGTTAGAGTTCTTGGCTTCGTATGATTTTGATATCGCGTATACACCTAGGAAGGGTAATGCGGTAGCCGATGCCTTGAGTAGGAGACATGCCAGCTTAGGGGCAATGTTTCTTGAATGGAAGCAACTGGAGTTTATCGCGGGGTTTGATTTCAGACCAAGGTGCGAATTGGATCCAGTTATGCTAGCTAGTTTGACGATCAGACCCACTTTGATAGAGCGGATTGGTTCTAGCCAGAGGGACGATCCTAATCTATTGGAAATCATCTCCAAGCTAGAGATGGGTATCGATGAGGAGACGAATGTGTATGGGCTTGATCGAGATGGATGGCTTCGAAAGAATGGAAGACTAGTTGTGCCCAACGTGAATGGTTTGAGAGATGAAGTGCTTAGAGAATGTCATCACTCAAAACTGACTATACATCCCGGTGGTAATAAGATGTATCGACACATGAGACAGACTTACTACTGGGAAGGAATGAAAAGAGACGTTGGGAAGTTTATATCCAAATGCATGAATTGCCAGCTAGTTAAAGCCGAGCAAAAGAAGCCTAGTGGGTTATTGCAAACATTAGAAATTCCCGAATGGAAATGGGAGCAAGTCTCGATGGATTTCATCGATGGTTTACCAAGGACTAGATCGGGACATGATAGCATTTGGGTAATTGTGGATCGATTGACTAAGAGTGCAAGATTTATACCAGTCAAATCGACCAGAACAGCAGCCAAGTTGGCAGAATTATATATGAAGTGGATAGTGAGATTTCATGGAGTACCCAAAAGTATTGTGAGTGACCGAGACCCGTTGTTCACTAGTGGGTTTTGGAAGAGCTTACAAGAGGCTCTAGGGTCAAGATTACATCTCAGTACCGCATATCATCCTCAGACCGACGGTCAGACGGAGAGGGTGAATCGTATATTGGAAGATCTCTTGAGAGCTTGTATATTGGATTTTGGTGGATCATGGGATGACCATTTGCATCTAGTAGAGTTTGCATATAATAATAGCTACCAATCCAGTAATGGTATGGCTCCATATGAAGCTTTGTACGGAAGACCGTGCAACTCACCATCATGTTGGATAGAGACTGGCGAGAAGTTTATGCTTGGACCGGATGTGGTGAGGGAAACTTCAGATAAGATTAAGGTCATTCAACAACGAATGAAAGCTGCTCAAGATAGGCAGAAGAGCTATGCTGATAAGAGGAGAAGAGACTTGAAATTCTCCGTTGGTGACTTGGTGTTTGTCAAGATCTCTCCGTTGAAGAGCGTGATTCGATTTGGCAGGATAGGCAAGTTGGCACCAAGATTTGTTGGCCCATTCCCTGTTCTTGAACTAGTCGGGAATTTGGCATATAGAGTTGGCTTACCAGAGAAAATGGCGGGAGTTCACAATGTATTTCATGTTTCCCAACTAAGGAAGTTCGTTCACGACTCAGATATGACTATTTCACCTGATCGGTTAGAGGACTTTGAAGTAGAACCTGAGGCGGTTGGGAACCGCAAGCCGATTCGTATTGTGGGGCACGATACGAAGCAACTTCGAAGGAAGGCGGTGAAGCTAGTCAAGGTTCAGTGGGGCGAGGACGAGAATGATTGTACTTGGGAGACAGAAGAAAGCATTAGGAAGGCATATCCAGAACTCTTTGTCTGGTAAGATTTACTTTGCGATTTAGTTATTCCGCATGCTAGGATAGACTTATTTTACTTGTTTTGCATGTTTGATGGTTGTTTTATGGTTAATAGGCATGCGGGACCTTTTTGTGTGTTTGATTAGGGAATTTCGGGGGCGAAATTTCTTAAGGGGGGAAGAGTGTAATGCCCGTATTCTACACATCATAGATTTGTAGAACATTTATTTCTTTCCCATGTGAAGTTGTATGGTCATGTAACTTTGGGAAACATCTATTAGAGTCATTTCCCATGTTCATGATTTTTGTCGATTACTAAATGACCATTTTGCCCCTAGTTGGTACTGTTTTGGCCATAACTTTTGATTGGAAAGGGATTTTGACCTAAAACCACTTCCATTAGGTTTGTTTGATGGTTTACCCTTCCGTAGAGTGGTCATAATAGCCAAACGGACTTACCGTTTGGGAGATATGGCTGAAACAAGGTTTGGAGAGTGAAAAACTGCTTAACCGGGCCAAATCGGGTGATTAGTGAGTAGGCCCATAACCCATTTCGGGATTAGGGTTATGGGAGGGATGAAATGAGATGGAGAATCATTCCATTTCAGTTTTCTAACCTCCACTTATCACCAAGGATCCCTAAAAATGGCCTCCAACCTCTAAATCACCTCCAAATCATCTTTTGGTCAAGGATTTGGCTTAGCAACCCCTAATCAAGGAGGATCTTCACCAAATCAACAAAGGAGCTGCTATTTGGCATTGAGATTCACATCAAATCAGAGAATTATTTCAGATCTTAGTTTATTTTGTGGCTAAGGTGAGTGATTTGCATAATTTTACACTAATTATGGCTAATTAGGGGTGATTAGTGTTAATTAGCGAATTTAAACATGATAAAATTCTGGAAAAATGTTTATAAAATTCGGAATGATGTTTTAGACCTCTGTTAGAAATTTGGTTCCATTTGGTTAAGTTTTGCTAATCATATCATTAGTTTTGCTTAAAACATGCTTAAAGGGAAATATGGGGTTTTGGTCATGTTTGATCCATTTTGATATGTCATATTGTTGTTTTGGTGTTTGTGGTTGATTCCCTATGTTCCTATGATTGTATGATATGCTTTGTTGTTGATTAGAAGTGTTAGATTGGTCGAAAACGCCGTCGAGAGGCGAAAATAGCTTGCTGGAATGGTGCAGGTTTTAGGACCAGGAAAAACCGACCAGGCTTCTGACCGACCAGGTTCTTGACCAACCAGGTTTCGACCGACCAAGCCTGGAACAACTAAGGGAGTTTCGACCAACCAAGTCTGGAACGACCAAGGGAGTTTCGAACGACCGAGTTTGGACCGACCAGGGGGGTTTCTGACCGACCGACCCCATAGGAACTTCAGACCGACCAGGATGGGTGAAATGCGACCGACCAGAGGAGGTTTCAGACCGACCAGGGGAGGAGCGAAATGTGACCGACCAGGAATGAAGGAAACCGATCCACTCGTGCTCCACATCACGATCCGAACCAGGAGAGAGCAACGAGCTGGAGGAGCGCGATCCGATCCGTATGGGGTATTCCGATCCGAACCGAGGAGAGGAGCACGATCCGAAGCAAAGAGAAAGAGGACCGCAATGACGATCCGAACTGTGGCAAGCAGGAGACCCCGACCCGATCCGCCAGGGGTGATGGCGACCCGACCCGAATGATGAAGGCCGATCCGATCCGATTCGATGGTGATGACCAATAACCCGAGATGCAAAGGTAGTCCAAATGGAAGTTAGAGCTCAGGATTCCGGAACCAGTTGGGAACCAATGAGTTCACTTCATGGTTGGACTTTGCTGTGGGACGTGTGCTAAGGAGTTGTCGACGTTCATAACTTCGATTCACCACTAAAAAGGAATGATGGGCTACATATCAGTGCAGTAGGGTCATTATGACCTGAGGGGCAATGTGATGGTAGCAAGACTACGTTATCAGTGCAGTAGGGTCATTATGACCCGAGGGGCAAGGTGATGCGTAGTAAGACTATGAGCCAGTGCAGTGGGGTTCTTGTGACTCCATGGGGCAGAGTGGACATAGTAAAGATTGATAAGGCTATGAGCCAGTGCAGTGGGGTTCTTGTGACTCCATGGGGCAAAGTGGACATAGCAAAGGATTTGTGGCTACGTTATCAGTGCAGTGAAGCCATTTACGACTTCATGGGGCAAAGTGATCGTAGCAAGAAATGTTGGGTGATCGAAGTGGTGAATATCGTATGCTTTATGCACTGAGTGAGAGATGTGAGGATGGAAGCTATGTTTGATTATTTGCCATCCCTATGACATGCACACCTCCCCCACCTCCGTATTTTTACACTGTTTGATATGATACCTTAGAGTGTTGTACAGTATGTAGTGCTAACTCTTTGGTTGTAGGTCCAGGTTCAGGTATGTTTTAGTCTACCTGTTATTGTTCACTTTAGATGCTTATCGCTCATACCTGGCTTTATGTCTGACCCAGAGTTTTATGTCTCCTTTTATTACTCTGGGTGCTCACACGAGCAGACTAGAGACAGGTTAGCTGGTGATGCACGAGTAGCTGATTCGGAGGCGGGCAGGAGGCTTCCACGTATTATATATATACACATTCTCCCTGTGTCGTTGGTGGTCACTACTTGGGCATTAGTAGTGTACCACATTTATCTTACTTTTTCTTTGAGACAGTTTGAAAGTTGTAATAAGCTGTATTTTGGAGTTCCGCTGCTATGATGTTTAGTTCTGATTTTCAACTTATGCACGGTCTATCCTGTTTTATGTCAAGTATGTTATTATTATATTTTTTTCTATGCGCTGTGAGACATTCTACAGGTTCTTTGTATGTTCATTTCCTTCTGGCGACCCGTTCCGCGCTAACCGGACAAGTGTACAGCGCACTTTTGGAGTAAATGTCGGTTGGTGCGAGGCGGGCCGTCACAATTGAGTAGATGGATGATTGGATGGTAGGACACATTCTTCTTAACCTGAAGATTTCGGGGACGAAATCCTTGAAGGAGGAGAGAATGTAACAACCCGAATTTTAATAACTTGTTAAAATGAGAATCAAGGGAAAAGGGCTGAGCCAATGCGTTCATCTCGGAATTCTACATGAAATAGAGTCCGAGTTTTCGAAAATCGGAGTCCGGATGAAGAAGTTATGGCCTGTAGAAGATTCAGCAAATTTTAGGTAGCACAAGACCAGGCAGGTCGACCTGGGGGTCAGGTCGACCATGTAGTCGACCTGAGGGTCCACCTACCCCCCAGGTCAACCATGTGGTCGACCTCCCCCCTTACAGGTCGACCTGGTCGGCCTGTTTTGACCCAGATCCCATTTTTGAAGCCTGAGACGTGTTTTGATGGTCTGGATTGATTCTAGGGTTGATCTAAAGGCCCTAAATAGTTCCTACACCTATATCCTAAGACCTAAGCTAATTCATAACAAATCATTCTTACCCAATTATGCTGCTAAAATATCTCTTGAACCATGGCCGCCATCTCCAAATCACAATACAAGCATTCAAATTCAAATCAATTCAAAGAACAAAGCTTCAACAATGATTCTAGACAATAAATCAACAACGCCGCAACATTTTTACAACAAATTCAATTCTTAATTCCTTGTCCACGATCTGTAAGTTCTAGTCATTTTCAGATTAAAATAATTAAATTTAATATGGACATGTGATGAAGTGAAATTGGAGTTTTGATTCAAGTCTATTTTTGTTTCTTCTTGGATCTTAATCTTGAGAACTTTTCTATCTTTATTCGCATGACAAGTTTATGGTCTATTCCGCCTGTTGTAAATCAATTTTCTTGGTTCATGTTGATATCATTATCAAGATCATTCTTTCTGCCTGAGATGATGTTTTTATGCCGTTTTCTCTCTGATCTTGTTTTTATTGCAACTTCTACCTTCCCCTATTTATTTTCTTTTGATGAACCTAGGTCAATTTCGGACCTAGGCCTAAACTACGATATACAAGCGATGGTATACAGGGGAAATATTGGAATATTTCCTAGTGGAATATATGTGTTTGGTGGAATTGATGGCACAACATAAAAATTGGATATTTGGGTATTACTATCATTAACATGAAATTGGATATTTGGGTATTGTCATTAAAATGATAATTGCAAGAATGGGGATTGGCATACGTAATTTGATATGGATCTTGATATATGTAATTTGGCTAGAACTTATTATGGGTAAATTGGTGTAAACGTGGTATACATGTAATTTTGGGTATAAAACTTGATCTATGTAAATTAAGCATAGCTTTGTAAACATGTAAATCATGAATCTTGACATATGTAAAACGGCATGATACTTGGTATATGTGTAAATTGGCATGAAATTGGCATACATGTAAAACGGTAAGAATTGAACATATGTAAATTTGGTATGAATTGGGCATATGTAAAACTGACATGTAATCTTGAACTTGGGCATATGTTAATTATGTAAAATTTGGAGATGAAACATATATGACAATTTATGACTTGGTAGAGGTTTAATATGAACGCGCCTAAGTTGGGTTTTGGGTAGTTGGCATGTATTGTAAATAAAAGGCTATAACTTGGCGTGACCTTATATGAATTATGATAATAATTTGGGAATGCGTTTTGGGCAAAAACGCGAATTATGAACTTGATAATTGACATATAATTGGAAATATGAACGTGGTTAAAACATGAACACTTTTATATGTTAAACACATGAACTGATATTGTGGTTTTGTGGGGAATACGACCATCAATGAACCTTTAACACAAGGTAAGATTCGGTTTGTGGTGTAAATCTGTCCGGAACCGCCCGGCAAATCCAGTAGCCACAAAGTGTCAGTCTAATGTGAGAGGTCGAAGGTCGAATTGTAGGCGTAACGGTTTATGACACGAGGTTAGACTCAGTTTGTGGTGTAAATCTTCCCGGAACCGCCCGGCAAATCCAGTGGCCACAAAGTGCACAGTCTAATGTGAGAGGTCATGATTTGTTCGTCATAATGAATGAATTAAGGAATACTAACCATAATAAGACATGGGTATGGTTAGAGGGTTAGTTGGGATGACATGGAAATTTGACATGTAAATATGGACCTAACTGGTATGAGTTAAGAACACGTAAAACTTATAAGTGTGGACTTAACCATCATAACATGTTAATTATACCAGTGGGTAGGGTTAAGTAAATTAAGAACGCTTAACCAACATAACTGTTAATCAGACCGATGGGTGGGTTAAGTAATATGACTAGACTAATGACACTTAACCGATATGACATGAATGGGTTGGTTAAGTAATCTGACTAGACTAATGACACTTAACCAATATAACATGACGCGTGGCAGGGTTTAGTCAACTTGAACATATAGATAATACTTAACCAACTTAGCATGATACGTGGGCGAGTTAAGTCATGAATTACTTGAAAACACTTAACCAATTTGATATGCTAAGATAGCGGGGTTAAGTTATGAATCACTAGATAGCATTAACCAACTTAACATGATACGTGGGCGGGTTAAGCCATTAATTACTTGAAAACAATTAACCAATGCAATCTGACGAATGGGAGGGTTAAGTTAAATGGGTTGGCGATGCTTAACCAATATGACATGGTGTGTGGTAGGGTTAAGTAAACACGCGAAGGCAACACTTAACCGATATAACAAGACATGCGGTAGGGTTAAGTAACACAAAAGTGAACACTTAACCAAGGTAAAATGATGGAGGGTGGGGTTAAGTTAACTTGAATGGATAACACTTAACCAACCTGTGGGGTATACGAATAGACCCTAGGAAAACCCTAGTAGCGGGACCCGTTTCAGCAGTAACCCACATTAGGTATCAATGGTACCCTAAGCTAGGAAGGGTGGGGCACGATTACTGGGCTGATTATAAGCGGTCAAAATGGCTGCGCGTGATGCAGCAGTGCAGGTTCCGACAGATTACGGGCGTGCACATATTCTGGAGTGGAAAATTTAGCCACTGGGCATCAGCAGATATAAAGTTGTGCATCAAGAATCGTGTCGGGGTTGCCATCCTAGGGATTGATACACCCTAGGGTGGGACCAGCACATGTATCTATGAATAGGGGGTCGCGTGACACAAACAAGAACTAGGTCGAGTAGGAGCCGATCGGTTAAGGTAGTAAGGATACATCTAACACATTCATGGTAATTTGGCTGGTTGAGGTGAAATCCTCATATTAGATGTAGTCCTGAAGGCTACCACGACTACGGGATGGTGATAACCTTTGTGTATGACACATGTGAAACATTGTAAGTGAGAGCTGATCAATTAAGATAGGTGCAGTGGGGACATGAAACTATCGATATGAGGTGGGACCCTCATCGCGAGATATGTACCTATAAAACTATCATGTGAGTTATGGGGGGATCACTTATCTTGTAATTATAACTAAGTAAACTAGTTGGAACGCTAGTTAGGTGGTGCAGAGAATGTAGGAAATCAAGGAAAATAGGATAATGGTGAAGCTTAGAAATCTTGCGATGTTATAGAAAACTTGCGATGTGATACTTGGTAGGAACCTTATGATGCTACTCTTGATAGGAAGTACGGGATGTTATACTTGATTCATCGTGCCTGTAACTTACCTCGTCATCATGCTTATGTTTACTTTCAGTTTATTCATGCCATATTATCTTTACCTGTTTTTATGTTGAAAGTCACTAAGACTTACTCAGTTTTTTTGTTTCACCTCTTTTTCTTTCGTCCCCCCCCCAAGGTTCGCAGGGTGGGAATACAGCTTAGTTCGGATCTTTCCAAGCTCCAAAACTCTTTCATGTACTGCTTGGATTTCTCTTGGCTATGGCTTTCTTTGCTTTATTGGAGAATACTACAATTTATTTTTATGCTTCTTTGTTTTTGAGCAAGATAGATATTTTGGATATGTAATTGGGTATTGGAAGTTGATGGGCTTTTATTGCAAACAGTTATATTTAATAAATGATTTGAAGTACTTCTACTTTACTTTCCGTTGTTTTATATACGTCTGTCTTGTAATATTTCTGTTCCAGTACCCATAATGCTCCATTGAAGTTAAGGCATTCCCTTTGTGAGTGACCTTAATGGATATGGGGTGTTACAACTATAATCTTATGATCCATCTTCTATAAATCGAGTCAAGCATAATTCTGAAGTTGAGTTGACTTTTGGGGGGTTTGAGCTATTGTTGTCCTTTCTTCCATACAAGGCATCGAGAATTTTCCAAATTTCACGTGCAGTTAAACAATGAGAGATATGGTTATATTGATCATCATTAATATAAGAATATGAAATGTGTGTAGCACAAGAATTAATTATAATATCAGTCTTATCTAACGTATCATACCCATTTTTAATAATATCCCAACATCTAGTATTAACAGATTTTAAATAAAATTCCATTTTTATTTCCAATGTAAAAAATTTGTTCCATCAAAAATAGTTGGGGATATACTGGAAAAATTCCCGCTAGATTGACAACTAGAAAACGCACCGTTAGGGAAATCCATGACTCTAGAGTTATTTAAAATAAAAAACCTAGCACTGATACCACTTGTAGGATCTAAATTAACCCTAGAGGGGGTAAATAGGGTTTATTGCAGTTTTTGCTGAGTAATTAAATAATATCAATCACAGATAATAATCAGAGTAAATACGGAAAATAAATAACACAAAGATATACCCAGCTTCGGCAAAACCCTACCTACTGCTGTTGTGACGGCCCGCCCCGCACCAGCCGACATTTCCCTGAAATGCGCTATACAGATGCCCGACTAGCACGGGACGGTTGACAAAGAAAGGAAAAGAAAGGAATTTGGACTAACAAGGAACCTGTAGAATGTCTCATAGCGCATGGAATAAAATATAATAATAACATACTTGACATAAACAGGCGAGACAGTGCATAAGCTGAAAACTAAATCATAATCATCATAGCAGCGGAAATTCAATATACAGCTTATTACAACCCCAACATTTGGTCTCTAAAGAAAAGAAAAAGTGCATGACTAATGCCCAAAGACCAGCAACAATACAGGGAGAATATCTATATATATCATACGTGGAAGCCTCATGCTCGTCTCTGGTGCAGCTACTCGTGCATACCACCTAACCCGTCTCAAGTCTGCCCATTTAAGAGCACCCAGAGTAATAAGAAGAGACGTCAAACTCTAGGTCAGACAAAAGTCTGGTATGAGCGATAAGTAGGAAAAAAGAACAATAACAGGCATATTAAACCATACCTGAACCTGGACCTGCAACCAAAGGGTTAACACAATGGGATGTACAATACTCTAAGGTGACAGTAACATATGGTGTAAAGATACGGGGGAGGGGTGTGCATGTCAAAGTAATGTCAAACAATCAAGCATAGCAGCCATCCCCACATCCCTCACTCAGTGCATAAAGCATACGATATCCACTGCTTTGACTACCCAAATCCTTAGCTATGATCACTCTGCCCCATGAAGTCATGATGGCTCCACTGTACTGATCTATAGCCACTAATCCCTTGCTATGTCCACTCTGCCTCATGAAGTCATGACGACTCCACTGCACTGGCTAATAGCCATGCTATGATCACTCTGCCTCATGGAGTAATATCTACCCCCATTGCACTGATCCGTAGCCTAACATCCGTCTTGGTGGTGAATCAAAGCTATAGACATCGATAACCCCTTTGCGCACATCCCACAACAAAGTCCAACTCATGAAGTTAACTCATTGGTTCCCAACTAGATCCTGGGTTCTACTTCCTATTTGGACTACCTTTGCATCTCGGGTTTTGGGCTCCTTCGGATTTGTTATCATCATCTAGGCTTGGGTCCTCTATCGTTTCGTGAGTAGCTCTGGTTCGTGGACATCAAGCGGTTTGGTTCGTAGCACCCTGTCCAGATCAGTTCAGGACATGGTGCCTAACTGGGTTCGAGGTCATCACATCGGGTCGGGTCGGCTTCGCCCAATGGTTTGGGTCGTGACTCCAGGTCGTGACCCTAAGCTCTGGCTTGTGGCTTTATAGCATCAGATCGTGACGTAGTTCGGTTCAGAGAAGGGTGGTGCTCTGGTTCGGGCCGGGGAACTTTTGACGCGAGCGGGTCGAAGAACTTCAGGTGCAAGTAGATCGGCTTGTGAGCTCCTGGAGGTCGGTTCGTATCATCTTCATGAATCACGAATGGTTCGGTTCGGAGAGGGGGGCAATCCGATCCGGTTCCTGCATAATTTTCAGCAACTCTTCCAGCAACTATTTTACGCCATACGACGACGTTTTTGACCATTCTAACTTTTCTAATCAATCACAAAGCATACCATACAATCATAGCAACAAGTATAATGAACCACAAACACCAAAGAAAAAATATGATATGTTAAAATGGATCAAACATACCCAAAACCCGTATTTTCCCCTTAATCCCCCTTAATTATGTTTAAGCATACAATTAGCAAAACTTATCCAAAATTAGCCTAAATTTCTATGAGAGACCTAAAACAAAATTTTAGAATTTTACAAATTTTTACGAATTTTTCTGAGCCATAATTTCGCTAATTACCACTAATCACCCCTAATTAGCCGTAATTAGTGAAAAACAATGCAAATCACTCACCTTGGCGACAAATTAAGATATAAGATCTTAAACTCTACTGTCTGGGTCAAATTCCTAAGCAACACAAGAACTCCAACTCTAATTTGGTGTTGGTTTGCCTTGATTTGATGTAGCTTAGCCTAATCCTTGATTAAACGGTGATTAAAGATGATTCTTGAAGGTGGAGGCCATTGCTAGGACTGAGAGGATGTTAGTGGCGGCTGAAAAATGACAAAGAAAAGGTTTCTCTAACCCTAATCAGCCCTCATATAGCTCTAATCCTGAAATCCCCCAATGTGCCTAGCTGCTAATCACACGGTTAAGCCCAATTAAGCTGTTTTTCACCTTCTAAACCTTAATTCAGCCATATCTCCCAAACGGTAAGTCCGCTTGACAAGCGTGACCACTCTACTGGAAGGTAAACCATCATCCGGATCTAATGGAAGTGGTTTCAGGTCAAAAATTAATACCAATCAAAATTTATAGGCGAAACAAGAATCGCCAGGGGCAAAATGGTCATTTAAAAATTGGTAAAAATCGTGAACATGGGAAATAACCCCAATAGTCGTTCCCCAAAATTACACGACTATACGACATCGTATGAAAAAGAAATAAATATTTTACGATCCTTCTATATGTAGAATGCGGGTCGTTACACTCTCCCCCTTAAGAAATTTTGCCCTCGAAATTTCTTTACAAAAACATACAAGGGTGTTCCGCATGCCTATCAGTCATTCACAACAATCAAACATACATAACATACCTACCCTAGCATGCGGAAAGACTAAATCGAAATGAAATCCTTACCAGGAAAAGAGTTCTGGATACGTCTTCCTAATGTTCTCCTCTGTCTCCCAAGTACAGTCATTCTCATCCTCATCCCACTGAACCTTGACTAGATTCACCGCTTTCCTTCGAAGTTTCTACGTATTGTGCTCAACAATACGAATCTGCTTGAGGTTCCCAACCACCTTGGGTTCTACTTCGATATCATCCAACTGATCGGGTGAAATAGCCACATCGGGGTGGTGCACGAATTTTCTTAACTGGGAAACCTGAAATACGTTATGAACTCCCGCCATATTGTCCGGCAATTTAACTTATATGCTAAATTCCCAATTGGTTCAGGACTGGGAACGGACCAACAAATCTTGGTGCTAACTTGCCTTTGCTACCAAATCGAATCACGCTCTTTAACAGAGAAATCTTGATAAACACCAAGTCGCCAATGGAGAATTTTAAATCTCTCCTCCTCTTATCAGCATAACTATCTGCCTATCTTGAGCATCGTTCATTTGCTGTTGGATAACCTTGATCTTGTCTGAAGTTTCTCTTATCACATCTGGCCCAAGCACAAATTTCTCACCAATTTCTAACCAATATGATGGTGAGTTGCATGGTCTTCCGTATAAAGCTTCAAATGGAGCCATACCAATACTGGATTAATAACTGTTATTATATGCAAACTCTAGTAGATGCAAATGGTCATCCCACGATCCACCAAAATCCAATACACAAGCTCTTAAGAGATCTTCTAACATACGGTTCACCCTCCACGTCTTACCTCGGTTTGAGGATGGTACGCGGTACTGAGATGTAGTTCTGATCCAAATGCCTCTTGTAAGCTCTTCCAAAATCCACTAGCAAACAACGGATCTCGATCGCTCACAATGCATTTGGGTATTCAATGAAATCTCACTATCCACTTCATATACAGTTTCGCTAACTTAGTTGTCGTTCTGTTCGACTTGACGTGTATAAACCTTGCACTCTTGGTTAATCGGTCCACAATCGCCCAAATGTTATCATGGCCCGATCTAGTCCTTGGTAACCCATCAATGAAATCCATTGAGACTTATTCCCATTTCCATTCTGGGATTTCTAGTGGTAGCAACAAACTACTAGGTTTCTTTTGCTCAGCTTTAACTAACTGGCAGTTCATGCATTTAGATATAAACTTCCCAACGTCTCTTTTCATCCCTTCCCAATAGTAGGTCTACTTCATGTCTCAATACATTTTGTTACCACTGGGATGTATAGTCAGTTTTGAGTGATGACATTCCCTAAGCACTTCATTTCTCAATCCATTGGCATTGGGTACAACTACTCTCCAATCCTTTCTAAGCCATCCATCTCGATCATGCCTATACTTGTTCATCTCATCGTCGATGCGCATCTCTAACTTGGAGATGATTTCCAATAGGTTAGGATCATCCCTCTGACTGGAACAATCCTCTCAAACAAAGTGGGTATGATTGTCAAACTTGCTAACGTCTCTGGATCCAATTCACACTTTGGTCTGAAATCGTACCCTGCGATATACTCCAGTTGCTTCCACTCAAGAAACATAGCTCCTGAACTGGCATGTCTTCTACTTAATGCTTCAGCTACCGCATTGCCCTTTCCTGGTGTATATGCGATATCGAAATCACAGGAAGCTAAGAATTCTAACCATCTCTACTGTCTTAGATTTAGATCCTTCTGGGAGAAAAGGTACTTTAATAGTTATGATCAGTAAACAACTCGAATCTTTCTCCAAGGAGATAATGTCTCCACATCTACAACGCGAATACGATCGCTGCCAATTCCAAATCATGGGTAGGATATCTTTTCTTATGCGATTTCAGTTGCCGACTGGCGTAAGCTACAACCCTACCTCCTTGCATCAATACAGCACCTAGTCAGGTACTATAGGCATCTGTGTATACCGTCATCTCTTCATTCCCTTTAGGAATGACTAACACTGGCGCACATGCCAACTTTTCCTTTAGGCTCTTAAATGCTTTTTCACACCTTTCGTCTTAAACGAAAGCTTGATTCTTCTTGGTCAACTGAGTTAACGGTGCCTCTCTTTAGAGAAGTCTTGGATAAACTTACGATAATATCCAGCTAATCCCAAGAAACTTCTTACGTCTGTTGCATTCTTGGGTATAGACCAATCTTGTACCGTAGCCACCTTTGCAGGGTCCACGGCAATCCCATCCTCTGAAACAACATGGCCTAAGAATATCACTTCCCTCCTCCAGAAGTGACACTTAGAAAACTTTGCTTTAAATTGGTGTTTTCTCAACACCTCCATCACTACTCTCAAATGTTCCTTGTGTTCTTCCTCTGTCCCCGAATAAACCAAGATATCGTCTATGAACACAAGAACAAACTTATTCAATTGATCTCTGAATACCCTATTCATAAGATCCACAAAATATGTTGGTGCATTGGTCAACCCGAATGACATGACCAACCACTCATAGAATCTAAACGGCGTCTGAAAGGCCGTTTTAGCTATACTTTCAGCTTCCACCCTGAGCTGATGAAAACCTATCGCAAGATCCAACTGGGAGAACACTCTCGTGCCACTCAACCGATCAAACAAATTATCTATCTGTGGTAGAGGATACATATTCTTCCTCGTCACCTTATTCAACACACGGTAATCCACACACAACCGAAGGGAACCATCTGCCTTGGTAGCAAACACAACTGGTGCTCCCTACCCAGAGACACTTCTTCTGATAAATCCCTTCTTCAAAAGATCGCTTAGTTACACCCCAAGCTCTCTCTGCTCCCTTGGTGCCATATGAAGAAGTGGAATTACTATAGGTTTGGCATCTTTCACTAGATCAATACGAAACTCAATCTCTCGGTGTGGTGGAAGTCCGGTCACTTCCTCGAAGATATCCGGGTACTGGCAAACAACGGGAATTCCTGCTAACTCATCCTACGGGATGTCGAGGGAATTTAGAAAACTAGCCATCACCTTATCCCTAGCTAGGCCACCAAACACTACCCTCTGCCCATCATCCGCCCTAATAGTCACCGAAAATCCCTCATGGTCTACCACCATCCCATATGTTTGGAGCCAATCGACTCCCAAAATAATGCCAAACCCAATAAAGCTCAAAACAAAGAAATCACAAGCAAATATACATCCATGACTCGATAAGACCAAATTACGACAAATCTTACTAAGGCTAGTCGAACCACCAATCGAGTTCGTCACCATTAAAGGTCTATCGACTATCTCGGGTTCCAGTCTCAACCTATCTACTAGGTCACTAGATATGAAGGAACGGGAAGCTCCAATATCAAACAGTACTCGAACAGGAACATGATAAACATAAAGCATACCTTGAATGACGACATTCTTTCCTTTCTCCGCCACAGTTGGGGCATTCGACGAAGAAGGAACAACATTGATAGCATATGCTTTCACAATCTACTTTTCTTTAGGGGCTTGCGGACACTTATCCTTGTAATGTCCCACTTGGCCACAGTTAAAGCACTTCCTATCCGCTGGCTTTGCTCGACATTCTTTGGCATAGTGGCCCTTCTTACCACAGCTAATGCACTCAACATCTTTCTTACTCTTCTTCTGACCATCCTTAGTCTGGTTCTGTTTCCTTTTATTCTGAGAATTATTCTTGCCTCCACCACTTTCCTGCGGCTTTGACCCCTCTGTAGATGCAACAACGACTTCAAACTTAGGTTTAGGATAAAGGATCTCCGATCTCAATGCTTTCCCAACAATTGATTCAAAAGTCTCAACAATATGGTTGATAAGCCTTTCCCCCAAGTACTGATCTAAACCTGTTAT
This sequence comes from Allium sativum, assembly GCA_030737875.1. Classification (NCBI taxonomy): domain Eukaryota; kingdom Viridiplantae; phylum Streptophyta; class Magnoliopsida; order Asparagales; family Amaryllidaceae; genus Allium; species Allium sativum. The sequence goes on from CM060910.1 coordinate 355,255,649, forward strand.
GAACTTTTCATTCTTCTTCTCGGGAGTGTCAATAAGGGATAATCCATACTTCGATAAAGTATCGAATTCAGCAATATATTCCAAGACCGCTCTACCATTCTGCTTAAGCTCCAAGAACTTCCTAAAAAAACTTTGACTTCTGAGCAGCTAGGATAAACTTATCTCTGAATCGGGCCTTGAAATGATGCCAAGTAACTTGATCCTCAGGGGTAGCTTCCTTAATAGCATTCCACTAATTCATAGCCCGTCCTTGCGGTTGACGGGGGGCTAGCTTCCTTTTCATCGCATCCTCGATTCCTAGATCCTCGAAGATACGCTCACAACTATCAAGCCAATCCTGAACTTCCGTAGCCGATTCCGTTCCGTTGAACGGCTTCCTGCCAAGACTAGCGTAGTCCTTACAAAGCTTGGTGAAATCAGCCCTAGGCGCCTGCACCGCTGCACCATCACCATTTGCAGCATTAGGAGCTGCCCTCTGAACATCCCTAAGCATCTATCTCATGAAGTCAGTGAACATCGTCTTCATATCAGGAGCATTCCCATTATTAGCTCCTTTACCAGTACCCCTTGTATGTCGGCTCATCGTTCAATCTGTAAGGAGAAAACGATTAATCATCTATTCAGTGGTGCCAGTGCAGTGCGACTTCATCCTTAAACATACTAATAGTACATATATATAGCTTTTGAAAACCAAAATATCACAAATATGCACTCTCATATACGTATACTATCTCTCTCCGGTGTCTTTCCCTAGGTTAACCACGCAACCTAGAGCTTTGATACCAAGTGTGACGGCCCGCCCCGCACCAGCCGACATTTCCCTGATATGCGTTGTACAGATGCCCGACTAATACGGGACGGTTGCCAAAGAAAGGAAAAGAAAGGAATTTGGACTAACAAGGAACCTGTAGAATGTCTCATATCATGTGGAATAAAATATAATAGTAACATACTTGACATAAATAGGTGAGACAGTGCATAAGCTGAAAACTAAACCATAATCATCATAGTAGCGAAAATTCAAAATATAGCTTATTACAACTCCAACATACGGTCTCTAAAGCAAAGAAAAAGGTGCACTACTAATGCCCAAAGTAGTGACCAACAAAAACACAGGGAGAATATATATATATATATATATATATATATATATATATATATATCATACGTTGATGCCCCCTGCTCGTCTCCGGTACAGCTACTCGTGCATACCATCTAACTTGTCTCTAGTCTGCCCATTTAAGGCACCAAGAGTAATAAGAAGAGACATAAAACTCCGGGCCAGACAAAATTCTATAAGCGATAAGCAAAAAAATAGAACAATAACAGGTATACTAAACCATATCTAAACTTGGACCTGCAACCAAAGAGTTAGCACAATGGGTTGTACATTACTCTAAGGTGACACTAACATATGGGGTAAAGATACGGGGGAGGGGTGTGCGTGTCAAAGTGATGTCAAACAATCAAGCATAGCAACCATCCTCACATCTCTCACTTAGTGCGTAAAGCATACGATATCCACTGCTTTGACCACCCAAATCCTTATCTATGATCAATCTGCCCCATGGAGTCATTATGGCTCCACTACACTGATCCATAACCACTAATCCCTTTCTATGTCCACTCTGCCCCATGAAGTCATGATGACTCCACTGCATTGGCTAATAGCCATGCTATGATCACTCTGCCCCATGAGGTAATAGCTACCCCCACTGCACTGATCTGCAGCCTAACATCCGTCTTGGTGGTGAATCAAAGCTATAGATGTCGATAACCCCTTTGCACCCGTCCCGCAGCAAAGTCCAACTCATGAAGTTAACTCATAGGTTCCCAACTAGATCCTGAGTTCTACTTCCTATTCGGAATACCTTTGCATCTCGGATTTTGGTCTCCTCCGATTTTTTGATCATCATCTAGGCTTGGGTCTTCCATTGGTTCATGAGCAGCTCTGGTTCGTGGCCATCAAGCGGTTCAGTTTGTAGCACCCTCTCCAGATTGGTTCGGGTCGTGATGCCTAACTGGGTTTGTGATCATCGCATCGGGTCGGGTCGGCTTCCCCCGCCGGTTCGGGTCATGACTCCAAGTCGTGGCTCCAAGCTCTGGCTCGTGGCTTTATAGCATCAGATCGTAACGCAGTTGGTTCGGAGAAGGGTTGTGCTCCGGTTCAGGTCGGGAACTTCTGACGCGAGCGGGTTTGAGAACTTCAGATGTAAGTGAATCAGCTAGTGGTCTCCTGGAGGTCGATTCGTATCATCTTCGTGAATCACGAACGGTTCGGTTCGGAGAGGGGGCGATCCGATCCTTCCTGCATAATTTCATGCAACTCTTCCAGTAACTGTTTTATGCTATACGACGGCGTTTTCGACCATTCTAACTTTTCTAATCAATCACAAAGCATATCATACAGTCATAGCAACATGTATAATCAACCGCAAACACCAAAACAACAATATGATATGTTAAAATGGATTAAATATACCCAAAACTCATATTTTCCACTTAATCCCCCTTAATCATGTTTAAGCATAAAATTAGTAAAACTTATCCAAATTAGCCCAAATTTCTATCATAGCCCTAAAATAATATTTTAGAATTTTACAAATTTTTCCAAATTTTTCTAAGCCATAATTTCGCTAATTATCACTAGTCACTCCTAATTAGCAGTAATTAGTGAAAAACAATGCAAATAACTTAGCTTGGCCACAAATTAAGATATAAGATCTGAAACTCTATTGTTTGGGTTGAATTCGTAAGCAACGTAGCAGCTCTAACTCTGATTTGGTGTTGATTTGCCTTGATTTGATGTAGTTTAGCCTAATCCTTGATTAAATGGTGATTAAAGATGATTCTAGAAGGTGGGGGCAATTGCTAGGGTTGAGAGGATGTTAGTGGAGGCTGAAAAATGACAAAGAAAAGGTTTCTCTAACCTTGATCAACTCTCATATAGCTCTAATCCCGAAATCCCCAATGGGCCTAGCTACTAATCACCCGGTTAAGCCCAATTAAGCTGTTTTTCACCTTTTAAACCTTAATTCAGCCATATCTCCCAAACGGTAAGTCCGTTTGACAAGTGTGACCACTCTACGGGAACGTAAATAATCATCTAGATCTAGTGTAAGTGGTTTTAGGTCGAAACTCCTTACAAATCAAAAGTTATAGGCGAAACAAGATTTGCTAGGGGCAAAATGGTCATTTAAAAATCGGCAAAAATGGTGAACATGAGAAATGACCCCAATAGTCGTTCCCTAAAGTTACACGACTATACGACCTCATATGAAAAAGAAATAAATATTCTACGATCCTTCGATATGTAGAATGCGAGTCGTTACAGTTGCATTCCCCAAGGTTTCTACTAGGCATTAGTCAAAAATTATAATGCTTAAAACACCCGTAAACTCTCGACAATTCCTAGACTATTTGTCCTAAGGCTACGCTCAAAACTTATCCCCAATTTCTACTAGGAGCTACACAAAAAGGCCTCACAATCTCGCTCTAGTTGCACTAATCCTATGCTTAAAACCCTGCACTGATTTCTATCCCCGAAATCAGGTTTTCCCGAATTATAAACCCTATAATTCATCTCCCTAGTTTTAGAGACTAGATTTTACAGACTCTAGAAACTCTTCAGAATGATTACAAAGAAAAACAATACAAGATGAATAAAAATTAAACTAGAAAACCTTAGTTTTAAAAAGGAAATCCCCTTTCTCAACATTAGCTTGGGCGACAACTTCAAACTGGTGCACCCTTCATTTCATTTGTCTCGATCTGTTTGCTTTGTAAAAATGGCGGCGGCTTAATTGGAAAAAACTAGGGTTTTGCATGATGGCTTCATATCAAATAGACGTTGATTGATGAAGTGATTCTCTAATGCTCGAGTTCGTGTTGCTCTATCGTCGTTTGATTATGCCTCTCTGCCTGGCGATCGAAACCCTAAAAAAATGTGAGTTATTCGATTTTCTCTTGAATTCATTGAATAGATTGTGTTGGATTTTGATGATCAATTACGAGTGATGATGGGTGTAATTTATAGGATTGAAATCCATAAATATTGTGCTCTGATTTCATATTAGATTTGGGTATTTGATATATGCGTGTATTCTGGAATTTGACCGAGTCTTGAATTTCTGGAAAATTCCTTTCTCTTGAGAGTAGTTTGTCAATTTGAATTAATCCCTTAGTTTCTGGAACATCGAATTTCTTTTCCCTCTGATATTTTCAAAATGATTTTAACCTCATATTTTTTTCAGTATACTGCTACCTAGGTTAACTGGTTCATAAAAATGAACCGAGACTACCTTGATCTTGTTAAGAACTAGTGAACACTTGAATTTGCCATTGATCAGATTTGAACTGATGCTCCTTTGAACAGAACTGATATAATACTTGATCATGTCTTGTACATTACTGTTTTTACACTCCCATTTTGTTGCTGTTATACACATTTGGATGTGCCTTGGATTTTGCTCGAACATGATACTGCACTTGTGATATTTGCATTCAGTATGCTTATGATATTGAACTGCTTAAGAACATATACTCCATATTTATTTTTTTGGGCTTTGAACTGATCCATGACTAGTTACATGCTATTTGTACTAGTCCATCTCGACTATTTCTTGGCATCATGTTGGTTGTAGTTCGACCTAGTGTTCACTTGTAACTGTACTACCTTGGACATTCTTGCATTTGTCACGTTATGTTGCTGTATTACTGTAGTATTGTTGTGATCATTGCAAACTGGCTGGTCACCTTACTAGTTTCACTATGTCTCATTGATCATTCTTGTTCCACCATGCATTAGTCTTTGAACTGCTATAGCCTTCACCATTTTCCCATTCTGGTTTGACTTGAGTAGTTTTGGGTATTCTTGAAACTGGACATATATATATATATACGTACATATATATATGTATGTATGTATGTATGTACGTACGTACGTACGTTTGTATGTATGTATGTATGTACGTATGTATGTGCCATGCAGTTTGCACACCCATGTAGTTGCTTGAGTTAATTCATGTTAATGCCGTGTTGAAATCTCGTGAGCTTCATCTTGAATTTAGACTGCTTGTGTAATTGCTTCTAATATGTTGTGTACATTTGGCATGAATGCTTCACTACTGTGAATCTATGTACATTTGTAGTTGAGTTTCCTTTATTGCTATAGTACATACACACCATATTGTTGACCAGTAATCTGCCTCGGCTATAAGTTGCATCCACTTGTATGGACTTTGCTTGAACCATGTAGCTATGCCATGAATTATTTGTCCATGAACCATGTAACATGCCTGAACCATCACTTGTACATTTGTACATGCATGTATTTGTTCATTTGTGTTATGTCGGCTCGAGATTGTGCATTGAGTCGAGTTGGTCCACGTGGTTTCTCCTCAATTGCTATCCTGTATTTTTATTGGCGAGGCAGTGCATGCGTGTATATTTATACACATGTGTACATGCAGCCATTCGGAATAATATTCTTGTCCTTGCATATCAGACTAAGCCAAAAAAATGATGAGAAACACACCGAAATTCTGAGGCAAATAAGAATTAAAATAAATTTATATTTTCTAGTATTTAGTTTCATTTCTTTTGCAGTGTGTGTTTTTCTATATGTGGAAGGTATGCAGATGGTGGCTGGACTGACTGTGAAGTGCTGTGAAGACGAGAAGACAGAAGACAAGTATTGAGCCAGTGAGTGTACGCCATAGTGTTATCAAATGTATATGAGTATGTAAATTGTATATGAGTGAACGAGTGTAACTGTAGTGAGGCAGTGAATGTATACTAGAGTGATGAGAGTTGTAGTCAGGAACACGTGTACAAAATGAGAAAATTGTATTGATATTTGTAATAGACAAATTTTATTGAAATAAAATATTATTTTTTTGTGTTCAAATCAAATTATCTATCGTATTCAAACTAATTCAATAGTACAATTTCATGTAAAATATTATAACTGTGAATATACAATAGTGGAGTTAGAATGTTGTACTATTTCAAATTTTGAAACAAAATATTTAATTGAATTAATATACTGTGAATATAATCAATTGTGTATAATAGTATATTGTTCAATAAATATTTATTTCTATGAAATGAAATATAAAATAGCACAATTACAAACTCGATGCTTTATGATTGATAAAGTTTTAAATTCCGCTGCTATTTTATATCTGTCTTGTAATGTTTCTGTTTCTGTTTACCTATTACGCTTGATAAAACTTAATGCGTTCTCTTAATGAGTGACATTAACGGACATGGTGTGTCACATATAGTTTATTATAATAAGTTACATTCCCCATTCATTACATATTTTATAGGTTTCTTATTAATTAACATGACCCTTATAGTTATGACATTAATTTATTTACCATATTTGAATGTTTACACAATGAACTTGTAACACCCCGTATTTTAGAAGACTTTATAACAATAAACTAAAGGATACTTAATTAAATAATGGGGATTAAGTAAAATGGACTGTACCATTGCGTTTGTCTAGGAATTATGGTTAGGATAGACTCCGAGTTTGCATAGAGCAGACAACGTATGAGTAAGATATTAAGATTAGAAGTTTGTATACACATAAGAGTCTTTTATATAAATATAATTAAATCCAGATTTCAAATTAAGTCAAGCAAAGCTGAGCGGGAGATGAAGGCAGGATGGGTGCGAAATCGTCCCATTAGGGATCGACCCCTCTCCAGCCCGGGTCATCCTACGGGTCGACCCAAAGTGTGCTGGGTCGACCCTAGGGTCGACCAAGGGGGTCGGTAGGTCGATGCCTGCCCGATCTGGCGCGGTTCATTTTTCTGAACCTAGTCTTATTGCTAGCTGGGTTCGTTGGAGGTAGGTTATAAATAGGACAACATTTCTGTTGTTTTTCTACATATAAAACAATAGAGACAATGAGATGCTGCCTCTTCTTGGATTGAACTAGCCTATCATTTTCAACATCAGCCTATTTACATATATCAGAAAGATTTCTTGCGCTTAGATCCAATCTCTGTGAGTTCATGTTGCTTTTAAATACAAAAATTTAATAGTAACCCTGACATGTTTATAAATCTGGATCTAACCTTATGCCTATCAAGAATCTGATTCTACCTAAACAATTCTGCTATTACATGTATTCTTTTGTACACCTGATCTGTTGTTCAGTTCTTATATGCCCATTTCTTTTATCATATGCCTATTTTTGTTATTATATGCCTATATCTATTATTCTCTCTCCCTCATTCCCTTTTTATTTTTATAATCTAGGCTACCTACGAGCCTAGGCTAATATCGCTGAAATATGCGTACAAACGAGACTGGGATAAATTGGGAATGAAATTTTGGGGGCATATGTTATATTGCGAATCATGGCTGGAATTTGAGGGCATAACCTATACTATGAAATATGACTTATATTTGGGGGCATATGTTATACTGTTAAATGTGACTTGAGATTTGGGCATATAAATCTGTAGGCTTAATTTATATAATAAGCGGAACATGTTAATGAAACTATAAACAGCCTATGGAACCTGTTTGATCTGTTGGGCTTAAGTTAACCTGTTTAATTTGTTGGGGTTAAGTAAAGATGGTTAATATCTTGTTGTTAAGTAAAAACCTGTTTAATCTATGGGGATTATATGAACCTATTAACTTGTAAAACTAAACCTATTAATCGGTGGGGTTAGGTGAGCATGTTTATCTACAGGCTTAACCTGGTAAAAATCCTAGTTAATTGGGGGACACAAGTTAGGTGTTTGACTTGTGTCATCAGATGTGTGGGACCCATATCAGTCAGTAACCCGTTATGGTATTAAACAGGGACCCCGCACTGGATAGGGGTCAGAGCAAGCATATTGAACTGATTGTAAGAGGTACATTTGAAAAGGGAGTGTGTACGAGCGTGTTCCAATGGAGTCATTTGCATGCATGAGTCAGGTCTATAGGGGGAAATAAGCCACTATAGCACTAGTAAATCGGTCTATGTCCTTCTATAGGTTGCCACTTTACACCCTACTGTGGAGCTGACACAGGGTATTTATGAGTTAGGGAGCCGATAATTAGGGTACATCTAGTCTAGTCTGTTCAATTGGGGTGCCTGTTATTTTTATTTGGGCTATCACCCATTATATTTTGTTAAGGTACCCGTTATTTATATTTGGGGTAAAACCTATTGTGAAACTAGAGTACACCTAAAGCTATCAATATGTTTCTGTTGGGATCACTCTGTTTATATTATGTAATTAGGGGATACCTAATCCTATTTTATTATACTAGTATAGGTATAGAGAAAAGTATTTGAGAAGCATAATCTACTCTTTTTATTCTGCTTATCCTTTTCAATCTGTTTATAATTATTATATGATATTTTTATCTCTCATCCAGTTTATATGTCTCACATTATGTTTTTACTTGTTTATATGCTAAAACTCACTGGACTCGCCAGACTTTATATCTAACCCATTTTGTTTCCTTTTTCTCTCTCTTCCTTTTCCCCTCAGATTTTTAGGGTAAGAACGCTCAAGCTTGATTAGGATTCTCTCTTCTGTTTTTGCTTCCATTTGGATCTGCTTTGATGTATCGCTTCGACTACTTGTCTAGTTTATTACGTCTATTCACGGGGATTATGATTTTACATTTCTGTACTCTAATGGCTTTTAGCGCAAGATAGATGTTTTATATTGATGTAATCAGTTTCAGTATTTTAGCCTGATGTCATAACCGGTTCTTAGACTACGATTTTTTCTATGAAGTATGGAAGTTTTAAATTTCCGCTGCTATTTTATATCCGTCTTATGATATTTGGTTCTGTTTACCTATAACGCTTCACGGAACTTAATGCATTCTTATAAAAAGTGACATTAACGAACGTGGGGTGTCGCATTTGGTACTAGAGCTTATGGTTACCAGATCGGATATAGGGTTCTGAAAAATTGATTTCAAAAATTTTCAAGAATAAAATATTTCCAAGGAAAGGTTTGTTTTTGAAAAAATATTCCCTAAAGCCATGTAAAATATCTTTTGATTCTCTGTTTGAATCCATTTTCCTTTTCTTTTAACATGTCTGGGGAACCGAATATTCCAGAGGGCATTTAGATACCAGCTTGATTCCGTAGGTATCATTAGGCTACAGCGCCTGTCGGAGGCCATGCGAACGCCCCTCCCCCATCTGCATCTGTTGTTCCTCCTACTCCTCCGCGAGAAGATAATTTCTCTAAGATATGCAAGAACTTCTATGCTATGGGAGGAAAGCCATTCCATGGAACTAAGAACAATGTGGAAGCACAAAACTGGCTAAAAGAGACAGAGAATTTGTTTGGGCTATTTGTGGTTGATGACCGTATAAAGTTACAGTTGGCTGCATGGAAGCTTAAGGACGAGGCTTTGTTCTAGTGGGAGTGACGCAAGCAGGGCAATCCAGTTTTCACTTTGGATGATTTCTGACAGAGATTTGAGACGAAGTTTCTTTCTCAAGCAAAAAGAGTATGCAGATGGAGAGAGTTCAGGCATTAAGCAAGGAAGCATATATGTCAATGAGTATGTCAATAAGTTCAATTATTGGCAAGGTTTGGTCTGGAGCTAGTGAATACCCCGCACAAGAAATCTTGAGGGTTTGCAAGAGGATTAAATCAGCCTCTTCAAACATTTGCATTATCTCACATTCCGGTGGGGGCACTTTTGAGAGACTGGTTGATATGGCATTGATGCACGACGATGGTAAGGATGAGAAAAAGGAGGCTAAGACTGATGAGACACAAAACAAGAAAGTGTGGCTCATGAAAGAACAACAAAAGAAGGGTGGAAATAAAAACAAAGATCAATTCAAGAAGAAATGTCATGGTTGTATGAGCTTTGGTCATTTTGTCAATTGTCGCCGAAAAAGGAAGAATGCTCTCTTCAACTATGGCGAAGTTGCACACTATACTAGAGAGTGCCAGAAGAGGCAAGGCCAGGGCCATAGGGCAGGTGTATGCTCTCGAGGCCAGGGTACTGGACAAAGGTAGGAACGATTCTGTTGAAGGTTTGATTTCTCTTTCTGATCATGCAGTTAAGACTCTTTTTGATTCTAGCGCCTCCCACTCTTTTATATCTAATTCTGTGGTTGAGTCTCTATACCTTAGTATTAGTATTGTTTCCAATCCCATTGTCTCAAACCCCACAGGGGGCACGGCTCATCTTTTTATGATATGTCATAGTTTGATGATATTTGTGTTGGAGTCGAGTTTGAGTGCGATGCATAGGTGCTTGGTTTTATGGGCTATGGTCTGATTCTAGTGCTAGATTGGCTAGCCATGCATGGTGCCATTTTAGACTATGAGAGGAGGGTCGTTAGACTTTTGTCTTACCGAGGAAGGACTCTCGAGATTTCCTATGACCTAAAGGGGTCTGTCACGCTTAGTTTCCTTGAATCACTTGATGCCTCTGTCAATTATTTGCGATATATACCTGTAGTGTATGAGTATCGGGATGTTCTTGAGGAGGTTAGGAGCTTACCTTCGAGGCATGAGATTGATTTCCAGGTATATTTGGTGGATAATGCGAAACCAGTCACATTACCTGTGCGCCACATGGCTCCTAGGGAAAGGAGGGAGCTCAGCAAACAAGTAGGGGAGCTACTTGAGAAGGGTTTATTAGGCAAAGTATGTCAGAATGGGGTGCTCCAATTGTCTTTGCTACTAAGGAGGATGGCTCACTTCATCTATTTGTAGATTACAGGGAGTTGAATAAGCTGACCAAGAAGAATAGGCGCCCACTTCCGAGGATTGATGATCTGTTTGACCATCTTGTTGGCGCATGTGTTTTCTCTCAATTAGACTTGGCCATGAGATTTCATTAGTTGAGGGTGGTCGAGGGCAGTATAGACAAGACCGCATTCCGAACTGCAGATGGTTTCTTTGAGTGGCTAGTCATGCCTTTTGGGTTGACGAATGCACCTGCATATTTTGTGGATCTGATGAGTAGTGTGTTAAGGGAGTTTTTGAATAAGTTCATTGTGGTCTTTGTGGATGACATTTTGATTTTCTTAAAGAACGAGGAAGAGCATGCCCTATAATTAGGAGAGGTTTTGAGGACCCTCCAAGCACACCAGCTTAAGGAAAAATTCTTCAAATGTCACTCTTGGAGAGAGGAAGTAAGATTTCTAGGCATGTGTTCTCGAAGGATGGGATAGGGGTGTATCCCAAAAATGTAGTTACAGTTCAAGATTGGAAGGTTCCAAAGAATGCAACGAAAGTTAGGAGTTTTCTTAGTTTGGCAGGCTATTATAGGATGTTTATCAAGGACATCGCAAAGATATCGACCCTACCCACCAGATTGACGAAGAAGAATCTGACCCTTTCTTGGAGCATTGACTGTGAGGATGCTTTTCAACGATTGAAAAGGGCTCTGACAATAGCCCTATTTTTGACTTTGCCTAATGGGAACAAAGTGTTCATAGTGTACACTAATGCATGTGGTACAGGTCTTGGTGTCGTCTTGAGGCAAGAGTGAAGGGTAATATGCTACGATGGTAGACAGTTGAGAGTTTATAAGAGGAACTACCCTACCAATGATTTGGAGCTGGCTGCTATAGTGTTTGTGCCTAGGACGTGGCGACATTATCTACTTTGGGATAGATTCGAGTTGTACATGGACCATAAATCTCTCAAGTATTTATTCATGCAGAAGGATCTCAATTGGAGACAGCAGAGATGGATGGAGTTCCTAGCGTCCTATGATTTTGAGATTGCTTGTACCCCAACAAGGGTAATGCAGTGGCGGTCGCATTCAGTAGGAAGAGGATGACTTTGAGTCCTCTATTTGTAGAGAGGCGGAGCTTGGAGTACATATCGACCTTTGATTTTTGGCCATCTACGAATTGTACACCTGGTTTGTTGGCATCCCTAGAGGTGTGACCTACTCTTATGGATCAGATAGGATCTTCGCAGTGAGAGGACCCACAAATAGCAGACATCTTGGATATACTCAGTAGAGCGGAGACTTTTAGTCACCTTAATAGATATTCCACAGATATTAGAGGGTGGCTATGAGGGCATGGGAGGCTTTTGTTCCCCGAGTTGGAAATTTGACGAAGACAATCCTTGAGGAAGCCCATCATTCTAGGATGGCTATCCATCTGGGCGGTGATAAGATGTATAGAGTCATGAAGAGGGTTTTCTTTTGGGCTGGGATAAAGAAAGATGTAGCAGAGTTTTTCTCTCAATGCTTAGTTTTCCAACAAGTTAAAGTTGAACATAAAAAGCATGGCAGGTTGCTGCACTTGTTGGAGGTCCCACAGTGGAAGTAGGAGATGGTCTCTATGGATTTCATCGACGGTTTGCCTAGATCAAGGAAATGAAACACCAGTATTTGAGTTATAGTTGACGAACTTAATTAAAGAGCTCATTTCATTCCTGTTAAGAGTGAGAGAATGACCACATTGTTGGCATCAGTTTATCTTTGTAAGATAATCCGTCTACATGGAGTACCTTCCAGCATAGTGAATGATCGTGACCCCATCTTCACTAGTGAGATCTAGAAGAGCCTGCAAGAGGCATTAGGTACACAGTTGTATTTGAGCACCACATATCACCCGCGGACGGATAAGCAGGCTAAGAGGGTGAATAGAGTTCTTGAGGATCTTTTGAGGCTGTGTATCCTGGACTTCGGAGGGACTTAGGAGGAGTATCTTCCGTAGGTTGTGTTCGCCTACAACTACAGTTATCAAGCCAGTATAGCTATGTCACCCTTTAAGGCATTGTATAGACGACTTTGTAGATCACCGACTTGTTGGTGGAAGTCCACAGATAGGCTTCTACTTGGACCTGAGATGATTAGAGAAACTTCAGAAAAGAATGATCTTATCCGCAGACACATGAAAACAGCTCAGGACAGGCAGAAGTCCTACGTAGATAAGAGAAGGACTGATATTGAATTTATGGTAGGAGGCATAGTTTTCATCATAGTATCACCTTTGAGTAATATGGTTCGCTTTGGATCTATAGGGAAATTGGTGCCAAGGTTTGTTGTTCCATTTCACATAGGAGGTAGGATATGTCAGATGGCCTACATGGTGAGACTACCAGAGAGATTGGGGGGTGTTCATGATGTTTTCCACGTTTCTTATTTGCGGAAATGTCTTCACGATATAGCAGTTGTTGTTGAGCCGAGCTTGCTTGACGAAGTAGAGGTAGAAAAGGAAGTGAAAGTTAGACAAGTTCCTACCTATATTGTAACGACCTAGTTTTTTGACCGCCTCAAGTTGGTAATTAAACCAACTCAAACCATTCAAAAGGACAGATTGTTATTGCTTATGAAGTTGAAATACTAATCATCATAGAATCACAGACACAGAATATCTCATAGCGGAAGTAAGTATTTATACAATATTACAAAAATCTTTATATTTGCATGATATCGGAGTACAAAAATGAATATAGATATAGCGGAAGAATGGATAAAAATCATACTAATGTTCGATAACAAGCAGAGATGGGCATGACTGCATATGACATAGTAGATGAGTGGTTGGATTTCCAACGAATCTCAAGATATAACAGATATATTTCCAAGCTGAAATACTCGGTCTGACTCGAGCATTTTGCAAGGAATAAAACAAACAAAATATATGAGTCAGGACTAATAGTCTCATACAAGTGAGTTAACTCAAATGAAGTGTCCACTGAAATGTATAATACCTTAAAGGATGTTTAGTATTCCCATCCTCTAAGGATCCGTGAATCTAATATATACATATATATATATACATATATATATATATATAATAGTACACTATTATTGTAATGTCTATTCAGTAAAGTAAATATAATGAAAATAGCATAAGCGGGATTAACATATTACTCTTATGCAGTTTATAGGCATCACAGTCTATGCAGTACCGTAAATTCACTGCATTGGTGTTATCAGAGAGCACTCCATAGAAAGAAACACTAAATCAAAATCATATGGGGCTCGTATATGATAAATATGACAAGGCACTCGAGGCAATGCCCAGGGTAGGATTCTACTAGTTGCACCCCTAAACTGGTGGTAACGCATAGCAACAACTACCGCCCACCTCGGAACATACTCCCAAATCAAACGACGCCCCAAATCAACTACACTGTAATAGGGATGGTATCGAAGAAGCGTGCCCGATATGAGATGCGACCTCAATTAATCACGGTATAGCTCCTGTTTTAGTCATTTTGATATTGACCCAAAGGTCAAGGCCATTTTGTCATTGTTTGCCTTCTTCGATCCAGTAATCTCCTCCAAGCCATCCTACTGTCGTTCTGGATACTCCATCATGTATACAGTTGCTACAGTGATATCGGCACTGACAGAGAGTATGCCACTTACCGACTCCGGTCTCTTTAACAACCGACACTCACATTTTCCACAATGTGGTCATTAGATTTGAAATCGTGTTTCAAGTATCGCAAATCGATTTATTTCAAACATTGCCCCAACATCCATTACTCAAATCATTTATAATTGGTTCGATTAAGATCATAAACCATTATTCACCATTCCCTTTCTAAACCATTTGGTATTAAGTTCAACTTCCATGAAATATCGTTATTGTTTGAAATCATTTATTTCACCCTTTTGAATTCACTAGACTGGATTGGACATAGATTTTTATTCGAATTTATAAAATACATTTAGAAAGGTTAAGTTTTGAAAATAGTATATGTATATTAAATTTAAAATAATGTATAAAGATTTATTTTTTGGAAAAACTATTATAAAATTCATATAGTTACAGTAATCAAATCATTTTATAGAAAAATATTTACAAATCAAGTAGTATGGAAAATTGCTTCAAATATTATTGATCCAATCCAAATCCAAATCCATGTTTACAAAATTTCACATTAAATTGAATTCCCTTTTATTTGGTTCAATTTCAATGCTTCATGATTTAATGATTCCCAAACCATTTACCTTGGGATTCGCATATTCATTTTATATAATAAATCTCAAACAACTTATAGCTTTAGCTATAAATCAAAATGTGATTTATTAAATTCTAGCTTGTTGACAAAACTTGTATTCCTCATGACATAAATAAACATATTAATTAATACTTGAACTTAAACTCTTTTCATTTTGGCAAAATCCTTCTAACATTTTCGTGACAAAATTTCCATTTGTCAAGTAATATATTAAAATAAGATTTGAAAATATTTATCAAATCTTTGCAAATCCTTTACATTAAATCATTCAATTCAAAAATTGTCATATTATCAAAATTCATTATATGAACACAATGTAATAAAGAGTTTATTTGATAAATGAAACTTAAGTGTTAACTTGCAAAATCACTCCATAACATATTTTCATACAAGTGGCTTTTTGTAAAATTTCAAGTAAATATTAAAAAAAAAAATCTTCAACTTTTCTTCACGCTATATATAGAAATTCCATTTAAATCTCCACTTATATAAAATAGTGGAAAAATCATTTAACAAATCGTACATCAAAATAAGTTTCTAAACATTTAACAAGTCTTTGAAACTCTTTTATTGAATCCCAAATTTAGGTTTCATGTTGTTAAATTTATTTTATAAACACAAAGTGTACGTTAAATTTAAATGTTAACTGGTATGGTTACTTCTTTTAAAACTTATTTACATACAAACTGGATTTCTTATAAAAATTCAAGTACAATTTGAACAAAATTTCCATTGAACATTTTTGGCTATATGGAAAATTTTCATTAAAATTTGTCTTTACAAAATAATAATTTAAAATAATTTCTTTTATTGACCACGGTGTCCGTATATAATTTTCTATCCTATGGTAAAGTGATGCGGATATTTATCATTTCAATCCGTTCTTTAAAAAATTCGAATCCATGTATGTATCATTTCAACCCGCATCCCAAATCAGTTCAAACAGATAAGGGGTTCGAGTATGTATCATTTCAACCCGTAATGGTTTCTAATCAAAAAGGGAACCTGTATGGCGAGAAATAAACATATTATGTTAAGCATACATTCGTATGCATCATATGAAATAAAAGTGTGTGTCGTACGTGCACAATCACAAAACAAACAAATCTAGAGCACCCTAATGTTCCACTCAACATCTCAAAATTTTAATTCACTTAATAATCAGTTAGTCTATAAGTGAGAAAAACTCACCTTCCATGGCAAAAATAGAAGGCACGATATGAGAAGAACAATGCTAATGCATACACGGAGGAATTCATTATCTAGAACAAAGGTACGATTTTTATTTATAACATGGACTAAATTTCATGTGTAATTTTATGCCAAAAAGACTTCAGTCAAAATTAATTGACCAAAACCAAGTGGATGCAGCCTGGTTCGAACCAGTGACCTTTTAGTCTTGAGTCACGCGTTCAACCACTTGGTTAACATGCTTTTTGTTATAAAACAGAGAAGAGTGACCTTGCATGCACTAGTAAATTGACTGAGATGAAACCCAACAGCAATTGTCGAGATCTGTATGTGTGCTTCGCTATTGCAGCAGTGCACAGGCCCAAATGTCAATGAATGGTGCATGTAAAAATCGAACTAATTGCTCTTGCATGTTAATCATTTACTGCAGTTTGTCGATGACCAAAGATGGCCAAGTGGAATCATGGGTTTCATGCAAGAACAGTTCATGGCTTAACACGCTTATATATATATAGTGTATATATATGTGCATGCCTCGACAACAGAAAAACAAGGAAAAGGTAAGGGAGAGACTCACGACAGACAAGATGGTTGCTCGCTAGGACGGTGCTCGCACTTGGATGAGGCAGGTGAACTCGACCGGATAGCTGCGTCGTCGGCAGGAGAGGAGCTGCCATTTTCAGCTGGCAAAAATTCATTTTTGGCATAATATATTATTATTTATGTATATATATTAGGTATACATATACTATCAATGGAACTCACGCAGTAGGCTCACAAACGTCGAACGAGGTGTTGGAACTTGGCGAAGTGCTGGTGATGACGTCGGGCGCTGGTGGACTTGATTAGCAGCAGAGCTCAGGTGCTGATGGCGGAGGGGTTGTTGTTCTTGTTAGCTTGGTCTTCTTTTTCTCTTTTCTTTCCTCTTTTTTTCTATTTTTTTTCTCTTTTAGTTCTAGTCTTGCGCAGGGAAAAGAGGCCGGGTTCAGAAGGTGCAAGCAGCGGACTTGGTGTTGGCAGCTCTGGCGTCATGCGCAAATGGCCCGGAGAAGTCCGGTGAAGTAGCACAGTTAATGGTATGGGCATTGTACTTTTCACGGGTTCAAGTCTTTTCAAGAGAAGGGAGCAAGCTCATGGTGGACAAAGTAGGAGCGGTGGCAACTAGACGGTGGTACGGTGTGGTAGCGACTTCGGGATGGTTGGAGTCAGGAGCAGACCGAAGTGGAGTTATTGAGTGAAGAAGAGAGAGAGGGAGCGGCTTCCTTGAGAAATGGGTTACTTTTTTGTTTGTGAAGAAAAGATTTTCAGTTTGCTTTACTCAGTTCGAAATGTTGTTTGTGTTTTTTTGTCTTTTCATGAGTACGGTGAAATTTCAATTTGTTTTTTCCTTCCATTTTTCTGAGATCTGAAATGGACTTTGGGATTGAAGAAGAAAGGGTAGGAGGACGAAGTAGTCACATGAGAGAGAGAGAAAGGAACCACTTTTATCTTTGTTGGTTTGAATTGTTTAATCAGAGAATGCGTTGGATTCTCTATTATGAACAGTACAAAATCTTGGTACCCGGTTTCTAAATATTTGCTACTAACAGGGGAGAGATTTCGTATCTTGAACAGTGGTTTCAAATCTTGTGCTACTGACATGGAAAGATATTTGCTGCTACCATAATTTTAGGAAGACTAAAATTTCAAATTAAAGAGGCAACGTGTATGACTAATTCATAGATGGAAAGGCCTTTGTTATTTTAGATAAGTGTTAATCTTGGCTGAAATTTTCCTACCATTATTACATGGTTCCAATTTGCATTCCACGTTCATTTCTTTCCCTGTTTGTTAACGCAATTAAGGAGATTGTAATTAATTCTCTATTTTTCTTCCTTCTTTTATTATTATTTACATACATATATATGGTTATGAATGGATAACGCAGCGAACACTAATCCTTTTTACACCCATTTACATATATATATTTTGTGAATGCACACCATGGATAAGCAATGTTGAAATTTATTTAATGAAACTATTAACTTATCCAACGTTAAATTTTTAGAAATTTAATTAACATAAAACTTTATTTCAATATTGAAACTATTAATTTATTTTCTTTCCTTTAAAATTATTAATTCATTCATTGTTTTCTTATTACATTAACTGTATTACAAACAGTGTCGGCTTGACATAAACTTAAACTTAGCGGTTTATTCCAAACAAAATTTATCAATATTTATATTAAATTTCAAATTTTATTTTTGAAATCAATTTTTCTAATGATAAGAATTCTTTATAAATTAAATAAGATAACATTCAATGTTAGATTTCCAAATATATGTATAACTTAAAGTTGATTAGTAAAGTAAAAGTCTTTATTAGCAAAATGTTCATGTAAAATATAATTTACAAAATAATCCATATATAACATATTCTAATTCTGTCCAAAATAAATAACAGTCCAATTTCCAAATTAGACTTCAAGTAACATCATATTTTCCTTTTATAAACCAAATCAAAAGATCAATATTAAAATTAAAAAATAAATAAAAATCATAGTAACTCTTGTTTCAATAGCGTTCGTATTTTAAACAACAAAGGCACTTAAATTTTAAACATTCAAATTGGTTCAAAAAAGATAAAATTCAAATTCTAAATAAAAATCCAAATATAAATATTTATTTATCGTTAAATTTTAATTTAACTTATATTTAAATATATCGAAGTTATTGGTTTGTTACAACCTCCCCCACTTAAAACTTTTCGTCCTCGAAAAGGAAGTGTCATATGAAATATCACAAATATTTTAAAATAATTTATAGATTTTAAAACTCAAAAATTTTCTTATTATTCTTTTAAATTAAGCAAGCTTTTCAAATTTCGAAGGTTTAGGAAAATCGCTTATAGCCTATAAGTCATACGAATCCTCTTTTAGATCAACTCCATTTTGTTTTGAAACATTTCCAAATAAATTTCATAGTCCCATAATATAGAATTTTCAAGACCTCCAAATTCATATCATATAAATCATTTATAATTCGTGTAGTTGAATAAATTCCCTTTCAAACATTATTTCAAAACTCAATTCAAAATCCTTTACAAAATGATATATGACTTTATATTCATTCTTATTTCACATATTAAATCGTGTCTGAAAAGGTCACATTTCCTATACTCAAGAAAATCCCCGTAAATATCATCACGCTTCTAGTATGCTACTCCGATTAGCGCATACATATCTCAAACTAGCATTATTCATGGGTTAATTCCGAAAACATTGATTTCAAATTTTTTGGAATCAATTCCTCAAAATTAAAATTTCCAAAAAAATAAATTTTCTTGCCTAAGTTGGATTATATTACAAAATCTTCCTAATTTCATTTTTCTTTGCATAAGTGATTACTTGTTAAGAAATTGCCATTCAACCCATTTGTTGGTTTCGCAATTAATTATATCCCATTACATATCATTTGATTCATTCATGTTATAACCTTGCTAATTCACTTATGTATGTTTATTTTATTCTTTCCTTTCACTTTAAATTCTCATCTTGTAATTTTACATATTCCGTTTTCTTTATACTCGATTTATTTTCCTCTTGTCAAAATTTCTCTTACGAGTAAGATTTATATAAACAAAGTCCAATTCATCATAAGTGGTCGCATTTATCCAATTCAATATGTTCATATTTTAATTTATGTACAAAGTTTCAAATGGGGAAAAACAGTCTTCTCCCCCACTTAAAATTTTAGCTCTGACCGTAATCTGAAACGTATACTAATCAAAAATTTAGAATATATAATGATGCACATGACTTCTTAGCAATCGGCATTTCATTAATGTTATATTCTTAGTTCCTTAAATTCTATGGGTTGCATATATGAATTTTCATATGACGCTTGTCTAAATATCTATGTTCACATGGATAAACTTTAAATTTTCATAAGCACCTTTATAGGTATCCATTTGTATATTAAATCCATTGATTCAAAATCAATCTCTAATTCTAAAGCAATATGAAAATCAAAATTTTCTTATTCTTTCAAAATGAGGTTTTAAGTATTAATTCAACATTTTGACTGGAATTATACATCTTTGTCACTTTCGAAACTTGGAAATAAACACTGGTGATTTCGCGAAAATCACTAGGTTCATTTTCAAGTGACTACAGTGTGAATCTATATTTGTCTAGTACATAAAGAATTTAGTACAAACGTTGGCTAGATGTATGTCCCAAAATCTCTGTATACCTGATATTCCAAAATTGACATCAACAGACTATTTGAAACTTTCCACTTTAGAATACACACAATTTCCATATGTATATTTTCTAAATATATGTCAAAATTACATATTTGGTTGAAAACATTTATTTACTTACACAATCTTAAAACTTATAATGGAAATCATGCAAAGTGTTACTCTTAGTATATATTGTATAGGGCTTTATTTTTAAATCTACAAGTTCTTATACTTTAATCATTGATATTTTTCTTTAATATAGTGTTACAAATTCACATCTACCTCATTATTACTAAATTTTCAATTCAATTTGTTCAATGCACTCAAGTGTCTAATACTCAGTCACTTATTCAAATTTTACTATTAATCTCCATACCTATGTTTAATCCTATTCAAGCTAAGTTGGATTACAAGTTAAGAGCTGAACACCTGGACGAACTAGATGGATATATCAAGGATAGGTAAAATGGATTAAGGAAGATTTAGGGTCTAAACACGACTAACCTAAGTTCCTGAAATGGGATAGAGCAAAACGAGACTTTGATTCAGGAAAAATCCTAACTTAAGGAGTATCCAGCAAAGAACGAGTTCAAAGGAATAGGATTAAAACGAGAATATATCTTTAAAACTAGGCTAAATTATTTAAATTATTCATATATAGAAAAATTCTTTTGAAATCGTTTAAAATTTGTATAATTTCAAAATATGCACTCTCGGAATGATTCTAAGCTAATTTCACTCATTCTAGGGTATTGCTACCCCATCTCTAATGAGTGTCCCAACTTCATAAGCTAAGCTTTGTATAACCAAATCTCTAATACCAAGATGTAACGACCTGGTTTTTGACTGCCTTAAGTCGTTAATTAAACTAGCACGAACCGTTCAAAAGGACAGACTTTATCGCTTATGAAGTTTAAATACAAATCCTCTTAGAATCACAAACACAGAATATCTCACAACGGAAGTAAAAATTTATACAATATTACAAAAATCTTTAAATTTGCATGATATCAAAGTACAAAAATAAATATTGATGCAGCGGAGGAATGGATAAAAATCGTACTAATGTTTGGTAACATGCAGAGATGGGCATGACTGCATATGACATAGTAGATAGGTGGCTAGATCTCCAACGAATCTCAAGCTCTAACGGATATATTTGCAAGCTGAAATACTCGGTCAGACTCGGGCATTTTGCAAGGAATAAAACAAAAAAATACGCGAGTCAGGGCTAACAGCCTCAATAAGTGAATTAACTTAAATGAAGTGTCAACTGAAATGTATAATAACTCAAAGGATGTTTGGGATTCCCATCTTCTAAGGATCTGTGAAACTAGTACATATAATAGTACGCTATTATTGTAATGTCTATTCAGTAAAGTAAATATAATGAAAATGGCATAAGCAGGATTACCATATTACCCTTACGCAGTTTATAAGCATCACAGTCTATACAGTACCATTAATTCACTACACTGGTGTTATCAGAGGGCACTCCATAGAAAGAAACCCTAAATCAAAATTGTATGGGGCTCAGATAGGATAAGTATGACAAGACACTCGAGGCAATGCCCAGGGTAGGATTCTACCAGTTGCACTCCCGGACCGGTGGTAACGCATAGCGGCAACTAGCGCCCACTTCGGAACGCACTCCCAAATCAAAATGGCACCCCAAATCAATCACACAGTAATAGAGATTGTATTGAAGAAGCGTGTCCGATATGAGGTGCGGCCTCAACTAGTCACGGTATATATCCTATTTTAGTCATTTTAATTATGATTTGAAGGTCAAGGCCATTTCGTCATCGTTCGCCTTCTTCTATCCAGTAATCGCCCCCAAGCCATCTTGCTGTTGTTCCGAATACTCCATCACATATACAGTTGTTAAAGTGGTATCGACATTAACAGAGAGTACAGCACTTACCGACCCCGGTTTCTTTAACAACCGACGCTTACATTTTCCACATCGAGGCCATTAGATTTGAAATCATATTTCAAGTATTACAAATTGATTTATTTCAAATATTGCCCCAACATCCATTACTCAAATCATTTATAATTGGTTCGATTAAGATCATAAACCATTATTCACCATTCCCTTTATCAACCTTTTGGTATTAAGTTCAACTTCCATGAAATATCGTCATTGTTTCAAATCATTTATTTCACCCTTTTGAATTCACTAGACCGAATTGGACATAGATTTTTATTTGTTTTTATAAAATACATTTAGAAAGGTTAAGTTTTGAAAATAGTATATGTATATTAAATTTAAAATAATGTATAAAGATAATTTTTTTTTTGGAAAAACTAATGTAAAATTCATATAGTTAAAGTAATCAAATCATTTTATAGAAAAATATTTACAAAATCAAGTAGTATGGAAAATTGCTTCAAATAATATTGATCCAATCTAAATCCAAATCCATGTTTCACAAAATTTCACATTAAATTGAATTCCCTTTTATTTGGTTCAATTTCAATACTTCATGATTTAACGATTCTCAAACCATTGTTTACCTTGGAATCCTTATATTTGTTTTGTATAATAAATCTCAAACAACTTATAGCTTTAGCTATAAATCAAAATGTGATTTGTTAAATCCTAGCTTGTTGACAAAACTTGTATTCATCATGACTTAAATAAACATTTTACTTAATACTAGAAATTAAACTCTTTTCATTTTGGCAAAATACTTCTTAAATTTTCATGACAAAATTTCTGATTGACAAATCATATATTAAAATATGTTTTGAAAATATTTATCAAGTCTTTGCAAATCCTTTACATTAAATCATTCAACTCAAAAATTGTCATATTATTAAATTCATTATATGAACATAAAGTAATAAAGAATTTATTTAAATAAATATAACTTAAGTGTTAACTTGATAAATCACTCCAAAACTTATTTTCATACAAGTGGCTCCCTATAAAATTTCAAATAAATATTTAAAAAAAAAAAATCTTTAACTTTTCTTTATGCTATATAGAAATTCCATTTAAATATCTACTTATATAAAATAGTGGAAAAATCATTTAACAAATCGTACATCAAAATAAGTTTCTAAACATTAAACAATTCTTTGAAACTCTTTTTATTGAATGCCAAATTTAGGTTTCATGTTGTTAAATTAATTATATAAACACAAAGTATATGTAAATTTTATTTAAATAAATTTAAATGTTAACTATTATGATTACTTCTTTTAAAATTTATTTACATTCAAATCGGATTTCTTATAAATTCAAGTACAATTTAAACAAAATTTCCATTGAACATTTTCTGCTATATGGAAAATTTTCATTAAAATTTGTCTTTACAAAATAAAAATTTAAAATAATTTCTTTTTATTAACCACGGTGTCCGTATATAATTTTCTATCCTATGTTCAAGTGATGCAGATATTTATTATGTCAATCCGTTCTTTAAAATATTCGAATCGTGGGTATGTATCATTTTAACCCGCATCCCAAATCGATTCGAATAAATAAGGGGTTCGGGTATGTATCATTTCAACCCGTAATGGTTTTTAATCAAAAAGGGAACTTGCATGGTGAGAAAATAAACATATCATGTTAAGCATACATCCATATGCGTTAAATGAAATAATAGTGTGTGTCGCACGTGCACAATCACAAAGCAAAGAAATCTAGAGCACCCTAACATTCCATTCAACATCTCAAATGTTTAATTCAATTAATAATCAGTTAGTCTGTGAGTGAGAAAAACTCACCTTCCGTGGCAAAAAGAGAAGGCACGATATGAGTACACGGAGGAATTCGTTACCTAGAACAAAGGCACGATTTTTATTTAGAACACGGACTAAATTTCATGTGTAATTTAATAATTTTATGCCAAAAAGACTTTAGTCAAAATTAATTAACCAAAACCAAGTGGCTACAGCTATGTTCGAACCAGTGACCTTTCAATTTTGAGTCACACCTTCAACCACTCGGCTAACATGCTTTTTGTTATAAAATAGAGAGGAGTGACCTTGCATGCATTAGTAAATTGACTGAGATGAAACCCAATTGCACTTGTCGAGATCTGCATGTGTGCTTCGTTGTTACAGCAGTGCACAGGCCCAAATCTCAATGAACGGTGTGCGTGAAAATCCAACTAATTGCTCTTGCATGTTAATCATTTAACGTAGTTTGTCGATGACCAATGATGGTTAAGTGGAATCATGGGTTTCACGCAAGAACTGCTCATGGCTTAACACGCTTATATATGTAGAGTGTATATGTATGTGCATGCATTGACAACAGAAAAACAAGGAAAAGGTAAGGGAGAGACTCATGACAAACAATATGGTTGCTCGCTGGGATGGTGCTCGCACTTAGATGAGGCAGGTGAACTCGACCGGACAGCTGCGCAGTCGATAGGAGAGGAGCTACTATTTTCAGTAGGCAAAAATTCATTTTTGGCGTAATATATTGTTATTTACGTGCATATATATTAAGTGTGTATATATATACTATCAACGGAACTCACGTAGTATGCTCACAACGTCGAACGAGGTGTCGGAACTCGGCAAAGTGCTGGTGATGACGTCTGGCGCTGGTGGACTTGATTGGCGGTGGAGTTCAAGTGCTGATGGCGGAGGGGCTGTTGTTCTTGTTAGCTTAGTCGTTTTTCTTTTCTCTTTTTTTATCTATTGTTTTTTCTCTTTTAATGCTGGTCTTGCGCAGGGAAAGTGTGATGGTCCGCCCAGCACCAGCCGACGCTGCCATGAAATGCGCTATGCCGATGTCCAACAAGCATGGGACGGTCGTCAAAGAAAGGAAAAGAAAGGAATTTGAACTAACAAGGAACCTGTAGAATGTCTCATAGCGCATAGGATAAAATATAATAATAACATACTTGACATAAAAGAGGAGAGACAGTGCATAAGCTGAAAACTAAACATAATCATCATAGCAGCGGAAATTCAAAATAAAGCATATTACAACTTCAACATGTTGTCTCTAAAGCAAAGAAAAAGGTACACTACTAATGCCCAAAGTAGTGACCAACAACCACTCAGGGAGAATATATATATATATATATCAAACGTGGAAGTCTCCTGCTCGTTTGCAGTATAGCTACTCGTGCATAATCACCTGACCTGTCTCTAATCTGCCCGTTTAAGAGCACCCAAAGTTATAAGAAGAGACATAAAACTCTGGGTCAGACAAAAGTCTGGTATGAGCGATAAGCAGCAAAACAGAACAATAATAGGTATACATAACCATACCTGAACCTAGACCTACAACCAAAGAGTTAGCACAACAAGATGTACAATACTCTAAGGAGACACTAACATATGGTGTAAAGATATGGGGACAGGGTGTGCATGTCATAGTGATGTCAAACAATCAAGCATAGCAACCATCCTCACATATCTCACTCAGTGCATAAAGCATACGATATCCACCGCTTTGATCACCCAAATCCTTTTTATGATCACTCTGCCCCATGGAGTCATGGCTACTCCACTGCACTTATAATGACCCACATTTTTGACCATTCAAAATTGTCAATAAACCACACATGTCGACCCAAACAAATCTCAAATATTGGTATTTATTGGGAAAAGAAAAAAAAAAGAAAGAAGAGAAAGACAAAACAGAGTTCTCACAACGGGAGGACAACATATAATAATTAAATAACAGTTTAAAGCAGTTGAAAGATATATATAGCTATAACATACAATGATTATCAGAATTACACATATATAGGTGTACATACATGACAACGGAAACAAAATGCAGTGGAAAAATATTATATATAGTAGATATATACCAACTTCGTCTTCGTGCTCCAAGGAAGGAAAATCTTCGGTAACTGCAAAATCCGCTGACCCAAGCGTATTGCATAAAAAGAAAAACACAACAAACACTCGGATCAGCACTAAATCATTCTCATATTAGTCCAATTGAAACATGAAATAACTTGAGTGTCATGGGTAAAGTAACTTAAGAGATGTTACAGGATTTTCCATCTATTCAGGATCCGTTAAATTAATACATACATAGTAGCATACGCTATTATGATAGTGTCTATCCAGTAAAGAAAATATCATAAAAATAGCATAAGCGGGATTACCATATTACCCTTACGCCGTTTACAGGCATCAACAGTCTATACAGTATCATAAATCCACCGTACTGGTGTTATCACAGGGCACTCCATAGAAGGCAATGCTAAATCAAAATCGAATGGGGCTCGATATGGATAAACATGACAAGGCACTCGAGGCAATGCCCATGGTAGGATTATACCAATTGCACTCCCGGACGGGTGGTAGCGCATTGCTGCCACTACCGTCCACCTCGGAAGACACTCCCAAAAATCATAAAGGGCCCAAATCATCATCATCATAGTCATAGAAATAGTATCGAAGGAGTGTGTCCGATCAAGGGTGCTACCTCAATTAGTCATGGTATAGCTCCTATTTTAGTCATTTTAATTCTGACCCGAAGGTGAGGGCTATCTTCGTTATCGTTCATCTTCTTTAATCCATCAATTTCCTCCATGTCATCACATTTCATTCTGGATACGTCAAACGTTCACAGTTGTTAAAGTGGTATCGACACTGACAGAGTGTAACACCCCGGATTTTTGAATAATCGAATTAACTAAATTAAAGAATAAATGTTTAGCATTGTTCTAAGGTTTGTAAGCAAAAGACTTAGTAGCTCATTTGGTTGGAACATGTGACTTGCATACAAGAGGTACAGAGTTCGATCCTCGCAAACGCCATATTTTTGTTTTAGGGGAATGGCTAAAAAGCGGCTTAGAGTAGATGCGGTTCAAAAAGTAGTTTAGTGCGAAAATGGTTAACTAGGGAGATAGAAATATATATATATATATATATAAAATAAAATTCAACCTAAAATCTAAGAAAAAAAAATTCAAAACAGCGGAAGCGGGAAGGCAAAACACCAAACCGACCTATTTTATGGGTCGACCCGAGACCCAGCGGGTCGACCCCAGGGTCGACTCAGGAGGTTTGGAATTGGTCCCGTCGGCCCTAAATGGTCTATGACAAAATTTTATGTTTTACGGCTTAGGTGGCGATTTCCGGTTGGTCTGTTGACATCATTTCTTAGTTTCTAAGGCCTAGATGGATCCTAGAGTGATCCGACGGCTTAAATTAATTCAAAGCTCTATAAAAAAGACCCATAGACTCAAACCCTAAATCAGAATTAAAACTAAAACAATGGCCGTCATGCTGTCGTCTTGAACCCTAGAGTAGCCGCCACCAATTGGAGAGGATGAACATCAAATCAAATCAGTTCTATTCAAGCCTAACAATGAATCTTCTTCAAAGGAGAGCTAATACAACTTCAGAAATCAGAATTCAGAACTCAAGACCGCTTTTTAGTTGTGAGTTCGATAGTTTTAATAAAATAATTAGTAATTTAATTGGATTAAGTTATGATGCGGATTGTATGGATGTGATGTGAATTATTGATCGTACGTTGTAATTATGTTGTAGAATTGTGTTGAAATCTCTGTGACGTTATGTTATGATGCTATCATTTACAATGCAACGTTATGATGCTATCACCCATGTTGTAATTCTATGATTAGCCTATGTCTAGTTGAATCATCATGTTGTACATATGCTAAGTTTGGTTATGTTGATTCATATGATAAATCATATGTAAGCAAGTTTAGATTTTTATGTAAACATGAATCATATAAAAGTTGGGTAAAATTATATGTGACCTTACATGGTTATGACATCTAGTTTATGTGAAAATTTGATTAAAAGTTAGGCTATGACATGTGTGAGTTATATGCTAAATTCTACATGATATTTTACATGTTAGATGCAAGTTTACACCATTGTTATGATGCATAAATCACATATGCAAGTTTATATAAATATAAGAGTTTGGGATACGAATCATGTCATGCAAGTTTAGGGTTATTGCCTATGCAAGTTTACACCTTTAGATGTAGATATATGACATACATGATTTATGCAAGCTCACACCTTTAGATTTGGATCCATGACATATGTTGTTTATGCAAGTTGTAACTTTGGCCTATGCAAGTTTTTGATGTAGAACATCATTCACATATGCAAGTTCATCCCTATGTTTAGATCTATGTTTTCATTATGTGTATATTGTGATGTTTTCTCTTTGTTCCATAAGTTAGACTATTCGAGTCTAACGTATATTTTACGTTAAACGAAAAAACGTACAACATGGGGTAAAAGGGATAATATTAAAAGATTTAATTGGTATAAATGCCGTAAAAGACATAAAATAAGTTGTGGTGAAAATTGGTATGATTTTGCATACCATAAATGGATGGACATAATTGAGTAAATTATGGACATCGTTAAATTTGGAATTGATTGATAATTTGAATAGGGAAAGTAATTCAAATTTGGGGAATGATTAATTAGGAGAAATTAATCGTCTAAGACACGAGGTTAGGCTCTTTTGTAGTGTAAGACTGCCCGGACCCGCCCGGCAAATCCAGCTGCCACAAAAGCCAGTCTAATGTGAGAGGTCTTAGGCATAAATTAAATACGTAACAATTGTAAAGATACGAGGTTAGGCTCTTTTGTGGTGTAAGACTGCCCGGACCCGCCCGACAAATCCAACTGCCACAAATGCCAGTCTAATGTGAGAGGTCTTTATGAGGTTACGGTCTTAATGAATTAAGAAACACTTAACCAGATAAACATGTAGTGGACATGAGGGGGTTAAGTGGGTGCCTTGGGTGGCATGTGGAATCTAGTGGGTGCCTTGGGTGGCATTTGGAAATACGATTAGAAACACTTAACCAAAATTGAAACATGCAATTGAAACATGAATAAGAAGTGAGTTAAGTGGGATGTACTAGTGGGGACAAAGCTTAGGTGCATAGCTTGTGTCAAGTAATGGGGGCCCATTTCAACCAGTAACCCTTATGTATCTTTGTGGGCTGGACCCAAGTCGAGGACGAGACATGCATACTGGGCTTGATTGAAAGAGGCCAAACCGAGTTAGCGATGGCAACGCAAGTCCAACGGGTTCATATGCGTGTGTGGACCTGGGCTGGTAGGTAAGACGTTGTTGCATCGTGTAGGTATTAGCAGTGCATTGTTGGTTGTATCGGGTTGACACTTTGGGGAGTGATACACCCTACTATGGGGCCAGCACGAGTATCTACGAGTTAAGAAGCCGATCGCTTGGGGGCAGTGGGTACACCTAGTGGAGATAGGGGCAGGTGGCACATATGAAGGCAGTTAGGGGTGCACGAAACTACCAATATCATTATTAAGTTCTGTAGGCGGGATCAACTTTAGGGTGACTATTGGTGGTGCAGTATACTAGTGGTGGTGCAGTATAGCAATTATCCTATAGTGTTGGTGTAGTTTAGTAATTATCTTACAGAAGGTTAGGTGCGCTTTAACAATATCGTCTTCATCTTGTTTCCTTATTTACTCTGCCATATTCAATGGTTCATGGTCATTTCCTTATTTTCCAACTTATGCCTTAGCCTAGATACTTTGTTAGTTATATTGTTAAAATTTTCGCACTCGCCAGACTTTATGTCTGACCCCCTTTGTTTCCTCCTCTTTCCTTCCTTTCCCCCCCAGGTGCTCAGGTTGGAACTAGCACCAGTGGAGCTTGATCTTGGACGGCTTTTAGAAGATTTCTTGGATCGCTGGAGTAAAGTTTAGCTTCTCTTTTATTTATGGCTATTTTTATGTTGGGGATTATGTCTTTCAGTTTATGTACTTTTGATAGTCAAGATGGATATTATGTGCTTTGACTCTGGTTTTTGATGATGTAAGCAAACATATGTGTTTTCCGCTGCAATGAAATAAAGTTTTAAATCTTTGAGTACTATTTATATCCGTCTTGTTGTTAAGTTTCTGTTCTATACTTACTTAAAATGCTCCATAGAAGTTAATGCATTCCCTTTGTGAGTGACATTAATGGACGTGGGGTGTTACACGTGGTATCAGAGCTGAAGGTTACCAGAACAGATAAGATATTTTGAAAAACTATTTTTCAAAAGCATTTTTATAACGAATACTTTCAAAAATATGTTTTTAGAAGAGTATTTTTGAAAGAAAGGTTTATTTTAAGAACATAATCCCCAAGAACCATATATCCTTCCTTCGATTCTCCGTTTTGAATATCTTCCTCTTTATCTTTTTGAGTGCCCCCCCTCCGCGTATAGATGCTTTTTCTAAGATAAATAAGGACTTCCGTACGAAGGATGGAAAACCACTTCAAGGGACTTAGACGTTTGTCGTTCTAGAAGTTAGTCCAAGGAAGTGGAGGGCTTGTTGGTACCTTTAAGATAGACGATGGGAGGAAGGTTCAAATAGCTGTTTGGTTAACAAAGGACGAAACCTCATCTTGGTTGGAGGTCACGAATGGAGAATGTGAAGAAGAAGGATAGTTGTTTTGGAGAAATAGGACACCTTAGGATTGTCCAAAGAGGCAAGGACAAAGTACAGGATCTTCTGGAGGGTAGTTGTATTCCCTCACGGCTGGTATACCTGATAGGGTAGGACCGTCTAGGTTGAAATTTGGTTTTCTTTATCATCCTGTTTGAACTTTGTTTGATTCTGGCGCTTCATACTCGTTACACCTAAATACTAGTCTAGTTAATTATCCCACCCTAGTCTCAAATCTTGTTGGTGGCTCAGCTCATCCTTCAATGGTTTGTCGGGATTTGAGAGTGTCTATTTTGGGCGTTGGATTTGAATGCAACGCCTTCGTCCTTGGTTTCACGGGCTATAATTTGATTCTAGGGGTGGATTGGCTAGCTAGACGGGGTGCAATCCTATATTGTGAAAGGAGGGTAGTTGGACTATTGATTCGTTATGGAAAGACCCTCATATTTCTTGTAACCCTAGGGGTTCAGTGATTCTTAGCTGCCTAGAATCTTCTGACGCATCCAACGATGATTGGGAGTCTGTTTGTGTGGTCCGTGAGTATGGAGACGTCTTTGATAAAGTGTGGGGTTTACCCAAAGGCGCGAAATAAGATTTCATATGTGCTTAATAGATTATGCAAAGCCACTTATGTGATCAGCGGTGGTTTTGGAGCAAGATTGGTAAGGACAGCCAGAGTCGGTCAAGTGCTCAATTGATTGGTCGTCTTACTAGTATCATCTCACGTAGGTCGTCTGAATTCGAAGGAGGTATCCATTGGGTGTTTGCCTGGTATTGGTCTAGGCCTTTGGGGCTTGCACTTGGGGGATATCGAGTTCGACTAGGATGGTCTGTGTGAGAGATGGATAGTTGTGTCGATTTTGCATGGGATAATATCCTGGTTTTCTCCGCCTTGCCACTTTACTGGCTCTCATTTTTCAGATGTCCAGGATGGGTCATCGACAAAATTAACGCCATGAGAAGGAATTTCTTCTGGACGGGTGAGAAGGAGACTAAAAGATTGAGCTGTCTTGTTTCATGGCACCAGATTTGCAAATCCAAAGATCAAGGAGGTTTAGGCGTACTTAATTTGAAAGACATGAATGCTTCACTTCTTTGCAAATGGCTTTGGATGATGTTAAGTGGAAAAAAGGCTCTATGGAAAGAATGGATTATAAATGCTTACTATGGGGTAATTTTGATTGGAATAGAGACTGGTCAAACTGCTCTTTTTTGGCAAGGGGTTATGTGCTTTTCGCATTGGGTTAAGATAGGAACTAAGGTGGTGGTGAGGAATAGGTTGAATATCTCATTTTGGTACGACTGTTGGCTGCTGCCTATACCTTTGAAAGACGAATTGAGAGAGCTCTTTGATATTGCATGTAACAAAAACAGCTCAGTGGGAGACATGTATAACTCAGCGGCCACAAACTTTAAGTGGAGACTTTATTTTTGTAGATTCGTTTTTGGAGCTGCTTTGCAACAACTATGTCAGTTATACTTGTGGCTGGAAAATGTCCAGTTAAAGGATGATAAAGATGAATTTGTATGGATGGCAGAGGGGGGAAAGGACGCTTTTTGGGTTATAAGTGTTTACAAACTGATGAACTTTGCAGGAATAAGACGACTGGAGTTTGAGAGAATGTGGGGGATTAAGGAGGTGCCGCTAAAAGTCAAGATACATATGTGGATTGTGATACACGATAGATTGAATACTGCTTGCAGCTTGAGACGTAAGGGTTTTGTTATCAATGGTGGCTGTGCTTTTTGTGATGAGGTGGAAGAAGACTACAAGCATGTGTTTTGGACATGTGACTATGCTTTCTATGTGTGGACGAAGTGCCTTGTTTTCCTTAACTTAGATCTAAATTGGAGGGACTTAATCAAGGACCAACACAATTTTTGGTTAAACATTTTACCAAGTCTAGATAACACACATAAAAGGAGTCTTTTTATTTTATTAAACTTCGCATACACCTGGCTATTATGGCACGAGAGAAACTCTAGGAAGTTCAAATTCAAGATGAAATCGGCTGATAATACTATTTATGTCATTCTTAAGTATGTTCATCTATGGGCAGGTATAGAGAAGGAGAAGTTCGTGGATACGATCGCAGCACGTGTTCATGACCGCAAATGCAGACGCACTGGTGGTTAAACTATGTATGCCGTACCTATATGATGTATCCTAAGTATGTTATGTATTGTTTTGGCTTGTATTACCTGCTGTGTCAGGGTATGGTTGTTTTGGTTGGCTTGTAAATGATGTAATTATTCTACTCACTCTGTACTGAACTCTATGTTATAATATTTCTATGCGTGAATCATTAGATTCACTACCTTTTGCTGTCAAAAAAATATCCTGGTTTTCTCTAGAAGAAAAGAAGAGCATGCCCTACATCTTAGGGAAAGCTTAGGGACCCTACAAGCGCACCAGCTTAAAGCTAAGTTCTCCAAAATACCATTTTTGGAGGAAAGAAGTGAGGATTTTAGGGCACGTGGTTTCCAAAGAAGGGATAGCTGTGGATCCCGCGAAGATAGTGGCCATCCAAGATTGGAAGGTTCCTAAAAATGCTACCGAGGTGAGGAGTTTCTTAGGATTGGGTGGCTACTATAGGAAGTTCATCAAAGACTACGCAAAAATATCAGCCCCATTAACACGCTTGACGAAGAAGAACTTATTTCTCATGTGGGACGTAGATTGTGATGATGCGTTCCAATGTCTAAAGAGAGCTTTGACCATAGCCCCAGTCTTAGTGTTGGCAGATGGGAGTAAGCCATTTACCATTTATACCGATGCTTGTGGGATAGGACTAGGCGCAGTCTTAATGCAAGAGGGAAGGGTAATAGCCTATGGTGGAAGGCAGTTGAGAGTGCATGAGAGAAATTACCCTACTAAGAGTTGGCCGCTACTGTCTTTGCGCTTAAGTCTTGGCGTCATTATCTTCTTGGCGAGAAATTCGAATTATTCACTGACCACAAATCGCTAAAATACTTATTCTCTCAGAAGGAATTGAACTTAAGGCAGCAAAGGTGGATGGAATTCTTAGCATCCTACGACTTCGAGATAGCATATACCCCTGGCAAGGGTAACGTGGTGGCAGACGCCTTAAGTAGAAAGAGGTTGTCCTTGAGTCTGTTGTTTGTTGAGCGGCGAAGCTTAGAGTTCATCTCTACGTTTGGCTTTAAACCTTCCGTTGACTTTGTACCCGGTTTGCTAGCATCCTTAGAGGTCAGACCTACGCTTTTAGGACGGATTGGCGAGGCACAGCGAGATGATCCACAGTTGGTTGAGTTAGTAGAAAAGATCAAAAGAGGGGAGTCATCGAGCCATCTTCGTAGGTATAACCTAGATGATAAGGGTTGGTTACGTAGGGACGGTAGACTTTGTGTACCACATGATGAGAACTTGAGGAATACCATCCTTGATGATGCACATCGTTCAAAGATGACCATCCATCCCGGCGGGGAATGATGTATATGGACATGAGACGAGTTTATTTTTGGGCCGGTATGAAGAAGGACGTGGCAGAGTTTGTTGTTAGATGCTTGGTGTGCCAACAAGTAAAAGCAGAACAAAAGAATCCCGGTGGATTGCTTCACACATTAGAGGTCCCAGAATGGAAGTGGGAAAGTGTTTCGATGGACTTTGTTGACGGATTACCAAGATCGAGGAAGGGTAATACGGGGATTTGGGTCGTGGTAGATAGACTTACTAAGAGTGCCCATTTCATTCCCGTGAAGAGTAAGAGGACTTCTCCATGGTTAGCCTCTGTATACATTCGAGAAATAGTTCGTTTGCACGGTGTTCCTTCTAGCATAGTGAGCGACCGCGATCCTATCTTTACTAGCGAATTTTGGAAGAGCTTGCAAGAGGCGGTAGGGACTCAGTTATGTTTGAGCACCGCATATCATCCTCAGACGGACGGCCAGACCGAGAGGGTGAATCGTATTCTAGAGGACCTATTGAGGTTGTATGTCTTAGATTTCGGAGGTACATGGGAGGGAACATCTTCCATTGGTGGAGTTCGCATATAATAACTGCTTTTAGTCAAGCATTGGCATGGCACCGTTCGAGGCTCTTTATGGACGACTATGTCGTTCGCCTACATGTTGGTGGGTGTCTACAGATAAGATCTTACTTGGGCCCGATATGATTAGAGAGACTTCATAAAAGATCGATTTGATTCCTAGGAGGATGAAGACGGCGCAAGATAGGCAGAAATCTTATGTAGACAAGAGGAGGACAGATCTTGAGTTTGATATTGGGGACAATGTCTTTGTCAAGGTGTCTCCATTGCAGAACGTCGTTCGCTTTGGGTCCGTTAGCAAGTTAGCACCAAGGTTCGTAGGGTCGTTTCCTATTAAGGAGAGGATTGGGCAGATGACGTATAGAGTGGAGTTGCCCGAGAGACTTAGTGGCGTACACGATGTATTCCATGTGTCACATTTGAGGAAGTGCTTGCACAAGACTGCGGAAGTGGTAGAGCCGAGCTTGCTTAGAGAGGTGGAGATAGAGCGTGATGCGACGATTCGGCAAGCTCCTACGTGCATTCTTGGGTCGGAGGTTAAGAAGTTGAGGAATCGAGAGGTCAAGCTAGTCAAAGTGTAATGGGGAGATGATGAGAGCAATGCTACTTGGGAGACGGAAGAGAAGATGCGTTCATTATACCCTTTTCTTTTTGAGGGTATGTCTTTTAGTTTCTCCTTTATCACTTACCTTATACTTATCTTATCTTTAGTATGTCCTCCCGTTAGTACCTTTGACCTTTAGATAGTGTAGTCCTATGATTGAAACATATGTTTGAGACATGTTATGTATGATGGATGCAAGTGTTTGCTAGTGGTTGCTCGTGGATGCATATACACACACTTTAGGCACTAAATCGGCTCATTCACTTCATATTGCATATTGCATATAAATGTGTATGCATATTTAAGCTAATGGATGTATAATGGTTGTGCTATCATATGGATGTTGCATTTTGGTGAATGGTTGTGCACACATTTAGAAATAATATGTATCGATAGGGTTCTTTCGCATACATAATGGTTGCATGGCACTATCATGGTTTGCATTAAGGAGGTCAACTAAATCAGTAGACCACCTGATTTTGCATTAGATAAGGAACATATACACGCTCTTTTTGCATATGTTCATACAGAATTAGAAATTCTATAAGGACAATAGATGCCTGTGTTTTATGGTTGAGTAGATGGATGTTTGGATGTTAGGATATGAATTCTCCTTAACTTGGAGATTTCGGGGGCTAAATCCTTTAAGGAGGGGAGAATGTAACACCCTGGATTTTTGAATAATCGAATTAACTAAATTAAAGAATAAATGTTTTGCATTTTTCTAAGGTTTGTAAGCAAAAGACTTAGTAGCTCATTTGGTTGGAACATGTGACTTGCATACAAGAGGTACAGAGTTCGATCCCCGCCAACGCCATATTTTTGTTTTAGGGGAATGGCTAAAAAGCGGCTTAGTGTGAACTCGGTTCAAAAAGTAGTTTAGTGTGAAAATGGTTAACTAGGATGATATAAATATATATATATAATAAAATAAAATTCAACCTAAAATCAAAGAAAAAAATTCAAAACAGCGGAAGCGGGAAGGCAAAACACCAAACCGACCTATTTTATGGGTCAACCCCTCGGGTCGACCCCATGGTCGACTCAGGAGGTTTGGAATTGGTCCCGTCGGCCCTAAATGGTCTATGACGAAATTTTATGTTTTAGGGCTTAGGTGGTGATTTCTGGTTGGTCTGTTGACATCATTTCTTGGTTTCTAAGGCCTAGATGGATCCTAGAGTGATCCGACAGCTTAAATTAATTCAAAGCTCTATAAAAAAAGACCCATAGACTCAAACCCTAAATCAAAATTAAAACTAAAACTATGGCCGTCATGTTGTCGTCTTGAACCCTAGAGTAGCCGCCACCAATTAGAGAGGAAGAACAGCAAATCAAATAAGTTCTATTCAACCCAAACAACGAATCTTCTTTAAAGGAGAGCTAATACAACTTCAGAAATCAGAATTCAGAACTCAAGACCGCTTTTGAGTTGTGAGTTCGATAGTTTTAATAAAATAATTAGTAATTTAGTTGGATTAAGTTATGATGCAGATTGTATGGATGTGATGTGAATTATTGATCGTATGTTGTAATTATGTTGTAGAATTGTGTTGAAATCTCTATGACGTTATGTTATGATGCTATCATTTACGATGCAAAGTTATGATGCTATCACCCATGTTGTAATTCTATGATTAGCCTAAGTCTAGTTGAATCATCATGTTGTACATACGCTAAGTTTGGTTATGTTGATTCATATGATAAATCATATGTATGCAAGTTTAGATTTTTATGTAAACATGAATCATATACAAGTTGGGTAAAATTATATGTGACCTTACATGGTTATGACCTCTAGTTTATGTGAAAATTTGATTAAAAGTTAGGCTATGACATGTGTGAGTTATATGCTAAATTCTACATGATATTTTACATGTTAGATGCAAGTTTACACCATTCTTATGATGCATAAATCACATATGCAAGTTTATATAAATATATGAGTTTGGGATATGAATCATGTTATGCAAGTTTAGGGTTATTGCCATGCAAGTTTACACCTTTAGATGTAGATCTATGACATACATGATTTATGCAAGTTCACACCTTTAGATTTGGATCCATGACATATGTTGTTTATGCAAGTTGTAACTTTGTCCTATGCAAGTTTTAGATGTAGAACATCATTCACATATGCAAGTTCATCCCAATGTTTAGATCTATGTTTTCATTATGTGTATATTGTGATGTTTTCTCTTTGTTCCATAAGTTAGACTATTCGAGTCTAACGTATATTTTACGTTAAACGAACAAACGTACAACGTGGGGTAAAGGGGATAATATTAAAAGATTTAATTGGTATAAATGCCTTAAAAGGCATAAAATAAATTGTGGTGAAAATTGGTAAGATTTTGCATACCATAAATGGATGGACATAATTGAGTCAATTATGGACATCGTTAAATTTGGAATTGATTGATAATTTGAATAGGGAAAGTAATTCAAATTTGGGGAATGATTAATTAGGAGAAATTAATCGTCTAAGACATGAGGTTAGGCTCTTTTGTGGTGTAAGACTGCCCGGACCCGCCCGGCAAATCCAGCTGCCACAAAAGCCAGTCTAATGTGAGAGGTCTTAGGCATAAATTAAATACGTAACAATTGTAAAGACACGAGGTTAGGCTCTTTTGTGGTGTAAGACTGCCCGGACCAGCCCGGCAAATCCAGCTGCTACAAATACCAGTCTAATGTGAGAGGTCTTTATGAGGTTACGGTCTTAATGAATTAAGAAACACTTAACCAGATAAACATGTAGTGGACATGATGGGGTTAAGTGGGTGCCTTGGGTGGCATGTGGAATCTAGTGGGTGCCTTGGGTGGCATTTGGAAATACGA
Organism: Allium sativum; assembly: GCA_030737875.1. NCBI lineage: Eukaryota > Viridiplantae > Streptophyta > Magnoliopsida > Asparagales > Amaryllidaceae > Allium > Allium sativum. The sequence continues at coordinate 355,293,871 of CM060910.1, forward strand.
TTAGAAAAACTTAACCAAAATTGAAACGTGTAATTGAAACATGAATAAGAAGTGGGTTAAGTGGGATGTACTAGAGGGGACCAAGCTTAGGTGGATAGCTTGTGTCAAGTAATGGGGGCCCATTTCAACCAGTAACCCATACGTTTCTTTGTGGGCTCGACCCATGTTGAGGACGGGACACGCATACTGGGCTTGATTGTAAGAGGCCAAACCGGGTTAGAGGTGGCAACGCAAGTTCAACGGGTTCATATGCGTGTGTGGACCCGGGCTGGTAGGTAAGACATTGTTGCATCGTGTAGGTATAAGCCGTGCATTGTTGGTTGTATCGGGTTGCCACTTTGGGGTGTGATACACCCCACTGTGGGGCTAACATGGGTATCTACGAGTTAGGGAGCCGATCGCTTAGGGGTAGTGGGTACACCTTGTGGAGATAGGGGCAGGCGGCACCTATGAAGGCAGCTAGGGGTGCACGAAACTACCAATATCATTATTAAGTTCTGTAGGCGGGATCAACCTTAGGGTGACTAGTGGTGGTGCAGTATACTAGTGGTAGTGCAGTATAGCAATTATCCTATAGTGTTGGTGTAGTTTAGTAATTATCTTACAGTGGGTTAGGTGCGCTTTAACGATATCGTCGTTCGTCTTGTTTCCTTATTTACTCTGCCATATTCAATGGTTCATGGTCATTTCCTTATTTTCCAATTTATGCCTTAGCCTAGTTACTTTGTTAATTATATTGTTAAAATTATCGCACTCGCCAGACTTTATGTCTGACCCCCTTTGTTTCCTCCTCTTTCCTTCCTTTCCCCCCAGGTGCTCGGGTTGGAACTAGCACCAGTAGAGCTTGATCTTGGACTGCTTTTAGAAGATTGCTTGGATCGCTGGAGTAAAGTTCATCTTCTCTTTTATTTATGGCTATTTTGATGTTGGGGATTATGTCTTTTAGTTTATGTACTTTTGATAGTCAAGATGGATATTATGTACTTTGACTCTGGTTTTTGATGATGTAAGCAAACATATGTGTTTTCCGCTGCAATGAAATAAAGTTTTAAATCTTTGAGTACTATTTATATCTGTTTTGTTGTTAAGTTTCTGTTCTATACTTACTTAAAACGCTCCATAGAAGTTAATGCATTCCCTTTGTGAGTGACATTAATGGACGTGGGGTGTTACACAGAATGTATGCCTTATGAAGATTCCGGTGTCTTTGACAACTAACGCTTATATCTCTCACATCGGTTGGTTCTTTTATATTTCACAAAGGTTCGCTTCATATCAAAATATCATTTTCGATTTCGAACCAATTTTATATTCAAATAGAATATAATTTCATATCAAAATGTCAGAATCATACCATTATATTCTAAATTAGAATATATTTCCATAACCTTAAATTATAATCATATAATATTTGGCAACCGACTTATATTCAAATAGAATATATTTTATCTCAGAGATTCAAATTATTCCAAATCGATTTATGTTCGGATTCCATTCATATTCAAATAGATTATATGCTTACACTTCAACTCATTTCAATCCCTTAGGAGGTCCACTGATATTCGAGTAGAATATAATTTACATTTCCATATCAAAATTGGTTTAGAAATCGATTCATATTCAAATATAAATTTTTTATATCAACTCCATTCGAACAACAGTTTTAGATCCACACACTTTCAATTCGGAAGAATTTTACAATTCATAAGATAAAATTTTGAAAAATAGATGCTTATACGAAAATCATTATATAACTATACTTAGAATATAATAGTCAGAATAAAATAAGATAGTTTGGAACATTATATATATATATATATATCAAAAGTTTACAAATAGTTTTAATAAATAAAATACAAGGAAATTTTAGTTGCAACAAAATAGTTATAGATAAAGGTTTTAATTAATGAGATTTTAGAAGGGAATTGTTATTTGAAATCAAACAGTGAATATATATATATATAATAAAATCCTTTAACCAAAATCGTTCCTTTCTTCCGAACTTCAAACACCTAGATCTAAACTCTAGTCTCAAATGGAGTCACATAGTTTCAATATTTTATTCCAAAACCATTCAACCCATCTTTCCAATTCGAGGATTCAAAACCATATTCATATTTAGTTTAAAACACTTTGAATATCCTAGATTACCTTTATTCCAAAATTTAAATTCAATAAGAATTTATTAAATTCGAGTCCACCAATTATTGGAATAAATCCCAAACCATAATAAAAATTCAAATTTAAGACAACTTCATTTTTTTTTTTGGGAGAATTTCCTTAACCATTTCAAATAACATTTAGGGTTCATGTCACAAAGGAAGAATAAAATTTTTATCGAAAATCAACACATTCCTTTAATGGACTTTTCATCAATAGAATTTCGAATATCTAAAATCATTTAACCAACCGATATCCATATATAATTTGCTATCCTATGGCTAAGTGATTTTAATTTTTCGATACTTCAGGGATGGATCTATCATTTCAATCCAAATCAGGGTCACAGATATCTATCATTTCAATATGTGTTCTTAATTCATTTTAAATCGAAAAATCCCGGGTTTATTTGATGCTCGTAACATCAAGGGTAAAAACTGGGATTCATCGTCAAACTCAACATGCAATACAATGTACTGAATATGAACCATTAGCAGTGTCAATCAATTCAGTAACAAAATTCAACTAACCATCCATCACAACCATTTCATCCTATTAATCAGTATTAAACTGTTCACGTGTTTGCAAGGATCAGAATTTCGACTAGTAATTAAATTAAATTTAATAACTGATTATTGGCCTAAATTTCTAGATTACCATACTTGCATGTCGGTTTTAAATCAACACATCATCAATCATATACAACTATACAACCAAACTTATTTCACAACTTAATTTAATAAATATCGGAACAATTCAGTTCATCGTGATTGGAAAAATCACTCACCTTTGGGTCTCTAGTGGATTGGACGTCCAAAAGAAGCCCAAAATTTGACAGTCTCCAAACGCAACCAAATTAGTCTCAGATCGACCGCAATTCCGTCACGATCCCAACGCACCTAACTGCGTCCAAATCCGAGTTCATACAAGAAAGTTATTAGTGTTTTATCGTTTGGAATTTCAAATATATAAAATTAATAAAATAAAACCTCACCCACATGAATTCCGCCACGTCAGCATGCCTACACTCATCTTCTGCTTGCGTCCCTCTCTACCACTATACCAACGCGAAACAACCCATCACCACCGAAACTTTGACAAACTATTGCTCCCTCCTCCGACCGATCTAGGACCTCCGGCCACCGGCAAACTGACCGGCTCTCCCAGCCGCTTCAACCACGCCGGAACCACCACCTGTGGTGGCCCCTTCCGCCCCTGCCAAGACCAAGAACGACAGATATTTCCGAGCTTCAACCGAAAAATTCCAGCAACTCACACCACTATACAGCTTCCTACTACTGCCCCTAGACTCATGTGAATCTCCTCTTCGATACCCAGAACCCGATTCTTCAATTATTACCCAAATCGAAAACGCCCAAATTTGGTTCTGGGGTCCCGAATTTCAGAACTTGGACCAAGATTTTCTAACCAACTGACGTACTACATGCGATAACAAACTGCAGATCTGAGTTCTACCAGTTGAGAGCTTCGATATGGTATATAATATGTTGGGTTTTAAGGGGTTTTGATTTTTAACGCCTGTATTTTGTTTTGATCTACGGTTTGAAATTTCAGCCATTAGAGAGAGATCAGATAGAGGAAATCATACGTAGTGAGAAAATGAGCTAGTGAGGCTAAATGGAATTTTATTTATATATAAAGAAGGCCCAATAAGAGAAACTAACCATTATCTTATTACACGGATTCCTTTCACATTTTCTTCAGTACGATCAAACGGTAAGTCGGATTGTAACGCAAATTGAAATCCTATCATAAATCACCGTTCCGGTTCCGATGAGACTGGTTTCATCTGATTCCGAGACAGTTGCCAAAATAGTTAAATTCCACAGTTAATTAATTAATAAAATATTCAATTATTCATTTAACTAATTAAATTCAATGTAAATATTCATAAATTCAAATTTAAATCAAAATATAACTTAAATAAATTCTATAAATTTATTTCATGTATTTTAAGTTCCCACATTTTATTATCTAAAAATTTAAATTTGAATTTCAAATTTAACTTAAACAACTTAAATTCCACCGTTTAACAAATCAAATTTGAAATCCACTTTTAAATTAACCCACTCAAATTAATTTAATTATTTAAACATTAAATTTCAAATTACAGCCTTTCTAAATAAAAACAAATTTGAAAAATCTATTTATACACAATTCAAACAATCAACATCATTAAAAATTAACAAAAATTCGATTTTTATCTAATTTTATTTAATTTATTTTAAATTGAAATTTAATATACAAAAAATATGGGATGTTACATTCTCCCCCACTTAAAAATCTTTTCGTCCTCGAAAAGAGAACGAGATAAGGTATTAAATAAATCATACTTTCAAATTCATACTTACCAAATAGCATTTATAAGATAAGTTATATAGTTGTAAAATATCATAAAATTTTCTAACTCTCGAAATCACAGAAAATTTCGGCAGCATCTCCTATGTACGGAGAGGTCCAGAAAAAATCACAACATATATAAAATTCAAATATACATCTCATCATGCGATGAGGTATCCCAAAGGGGGAAAACACCATATATATGTACTACAAAACCATATAGCTCCAATACGTACCTTCTTAGTGTTTATTTGCATTTTTATTTACCTTAGAATTTAGCTTTTAGCGCAAGAAAGCTCCAAAGCGTTGAGAGACTTCCTTACACTTGCTACAAACTCACATATACATGAGAATGAAACGTATATACACTACAGGGCAAATGCATATAACTTACACGACATATCATCGACATTTCAACTAAAAACTATAATATTTATGGCAGGCCAGGAAACAAATTGAGGGTTATCACCCCTTAAATGATGGAATTTGACCATATCCAACTAGACAAAAGTTGTTCTAATCATTTCAGGCTTTCCGAATTTCCAGATTCGTTGAATTCGGATAAATCGTTCAAAAGTTATGACTATTTTAGTGAAGGCGAACACCTTAGCACGTACACTAAAAAATGCAGGTCTGAGTTGTTCAACCCAGTTTTACCCTTTTAAATATCAAAATTTGACTCAGCATATTACCAAAAAGTTTTAGTTTACCTCCTGGCTTTCCGATTTGTACTCGCACATCAAAATCCGATGCTCCGTTAGGAAGTTACGGTCAAAACAAGATTGATATATGCTTCAGTTTTAAATTTTCTGCGCATACAACTACGACTAATTCTCGGATTTCAACCTAATAAATATGAATATTGGATAAGGCCCTATTAACAAAAATTTTAGAGCAGGTTCTAAGGTTTCCAAATTGTCCTGAATCGTCAAATTCCGATCATCAATTCAAAAGTTATGGTCATTTTAATTTCAGCTTATCGACTATTTCAGGTTTCGCATGACCTCGATTTTTTTATTTGAATTTCAATCTTTCGATTTCAAAAATTTGATAGTTCTTTACACTACAAACTTGTTATTATTTCCTTACTCAAGAAATGGATTCGAATTAAAATTGTTAACCTATTTTGATATAATTTCTATACTTTTCCCCGTTTCATTTCAAGCATTAAATCTAGTTAACTTGAATTTATTCCAACTTCTACTATGAACTCAATTATATATACTAAATCCTTAAATCATTTACATGAATCGATTTTCCAAAAAAAATTTATCGCTCATTTATTTCCTAGGTACCTAATTCTAAATTAATCCTTATATGGTCTTCGGAGTTAACACTTGTCGAGTCAATTCACTTGACTCGACTAAATTAAGCATTATTCCATCTTTTAAATGCTTGTTCATTTTTATAAATGTTAAATCATATTTCATTTATTCATTTTAGATTTAATTCTAAATCGACCAATTTAGATTTCTCGAGTTTACATTCATTACTCTAACTCGTTTGGTTAAATTAAAGCTACTTGGTTTCAATTTCTTTCGATAATATAACTTGGAAATTTTAGGCTTCAATTTCATATTTCCAACACCTTATTTCACATTTCCAGTTCCCGGTTTTATTTCGTTTCCTCGTTCTATTTGGTTAACTTCGAATCTATAACCGCGGATTAAGGTCAATCATGGTTTTCTATAAACTATTCTATTTTATCTCGTTTATTTAACTCTCCTTAACTTACTTCCCCATGTATCGTTTACTAAATTTTCCTTTACTTACATAACATTAATCGCTAGTACGAATCAAGTTTACTTACTCAATCTAGCTGTCAACATGAATTCTAAGTCAACTTATTAACTTCCTAAATTGATTCCTTCAATTTAATCCATCGCCCCAACTCAAGTTATATTTTTCGCAACACAAAATTTCTCCTTAACTCCTCCTCGAACTAACTTAATATACCTATAAATTTTTTCCAAGTCATGAGTTGTCACTCATATTACCCAACCAAATCTTCAAATTATTTTAGTTGTTTTCAGTTGAATTTCATTTCGCGGTTAATTTCAACTTTTATCTAACACCTTTATAAATCCAACTTATTATTTCTTTAACTTATTATCGTCCATTTTTAAGCCTTCCAACGACCACTTCCCTTTCTTATAATACTTAAGCCCGTTTCCTAGTTTAAATATCTAAAATTTCATTAAATCGAGTTACCGTAGTACTTAAATCGATATTATTAAATAAGATGAATTATAATGCCTTGATTCCGGTTTTATAAACTAAGCTTTAAATACCTATGTGCTTATGCAATTTTTAGGAAACCATACCATAAATTTTTTAAATCCAATTCTTTAACCAACTAAGAACATAGAAATATTCAACCCTGGTTAAATTTAAATTCAATTTTAAATACATATTCTAATACCTTTATATAATATTTATACCACATGAAATGAAATACAAAATCCTTTGTCCCCCGTTATAATAAGCATTGACTGGTCTCCCCCCACTCAGACTCTTCAAAATAAACATCGATAATGCGTGCACTCATTATCGAAGTTAATTCCAATGTCCGAGAAGGGATTACACACCAATTCCTTTAAAATTCTTGGTAAACCATTTCAAAACTATTTCTTATAATACGATATTATTTCAACCTTTGTCAAACTATTTCAAAAGCCTCCTAGAATCAAGTTTCAAGTTCATTTCTATTTATCGCAAACCTTTCTCACCCAATTATACTTAAAGGTATTATTTCATTTTCAAATATTTTCTTAGACCATTTAAATTTCCCTTATTAAATTTATTATCGAATCAACCGTAATAGGTATTAACTTAATATTATTACCTACCAACGACCAATGATTATACATTTAAAACCAATAATATTATATTTAATATATAAAAAATATAATCAAAAATCATATTGTGTCAATCCGTTCTATTCGATCATTTAGAAATTCCTATCGATCCTATGGCATTCCATAAATCGACCAGAATCTATAAATATTCAACGGAACAATTAACACAATATAAAACCATTTTTCATCAAAATACAAGTACGCTCTCTTGTATATACTCTGAAACTCATTCTAGGGCATTTCTAACCCTATCTCTAATGAGTTAATTCCCAAACAGAGCCAAGGTTATCGCTAACCATCGCTCTGATACCAAATTGTAACGACCCACATTTTTGACCGTTCAAAATCGATAGTAAACCACACATGTCGACCCAAACAAATATCAAATATAGGTAGTTATTGGGAAAAGAAAAAAAAGAAGAGAAAGATAAAAAAGAGTCCTCACAGCGGAAGGACAACATATAATAATTAAATAACAGTTTAAAGCAGTTGAAAGATATATATATATATATAGCTATAACATACAATGATTATCAGAATTATAAACATACAGGTGTACACACATGACAGTGGAAACAAAGTGCAGTGGAAAAATATTATATATAGTAGATATATACCAACTTCGTCTTCATGCTCCCTGGAAGGAAAATCTTCGGTAACTGCAAACGTCTGCTGACTCGAGCGTATTGCACAAAAAGAAAAATACAACAAACACTCGGATCGGCACTAAATCATTCTCATATTAGTCAAATTAAAACAAGAAACAACTTCAGTGTCATGGGTACAGTAACTCAAGAGATGTTATGGGATTTTCCATCTCTCGAAGATCTGCAAACTAATACATACATAGTATCATATGCTATTATGATAGTGACTATCTGGTAAAGTAAATATCATAAAAATAGCATAAGCGGGATTACCATATTACCCTTACGCCGTTTACAGGCATCAAAAGTCTATACAGTATCGTAAATTCACCGTACTGGTGTTATCAGAGGGCACTCCATAGAAGGCAATGCTAAATCAAAATCGTATGGGGCTCGATATGGAAAAATATGACAAGGTACTCAAGGCAATGCCCAGGGTAGGATCCTACCAATTGTACTCCTGGACCGGTGGTAACGCATAGCAGCCACTACCGCCCACCTCGGAACACACTCCCAAAAATCATAAAGTGCCCAAATCATCATCATTAAAGTCATAGAAATATTATCGAAGAAGTGTGTCCGATCAAAGGTGCTACCTCAATTAGTTATGGTATAGCTCCTGTTTTAGTCATTTTTACCCTAACCCAAAGGTCAGGGCTATATTCGTTATCGTTCATCTTCTTCAATCCAACAATTTCCTCCATGTAATCATATTTCATCCTGGAAATGTCAGACGTTCACAGTTGTTAAAGTGGCATCGAAACAAATAGAAGTATGCCTTATGACGATTCCGGTCTCTTTAACAACTAGCGCTTACATCTTTCACATCGGTTGGTTCTTTTATATTTCACAAAGGTTCGCTTCATATCAAAATATTATATTATGTTTTAAACCAATTTTATATTCAAATAGAATATAATTTTATATCAAAATGTCAGAATCATCTCAAACCGATTATGTTCTAAATTAGAATACATTTCCATAAACTTATATTATAAGCATATAATATTTCACAATCGACTTATATCAAATAGAATATATTTTATCTCAAAGGTTCAAATTATTCCAAATCGATTTATGTTCGGAATCCATTCATATTCAAATAGAATATATGCTTTCACTTCAACTAATTTCAATCCCTTAGGAGGTCCATTTATATTCGAGTTGAATATAATTTACATTTCCATATCAAAATCAGTTTAGAAATCGATTCATATTCAAATAGAATTTTTTATCTCAACTCCATTTGAACAACAGTTTTAGATCCACACACTTTCCATTCGTAAGAAATTTACAATTCATAAGATAAAATTTTGAAAAATAGATGCTTATAAGAAAATCTTCATATAAATATACTTAGAATACAATAGTTAGAATAAAATAAGATAGTTTGGAACATTATATATATATATATATGTATGTATATATCAAAAGTTTAAAAAATATTTTTAAGAAATAAAATATAAGTAAATTTTAGTTGTAACAAAATAGTTATAGATAAAAGTTTTAATAAATGAGATTTTAGAGGGGAATAGTTATTTGAAATCAAACCGTGTAAATATATATATATATATATATATGTATGTATATGTATATATATATATATATATATATGTGTGTGTGTGTGTGTAATAAAATCATTTAACCAAAATCGTTCCTTTCTTCCGAACTTCAAACACCTGGATCTATACTCTAGTCTCAAATGGAATCACATAGTTTCAATGTTTTATTCCAAAACCATTCAACCCATCTTTCCATTTCGAGGATTCAAAACCATATTCGTATTTAGTTTAAAACACTCCGAATATCCTAGATTACCTTTATTCCAAAATTTAAATTCAATAAGAATTTATTAAATTTGAGTCCACCAATTATTGGAATAAATCCCAAACCATAATAAAAATTCAAATTTAAGATAACTTCAAATTTGTTTTTGGGAGGATTTCCTTAACCATTTCAAATAACATCCAGGGTTCATGTCATAAAGGAAGAATAAAATTTTTATTGAAAAACGACACATTCTCTATATGGAATTTTCATCAATAGAATTTCAAATATCTAAAATCATTTAACCAATCGATGTCCATATATAATTTGCTATCCTATGGCCAAGTGATTTAAATTTTTTAATATTTCAGGGATGGATCTATCATTTCAATCCAAATTATGCTCACAGATATCTATCATTTCAATCTGTGTTCTTAATTCATTTTAAATCGATAAATCCCGGGTTTATTTGATGCCCATAACATCAAGGGTGAAAATTGGGATTCATCGTCAAACTCAACATGCAATACAATGTACTGAATATGAAGCATTAGCAGTGTCAATCAATTCAGTAATAAAATTCAACTAACCATCCATCACAACCACTTCATCCAATTAATCAATATTAAACTATTCACGGGTTTGCAAGGATCAGAATTTCCACTAGTAATTAAATTAAATTTAATAACTGATTATTGGCCTAAATTTCCAGATTACCATACTTGCATGTCGTATTTAAATCAACACATCATCAATCATATGAAACCATGCAACCAAACTTATTTCACAATTTAATTTAATAAATTTGGGAACAATTCAGTTCATTGTGAGTGGAAAAATTACTCACCTTTGGGTCTTTAGTGGATTGGACGTCCAAAAGAAGCCCAAAATTTGACAGTCTCCAAACGTAACCAAACCAGTCTTAGATCGACCGCAATTCCATCACGATCCCAACGCACCCAACCACGTCCAAATCCGAGTTCATACGAGAAAGTTGTTAGTGTTTTATCATTTGGAATTTCAAATATATAAAATTAATAAAATAAAACCTCACCCACATGAATTCCACCACGTCAGCATGCCGACATTCATCTTCCTGCTCGCGTCCCTCTCTGCTACAATACCAATGCGAAACAACCCATCACCACTGAAACTATGACCAACTATTGTGCCCTCCTCCGACCGGGCTAGGACCTTCGTCCACCGACAAACTGACCGGCTCTCCTAGCCGCTTTAACCTCGCCAGAACCACCACCTGCGGTGGTCCCTTCCGCCCCCGCCAAGACCAAGAACGACAGCCATTTCCGAGCTTCAACCGAAAAATTCCAGCAACTCACACCACTATACATCTTCCTACCACCACCCCTAGACTCGTGTGAATCTCCTCTTCGATACCAAGAACCCGATTCTTCAATTAATACCCAAATCGAAAACGCCTAAATTTGGTTCTAGGGTTTCGAATTTTAGAACTTTAACCAAGATTTTCTGACCAACCAACGTACAGCATGCGAGAACAAATTGTAGATCTAGTTTTGCCAGTTGAGAGCTTCGATATGGTATATAATATGTTGGGTTTTGAGGAGTTTTGATTTTTAAAGCCTGCATTTTGTTTTGATCTAGGGTATGAAGTTTCAGCCATTAGAGAGAGATCAGATAGAGGAAATCATACGTATTGAGAAAATGAGCTAGTGAGGCCAAATGGAATTTTATTTATATAAAAAGAAGGCCCAATAAGAGAAACTAACCATTATCCTATTACACAGATTCCTTTCACGTTTTCTTCAATACGATTAAATGGTAAGTCGGATTGTAACGTAAATTGAAATCCTATCATAAATCACCGTTCCGGTTCCGATGAGACTAATTTCATCGGATTCTGAGACAGTTGCCAAAACAGTTAAATTCCACAGTTAATTAATTAATAAAATATTCAATTATCCATTTAACTGATTAAATTCAATGTAAATACTCATTATATTCAAATTTAAATCAAAATATAACTTAAATAAATTCTATAAATTTATTTGTGAATTTTAAGTTCCCACATTTTATTAGTTACAAATTTAAATTTGAATTTCAAATTTAACTTAAACAACTTAAATTCCACCATTTAACAAATCAAATTTGAATTCCACTTTTAAATTATCCCACTCAAATTAATTTAATTATTTAAACATTAAATTTCAAATTACATCCTTTCTAAATAAAACTAAATTTGAAAAATCTATTTATGCGCAATTCAAACAATCACCGTCATTAAAAATTAACAAAAATTCGATTTTTATCTACTATTATTTTATTTATTTTAAATCGAAAATTTAATATATAGAAAATATGGGATGTTACAACACTGATCCATAGCCACAAGTCCTTGCTATGTCCACTCTGCCCCATGAAGTCATGACGACTTCACTACACTGGCTCATAGCCATGCTACAATCACTCTACGGAATTTTAAACCGTCATCTGAATCCAATGGAAGTGGTTTCAGGTCAAAAATCCTTACCAATCAAAAGTTATAGCGGAAACAAGATCTGCTAGGGGAAAAACTGTCATTTACAAATTGGCAAAAATTGCGAACATGCGAAATGACCCCACTAGTCGTTCCCCATAGTTACACGACAATACGACCTCATATGAAAAAGAAATAAATATTATACGATCCTTCGATACGTAGAATGCGGGTCGTTACACTCTCCCCCCTTAAGAAATTTCGCCTCAGAAATTCCTTAACCAAAAACATATAGATGTGTTCCGCATGCCTATCAGTCATTCACAAACAATCAAACATGCAAAACAAACAAAACAAACCTATTCTAGCATGCAAAATGACTAAATCTAAATGAAAAACTTACCAGGCAAAGAGTTCTGGATGCGATTCCCTTGTGCTCTCCTCTGTTTTCCAAGTACAATCATTCTCATTCTCGCCCCCACTGAATCTTGACTAGATTCACCGCTTTCCTTTATAGTTTCTTCTTATCGTGCTCGACAATAAGAATCAGCTTGCAGTTCTAAACTGTCTCGGGTTCTACTTCGATATCATCCAACTGATCAGGTGAAATAGCCAAATCGGGGTCATGCACGAATTTCCTTAACTGGGAAACATGAAATACATTATGAACTCCCTCCATCTTGTCTAGCAACCTAACTTTATAGGATAAATTCCCAACATGTTCGAGAACTGGGAATGGACCAACAAATCTGGTGTTAACTTGCCTCTCCTACCAAATCGTATCATGCTCTTTAACGGAGAAATCTTGGCAAACACCAAGTCGCCAATGGATAATTTCAAGTCTCTTCGTCTCTTATCAGCATAACTCTTCTGCCTATCTTGTGCAGCCTTCATTTGTTGTCATATAACCTTGATCTTATCTGAAGCTTCTCTTATCACAACTGGCCCAAGTACAAATTTCTCACCGGTTTCTAAGACGGCGAGTTGCACGGTCTTCCGTACAAAGCTTCATATGGAGCCATACCAATACTGGATTGATAACTATTATTATATGCGAACTCTACTAGATGCAAATGGTCATCCTATGATCCACCAAAATCTAATATGCAAGCTCTTAAGAGATCATCTAACACTCGATTCACCCTCTCTGTTTGACTGTCGGTTTGAGGATGGTATGCGGTACCGAGATGTAATTCTGATACTAAAGCCTCTTGTAAGCTCTTCCAAAATCCACTAGTGAACAATGGATCTCGATCACTTACAATGCCTTTGGGTACTACATGAAATCTTACTACCCACTTCATATACAGTTCTGCTAACTTAGCTGCTGTTCTATTCGACTTGATAGGTATAAACCTTGCACTCTTGGTTAATCGGTCTACAATCACCCAAATGCAATAATGGCCCGATCTAGTCCTTGGTAACCCATTAATGTAATCCATTGAGACTAGTTCTCATTTCCATTTTGGAATTTCTAATGGTTGCAACAAACCACTAGGTTTCTTTCGCTCAGCTTTAACTAGCTGGCAGTTCATGCATTTGGATATAAACTTCCCAACGTCTCTTTTCATCCCTTCCTAGTAGTAGGTTTGCTTCATGTCTTAATACATTTTATTACCACCAGGATATATAGTCAGTTTCGAGTGATGACATTCTCTAAGCACTTCATCTTTCAATCCATCGACATTGGATACAACTAGTCTCCCATTCTTTCTAAGCCATCCATCTCGATCAAGCCCATACTTGTTCATCTCCTCGTCAATACCCATCTCTAACTTAGAGATGATTTCCAATAGGTTAGGATCGTCCCTCTGACTGGAACCAATCCGCTCAATCAAAGTGGGTTTGATCATCAAATTTGCTAACATCTCTGGATCCAATTAGCACTTTGGTCTGAAATCATACCCAGCGATATACTCCAATTGCTTCCACTCAAGAAACATAGCCCCTAAACTAGCATGTCTTCTACTTAATGCATTAGCTACCGCATTGCTCTTTCCTGGTATATATGCGATATCGAAATCATAGGAAGCTAAGAATTCTAACCATCTCTGCTGACGAAGATTTAAATCCTTCTGAGAGAAAAGATACTTTAACGATTTAAGATCAGTAAACAACTCGAATCTTTCTCCCAAGAAATAGTGTCTCCACGTCTTCAATGCAAATACGATCGCTGCAAATTCCAAATCATGGGTAGGATATATTTTCTTATGCGGTTTAAGTTGTCGATTTGCATAAGCTACAACCCTAACTCCTAGCATCAATATAGTACTTAGTCTGGTACCACATGCATCTGTATGTACTTTCATCTCTTCATTCCCCTTAGGAATGACTAACATTGGTGCACATGTCAACTTTTCCTTTATATTCTTGAATGCATTCTCGCACTTTTCGTTCCAGACGAAAGCTTGATTCTTCTTGGTCAACTGAGTCAACGGTGTTGCTATCTTGGAGAAGTCTTGGATAAACTTACGATAATATCCAGCCAATCCCAAGAAATTTCTTACGACTGTTTGCATTCTTGGGCATAGACCAATCTTGTACTGTAGCCACTTTCGATTCTTCTTGGTCAACTGAGTCAATGGTGCTGCTATCTTGGAGAAGTCTTCGATAAACTTACGATAATATCCATCCAATCCCAAGAAACTTCGTACGCCTGTTGCATTCTTGGGTGTAGACCAATCTTGTACTGTATCCACTTTCGCAGGATCCACGGCAATACCATTCTCTGAAACAACATGGCCCAGGAATCTCACTTCCCTCCTCCAGAAGTGACACTTTTCTTTCAATTGGTGTTTTCTCAACACCTCCATCACTACTCCCAAATGTTCCTTGTCTTCTTCCTCTGTCCTCGAATAAACCAAGATATCGTCTACGAACACAAGAACAAACATGTTCAACTGATTTCAATATGCTCTATTCATAAGATCCACAGAATATGCTGGTGCATTGGTCAACCCGAATAGCATGACCAACCACTCATAGAATCTAGACGGCGTCCGAAAGGTCGTTTTAGCTATACTCTCAGCTTCCACCCTAAGCTAATGAAAACCTATCGCGAGATCCAACTGGGAGAATACTCTTGTGCCACTCAAGTGATCAAATAAATCATCTATACATGGTAAAGGATACTTATTCTTCCTCGTCACCTTATTTAACTCGCGGTAGTCCACACATAATCGAAGGGAACCGTCTGCCTTGGTGGCAAACACAACTGGTGCTCCCCACTCAGAAACACTTCTTCTGATAAATCCCTTCTTCGAAAGATCGCTTAGTTGAACCACTGAGCTCTTGCTGCTCCCATGGTGCCATATGACGAAGTGGCATCACTATAGGTCTGACATTTTTCACTAAATCAATACGAAACCCAATCTCTCGGTGTAGTGGAAGTCCGGTCACTTCCTCGAAGACATCTGGATACTGGCCAACTGTGGGCACATATGATAACTCATCATGGGGGATGTCAAGGGAATTTAGAAAACTAGGCATTACCCCATAACTAGGTAGACCACCAAACACTACCCTCTGCCCATCATCCGCTCTAACTGTCACCAAAAAGCCCTCACAGTCTACCACCATGCCGTACCTTTGGAGCCAATCGACTGCCAAAATAATGCCAAACCCAGTAAAGCCCAAAATAAAGCAATCGCAAGCAAAAATACATCTATGACTCGATAAGACCACATTACGACAAATCATACTAAGGCTAGTCGAACCACCGATCAGGTTCGTCACCGCTAAAGGTATATCGACTATCTCGAGTTCCAATCTCAACCTATCTACTAGGTCACTAGATATGAAGGAACGAGAAGCCCAAGTATCAAATAGTACTCGAATAGGAACATCATAAACAGAAAGCATACCTTGAATGATGACATTCTTTCCTTTCTCCGCCGCAGTTGGGGCGTTCGATGAAGAAGGAATAACATTAAGAGCATATGCTTTCACGATCTGCTTCTCTTTAGGGTGTTGTGGACTTTTATCCTTGTGATGTCCCACTTGGCCACAGTTGAAGCACTTCCTGTCCGCAGGCTTTGCTCCACATTCTTTAGCATAATGGCCCTTCTTGCCACAGCTAAAGCACTCAACATCTTTCTTGCTCTTTTTCTGACCATCCTTAGCTTGGTTCTGCTTCCTTTTGTTCTGAGAATTATTCTTGCCTCCACCGCTTGCTTGCGGCTTCGGCCCCTCTGCAGATGCAACAACGACTTCATTCTTGGGTTTAGGATAAAGGCTCTCTAACCTCAATGCTTTCCCAACAATCGATTCAAAAGTCTTATCAATATGGTTTATGAGCCTTTCTCCCAAATACTGATCTAAACCATTCTTCTTCTTGGGAGTGTCAATAAGGGATAATCTATACTTTGATAAAGTATTGAATTCAGCATTATACTCCGGGACTGCCCTACCATTCTGCTTAAGCTACAGGAATTTGCTAAACAATTCTGATTTATGAGTAGTGGGATAAACTTATCACTTAATCGGGCCTTAAACTGATCCCAAATAACTTGATCCTCAGGAGTAGCATCCTTAATAGCATTCCACCAATTCATAGCATGTCCATGCAGCTGACGGGATGTTAGCTTCCTCTTCATCGCATCGTCGATCCCTAAGTCATCGAAAATGCGCTCACAACTATCAAGCCAATCTTGAGCTTCTCCAGCCGATTCCATTCCATGGAACGGCTTCCCACCAAGACTAGTGTAGTCTTTACAGAGCTTGGAGAAATCGGCCCTAGGCGCCTGCACCGCTGCACCACCACCATTTGCAGCATTAGGAGCTACTCTATGAACATCCCTAAGCATCTCTCTCATGAAGTCAGTGAACATCATCCTCATATCAGGAGCATCCCATTATTAGCTCCCCTACCAGTACCCCTTGTATGTCGGCTCATCGTTCAGTCTGTAAGGAGGTAACGATTAACCATCTTTTCAGTGGTTCCAGTGCAGTGCAACTTTATCCTTAAATATACTAATAGTGTATATATACAGCTTTTGTAAACCAAAATATCACAAATACGCGCTCCCACATACGTATACTATCTGTCACTACTGTTTTTCCCTAGGTTAACTACGCAACCCGGCTCTTATACCAAGTGTGACGGCCCGCCCCACACCAGCCGATGTTTCCTTGAAATGCGCTGTGCCGATGTCCAACCAGCACGGGACGGTCATCAAAGAAAGGAAAAGAAAGGAATTTGAACTAACAAGGAACCTGTAGAATGTCTCATAGCACATGGGATAACATATAATAATAATATACTTGACATAAAACAGTGCATAAGCTGGAAACTTAACCATAATCATCATAGCAGCAGAAATTCAAAATACAGCTTACTACAACTTCAACATACTGTCTCTAAAGCAAAGAAAAAGGTACAATACTAATGTCCAAAGTAGTGATCAGCAACCACTCAAGGAGAATATCAATATATATCATACGTGGAAGCCTCTTGCTCATCTCCAATACAACTGCTTGTGCATAATCACTTGACTTGTCTCTAGTCTGCCCGTTTAAGAGCACCCAGAGTTATAAGAAGAGACATAGAACTCTGGGTCAGACAAAAGTCTATTATGAGCGATAAGTAGCAAAACAGAACAATAATAGGTATATATAACCATACCTGAACTTGGACCTGCAACCAAAGAGTTAGCACAACAAGATGTACAATACTCTAAGGTGAAACTAAAATAAGGTGTAAAGATACGGGGGAGGAGGTGTGCATGTCATAGTGATGTCAAATAATCAAGCATAGCAACCATCCTTACAAACCTCACTCAGTGCATAAAGCATACGATATCCACCGCTTTGATCACCCAAATCCTTGCTATTATCACTCTACCCCCATGAAGTCATGGAGACTCCACTACACTGATTCATAGCCAGAAGTCCTTGCTATGTCCACTCTGCCCCATGAAGTCATGACGACTTCACTACACTGGCTCATAGCCATGCTACGATCACTCTACGGAATTGTAAACCATCATCCGAATCCAATGGAAGTAGTTTCAGGTCAAAACTCCTTACCAATCAAAAGTTATGGCCGAAACAAGATCAGCTAGGGGCAAAATGGTCATTTACAAATCGGAAAAAATTGTGAACATGTGAAGTGACCCCAATAGTAATTCCCCAAAGTTACACGATCATACGACCTCATATGAAAAGGAAATAAATATTCTACGATCCTTCGATGCGTAGAATGCAGGTCGTTACAGAAAGGGGGCCGAGTTCAGAAGGTGCAGGAAGCGGACTTGGTGTTGGCGGCTCTGGCGTCATGCGTAGGTGGCCGGGAGAAGTCCGGTGAAGCAACACAATTAATGGTTTCTGCACTGTACTTTTCCAGGGTTCAAGTCTTTCCAAGAGAAGGGAGCGAGTTCATGGTTGCCAAAGTAGGAGGGGTGGCAACTGGACGGTGGTACGGTGCGGTAGCGGCTTCGGGGTGATCGGAGTCAGGAGCAGACCGGAGTAGAGTTGTTGCGTGAGGAAGAGAGAGGGCGTGACTTCCTTGAGAAATGGGTTACTGTTTTGTTTGGGAGAAAAAGATTCTCAGTTTTCTTTGCCCAGTTCGAAATCTTGTTTGTGTTTTTTTCCTTTTCATGAGTACGGTGAAGCTTCAATTTGTTTTTTCCTTTTATCGAATTTGGGATTGAAAAAGGAAGGGTAGGAGGATGAAGTAGTCACACACAAGAGAGAAAGGAACCTCTTTTGTCTTTTTTGGTTTGAATTATTTAATCAGAGAATGCGTTGGATTCTCTGTTATGAATAGTACAAAAATTTTGGAATCGTGTTTCCAAATTTTTGCTACTGACAGTGGAGAGATTTCGAATCTTGAACAGTGGTTTCAAATCTTGTTCTACTGAAATGGAAAGATATTTGCTGCTACCATAATTTTAGGAAGACTAAAATTTCAAATTGAAGAGGTAACGTGTATGACTAACTCAAAGAAGGAAAGGCCTTTTTTATTTTAGATTAGTGTTAATCTGGGCTGAAATATTCCTACCGTTAATACATGGTTCCAATTTGCGTTCCCTGTTCATTTCTTTCTCTCTTTGTTAACGCAATTAAGGAGATTGTAATTAATTCTTTCTTTTTCTTCCTTTTGTTTATTATTATTTACATACATATATATGGTCATGAATGGACAACGCCGCAAACATTAAACCGTTTTACACCCATTTACATATATATTTTGCGAACGCACACCATGAATAAGCAATGCTAAAATTTATTTAACAAAATTGTTAACTTATCCAACATTAAATTTTTAGAAATTTAATTAACATAAAACTTTATTTCAATATTGAAACTATTAATTTATTTTCTTTCCTTCAAAATTATTAATTCGTTCATTGTTTTTTATTACATCAACTGTATTACAAATGGTGCCGACTTGACATAAACTCAAACTTAGCGGTTTATTCCAAACAAAATTTATCAATATTTATATTGAACTTCAAATTTTTTTTTGAAATCAAATTTTCCAATGATAAGAATTCTTTATAAATTAAATAAGATAACATTCAACGTTAGATTTCCAAATACATGTATAACATAAAGTTGATTAGTAAAGTAAAAGTATTTATTAGAAAAATATTCATGTATAATATAATTTACAAAATAATCCGTATATAGCATATTCTAATTCTGTCCAAAATAAATAACAGTCCAATTTCCAAATTAGACTTCAAGTATCAGCATATTTTCCTTTTATAAAAAAAATCACAAGATCAATATTAAAATTACAAAATAAATAAAAATGATAGTAACTCTTGTTTCAATAGCGTTCGTATTTTAAACAATAAAGGAACTTAAATTTTAAAGATTCAAATTGGTTCAAAACAGATAAAATTCCAAATTCTACATAAAAATCCGAATATAAATATTTATTTATTGTCAAATTTTAATTTAACTTATATTTAAATATATTGAAGTTACCCGTTCGTTACACGTATACTTGGATCTGGGGATAAGAAGCTACACAATAGAGAAGTCAAGTTGATGAAAGTGTAACGGGGTGAAGACATCAAGAATGCAACTTGGGAGACTGAGGACAAAATCCGCGCTTATTATCATTTTCTTTTCAACGGTATGTTCTTAATTTCCTTTTCCAAAATTTTATTCGTATTTTCTTCGCTCATTTGAGTAAATCTTATCGATCGAATCTTCGACCTTTACATAGAGAAACTAATGGATGTAAACATGTGTGACACATGTTATGATTAATGGATGAAAGTGGATGCGAGTGTTTGCTAGTGGTTGCTTGTGGATGCATATACATGCACTAGGCACTATATCGGTTCAAAGCACTCTCATACTGTGACGACCTACCACAATCCCTGCACTAACCAAGAGGAATAATGCGCTGAAAGGTGTGCCAGGCAGCTGTGGGCGATCATCATAGGTTGGTAAACAAAATCGATACCTGTCGTAGAACTCATAGTGCAAGGATAAAATATAGTAGAAAATATACAATAGGTAATAATAGTGAAGCATCATATAACAAACTTTTGAAAATTTCACAACATCCTGAAAGATTATCCAAATATCATAGGAAACACCAAAGTTTGTACATAAAGCCTCACTACAACACTCATAGAGTAACTCAAATAGCGGAAACTAAAATAGTAGATAGTAATAAAACTAGTATGTAAGCCTCCAGCTAACCTCCGAACTGCCACATCATCCTCACTAATCACCTGCTACCTACCGCCTAGTCTACCCATCCACAACCGGATGAACAGTCCAAGGTAATAAGAAGGAAACATAAAACCTTGAGTTAGACAACAGTCTTAGTAAGCGATAAAATAACTAACAAACATCAACAATAAAGTATATGAGAATGGATAAATAAACATACTAATCTACCCATAACACCAGAGAAGAACTCAACCCTATCTTCCCCACATCTGACAGTGATAGCCTTTACAACAAAATTTGGATCAAACATCCATGGAAACCAGAACACCTAGTCAATCATGGCAAAACACTCATGACGTCCAAATTATATATCTTATGCCTCGTCGAACTCAATACCCCTCAAGCACAAGCCCAGAGGCCTAAACCAGTATCAGACAAGCAACAAAGGAACATTTCCTTCGACGTTGGACAATCTACATGAGACGGTTCAAACAAGGCAACCAACCAATCATGATGGACTCTGGCTATCACCGCCAATCCTGCTTCCAAAACATAGTTAATCATATGACGGTCAACCTTGCCATATGTCAAGGGCTAATGGTAACCCCAGTTCTAGCATATACTCTATACGCGTTTCAACAATACATATGTTTGTCCAACCTTGACAATCAGGCCTTTAAACGATATCCAAGGTACTCGACCAGCAACCTCCTAGTCTTTTGGTTGCCCCCACATTGTACCCCTACTTTGAGCCTACTAGAACTTACGACAACGATAACTTCTCGGCCTTCGCATCTCTAGTCATTCAACATGATGACTTTCCACAGATCAAGCAACCATTATCCATCAACTCATGACCTATGAGTTGTCATCTCATTCGTTGTTCTACACCGATCAACGAACACATTCAACACTTCGAATATTCCCACTTGAACTTACTTCAAAGTCACAACATCACAAAGCCAAATTACATCACTGCGCTATGGAAAGTGTCGGGGGGCTAGCCCCTTCTTTTTCCAGAAATGACCCCGTTATGCACAATCGACCATAATAACCGACCCAGTCAAGACCAACCCAACCACCTTAAATAGGACTGACCTGGTTCCTTCATGGCTTCAAGACTCGACCGACCTGCCTTCTCCTTTGGGACCGACCAACCCCAGACTAGATTCCCCAGCATGCTCGACCTACCCGTCCCTATTGAGCATGACCAACGCACTTAAGACCGACCCGACCCTCTCCATAGGACCGACCTGAAGCCACCACGTCAGTCCATCACCGACACACACCGGAATGACCAACCAGGTAAGGAACGACCCTCTTTAAGACCGACCGACCAGGTGAGGACTGGGCGACCAAAACGAGACGGACCCATTTCCTAAATTGCTCCCTACGACATGATTTCGGCCCGACCGACCCAACCATGACCAACCCAAAACCTGCATATTGCAATTTCAGCTCCGATTTCGACCAAAACTTCGACAAACGATAGATTCGATGAAACCAACTTGTTCAATTCATCAAATATGATGAAAAAACAATATGAATTCACTAGCAACATGAAAATGAAAATTTTCACCAAATTATGCAAATCACTTCGAAATCATGATAAATGAACGTAAGGACTAAATTGCGAATCTAACTTGCATAAACATATGAAACGACATAGGAATTACCAATTTAAAATTACTAAAATTGATCCTAGGGTGATTCATATGAAAATGAACTTACCAAGGTATAGATCTATTGTAAAACACTTGAATTTGATGAAAAACTTATTCAAATATTCATACACCATTGAATCCGTGTGAGAGATGAATATCACTTACCAATTCTCTGAATCAAAGAAAAAACAATGAATTCAGATTCCAAACAGCAAGCAATTCGAACCAGACTCCTTAATCCAATGAATTTCTACTTCGAATGATGTAGATCTAGCCTCCAATGGTGTAGATCTTCGATTTCCTTCCTTAGATTTAAATTTTTAAATGTGGAAAGGTGTTGGAGGAAAGAGAAACATAGGCCACCAAACGAGAGAATAAATAAACTAAACCATTTCTCATGCCTTCCACCTATTTATACCCTTCCACTAGCCCACTAATGGGCCTCTCCAAATCAACCCATTAAGGCTTTACAAACCTGAATAGCCAACTGTTAAACCTTAAAACAACGATTCCTCCCAAACTGCTGAGCCAACTCCTTAATCTAACCACTCTACAAAAAGGCAATCATCATTTCCTTTCCGATGACACAGGTCTCACCACCTGATTCGACCTGAGTCAAAAGTTATGCTCTGTATAAGACTAACAAGGGTAAAAAGGTCACAAACAAAATTGGTAAAAAAATATGGACATGGCTCACATCCCCATAAGCAACATATTAAAATATGAGAATGATCCAACCCTCGGGGAATAAAATAATAATATTTTACGATTCTCTGATACGTAAAATGCAGGCTGTTATGTATACCGCATATGGATGTGTGTGCATTTTTCCTTTTAATGGACAAAATTGGATGTATCATCAAATGGATATTGCATTTGGATGGATGATTGTGCACACATATAGAGTTTACATGATATACTATGATTATTTTCGTACATTTTGGATTCATGGCACAAATTCTATTGCATTAAGGAGGTCGACTGAATCAGTAGACCACCTGATTTTCGCATTAGCATAGGGACATTTACACACACCTTTGCGTATATTTATACCAGCATTGGAAATCTCTTAAGAATAATGGATGCCTGTGATTGATGGATAAGTAAATGGTTGATGGATGTTAGGATAAACATTCTTCTTACCTTGGAGATTTTGGGGACGAAATCCTTTAAGTAGGGGAGAATGTAACACCCCGTATTTTAGAAGACTTTATAACGATAAACTAAAAGATAGTTAAATAAATATTGGGAATTAAGTAAAACGGAATGTACCATTGCATTTGTCTCGGAATTCTGGTTGAGATAGACTTCGACTTTGTGTAGAACAGACAACATATGAGAAAGATATTAAGGTTAGAAGTTTGTATACACATAATTCTTATGTATAAATAAAATTTATGCCAGTATTCAAAATATGTCAAACAAAGCAGAGCGAAAGACGAAGGCGGGATGGGAGAGAAATCGGCCCGTTAGTGGTCGACCCCGCTCCAGCCCGGGTCGACCCATTGTGGGCTGGGTCGACCCCTACCTGATCTGGCACGGTTCATTTTTCTGAACCTGGTCTTGTTGTTGGCTGGGTTCATTGGAGGAAGGTTATAAATAGGACAACATTTCTATTGTTTTTCTGCACCTAAAGCAATGGAGACAATGAGATGTTGCCTCTGCTTGGGGATAGTAATTAGGGTACATTTAGTCATGTCTATTCTTTTGGGGTGCCTGTTATTTCTGTTTGGGGTAACACCTATTATATTCTGATAAGGTACCCGTTATTTCTGTTTGGGGTAAAGCCTGTTATGAACCTAGAGTACACCTAAATCTATCAATATGTTTCTGCTGGGATCACTCTGTTTTTGTTATGTAATTAGGGGACATCTAATCCTGTCACATATCTGTTATACTGGTATAGGTGTAGAGAGAAGTATTTGAGAAGCATAATCCACTTATTTTATTCTGGTTATCCCATTCAGTCTGTTTATACCTGTTATATGATACTGTTATCTCTCATCCAGTTTATATGCCTATCATGATTCTTTTACTTCTTTATATGTTGAAAATCACTGGACATGCTAGCCATTATGTCTGACCCATTTTGTTTCATGTTTCACTTTCTTCCTTTTCCCCCCAGGTTCTCAAGGTGGGAACGCTCAGGCTTAATTTGGATTCTCTCTTCTATTTCTGCTTGGATTTGGATTTTCTTTGATGTATCGCTTCGCCTGCTTGTCTAGTTTATTATGGCTATTTCTGGGGATTATGTTTTATGTTTCTATCTCTGATGGCTTTTAACGCAAGAAATATGTTTTGTTTTGATATGATCAGTTTCAGTATTTTAGCTTGATGTTGTAACTAGTTTTGAGACTACGATGTTTTTCTGCAAAGTAATGAAGTTTTAAAGATCCGCCGCTATTTTATATATATCTTATGATATTTTATTTCTCTTTACCAGCAATGCTTTATGGAACTTAAAGCATTCTGATAAAAAGTGACATTAACTGACGTGGGGTATCACAAAACCTTTTATATTTTTTTTTGCTTTTATCAACCTATTTCAATTATGTTACCCTTCTTTCTCATATTTACAATTTATTCTTTTTAGGAAGTGTTGACGTCAAAAGTTGGCCTAGTGACAGTCAACCCATAAACATGTGCTAATAACACATGAACACAATCACAGAATGCAAGAAAGTAAATAAGAATAGGGAACATGCACAAATTTTATAGTGGTTCGGCTTATTCCAAGCCTACTTTATAATCACCATTTATACCGTCGATTACAAGTTACAGTTGTTTCTTTTTGTAAGAAAGTAGAGAAAGAGTTGATTTATACTAAAATCCTTGTGTTATTTATTGGAGGAAGTATATGACCAATTATGTTTAGAATAGCCGCGATAAACTTTTCAAGTGGAGAATCAACTTGCTTTTCCATTTTCGGTAATGGTGTATTTATAGGCAAGGAAGGTGGGATGAGCTGTATGAATGTGGCTTGCCTTTATTTTCAGAGTCAGACACATGGAGCTCGACCCGTAAAGTGGATGTAGACGGCGAGACCTGGTATACTGCTGAAGAAAAGTTCTCCCCAAAAGTCGCGATATACGTGGAGCTTGAATTTTGCCCTAGCGTAACAACCTATCTTATTTTGACTGCTTCAAGTCGGTAATTAAACCAACTTGAACCATTCAAAATGACAGATTGTTATTTTTCTTATGAGATTTAAAAAGAATAAATATAGAATCACAGACAGAAAATAGCAGCGGAATAAATTTTTATACATATCAGAGTAATGTTTGTACAACGGAAGACTCATAAATAAATACATAAATTTTAAAATAGATAAATTTTTTACATTTCAATCGAGCCTTTCACATGCATACACATCTTCACGTTCCTCTCCATTTTGCGAGCTGAAATCTTTAAGTCTGGAACACTTTGGATCTGACCCAAGCATTTCATGCAAAACAAAAAAACTTGAGTCAGGATTAATCTTTGTTCAACTAAATCAACTTCAATAAAATATTGAAATATAATAGTTAATTTTGACAAAATTTAAGCAACATGGTTTGTCAAACAATGTTCACCTAACATACGATTTTCATATAATGTGACACATGAATCAATTGATTAAGGCAATGTAACACCCTATATTTCTGTTAACACTAATATTCACAAATTAAAGAATAACTAATCACAGACGTGAGAATTAAGGGATACGGGTTGCGCCACTATGTTCGTCTTGGAATTCAGGGTTGAGATAGAGTCCGAGTTTGCATGAATTGGACTTCGTATGAAGAAGTTATGGCCATCGGATTTCAGAAAATAAAATTTTGGAGTCAGACAGGTTAGGCAGGAAAACTCCCGCCAGGGCCATGTCGACCATAGGGTCGACCTACCCTGATCAGGTCAACCACAGGGTCGACCTGGGGGTCGACCTACCCTCCCCCCCCAGGGAAGATTTGTTTTATGACTGTTGATGACTAGATGCTGACTCATTAGGGTTTCTGATATGCTCTGATTGGCTGGGATTAATTCTGGGTTAATCAGACGGCTTAAACTAATCCTAAACTCTATATAAACACCTCTAGAATCAAACCCTAAAATCAAAACAAAATTAGATTCATGGCCTCCATGCCGTCATCTAGCAGCTCAGCATAGCCGCCACCAATTAGAGAGGAAGAAGGCTAATCTAATTCAATTCTTTTCAACTTAAACAACGAATCTTCTTCAAGGGAAAGCTATTACAACTTCAGAACTCAAAATTCAGAACTCAAGACCTTCTTTGAGTTGTGAGTTCGATAATTTTAATAAAATAATTAGTAAATTAATTGGATTAAGTTATGATGTGGATTATTTGGATATAATGTGAATTATTGACCGCATGTTATAATTATGTTGTGATGTAATCATACATGTTGTAAATTCTATGATAATATGTTGTGATGTTATCATATATGTGGTAAATTTATGATGCTACCATCTATGTTGTAATTCTACGATTGGCTTATGTATAATCAAATCATCATGTTGTTCATATGCTAGTTTGGTTATGTTGATTCATATGATGAATCATATGTATGCAAGTTTAGATCTTGATTTAGACATGAATCATATGCAAGTTGGGTAAAATTATATGTGACCTTACATGTTTATGACATCTAGTTTATGTGAAAAATTGATCAAAGGTTAGGCTATGAAATGTGTGAGTTATATGCCAAAATTATACATGCTAGTTTACATGTTTAGATGTAAGTTTATACCATTGTTATGTTGCATAAATCACATATGCAAGTTTATATGAATACATGTGTTTGAATATGAATCATGTTATGCAAGTTTGTGGTTACTGCCTATGCAAGTTTACACCTTTAGATGTAGATCTATGACATACATGATTTATGCAAGTTTGTGACCATTATCCCAACAATTTCACACCTTTAAATTTGGATCTATGACATATGTAGTTTTATGCAAGTTGTAACTTTGGCCTATGCAAGTTTTAGATGTAGAACATCATTCACACATGCAAGTTCACCCCTTATGTTTAGATCTAGTTTTATCTATATGTATGTTGTGATGTTTTCTCTTTATACTATGAGTTAGACTATTCGAGTCTAACATATATTTTATGTTAAACAAACGAATGTACAACGTGGGGTAATGGGATAATATTAAAAAGATTTAATATTAAAAGATTTAATTGGAATAGATGCCTTAAAAGGCATAAAAATAAATTTGTGATGAAAATTGGTATGATTTTACATACCGTAAATAGATGGACATAATTAAGTCAATTATGGACATCGTTAAATTTGGAATTAATTGATAATTTGAATAGGGAAAGTAATTCAAATTGGGGAATGATTAATTAGGAGAAATTAATCGTCTAAGACACGAGGTTAGGCTCTTTTGTGGTGTAAGACTGCCCGGACCCGCCCGGCAAATCCAGCTTCCACAAATGCCAGTCTAATGTGAGAGGTCTTAGGCATCAATTAAATACGTAACAATTGTAAAGACACGAGGTTAGGCTTGTTTGTGGTGTAAGACTGCCCGGACCCGCCCAACAAATCCAGCTGCCACAAATGTCAGTCTAATGTGGGAGGTTTTTATGAGGGGACCAAGCTTAGGTGGATAGCTTGTGTCAAGTAATGGGGATCCGTTTCAACCAGTAACCTATACGTATCTTTGTGGGCTCGACCCAAGTCGAGGATGGGACACGCATACTGGGCTTGACTGTAAGAGGCCAAACCGGGTTAGTGGTGGCAATGCAAGTCCAACGGGTTCATATGCATGTGTGGACCCGGGCTGGTAGGTAAGACATTGTTGCATCGTGTAGGTATAAGCCATGCATTATTTGTGGTATCGAGTTGGCACTCCGGGGAGTGATACACCCCACTGTGGGGCCAGCACGGGTATCTAGGAGTTAGGAAGCCAATCGCTTGGGGGTCGTGGGTACAGCTAGTGGAGATAGGGGCAGGCGGCATCTATGAAGGCAGCTAGGGGTGCACGAAACTACCATTATCGTTATTTAAGTCTGTAGGCGGGATCAACCTTAGGGTGACTAGTGGTGGTGCAGTATAGCAATTATCTTATAGTGTTGGTGTAATTTAGTAATTATCTTATAGTGGGTTAGGTGTGCTTTAACGATATCGTTGTTCATCTTGTTTCCTTGTTTACTCTTCCATACTCAATGGTTCATGATCATTTCCTAATTTTCCAACTTATGCCTTAGCCTAGTTACTTTGGTAATTATATTGTTAAAGTTATCACACTCGCCAGACTTTATGTCTAACCCCCTTTGTTTCCTCCTCTTTTCTTCCTTCCCCCACCAGGTGCTCAGGTTGGAACTAGCACCAGTGGAGCTTGATTTTGGACAGCTGTATTTCTTGCTTTTAGAAGATTGCTTGGATCGTTGAATTAAAGTTCAGCCTCTCTTATTTATGGCTATTTTGTATTAGGGATTATGTCCTTCAATTTATGTACTTTGAGTTGGTCAAGATGGATATTATGTACTTTGACTCCGATTATGATGATGTAATCAAACTTATGTATTTTCCACTGCATTGAAATAAAGTTTTAGTACTGTTTATATCTGTCTTGTTATTAAGTTTCTGTTCCATACTCACTTAAAACGCTCCATAGAAGTTAATGCATTCCCTTTGTGAGTGATATTGATGGATGTGGGGTGTTACACGTGGTATCAGAGCTGAAGGTTACCAGAACAGATATGAATTTTGAAAAAGTTGTTTTTCAAAACCACTTTTATAAAGAAGTACCTTTAAAAGTACGTTTTAAGGAAAGTATTTTCAAGAGAAAAGCTTCTTTTAGAAAGCATAACCCCAAGAGCCATATATCTTTCCTTCGATTCTCCGTTTTGAATCTCTTTCTCTTTCCCTTTTTGAATTTCTTCCTCCGCGTATAGATGCTTTTCCCGAAGATATATGAGTACTTTCGTACGATAGGCGGAAAATCGCTTCATAGGACTTAGATGTTTGTCGTGCTAGAAGTTGGCTCAAGGAAGTGGAGGACTTGTCGGTATCTTTGAGATAGACGAAGGGAGGAAGGTTCGACTAGCTGCTTGGTTGATGAAGGACGAAGTTTCTTGTAGGTCCGAGGTCACAAATGGAGAACTTATAGTGGAGGCATGGATAAGGCACCCGAGAAGAAAGGGGATCAAAAGAAGCCGCAACATCAACAACAGAACAAGAAAGGTGGTAAAGGCAACAATGCTAAGGGAAAGAAAAGATGCTTTAACTGTGGGACCCCATGCCATCTAAGCAAAGATTGTAAGAAGAAAAAGAAGACTGGCTGTTTCCACTGTGGCAAAGCAGGACATCTTATTAAGGACTGCCCAAAGAAGGGGCAGAGGGCAGGGTCTACCTCGGGAGGACAGGTGCAAGCTCTTATGGCACCAGGGCAGGCTTAGGGACAAGTTCAGGCTCTCGTGGTCCCACCGCTGTAAGAACGAGGTAGAGCAATTTCCGTTGAAAGTTTAGTTTTTTTTTGTTTGATTATCATGCCTGTACTTTATTCGATTCCGGCGCATCACGTTCGTTTATCTCTACATCATTAGTTGAAACACTACACCTAGATACTAGTCTAGTTACTGATCCCTTAGTAGTCTCAAATCCTATTGGTGGTTCGGCTCTTCTTTCTATGATTTGTCGGGATTTGAGAGTGTTTATCTTGGGCGTTGAGTTTGAACGCAACGCCTTTATTCTTGGCTTCATGGGCTACGGCTTGATTCTAGGTATGGATTGGCTAACTAGATA
The DNA here is from genome assembly GCA_030737875.1 of Allium sativum. Taxonomy (NCBI): domain Eukaryota; kingdom Viridiplantae; phylum Streptophyta; class Magnoliopsida; order Asparagales; family Amaryllidaceae; genus Allium; species Allium sativum. The sequence continues at coordinate 355,324,177 of CM060910.1, forward strand.
CGGGGCCATCCTAGATTGTGAAAGAAGGGCAGTTAGATTGATGACTTGTTGTGGAAAGACCCTTGATATTTCTTGTGACCCTAGAGGTCCAGTAATGCTTAGCTACCTAGAATCCCTTGATGCATCCGATGATAATTTACATTCTGTTTCCATAGTCCGTGAATATGTTGATGTCTTCGATGAGGTGAGGGGTTTACCCCCCCAAAACGTGAGATAGACTTTCGAATATATCTAGTAGATAATGCAAAGCCAGTTGAATTGCCAGTGCGCCACATGGCTCCAAGAGAGAGAAGAGAACTCAGTAAGCAAGTGATGGAATTGCTTGAGAAGGGGTTCATCAGACGTAGTATATCGGAATGGGGCACTCCAGTAGTATTTGCCACGAAGGCAGATGGGTCCCTTAGACTTTGTGTGGACTATAGAGAACTTAATAAGCTTACTAAGAAGAATAGACACCCACTGCCGAGGATTGATGATCTCTTCGATCAGTTAGTTGGCACCTCAGTGTTTTCGCAGTTGGACTTAGCCACGGGTTTCCATTAGTTGAGAGTGTCTGAGGATAGCATAGACAAGACTGCCTTTAGGACTCCAGACGGTTTCTTCGAGTGGCTTGTGATGCCCTTAGGTTTGACAAACGCCCCCGCATACTTTGTTGACTTGATGAGTAGGGTGTTTAGGGAGTACCTTAATAAATTCGTGGTAGTCTTTGTGGACGACATCTTGATCTTTTCTAAGAATGAGGAAAAGCATGCCCTACATCTTAGGGAAGTGTTGGAGACTCTTCGAGCGCATAGCCTTAAAGCTAAATTTTCTAAATGTCACTTTTGGAGGAAGGATGTGCAATTCTTTGGGCACGTGGTTTCCAAAAAAGGGATAGCTGTGGATCCCGTGAAGGTAGTGGCCATCCAAGATTGGAAGGTTCGTAAAAATGCTACCGAGGTGAGGAGTTTCTTAGGGTTGGCTAGCAACTATAGGAAGTTTATCAAAGACTTCGCAAAAATATCAGCCCTATTAACACGCTTGACGAAGAAGAACTTAGTTTTCACATGGGACATAGATTGTGATGATGCATTCCAATGTTTAAAGAGAGCTTTAACCATAGCCCAGTCCTAGTATTCCCAGATGGGAGTAAGCCATTTACCGTTTATACCGATGCTTGTGGGATAGGACTAGGCGCAGTCTTAATGCAAGAGGGAAGGGTAATAGCCTATTGTGGAAGGCAGTTAAGAGTGCATGAGAGAAATTACCCTATACATGACCTAGAGTTGGTCGCTATTGTCTTTGCGCTAAAGTCTTCGCGCCACTATCTTCTTGGAAAGAAATTTGAATTATTCACTAAACACAAATCGCTAAAATGCTTATTCTCTCAGAAGGACTTGAACTTAAGGCAGCAAAGGTGGATGGAATTCTTAGCATCCTACAATTTCGAGATAGCATATACCCCTGGCAAGGGTAACGTGGTGGCAGATGCCTTAAGTAGGAAAAGGCCGTCCTTGAGTCCGTTGTTTGTTGAGCGGCGAAGCTTAGAGTTCATCTCTAAGTTTGACTTTAGACCTTCCATTGACTTTGTACCCTGTTTACTTGCATCCTTAGAGGTTAAACCTACGCTTTTGGGACGGATTGGCGAGGCACAACGAGATGACCCACAGTTGGTTGAGTTAGTAGAGAAGCTCAAAAGAGGGGCGTCATCGAGCCATCTCCGTAGGTATATCTAGATGATAAGGGTTGGTTACATAGGGACGGTAGACTTTTTGTACCAAAATACGAGGACCTAAGGAAGACCATTCTTGATGATGCACATCGTTCAAAGATGACCATCCATCCCGGCGGGGACAAGATGTACATTGACATGAGACGTGTTTACTTTTGGGCCGGCATGAAGAAGGACGTGGTCAAGTTTGTTGCTAGATGTTTGGTGTGCCAACAAGTAAAAGCAGAGCAAAAGAAGCCCGTTGGATTGCTTCACCCATTGGAGGTCCCACAATGGAAGTGGGAAAGTGTCTCGATGGACTTTGTTGATGGGTTACCGAGATCGAGGAAGGGTAATACGGGGATTTGGGTTGTGGTAGACAGACTTACTAAGAGCGCCCATTTCATTCCCGTAAAGAGTAAGAGGACTGCTCCATGGTTAGCCTCCGTTTACATTCGAGAAATAGTTCGTTTGCATGGTGTTCCTTCTAGCATAGTGAGCAACCGCGATCCTATCTTCACTAGCGAATTTTGGAAAAGCTTGCAAGTGGCGGTAGGGACTTAGTTATGTTTGAGCACCGCATATCATCCTCAGACGGACGGCCAAACCGAGAGGGTGAATCGTATTCTAAAGGACCTATTGAGGTTGTGTATCTTAGATTTCGGAGTTACATGGGAGGAACATCTTCCGTTGGTGGAGTTCGCATATAATAATAGCTTTCAGTCTAGCATTGGCATGGCACTATTCGAGGCTCTTTATGGACGGCCGTGTCGTTCACCTACAAGTTGGTGGGAGTCTACAGATAAGATCTTGCTTGGGCCCGATATGATTAGAGAGACTTCGGAGAAGATCGATCTGATTCGAAGGAGGATGAATATGGCGCAAGATAGGCAGAAATCTTATGCGGACAAGAGGAGGACAGATCTTGAGTTTGATATTGGGGACATGGTGTTTATCAAGGTGTCTCCATTACGGAAGGTCGTTTGCTTTGGGTCCGTTGGGAAGTTAGCACCAAGGTTCGTAGGGTTGATTCCTATTAAGGAGAGGATTGGACAGATAGCGTATAGAATGGAGTTGCCCAAGAGACTTATTTGTGTACACGACGTATTCCATGTATCACATTTGAGGAAGTGCTTGCACGAGACCGCGGAAGTGGTAGAGCCGAGCTTGCTTAGAGAGGTGGAGATAGAGCGTGATGCGACAAATCGATGAGCTCCTACGTGCATTCTTGGATCGGAGATTAAGAAGTTGAGGAATCGAGAGGTCAAGCTAGTCAAAATGTAATAGGGAGCTGATGAGAGAAACGCTACTTGGGAGACGGAAGAGAAGATGCGTTCATTGTACCCTTTTCTTTTCGAGGGTATGTCTTTTAATTTCTCCTTTATCGCTTAGCTCGTACTTATCTTATCTTTAGTATGTCCTCTCGCTAGTATCTTTGAACTTTAGATAGGGTAGTCCTATGGTTGGAACATGTGTTTGAGACATGTTATGTATGATGGATGCATGTGGATGCAAGTGTTTGCTAGTGGTTGCTCGTGGATGCATATACACATACCTTAGGCACTAGATCGGCTCAGTCACTTCATATTGCATATAAATGTGTGTGCATATTTAAGTTAATGGATGTATAATGGTTGTACTATCATATGGATGCTGCATTTTGGTAAATGGTTGTGCACAAATGTAGAAATAATATGTATCGATAGGATTCTTTCGCATACATAATGGATGCATGGCACTATCATGGTTTGCATTAAGGAGGTCAACTGAATCAGTGGACCGACCGATTTTACATTAGATAAGGAACATATACACACACTTCTTGCATATGTTCATACAACATTAGGAATTTTATAAGGACAATGGATGCCTGTGTTTATGGTTGAGTAGATGGTTGTTTGGATGTTAGTATAAGCCTTCTCCTTAACTTGGAGATTTCGGGGGCGAAATCCTTTAAGGAGGGGAGAATGTAACACCCCATATTTCTGTTAACACTAATATTCACAAATTAAAGAATAACTAATCTCAGATGTGAGAATTAAGGGATACGGGTTGTGCCATTGTGTTCGTCGCGAAATTCTGGTTGAGATAGAGTCCGAGTTTGTGTGAATTGGACTTCGTATGAAGAAGTTATGGCCGGCGGATTTCAAAAAATTCAAATTTTGGAGTCAGATAGGCTAGGCGGGAAAATTCCCGCCAGGACCAGGTCGACCATAGGGTCGACCAGGAGGTCGGCCTACCCTGACCAGGTCGACCATAGGGTCGACCTAGGGGTCGACGTACCCCCCCCCCCGAGTAGATATGTTTTATGACCTGTTGATGACTAGATGTTGACTCTTTAGCGTTTCTGATATGCTCTGATTGGCTAGGATTAATTCTGGGTTCATCGGACGGCTTAAACTAATCCTAAACTCTATAAAAACACCTCTAGACTTAGACCCTAAAATCAAAACAAAATTAGATTCATGGCCTCCATGCCGTCACCTAGCAACTCAGCATAGCCGCCACCAATTAGAGAGGAAGAAAGCTAATCTAATTCAATTATTTTCAACTTAAACAACGAATCTTCTTCAAGGGAAAGCTATTACAACTTCAGAACTCGGAGTTCAGAACTCAAGACCTTCTTTGAGTTGTGAGTTCGATAATTTTAATAAAATAATTAGTAATTTAATTGGATTAAGTTATGATGTGGATTATTTGGATATGATGTGAATTATTGACCGCATGTTATAATTATGTTGTGATGTTATCATACATGTTGTAAATTCTATGATAATATGTTGTGATGTTATCATATATGTGGTAAATTTATGATGCTACCATCTATGTTGTAATTCTATGACTGGCTTATGTATAATCAAATCATCATGTTGTTCATATGCTAGTTTGGTTATGTTGATTCATATGATGAATCATATGTATGCAAGTTTAGATCTTGATTTAGACATGAATCATATGCAAGTTGGGTAAAATTATATGTGACCTTACATGTTTATGACATCTAGTTTATGTGAAAAATTGATCAAAGGTTAGGCTATGAAATGTGTGAGTTATATGCCAAAATTATACATGCTAGTTTACATGTTTAGATGTAAGTTTATACCATTGTTATGTTGCATAAATCACATATGCAAGTTTATATGAATACATGTGTTTGAATATGAATCATGTTATGCAAGTTTGTGGTTACTGCCTATGCAAGTTTACACCTTTAGGTGTAGATCTATGACATACATGATTTATGCAAGTTTGTGACCATTATCCCAACAAGTTCACACTTTTAGATATGGGTCTATGACATATGTAGTTTTATGCAAGTTGTAACTTTGGCCTATGCAAGTTTTAGATGTAGAACATCATTCACACATGCAAGTTTACCCCTTATGTTTAGATCTAGTTTTATCTATATGTATGTTGTGATGTTTTTTCTTTTTACTATGAGTTAGACTATTCGAGTCTTACGTATATTTTATGTTAAACAAACGAACGTACAACGAGGGGTAATGGATAATATTAAAAAGATTTAATATTAAAAGATTTAATTGGCATAGATGCCTTAAAAGGCATAAAATAAATTTGTGATGAAAATTGGTATGATTTTACATACCGTAAATAAATGGACATAATTGAGTCAATTATGGACATCGTTAAATTTTGAATTAATTGATAATTTGAACAGGGAAAGTAGTTCAAATTGGGGAATGATTATTTAGGAGAAATTAATCATCTACGACACGAGGTTAAGCTCTTTTGTGGTGTAAGACTGCCCGGACCCGCCCGGCAAATCCAGCTGCCACAAATGCCAGTCTAATGTGAGAGGTCTTAGGCGTAAATTAAATACGTAACAATTGTAAAGACACGAGGTTAGGCTTGTTTATGGTGTAAGACTGCCCGGACCCACCGGCAAATCCATATGCCACAAATGTCAGTCTAATGTGGGAGGTCTTTATGAGGTTACGGTCTTAATGAATTAAGAAACACTTAACCAGATAAACATGTAGTGGGACATGATAGGTTAAGTGGGTGCCTTGGGTGGCATGAGGAATCTAGTGGGTGCCTTGGGTGACATTTGAAATACGATTAGAAATACTTAACCAAAATTGAAACATGTAAGTGAACATGATTAAGAAGTGGGTTAAGTGGGATGTACTAGAGGGGACCAAGCTTAGGTGGATAGCTTGTGTCAAGTAATGGGGGTCCGTTTCAACCAGTAACCCATACATATCTTTGTGGGCTCAACCCAAGTCAAGGACGGGACACGCATACTGGGCTTGACTATAAGAGGCCAAACCGGGTTAGCGGTGGCAACTCAAGTCCAACAGGTTCATATGCGTGTGTGGACCCGGGCTGGTAGGTAAGACGTTGTTGCATCGTGTACGTATAAGCCGTGCATTATTTGTAGTATCGGATTGCCACTTTGGGGAGTGATACACCCCACTGTAGGGCCAGCACGGGTATCTACGAGTTAAGGAGCCGATTGCTTGGGGGTAGTGGGTACACCTAGTGGAGATAGGGGCAGGCGGCACCTATGAAGGCAGCTAAAGGTGCACGAAACTACCATTATCATTATTTAAGTCTGTAGGCGGGATCAACCTTAGGGTGACTAGTGGTGGTGCAGTATAGCAATTATCTTATAGTGTTGGTGTAATTTAGTTATTATCTAATAGTGGGTTAGGTGCGCTTTAATGATATCATTGTTCGTCTTATTTCCTTATTTACTCTGCCATATTCAATGGTTCATGATCATTTACTGATTTTCCAACTTATGCCTTAGCCTAGTTACTTTGGTAATTATATTGTTAAAGTTATCGCGGTCGCCAGACTTTATGTCTGGCCCCCTTTGTTTCCTCCTCTTTTCTTCCTCCCCCCCCCCCCCCCCCCGGTGCTCAGGTTGGAACTAGCACCAGTGGAGCGGTATTTGGACGGCTGTATTTCTTGCTTTTAGAAGATTGCTTGGATCGCTGAAGTAAATTTCAGCCTCTCTTATTTATGTCTATTTTTATTGGGGATTATGTCTTTCAATTTATGTACTTTGAGTTGGTCAAGATGGGTATTATGTACTTTGACTCTGATTTTGATGATGTAATCAAACTTATGTATTTTCCGCTGCACTGAAATAAAGTTTAAAAGTTTTAGTACTGTTTGTATCTGTCTTGTTGTTAAGTTTCTGTTCTATACTCACTTAAAATTCTCTATTGAAGTTAATGCATTCCCTTTGTGAGTGACATTAATGGACGTGAGGTATTACAGGCAACATGTAACAAGCCGTATTTTTCGATAACATGTTAAAACGAGAATCAAGGCAAAATTTAATTTTAAATTCTGAATCAAGTAAAACGGGCTATGCCATTGCGTTCGTCTCGGAAAAATACGCGAAATAGAGTCCGAGTTTTCGAAAATCGGAGTCCGTATGACCCGGTTAAGGCCCAAAGAAGTTTTCGGAAAATTTGAATTTCGAAACGTGCAGAAATGGGGCCAGGCGGGAAAATTCCCGCCCAGACAAGTCGACAGGCATGTCGACAGGCATGTCGACAGGCATGTCGACATGCATGTCGACAGGGCTGTCGACTTGCCCTGTCGGCTGATTTTGATCTGGTGCACCTATTTGCTATCTTGGCTAGGTTTTTGGGCCTGGTTTGAAATCTGACGGTTCTGCTTGGTCCTAGGGTTAATCTAAGGGCCTAAAACTATCCTAATCTCTATAAAAAGACCCTAAACCTACCCCTAAACCCTCATTATTCACTCATGTAACTAAACTATGGCCAAATTTCTACTCTCATGGCCTCCATCTCAAATCCCTAGAGCCTATGCACTCAAATCAAGTTCAAATCAAAAGATGCAAGCTTGCTACACCAAATGGAGGCCAAATCAACGTTGTTATGCGAGTTTCATGACGGATCTTCATCAAAGGAGCCACCTTTCTTCGTCAAAATGATGCATGATCCCTTTCCTAAGCCTTGCCTAAGTAAGTTCTAGCTACTTTTGGGTCAAAACGGTATTTTAATGTTGACATGGGATAAAATGAGGCTAAACATGATTATGCGAACATATATGAACCTCACCTTGCCTCTTGTGTTCATGTTTATGATCTTAGGCCATGTGAGTGACTTAATCATGCCTCTCATGCTATGCATAACCTAGCTTAACTTGCAAGTTTGGATCTTTATGCATGAAATGCTAGCATGAACCTTTAGGAACCATTTTACTTGTGAAACCTTGGCTAAGACTAGATTTTGGGGCTTATGCATGTTTATGAACCCAAACCCCTTTATGCTATCATGTAAGTTTGTGGCCAAGTCTTTTATGAGATTATGCATGTTTATGGCCAAACCCTTTTCGTGATAATATGCATGTTTGTGGCCAAATTACCTTATGACACTATGCATGTTCATGGTCAATTTCTTTATGATGTTATGCATGTGGAAGCCAAGCCCTTTTTGGCATCATGCATGTTTTGAGACCAATATGTGGCATAGCATCCTTACTATGTTGACTCGCTTTGCTTGCATTGGGAAAACACGATTTTGGGTAGTTAGATAAACATGAACATGTCGCAAAATCTTAACTTGAATATGACATGTGTTTATACTTGAAAATGTGACTTGAAGGATAACATGGAAGTTGGCATGTAAGTATGCATAAAAACATGAGCTTGGGAATTTACCTATTAGGTTAGGTCTACCCTTTGGGAATTTACCTATTAAGTTAGGTCTACCCAAATGCTCGAAAAGCTTGTAACATGTTTTGGAAACACGATGAACTTAGATAATATGAGTGTGGCCAACTCGAGGTTGGGTTGAGTTTGCAACGTAAAACTACCCGGAACCGACCGGCCTAACTAGTAGTTGCAAACAATAGGACCCAATGTGAGAAGTTGGTCATGTCGCGCTTAAGACCCGAGGTTAGACTAGGTTGTGGTGTAAATCTACCCGGACCCGCCCGGCTTAACTAGTAACCACAACAAGGGCTAATGTGAGAGGTTGAGGGTGCATTAATTAAATTAATGCCACATAATAGGGTTAAGTAATTTGATTAATGAGGCTTAATCAAATATGATATGGACAAATGGGTTAAGTAATCTGATTAGGCTAATGATACTTAACAAAACATGATAAGCTTGGGTAGGTTAAGTAACTTGATTTGCCTAATGACACTTGACCATTTTTATACGACTAATGGACGGGATGAAATTAACCAACACTTAATCAATCCAACACGATAACGTGATAAGGTTAAGTAAATTTTCTTAATGACACTTAACCGTATAATACAGTTAATGGATGGGGTTAAGATTAGGCTTAACTAATCTAAGCATAGAAATCGGATGGGGTTAAGTTAGCCTAGACTTAATTAATCCCACTTGGTAATTTAATGGGGTTAAGTTAAACACTTAACTAATTTAACACGATGATTTGATGAGTTTAAGTGACCTATACTTAACCAATCTAACTCGTTAATTTGATGAGGTTAAGTTAACCTATACTTAACCAATCTAACGTGAAAACATGATAAGGCTAAGTCACGAATCGTTTCGAATACGCTTGACCGATTTGACTCGGTAATCAGATGGGGTCAAATTAATATATACTTAACCAATCTAAAATGATAATTAGACGAGGTTAAGCCTTGGATTGCTTGATATACTTAACCAACCCGACACATGGTCTGTAGGGTTAAGTCTTGGGCTTGGATACTTAGCCAGTTTCGACATGTTTTGTAGACGGGTTAAGTTGTGAACTTAAGTGACACTTAACCCATTAGATAAACCCTAATTCGGAGGATTAGGTAGATAACCATAGTTAACAAGAATTATGGAAATAAGGCTAAGTGGTAAACCTTAGTTAAGGGAAACTAAGCAATAATTCTTAGTCAAGGAAATGTGGACCACTTCTTAGATAGATCAAGTAACCCGATACGTTAGAGTATGCGTGTAGGAGCAGGCTATCTGATTTGGATAAAGGCTCCAACGAACGGGGTAACGAAGCAGCGGCTTCGGGGAACGTAAGGGTATTCTTGGGATCCCTCTGTGAGCTGTCAGGTCATTATACTAGGCTCACGAGAGGTTGAGGTCTGCGGTAGAAGAACCAAGAATATGCCTTGGTTGCTATGCGAGCGACCTAAAGACTGGGGTGGATAGCAGTGAGTCGGCGAATACATACGGTGCCTGAGATAGCAAGTTCGTCGATCATCTACCATCTTAAGTCAAGCGTGTACGTACGGAAAGGCAGGGGACACCCAACAGACCATAATTTGCTATCTAATTATGGGTGAGGTAGGTCGTAGGATGTGGGCTGACCGGAGTGTAGTTCTCATGCAAGATTTTCTCTTGTGTTGCCTTTCACTAGTTGAGGGAGGGGTCTCGTGGGACCATAGCCACGTGTAGAAAAGCAGACCTTAGTATCTGCATCGGCAGATAAATCTAAAGCTCCCGACCGAGTCCTGTATTTCCTGGTTTGCCCTGTGACAGGACTCGGATGGCACGATGTGATACACGTGCATACAGTTATAGAAAAACGATTCACGATGAATACTTGGGGAAAAGGGCGCGGTTGAGGGTTAGCGTAATCCCTAGTGGCCTAGGTGGTTTAACCCAAACTGAAATACGAAAGCGTGCAATTGGTAAGCGTAATCCCTAGTGGCCTAGGTGGTTTAACCCAAACTGAAATACGAAAGCGTGCAATTGGTAAGCGTAATCCCTAGTGGTGCTGGGTGGCGTAAGTCCTAGTAGTTCAAACGATGATTCATATGGAAGAGCCTAGCTAGAACAAGGGTGACAGTCCAAACGATTTCAAGGATAGTACGACATGAGGAAGCCCGTACGAGGTACGGCAAAGGACTGAACTTGTATACATGGAAGGAAACATATGATTTGAGTAACCTATATATACGATATTAGGTTGACATGGACCATTACATGACTGTGGGCAAGGGACATTCATGGTTAACACATGACGCGGGTAGGGATACTAGTACGAGAGGTGCAGAGCAAATATACATGTTAGAACTAAGAAGAATATACATAATAGATACCGTGGGACGTTAGACGGGGTGGATACCTTGGGATAATGTACTCGATAGAAATCTGACGATGTGATACCTTGACTTATCATAACACCATAGTTTATCATGATACCTTAGTTTACCTTGCCGCAGTAGTTCAACCGGCTACCCTGGTTTATCTATCTTGTAGTTATCCCTATGTTTACTTTCAGTTTATGCATGTCATGTTACCTTTACCTGTTTTTATACTGGAAGTAGATAGGACTTACTCAGTCTTTTTGACTGACCCGTTTTGTTTCGCCTCTTTTCTTCCGTTTCCCCCCCCCCAGGTTACAGGGAGGAAACAATGCTGTTTAGTTCGGACGTCTTCTGCCTGAAGGTCATCATGGATGGCTTGGATTTCTCTTCGTTATGGCTACTTTACTGTTTTTACTCGGGGAATAATTTATGAAAAGGTTTTTATGCTTCTTTATTATTGCAAGGCAGGTTTTGATGTACTCTGATGTAAAAGGCTTTAGACCTCATTTATTCATGTTATGAAAGTTTGATTTTACTTCCGCTAATTATATATGTTCTGTCTTGTGATATTTCTGTGCATGTTTACCAATAATGCCCCTCTAAAGCTAGTGCATTCCTGCGCGAGTGACCCTAGCGGAGGCGGGGTGTTACATTTGGTATCAGAGCAGAAGGTTACCAGATTGGGCAAAAGTTTTTAAAGACCTTCTGAAAATTATTTGAAAAACCGTTTACAAAGAAGCATTTTTTTTCAAGAAAATTTTCTTTTAAAAGAAAAAGTCTATTCCCCAAAAGGCCATTAGCATTATCCTTGTTTCCTTGATTGAATCTCTTTTCCTTTCTTTCCTCCATCTGTAGTCACAGTGGTTTTGACTGCGACTAGTCTTTCTAGCTGCGTAAGTGTTTCCCGTACGATGGAGGTGGTTCTCGAGAGACCGTTGCAGAGTTATGAAAGGATAGTCAGAACAAGGATAAAGGATACGAGCTCAGGGATAAGCAACATATTGGTATGGCTGAGTCCTAAAAGGAGGGAGAAAGATGAACAATGAAACCCATGACGAGAGAGTCCCTTTGGCATGGTGAAACGGGACGGATAGTTAAGTATCATGGAACAGGGACAAGATCATTCGGAGGGCAATAGTATGCTCTCATTTCTAGGGTACCTCAGAAGGAGGGTAACGATCTTGTTAAGGGTTTAGTTTTTCTTCTCCATCATCCCGTCGGGACTTTGTTTTGATCACCGCATCTTTTTAAGTCCGCTTCGATAGTTGAGTCTCTGCACCTTAGTACTAGTATAATAGAGGATCCCGTTTTTGTCTCAAGTCCTATTGGAAGATCGGTCCATTTATTCATGACTTGTTTTGGATTTGAGGATGACATGCCTCGGTTATGGATGGATTCTAGGGATGAAGTGGTTATCCAGTAAGGGGTGCCACTCTCGGTTTTGATAGAAGGGTAGTTGGACCCTTGACTAACCCTCGAAGTCTCGTGAAACCTTTTGGGTTCGGTCATGGTTAGTTACTTAGAATCCCTTGATGCCTTTATGGGAAATTGGAAGCCCAATCAAGTGGTGTTCGCCGGTAAGACGGATGGTTTATTTCACTTATGCATGGGTTATGGAAATCACCTTAGTAAGTGCGCTTGACAACCTGGTTGGCATCTGTTTACTTTCAAGAGAAAGTTCTTCTATGTGGTATACCTTGTGGTACGAGGTCCGAGATTCATTAGTGAATTTTGGAAAGCTTGCATGAGATCATGAGTACGCAGTCATGTTTGCGTCAAGTATTTTAGAAAAAGGATAAGTGCAAGTGGAACGAGAGGCGGCGAAGGGATGAGTTCCAGCTCATGTTATGGAAACAGGAAATAAGAAGCTACGAAATCGCAAAGACGGTCAAGGCACAAGGAAATTGAGCTCAAGGAAGTACGACTTTGATGGTCAAAGACTAGATACGCGCATGATATCTCTTTTTGGGAGTATATCCTTGATCTCTGTTTTCTGTAGAGCTTACTTGTAGGCTATCTTTTGTGGACATCCTCTCGGTCCTATTTTCTGTTACAAACCCCGTAAGGAGTTTGTCCCGTTTATCTTCTCGACCCTGTTTCGGGGAACCTTAGGTAGAACGCTATGGATGTAAACATGTATTTGAAACATGTTATGGGTGATATGGTTGCAAATGGTTGCAGGTGGTTGCTCGTGGATGCGCGAATTTACATTAGATAGTAGCTCGACTCGATCACAATTCATATTGCATATGCACGAGTATTTATACTTGTTTATGGATGAAATTGAATGTGTTACCAGGTGGATGTTGCATATGGATGAATGTTTGTGCACGCATATAGTGTATATATATGACTAGGACTATTTGCATACATGTTGGATTCATGGCACTATACATATTTTTGCATTCAATAGATTTTTCAGGCCTGATCATTAGCATTAGCTAAGGAACATATACACACACTCTTTGCATGTATTCATACAGCATTAGAAATCATCTAAGGACGATGGTTGCTTGTGGATGATGTTTTGAGTAGATGGATGATGGATGGTAGGATATGTTCTTCCTAACTTGGAGATTTCGGGGACGAAATCCTAAAAGGTGGGGAGAATGTAACAAGCCGTATTTTTCGATAACATGTTAAAACGAGAATCAAGGCAAAATTTAATTTTAAATTCTGAATCAAGTAAAACGGGCTATGCCATTGCGTTCGTCTCGGAAAAATACGCGAAATAGAGTCCGAGTTTTCGAAAATCGGAGTCCGTATGACCCGGTTAAGGCCCAAAGAAGTTTTCGGAAAATTTGAATTTCGAAACGTGCAGAAATGGGGCCAGGCGGGAAAATTCCCGCCCAGACAAGTCGACAGGCATGTCGACAGGCATGTCGACAGGCATGTCGACATGCATGTCGACAGGGCTGTCGACTTGCCCTGTCGGCTGATTTTGATCTGGTGCACCTATTTGCTATCTTGGCTAGGTTTTTGGGCCTGGTTTGAAATCTGACGGTTCTGCTTGGTCCTAGGGTTAATCTAAGGGCCTAAAACTATCCTAATCTCTATAAAAAGACCCTAAACCTACCCCTAAACCCTCATTATTCACTCATGTAACTAAACTATGGCCAAATTTCTACTCTCATGGCCTTCATCTCAAATCCCTAGAGCCTATGCACTCAAATCAAGTTCAAATCAAAAGATGCAAGCTTGCTACACCAAATGGAGGCCAAATCAACGTTGTTATGCGAGTTTCATGACGGATCTTCATCAAAGGAGCCACCTTTCTTCGTCAAAATGATGCATGATCCCTTTCCTAAGCCTTGCCTAAGTAAGTTCTAGCTACTTTTGGGTCAAAACGGTATTTTAATGTTGACATGGGATAAAATGAGGCTAAACATGATTATGCGAACATATATGAACCTCACCTTGCCTCTTGTGTTCATGTTTATGATCTTAGGCCATGTGAGTGACTTAATCATGCCTCTCATGCTATGCATAACCTAGCTTAACTTGCAAGTTTGGATCTTTATGCATGAAATGCTAGCATGAACCTTTAGGAACCATTTTACTTGTGAAACCTTGGCTAAGACTAGATTTTGGGGCTTATGCATGTTTATGAACCCAAACCCCTTTATGCTATCATGTAAGTTTGTGGCCAAGTCTTTTATGAGATTATGCATGTTTATGGCCAAACCCTTTTCGTGATAATATGCATGTTTGTGGCCAAATTACCTTATGACACTATGCATGTTCATGGTCAATTTCTTTATGATGTTATGCATGTGGAAGCCAAGCCCTTTTTGGCATCATGCATGTTTTGAGACCAATATGTGGCATAGCATCCTTACTATGTTGACTCGCTTTGCTTGCGTTGGGAAAACACGATTTTGGGTAGTTAGATAAACATGAACATGTCGCAAAATCTTAACTTGAATATGACATGTGTTTATACTTGAAAATGTGACTTGAAGGATAACATGGAAGTTGGCATGTAAGTATGCATAAAAACATGAGCTTGGGAATTTACCTATTAGGTTAGGTCTACCCTTTGGGAATTTACCTATTAAGTTAGGTCTACCCAAATGCTCGAAAAGCTTGTAACATGTTTTGGAAACACGATGAACTTAGATAATATGAGTGTGGCCAACTCGAGGTTGGGTTGAGTTTGCAACGTAAAACTACCCGGAACCGACCGGCCTAACTAGTAGTTGCAAACAATAGGACCCAATGTGAGAAGTTGGTCATGTCGCGCTTAAGACCCGAGGTTAGACTAGGTTGTGGTGTAAATCTACCCGGACCCGCCCGGCTTAACTAGTAACCACAACAAGGGCTAATGTGAGAGGTTGAGGGTGCATTAATTAAATTAATGCCACATAATAGGGTTAAGTAATTTGATTAATGAGGCTTAATCAAATATGATATGGACAAATGGGTTAAGTAATCTGATTAGGCTAATGATACTTAACAAAACATGATAAGCTTGGGTAGGTTAAGTAACTTGATTTGCCTAATGACACTTGACCATTTTTATACGACTAATGGACGGGATGAAATTAACCAACACTTAATCAATCCAACACGATAACGTGATAAGGTTAAGTAAATTTTCTTAATGACACTTAACCGTATAATACAGTTAATGGATGGGGTTAAGATTAGGCTTAACTAATCTAAGCATAGAAATCGGATGGGGATAAGTTAGCCTAGACTTAATTAATCCCACTTGGTAATTTAATGGGGTTAAGTTAAACACTTAACTAATTTAACACGATGATTTGATGAGTTTAAGTGACCTATACTTAACCAATCTAACTCGTTAATTTGATGAGGTTAAGTTAACCTATACTTAACCAATCTAACGTGAAAACATGATAAGGCTAAGTCACGAATCGTTTCGAATACGCTTGACCGATTTGACTCGGTAATCAGATGGGGTCAAATTAATATATACTTAACCAATCTAAAATGATAATTAGACGAGGTTAAGCCTTGGATTGCTTGATATACTTAACCAACCCGACACATGGTCTGTAGGGTTAAGTCTTGGGCTTGGATACTTAGCCAGTTTCGACATGTTTTGTAGACGGGTTAAGTTGTGAACTTAAGTGACACTTAACCCATTAGATAAACCCTAATTCGGAGGATTAGGTAGATAACCATAGTTAACAAGAATTATGGAAATAAGGCTAAGTGGTAAACCTTAGTTAAGGGAAACTAAGCAATAATTCTTAGTCAAGGAAATGTGGACCACTTCTTAGATAGATCAAGTAACCCGATACGTTAGAGTATGCGTGTAGGAGCAGGCTATCTGATTTGGATAAAGGCTCCAACGAACGGGGTAACGAAGCAGCGGCTTCGGGGAACGTAAGGGTATTCTTGGGATCCCTCTGTGAGCTGTCAGGTCATTATACTAGGCTCACGAGAGGTTGAGGTCTGCGGTAGAAGAACCAAGAATATGCCTTGGTTGCTATGCGAGCGACCTAAAGACTGGGGTGGATAGCAGTGAGTCGGCGAATACATACGGTGCCTGAGATAGCAAGTTCGTCGATCATCTACCATCTTAAGTCAAGCGTGTACGTACGGAAAGGCAGGGGACACCCAACAGACCATAATTTGCTATCTAATTATGGGTGAGGTAGGTCGTAGGATGTGGGCTGACCGGAGTGTAGTTCTCATGCAAGATTTTCTCTTGTGTTGCCTTTCACTAGTTGAGGGAGGGGTCTCGTGGGACCATAGCCACGTGTAGAAAAGCAGACCTTAGTATCTGCATCGGCAGATAAATCTAAAGCTCCCGACCGAGTCCTGTATTTCCTGGTTTGCCCTGTGACAGGACTCGGATGGCACGATGTGATACACGTGCATACAGTTATAGAAAAACGATTCACGATGAATACGTGGGGAAAAGGGCGCGGTTGAGGGTTAGCGTAATCCCTAGTGGCCTAGGTGGTTTAACCCAAACTGAAATACGAAAGCGTGCAATTGGTAAGCGTAATCCCTAGTGGTGCTGGGTGGCGTAAGTCCTAGTAGTTCAAACGATGATTCATATGGAAGAGCCTAGCTAGAACAAGGGTGACAGTCCAAACGATTTCAAGGATAGTACGACATGAGGAAGCCCGTACGAGGTACGGCAAAGGACTGAACTTGTATACATGGAAGGAAACATATGATTTGAGTAACCTATATATACGATATTAGGTTGACATGGACCATTACATGACTGTGGGCAAGGGACATTCATGGTTAACACATGACGCGGGTAGGGATACTAGTACGAGAGGTGCAGAGCAAATATACATGTTAGAACTAAGAAGAATATACATAATAGATACCGTGGGACGTTAGACGGGGTGGATACCTTGGGATAATGTACTCGATAGAAATCTGACGATGTGATACCTTGACTTATCATAACACCATAGTTTATCATGATACCTTAGTTTACCTTGCCGCAGTAGTTCAACCGGCTACCCTGGTTTATCTATCTTGTAGTTATCCCTATGTTTACTTTCAGTTTATGCATGTCATGTTACCTTTACCTGTTTTTATACTGGAAGTAGATAGGACTTACTCAGTCTTTTTGACTGACCCGTTTTGTTTCGCCTCTTTTCTTCCGTTTCCCCCCCCCCAGGTTACAGGGAGGAAACAATGCTGTTTAGTTCGGACGTCTTCTGCCTGAAGGTCATCATGGATGGCTTGGATTTCTCTTCGCTATGGCTACTTTACTGTTTTTACTCGGGGAATAATTTATGAAAAGGTTTTTATGCTTCTTTATTATTGCAAGGCAGGTTTTGATGTACTCTGATGTAAAAGGCTTTAGACCTCATTTATTCATGTTATGAAAGTTTGATTTTACTTCCGCTAATTATATATGTTCTGTCTTGTGATATTTCTGTGCATGTTTACCAATAATGCCCCTCTAAAGCTAGTGCATTCCTGCGCGAGTGACCCTAGCGGAGGCGGGGTGTTACACAACATCAAGAATCTAATTAAAATACTCATATGATAAGCAACACACTAATATTACACATTTATTTACTTAAGGAAAAATGCCGATAGCAAGGGAAAATGCTCACGCAAAAGGAGGTACATGAATGGAGCCAAAAGGTGAAAGACAACAACTATAAGATTCTTGGACCAACAAAATGAAACCGACCTTACAGAGGTGAAGTTTTCCTCAAATCAAAATCGATGTGTATAAATTTGTTTCAACATCTTCCAGGATTCAACAAAAAATATAAGTACACAACTATATAGTACATGGTCATGGCATGGAACAAGCATGCTAACAGATTTGATAAGTGCAAATGAAGCCAAATATAATTAACATGTGCAGTGGTGAAGCATGTCAGGGTATAATGTGGTAAAATACGTTTTTCTTAACAAATTGCTAAGCTAAAGAAAGGAGTAACATACTGTTGCCGGTTGATCAAAAAAACATATATCATTAGCCCAACGCATGCAAAAGCAGACATACCTCTTTTGTTTATATTTATTTTTGTGTAGATATATTTATCCCGAGCATATCCTAATATCTAAAAGAAAAGTATCAAACAAGATAAGTGCTATAGGCAATTCCAGGCTTAAATGAATTTCAACCATTCAGTCTCAACAGGTTACATGAACTGCAGAATGGTCATTTTTTTAATGAAAAGAATGGTTCCTATTGCAGTGTACAAAATTATAAGGCTACGTAGTTACGAAAAAGAAAAGATACAATTAAAATGCAGTAACACTTATTTTCAAGTGGTGTGATTACTGCATACAAAAATATCACTCATTCAAACCAAAAATATAAAATCAAAATCACGATAGCATATTGAACAAGTGACGTGAGCCAACAGAAAATATGCTTAAAAATTTGGGGTGTAACGTGTTATCCAGTCATAATTATGAAGTTAAAAAACTATGTGAAAAAGAAACTAAAGTTGCATTTGAAAATATAAGCTCTATAGGCACTTAACTACATCACATATGGCTACTTACTTTGCTGACAGGGGCAAAGCCAGTGAGCTATGGAACATTATTTATCTGTGAATACCCATTCCAACTAAAATAGACATTCCCTTCTAACTTTAAAGATGTAGTACTACAAAGTTCTGGTAAATACTCTGGTTTAACTTGTATATATGATTGTTTCGTATGGACAGTTCATATGTAATTTATTCCTTGTATAACCAAGGCCAACAACTTGTGATACTTGCAATTCCAAAATTAAAGCAGCCCATAACAAAATCGATCAATTCATTTCAGCTCAAATCAAAGTTGAAACGCTTGAAATTAAAGTGAATCGTGATCGGATAACTCACCTTGCGATAGCAAGGAATTGAGACAGGTAGCGCAGACGATTTTGGGTCACAGCCAAGGCTTGGGTGGAGGATCTGTTGTTGCTGCGACACGGTGTCTCGGCAAGGAAAGTGGTTTGACTTAATTTCGGCAAAGTGACTGCGACTGATCAGAAGGAGATTTGATTTGAGGCACGGTGGAACGATTTGCTGGTTGCGGGCTTGGTTTCAATCGTTGAAGGTGATGACTATGTTGCGCAGCGACAGAGCATCGGTCTCGATTCAATGGAAGGCGGTGGTGGATTAATTTAAGCAATGAAGATTTTTATTTTATTTTTTTAGGGGAAGGAGGCCATTTTTCTTTTGAAATGGTGCTTTCAGATCTTAGAAGTTGGGCATGAGAATCGAAAATGTTAGCAATCCAAGTAAAGGAATAGGGATATAAATATAACTGCTTAGCCAAAAGAATCAGATTGTCTCTCATCGAACCAAATCTCCTTTAATTTCGTTGCATCTTTTTATCTATACGGCTATGAAGAAGCATTGGTTAGAACCTTTCTCTCTCTCTCGCTCTCTCTCTCTCTTTTTGTAATATGCATTAACTTGAACAATAAACAAATGCGATAAAAGTGACAATTTTTAGGGATGCAACAATTACAAGATTTAAACCATTACATTTGTCTTTAATTATTCATTTAATTTACTTAACCCTTTTATATAAATAAAAAATATATGACATGTGTTTCCAGATTTAAAAGGGTGAAAGTTTCACATAATTGGAAGAATATAAAACGTGACTCGCATTCATTTTGGACATGGACCGCATGCATTAAATTGTTAACAAAGGGATGAATGCATTGCGTTTAATTATAAACGAATGCCTGAAAATGAAAGGCCAATGGAATAAAGTAATGTATGAATAAATTGTACGACATAATTTCCATTTAATACATATGCATTTGAAAGAAAGAGAGATAAAATCAAGGAAATAAAAGGACCTGAATGAGATGAAACCCACATTTATTATTATTGTTGTCATTACGTTTTTTTATATATGGAAGTAAAAAATTCAATATTTAGTGCATAAATATTCACATGGAATTCAAAGCAATTAAACATGCAAGTTTCACGCCCTGCAAACCAAACAAAGGGAGAGAAGTTCAAAATTTTAATGTATGAATTTATTAGAAAACCTGGATGTGTAATCTTTTAACTCTTCATAATAGCATGTTACCATGTTTAATAGTTCATCCTTTCACTAATTTAGATTCAAATGTATACGTGTTATATGGTGTATTTTTTTTAATTAATAATAATATTATTTAAAACCATTTTAAATTCAATAATTAAATTAAATTACATAATTTTAATGGTCGAATTTACGGGATGTTACAATCTTCCTCACTCAGAATTTTTCGTCCTCGAAAAGGATCGAAATAAGTAATTAGTTACCAAACGATGTAACATTCATAGACATATTAACTTTGATTGCTTGTTCAAACACAAAATTTTGTTTCTATTTAGTATTGGTAACCTGATCACTCTAGTGCAGACTTCTGATTTGACTTCTTGATTAGATACTTCTTTTATCCTTGCATAGTAATAAACTGTGATAGAGAACTTTAGATTCTTATCAAAAACTCGTATCGGTGTTCATCATCGAGAATCGGGTGAACAATTTTATTTGAAATCAAAATCATGTATTTAAAACTAAATCAAAACTGTTATGCGAATAGAATGCTTTTTGCATATTGACACATTATAGTTCATTAAATTTTTTTAATTATACCATTGTATCTAATTCAAGTGTCTACAATTTATATACAATTTTGAAGTTGATAAGAAAATCCTTAAAAAAACATTTATATCAAAATAGTTTTTGATAACTCGATATTTCCACAAGTTTATCGTCGTTCTTCAAGAATCTAGTAATACGTTGATTAAGAGCAAAACTAGGAATCTCGATGTACTAAATAAACTCGTTTCAACATCCAATGAAAATACTTGAAAGCATTGAAATAGATAAAAGAAGTACCATCAAATAAACCAACCGTTGAAACTTATTCATGAATCGTAGATACACAATGGTTATGCTTGGGTCCTCAAGGAAGCATCTGTACCCGTAGGAAATCACTTCCTTGCAAATTTTGTCATGAACAATCAACGGGATGAATTAATAGAAATAGAATAGAGTAACCTGAGATATCATGGAACGCAGCCCCTAAGGTCGCTCTATCACCGGGTCGAGAGGACAAATTGCCACGGCCATAGGTGGCTAGGCAATCACGGCCTTATGTATTTCGCCATAACACCACAAAACAATCGCATGGATCGCGGTTTACATCTAGTAACACCGGTGGTAACTTTTCTATCACCCGTAAACCTTAGGCAGTCACTGACCTACGAATTATGCCACGTGGACTGCAGATATATAATGGTTATGCCTGGATCCCCAGGAAGCATCCGTACCCATACGATTTCGCAACCCTATGGATTTCGCCATCGTAAAATGAGCATATATCCCAACAGACCCAATGGTTACGCCTGGTTCCCCCAGGAAGCATCCTTTGTCATCGGCCTTCGCGGCCCTGCAAATTTCGCTATGTAGTCGAGTTCAGATGAAACACTCATGAGTATTACGTTCGGACAACCACAATCAAAGAAATATCAACAAGAGTTCCTAGTGAGTAGGACCTCGATTTTCAATGGAAGGTACTTCCTATATCTTTTGTTCGAAATTATATATTACAACATATAATATTCATTTCACTTCGCGTATATAGGACACATATGAAATTTCATTTATATAAGATTTCTTAAATCTATTTCAACATGTCATTTTTGTACAAATTCCATTATATACAAGATGTCATTTCATATCAATTACCTTCCAAATCAATACTTTTGAATTCAGTGCATTTTTATATTAAATTAACATATATATAAGTTTCGAAAACGTTCGTATCAAGTGTCCAAAAATCAAAGATTCTCGAAATTCGATTTCAATACCAAATTCCGTATGATTTATTAATCAGTTCAAATATTCGATATCATTTCAGTTTTAGATTTACAAATCAGTTCACCATTAAAACTTCAAATTCAATTTAGATTGCATGTTATGAATATTATTATTGAACTGAATCTTTACATTCAATCATTTCGGAATTAAATTGCTCAGATTGAAAATATACACTCGTATCTCCAAAATAGTTAAGTTAAATTTAAAATAGTTTAAGTAAGATAATAAGCTTGATACAAAATAGGTTCGAATAGAGAAAACATGTTTTTTTTAATATAAAGTAGTTTAAATAGGTTTGAATAGAATAAACATGTTTTAGTATAAAATAGTTTTAAATAAACTTAATAGGTTTGCTATAGAATAGTTGGATAAAATAGCTAAGTTTATATTCAAAGTAGTTTAAATGAAGCAAATAAATTAATTTTATAGTTTTGGAAAGCAAAAACTAACTTCAAGAGATGATCCAATTCGAATCAATTTATGTTAAATTCCAATGATAATTCGACTTTGATTTCATAATATGATTTCAATAATCATTTCTCAAATCGAACATTATTCACAAAAGATAAACGCTTTCAAAAGCTTTTGAAATAAGCTTATAATTCATACACATAAATTTGTACAAATAACCTTCTCAAAATATTTCTTGATCAAATATTTCTAACACATTTCATATAAGTTGGATTCAATATATTTCGAAACAATTTAAAAAACTACCTCTATCCATTTTAATTATCTCTTACATCTCATTTTCTTCCATTAACATAATACAAAATCAATACTTCGAAAATTCAATTGTCAATTGTTGTCATAATTAAAGATTCAAATATTTGTTTCAGCAACAAAACTATGTCATTAATCAAACTTTATTTTAGACGTTTTATAATGCATGGTAAACAAAAGGGTACAAGGACTTGAGTTTTGTATTAGTGAAAGATCAAACATGAATAAAACAAGGTGGGAAGGTCAAACAACAATTATCAAAGCAAGGTGAACGAATCAAAATGAACGAAGGAACTATCTATTCTTAAGGCCAAGGGGGTAAACGATGCAACAATGAAATTTCTTTAATTAATTCACTTAAAATTCAAAATGTTCACATTTGTCATTGTAAAATTTAAAGCTCGTTTCTTTTTTCTTCAACTTTATTTAAGTTACCTTCTTTTTAAATTTTCATTTTAATTCTAACATTCACTTGTCGTTCCAATTTCATCATTCATTGTTTACCTTACAATTTAATTTTAAAACATTCATTTGTAAATTCTACTTATATTTCACAATAACATAACTTTATTTAAATTTTGATCATATACCCAAGTTCACATTAATTTTACGAAAGCATTTTCATTAAAATTTAACCAAATCCTTTTGAATATTTATCAAAATAATTAGTTTAAGTATTTCTCAATGTTTCAATCGGAATCATACAGTCATCCCATTTTCAAAACTCGAAAATAAATACTGGTGATGTCGCGACAATCACCAGAATCATCTCCAAATGACTAGAGTGTGATTCCATATCTATCTAGTACAAATATGACTTTGTATATACGTTAGCTAGGCGTATATTCAAAATCTATCTAGTTCAATCTTGACGTTGAATAAATACTCGAAATTATTTTTTATAAAAATACACCATCACCAAATATATAAGACAAAACGGTATATTTCAAAATAATTCATCAATTTCAAAATAAATTTGTTTCAAAATTTATTAATTTCAAAATACTTCTTCTGTGCTACTCTTTCAAAATATTAGTTTCAAAACCATTTATATTTCAAATTACGTTCTCTCTAGTGTTATTTCCAGTGAATGATTCTTGTTAAACTCCGTAAGCTAAGCTTTGTGTAAACCAAAGCTCTGATACCAAGTGTAACAACTTGTCTTTTTTTGAATGATTCAAGTCGGTAATTAAACTAAGTCGAACTGTTCAAAACGATAGATTGTTATTTAGCTTATGAGGTTTAAAAAGAATAAATACAAAATCACATACAGAAAATAGCAGCGGAATAAATTTTTATACATATCAGAGTTTTAGTTAATTTTTGTACAACGGAAGATTCATAAATAAATACATAAATTTTAAAATAAACAAATTTTTTACATATCAATCGAGCCTTGCGCGCACATGCACATCTTCGCGTTCCTCTCCATTTTGCGAGCTAAAATTTTTAAATCCGAAACACTTAGGATCTGACCTGAGCATTTCATGCAAAACACAAAACACTTGAGTTAGGATTAAGCTTTGTTCATGTAACACACCGAATTTTTAACGACATTAAAGAGGATAAACTAAATAATAATTATTTTAATATTCAGAATTAGAGGAAACAAACTGCACCATTGCATCCATCTAGAAATTCTGGTCAAGATAGACATTTAGTTAGCGTATAACGGACACCGTATGACGAAGTTACGAGGGTTTTAAGTTCGTATATGCACAGAAATATTTTACATAAATGCATGAGTCAGAGGTGAGTCTAAGAGAGTCGGAATTCTATCTAGAGGATTCAAATTCAAAAAATTCCTCTAAGTGTTAAAATTCTCTCTTTAGGGGGTCGACCCCGCTTGAGGGGTGTCGACCTAATGCTCAACTCACCCACAGGGGTGTCGACACCCTTAGGTCTGACATGGAACTCGGTTTCAGGGGGTCTGGCAGCTATATATATGTGTCCTATTCTCCTATTTTCTTCATTGGAAATCATGGAGGCCATATGCTGCTACAGTGCAAACTGAACTATCCTCTACAACAACATATTTTACAAACCCAATTCAGAAATTCTAGATCCGTTCATTCTCAATTCTCTAAACCTAACGCTGTGAGTTTCTAGATTAATTTTAGGTTTAGATAAATGAAAGTAAATTGTGAAAGACTATGACTTGGATATGTTGTAAAGTATGATTAAATGCAAGTGTTAAATCATATACTATGTCATGATAGATCTAATTCCCTAGATCTAATACAGTTGTGATTATTACATCATCTTGTCTATGTGGATCTGAAATTGTAACTGTATTATAGTGAATGTACATCTATTGGACGGTTGTAACATTGGCTAGATCTAGTTCTTTATGTAAATCACCTTTCACCTGTCAAATTGTGATTAGTTTAAATATGTTCTAAACTTGACATGTGAAGACATTTTTAGATCTAAACATGTTGCTATGTCACCTAATTATGCTAGATCTAAATAGTTGGACTAGATCTCATTATGTTGCTTTTACATCGTAGTTGCCACAAGTTCATTAGTTTTATGTCCACCTTGTTATGATGACAATTACATGTCCACTCACCTTGTTATCATGTTAAGTTTATGTATATGCCAAGACATGTTGAAAAACTAACGTCCTTTGTCATATTCCCTTTTTCGTTGTTGTGGCTATGCTACTTTATAGCCTAGATGCCGTCAAAATACGTGCGAATACATTAGTTAAGAAACAGGGAAAAAGGGGTTTATTATTGGCATAATTTATGTAATATTGGACATATAATTCAAATAGGGAAACATAAAAACAATTACCTACAATGACATAGGTTGATTTGCATTAATCTGGAGTGGTTAGTAATTTACAATTAGGAATTGTAAATTATACCTACGACACGTGGTTAGGACAAACTGTGGAATAAGACTGCCCGGACCCGACCGGCATATCCAACATCCACATGTTGTAGGCCTAATGTGGGAGGTCTAGACCATTATAAAACCATAAATGGACATGGTAAAGAATTGGACTACTTAACCTAATTTAATGCATAAAGATTGTATGACTATGAACTTAAGTTAGGGTTAATTAAAATTGGATGGGTAGTGGGTGGGTTAAGTAAATAAGAGGGTGTGGGTAATATTTACATATAGGCCCATGAACTTAACCAATAGGGCTATCTAATTAAAGACACCTAATGGTATACATAACCGGTGGAAAATATAGTAAAGTTATGCAATTAAAGACACCCTTTAGGGTAAGCATAACTGACATAAGGCTATGTAATTAAAGACACCTAAGAGTATACATGGTTAGTGGAAAACCTATTGGGGGAGACAAGACAAAGGTGAGAGATTGTATCATATTGGGTGAGACACATTTCAATCAGTAACCTGGAGTAGGAATCAATTAAAGAACTCTGTACTAGGCGAAGAAAGGGGCATGCTTACTGGTTGATTGTAAGAGATCCAAACGAGACGGATGGTGTAGGCGGCGCAAATCTACCAAGGACATGTGCGTGCATGGGCCGGGCAGAGGGGGCTAAGATGACCGTGACACTAGTAGATATAGTTGTGCACACTTTGGGTTTCCACTTTAGGAAGTGATACCTCCTACTGTGTGGCCAGCACAGGATATCTACAGGGTAGGGAGCCGATCGATTAGGGTAGTGATTAGCATACACTCGGATGTATGCCCCAAGTCTACCAACTTATAGCGGAAGGGATCATGTCATTTTAGTTATACTAGTAATAATGCAGAGTAATCATTAGTGAAGTATTCACACCTTATCTTGCTTACATTGTCATACCTTCCATTTATACAGTGATCTCTCTTATCCATTTTATATGCCTATCATGTTGCTTTTATTTATCTACCGGCTAAAAGTAACTAGACTCGCCAAACTTTATGTCTGACCCTATGGCTTCTCATTCTTTCTTTCATTCCACCCCAAGGTTCTCAGGGAGGAAACACTTAGACTTAATTAGGAATCATATATCATCTTGATAGGAGCTACTTCTGAAGTATGGCTCAGGTTCTTGTCTTTACTATGGCTTAACTCTTTTAATTCGGTAATGATGCTTTTCATTTACTTATGTACTCTGATGAAGCAAGATAGGAGTTATTTTATTGTAATGGATTCTATGACTTATGAAATTGTGGACCACGGTATTATGTTTATGGTTGAAATAAAAATTTAAATTTTCCGCTGTTGCCTTATTTATATCTGTCTTGTAATTATTCTATGTCAGCTTACCTACAGCGCTTCACGAAACTTAATGCATTCCATTAGTGAGTGACATTAATGGACGTGGGGTGTCTCACTTGGGGTCAGAGCTGAAGGTTACCAGATTAGATAAAAGTTTTTGGAAACTATTTTCAAAAAGGTTTTAAAAGAAAGCATTTCAAAAAAGAAAAGTCTGTTTTGGAAAACATTCCCCAAAAAGCCATATGTAGTACCCTTCGGTCCTTTATCTAAATTTCTTCCTTTTTCCCTTTTTCAGCATGTATGGGAAACAAAACATCCCTAATATCCAGGAGGGCATCACAATACTCAGATGGTTCTGTAGGTATTTGGAGGCTACGGCGCCTACCGAAGGCCAAGAAAACGTTCCTCCGCCAGCTACACCAGCCATTCCTCCTCCCCCTCTAAGAGCTGATAACTTTGCCAAGATCTGCAAAGAATTCCAGTCTATGGGAGGAACGCCATTCCATGGGAACGAGACATTCATAGAAGCTCGGAATTGGCTTAAGGAGATAATGGACTTATTCATAATCTTTGAAGTGGAGGACCGAAGAAAAATTCAATTAGCTGCTTGGCTGTTAAAGGATTGAACCTCATTTTGGTGGGAAGTCACCCAAGCAGGACGTCTGGTAGAAACTTGAGAAGACTTTAGATAGAGGTTCGAAATGAAATTTCTTTCCCAAGCGGAGAGAAGCATATAGATGGAGAGGTTCTTAGCACTCAAACAAGGAAATTTGACGGTAAAGGAGTATGTGAACAAGTTCAACCAGCTGGTAAGGTTTGGGTTAGAGTTGGTGGATACACCGCACAAAAGGGCTTTGCGGTTTGCTAAAGGGCTGAATGAGCCTCTGCATGGTTTAGCCATGTCCTATATTCCAATGCGGGTCACTTTTGAAAAGCTATTAGATATGGCCCTAATGCATGAGGAGGACAAGGGAGAGAAGAAGGAAGCAAAGACTGATGTGACATCGCAGAATAAGAAGGTATAGCCCAAGAAGGGGCAACAACATCAACAACAACAAAAGAAAGGAGGGAATGATGACAAAGGAAGGGATAAGAGAAAGTGTCACAATTGTGGAATGGAGGTTCACTTGATCAAAGATTGTAAGAGAAGGAAGGCCAATTGCTTTAATTGTGGACAGGTCGGACACTTCTCTAAAGAGTGCCCGAAGAAATAGGGATCGCAGGGACAAGGGCAAAGAGAATGGACTTCTGGAGGGCAGGTATATGCTCTCGCGATCAGTGCTCCTGAAAGAGGTAGAAAAATTTCTGTAGAAAGTTTAGTTTCTCTTTCAAACCATCCAGTTAGAACACTTTTTGATTCTGGTGCTTCACACTCGTTTATATCTAGTTCTGTGGTTGAATCTCTGCACTTAATTACTAGTATGGTCGTAGATCCCATAGTTATTTCAAACCCCATTGGTGGTTCGGCTCATTTATCGATGATTTGTTGGGGTTTGAAAATATCTGTGTTAGGCGTCGAGTTTGAATGTGACGCGTATATGCTTGGGTTTATGGGCTATGGATTGATTCTAGAAATGGATTGGCTTACCTTGTATGGGGGCATTCAGGATTGTGAGGGGAGGGTTGTTAGACTCCTGACTTGTTATGGGAAGACCCTCGAATTTTCTTGTGACCCTCAAGGGTCTGTTATGCATAGCTTTCTAGAGTCTCTATATGTATCCGCAGATGATTTGCAATCTGTTTCGGTAGTTCGAGATTATTCTGATGTTTTTGATGAGGTAGGGGTTTACATCCAAGGCGCGAGATCAACTTCCTCATATATCTGTTAGACAATGCAAAGCCAGTTGCATTACCAGTGCGCCACATGGCTCCAAGAGAAAGGAGGGAGCTGAGTAAGCATGTAGGGGAGCTAGTTGAAAAAAGGTTTATCAGACGAAGCATATCTGAGTGGGGCACCCTATTAGTATTCGCAACTAAAGCGGATGGTTCGCTTCGTTTGTGTGTTGACTATAGAGAGTTAAATAAGCTAACCAAAAAGAATAGGCACCTTCTTACGAGGATTGATGACTTATATGATCAGCTTGTTGGTGCCTCGGTATTTTCTCAGTTGGACTTGGCTATGGGGTTTCATCAGTTGAGGGTGGATGAGGACGGCATAGATAAGACTGCTTTCAGGACTCCAGACGATTTCTTTAAATGACTAGTTATGCCTTTTAGGTTGACAAATGTGCCCGCCTATTTTGTTGATTTAATGAGTAGGGTATTTTGGGAATTGCTAAACAAATTTGTCGTAGTCTTCGTTGATGACATTTTGATCTTCTCCAAGAGTGAAGAAGAACATGCCCAACATTTGGGAGAAGTTTTGAAAACTCTCAGTGACTATCAGCTAAAAGCAAAGTTCTCCATATGCCATTTCTAGAGAAAGGAGGTGAGATTCTTGGGCTTGTAGTCTCCAAAGAAGGGATAGCTGTAGATCCTGCGAAGATGTTTGTAGTACTAGATTGGCAGATTCCTAAAAATGCAACCGAGATGAGAAGCTTTATTGGGCTGGCAGGTTATTATAGGAAGTTCATTGAGTTCTTCGCGAAGATATTAGCCCCTCTCACTAGGCTGACAAAGAAGAATTTGGCATTTTCATGGGACATAGACTGTGATGTTTCTTTCCAACAACTAAAAAAGGCTCTGACAACAACCCTAGTTTTAACCTAGCCCGATGGGAGTAAAGTGTTTACTGTTTACGCGGATACGTGTGGTATAGGGCTTGGTGCGGTTCTGATGCAAGAAGGGAAAGTAATATGTTATGGGGTTAGACAGTTGAGAGTTCATGAGAAGAACTACCCTACCCACGATCTAGAACTAGCTGCCATAATATTCGCATTAAAGATGTGGCATCATTATTTACTTGGATAAAAGTTCGAGTTATACAACGATCATAAATCTACCAAGTATCTATTCTCACAAAAGGATCTCAACTTAAGGCAATAACAATGGATGGAGTTATTAGCTTCATATGATTTTGAAACTGCGTATACCCCTTGCAAGGGTAATGTGGTAGCAGACACACTAAGTAGGCAGAGGGTGGCCCTGAGTCCTATGTTTGTGGAAAGAAAGAATTTGGAGTTCATATCAACTTTTGATTTTAGATCCTCCATCGAGGTTTTGCCTATTTTATTTGCATCCTTGGAGATACGGCTGACTCTTGTGGATCAGATAGGAGCTATGCAACAAGGTGACCTACATATTCTAGACATCGTGGATAAGCTCAGAAGAGGGGAGACTTCTAGTCACCTCAGTAAGTATGCCATTGATGAGAAGGGGTGGCTGCGACGAGATGGAAGGCTTTGTGTTCCTCAAACTAGAAGCTTGATAAAGGTAGTCCTAGAAGAAGCCCACCATTCTAAGATGACCATTCATCCAGGCGGTGATAAAATGACAGGAACATGAAGAGGGTTTTCTTTTGGGTTAAGACGAAGAAGGATGTGGCCGATTTTTTTTTTCAATGGTTAGTTTGCCAGCAAGTCAAAGCTGAGCAAAAGAAGCCCGGTGGATTACTTCATCTGTTGGAGGTTCCGCAGTGGAAATGGGAGATCGTCTCTATGAATTTCATAGATGGTTTTCCCAGAACGAAGAAAGGTAATACTAGTATTTGGGTGATAATGGATAGACTGACTAAGAGCGCTCACTTTATTCTAGTTAAGAGTAAGAGGGCGACATCATGGTTGGCAGTAATTTATGTCCGAGAGATAGTTCGTCTTCACGAAGTACCTTCAAGCATCGTGAGAAATCGTGACCCCATCTTTACCAGCAAATTTTAGAGGAGCTTGCAAGAAGCATTAGGTACACAGTTGTGTTTGAGAACCGCTTATCATCCTCAGACCGATAGGCAAATGGTGAGGGTGAACAAA
Organism: Allium sativum; assembly: GCA_030737875.1. Classification (NCBI taxonomy): domain Eukaryota; kingdom Viridiplantae; phylum Streptophyta; class Magnoliopsida; order Asparagales; family Amaryllidaceae; genus Allium; species Allium sativum. The sequence goes on from CM060910.1 coordinate 355,354,995, forward strand.
ATTCTAGAAGATCTTTTAAGGCTGTGTATCCTTGACTTTGGAGGGACTTGGGAAGAGCATCTTCCTTTAGTAGAGTTTGCCTATAATAACAGCTATCAGGCTAGCATCGGCATGGCACCTTTCGAAGCATTGTACGGACAACCCTATAAATTGCCAACTTGTTAGTGGGAATCTACAGAAAGATTATTGCTTGGACTAGATATGGTTAGGGAAACGTCCGAAAAGATTGACCATATTCGACGGCAGATGAAGACAACTCAAAATAGGCAGAAGTCCTATGGAGACAAGAGAAGAACTGGCATTGAATTCGAAGTGGGAGACTTAGTTTTTAATAAAGTATCACCTTTGAGGAATGAGGTTCACTTCAGACCAGTAGGAAGTTGGCACCTAGGTTTGTGGGACCATTCCCCATAACCGAGAGGATTGGCCAAATGACCTAGAGTGTAAAGCTCCCAGAAAATCTATCTGGTGTTCATGACGTTTTCCATGTCTCTCATCTGCGGAAGTGCCTGCATGACACCGCAGAAGTTGTTGAGCCGAGTATGTTGGAAGAAGTCGAAGTTGAACGGGAGGCGACAGTCAGACGAGTCCCTACCCGTATTCTTGGGTCAGAAGTTAAGAAGCTGCACAATAAGGAAATCAAGTTGCTAAAGGTTCAATGGGAAGATAACCCAGAAGATGCGACTTGGGAGACCGAAGACAAGATTCATGCTTCGTACCCTTTTCTTTTCGAGGGTATGTTCTTAACTCCTTTTCCTAAGCTTTATTGGTTCTTGTTTCTATCAATAGAGTACATCTTATCCACTGTATTTTCGACCTTTAGACAGGAATCCTATGGGTGTAAACATGTGTTTGAAACATGTTATGATTGATGGATGCAAGTGGATGCAGGTGTTTGTTAGTGGTTGCCTGTGGACGCATATACACACATTAAGCACTAAGATCGGCTCAATCACTTTCATATTTCATATGGATGTGTGTGCATTTTCTTTTCTAGATGGAAATGGATGAACTGGCAATGGATGTTGCATTTGGACGATTAGGTCTGCACACATATAGAACTTAGGTTTATTTGCATACATATTGGATTCATGGCACTTACATACATTGCATTAAGGAGGTCAACTGAATCAGTAGACCACCTGATCTTCGCATTAGTGTTGGGACGTAAACACACACCTTTGCATATATTCATATAAGCATTAGAAATCTTTAAGGACAATGGATGCTAGTGATTGGTGGATGAGTAGATGGATGATGGATGGTAGGATATGCATTCTTCTCGACTTGGAGATTTTAGGACTAATCCTTTGAGTAGGGAGAATGTAACACCCCGAATTTTTAACGACATTAAAGAGAATAAATTAAATTATAATTAGTTTAATATTTAGAATTAGAGGAAACAAACTGCACCATTGCATCCGTCTCAAAATTCTGGTTAAGATAGACATTTGGTTTGCGTAAAACGGACACCGTATGAAGAAGTTACGAGGGTTTTAAGTTTGTATACACATAGAAATATTTTATATATACACATGAGTCAGAGGTGAGTCAGAGATGAGTCAGAATTCTATCCAGAGGATTCAAGTTCGAAAAATTCCTCTGAGCGGCAAAATTCCCGTTCTAGCGGGTCAACCACCTAGAGGGGTGTCGACCTAGGGGTCGACCCACCCACAGTCAACACCCCTATGGCTGACATGGCACTCGGTTTCAGGGGGTCTGGCAGCTATATATATGTGTCCTATTCTACTATTTTCTTCATTGGAAATCATGGAGGCCAGTGCGAACTGAACCATCTTCTACAACAACATATTTTTCAAATCCAATTCAGAAATTCTAGATTCGTTCATTCTCATTTCTCTAAACTTACGCTGTGAGTTTCTAGATTACTTTTAGGTTTAGATAAATGAAAGTAAATTGTCAAAGACAATGACTTGGATGTGTTGTAAAGTATGATTCAATGCAAGTGTTAAATCATATACTATGCCATGATAGATCTAATTCCCTAGATCTAATAGAGTTGTGATTATTCTATTACGTTGTCTATGTGGATTCGAACTTGTAATTGTATTATAGTGAATGTACATCTATTGGACAGTTGTAACATTGGCTAGATCTAGTTCTTTATGTAAATTACCTTTCACCTGTCATATTGTGATTAGTTTAAATATGTTGTAAACTTGGCATGTGAAGCCATTTTTACATCTAAACACGTTGCTGTGTCACCCTAATTATGCTAGATCTAAATAGTTGGACTAGATCTCATTATGTTGCTTTTACATCGTAGTTGCCACAAGTTCATTAGTTTTATGTCCACCTTGTTATAATGAAAATTACATGTCCACTCACCTTGTTATCATGTTAAGTTTATGTGTATGCCAAGAAATGTTGATAAACTATCATCCTTTGTCATATTCCCTTTTCATTGTAGTGGCTCCATCAAAGTACATGCAAATACGTTAGTTAAGAAATAGGGAAAAAGGGGTTTATTATTGGCATAATTTATGTAATATTGGACATATAATTCAAATAGGGAAACATAGAAACAATTACCTATAATGACATAGGTAGATTTGGATTAATTTGGATTGGTTAGTAATTTACAATTAGGAATTGTAAATTGTACTTATGACACAAGATTAGGTTATATTAGTGGTGGAAGTCTGCCCGGATCCGACCGACATATCCAGCTAATGTTGAACCTAATGCGGGAGGTCTTATTATGCAAATACGAATCGGGCTAAGATACGAGATTAGGACCAACTGTGGAATAAGACTACCCAGACCCGACCGGCATATCCAACATCCACATGTTGTAGGACTAATGTGAGAGGTCTAGCCCATTATAAAACCATAAATGGACATGGTAAAGAATTGGACTACTTAAACTAATTTAATGCGTAAAGATTGTATGACTATGAACTTATGTTAGGGTTAAGTAAAATTGGATGGGTAGTGGGTGGGATGAGTAAATTAGAGGGAGTGGGTAATATTTAAATATAGGCTCACGAACTTAACCCAATAGGGTTATGTAATTAAAGTCACCTAATGGTATACATAACCGGTGGAAAATATAGTAAAGTTATGTAATTAAAGACACCCTTTAGGGTAAGCATAACTGACATAGGGCTATGTAATTAAAGACACCTAAGTGTATACATAGTCAGTGAAAAACCTAGTGGGAGATACAAGACAAATGGGATAGCTTGTATCATATTGGGTAGGAATCATTTCAGTCAGTAACCCGGAGTTGGTATCAAATAAAGAATACTGTACTAGGCAGAGAAAGGGGCACGCTTATTGATTGATTGTAAGAGATCCAAACGAGACGGATGGTGCGGGCGGTGCAAACTGAACGGGGGACATGTGCGTGCATGGGCCGGGTAGACGGGGCTAAGACGACCGTGACACCAGTGGATATGGTTGTGCATACTTTGGGTTGCCACTTTAGAAAGTGATACCTCCTATTGTGGGGCCAGCACAGGATATCTACATGGTAGGGAGTCGATCGATTAGGGTAGTGATTAGGGTACACTCGGATTTATGCCCTAAGTCTACCAACTTATAGCGGAAGGGATCATCTCATTTTAGTTATACTAGTAATAATGCAGAGTAATCATTAGTGAAGCATTCACACCTTATCTCGCTTACCTTTTCACACCTGCCATTTATGTAGTGATCTCCCGTATCCATTTTATATGCCTATCATGTTGCTGTTATTTATCTACCAGCTAAAAGTAACTAGACTATCTAGACTTTATGTCTGACCCTGTTGTTTCTCCTTCGCTCTTCCGTTCCCTCCCCCCAAAGGTTCTCAGGGAGGAAACACTCAGACTTAATCAGGAATTGGATATCATCATGCTAGGGGATAGTTCTGAAGTATGGCTCAAGTTCTTGTCTCTACTATGGCTTAACTTTTTTAATTGGGGAATGGTACTGTTTATTTACTTACGTACTCTGATGAAGCAAGACAAAAGTTATTTTTTTGTAATGGTTTTTGTGACTTATGAAATTGTGGACCATGGTATTATGTTTTATGGTTGAAATAAAAATTTAAATTTTCCGTTGCTTCCTTATTTATATTTGTCTTGTAATTATTCTGTGTCTGTTTACCTTTAGCGCTTCACGAAACTTAATGTATTACCTTGGTGAGTGACATTAACGGACGTGGGGTGTCTCAGTTCAAGTAAATCAACTTCAATAAAATATTGAAATATAATAGTTAATTCTGACAAAATCTCAGTCACATGGTTTGTCAAACAATGTTCACCTGACATATCATTTTCATATAATGTGACACATGAATCAACTGATTAACGCAACATCAAGCATCTAATTAAGATACTCATACGATAAGCAGCACCCTAATATTATACATTTATTTACTAAAGGAAGAACGCAGATAGCAAGGGAAAATGCTCATGCAAAAAGAGGTACATGCATGGAGCCAAAAGGTGAAAGACAACAGCTATAAGAATCTTGGACCAACAAAATGAAATCGACCTTACAGTGGTGAAGTTTTCCTCAAATTAAAATCTATGTGTATAAATATGTTTCAACATCTTCTAGGATTCAGCATAAAATATAAGTACACAACTATATAGTACATGGTCATGGCATGGAACAAACATGCTAACAAATTTGATTATTGCAAATGAAGCCAAATATAATTAACATGTGCAGTAGTGAAGCACATAAGGTATAATGTGGTAAAATATGTTTTTCTTAAACAAATTGCAAAACTAAAGAAAGGAGTAGCAAACTATTGCCAGTTGATCAAACAAACGTATATCATTGGCCCAACGCTTGCAAAAGCAAACATACCTCTTTTGTTTTTTATTTATTTTTATGTAGATATATTTATCACGAGCATATCCTAATATCTACAGGAGAAGTACCAACCAAGATAAGTGCTATAGGCAATTCTAGGCTTAAATGAATTTCAACCATTCAGTCTCAACAGGTTACATAAACTGCAGAATGGTCATTTTTTAATGAAAAGAATGGTGCCTATTGCAGTGTATAAAATTATGAGGCTACGTAGTTACGAAAAAGAAAAGATATAATTAAAATGCAGTAACACTTATTTTAAAATGGTGTGATTACTACATACAATAATATTATTCATTCAAACCAAAAATATAAAATCAAAATCACGATAGTATATTGAACAAGTGACGTGAGCCAATAAAAAATATGCTTACAAATTTGGGCACCAATGTGTTATCCAGTCATAATTATGAAGTTAAAAAAATTATATGAAAAAGAAACTAAAGTTGCATTTGAAAACATAAGCTCTATAGGCACATAACTACATCACATATGGCTACTTACCTTGCTGACAAAAGCAAAGTCAGTGAGCGATGGAACATTAATTATCCGTGTATACCCATTCCAACTAAAATAGACATGCCCTTCTAACTTTAAAGATGCAATACTACCAAGTTCTAGTAAATACTCTAGTTTAACTTGTATATATGATAGTTTCATATGGATAGTTCATATATAATTTATTCCTTGTATAACCAAGGCCAACAACTTGTGACACTCACAATTCAGAAACTAAAGCAGCCTATAACAAAAATCAACCAATTCATTTCAGCTCATATCGAAGTTGAAAAGCTTGAAATTAATGTGAATTGTGAGCAGATAACTCACCTTGCGACAACAAGGAATTGAAACAGGTTGCGCTGACAATTTTCAGTCACAACCAAGGCTAGGGTGGACGATCTGTTGTTGTTGTGACACGGTGGCTCGGCAAGGCAGGTTGTTTTATTTAATATGGGCGAAGTGACTGCGACTGATCAGAAGGCGATTTGATTTGAGGCACGCTGGAACAATTTGCTGGTTGCGGGCTTGGTTTCAATCGTCAAAGGTAATGACTATGCAAGGTAGAGACAGAGCGTCGGTCTCGATTCAATGGAAGGAGGTAGTGATTTACTTTAAGCGATGAAGATTTTTATTTTAGTTTTTTAGGGGAAGGAGGCCATTTTTCTTTTGAAATGGTGCTTTTAGAACTGCTTGGCCAAAAGAATCGGATGGTCTCTCACCGATCCAAATCTCCTTTAATTTTATATATATACGACTATGAAGAGGCATTGGTTACATACAACCTTTAATTTTTTTTTGTAATATGCATTAACTTGAACAATAAAAAAAATGCAATAAAAGTGACATTTTTAGGGACAAGACAATTACAAGATTTGAAACATTCCATATATCTTTAGTTATTCATTTAATTTACTTAACCCTTTTATATAAATAGATAAATATATGATGTATGTTTCCTAATTTAAAAGGGTAAAAGTTTCACATAAATAGAAGAATATAAAACGTGACTTGCATTTATTTTGGACATGGACCGCATGCATTAAATTGTTAACAAAGGAATAAATGTATTGCGTTTAATTATAAAAGAATGCCTGAAAATGAATGGTCAATGGAATAAAGTAATGTATGAATATATTATACGACATAATTTCCATTTAAAACAGATGCACTTGAATGAAGAGAGATAACATCAAGGAAATAAAAGGACCTGAATGAGATGCAACCAACATTTATTATTGTTGTTGTCATTATGTTTTTTTATATATGGAAGTGACAATTCAATATTTAATGCATAAATATGCACATGGAATTCAAAGAAATTAAACATGCAAGTTTCACGCCCTGCAAACCAAACAAAGGGAGAGAAGTTCAAAATTTTATGTATGAATTTATTAGCAAACATGGATGTGTTATCTTTTAACTCTTCATAATAATATGTTACCATGTTTAATAGTTCATCCTTTCACTAATTTAGATTCAAATGTATACGTGTTATATGGTGTTTATTTTTTCATTAATAATATCGTTATTTAAAACCATTTTAAATTCAATAACTAAATTAAATTACATAATTTTAATGGTCGAATTTCCGGGATGTTACACCTATAAAAAGAAGTGTTGCTCAAAGCTTGTCCGACTTTGAAGCCTTGGGAATAGGACCTCTTTTGATAGCGTATAACTCCCTTGACACTTCAGGTTGGATCCAATATTGTAGGATCGATCTGATATCTCAAGGATGACTCGATCGTTTTGCTTTATGACTTCAGGAGTAGCACCGTTCCTAAGAGAAACTTCTTCTTGCTTTAGATCGGCTAGATTTGAATTGTGATTGGTCAACCTAAGCCGAGGGTTAACCTTGAAGATAGAGGGATGATATCTGAAATTGAGCTTTAACTTTGATTTATGATGGCTTTTGCCAAAAATTTGGTCAACAAGAAGTTAGGCCAATTCCGAATTGATTAGTTACCAAATCAGCAATAAAATCCATTTACATAGTTTAATGTAATTATGATAATAGGAACCCATGATTGCAAAACATTTCTTTTCTTATTTTTGAGGTCATCAGTTAATTGCGCAATACGATTGAATCCATATTTCACATTAGTCTTTATTTATTCATAATTTTAGTTTACAATCATCTTTCCTATTTTCCTTTGTTTACCCAAACTATGTAGATACATTCCTTCTTATTCCCTAACCAATCAATCTAGACTATTACAAACTTTCATATTTGATTAATATGTATTAATTATTGTCTCTAACTTGACTTCTTCTTTTTATTTAGCATAATTACAATAAAATTTGACATAGTTTGATTACACTTCCTTTTCTTTTAATCCGTACAATTTATACACTATTTCCATTTAAATCTGGAAAGGGGTTTCTTACTAATAATATGTAAATTCACAAATCCTTCATTTATTACAATATTGTCACAATATGTTCTTTTAGCCACAAATCACTAAATTTCTCCCATTTTTTTTATAATTTCAATTAAATTACACATTACTGAAATTCAATAATTTTGCGCCTATCCATAATTCGATTATCCAATTTACGCATAATCCTAATTTTATTCAATTTTCTAGCATAACCCAAAATTTGACATAAACAGTATATTTTGACACGAAAGTGGGGAAAAGAAGAAGAAGAATAACATATTGTAAATTTTAGTAGGAAATGATACAAAAATACTATAATTGAAAAATATAATTCAATCCACTCACCCGACTATGTACAATTCTTGAATTTGATTTGGATCTGCGCTGCTTTCTTTTTAATTCAGATTTGTTGATTTAGCTAGACGGAGGATCTGAGCATCTATAACTTAGATCTATAATCTTTATCTCCACATATTGAATCAAAAATCCTAAAACTAGTATATTTATTTTCTCAAGAATTTGGAGGGGAAAAGAAATGATAGAGCTTTGGCACTCTCTTAGAAAATATGAGGTGGAGGCTAGGCCCTACTAGTCTATTTATTGGTGCTCAAAAGGACCTCGTCCATTGGATCGAAATAAAGAAAATCAGAGTGATTTAAAATGTTAAATCCACATCACCTTACCCAGCACTGGATCACAAATGTTATTTTGTTCCTATTATGTTTTTGTCTAATGTTAAACTAAACATTCTTTTTCTTACCTAAAATATTCTTCTCTACATAAATTCTTCCATTAATAAGGCACTTTGTAGATTTCAAATTCAAAATTGCGTGCATATATTCATGCATAACTTCCTAACCCTTTATTCGTTAATAGCCTCGCAATAAATTTTATTATCAACATTATTCCCTTGATAAATTTATTATTAATCTAGTTAATTATTTCTAATCTTTTTAACGTGTGTTCACATGCGTAAATAAATGGTCGCATTTATTTCATTATTATCTTTTGCTCTTATTTATGTTTTAAAATTCTAGTTTTGAATTTATACATATATATTTATGCATAACATAATTTATTTATGAAATCAAAATGGCTTCATGTCGGCATTTGCGTTTATTACTCAGATCTATAATCTTTATCACCACATCTTGAATTAGAAATCCCAAAACTAATATATTTATTTTCTGAAGAAATTGGAGGTGAAAAGAAATGATATAGCTTTGGCGCCTTCTCCGGAAAAATGAGTTAGAGGCTAGGCCATGCTGGTTTAATTATAGATGCTCAGAAGGACCTCGTCCATTGGAATGAAATAAATAAAATCAGAGCCATTTAAAATGCTAAATCTACGTCACATTGCACAACATTGGGTCACGAATGTTAATTTTGTTCCTATTAAATTTTCGTTTAACATTACACTCATAGTTCTTTTTCTTACATAATATTTTTCTCTATATATATTCTTTCAATTATAATGTATGTTGTAGATTTTAAATTCAAATTTGGCGCATTTATTTGCGCTTAACTTCCTAAACCTTTGTTCGTTAGTTGCTGCGCAATAAACTTTATTATTAACATTACTCCCTTGTTAAATTTCTTTATAATCTATTTATTTATTTCCAATCTTTTTAACGAGCATTCACACACACAGATAAATGCGAGTATTCATTCCATTATTATCTTTCGCTCTGAATTTATGCTTTGAAATCTAATTTGGAATTTATGCATATATATTTACGCACAACCTCAATTATTTTCAAAATTCAAACAACATCCTGCCGACATTTATTTATATAAGGTCGCACTTTTCCGTACAATTTAAGCCGACATTTAACTACCAAAGTCAACCCAAATTATATAGAAAAGCATAGATTTAAGAGAAAGAAATTAGACGGTGACAGAACGATAAGATAGAAAATTAGAATAGAAGAATAAGAAGAAGAACCAAAACCATACAGTCTCACATCATAGTTGAATAAAATATAATACATAAATAATATACTTACAATCATCAAAGCACAGTAGTCAAAACAATCTGGACAGTTTTAATAACCTATCCTCAACATAACACATAGCGGAATATATCATATATCATACATCTGGACTCCTCCAGCTCGTCTCTGAACTTCACAGCATCCGATAACCTGAACCAATAAATCGGGCTACCCTGAGATATTACAAACACCACAGACCAATCTGGTGAACCAGCATGATAAAAACTCACTAAGTTTATAGATAACGTCTATATTGCTTAACTTTGAAAAACCTTTGAAAGAAAGGGTAATAGTAAGAGAAGCCCACACATAAACACGGAAGGTTTTTTTACCTTACTATAACTAAAACATTTTTGAAACCAATACTATTCTGATATTATAATAGTGATGTAAATCAAGTAAATAACCAAGTAGCAGAACGCTTGCATCTCATGCTCTACATATATAGTATAAAATCAAAACCCATGTGCGCTTATTGGAGATTGGATTCCAACTATGAGAAGGTATGGGACTACCTCCCGATCAGTGTGCTCTAAAGGGAATAAACGAGGTTTCAACAATAACGTCTTGCCACCCGGCCACACATGATCGTCCGTTCATTTAGCTTGAGTGTAGCGAATGTATTATCACCTGAAAGTTTAAAGGGGCCACTGTCCATCCGCGAAGATACAAAATTGAAAGAAGAATAAATAAGGAATTTATCTAGATTGGTGATAATACACCCTTCTTGGGAATGACCCACCTAGCCATGCTACCTGCCCGATTTTTGTCACTTCTCGGTCGATGAGGCTTGAGGCTACGTTGTCTTCTAGAACAACACACTGCCATTTACTTTGAATGTCACATCATTAAACCTGCCAAATCACAAATTGATTTCCCCAAAAATAATACAGGTATAAAGCTAAGGGAAACGAATTTCTCAGCTACCAAACGTAAATACCTTTGAGGTAATCAACTTATAATCTGTTAGGTATACTCTGTCAGACATTCGTCCATACAAGTCATCAAGGAACAAGATGAACCAAAGGCACCCTCCTACCGCATCCAAAGGATCGATAGCGAGAAGTCCTTGCAAATTTGTAAAATCTCAACCTCGATTGAATCACTTCAAAATATCTCTAGCTGTTCCAGAGAATATTCGACAAGTAATCCTTCTGCTTATAAAGATCCACGGTCTTCAATGCTCCATCTTCAACAGCAGATTCATCGTTTTCGTATTTGCTGGTCGGAATGGTTTTCGAGTTTAAATTTGATCCCAGTCTTTCCATACCAACAATCATTGGCTAGATTTTGATAGTCGGTTATTTAATTGTCAATTCAATAAAAAGAAAATGTATTCACTAATTCAATACTCAGCATCATTTGGTCAATTTAATTAGCAGTTAATTAAACTTCTATAATATTAAATCTTTCAACATTTAAAACCATTTCCATTACAATTATACTATCCAATTTTAAAACATAGTCTTTGAAACCAACAACGCACATTGACTTATCTCATTTATCCAACCCTCATTATCGAACCTGACCATTCCTTAGTCAACAATGAAGTCAATCGAGTTGGGGTATAAGTACCACTCAGACCTTAATCGAACAACATTATTAACTTCAAAACAGACAGAGTTCCCACTTCGAAAACCAACAAACATTTACTCCTGTAGACCTTGGATTCAGTTTAGGAATCTATTTCTTTTATGAAATAAGCTTGATCATAATAACAACATTATAATTTCCAATTCCAAAATACTTATCTTTACAATATACTTTTCTTCGTCAATCAGAATAATTAAATAAATAAATACTTACTATTACTATAACTTTGCTCAACATTCCATTTAACCATGCACAAGGCTTTACGACTTCATAACTCTTATTTAAATTTATTAAATTCTAAGATTATCACTTTGAATATTATTTATTAAGTAATAATCAAAACCCAATATGATTAGAAATCAAATTTGTTTACTTCATGATTTACTATTATTTAAAAGAGTAAATCTTCCTTTAATGCTGTCAAATTGATAATCCACTTTAAAAATAATTAACAATTCAATAATTTATCGAATAACCAATTCTAGTTAAAACAATTTCCTTAATTGACTCCAAGCATGGTTATTTTGCTAACCAATTCTCATTCGTCTTTTAAAATTAATTAATTTAAATAAATTCCATTCCGGTCATTGCTTACTTATAATTTTGAGTAAATATAAAATGTAATTAACTTTAGTGTTTCAAACAAATTCATATTTCTAAACCGTATGTGAACATAATTTCAAAAAGGTTCTAAATCGATTAAATGTCGATTTCAAAAATCTTTATTTTTATCGATGATACTAAAGAGGCAAATGGCTACCAGTGTACCAAACCATGAAATACCATTCCATTTAACATTCAATAACAATATACAAATATACTGATAAACATTATCAATAGTAATGAGGAATCTAGTTGGATTCCCCTAACCTGTCTTTCCCTGCATCACAATGGGTTTCCATAATTCCAAAATGGAAACATACTTATCAAAATAGAAATAAACAGTTTAACTCATAACGGTCAACAATAAATTAATGACATCCATTCAAGCATCCAAATATTTCATTAAATACATTTATATTATTATAAACGTAACCAACAAGTTATTGTACCTCGTTTGGAATATAATCGTTAAAATAAAAGTTTATTTTAATTAAATTAAACAACGTTTAATTTGATTAATGACTATTTTAAAATATTCAGCATCCATGCAAACAACCATTGAATCATCGACCATTGCACACAAAATAAAAACCCAGCTTATAGAAAATATAAGCGGGATAAACTAAGTGAGTTTTAGGGGGCACGCACCCAGTAATGCAAGCTTGTCTGTTTCGAGTAGTAAGACCCTCTGGTGGTGCATGAGCCCAACCATGCTCTCCTGGTGCATGAACATCGCCCACGGGATGTTGAACCATAGTGCCATTTTCCTAATGACCATTGCATCCATGTGCGATGACATCGAATCTTTGAGATTTTCAAGAATAACCGCATCGGGCAGCATATGTGGAGCCATCAGAGTCGCCGGTGCGTCCCCCTCAACAATGTCCACATGTTCTACAACCGGAGAGTGTTGTCCTTTAGTCTGATCCCCGTGCACCGACACTCCAGGTGGACTTGACGTTTGAGAAGGGGTAGATCTCTTAGTAGTCTCATGCTCGCTGTCCATCGAGCTAATATTGCTAGTGGAATCAGAAGTGTGCGATGACGAAAAGGACGCCTCGGCTTTCGAAGTCTTTTCGGTCAGGGATCTTGTATGCATCGCTAGCTATACTTTAACACACTTACGTTAGACATCGTAGTAGAATAGTCTGCAAACCTCGTGATGGTGCAAAATAACATATGCGTGCAATGTTATGCAGAATCAAGATATACAAAACAAATTCAATTAGTTAAATAGTTTAATCATAGTCGAAGTTTATGCTCAAAAGCCTATGTGCAATCTCGTGCCGTATTTCGTGCGACCGTCAACATGAAAGCTGATTCAGTCGCTCAAGCAACACAAAGGCGAGACAAATCCAATAACACACACCCACGAGTCTGAAGTCTCGGAAGGGGAGCGTGACGAAATGGCAAAGACAAAGGCCCCTGGAAATGTCAGGGAGACTTTTGCCCCATGCTCGGGGTATGAAAGCTCGTACCTCGAGAGGAACATGAATCTCATACCCCAAGGGTGCAAAGTTCGTACACCCCATGGTACGAAATTCGTACCCCACGGTACGAAATTCACATCCCATGGGATACGAAATTCTTACCCTACAGGGTATAAATTTTGTACCCAGTAGAGGAGTACGAATTGTAACAACCCAAAATTCTGAACCATTTTAAAAATTTTATTTTGGCAATTTTAGCTAATTTTGAACATTTAAAATGAATTATTTTAAATAAAATCGACGAGAAAATTTATTTTGAATATAATTCGAACGTATATATTATATACGCCGTCGTTAGAATATAATATTTATATATAATTATAATAGAATTGAAAATGGCGCGGTAGTTCGATAATTCGATTTCAAACTTCAATTGAATGTACCGTGTGCAAAACAATCCGAATTTTGGTGAAACCAAAAACTTTAGGATCTAATTGAGAATATATTTCCAACGAATCCGAAAAATCAAAATTTCATAGCGGGAATCAAAAGATATGTCCAGTTGAAGATTCTGAATAGTCGCTGTGGAATTCAGGCCCTTAAAAATAGACATTTTGCAAATGAACTCGGATTTCGACGAAACGACTTTTGTTGGGTCCACGATGTTAAATTATTGCTGGATTCCAAATTTCATAATTTTTCGAATCAATATGTGAGCGTGGCAAAAGAAAACGCATTTGACAAGTTTTAGTTGATTTTAATCGACTGGAAATTGGCCATTTTTCCAACGGTCTCAGAATTCAACGAAACTAGTTTTGTTAGGACCGTATCGTCAATACGAAGCTAGAAAATATTTTTCAAGAATTTTTAGAGTTAGTATGTGACCCCGGTAATTTGAAAAGTACGTTTAAAATTCAATAAAGTGTTTTAAATGTAAATTTAACGGAAAATGATTGTAACAGCCGAATCAGCCTACGATACATATCCCATTGTGTTCGGAATGGGGGTAAAACGCTATAGACGACAGGCGTTGGGCCTCGTTTAGAGGTCGTAGGTAAAAGTCAACTTTTTAGGAATTAAAATAATTAAATAAATAATAAAAAAACAGAATTTTCTCTCCCCTATTACCCTCTGCCCCCCCCCCCCCCCCGATTCATCTGAGAATCATTCGAAAAAAGAAAAAAAGAAGAAGATGTCGAACGCGGGGAGGGGCTGCCGCCCTCCCCGAGACCACTGCGCCACCGCCGAGACCCCCTCCCTCCGCCTCCCTCCTCCGGCAAGGACCAGCCCCCCCCCCCCAAAACCCGATCCTCTCCCTCTCGACTGAAGACCGCACCCCCCCCCTCGCGATCAACCACCGCCACAACCGCCCCCCCCCCTCTTCCACCGATCCTCCTCCGTCCTTCCGCTTCGCCTCCCACCCTCCGTCGCAGAAAACCCCCTCCTCCTCCTTATTCCACTGTAAGTTTTATTTTCAGTTTTTATTTTATTTTATTTTATTTTAATTTACTTTTAGTAATAGGTTTTATTATATATAATAGCATTTATTAATTCAGTTTTTTTATGAAAAATCATTGTTTTATAAAACATTAAATTTTAGTTTCAGAATTTAATAAAAGTAACATAGGTTAATAAGCATGGTTTTCAAAAATAGATTTGATTTTTATTCATGTGGCAAGTTAAAAATGTAAATTTATCGAAGAAAGACATGATTTTTACCTATAGTGTTAGGGTTTTTTGTTTAAAGAAAAAGAATTGATTTTTAGGAACAAATAAAAATATGATTTTTATATTTTTAAAGTATTAAAAATATAATCTTTACTATATAAAAGATGTAAAAATATGATTTTTGGTTAGGTAGAGAATTAAAAATATAATTTTTATAGGATAGAGAATATAAAAATATCATCTTTATATAGGTAGCAAAATAAAATTGTGATTTTAATAGTGATGTAATTGAAAAGGCGAAATCTTTATAATAGAAAAGGCGAAATCTTTACAATAGAAAAGGCGAAATCTTTATTTTTGAAAAGGCGAAATCTTTATTTTTGAAAAGGCGAAATCTTTATATGAAGAATAGCGTGATAAAAATATAATCTTTACTATATGAGCATCGATGAAAAAATAGAATTTTTATCTATATGGCAGCGAAGTAAAAATTTGATTTTTATATATCGAATAGCATAATAAAAATTGGATTTTTATATATCGAATAGCATAAGAAAAATTCGATTTTTATATATTGAATAGCATAGTAAAAAATCGATTTTTAAATATATGAAGTGATTACAAAAAAAATATGATTTTTAAATAAAAAGTGAACAAATAAAAATGTGATTTTTATTTTAAGGACATCAGTATATAAAAATGTGATTTTTACATATGTAGTGAAAGCGGACAACGAAAGCGACGAAAGGCGAGAACGACAAAGACTTCTACAAATGAAGGGTCATGGTATTGGATAGCTATCGGTGAGAATTTCTCACTCTTCAATTTCTTTTTCTAGTTATATATATATATATACTAGGATGCAGACGGTGTTTAGTAGCACCCGACACAATCGTCCACAGACCATGGACTTGTTTGTTTGATTGCAAAAATTAGTTAGACTATTTGATTGAAATTTGAATTGTTTGGTGAAATGAAATTGATTTGATTGATGTGTGAATGGCGTGGGCCTTCACTAGACCGGGGATAAGGCTAGGCCTCGTCCCGTTTCTAGTATCGTGCCGTTATGCCGCCGAAATTTTCTAAAATAAGTTAGAAAAATAAAAATATCATTTTATTTAAAGAATGAAATGAATAGAAATTCATATGTTAAAATAAAATGTTTTATCGTTAAAAATATAATTTTTAACGTGAATAAGAATATAGTGAATGTGAATAAATAAAATATTCATTTACAAACCGGACGGTTTGTTTATGTACACCTATTTGAATGACATTGATTAGGACGATAAATTTAACACATCGCCCAACTGCACAACTAAAATCTGTGTTTGATGGTTTGAAACCCCACACGGGTGTTGGGATGAAATTTGAAGTTCACTCATCCTGATTGATTAAATATGTCGATCGATTGATTGACAGGCTGTTATAAGCGTTAGATATCTATATTTGATGCTTATACAGTGTAGTGCACTTTGGTTGATGGTTGATTATTTTTCAATGCTATTATATACGTGTGATGTATGAAAATCCATATAATTAACATTATATGGTGATTGATTGGGCCTCATTCCAATTTAGAAAATAAAGAATATTAAAATATAAAGGTTCATGTGTTGACCGTACTCATCCGTTGAGATTAGTCATGTGTTGAACGAAATATTTTAATAATAAAATTTATATCTTTATCAATATAATATAAAGGTTCATGTGTTGACCGTACTCATCCGTTGAGATTAGTCATGTGTTGAACGAAATATTTTAATAATAAAATTTATATCTTTATCAATATAATAAAAAGGTTCATGTGTTGACCGTACTCATCCGTTGAGATTAGTCATGTGTTGAATGAAATATTTTAATATTAAAATTTACATCTTTATCAATATAATATAAAGGTTCATGTGTTGACCGTACTCATCCGTTGAGATTAGTCATGTGTTGAACGAAATATTTGAAATAGAAATATTTGAAATAGAAATATTTGAAAACGAAATATTTGAAATAGAAATATTTAAAAAAGAAATATTTGAAACAGAACATTTGAAAATAGAAATATTTGAAATAGAAATATTTGAAATAGAAATATTTGAAAAAGAAATATTTGAAACAGAACATTTGAAAATAGAAATATATGAAGCCGTGTTGATTAGATTGACGCCATTTAGACGTGAACGATATTTATATCGATTTTACACATTTTAAAATGAATATTGAAAAGTGATTTTGAAATCGCATATTTTGAAATGAAATTTGTATTAAATTGAATAGGAAACGAATTCGAATTGAATGGAAAACGAATTTGGTTTCAACTGAATATATAATGAATTTGATTCAAATAGAAAACCAATTTGAATTGAATCGAATAGAAAACCAATTTGAATTGAATCAAATAAAAAACCAATTTGAATTGAATCGAATAGAAAACCAAATTGAATTTGAATAGAATAGAAAACAATTCGAATTGAATTGAATATATAACGATTTCGAAATGAATTGAATATATAACGATTTCGAAATGAATTGAATATATAACGATTTCGAATTGAATTGAATATATAACGATTTCGAAATGAATTGAATATATAACGATTTCGAAATGAATTGAATATATAACAATTTCGAAATGAATTGAATATATAATGATTTCGAATTGAATTGAATATATAACGATTTCGAAATGAATTGAATATATAATGATTTCGAAATGAATTGAATATATAACGATTTCGAAATGAATTGAATATATAACGATTTCGAAATGAATTGAATATCTAATGAATTCGAATTGAATGGAAAACGAATTTGATTTCAAATGAATAGCAAACAAAACGAATTCGAATTGAATTGAATTGAATAGATAACGAATTTGAATTGAATTGAATATAAAACCAATTCGAATTGAATTGAAAACGAATTTGAATTGAATTGGAAACAATTTGAAATGAATTCAAATTGAATTGAATAGAAATGAATTTTAAACCGAGTTTATAAGGAAGAATTCAATTTTGATTTGAAATGAAATGGAAGTTGAAATTGTTTTTGAAACGAAATTAAAACGATTTATAAAATTCGTTTTAAATAGAAATCGACGAAATATATATTATATATATTATATATATAATATAATGGCCTGAATAGAACGCGCCGCGCCGCGGCAGTTCGTGAATTTCGACCATTTATTTCAAACAGACATTACGGGAGATCCGACCGTCGGATTTTCCTAAAACCGGAACCGTTGGGTTCGTATCGAAAAGAGCTTTCTAACGAATATTAGAAATTTGAAATCTAACGGTCGGATTTGGAGTTACGTCCAAATCAAATTTGAAAAAGGTCGTTGTAAGTGCAGTTCGATGGCCATTGTTGGAAATCGATTGTACGGGCCTTAATAAAATTATTAAAAATAGTAATAATTTGTGTAAAATCATAAGAAATGATTTGGGAAAAATTGGGGTGAAAAACTCCATATTTGAAAAGATAAAAATGGATTTTTATCGAAATGAACTAGTCTTGAACTAAATTTAAAACCCAATTATTTTTAAATAAATAAATTAGATTTAAAAAGGGGTTTTAAATAATCGGAATTTCTAATATATTTGATTGGATTTGAAATGGGTTTATTGTGAACGGTGTTTTAAATAACACTAGTTCTGTAACCCGATAATAAATATAATGTGATTTGGGTTTGTCGTGAACTGTGTTTTAAATAACACCTAGTTCTTTAACCCAGTAAAAGGAGTTTTAACGAATCTACAATTAGATTGAAATGTGAATCTATAATCTAAATTATCAAATTTAGAAATTGAGCGAGGATGGAGTATTACCAGTTTTGCTCCAAAGCGATAGTTAAATCTTTAATTAGATTTGAACGTGAAATGGTAATTAATTTTACCTATAACACCATAGTATTAGATATGGAGTATTACCAGTTTTGCTTCATGGGATGAATAGGTTGGGATTGGGAAATAAAACAAATAATTACTTCGGTGTGGTTCGCTAATCTCGACTAGTTGGAAAAACCATAATTTGGTTTTAAATGACATCCAAAGGAAGATTAAAGGATAAATTTGAAAGAATTTATCTTGGATAAAATTAATGGGAACCTTTCCCTAAAAATGTGATTTTGTGAATAAAAGAATATTCTGAATTGGAATGAGGCGTATGTTGTGTTTGTGTAACATTTGTTTTTAATATACGCGGGTTGTTCGGAAAGGCCGGGTTTGTACCCATTCTGAATAACCGATTCGATGATAAGTCGAAGATGAAGACGGTGGTCGAAGACCGGAAGTCTTCACATCGTTTGGATAATTACTGACGATCCTGATTGGGCAGTACACCCAAGAGGATGGAAATAGTTGGTGGTCGTCCAGACGTACTTGAAGATGGATGGATATGCGAGTAAAGTGCCCCCGGTTTCGTTCAGACCCAGAACAGACTTGTAAATGGATTGTGTGTCTGACACTGGATTTTATTCTGTGTTGATTGATTTCTATTAAATATACATCTGTTTGGCGGCGGAGAATTTACTCTTTTGCTTAACGCCCTTCTCTGAGACGTACGAGCTCAGAGGTTGTATATCGATGGACATCAGTCGCATGGCATGAATTGCCTGTGTGGCATGCTAAGTTGCATGGATCAAGGCTTCTGTTGAAAAGCAAAGTCTTGTGGTTGATGATCAAAGCACAGCCTATGTGGCAGCTTTGTGTATAACGTGAATTCGCGGGCCTCACACCTCGGTATGAGTCGAAAACGGGATACGGACTGCAGGGAGAGCACGACGTTTCTTTCTAGCTTTGGTGGTGTCAGTGACTTACCAGCCCTGACATATGTATACTTTTCACCTTTGTGGTTGTTGGATGAGGCGCCTCGATTATAGGTCTGTAAGGACCGGGAAACGTGTGTTCAGGAATTTCCAATCCTCTAACGTAAGTGAGGACCGGCCCTGAAGATCCAAGGGTTGCCCAGAGTGCATAGCCCTGAGGCATTTGCTAGAGTGTCTCGAACGTGGAGAGGAGCTTTCCCCTTGCCTCGACTCATGACGGAAATCCAATCTCCAATACGTGTATTTCGGTTTTATTTGTAGAGCCTAGTATGGCGACATGATATATGGTACCCATGCCGTCTATAATTTATATTTATGATTGAAATTGTTTTGACACTATACACTTATTATAGTATCAAATGATTTGTTTTCAAACGTACCAAGCATGTTTGGCTATTATAAGGGAAAACCCTATCCTCTGGCTTGCGTTGCATTGTGTGATGGGACCTGGGTCTTATAATAGCTTCATTTTTCAAAAAAAAAAAAAAGCATTGCGCTGTTTATTCTATGCACTGGTATTCTTGGGAGGAAACCCGTTCCGTGTTATACGGCGTGGTCCCTTGAATTACTCTCTTTTAAAGTAAAACTTTAAATAACTGTTTTAGTTCTCACACCAGTCACATGACTGACCTGGAGTTTATTGTTTTAACCTAAACTCTGGGTGCCCCTATTTTCCGCACGGGCAGCTAGTAGTTTTGGTTTTGCAGATTTATATTCACAGGATCCTAGTTTACAGCTGGAATGATATCCGGAAAGCTCTGTATCCGTATATCACCTTCAGTTGTGCTTTGTATTATTTTTCCGCTGCTATGTAATTTATTGTAATCTCTGATATTTATTGAATGTAAATTATTCATTTATACTCCGTATATTCTTGTATATGATGGAATTATTGTAATAGCAATGAAATGTTCTTCCGTCTGCGTTCTGATTTGTCCTGTTCTCAAACGATCAGGGGTTTCTAACGGTCTAGATCGGTTTAACGACTGATTCGGATCGAGCGAAATTCGTTGTCGTGACATTTGGTATCAGAGCTTTGGTTTACAGAGCTCGAGAACAAGACACATTAGAACCATACGAAAGAATTCATCAGATATTGGATTAGTAATATCCAATTAGAATGACTCATTAGAGATAGGATCACTAGTATCCTAGAACGAGTGTGAAGAGTAAATTTTTCAAATGAAAACAATTTTGTTTAAAAATTTAAATCGTTTTATACATATTTGATTATTAATTTATTTTGAATATGGACAATTGAGTATATAAAGATTTCGCGTATACGCGTCATGAACGTATATTCGAAGTTTTAATATATTGGATAGATATGGAATCACATTCTAGTCGCCCAGAGATGGTACTGATGATTGTCATGACATCATCAGTATTTATGTTCGTGTTTCGAAGGTGTGATATCTATATATTTCCATCAGACTGGTGTGAGAACCAAAACTTATATAGCTAGAACACATTGTTGTGAATTGGCATCAAAAACAAGATTTTCTTTATATGTATCAAAATTATGAATTTGAAACGTTAAATTCACTAATTGATTGATGTTTGTGTTGTTTGTTCATTTGTTTGCTAAATTTGAACCATTATGCCTAATTGAACAAAATATTGAATTATATTGAAAATTGGTCGCATTTGCTTGCATATACATATACTTATATTGAACAGGTCATAGCAAGGAGGCTAGAGCCGAAGAATAAAATTTGTTTGCCCGACAAATAGGTACATGTTTGCTACATAATTTACTATTTTGTTTGGGTGATGATGATTTTATGAGCCTATTGTCTAGCCGCTTGGCTTTTTCTTTTTCTTTTTGAGATTAGAAGGACCGGGGAAGCTATTTGAAATTCCCCGATGCTCCCAGTGCAGGGGAGGTTATGGCGAAATTTTTCGAAAATTTAGGGTGTTAGCCAAATTTTTGAAAATTTGGAAATTCTCAGAAACTGAAAAGTTGGAGAATGAAAGCCAGATCGAACGTAGAGTTGATTAATCAAACCACTTTCGACTTTGTTCCTTTTCGGGGACGAAAAGTTTTAAGTGGGGGAGATTGTAACAACCCGAAATTCTGAACCAGTTTAAAAATTTTATTTTGGCAATTTTAGCTAATTTTGAACATTTAAAATGAATTATTTTAAATAAAATCGATGAGAAAATTTATTTTGAATATAATTCGAACGTATATATTATATACGCCGTCGTTAGAATATAATATTTATATATAATTATAATAGAATTGAAAATGGCGCGGTAGTTCGATAATTCGATTTCAAACTTCAATTGAATGTACCGTGTGCAAAACAATCCGGATTTTGGTGAAACCAAAAACTTTAGGATCTAATTGAGAATATCTTTCCAACGAATCCGAAAAATCAAAATTTCATAGCGGGAATCAAAAGATATGTCCAGTTGAAGATTCTGAATAGTCGTTATGGAATTCAGGCCCTTAAAAATAGACATTTTGCAAATGACCTCGGATTTCGACGAAACGACTTTTGTTGGGTCCGTGATGTTAAATTATTACTGGATTCCAAATTTCATAATTTTTCGAATCAATATGTGAGCGTGGCAAAAGAAAACGCGTTTGACTAGTTTCAGTTGATTTTAATCGACTGGAAATTGGCCATTTTTCCAACGGTCTCAGAATTCAATGAAACTAGTTTTGTTAGGACCGTATCGTCAATACGAAGCTAGAAAATATTTTTCGAGAATTTTTAGAGTTAGTATGTGACCCCGGTAATTTGAAAAGTATGTTTAAAATTCAATAAAGTGTTTTAAATGTAAATTTAACGGAAACTGATTGTAACATCCGAATCAGCCTACGATACATATCCCATTGTGTTCGGAATGGGGGTAAAACGCTATAGACGACAGGCGGTGGGCCTCGTTTAGAGGTCGTAGGTAAAAGTCAACTTTTTAGGAATTAAAATAATTAAATAAATAATTAAAAAAAAAAGAACTTTCTCTCCCCTATTACCCTCTGCCCCCCCCCCCCGATTCATCAGAGAATCATTCGAAAAAGAAAAATTAAGAAGATGTCGAACGCGGGGAGGAGCCGCCGCCCTCCCCGAGACCACCGCGCCACCGCCGAGACCCCCTCCCTCCGCCTCCCTCCTCCGGCAAGGACCAGCCCCCCCCCCCCCCCCCCCCCAAAAACCCGATCCTCTCCCTCTCGACTGAAGACCGCACCCCCCCTCGTGATCCACCACCGCCACAACCGCCCCACTTCCACCGATCCTCCTCCGTCCTTCCACTTTGCCTCCCACCCTTCACCCTCTGTCGCAGAAAACCCCCTCCTCCTCCTTATTCCACTGTAAGTTTTATTTTCAGTTTTTATTTTATTTTATTTTATTTTAATTTACTTTTTAGTAATAGGTTTTATTATATATAATAGCATTTATTAATTCAGTTTTTTTATGAAAAATCATTGTTTTATAAAACATTAAATTTTAGTTTCAGAATTTAATAAAAGTAACATAGGTTAATAAGCATGGTTTTCAAAAATAGATTTGATTTTTATTCATGTGGCAAGTTAAAAATGTAAATTTATCGAAGAAAGACATGATTTTTACCTATAGTGTTAGGGTTTTTTATTTAAAGAAAAAGAATTGATTTTTAGGAACAAATAAAAATATGATTTTTATATTTTTAAAGTATTAAAAATATAATCTTTACTATATAAAAGATGTAAAAATATGATTTTTGGTAAGGTAGAGAATTAAAAATATAATTTTTATAGGATAGAGAATATAAAAATATCATCTTTATATAGGTAGCAAAATAAAAATGTGATTTTTATAGTGATGTAATTGAAAAGGCGAAATCTTTATAATAGAAAAGGCGAAATCTTTATAATAGAAAAGGCGAAATCTTTATTTTTGAAAAGGCGAAATATTTATTTTTGAAAAGGCGAAATCTTTATATGAAGAATAGCGTGATAAAAATATAATCTTTACTATATGAGCATCGATGAAAAAATAGAATTTTTATCTATATGGCAGCGAAGTAAAAATTTGATTTTTATATATCGAATAGCATAATAAAAATTGGATTTTTATATATCGAATAGCATAAGAAAAATTCGATTTTTATATATTGAATAGCATAGTAAAAATTTGATTTTTAAATATATGAAGTGATTACAAAAAAAATATGATTTTTAAATAAAAAGTGAACAAATAAAAATGTGATTTTTATTTTAAGGACATCAGTATATAAAAATGTGATTTTTACATATGTAGTGAAAGCGGACAACGAAAGCGACGAAAGGCGAGAACGACGAAGACTTCTACAAATGAAGGGTCGTGGTATTGGATAGCTATCGGTGAGAATTTCTCACTCTTCAATTTCTTTTTCTAGTTATATATATATATATATACTAGGATGCAGACGGTGTTTAGTAGCACTCGACACAATCGTCCACAGACCATGGACTTGTTTGTTTGATTGCAAAAATTAGTTAGACTATTTGATTGAAATTTGAATTGTTTGGTGAAATGAAATTGATTTGATTGATGTGTGAATGGCGTGGGCCTTCACTAGACCGGGGATAAGGCTAGGCCTCGTCCCGTTTCTAGTATCGTGTCGTTATGCCGCCGAAATTTTCTAAAATAAGTTAGAAAAATAAAAATATCATTTTATTTAAAGAATGAAATGAATAGAAATTCATATGTTAAAATAAAATGTTTTATCGTTAAAAATATAATTTTTAACGTGAATAAGAATATAGTGAATGTGAATAAATAAAATATTCATTTACAAACCGGACGGTTTGTTTATGTACACCTATTTGAATGACATTGATTAGGACGATAAATTTTACACATCGCCCAACTGCACAACTAAAATCTGTGTTTGATGGTTTGAAACCCCACACGGGTGTTGGGATGAAATTTGAAGTTCACTCATCCTGATTGATTAAATATGTCGATCGATTGATTGACAGGCTGTTATAAGCGTTAGATATCTATATTTGATGCTTATACAGTGTAGTGCACTTTGGTTGATGGTTGATTATTTTTCAATGCTATTATATACGTGTGATGTATGAAAATCCATATAATTAACATTATATGGTGATTGATTGGGCCTCATTCCAATCTAGAAAATAAAGAATATTAAAATATAAAGGTTCATGTGTTAACCGTACTCATCCGTTGAGATTAGTCATGTATTGAACGAAATATTTTAATAATAAAATTTATATCTTTATCAATATAATATAAAGGTTCATGTGTTGACCGTACTCATCCGTTGAGATTAGTCATGTGTTGAACGAAATATTTTATTAATTATATTTATATCTTTATCAATATAATATAAAGGTTCGTGTGTTGACCGTACTCATCCGTTGAGATTAGTCATGTGTTGAACGAAATATTTTAATAATAAAATTTACATCTTTATCAATATAATATAAAGGTTCATGTGTTGACCGTACTTATCCGTTGAGATTAGTCATGTGTTGAACGAAATATTTGAAATAGAAATATTTGAAATAGAAATATTTGAAAACGAAATATTTGAAATAGAAATATTTGAAAAAGAAATATTTGAAACAGAACATTTGAAAATAGAAATATTTGAAATAGAAATATTTGAAAACGAAATATTTGAAATAGAAATATTTGAAAAAGAAATATTTGAAACAGAACATTTGAAAATAGAAATATATGAAGCCGTGTTGATTAGATTGATGCCATTTAGACGTGAACGATATTTATATCGATTTTACTCATTTTAAAATGAATATTGAAAAGTGATTTCGAAATCGCATATTTTGAAATGAAATTTGAATTAAATTGAATAGAAAACGAATTCGAATTGAATGGAAAACGAATTTGGTTTCAATTGAATATATAATGAATTTGATTCAAATAGAAAACCAATTTGAATTGAATCGAATAGAAAACCAATTTGAATTGAATCGAATAGAAAACCAATTTGAATTGAATCGAATAGAAAACCAAATTGAATTTGAATAGAATAGAAAACAAATCGAATTCGAATTGAATTGAATATATAACGATTTCGAAATGAATTGAATATATAACGATTTCGAAATGAATTGAATATATAACGATTTCGAATTGAATTGAATATATAACGATTTCGAAATGAATTGAATATATAACGATTTCAAAATGAATTGAATATATAACGATTTCGAAATGAATTGAATATATAACGATTTCGAAATGAATTGAATATATAATGAATTCGAATTGAATTGAAAACGAATTTGATTTCAAATGAATAGCAAACAAAACGAATTCGAATTGAATTGAATAGATAACGAATTTGAATTGAATTGAATATAAAACCAATTCGAATTGAATTGAAAACGAATTCGAATTGAATTGGAAACAATTTGAAATGAATTCAAATTGAATTGAATAGAAATGAATTTTAAACCGAGTTTATAAGGAAGAATTCAATTTTGATTTGAAATGAAATGGAAGTTGAAATTGTTTTTGAAACGAAATTAAAACGATTTATAAAATTCGTTTTAAATAGAAATCGACGAAATATATATTATATATATAATATAATGGCCTGAATAGAACGCGCCGCGCCGCGGCAGTTCGTGAATTTCGACCATTTATTTCAAACGGACATTACGGGAGATCCGACCGTCGGATTCTCCTAAAACCGGAACCGTTGGGTTCGTATCTAAAAGAGCTTTCTAACGAATATTAGAAATTTGAAATCTAACGGTTGGATTTGGAGTTACGTCCAAATCAAATTTGAAAAAGGTCGCTGTAAGTGCAGTTCGATGGCCATTGTTGGAAATCGATTGTACGGGCCTTAATAAAATTATTAAAAATAGTAGTAATTTGTGTAAAATCATAAGAAATGATTTGGGAAAAATTGGGGTGAAAAACTCCATATTTGAAAAGATAAAAATGGATTTTTATCGAAATGAACTAGTCTTGAACTAAATTTAAAACCCAATTCTTTTTAAATAAATAAATTAGATTTAAAAAGGGGTTTTAAATAATCGGAATTTCTAATATATTTGATTGGATTTGAAATGGGTTTATCGTGAACGGTGTTTTAAATAACACTAGTTCTGTAACCCGATAATAAATATAATGTGATTTGGGTTTGTCGTGAACTGTGTTTTAAATAACACCTAGTTCTTTAACCCAGTAAAAGGAGTTTTAACGAATCTGCAATTAGATTGAAATGTGAATCTATAATCTAAATTATCAAATTTAGAAATTGAGCGAGGATGGAGTATTACCAGTTTTGCTCCAAAGCGATAGTTAAATCTTTAATTAGATTTGAACGTGAAATGGTAATTAATTTTACCGATAACACCATAGTATTAGATATGGAGTATTACCAGTTTTTCTTCATGGGATGAATAGGTTGGGATTGGGAAATAAAACAAATAATTACTTCGGTGTGGTTCGCTAATCTCGACTAGTTGGAAAAACCATAATTTGGTTTTAAATGACATCCAAAGGAAGATTAAAGGATAAATTTGAAAGAATTTATCTTGGATAAAATTAATGGGAACCTTTCCCTAAAAATGTGATTTTTTGAATAAAAGAATATTCTGAATTGGAATGAGGCGTATGTTGTGTTTGTGTAACATTTGTTTTTAATATACGCGGGTTGTTCGGAAAGGCCGGGTTTATACCCATTCTGAATAACCGATTCGACGATAAGTCGAAGATGAAGACGGTGGTCGAAGACTGGAAGTCTTCACATCGTTTGGATAATTACTGACGATCCTGATTGGGCAGTACACCCAAGAGGATGGAAATAGTTGGTGGTCGTCCAGACGTACTAGGAGATGGATGGATATGCGAGGAAAGTGCCTCCGGTTTCGTTCAGACCCAGAACAGACTTGTAAATGGATTGTGTGTCTGACACTGGATTTTATTCTGTGTTGATTGATTTCTATTAAATGTACATCTGTTTGGCGGTGGAGAATTTATTCTTTTGCTTAACGCCCTTCTCTGAGACGTACGAGCTCAGAGGTTGTATATCGATGGACATCAGTCGCATGGCATGAATTGCCTGTGTGGCATGCTAAGTTGCATGGATCAAGGCTTCTGTTGAAAAGCAAAGTCTTGTGGTTGATGATCAAAGCACAGCCTACGTGGCAGCTTTGTGTATAACGTGAATTCGCGAGCCTCACACCTCGGTATGAGTCAAAAACGGGATACGGACTGCAGGGAGAGCACAACGTTTCTTTCTAGCTTTGGTGGTGTCAGTGACTTACCAGCCCTGACATATGTATACTTTTCACCTTTGTGGTTGTTGGATGAGGCGCCTCAATTATAGGTCTGTAAGGACCGGGAAACGTGTGTTCAGGAATTTCCAATCCTCTAACGTAAGTGAGGACCGACCCTGAAGATCCAAGGGTTGCCCAGAGTGCGTAGCCCTGAGGCATTTGCTAGAGTGTCTCAAACGCGGAGAGGAGCTTGCCCCTTGCCTCGACTCATGACGAAAATCCAATCTCCAATACGTGTATTTCGGTTTTATTTGTAGAGCCTAGTATGGCGACATGATATATGGTACCCATCCCGTCTATGATTTATATTTATGATTGAAATTGTTTTGACACTATACACTTATTATAGTATCAAATGATTTGTTTTCAAACGTACCAAGCATGTTTGGCTATTATAAGGGAAAACCCTATCCTCTGGCTTGCGTTGCATTGTGTGATGGGACCTGGGTCTTATAATAGCTTCATTTTTCAAAAAAAAAGCATTGCGCTGTTTATTCTATGCACTGGTATTCTTGGGAGGAAACCCGTTCCGTGTTATACGGCGTGGTCCCTTGAATTACTCTCTTTTAAAGTAAAGCTTTAAATAACTGTTTTAGTTCTCACACCAGTCACATGACTGACCTGGAGTTTATTGTTTTAACCTAAACTCTGGGTGCCCCTATTTTCCGCACGGGCAGCTAGTAGTTTTGGTTTTGCAGATTTATATTCACAGGATCCTGGTTTACAGCTGGAATGATATCCGGAAAGCTCTGTATCCGTATATCACCTTCAGTTGTGCTTTGTATTATTTTTCCGCTGCTATGTAATTTATTGTAATCTATGATATTTATCGAATGTAAATTATTCATTTATACTCCATATATTCTTGTATCTGATGGAATTATTGTAATAGCAATGAAATGTTCTTCCGTCTGCGTTCTGATTTGTCCTGTTCTCAAACGATCAGGGGTTTCGAACGGTCTAGATCGGTTTAACGACTGATTCGGATCGAGTGAAATTCGTTGTCGTGACACGAGGCCTCATAGCCCAGAAACCAATTGGTTAATTTTGTACCTCGGAGATGGATACAAGCCTCGTAGCCCCGAAACCACCGGGATACGAAGTTCTCTCTCATCACTCTCCGAATTGGCTTCATCTCCCCCAAAGTGCGCCTCTTCGAGCGTTCAAAGTCTCCTTTCTCTCATCCTCTCACTACCAAGCCTCTTTCTTTTCCAATTCTCAAAGCCAAAGTGCTGGAGAAGACAAAGGTTGGTCTCGATCCTCGCACAATCAAGAGCCATTTCTTTGTCTCCATGTGCCATAGCCGAGCTCAATGAAGAGGTTCTCGGTCTTAACTATGTGTAACCCAACCTCAGTCTCGAGTTCAAAAATTTGGAGTTCACAATAATGGTGGTCAAGAAAATTTGTAGAAGGAAGAAAGAAAATGAAGAAGGAGAGGGCTTTATTCATAACAAAGGAAGACGCCCCTTCAAATTCCGCATCTAGGTTTTCATCGGGGTACGAAATTTTGTACCTGTTGGGGGTACGAAATTTCGTACCTCCCAGGGTGTGAAACTTCGTACCCACACCAGGGTATGCAAAAAAATGGTGAACGACTATGGAAAGTAATATCGATATATACGTGTGTACATACTCCATGCACATGTAAACAAATTTTCATAAGCACGTAAGAGCAAAGCAACACATGTACTTAGCGACATAAACACACCATTGTGCCTACCTCGAGTCATTTACGATTCTATAGTAAACAAGCTCGACAACTAACACCTATTTTCCCTAGTTTACAGGAAAAGTCGACGGTTCGACAACTACTTCAACCAACAGAAAGCACACATGTCAAGACAAGACGTACTTTGGTGGGCAAAAGTTAACCGACCTTTTGTTTCGATCCCCAAAAGTACACAAGACACGCTCGACTCAAAGTATCGCGTGAAGCCAAAGCTGAGAGTGTCGCTCGAAAGCAAAGAAAATGGACCAAGAAGGGATCGCGCCAACGAGAACCTCACCGCTCCTCTAAATATTGCCAAACCAAGACCTCGAACCCCAGAGAGACGCGAGTCCTAGTTTCAAATCCCCTAGCCCACTTTTATGTATTCTTCTACACCATTGGGTATGAAATTTGTACCCCAAGGAGGTGTACGAAGTTTATGGATGTGTGCACTATGGGATACGAAATACTGGAGGCCGGCTCCAGGGGATACAAAATTCCTGGTGTGGTCCTCTACTTCTACCTACTCCTACCTACTCCCACCTAACCACTTCACTACAAATACCCCTTGACTTCACACTTCAAAGGGGTTGCAATTTGGTGATTTGACACCTCTAGAGAGCTCCAAGTAGCCTCTTAATGACATATCTACTTCAAGAAAGAAGAAGGGGAAAAAATGTCTTTTTCTTAATATATTAATAAATAATAATTATAGCATCATATAACTTAGAAATGCATGTAAAGAGATGTCATGAGATGTTCTCCACCTTGTATCTCTTTGTTATTAAAATATTCCAACGACTCTTCCAAAGTAGACGTAGGTCTCTCACAAGGCCGAACCACTACAAATCTCTTGTGCCATTTATTGCTTTCCCCACTTAATTTTACAACCGAAACTATAATTCCTAAGTAATTGGAATCTAGGGTGTTTACGACATTTTTTTCTGTCAACATTTACTTAACCCCCCCCACGGATTAAACAAGACACAGATTAATAGGTTTATATGTATATAAATCCCCTGATTAAGCATGTTAAGTATTACAGGTTAACAGGTATGGATAGCCCCCAGCATGTTTCATAGGTTACTTACAGTTTCATTAACATATAATGCTTAATCTTTATGTTAAGCCTACAAATTTATATGCACCAAACCATAAGTCATAATTCACAGTCTAAGATATTCCCCAAATTATAGTCATATTGCACAATATAAGTTACGGCCCCAAATCCTAGTCATGATTCGAAGTACAGGATATGCCCTCAAATTACCATTTCCAATCATCCCCAATTTAACCCAATTCTGCTCGTATGCATATTTCAACGATATCGGCCTAGGCTTGAAGGTAGCATAAGCAATAAACATAAAAAGGGAATGAGTGAGGAAGAAGAACAAAAATAGGCATAATAACAGAGTTGGAATATGATAATAAAAATACGCATATAAAAAATAGACATATAAGAAGTGAACAACAAATCAGGTGGACATGTAATAGCAGGACTGATTAGGTATGAATCATATTCTTAACAGGTATAAGTTTAGATCCAGATTTATAAACATGTTAGTATTAGTTGTTAAATGTTTATATCAAAAAATAACGTAAACTCACAGAGACAGGATTTAAAGAACAGAGAATAATATGCTGAAGTTGCAGAAGAAACTCTTGTATGTGTATAGGCTATTGTTGAAGAAAAATAGGCAAATTCAGTCCAAGCTGGGGCAGCATCTTATTGTCTCCATTGTTTTTTATGTATAAAAAGGGTAGAAATGTTGTCCTATATATAGACTACTGCCAACGAACTCGGTCAAACATCGCGTGCAGATTCAGAAAAGAGAATTCGCCCAGATCCTCGTTGGGTCGACCCACCCTCACTTAGGTCGACTCACGTGTCCTTGGGTCGACCCATGGGCCGATCCAGCCCAGGTGTGGGTCAGACCCAATTGGTCACTTTCCCCTTAGTTTTCCCACTTCGTGAATTTGAATTATTTTGAAAATTCTAAGTTGATTTATATATATAGTCCTCTTATACTTATAGAAATTTCTAACCTTAATATCTTCCTCATACGATGTCCGTTTTATGCAAAATCGGAGTCTATCCTAAGAAGAATTCTGAGGCGAACACGATAGTGTTGTCCATTTTACTTATTTCCCAATATTTAATTAAGTAATCTTTAGTTTATCATTATAATTTCCTTTAAAATTACGACGTGTTACATTTTCCCTTACTTAAAGGATTTCGTCCCTGAAATCTCTAAGTTAAGAAGAATGTTATCCGAACATCAATCAACCTTCTAATCATTTATCAATTACAGGCATCCATTGTCCTTAAGAGATTCTTAACGCTTATATGAACATATGAAAAGGAGTGTTTATATGTCCCTTACTAATGCCAAAAATCAAGCGGTCTACTGATTCAGTCAACCTCCTTAATGCAACGTATGTTAGTGCCATGAATCCAATATGTGTGCAAATATTCATACCATGTCATCTAAACTCTATATGTGTGAATAATCATCCACCCAAATTGAACACCCATATGATTATACAATCATTTTCATCTATAAATATTTAAAATGCACACAGATCTATATGCAGTATATAATTGATTGAGCCGATCTAGTGCTTGGTGTGTATATGCGTCCAGGAGCAAACACTTGCATCCACTTGCATCCATCAAACATAACACGTTTAAAACACATGTTTACATCCATTGGTTTTGAACCTAAAGGTCAGAGATTCAATCGAAAGGATATACTCAAATGATAAAAGCAAGTACGAATAAAAGCTTTGAAAAAGAACTTAAGAACATACCCTTGAAAAAAAAAGGTATGAAGCACGAATCTTGTCTTCAGTTCCCTAAGTAGCATCTTCGCGGTCTTCTCCCCATTGAACTTTCATCAATTTGACTTGTCGGTTGCAAAGCTTCTAAACCTTTGATCCAAGTATACGGGTAGGAACTCGCCTAACTGTCATCTGTCGTTCTACCCCTACTTACTCAAGCATGCTCAGCTCAACTACCTCTGTTGTATCGTGCAGACACTTCCGCAAATTAGAAATGTGGAAAACATCATGAACACCTTCCAACCTCTTTGGTAGCCTCACTTATATGCCATTTGACATATCCTTTTCACTATGGGAAATTTCCTTATGAACCTTGGTGCTAACTTCCCTACAGATCCAAAGCGAACCACATTCCTCAAAGGTGATACTTTGATGATAACCATATCTCCCACCTTAAACACAGTATCAATCCTTCTTGTATCAGCGTAGGACTTCTGTCTGCCCTGAGTTGTCTTAATGCATCTGCAGATAAGACCAATCTTTTTAGAAGTTTCCCTAATCATCTCAGGTCCAAGTAAAAGCCTATCTTTAGACTCCCACCGTGACGACCCCAAACTTCCGTGTAACGAAACTAAGGAAAATCGTATGGAATATAACATAACTAGAACAATAACAGATCTCAGAATATAGCAGAACATATAAATCATTGCAGCGGAAAGAAATGTCATCACAAACATCATCACTGAAACATCAGAGTATGCAACATAGAAGTACACTTAGCAAAATAGATGTCTCAAAAGGAAAAGAAATAGAGTCTCAATCTCTCAAGTTACATCAATACTAAGTACTGTCTCAAGGTCTTAAGCAGAAAATAAAAGATAAAAAGAAAGTTTCTTCAGCATCTCCATCAGCAAGCTTCCATCCAGCGAATATCCAAGCCTTACCTGTCACTTGGCTGCCCATGTAGAAAGAGGGCACCCGAGTTTGCAAAAGGTAAAACAAACTACGAGTCAGTCATGGGACTGGCATGAGATATCTTAATTAACTAACGGGTTTGACAATCACGAGGACCACGCCGCTATCGCGGAACGAGTTTACTCCATGGGATTATCAGTGCAATAAATAAAGTAAAACGTTAAATAACGCAATGTTTTTTAGAAAAATGAAACCATTATAAGACCCAAGTCCCATCACACAACGCAACGCAAACCGGAGGATAGGGTTTTACCAAATAATGGTCAAAAGATGATAAATACGCAAAATCCGATATCATTATTAGTGTGTATATGTTTTAAGAAAATATTTCAGTTATAATATTAATCCTAGATGGCATAACTACCATCTACTATGTCGCCATACTAGTTCTGCAATCAAAACCGCATGGGACGTATTGGAAGTTGGGTTTCCATCACGAGTCAAGGCTAGGAGCGATCTCCTGACCGATTTGAGACACTCTAGCAATGTCCGAGGATTCGGACGCTGGCGAACCCTTGGATACAACAGGGCCGATCCACAAATACTTTAGTGGATTAGTTATGCATGAACACACGCTTCCCGATCCTAATGGACCTATAAATTGGCCGAGGGCGGCCAATAGAAATCCGAGGCGCCTCAAAATCCATCAACCACATAAGTAAAATGTCAGCCAGTTTAAAGCACCGACACCACTTCTAGCTAGAAAGAAACGTGTGCACTCCCTGCGTTCCCTTGCTCCGTTTTAGACTCTACCGGGGTGTGAGGCTCGCGAAGTAACGCTATACACAAAGCTGGGTCTAAACAGACTATGCTTTGATCATCAATTACAAAGTCTGCTTTTCAACATAACCTTGATCATTTGCATCTTGGCGTGCCCCGTTGACAATCCATGCCATGAAATTAACAACTATCAATACACAACCTCTGAGGGTGTTGAGCGAAAGAATAAATTCTCTTACCACCAATGGTTGTATATTAAACAGAAATCAGTTTACATGGTACGAAGTTCAACGTCAGACATGCATCCATTTACAAGTCCGTTCTGTGTCTGAACGGAACCGGAGACACCTGAGAGGCTCTCGTATATCCAGATAATCATCACATATGTCTGGACGACTACCGCCGAAATCCCTTCAGGGTAGCTACTCCTATCGAGGACCTCAGTAGCAATACATCTGTTCGATGTGAGGACCGCCGGTCTACAACACCTTCTTCGTCTCTTCATCGACGTATAATTATTTGAAATGAGTAGAACTCGGGCTTTTCAAATAATTATCGAACAATTATTATTTAAAACATTTCATATCATTAATATTTATTTAAAACGATTTGTCGCTATTTTTATTTATTTAAAAATAGCTAAATAGAATCAAACGATGCTTCATGTCAAGTGTGGCTTTGGCGCTATTTTTCTCAAAATTTGATTTACACATATCTTGAAATCTAACCGTTGGATTTTGACAAAATTTGTCTTATTGAAAAGATCTTCCCAAAGCGGTCCTAACGCTCCAGTTTTGGGAAAATCCGACGGTTGGATCTTTCGATACAATCGTTTAAATTCACGATTGCCGAAACGCGAACTGCCGTGCGCGATTCATTTAATTTCTATTTCTATATATATATATATATATATATAATTTCTTAAGCGATTACATTCATGTGAATATCACACCAAATAAAGGTGTGAATTATATACCAATCATGTATTCATGTTTATTACGTTTGCTAAAACATGTTTTTATTTCATACACCAATTTGATAGTATATTGACTATAAATTGTATTGTTCGTTCATTCATGATTTTTAATGTCAATTCATGTTTCAACTTCCTTACCTATACCAAGTGTAAATTTCTTTATAACGAACAAATGCATATTATTGTTCATTTTATTTTAAGGAGTGAAATTGTTGATTTCCATCCAATGAACAAAAATGAATATTTTTGTTCAACCATTTTATGAACAAATTGTGAATTCCTTCCTATGCTTCTAACCTTACATTAAAATTTTATTTTTAATACAAACCATATTTCTAAATGAAATAGGATACCTATTCTCTTCCCTTTTTAAAAATCATTAAAAATGCAACCTTTAATTCTCATATTTTATTTGCATTCTGGACTGCAAATACAAATGTATATTATCATATTCATGATTTATTTGCGTTGAGAAACGCAAATAAAATGTATCTTTATATTTTTTTAATTTTATTTACAACAAGGAACGTAAATAAAGGACAACTCTTTATTTCATGTTTATTTACATTAAGGGATGTAAATAAATAAAATAAAAATATGTAATCTTTCTTTTAATATTTTGTTCGCATCTAGATTTGCCAACAAAATGTGGATCTTTCTTCTACTAATTTGTTTGCATCTAAAATTGCAAAAAAAAAAAATGTATCTTTTTATTTTATAATTTGTTTGCGTCTAAAATTCCAAACAAAAAATGTATCTTCTATTCTCTATGTTTCGTTTGTATAGTAGAAGGCAAATAAAAATGTGATTTTTTTTATTTACATGCATTGTTTGCATTGTAGAATGCAAACATGGAATAAAATTTCTCTTTGCTCTCATGTTCTGTTTGCATTTGTAGAATGCAAACATTAAAAAAAACAAAATTTTAATTTCATGAATCGTTTGCATTGTAGAATGCAAACATAAAATAAATCTCTTTTCTTTTTCTTTTTCTTTTTATAGTGTTTGCATTTTATAATGCAAACTCAGAATGTAATTTTATATTTTTATTTTCTATCTCATTACATTAAGAAATGCAAAAGACGATATTTTATCTTTCTACAGTTTGTTTGCATTATGTAATGCAACAAAAATGATATTTCCTTTTTCTACATTTTGTTTGCATTAGGGAATGCAACAAAAATGATAGTTTCTTTTTCTACATTTTGTTTGCATTAGAGAATGCAACAAAAATGATATTTTTTTTTTCATGTCATTTTTACATTGAAAAAGGTAAATAGAAATGTGCTACTTTTAAAACATATTTTATTTGCGTTGGAGAACACAAATAAAAATACACTTTTTATTGTTAAATTTTATTTGTGTTTGAGAGTATACCAAAATGTCATTCAATTTTCTATGTAATATTTGTGTTTATGGACACAAATAAAAATGAAATTAAATGTTCTAGGTAATATTTGTGTTTATAGTCACAAATAAAATGAATAACTTATTTTTCTATATATATATATTTATGTTGAAACACAAATGAAAAGAATAACTTATTTCAATCCAATGCGGTACAAGGTATGTTCTATATTGGATTGACAATTCTATGTTCTATATTGGATTGACAATTCTATTTCAATCCAATAATAATGATAAAATATAGTTTAATCATTGAATTGCTAATTTATCCAAAGTGACAAATTTATTTTCTAAGTTGAATTGATAAACTAAATCAATTCAAACAAAAGGCAAATTCTATTTTTGTCCAAATAAATCAATTCAAATAATAAGGCAATTTTATTTTCTCCATATTTAATTGATTAACTAGACCAATTCAAATAAATAAAATAAAACAATATTTATTTTCTATATGTTGAATTGATAAACTAGATCAATCCCTTTACGAAGCAAATTGTATGATTTGATATAGAAACGATGACCTAAATACTTTCAGTATTATTATTATTATTATTAACATTTTCTCCATATGTAGATCTATGAGTATTCAATGTATAAATGAATATTGAATTGATTATTTAACTCAATCCAATAAAATAAAATAAATGATTAAGACACATGACACTCTACATAGCAATCCATAATATCCAACAGACAATCATTATACAACATCCACACAATCAGATCTGAAATGAATAACTATAAAAAAAATAGTTAATTAATTAAAAACAAGAGATATCTCAAAGTCATTTGTGATTTTTTCCAAAATTCCAACAGCTCAGAAATTCCCCGTTTCAGTCTAGAATCGTAGTTCAGGATCGTACGAGTCCAACGCTTCAAAAATTGTGTAATTCTGAGTTTATTTGACAAAGTTATGGGTAAAATAAGATTAGGGATTAATTTAATCAATAAATTAAGTAAAAATAATTAGTTTAGTTCATCTTCCTCCTTACAGTATTCACAGCCGACACTTTACCCTTTTGTTCAAAACTAGGGTTGCCTCTATCTTCCAATTCAAGCCACGAGTGTTCGATTAGAAGATACTGCAGTGAAGAGAACGGAGAGGCGCACGCGTGGGGCCCGGAGTGGTTGAACTCGGTTGGGGCTAGGGGGCCGACGCGGGTTGTAGGCGGCGGTTTTGGGTGCGCCGTTTGAGGCAACGGTGGCACCAGAGAAGATCTAACCGTATGAGATTGTAGAGGAGGAGAATATCTTCAGTATGGGATAGAGTTTGGGTTTTAATTCGTTGTGGATTGGAAGAAATTGAATGGGGAAGTTTCGGCCATGGATAGGGGGGCGGCGGCTATAGGAGATGGTGAATAGTGTTTGTATTTAGGGTTTTACAATCTCTTTTATAATACTTAAATGTTATTTTTACAAAAAAACCAAATCTCTTAAGGTATTCAGAATTCAGTCCAACAAGAAGCTACCCTACCCAATAACCCCTATTTCGGATCCATCTAACCATGTCTCATAGGCCCAAGAGGTCAACTCAGCCCTCTTTTTTCAAATTTAAAATTAATCTTTTTTATTATTAAATTCTGACATATTCAAAAATCCACCTGAGCCACATACGAACCCCGAAAAATCCCAAAAAAATATTTTTGGCTATGTCTTGATGATACGAATCCAACAAAATTATTTTCGTCGAATTCTGAGACTGTTTGAAAAATGGCTATTTTCTAGTCGTTCAATTTTGACTGTATTTGACCAAACACATTTTCTTTTGCCACACTCACATACTAAATCGGAAAATTCTAAAAATTGAAACCTAGCAATAATTTGACATTCCGATTCAACAAAAGTGGTTTCATCGAAAACAGAGGTCGTTTGAAAATTGACTATTTTCACTGGCTTTAATATTATTTAAAAATAGAATTTTTAAATTTGGGCACATTTTCTAACCAATTCATTAAAAATAAAAAAAAATTAAATTGGTTCGGATTTTCCAGGTTGTTACTGTCTCCCCCACTTAAAAAAATTTCATCCTCGAAAAGGGGTATTATAAATGTACCTCAACATAAAGCTATTCGGAGATATCCACTCAACACTTGGGATAGGCTTGCTTGAAGCTATCCTCGGTCTCCCAAGTGCAGTCTCTAGGATCCCTGCTCCATTGGACCTTGACAAGGTTGATCTTCTTATTCCTCAATGCTCTGATTTCCTTGCCCACATTTTTCACTGGCTCTCTCTTTACGGCTAAGCTCGGAGTAATTTCCAAATCTCGTTGTGCTTCTTCCTCCACAACTAAATCTGGATCATGAACATGCTTCCTGAGTTGGGACACGTGAAATACATCGTGCACCCCTGGCAGCCAGTTGGGCAACTGTACTTGATAAGCTAGAGTCCCAATCCTTTCAAGAATAGGGAATGGACCAATGAACCTCGGTGCCAACTTTCCAGTCTTTCCAAAACGAATTGTGCCTCTTAATGGAGAAACCTTCAAGTACACAAGATCACCAACAGAGAACTCTAAATCTCTTCTTCGAGTGCCTGCATAGCTCTTCTGTCGGCTTTGAGCAGCCATCAAACGCTTCTTAATAAAATCAACTTTATCCGATGCTTCCTGAATCGTATCGGGGCCCAAGACTATTCTATTGCCTGGCTCCACCCAACATGCCGAAGATTTACATGGCCTGCCATATAAAGCTTCGAATGGCGACATTTGCAGGCTTGCTTGATAGCTGTTATTATAAGAGAATTCCACCAAATGCAGATGATCCTCCCATGAACTGCTAAAGTCAAGGATGCATGCTCGCAACAAATCTTTTAAGATGCGGTTTACCCTCTCAGTCTGGCCGTCTGTCTGAGGGTGATAAGCTGTACTCATATTCAACTTGGTTCCTAGCTCTTCTTGGAAAGCTTCCCAGAACTTGCTAGTAAATATTGGATCGCAGTCACTGACAATGCTGCTGGGAACTCCATGCAGTCTGACAATCTCTCTTAAATAAAGTTATGCCAAACTTTGAGCCATTCTATTGGATTTGACAGGGATGAAATGAGCAGCTTTCGTCAAGCGATCTACAATCACCCATATGCTATCATTCCCTCTCCTAGTCCGAGGTAAACCATCAATAAAGTCCATAGAAACTTCGTCCCACTTCCAATTAGGAACTCTTAATGGCTGCAATAAACCTGCTAGCTTTTGCTGATTGCTCTTGACCAGCTTACAGGTGGGGCATTTAGCAACATATATGGAGATGTCCCTCTTCATTTCTCTCCACCAAAAGGTACACTTAGGATTGTGGTACATCTTGCTTACTCCAGGATGAATACTGTGCTTGGATTTGTGACATCCGTCCATAACTTCCCTTCTTAGTTCAGGAATGTATGGGACACAAATCCAGCCTTGTAGCCTCAAAACTCATTTGTCATCAATTTGGAAGCTCGTGGGTTCACCTTCGCGAATTCTTTTGCTAATCCTTTGGATAAACTCATCATTTTTTGAACGGCAGAGATCTTGTCGATCAAAGAAGGAGTAATAATGAGATGGGCAAGGATAAGATTGTTGCTGGCCATGTTCTTTCTGTTGAGAGCATCTGCCACTACATTTGCTTTCCCCGGAGTATATAGGATATCCAGGTCGTAGGGTGCAAGGAATTCAACCCAACGCTGTTGTCTCAGGTTTAAAACTCTTTGGGTAAATAGATGCTTCAAGGATTGGTGGTCCGTATACAGCTCGAACTTTTCCCCCAAGAGATAATGCCTCCATATCTTTAAAGCGAATACAATGGCCATTAGCTCAAGATCGTGAGTGGCATAATTCTTTTCATGCGGTTTCAATTGCCTGCTAGCGTATGCTACCACTCTACCTTTTTACATAACCACCGCACCGATACCTTAAATAGACAGAAAGATAACATGTTAAAAATGAGATTTGACATCAAAAGAAAATGTTATCTCAGATATGTTTTATTCAGATAAAGAGAATGACTTTCTTTGGAAGCGTCTATCCAGACTGTCAGATCCTCATTGCCATCTATGATGGTCAACACAGGAGCAGTGATCAATCTCTGTTTCAGCTCTTGGAATGCAGCCTCACATTCAGGTGTCCAAACGAACTTTGAATGCTTCTTAGTTAATTTCGTTAGTGGGCAAGATAATTTCGAAAAATCTTTAACGAACTTTCGATATTAACCAGCTAATCCTAAGAAACTTCGAACTTCTGTGGGAGTGGTAGGCTGCTTCCAGTCTTGGACGGCCGAGATCTTTCCTGGATTAACTGAGATGCCTTCTTTTGATACCACGTGGCCGAGGAATTTCACCTCTTCTTGCCAAAATATGCATTTGGAAAATTTAGCTTTCAGCACGTTCCTCTGCAAAATCTCCAAGACTTCTTTCAAATGTTTTTCATGTTCAGCTATGGTTTTGGAAAAGATAAGGATATCATCAATGAACACAAGCACGAATTTATTTAGAACCCCACGAAATACTCTATTCATCAAATCTACAAAGTATGCTGGGGTATTGCATAGACCGAAAGGCATTACTAGCCACTCGTAAAATAGATCAGGCCCTCTGAAAGCAGTTAAGGGGATACTCTCTTCTGCAATGCGCAGTTGATGGAATCCTGTGGCTAGGTCCATTTTAGAGAATACCTGTGCTCCATGCAAACGGTCTAATAGATCATCAATCCGAGGCAATGGATATTTGTTTTTCATCGTTTGCTTGTTTAGATCGCGGTAGTCTACACACAAACGGAGTGTGCAATCTGACTTTGGGACAAACACCACCGCTGCACCCCATTCTGAGAAGCTGGGTCTAATCAGACCCTTGGCCAAAAGCTGCTTAGTTTGATTGCTCAGCTCTTCTCTTTCTTTTGGCGACATTCGCCTAATAGGATGCACCACAGGCCTTGCATTAGGAACCAAGTCGATCCTGAAATTGATTTCTCTGTAGGGAGGTAAGCTGTTTACTTCTTCAAATACATCAGCATAGTCTTTGACGATGGGAATAGTCTCAATAGAAGGAGGGGTGATTTCTAAAGAAGACCAGAATTCTTTTCTATCTGTGGCTGAGCCGTGGCATGGTATAGTCATTATATTCCCAAATTTTGTTTTAATTTTAACTACCCTTTCAGCACACAGCAACTCAGCCCCATACTTCGTTAGCCAATCTAGCCCAAGTATGACATCATATCCAGAAAAGTTCATAATGATTAAATTGAAAGGAAATAGGAAGTGAGAGTAAGATACGGGCACTCTACAGTACAGATCAAGAATAAGTGAACCTCCTATCGGGCTATGGGCTTTAATCAGTTCTTTAAGTTTTCTTGGTTTCAATTTAAGCTTTTTAATAGTATCACTTGATATGAAACTTCTAGATGCACCAGTATCAAACAAGACAGTAATGGGAATATCCTTAATGTTAAGAGTACCGCCTAAAACATCATGCTTACCTACTCCTTCAGAAGAAGTCGGTGCAGCCGTACCTTCGTAGATGTGTGCTACTTCAGATTTCTTGAGCAGAGGGCAATTCTTGATAAGGTGTCCAGGCTTGTGGAAGTTGTAGCACTCTTTTGGACCACAGGGATTTTGTCCACTGCTTTGGCTCGGCCCAGACTCGTTCCTCTTTGGCTTCTTCGGGGCCCTGCACTCGTAGTCGTAATGTCCCATGTTCTGGCAGTTGAAGCATTTGACTTTAGACTTGTCTCTCTTCTTGTTTCCCTAAGGTTTTTTGGTCGAAGAACTACCTTCCCCTGTTTCCTTGTCCGCCTCCTTCTTCTTATTAGCTTGATTCCTGGCCTTTTCTAGCTGAGCACCCTTCTGATCTATTTCTTCGTATCTGCATGCCATCTCTATCACCTTGGCAAATGGGCTCTCAATATGGGCTGTCACTCTGTTATGGTATCGCCTTGCAAGCATTTATGAACCTCTTATTCTTCTGTAAGGTGTCTTGCACTAGCTCAGGGGCATACCTAGAAAGCTCCTCAAATTTCTTCACGTACTCTGCAGTAGTCATGGTGCCTTGCTGCAGGTTAGCAAATTCATCGTGTAGACGTTCTACTTCATGAGGCGGGATAAACTTTTCATTAAAAAGCTATTTAAATCTTGCCCAAGTTATCTCTGCAACATCTCTCCCTATCATGGCTGTTTCCCACCAAGTTTGAGCCTGTCCTTGCATGAACCATACTGCCATAAAACGCTTCCTATGATCCTCAAGCTCCAAACCTCCCAAGATCTTTTCCATCGTCTTAAGCCATTCTTGCGCTTCTATCACCGTCTCTCTACCAGTGAAATGTACTCCTCCAAGATTCTTGATTTTCTTCGCCACTTTATCAAGGTCAAAAGCAACTGGGGGTGGTGGTGGTGGTGGCACCTCGACCTCAGAATTGGGTTGGTCTTGCTCAGTTGGGGATGTATCTCTCTCTCCACCCCTACCAGCTACTCCGCCACGACCTCTTCCTCTTGTACTCATCTTTCAATTAGTCTGTACCACCAAGGAAAGAGTCAGACCAAGGGAAATGATAAATTCAAAGAGAAGGTTAAAAATAGAGACATGTCCAGGTGGTAACGAAGTAATGACTGATAAATATGTGCTATTCTATTGAGGTTCATTCTAGGATATTGTTAATCCCATCTCTAATGAACCTCTCATCTTAGAACACTTCTAATTCTATTTAGACGAATTGTTCTAAAAATGTTATATTCCAAAGCTAAGGTTAAGCAAAGCTCTGATACCAAATGTGACGACCCCAGACTTCCATGTAACGAAAGTAAGGAAAATCGTATGGAATATAACATAACTAGAACAATAACAGATCTCAGAATATAGCAGAACATATAAATCATTGCAGCGGAAAGAAATGTCATCACAAACAACATTACTGAAACATCAGAGTATGCAACACAGAATTACACTTAGCAAAATAGATGTCTCAAAAGGAAAAGAAATAGAGTCTCAATCTCTCAAGTTACATCAATACTAAGTATTGTCTCAAATTCTTAAGCAGAAAATAAAAGATAAAAAGAAAGTTTCTTCAGCATCTCCATCAGCAAGCTTCCATCCAGCGAATATCCAAGCCTAACCTGTCACTTGGCTGCCCGTGTAGAAAGAGGGCACCCGAGTTTGCAAAAGGTGAAACAAACTACGAGTCAGTCATGGGACTGGTATGAGATATCTTAATTAACTAACGGGTTTGACAATCACGAGGACCACGCCGCTATCGCGGAACGGGTTTACTCCATGGGATTATCAGTGCAATAAATAAAGTAAAACGCTAAACAACGCAATGCTTTTTAGAAAAATGAAACCATTATAAGACCCAAGTCCCATCACACAATGCAACGCAAACCGGAGGATAGGGTTTTGCCTTATAATGGTCAAAAGATGATAAATACGCGAAATATGATATCATTATTAGTGTGTATATGTTTTAATAAAATATTTCAATTATAATATTAATCCTAGACGGCATAGCTACCATATACTATGTTGCCATACTAGTAATGCAATCAAAACTGCATGGGACATATTGGAAGTTTGGTTTCCATCATGAGTAAAGGCTAGGAGCGATCTCCTGACCGATTCGAGATACTCTAGCAATGTCCCTGGATTCGGACGCTGGCGAACCCTTGGATATAGCAGGGCTAATCCACAAATACTTTAGTGGATTAGTTATGCCTGAACACACGCTTCCCGATCCAATTGAACCTATAAATTGGCCGAGGGCGGCCAATAAAAATCCGAGGTGCCTCAAAATCCATCAACCACATAAGTAAAATGTCAGCCAGTTTAAAGCACTAACACCACTTCTAGCTAGAAAGAAACGTGTGCACTCCCTACGTTCCCTTGCTCCGTTTTAGACTCTACCGAGGTGTGAGGCTCGCGAAGTAACGCTATACACAAAGCTGGGTCTAAACAGACTATGCTTTGATCATCAATTACAAGGTCTGCTTTTCAATATAACCTTGATCATTTGCATCATGGCATGCCCCATTGACAATCCATGCCATGAAATTAACAGCTATCAATACACAACCTCTGAGGGGGTTGAGAAAAAGAATAAATTCTCTTGCCACCAATGGTTTTATATTAAACAGAAATCAGTTTACATGGTACGAAGTTCAACGTCAGACATGCAACCATTTACAAGTCCGTTATGGGTCTGAACGGAACCGAAGATACCTGAGAGGCTCTCGTATATCCGGATAATCATCACATACGTCCGGACGACTGCCGCCGAAATCCCTTCAGGGTAGCTACTCCTATTGAGGACCTCAGTAGCAATACATCTGTTCGATGTGAGGACCGCCGGTCTTCAACACCGTCTTCGTCTCTTCATCGATGTA
This sequence comes from Allium sativum, assembly GCA_030737875.1. Lineage (NCBI taxonomy): Eukaryota > Viridiplantae > Streptophyta > Magnoliopsida > Asparagales > Amaryllidaceae > Allium > Allium sativum. The sequence goes on from CM060910.1 coordinate 355,399,971, forward strand.
TAATTATTTGAAATGAGTAGAACTCGGGCTTTTCAAATAATTATCGAACAATTATTATTTAAAACATTTCATATCGTTAATATTTATTTAAAACGATTTGTCGCTATTTTTATTCATTTAAAAATAGCTCAATAGAATCAAACGACGCTTCGGGTTAAGTGTGGCTTTGGCGCTGTTTTTCTCAAAATTTGATTTACACATATCTTGAAATCTAACCGTTGGATTTTGACAAAATTTGTCTTATTGGAAAGATCTTCCCAAAGCGGTCCTAACGCTCCAGTTTTGGGAAAATCCGACGGTTGGATCTTTCGATACAATCGTTTAAAGTCACGATTGCCGAAACGCGAACTGCCGTGCGCGATTCATTTAATTTCTATTTCTATTTATATATATATATAATTTCTTAAGCGATTACATTCACGTGAATATCACACCAAATAAAGGTGTGAATTATATACCAATCATATATTCATGTTTATTACGTTTGCTAAAACATGTTTTTATTTCATACACCAATTTGATAGTATATTGACTATAAATTGTATTGTTCGTTCATTCATGATTTTTAATGTTAATTCATGTTTCAACTTCCTTACATATACCAAGTGTAAATTTCTTTATAACGAACAAATGCATATTATTGTTCATTTTATTTTAAGGAGTGAAATTGTTGATTTTCATCCAATGAACAAAAATGAATATTTTTGTTCAATCCATTTTATGAACAAATTGTGAATTCCTTCCTATGCTTCTAAACTTACATTAAAATTTTATTTTTAACACAAACCATATTTCTAAATGAAATAGGATTCTTATTCTCTTCCCTTTTTAAAAATCATTAAAAATGCAACCTTTAATTCTCATATTTTATTTGCATTCTGGATTGCAAATACAAATGTATATTATCCTATTCATGATTTATTTGCGTTGAGAAACGCAAATAAAAATGTATCTTTAAATTTTTTTAATTTTATTTACAACAAGGAATGTAAATAAAGGACAACTCTTTATTTCATGTTTATTTACATTAAGGGATGTAAATAAATAAAATAAAATAAATGTAATCTTTCTTTTAATATTTTGTTCACATCTAGATTTGCTAACAAAATGTGGATCTTTCTTCTACTAATTTGTTTGCATCTAAAATTGCAAACAAAAAAAATGTATCTTTTTATTTCATAATTTTTTTGCATCTAAAATTATAAACAAAAAAATGTATCTTCTATTCTCTATGTTTCGTTTGTATAGTAGAAGGCAAATGAAAATGTGATTTTTTCTATTTACATGCATTGTTTGCATTGTAGAATGCAAACATGGAATAAAATTTCTCTTTGCTCTCATGTTCTGTTTGCATTTGTAGAATGCAAACATAAAAAAAACAAAATTTTAATTTCATGAATCGTTTGCATTGTAGAATGCAAACATAAAATAAATCTCTTTTCTTTTTCTTATTATAGCGTTTTCATTTTAGAATGCAGACACAGAATGTAATTTTATATTTTTATTTTCTATCTCATTACGTTAAGAAATGCAAAAGATGATATTTTATCTTTCTACAGTTTGTTTGCATTAAGGAATGCAACAAAAATGATATTTCCTTTTTCTACATTTTGTTTGCATTAGGGAATGCAACAAAAATGATAGTTTCTTTTTCTACATTTTGTTTGCATTAGAGAATGCAACAAAAATGATATTTTCTTTTTCTACATTTTGTTTGCATTAGAGAATGCAACAAAAATGATAGTTTCTTTTTCTACATTTTGTTTGCATTAGAGAATGCAACAAAAATGATATTTTATTTTTCATGTCATGTTTACATTGAAAAAGGTAAATAGAAATGTGCTACTTTTAAAACATATTTTATTTGCGTTGGAGAACACAAATAAAAATACACTTTTTATTGTTAATATTTTATTTGTGTTTGAGAATATACCAAAATGTCATTCAATTTTCTATGTAATATTTGTTTTTATGGACACAAATAAAAATGAAATTAAATGTTCTAGGTAATATTTGTGTTTATAGTCACAAATAAAATGAATAACTTATTTTTCTATATACATATTTGTGCTGAAACACAAATAAAAAGAATAACTTATTTCAACCCAATGAGGTGACAAGGTATGTTCTATATTGGATTGACAATTCTATGTTCTATATTGGATTGACAATTCTATTTCAATCCAATAATAATGATAAAATATAGTTTAATCATTGTATTGCTAATTTATCCAAAGTGACAAATTTATTTTCTAAGTTGAATTGATAAACTAAATCAATTCAAACAAAAGGAAAATTCTATTTTTGTCCAAAAAAATCAATTCAAATAATAAGGCAATTTTATTTTCTCTATATTGAACTACTTAACTAGACCAACTCAAATAAATAAAATAAAACAATATTTATTTTCTATATGTTGAATTGATAAACTAGATCAATCCCATTACGAAGCAAATTGTATGATTTGATATAGAAACGATGACCTAAATCAATTCAATAATATTATTGTTAACAACATTTTCTCCACATGTAGATCTATGATTATTCATTGTATAAATGAATATTGAATTGATTATTTAACTCAATCCAATAAAATAAACGATTAAAACACATGACACTCTACATAGCAATCCATAATATCCAACAGACAATCATTATACAACATCCACACAATCAGATCTGAAATGAATAACTATAAATAAAAATAAATAAATAAATTAATTAAAAACAAGAGATATCTCACAGTCGTTTGTGATTTTTTCCAAAATTCCAACAGCTCAGAAATTCCCCGTTTCAGTCTAGAATTGTAGTTCAGGATCGTACGAGTCCAATGCTTCAGAAATTGTGTAATTCTGAGTTTATTTGACAAAGTTATGGGTAAAATAAGATTAGGGATTAATTTATTCATTAAATTAAGTAAAAATAATTAGTTTAGTTCATCTTCCTCCTTACAGTATTCATGGCTGACACTTTACCCTTTTTTTCAAAACTAGGGTTGCCTCTATCTTCCAATTCAAGCCACCAGTGTTCGATCAGAAGATACTGCAGCAAAGAGGACGGAGAGGCGCACGCGTTGGGCCCGGAGTGGTTGAACTCGACTGGGGCTGGGGGGGCCGACGCGTGTAGTAGGCGGCAGTTTTGGGTGCGCCGTTCGAGGCAACGGTGGCACGAGAGAAGATCTAACCGTATGAGATTGTAGAGGAGGAGAATATCTTCAGTATGGGGTAGAGTTTGGGTCTTAATTCGTTGTGGATTGGAAGAAATTGAATGGGGAAGTTTCGGCCATGGATTGGGGGGCGGCGGCTGTAGGAGATGGTGAATAGTGTTTGTATTTAGGGTTTTACAACCTCTTTTATAATATTTAAATGTTATTTTTACAAAAAAAACAAATCTCTTAAGGTATTCAGAATTCAGTCCAACAAGAAGCTACCCTACCCAATAACCCCTATTCTAGATCCATCTAACCATGTCTCGTAGGCCCAAGTGGTCAACTTAGCCACCGTTTTTCAAATTTAAAATTAATTATTTTTATTATTAAACTCTGACATATTCAAAAATCCACCAGAGCCACATACGAACCCCGAAAAATCCCAAAAAATATATTTTTGGCTATGTCTTGACGATACGAATCCAACAAAATTATTTTTGTCGAATTCTGAGACTATTTGAAAAATGGTTGTTTTCCAGTCATTCAATTTTGACTATATTTGACCAAACACAATTTCATTTGCCACGCTCACATACTAAATCGGAAAATTCTAAAAATTGAAACATAGCAATAATTTGACATTCCGGTTCCATCAAAAGTGGTTTCGTCGAAAACAGAGATCATTTGAAAATTGACTTTTTTCACTGGCTTTAACATTATTTAAAAATAGAATTTTTAAATTTGGGCACATTTTCTAACCAATTCATTAAAAAAAAATGGTTTGGATTTTCCAAGTTGTTACACCCACTAACAAGTCGGATCTATGAGGTCGTACATACAATACCTCGAAGGGTGCCATAATTATACTAGCATGTAATTGTTGTTGTAGGCGAATTCAACCAATGGAAGATACTCTTCTCAAGTCCCCCGAAGTCTAGGATACATAACCTTAAAAGATCCTCAAGAACTCTATTCACCCTCTCAGACTGCCCATCAGTCTAAGGGTGATATGCGGTGCTCAAACACAACTGTGTACCTAATTCCTCTTGCAGGCTCTTCCATAACTCACTAATCAAGATGGGGTCACGATCACTCACAATGCTAGAAGGTACTCCATGTGAACGGACTCTCTCACGAAGATAAACTGATGCCAACCATGCTGTCGTTCTTTTACTCTTAACAAAATGAATTGTGCGCTCTTAATAAGCCTGTAATGACTCGCATTCTACGCATCGGAGGATCGTAGAATATTCATTTCATTTTCATATGAGGTCGTACGGTCGTATAACTTTGGGGATCGACTATTGGGGTCATTTCCCATGTTCACGATTTTTGCCGAATTTTAAATGACTGTTTTGCCCCTGGAAAATCTTGTTTCGCTTATTACTTTTGATTGGTAAGGAGTTTTGACCTGAAACTACTCCCATTGGATTTGGATGATGGTTTACGTTTCCGCAGGGTGGTCACATTAGCCAAAAGGACTTACCGTTTAGAAGATATGGATGAAATAAGGTTTGGAAGGTGAAAAATAGCTTAACCGGGCCTAATTAGGGTGATTAGCAGTTAGGCCCATAACCCATTTCGGGATTAGGGTTATGGGGAGGCTGAAATCAGTTAGGAAACAATTTATTTTTCGTTTTCTCAGCCGCTATAACATTTCTTTAACCCTAGCAATGGCCTCTACCTTCTAAATCACTCCCAAATGACTTTCTAATCGTGTATTAGCTTAATCTACGTCAAATCAAGGCAAAACAACACCAAATCAGAGTTGGAGCTACCGTGTTGTATAGGGATTCGACCCAAAACAGTAATAAAGTTCAGATCTATAATTCATCTGTGGTTAAGTGAGTGATTTGCATTGTTTTCACTAATTACGGCTAATTAGGGGTGATTAGTGTTAATTAGCGAAATTAAGCATGTTAAAATTTTGGGAAAATATGTAAAATTTGTTAAAATTGTTTTATGCCTCTACTAGAAATTTGGGTTATTTTGGACATGTTTTGCTAATCCTATGATTAAACATGATTAAGGGGGATTAAAGAGAAAAACATGGGTTTTAGGTACGATTGATCTATATTGACATGTTAGATTGTTGTTTTGGTGTTTATGGTTGGTTATACATGTTGTTATGACTGTTTGGTATGTTTTATGATTGCTTAGTAAAGTTGGAATAGTTGAAAATGTCGTCGTATGGAGAAAATGGACGATATATGCTCGTTGGAAAACGTGTTGGGTTTCAGATCGGATCGAGTTATGGGGCTCGGGTCGGATCGGAGAACTGTGCAGAGAAACGGAACCGGATCGGAATCTAGCACAATAGGAAAAGCAGGGTAACAAGGAAGGCCAAACATATTGAATTGGGGCAGAGGATCAGATTGAAAATGAAGGGAGAACCGGATCGAAATTTGGAGGTGAGAAGGAATACAAAGGAGACCCAGAACCGAACCAAATGAGGAACCAGACCCGAACCAATGAGGACTGGAGCGCTACACATATTCAAACCAAACCAAGGCATGTGCTATGAGCACCGAACCGCACCGGTTATGGAGCACCGAACCGAACCAGATGTATACTTTTACCTCTACGTGACGACTCTTCTGAAGACCAACTCCAATTCGACCAAAACCTGAGATGCAAAGGAAGTCCAAATGGGAGGTTATTACTCGGAATCCAAATGAGGATCAACAAGTTAACGTCAAGAGTTGAACTTTGCTGCGGGACATGTGCAAAGGGGTCATCGATGTCTATAGCTTTGACTCACCACGGAGACATGGATATTGTCTATGGATTAGTGCAATGGAGTCGTCGTAACTCCATGAACAAAGTGATTGTAGCAGGGCTATGAGCCAGTGCAGTGGAGTTGTTATGACTCCATAGGGCAGAGTGGACATAGCAAAGTATTAGTGGTTACGGATCAGTGCAGTGGAGCCGTCACGACTCCATGGGGGCAGAGTGATCGTAACAAAGAATTGGATGACCAAAATGGTGGATATCGTATACTTTACGCACTGAGTAAGAGATGCGAGGATGATTACTAGGGTTGATGTTTGCTATCACTATGACATGCACACCCCCTCCCAATTATTTTCACACCATGTGTTAGTGTCACCTTAGAGTATTGTACATCCTGTTGTGCTAACTCTTTGGTTACAGGTCCAGGTTCAGGTATGGTTATGTATACCAGTTATTGTTCTGTTTTTACTGCTTATCATACATACCGGACTTTTGTCTGACCTAGAGTTCTATGTCTCTTCTTATTACTCTGGGTGCTCTTAAATGGGAAGACTAGAGACAGGTCAGATGATTATGCATGAGTAGATGTCCTGAGACGAGTAGGAGGCTTACACGAATCATTTCCAAATATTCTCCCTGTGTTGTGACTGGTCATTACTTTGGGCATTAGTAGTGTACCTTCCTATTTTTCTTTAGAGACAGTCTTAAAAAGTTGTAATAATGGTGGCTTAGGTCATAAGTTGTATTTTGAATTTTCCGCCACTATGATGGTTTAGTTTTCAGCTTATGTATTGTCTCGCCTGTTTTATATCAAGTTATGTTATTATTATATTTTGTTCCATGCGCTGTGAGATATACTAAAGGTTCCTTGTTAATTCATCGTCTCTCTTCTTTTCTTTTGACGACCATCCCGCGCTAGTTCGACAACGACACAGCGCATTTCGGGGAAATGTCGGCTGGTTCGGGGCGGGCCGACACATTTGGTACTAGATCTCTAGGTTGCGTAGTTAACGTAGACGAAGACACCAGGGAGAGATAGTATATGTATATGAGAGCGCGTATTTGTGATATTTTTTGTTTTCAAAAGTTATATATCTGTATATATATACTATTAGTATATCTAAGGATGAGGTCACACTGCACTAGCACCACTGATCAGATGGTTAATCGTTTTCTCCTTACAAATTGAACGATGAGCCAATATACGCGGAATACTGGTTCAGGAGTGAATAATAGGAATTCTCCTGATATGAGGACGATGTTCACTGACTTCATGAGAGAGATGCTTAGGGACGTTTAGAGGGAAGCTCCTAATGCTCGGCAAATGGTGGTGGTGCAGCGGTGCAGGCGCCTAGGGCTGATTTCGCCAAGCTCTGTAAGGACTACACTAGTCTTGGTGAGAAGCCATTCCATGGAACGGAATCGACTACAGAAGTTCAGGATTGTCTTGATAGTTATGAGTGTATCTTAAAGGATCTGGGAATCGAAGACGCAATAAACAGAAAGTTAGCATCCCGCCAGCTGCAAGGATGGGCTATGAATTAGTGGAACGGTATTAAGGTAGCTACCCTTGAGGATCAAGTTACTTGGGAACAGTTTAAGGCCTGATTCAGTGAGAAGTTTATCCAAGTAGCCCAGAAGTCAGAGTTGTTTAGGAAGTTTTTGGAGCTTAAATAGAATGGTAGGGCAGTCTCGGAATATATTGCTGAGTTCGATACTTTATCAATTATGGATTATCTCTTATCGATACTGCCGAGAAGAAGAACGAGAAGTTCATAACTGGTTTAGATCAGTACTTGGGAGAAAGGCTTATAAACCATATTGATGAGACTTTTGAATCAATTGTTAGGAAAGCATTAAGATTAGAGAGCCTTTATCCTAAGCCCAAGACTGAAGTCGTTGTTGCATCTGCAGAGGGGCCAAAGCCACAGGCAAGCGGTGGAGGCAAGAATAATTCTCAGAATAAAAGTAAGCAGAATCCGACCAAGGAACATGAAAGATGTAGAGTGCTTTAGCTGTGGAAAGAAGGGCCATTATGCTAAAGAATGCCGAGCAAAGCCAGCGGATGAGAAGTGCTTCAACTTTGGCCAGGTGGGACATCAAAAGGATAAATTTCCACAACCTCCTAAAGAGAAGCAGATTGTGAAATCATATGTTATTAATGCTATTCCTTCTTCGTCGAATGCCCCAACTATGGCGGAGAAAGGAAAGAATGTCGTCATTCAAGGTATGATTTCATTTATGATGTTCCTGTTTGAGTACTGTTTGATACTGGGGCTTCCCGTTCCTTCATATCTAGTGACCTAGTAGATAGGTTGGGATTGGAACCCAAGATAATTGATAGACCTTTAGTGGTGACGAACCCAATTGGTGGTTCGACTAGCCTTAGTATGATTTGTTGAAATTTGGTCTTATCAAGTCATGGATGTATGTTTGCTTGTGATTGCTTTGTTTTGGGCTTTACTGGGTTTGGCATTATTTTGGGAGTCGATTGGCTCCAAAGATATGGGGTGGTGGTCGATTGTGAGGGATTTTCGGTGACTATTAGGGCGGATGATGGGTGGTGGGTAGTGTTTGGTGGTCTACCTACTGATGAGGTGATGACTAGTTTTCTAAATTCCCTCAACATCCCACAGGACGAGTTATCAGGGGTTCCCGTTGCTGGCCCGTATCCAGATATCTTCGAGGAAGTGACCGGACTTCCACCACACCAAGAGATTGAGTTCCGTATTGATTTAGTGAAAGATGCCAGATCTATAGTGATCCTACTTCGTCGTATGGCACCAAGGGAGCAGCGAGAGCTAAGGGTCCAGGTGGGCAATCTTTTGAAGAAGCGATTTATCAGAAGAAGTGTTTCTGAGTGGGGAGCACCAGTCTTATTTGCCACTAAGGCAGAAGGTTCCCTTCGTTTATGTGTGGACTATCGCAAGTTGAATAAGGTGACTAGGAAGAATAAGTATCCTCTTCCACGGATAGGTGATTTGTTTGTTCAACCCGAAGGAGCAAGAGTGTTCTCCCAATTAGACCTCGCGATAGGATTTCATCACCTTCGAGTAACAGCTGGGAGTATTCCTAAAACGACATTTCGGACGCCGCTTGGATTCTATGAGTAGTTGGTCATGCCATTCGGGTTGACCAATGCACCAATATATTTCGTGGATCTTATGAATAGGGTATTCAGGGATCAATTGAATAAGCTTGTCCTTATGTTCGCGGACGATATCCTTGTTTGCTTGAGGACAGAGGAAGAACACAAGGAACACTTAAGGATAGTGATGGAGGTGTTGATAAAACACCAATTGAAAGCAAAATTTTCTAAGTGTCACTTCTGGGGGAGGGAAGTGAGATTCTTGGGCCATGTTATTTCAGAGAATGGGATTGTCGTGGACCCTGTTAAGGTGGATACAATACAAGATTGGTGTACGCCTAAGAATGCAACAAACATAAGAAGTTTCTTAGGGTTAGCTGGATAATATCATAAGTTTATCCAAGACTTCTCCAAGATAGCTGGACCTTTAACTAAATTGACCAAGAAGAATCAAGCTTTCGTTTGGGACAGAAGGTGTGAAAATGCATTCAAGAGTCTAAAGGAAAAGTTGACGTGTGCGCTAGTGTTAGTCATTCCTAAAGGGAATAAAGAAATGAAAGTATACATGGATGCATGTGGTACTAGATTAGGTGCTGTATTGATGCAAGGAGGTAGGGTTGTAGCTTATGCTAGTCGGCAGTTGAAACCGTATGAGAAAAGATATCCTACCCATGATTTGGAGTTGGCAGTGATTATGTTCACATTGAAGATGTGGAGACATTATCGCTTGGGAGAAAGTTTCTAGGTGTTTACCGATCATAAGTCGTTGAAGTACCTTTTCTCCCAAAAGGATTTAAATCTTCATCAGCAGAGATGGTTAGAGTTCTTGGCTTCCTATGATTTCGATATCGCATATACACCAGGAAAGGGAAATGCGGTAGCTGATGCATTGAGTAGGAGACATGCCAGTTTAGGGGCTATGTTTCTGGAATGGAAGCAACTGGAGTACATCGCTGGGTATGATTTCAGACCAAAGTGCGAGTTGGATCCAGAAATGTTAGCATGTTTGACGATCAGACCCAATTTGATTGAGTAGATTGGTTCCAGTCAAAGGGACGATCCTAATCTATTAGAAATCATCTCCATGTTAGAAATGGGAATCGATGAGGAGATGAACAAGTATGGGCTTGATCGAGATGGATGGCTTAGAAAGAATGAGAGAATAGTTGTACCCAATGTCAGTGGATTGAGAGATGAAGTGTTGGAGAATGTCATCACTCAAAACTAACTATACATCGCGATGGTAAAAAGATGTATCGAGACATGAAGCAGACCTACTACTGGGAAGGAATGAAGAGAGACATTGGGAAGTTTATATCCAAATGCATGAATTGCTAGATATAGCTGAGCAAAAGAAGCCTAGTGGTTTGCTGCAACCGTTGGAAATTCCCGAATGGAAATGGGAATAATCTCAATGGATTTCATTGATGGTTTGCCAAGGACTAGATCTGGTCATGAGAGTATTTGGGTGATCGTGGATCGATTGACCAAAAGTGCAAGGTTTATATCGGTTAAGTCAAATAGAATGGCAGCTAAGTTAGCAGACCTGTACAAGAAGTAGGTAGTGAGATTTCATTGAGTACCCAAAAGCATTGTGAGTGACCGAGATCCGTTGTTTACTACTGGATTTTGGAAGAGCTTACAAGAGGCTTTAGGGTCAGAATTACACCTCAGTAACGCGTACCATCCTCAAATCGATGGTCAAACAGAGAGGGTGAAAGAAGATCTCTTGAGAGCTTGCATATTATATTTTGGGGGATCATGGGATGACCATATGCATCTAGTGGAATTCGCATATAATAATAGTTATCAGTCGAGTATTATTATGGCTCCATTTGAAGCTTTATACGGAAGACCGTGCAACTCACCATCATGTTGGTTGGATACATGTGAGAAATTTTTTCCTGGACCAGATGTAATAAGGGAAACATCAGATAAGATCAAGGTTATCCAACAGCGAGTGAAGGCGGCCCAAGATAAGCAGAAGAGTTATGTTGATAAGAGACGAAGAGAATTGAAATTATCCACTGGTGACTGGGTTTTTGTCAAGATTACTCCGTTAAAGAGCATGATTCAATTTGGTAGGAGTGGCAAGCTAGCACCAATGTTTGTTAGTCAAATTCCAGTCCTTGAGCAAGTGGGGACTTTGGCATACAAGGTTGGGTTACCTGACAAGATGGCAGGAGACCACAACATATTTCATGTTTCCCAGTTAAGGAAATTCATGCACGACCCCGATATGACTGTTTCATCGAATCAGTTAGATGACATCAAAGTAGAATCCGAGGCGGTTGGGAACCACAGGCCAATCCGTATTGTCGGGTATGACACGAAGCAACTTCGAAGGAAGGCGGGGAAACTGGTCAAGGTTCAGTGGGGGCAAGAATGACTATACTTGGGAAACAGAGAAGAGCATAAGGAAGACGTATCCAGGACTCTTTGCCTGATAAGATTTTAACGACCATTTAGTTGTCCCCTTGTTTGTAAACCGCATGCTAGGATAGGCTTGTTATGTTGCTATGTATGTTTGATTGTTGCAAATGATTAATAGGCATGCATGACCCATTGTTATTTCTTAGTTAAGGAATTACGGGGGTGAAATTTCTTAAGGGGAGGGGGAGAATGTAACGACTCACATTCTACGCATCAGAGGATCGTAGAATATTTATTTCATTTTCATATGAGGTCGTATAGTCGTGTAACTTTGGAGAACGACTATTGGGGTCATTTCCCATGTTCATGATTTTTGCTAAATTTTAAATTACTATTTTGCCCCTGGCGAATCTTGTTTCGCCTATTGTAACGACCCGCATTCTTTGTATCATAGGATCGTAGAATATTTATTTCTTTTTCATATGAAGCTGTATGGTCGTGTAACTTTGGGGAACGACTATTGTGGTCATTTCCAATGTTCACGATTTATGCCAATTTTTAAATGACCGTTTTGTACCTAGTGAATCTTGTTTTGCCCATAACTTTTGATTGGTAAGGAGTTTTGACCTGAAACTGCTTCCCTTGAATTCGGATGATGGTTTAGTTTTTCGTAGAGTGGTCACACTAGCCAATCGGACTTACCGTTTGGAAGATATGGCTAAAATAAGGTTTGGAATATGAAAAACAGCCTAACCGGGCCTAACTAGAGTGATTAACAGCTAGGCCCATAACCTATTTCGGGATTAGGGTTTGGGAAATCATTTCTAATCAGTTTTTTAGCTGTCACTTACTTCACTTGAACACTAGCCATGGCCTCCACTTTCTGAAACACCTCCAAATCACTTTCTAATTGAAGATTAAGCTAATTAGCATCAAACCAAATCTAATCAACATCAAATTAGAGGCAAAGGCTGATGTGTTGCATAGATATTCGACCCATTTCAGAGATACTTTCAGATCTAAGATTAATTTGTGGCTAAGGTGAGTGATTTGCATTGTTTCTCACTAATTACGGCTAATTAGGGATGATTAGTGTTAATTAGCGAAATTATGTCTTAGAAAAATATGGAAAATTTTGTAAAATTCTTAAATATTATTTTAGGGCTCTGATAGAAATTTGGGTTAATTTGGATAAGTTTTGCTAGTTGTATGATTAAGGAGTATTAAGGGGAAAACATTGGATTTTGGGTATGTTTGATCCATATTGACGTATTAAATTGTTGTTTGGTGTTTATTATGATTCTCTATGTTGCTATAACTTTATGGTATTCTTTGTGATTGATTAGAAAAGTTAGAATGGTCGAAAAAACAGTCGTATGGCATAAAACAGTCGCTGGAAAAGTTGTAGGAAATGTGCAGGGTTTCGGATCAGAACGGATATAGGGCTCGGGTCGGATAGGAGAACCATGCAAGGGAGTTCGATTCAGATCAGAATTTGGCACAAGAGGAGGCTTGGCAAGAAGGAAGGCCACTTGTATAGAGTTGGAGTAGAGACTGGATCGGATCGGAGAAGGGAAGCTGGAGCAATAGGTGGGATCGGTTCGTCGTAACCGAACTGAATCGGATGGAGATGACCAAACCGAATCACATGAGGACACCCGAAGCGAATGGAAGCTGGAGCATGGAACGGAGGGCCGAACCGAACCGATGTGACATAGAGAACTCCATACACCAAACCGAACCGGATGATCAAACTAAATCGAACGTATGTTCCTACTTTTACGCGACGACTCTTCTAAAGACCAACTCCAATTCGACCAAAACCCGAAATGCAAAGATAGTCAAAATAGGAAGTAGAACTCAGGAACCAGATGGGAAGCAATGAGTTAACTTCATGTTTGGAATTTGCTGCGGGACGTGTGTTAAGGGGTTATCGATGTCTATAGCTTTGACTCACCACTAAGAGACGGATGTTAGGCTACGAATCAGTGTAGTGGGGTAGTTATTACTCCATGGGGCAGAGTGATCGTAATACGGCTATGAGCCAGTGCAGTGGGGTTGTTATGAATCCATGGGGCAGAGTGGACATAGCAAGGGATTAGTGGCTATGGATCAACGCAGTGGAGCTATCATGACTCCATGGGGCAGAGTGATCGTAGTAAAGGATTTGGGTGATCAAAGCAATGGATATCGTACGCTTTACGCACGAGTGAGAGACATGAGGATGGTTGCTCTGCTTGATTGTTTGACATCACTATGACATGCACACCCCTCCCCCGTATCTTTACACCATGTGTTAGTGTCACCTTAGAGTATTGTACATCCTATTGTGCTAACTCTTTGGTTGCAGGTCCAGGTTCAGGTATGGTTATGTATACCTGCTATTGTTCTGTTTTACTACTTATTGCTCATACCAGACTTTTGTCTGACCTAGAGTTTTATGTGTCTTCTTATTACTCTGGGTGCTCTTTACGGGCAGGCTAGAGACATGTCAGGTTATTATGCATGAGTAGTTGTACCGGAGATGAGAAGGAGGCTTCCACATATAACATATAATCTCCCTGTGTTGTTGCTGGTCACTGCTTGGGCATTAATAGTGTACCTTTCATTACTTTTTCTTTAAAGACAATATTTTAAAGTTGTAATAATGATGTTGGATCATAAGCTATATTTTGGATTCCGCTGCTGTGCTGGTTTAGTTTTTAGCTTATGCACTGTCTCACCTGTTTTATGCCAAAGTTATGATATTATTATATTTTATTCGATGCACTATGAGACATTCTACATATTCCTTGTTAGTTCAAATTCTTTTCTTTTCCTTTCTTTGGGGACCGTCCCGTGCTAGTCGAGCATTGACACAGCGCACTTTCATTGGAAGTGTCGGTTGTTGGCGGGCCGTCACACCTATAACTTTTGATTTGTAAGGAGTTTTGACCTGAAACCACTTCTATTGGATTCAGATGATGGTTTACCTTTCCGTAGAGTGGTCATATTAGCCAAACGGACTTACCGTTTGGGAGATACGGTTTAAATAAGGTTTGGAAGGTAAAAAAACAGCTTACCCGGGCCTAATTAGGGTGATTAGCAGCTAGGCCCACAACCCATTTTAGGATTAGGATTATGGAGAGGCTGAAATCAGTTAGGAAACGATTTATTTTTTATTTTCTCAGCCGCCTAAAACATTTCTTTAATCCTAGCAATTGTCTCACCTTCTAAATCACTCCCAAATCACTTTCTAATTGTGTATTAGATTAATCTACATCAAATCAAAGCAAATCAACACCAAATCAGAGTTGGAGCTGCTGTGTTCCATAAGGATTCGACCCAAAACTGTAGTAAAGTTTAGATCTATAATTCATTTGTGGCTAAGGTTAGTGATTTGCATTGTTTTTCACTAATTACGGCTAATTAGGGGTGATTAGTGTTAATTAGCGAAATTATGCATGTTAAAATTTTGGAAAAATATGTAAAAATTCTTAAATATTATTTTATACCTCTACTACAAATTTGGGTTAATTTGGACATGTTTTGCTAATCCTATGATTAAACATGATTAAGGGGGATTAAAGGGAAAAACATGGGTTTTAGGTATCTTTGATCCATATTGACATGTTAGATCGTTGTTTTGGTGTTTATGGTTTGTTGTACATGTTGTTATGATTGTTTGGTATGTTTTATGATTGTTTAGTAAAGTTAGAATGGTTAACAACGCCGTCGTATGGCGAAAATGGATGATATATGCTTGTTGGAAATGTGTAGGGTTTCGGATTGGATCGGGGTATGGGGCTCGAGTCGGATCGGAGCTCTGAGAAGAGAAACGAACCGAATCAGAACCTAGCACAAGAGGAAAAGTAGGGCAACAAAGAAGGCCAACCGGATGGAATTGGGGCGGAGGATCGGATCGGAGATGAAGGGAGAATCGGATCAGAATCTGGAGGTGAGAAGGAAGCACAAAGGGGACCCGAACCGAACCAAATCAGGGACCCGAACCGAACAAATGAGGACTGAAGCGCTACGCATATTTAAACCATACCAAGGCGTGGGCTATGAGCACCGAACCGATCCAGGTATGGAGTACCGAATCAAACCAGATGTGTACTTTTACTTCTACGTGATGACTCTTTGGAAGACCAACTCCAATTCGACCAAAACCCAAGATGCAAAGGAAGTCCAAATGGGAGGTTATGACTTAGGATCCAAATGGGGATCAACGAGTTAACTTCATGAGACGGACTTTGCTGCGGGACGTGTGCAAAGGGTCATCGATGTCTATAGCTTCGACACACCACTGAGAGACGGATATTGGCTACGGATCAGTGCAATGGAGTCGTCATAACTTCATGGGGGCAAAGTGATCGTAGCAGGGCTATGAGCCAGTGCAATGGAGTTGTTATGACTCCATGGGGAAGAGTGGAGATAGCAAAGTATTAGTGGTTACAGATCAGTGCAGTAAAGCCGTCATGACTCCATGGGGCAGAGTGATCATAACAAAGAATTAGTGATCAAAGTGGTGGATATCGTATACTTTAAGCACTGAGTGAGAGATGTGAGGATGATTGCTATGTTTGATGTTTGCTATCACCATGACATACACACCCCCTCCCTATTATTTTCACACTATGTGTTAGTGTCATCTTAGAATATTGTACATCTTGTTATGCTAACTTTTTGGTTGCAGGTCCAGGTTCAGACATGGTTATGTATACCTATTATTGTTCTATTTTTGCTGCTTACCGCACATACTGGACTTTTGTCTGACCCAGAGTTTTATGTCCCTTCTTATTACTCTGGGTGCTCTTAAACGGGCAGACTATGTTGGATCTAGATTAACCCTAGATGGGGGGTGAATAGGGTTTATCACAGTTTATAACTAAATTAAAAGTCTAACGGGATATGTAATAATGCACAAATCATAGAATATAGCAAAAACAAAAATGCAGAAAATAAATCACACACAGATATACCCAGCTTCGGCAGACTCTGCCTACTGCTGCATTCACTAAGGTTTCTACTAGGTGTTAATAACAGATCCCGCTTACAGACTCTGTAAACTCGCACTCCCTGCTCCTGTACTAACCCTACGCTCAAATCCCTAGACTGACCGATGTCCACTCGATCAGATTTTCCCTTGATTACAACCCCGTAATCAATAACTCAGATTTTACAGATTTTGAAACTGACAGTCAAAATCCTGACTGATTCACCTCTAGATTTTTTACAGAATCTATAAACTGTTCGATTCGTTTTTACAAAACAGAATTAAAAACAATACAAGTATAAAAAAAGTGAAACCCTAGGATTTAGGTTAAAAAGGGTCATCCCTTATCCATTTAAACATGGCCGGCCCATTTGTTATTTTTGTTTCCCTGATCCCTTGGTTCTCTGGAAAAATGGCGGCGGCTAGGGTTTCTTTGAATCCTCAAATCAAATCGCGATGCCTGATGAATTTGCTGCTCTCTGAAGCTCGAATCTTTGAATAGCTTTGGTGCTTCGATTTGGAGACTTCTGTCGATCGAAACGCTTGAGGAAAAAGTGAGTTATTCTGATTTTGATTTCTTTGTTCTCGTATGAACTAGTTTTGATTTCGATTGAATTGTTTGTGGTCTCAATTCCGCCAATTGCCTGTGATGATTGGTGTAAATAAATAGGGTAAACCAAAACCCTTAAACTCTGATTTCACGTTTATGACTTGGCTGATTGGTTTTTAAAAGATTCCTCTTTTTGTTGCTCGACTTAAATTCGTTGCTGTGAATTCTTGGCGTGATTTTGTTGTTGCCATGATTTCCCCTTTTGACTTTTGCGTGATAAAATCGGTTTGAATGAAATTGTGGTCTTGACTGATTTTTCTTTGCTCGGTTTCCCCTTTTGGTCTAAAAAAAATCTGCTTTGATTGAGTTGTTGCGTGAGTATGAATTGATGAATAAGTTGTCGAGATAATTTCTTGCCTAAACTTGATTTTCTGCAAACTGGAAATAATTCATTTTCCCCTTTTAACACAATCTGATTTCTGAAAGTATATAATTCGAAATCTGGTCTTCCATGTCATTTGTGATTCAACCTATAATCACTTGCCAAATTTGAAAGAATTTCTGAAAATTTCTTGCTGAAATTTTCCATGATTAAAAAACTTTCCAGAAAAAAATGTTGGTGTTATCTGGAATGAATTGAATAAAAAAAATAAGCTGTTGCCAAATATTTCTTGATTGATTTCTGCCCCAATAAGAACTTGCCAAAAATGATTTTGTTCCCTTGATTTGATGCTCTGTTGTAACCTTGCCAAATATGTTATGTGATTTCTGGAAAGTATTGATAAAGCAGAAAATTACTTTCCCCTTTAGCTTGACAATTTCTGCTATTGAATTCTGGAATATTGAAATTGCTTTCTTGCCAAATACATACTGGATTTCCAAACAGCTTTTTCTGGAAACTAATCTCGCAATTGATTTTTGCTTTTTTTTTTTTTTAAAATATATATGAACTGATATGTTCACACATGCATTTCTGGAAATCTGAAAGCACACAAGTTTGTGACTGCTATTGCTTAGATTTCCTGCTTGACTCGTTTACGGATTTGCTCCATTATATATATTTGCATATATACATTGACACATTGAGCTGCACCATCCATTGCTTGATCTGTGCACATACTTGCACCATGTTGCTGCACTATATATGCACACCCATACATGTCTTTACTGCTTTGCGAATATCTGTTGTAATCTGGACTACATATTTGCTGCTCGATCATTTGTCTGAACATCCCATGCAGTATTGAACTTTTGAATAATGTCATAGCATTTGACTGATCTGCCATGCTTTGATGTACTTGCACAAACTTGCTGACACATTTTCCTTGCTATTGCCCCTGTTTTGCTTGTGTACTTGGACTGGTCAGACCATCTCGAACCAGTCTTGATCATGAACTTGTTTATTTTCATGCTGTGTACATACACTACATATATCACACTTGCTGTTGCCGTGTAGACTGAAAATCTGATGCATATACACTTGAAATATCATCACTTAATCTTTGCTGTGTAACACCACCATGCACATCACCATGAACATGAACTTAGTTGACATGTTTCACCTTGTTTTTGCTGCTACACCATACAGTATTGACATGCTTGACCCAATATGACATGTACTCTTTGTTTCATTGTGCTCGGCCATTTATATTTGGCTGCCTAGATCACTTTGCTGCTGTCTTGTTTGTATTTGATCCATTATGTTAAATGCCACTGTCTCGACCACTTTTGCACTTGAACTGTCTTGACTCTTGCTTGTCATTTCTGAAAATATACTTGTATTGGTTGCTTGGCATTTGAATATTTGCTTTGTACTTTGAGGTGTGTTGACTTTGTTTTCATGTGCACTGAGTTGAGAAGGTCCACGTGGCTACTCCTCAGTTTCACGCTGATTGGCGAGGCAGTGTACATGTGTATATTTATACACGTGTATATATGCAGCCGTCAGATAAATTTTCTTGTTCCTGTACATATACAAACTGTCTGCCTATACACAGATGAATCAGATCAAGTCATGAAAAATGATGAGAAACACACCAGAAAACTGAGGCAAATAATTTTTTTTTAAAAAAACAAAATAAAAAATATTTTCATGTGTACAGTTTTTATTTCTATTGCAATGTACTGTGTGTGTGTGTGTGTGTTTCTGTGTATGACAGGTGTAGATGACTGGACTGACAGAGAGCTGTGAAGATAGAAGACTGAATATAAGAAGATAGTGTGTAGTGTCAGTGAATGTGTCAAAGTGTATGTATGTAAATATGAGTGTTGAGACTGAATGTATGTACAAAAAAAATGACTGACTTAATCTGTAATGAGGAGCTGTATATATGAAATCTGATATGGCATGAAGTGTAATACAGAGATGAACAAATAGTGGAGTATAAAATTTGTACTGTTTGATATTGAAATAAAATATTCTATTCAAATAAAATACTGTGAATATTTAAATTTCTGTACAGTTGTATTTTATTTAAATATAAATATTTTATTCCAGTCTATGATGTACAATAACAGTACAATATCAAACACATTAAAATAATATTTATTTGGTTGTTATCATCAAACAAAAATCATATAATTGTGTATATAACACTGTTATATACAACAGACTAGATGTAACGATCCGGATTTTGAGCGACTTTGGTTATCGACATAAGCTCGATGTCGATAACCAAAACATCGAAAAATCCTGGTAATTAATGAAAGAAATTAGAGGGTGAGGATAGATAAGGTAGAAACTTAGAATAGAAGAAGAAAAGAAGGACTTACATCATCAGAGTAACACGAATCTCACAGCGGAACGAATAACATATAATATATAACATAACTTTGAAATATAACAGTTATGTATACAATAGAACTTATCAGAGTACAACACTTACAACACAGCGGAATTAAACTATAGCTATATAATCTTGAAACCTCCTGCTCCAGCTCTTCAATGTATCTGCAAATCCCGACTACTTGACTGCCCGTACAAATTTAGGCACCCAAGAGTTTAGGGAAAACAACAAAGTAAACTCCGGGTCAGTCATGGGACTGATATGAGTAAAACAATTTAAACAGGTATATGAACAAGTAAACGATATCTCATAAGACCACGCCGCAGAACGGAACGGGTTTTTCCCTTATGAGAATCCAAAATATCTTTATATCAAAAACCTTTTGATATTATAATAATGTCTATGTACAAATAGATATCAACTAGCAGAAACGCTTTCATCTCACGTTCTACATATATAGTATACAATCAAAATCGCAAGCACGTATTGGATAATGGATTTCCAACTATGACAAGGTATGGAACCACCTTCCGATCAGTGTACTCTAGGAATGATACACTGGAGTTCAACAAGAACATCTTGTAACTCATCCACACATGACCGACCACTCATTTCGCTTGAGTGTATCGAATGTACATCACCAACGGTTGGGATCAGCAACCGTTCCCATATATATATATATATATATATATATATATATATATATATATATATATATATATGGGACAACATTGATAGATTAAAGAAGCAAATGAATATTCTCTAGATAGGTGATTATACACCCTACTTCGGTGCGACCGACTTAGCCATGCTGCCTGCCCGATTTATGTCATTTACTGGTTGATGAGGCTAGAAGCTATACTTTATCATTACATTAGATTCACTTCAAATGATACATTGTCAAATCCATCGAAATCACTAATTGACGTTCACAACAGTACATTACGTGTCAGCTAAAAGAAGTTTCCTTCTCTGCTTCCACTCTTGGTACAGTTGAAGAAATCAATGTACGTGACCTTTCTGGAAATACTCTGTCAGACATCCATCTTCATTCACTTAAAATTTCACATCGTCATACCCGCCAAATCACAAATTGACTTATCTAAAAATAACACGGGTATACAGCTAAGAGAAACAAATTCCTCCGCCACCAAACGTGAATACGTTTGAAGAGATCAACTCACGCGATTTATTAGATATACTCTGTCAGACCTTCGTCCATACAAGTTGTCCTGGGACTGGACAAACCAAAGGCACTATTCAGTATATCCATCTTAGTCACTGTTATCTAGGACTTATACAACAGCCCTTGCATTTTACTCCGTCTTCAATTATCTTTGGCATATATGATTCGCAACGCTTATGCCAATACAGAGTGGTTCTTTGGATAATAATCCAACCGGTCTCTCCATATTAACAACGTTAAATTGGTCAAAAACTTCGATAGTCTGTGTGTTAACTATCGAAGAAAAACAAGTGTGCAAACAACGATATTATTTCCAGATGGAAATTATATCGAACAAACATCAACATATATCTATATATATATATATATTCACATTGCCTTATTTTCTATGTTTAGAAAATATATGTTATTAACACTGGAAAACGTTTCCATCTGCTTATTTACAAATCACTACTCTTCCCCAACTATCAGTCCCTGACTGTAAACTAGTATGAGAACAATCCCCTAAGTATAAATCCCGAAGGCCGAAACCAACATCAGATAGGCAATTAGAAAAACCATTCAATTTACTAATCTCTAGTCAGTTCTAATTTTACTTAACTCTGTTTGATTAACTCCGATTGATTAACTCTAACTGGTTAATTCTAACCGATCAACTCTAACTGGCAACCTTAATTAATTAACTCTAACTGGTTTTACTTGGTTTGACTAACTCAATTTATTAACTCGACTGTCTAATTCAACTCGATTAACCTAGCTTGATTTACTTATCTCGATTAACTGAACTAATCACTTTGATTAACTCGACTAATTTCACTTTGGTTAACTTAACCAATTCACTTAACTAATTCACTTAGTTTAACTTAACTAATTCACTTAACTCCTGTCGAATAAACTATATTCGATAACTCCTCTAACTCTATTCGAATAAACTATATTCGATTAACTCATTTACTCTATTCGAATAAACTATATTCGATTAACTCCTTTTCTCTATTCGAATAAACTATATTCGATTAACTCCTTTTCTCTTTTCGAATAAACTATATTCGATTAACTCCTTTGATTTAACTCTAATCGATTAACTCCATCGAATAAACTACATTCGATAACTCCTTCGATTTAACTAATATTCTATAACTCACTTCGATTAACTAATAATCGATAACTCCTTCAAATAAACTATATTCGATAACCTCCTCTCGAATAAACGATATTCGATAATCTTCCCTTTCGATTTAACAAATCGATAACTCCTTTGTGTTTTACTCTATTCGAATAACTAATTCGAATCACTCTTATTTATTTAACTCTATTTGAATAACTAATTCGATTAACTCTATTTAACTCTGTTCGAATAACTAATATTCGATATAACTCTATTTAACTCCATTCGCTTGACTCTAGATCGCAGCGATCACAATGGTTACGCCTGATTCCCTCAGGAAACATCCGACCGCCGTAGGCTATTTACAGCCCTGCGAATTACGCTAGCAGTCGTACGAGATGGCAACTTACCCTGAATACTGTGTTTGACTAATTCTGTCTCAAATAACTATATTTGATTAACTCTAGTTTCATTTTAACTCTAATCGATTAACTCTAACTGATTAACTCTAACTGGTTAAACCTACCTGGTTAAATTTAACTGGTTAACTCTACCTGGTTAACTCTAACCGATTAACTCGACTTACTTAACCCCACTGGTAAACTCGACTTACTTAACCCTACTGGTTAACTCGACTTACTTAACTCACTGGTTAACTCGACTTACTTAACCCAACTGGTTAACTCGACTTACTTAACTCACTGGTTAACTCGACTTACTTAACCCAACTGGTTAACTCTATTGAACTGGTTAACTCTACTGAACTAGTTAACTCTATTCAACTAACTCGACTCGACTAACCCCTTTTTGAATAGCATATTCGTTTCACTAACTTTCGAATACCATATTCGATTTACTCCCTTCGAATACCATATTCGATTTAACTCCTTTCGAATACCATATTCGATTTACTTTATTCACTTTATAAAGATTTCCTTTTTAACAACGTTTTATTCATTTGAAAAGATTTACTTTTAAATAACGGTTCTACACTTTAAAAATGATTTCCTTTTTATAACGTTTCCTTTTCAATTCTATTTGTAAATGGTTTACAAATATTTCCTTTTCAAATTTATTCTTGAAATATTCTAACTCCTTAAATTCTCTGAAAAATTCGCTATAACCTCCTTTGTAACGGGAGCATCGGGAAAATCCCCAAACCCACCACACTGTCCTTTCCATTCAAAAAGAAATGGTTTGAAATTTATTTCCTTTCTAAATATCTTCTATTTATAAATATTCCAATTTATAAATATTTCTTATTTATAAATATTCCATTTATAAGTATTTTATTTTCACTATCACTTTGAAAATTCCCTTATCAACATTTCGGTATGTTATGGTATTCAACACATCAAATCACGATGACCAATATCGTCCAAACACATATAATCGATAACAGATTATATATCACATCATATAACACAATATATGAATCAAAACAATATTATAAATATTGAGGAACCCAGTTGGGTCCCTCCAACCTGTTTCCCTGCATCACAGATGTTACACAATAAAATCAACATCACTTTCAGTTCAGTACGGATTATTCTGATAACAACATTAATATATAATTTTTAACAGTTTATATATATATATACTTATATATATATAATTTCCACTAACTGACTAGCAGTTCAATCAATCAACCAACACACAACAATCAACAGATGATTAACAGTTCTAAGAATACATTATAAAAATATAACTGTTCAGAGTTAGTGAGTTTTACTCACATTTGCGCGTTAGCCGTTAAATAACGGTTTGCGTTATTTGATTCAGTCGGACAATTTATTTTGCCATAAATTGTAACGAGCTCGGATTCACTCCTAGTCAGCTTCATTGTGTTGCTCCCATCCATACGATCCTGTCGGATCTTATTTCGTTGAATTCCGATAACGTATGGTCAAGATATCAATTATACAAGTTAGTACGATTATTTAAATTAAATAAAACTAACACTAGAATCCTAAATGGGCTTACCCTGAACAAAGGCCCAACCGCCACTGTATAAACCCACGAACCCGCCTCTTAAACTATCTTCTTCCCCCAAATTAAATCCGCTCCCTTTCAGTAATCGACTTCTCCTTTGACCGCCACTTTGACCGCCACTCTCCACTACTCCGTCCATCCTCCGGCACCGTCGTCATCATCAGTCAACTCAGCGTCGAAAACTCCACCCGATGGTCACCCTCTTCCCTCGTTCGAACCTCCCCCTTTCCGACAGACCTGTTGTCCAACCAGCGAACCCATGTTGTCGTACTGCTCCACAGTCCACCGGATTACACCAAAATGTCACCGTTCGACTCGCCTTGTCCACCTGAGCACCACCGTCCCCTCGATTACGCCTCCGGTCTCCCATATTTCCTCCCCGTCCAAGCCCTAGCCTCACGGTGTTAAAATGGGACACCCATTTATTGGATCGAACTAACCATAAAGGCTATCAACGTGAAGAACTCAAGCCCAGGAATTCAAAGACATTTGTTTGATCATTTAAGGAATTTTTCTTGATTTTAATTTGATTTTTGAACTTGAGGATTTTCTACTGTGAGGAGAAGTTTGGTGCGGCGCATTTGTGGCCAAAGGGAAAGTGATTTTAGGTTAAAGGAAAGTTGAGGGGGGGTATTTATAGGGTAAACAAATATCTAGATATTTTGTTGAGATATTTTGGTTAGGATATTTTTGTTTTTATATTCATTTTATATTTGTTTCTGCACTCTAAAAATTCCTACGAACACACACGATATCTAAAAATCATGAAACTGGACATACGGCTAGAGTTCGACATTACGGTCCCAACGAAACTGGTTTCGTCGAATTTCGACTTCGTATGCTCACACAGCGTATTTTTAACCATCAAAATTTTGACTGTTTTACACTCTAAAAATCCGTACGGCCACACAGTGACTCTAAAAATCACGAAACTGGAAATCTAACAACTATTTGATATTGCGGATCCAACAAAACTGGTTTCGTCGAATTCCGACTTCGTTTGCAAAACCGGCTATTTTTAAAGCTCTGTATGACCCATTTAAATATATAAATATATTTAAATATAATTAAATTAAATATTAATAAATTAATATTATCGTATATATTCACAACAGAATATCATACAGCTCTAGAATATTCCTCTATGAATTTCTAGCTTGATATTTCAAATCCTGATTAAATCGATATTCGATTTATATTGAAATTCCCCTTTAAAATATAAATAATTCCTTTATAATTTATAGAGGAATTCCACAGCGACTTTTCTGAAATTTGATTTGGACGTAAATCAAAATCTACACGACGAAATCCCGATTTTTCTCTTCCACTAGAAAGATATACTCCACCAGCTCCACACGTTTCTTGTTTCACAGAAATCTTTCTTAAAACGAATCCTGTACATTCATTTGAAGTTCGAATCGCCAATTTACGAACTGCAGTGCCATTTCAAGCTCGATTTTAATTATAATATAATTATACGTTCAAACTGTCGTCGATTGAATATATTCGTCAATATAATTCAACTCTAAGCTGAATTAAATCTAAGGGACGGCCCGTTCATAGAATATTGTGATTTCCAATATTTTTGATTATTTCTGAATTAAATATATTGTTTAATTAAATAAATTATTCCATATAATTGAATTAACGACCATTTAATCCCCTTATTCAAATATATAAATAATTAAATAAATCAATTATTATACCGTCGGAAATGCGGGTCATTACACTAGAGACAAGTCAGGTGATTATGCATGAGTGGATGTCCGGAGGCGAGCAGGAGGCTTACAAGTATCACTTCCATATATTCTCCCTGTGTTGTGACTGGTCACTACTTTGGGCATTAGTAGTGTACCTTCCTATTTTGCTTTAGAGATAGTCTTAAAATGTTGTCATAATGGTGGCTTGGATCATAAGCTGTATTTTGTATTTTCCACTGCTATGATGGTTTAGTTTTCAACTTATGTACTATCTCGCCTTTTTTATATCAAGTTATGTTATTGTTATATTTTGTTCCATGCACTGTGAGATATACTACAGGTTCCTTATTAATTCATCGTCTCGCTTCTTTTCTTTTGATGACCGTCCTGTGCTAGTTGAACATCGGCATAGCGCATTTCGGGGAAATGTCGGCTGGTTCGGGGCGGGCACATTACCTTTGCCAGGGGTATAAGCAATATCAAATCATAAGACGCTAGGAACTCCATCCAACTCTGCTGTCGCAAGTGGAGATCCCTTTCCGGGGATAGATACTTGAGAGATTTATGATCCATGTTCAACTCGAATCTCTCTTCAAGTAGATAATGTCGCCAAGTCATAAGAGCAAATACTATAGCAGCCAATTCCAAATCATGGGTAAGGTAGTTCTTCTCATGAACTCTCAACTGTCTACTACCGTAACATACTACCCTTCCCTCTTGCATCAAGACGGCACCAAGCCGTGTACCACATGCATCAATGTACACTGTGAATACATTATTCCCATCAGGTAAAGTCAAGACTGGAGCTATTGTCAGAATTCTCTTTAATCGCTGAAAAGCATCCTCATAGTAAATGCTCCAAGAAAAGGTTAGCTTCTTCTTCGTCAGTCTGGTGAGTGGAATTGATATCTTTGTGAAGTCCTTGATGAACTTCCTATAATTGCCCGCTAATCTGAGAAAACTCCTCACCTTCGTTGCATTCTTTGGAACCTTCCAATCTCGGACTGCAACTACTTTCGCGGGATCCACTGCTATCACTTCCTTAGAGACCCATGCACTAGAAATCTTACTTCCTCTCTCCAGAAGTGACATTTGGAGAATTCCACCTTATGCTGGTGCACTCAGACAGTCCCCAAAACCTCCTCTAATTGTAGGGCATGATCTTCCTCGCCGTTGGAGATTATCAAAATGTCATCTACAAAGACCACTACGAACTTATTCAGAAACTCTCGGAACACCCTACTCATCATATCCACAAAATACATGGGTGCATTCGTCAACCCGAAAAGCATGACTAGCTACTCAAAGAAACCATCTGGAGTTCTGAAAGTGGTCTTGTCTATACTAACCTCAGCACCCTTAACTGATGAAACCCCGTGGCCAAGTCAAATTGAGAGAAAGCAGATGCACCAACAAGCTAGTCAAACAGATCATCAATCCTAGGAAGTGGGTGCATATTCTTCTTAGTGAGCTTATTCAACTCCCTGTAATCCACGCATAAGCAAAGCGAGCCATCTGCCTTAGTTGCAAAGACGATTGGAGGATCCCATTCTTATATGCTTTCCCTAATAAACCCTTCTCAAGTAGCTCCTCTACTTGCTTGCTAAGCTTCCTATTTCCCTAGGAGCCATGTGGCGCACAGGCAATGCAGCTGGCTTCACATTATCCACCAAGTGTATCAGGAAATCAATCTTGCACCTCGGAGGTAAACCCTTAACCTCCTCAAAAACATCCGGATACTCACAGATAACAGGTACAGATTGCAAATCATCGACAGAAGCATCAAGTGATTATAGGAAACTAAGCATAACAAACCCCTTCGGGTCATAGGAAATCTCGAGAGTCCTACCTCGGCAAGTCAAAAGTCTAATGACACCCCTCTCACAGTCTAGAATGCCACCATACATGGCTAGCCAATCCATCCCTAAAATCAGATCATAGCCCATAAAACCAAGCACATATGTGTCGCACTCAAACTCGACGCCCCACACGAATATTCTCAAACCCTTGCAAATCATAGACAGATGAGTTGTGACCCTGATAGGCTTTGAGACAATAATGGGATCAGAAAAAATACTAGTACTAAGGTGCAGACACTCAACCATTGAATCAGATATAAAAGAGTGAGAAGCATCCGAATCAAAAAGAGTCCTAACAGGATAATCAGAAATAGAAATCGAATATTCAACAGAAACTTTCCTACTTTGTCAGGTACACTGGCCTCTAGAGCATGCACCTGCCCTCTAGAAGATCCTTCCCATTGCCTTTATCCTTGCTTCTTCGGGAACTCCCTAGAATAGTGTGTGACCTTACCATATTGGAAGCAACCATTCTTCCTTTTTCTGCAATCTTTGACCAAATCCCCAAGGCTCCCACAGCCATGACATTTCTTCTTGCATTGAGTTTTGTCATTCTTTCCGCCCTTCTTTTGTTGTACTTTCTTGGACCACACTTTCTTGTTTTGTGTCTCATTAGTCTTAGCCTCCTTTTTATCATTTTTTCCATCTTCGTGCATCAATGCCATATCAACCAGTCTCTCAAAAGTATCCCCCATCGGAATGTGAGAAAATGCCAATGCTTGAAGGGACTGATTTAATCCTCTTGCAAACATTAAAGCTTTCTTGTACGGAGTATTCACAAGCTCCAGACCAAACCTTACCAATTGATTGAACTTGTTGACATAACCTTTAACAGACATATTTCCTTGCCTAAGTGCCAGAAACCTCTACATTTGCATACTCTCTTCTTCCTGAGAAAGAAACTTTGCCTTGAATATCTATCAGAAATCATCCTAAGTTTCCACTAGACGCCCTGCTTGCATCACTTCCCATCAGAATATAGCCTCATCCTTAAGTTGCCATGCACCAGTTGTATCTTTCTACGGTCATCAACCTCGAAAAGCCCAAATAAGTTCTCTATCTCTTTTAGCTAATTCCGTGCTTCCACAAAGTTTTCAATTCCTCGTAATGACTTTCCTCCCATAGTGCAGAAGTCCTTGCATATCTTAGAGAAATTATCCGCTCATGGAGGAGGAACAACGGCTGAAACTATGGGAGGGGTGTTTGTTTGGCCTTTGGCAGGTGTTGTAACCTCAAGATATCTACAGAACCAAGCTGGTATCTGAACGTGATCGGGAATATTCGATTCCCCATACATGATGAAAAGAAAAGGAAAAGGGATTCAAATAGAGAATCGAAAGATATTTTATATGGCTTGGGGAATATGTTTTTCCAAAGACAAACTTTTCTTATGAAAATAATTTTTTTTTGAAACCTTTTTGGAAACATATATCTTACACTAAAACCATTAGAGTATAGAAATAAAAATTCATAATCCTTATAAGTAACCATAAGCAAGTAGACAAGTAGTCAAAGCGATACATCAAAGCAAATCCAAATCCAAACAGAAAAAGAAAAGAGAGTCCTAATCAAGCCTGAGCTTTCCCTCCCTGAGAACCTGGGGTAGGGGAAGGAAGAGAGAGAAAAGAAAACAAAACGGGTTAGACATAAAGTCCGGAGAGTCCAGTGACTTTTAGCATATAAATAAGTAAAAGTATCATGATAGGCATATAAACTAGATGAGAGACATCAGTATCATATAACAGGTATGAACAGGATGGACATGATAAGTAAAATAAAGAAGATAAATCAATCTTCTCAATTACTTTTCCCTGCACCAATATTAGTATACCGGATTAAGTTTTTCCCATTAATTAACAGAAACAAAACGATCCCAATAGAAACATATATGGTAGACTTAGGTGTACTTCTAGTAACGCGTTTTACCCCAAATAGAAATAATAGGTACCTAAACAGAAATAATGGGTTTTACCCTAAATAGAAATAACAGGTACCTAAACAGGACTAGATGTACCCTAATTACTACCCCCAGCGATCGGCTCCCTACCACGTAAATACCGTGTCGGCCCTATAGTAGGGTGTACTACTTAATAAAGTGGCAACCACTAGAAGGACACATGCCTATTTACGAGTGTTATGGCGTCAAATTTTCCCAAGCAAGCCGGACACATGCACGCACATGACTCCATTGGAACGTGCCATCTGAAAATCTCTCCGCAAATGAACCTCTTATAATTAGTTCAGTAAGCATGCCCTCTAGTGCGGGGTCACCCCTTTAATAACAGAATGGGTTACTGACTAATATGGGCCCCACACAACAAATGACACAAGCCACCCCTTAGGCTTGTATCCCCAACTAACTAGGATTTTGAAACGTTATGCCCAACAAATTAACAAGCCCGCATAACCCCAACAGATCAAATTGGTTAAGTTTAATAGGTTCTTGTAACCCCCCATAGATTTAACAGATTTACTTAACCTCATAGATTCAACATATTTACTTAACCCTACCCACAGATTGAACAAGCCATAAATTAATAGGTTTATATGTATATGACCCCCACATATTAAATAGGTTAAGTATTACAGGATAACATGTATGCATAACCCCCAACATGTTTCACAAGTTACTTACAGTTTCATTAACATATTTCGCTTAATCTTTAAGTTAAGCCTATAGATTTATATTCCCCAAGCAACAAGTCATAATTCACAGTCTAAGATATGCCCTAAATTATAGTCATATTGCATAGTATAAGTCATGCCCCTAAATCCTTGTCATGATTCAAAGTACAGGATATGCCCCCAAATTATCATTCCCAATCATTCCCAATTTAACCCAACTTCGTTTGTACAAATATTTTAGCGATATCGACCTAGGCTCGAAGGTAGCCTAGGATATAAAAATAAAAAGGGAATAAGGGAGGAAGAAGAACAGAAATAGGCATAATAACAGAACATGCATATGATAACAAAAAAAGGCATGTCAAAAATACGCGTATAAAAACCGAATAGCAAATGCGGTGTACATGTAATAGTAGGACTGATTAGGTATGAATCAGATTCTTAACAGGTAAAGGTTTAGATCTAGATTTATAAACATACCAATATTACTTGTTAAATGTTTATATCTAAAAATAACATGAACTCATAGAGATTGGATATAAAGAACAGAGAATAGTATGCTGAATTAGCAAAAGAAACTCTTGTATGTGTACAGGTTGTTGTTAAAGAAAAATAGGCTAATTCAATCCAAGATGGGGCAGCAACTCGTTGTCTCCATTGTTTTTTATGTATAAAATAATAGAAATGTTGCCCAATATATAGTCTACTGCCAACAAACCCGGTCAAACATCGCGTCCAGATTTAAAAAAGAGAATTTTCCCAGATCCTCGTTGGGTCAACCCACCCTCATCTGTGTCGACCCAAAAGTCGACCTACATGGCCATGGGTCGACCCATAGGTCGACCCAGCCCAGGTGTGGGTCAGACCCAACGGGTCACTTTCCTTTGGTTTTCCTGCTTCGTGAATTTGAATTATTTTGAAAATTCTAAGTTGATTTATATATATAGTCCTCTTATACGTATAATGTAACACCCCATAATTTTAACAATAATAAAGGTGATAAATTAAATAATACTTAAATAAGTATTCAGAAATAAGTGACATGGACTGCGCCATTGCGTTCGTCTTAGAATTCTGGTCAAAACAAACTCCTGGTGTGCGTAAAACGGACACCGCATGAAGAAGCTAGTAAGGTTTGAAATATGTTTACGCATAAGAGAAATATATGTGAATAAAATAAGCCCAGAATTCAAAACAGTTCAAAATTAGAGCAAAAGGGGGAAGTTGGAAAATTCCCGTCCATGGGTGTCAATCCTATCAAGGGGGATCGACCCGTGGGTCGACCCCCCTATAGCAGATCCGGGCAAATTTTTCTGGTTCTGAACGTGGACTCCTTTCTTGACTTGCTTCGTTGGCTTTAGGCTATAAATAAGACCCCATTTCTCTTGCTATTTCTGCTATACATGTCATTTATATTACTATTGGTTTTGTGCTTATTCTGTCCTTCTCTCTCTCTCATTTCTTTTTTACGTTTATAGCCAGGCTACTTTCGAGCCTAGGCTGATATCGCTGAAATATGCGTACGAATGAAATTGGGTTAAACCGGGAATGATTGGAAATGGTAATTTAGGAGCATAACTTGTACTTAGAATAACGATTGGAATCTAGGGGCATAAACTATATTGCGAAATTGGACTAAAGAAAATTGGGTCATGATTTATATGGTAAATTATGACTTGTGGTTTGGGACATATAAATCTGTAAGCAGAATTTAAGATTAAGCGAAACATTTTAATGGAACTGTAAAGAATCTGTGAAGCCTATTTAATATGTTAAAATTTAGGGCATAAATTGAATTGAAATCATGAATATGGATTTGGGGCATAAGCCAAACTATGTTTAAAGATCTAAATTTGGGCATATAACACATGATGAATATGACTTGGGAAAGGGGCATGAAAACCAATAATGACATAGGAATAATTGGTTGGCAATGGAAATGCCTACAATTATAGTAATTAGAAACGGTAATCATGCTCAGACACGAGGTAAGATTACACCTGTGGTGGAAGTCTGCCCGGAACCGATCGGCATATCTAACGACCACATGCGGTGAATCTAATGTGAGGGGTCTAAGTGCATAAACACGTGACGGTGCTAAGACACGAGGTTAAGTCCGACTTGTGGAACAAGTCTGCCCAGACCAACTGGCATATCCAGCATCCACAAGTGGTTGACTTAATGTGGGAGGTATAGCGTATTATAACCATAAATGAATGTATGGTAATGAACTTGTTATACTTAACCTATTTGAATCCATAAGGAATGTGTAAGCCTGTTTAACATGTGAGGTTAAATAAGTCTGTTAAGTTGTGGGATTAAGTAAACCTATAAATCTGTAGGGGGTTTATACGAACCTGTTAATCTAGAAGACTTAACCTATTACATCTAATGGGGTTACCCATTAACTTGTAAAGTTTAACCCGTAAACCTATAGGGGGTTATCCGAATCTGTTAAATCTATTAGACATAACCTGTCAAAATACTAGTTAATTGGGGACACAAGATCTGTAAGGGTTGTCTTGTGTCATATGTTGTTTGGGACACATATTAGTCAGTAACCTATTCTAGTATTAAATGGGGATCCCGCACTAGGTAGGGGTTAGGGCATGCTTATTGAACTAATTGTAAGAGGTTCATCTGGGAAGTGGTGTGTACTAGTGCATTCCAATGGACTCATGTGCGTGCATGAGACTACATCTGGGATAACAGGCCCCTGTAACACTAGTATGTAGGTTTGTGTCCTTCTGTAGGTTGCCACTTTAGGAAGTAATACACCCTACTATAGGGTTGACATAGGGTATTTACGAGATAGGGAGCTGATCGATTGGGGGGTAGTAATTAGGATACATCCAATCATGTCTGTTCTGTGGGGTACCTGTATATCTGTTTGGATAAACACCTGTTATTTTAGTTTAGGTACCGGTCAATTCTATTTGGGGTAAAACCCGTTACTAGAGTACACCTAAAACTACCATTATGTTTTCGTTGGGACCATCCTGTTTATGTTAAGTAATTAGGGAGTATTTAATCTTGTTACATATCCGTTATACTAGTATTGGTGCAGAGGGAAGTATTTAAGAATTGCAACATATCCAGTTCCGTTATCCTACTTATCCTGTTACACCTATCTTAGGATACTATTATCTCTGTTGTCCAGTTTATATGCCTGTCCTGATGCTTTTACTTATTTATATGCTAAAAGTAACTAGGCTCGCCAGACTTTATGTATGACCTATTTTATTTCCTCTTCTTTCTCTTCCATTTCCCCCCAGGTTCTCAAGGTGGGAATACTTAAGCTTGATCAAGATTATGCTTAGCTTTGCTTGGAGCTGCTTAGATGTATTGCTCGATTTCTAATCTTTATACTACGGCTATGTTTTTGGGGAGCTATGCTCTTTTCATTATTATTGTACTCTGATGATTTAAATACAAGACAGAAAGACTTATGATGTACTATGTTTTGAACTACGATGTTTTCTGTTTAAATAAAATTTTAAATTCCACTGCTATTTTGTATCTGTCTTGTAATAATTCTATTTTTGTTTACCTATAACTCTTCATGAAACTTAATGCATTCTCTTAATGAGTGACATTAACGAATGTGGGGTGTCACACTTGGTATTAGAGATGAAGGTTACCAGATCGGATAAAAGATTTTGAAAATTGTTTTCAAAAAGGTTTTAAAAGGAAGAATTTTCAAAAGAAAAGTCTATTTTGAAAAACATATTCCCTATAGCCATATGTAATATCTTTCGATTCTCTATTTGAATCCTTTTTCCTTTTCTTTTCAGCATGTCTGGGGAATCTAATATTCCTGAAGGCATACAGATACCTGGTTGGTTTCTTGGCTATCTGGAAGCTACGGCACCCGCCGGACGCCAAGCAGACGCCTCTCCCCTAGTTGTAGCCATTATTCCTCCTCCTCTCTACATGTGGATAACTTTTCTAAAATTTGCAAGGGTTTCTGTGCTATGGGCAGAAAGCCATTCCGGGGAACTAAGACTTTTGTAAAAGCAAGGAATTAGCTCGAAGAGAAGGAGGACTTGTTTGGAATTTTCGAAGTTGACGATCGTTGGAAGATTCAGTTAGCCATTTGATAGCTGAAAGATGAGGCTTCGTTAGCGGGGCATCCATTGAGACATGGGATGATTTCCGACAAAGGTTTGAAATGAAGTTTCTTTCTCAAGCCGAGCAAAGTATGAAAATGGAAAGGTTATTGGCGCTTAAGCAAGGAGGCATGTCTATTAGAGAGTATGTTAATAAGTTTAATCAATTGGCGAGGTTTGGAGTTAGTAAATACCCCGCACAAGAAAGCTTTGAGGTTTGCCGGAGGGTTGAATGAACCCCTCCATAGGTTGGCTATGTCTCATATTCCGATGGGAGCAACTTTTGAGAAATTCGCTGATATGGCATTGATGCATGAAGAAGACAAAGGTGAAAAGAAAGAGGCTAAGGTTAAGGAAACAAGAAATAACAAAGTATGGCCTAAGAAAGAACAACGACAATAGGGCGGAAGGAACGACAAAGTTCAAGGCAAAAATAAATGTCATGTTTGTGAGAACGAGGGTCATTTGGTCAAAGACTGCAGAAAAGGGAAGAATGCTTGCTTCAACTGTGGTGAAGTCGAACACTATATTAGGGAGTGCCAGAAGAAGTAAGGACAGAGCCAATGGGTAAGACCTTTTGGAGGCAGGTGCATGCTCTCGTAGCCGATGCGCTAGATAGAGGTAGGAAAGTTTCCGTGGAAGGTTTGATTTCTCTTTCAATCATCCTGTTAGAACTCTTTTTTTAATTCGGGCGCTTTGCATTCTTTTATATCTGGTTATGTGGTTGAGTCTTTGCACCTTGGTACTAGTATTGTTTCTGATCCCGCTATTATCTCAAATCCCATTGGTGGCACGGCTCATCTGTT
Source organism: Allium sativum (assembly GCA_030737875.1). Taxonomy (NCBI): domain Eukaryota; kingdom Viridiplantae; phylum Streptophyta; class Magnoliopsida; order Asparagales; family Amaryllidaceae; genus Allium; species Allium sativum. Next base: position 355,435,012 of record CM060910.1, read on the forward strand.
TATGATTTATCGGGGTTTGAGGATATCTGTTTTGGGGCATTGAGTTTGAGCATGATGCATATGTACCTGGTTTTATGGGATACTGTCTGATTCTAGGGATGGATTGGATAACCATGCATGGTGCCGTTCTAAATTGTTAGAGGAGGGTCGTTAGATTTCTAACTTGCCATGGCAGGACTCTCAAGATTTTTAGTGACCCAACAGGGTCTATCATGCTTAGTTTCCTATAATCACTTGATGCTTCTATCGATGATTCGCGATCTGTTCCTGTAGTTTGTGAGTATCCAGATGTTTTCATGAAGGTTATGGACTTACCTCCGAGGCGCAAGATTGATTTCGGGGTATACTTGGTAGATAATTCAAAGCCAGCAGCATTACCCGTGCGCCACATGACTCCTAGGGAAAGGAGGGAGCTCTACAAGAAAGTTGGGGAGCTACTTGAAAAGGTGTTGGTTAGGCAAAGCATATCAGAATCGGGTGCTCCGGTCGTCTTTGCAACTAAGGCGTACAGATGTGTGGATATTCATGATGATTTTCCTCATTTCTTATTTACAGAAGTGTTTACATGATATAGAAGCCGAGCATGCTTGAGGAAGTATAGGTAGAACGAGAGGCGACAATTAGATGAGTTCCTACCTGTATACTTGGATCAGAGGTTAAGATTCTATGCAATAGGGAGGTTAAGTTAATAAAAGTGCAATGGGGAGAAGATAATGAGGATACGACTTGGGAGGCTGAAGACAAGAATCGTGCTTCATACCCTCTCTTTTTCGGGACTATGTTCTTAACTTCTTATTCCAGGCTTTTATTCGTACTTGCTTCTGTCATTCGTGTGTATCCTATCGATCGAATCTTCAACCTTTAGGTAGAAATCCCATAGACGTAAACATGAATTTGAGACATGTTATGTTTGATATATGCAAGTGATTGCTAGCGGTTGCTCATGGATGCATATACACACACGTTAGGCACTAGATCGGCTCAATCACTCTCATACTGCATATGGATGCATGTGCATTTTTCTTCTTTCTATGGATGGAATTGGATGTATCATCATATGGATGTTGCATTTGGACAAATGATTATGCACACATATAGAACTTACATGTTATAATAGGATTATTTGCATACATGTTGGATTCATAACACTAACATACATTGCAATAAGGAGGTCGATTGAATCAGTAGACCGCCTGATCTTCCGCATTAGTATTGGGAAATATACACACCTTTGCATATGTTTATATAAGCATTAGAAATATTTTAAGGACAATGGATGTTGGTGATTGGTGGATGAGTAAACGGATGATGGATGGAAGAATATACATTCTTCTTAACTTGGTGATTTCAGGGTCGAAATCCTTTGAGTAGGGGAGAATGTAACACCCTTTAATTTTAACAACACTAAAGATGATAAATTAAAGAATAGTTAAATAAATATTAAAAATTAAGTGAAATGGACTGCGCCATTGCGTTCGTCTCGAAACTCTGGTCAAAATAGACATTTGGTTTGCATAAAATGGACATCGTATGAAGAAGTTATTAAGACTTGAAATTTGTATACGCATAACGGAATATATATACATAAAATAAGCCCATAATTCAAAATAGTTCAAAAATCAAGCAGAAGGGGAAGCGGGAAAATTCCCGCCCATGGGTGTCGACCCCATCAAGTGGGGGTCGATCCGTGGGTCGACCACCCTACGGCAGATCTGGGCAGATTTTTCTAGTTCTGAATGTGGACTCCTATCTTGACTTGGTTAGTTGGCTTTAGGATATAAATAAGACCCCATTTCTCTTGTTTTTCCACACCAAAAACAATGGAGAACTAGATGTTGCCTCTGCCCAGATTAAATCAAGTTTTTTCTTCTTTAGCAATCAACTAGAATTTAAAGATCTTTGATTCAACATCTGCAACTATTCTTCTGTCTCCTAGGCCTATTCTCTGTGAGTCTACGTTATTTTTAGATAGAAATAATTAAAATGTAATCTTGACATGCCTATGAATTAGATCTAAGCCTGTGACTATTGGAATCATATCAAATCTGCTATTATTTTTGTATCTAAATTCACTGACTAGATATCATCATGCCGGTTTATGATCGTGACACTATGCGTAATCAGTCCTTTTATTACATGTTCATCAGATCTGTTCTTATATACCTATTTCTATTCATCAGATCTGTTCTTATATGCCTATTTCTGCTATCACATGCCCATTTCTGTTACTATTGGTTTTGTGCCTATTATGTCCTTCTCTCTCTCATTTCCTTATTATTTTTATAGCCTGGCTACTTTCGAGCCTAGGTTGATATCGCTAAAATATGCATACAAAAGAAATTAGGTCAAATTGGGAATGATTGGAAATGGTAATCTAGGGGCATAACTTGTACTTTGAATCATGATTGGAATCTGGGGACATAATCTATATTGTGAAATTGGACTAAAGAAAATTGGGGCATGATTTATATAGTAAATTATGACTTGTGGTTTAGGACATATAAATCTGCAGGCTTAATTTAACATTAAGCTATGGAACTGTAAAGAATCTGTGAAGCCTATTTAATCCATTAAAATTTGGGGCATAAATTGAATTGAAAACGTGAATATGGATTCAGGGCATAAACCAAAATGTGTTTAAAGATCTTAATTTACGCGTATAACACATGATGAATATGACTTGGGAAAGGGGCATGAAAACCTGTAATGAGATAGGAATAATTGGTTGGTAATGGATATGCCTAGAATTACAGTAATTAGAAACTGTAACTGCGCTTAGACACGAGGTTAGATTACACTTGTGAGGGAAGTCTGCCCAGAATCGACTTGCATATCCAGCGACCACAAGTGGTGAATCTAATGTGAGGGGTCTAAGTGCATAAACACATGACAGTGCTAAGACACGAGGTTAAGTCTGACTTGTGGAAGAAGTCTGCCCGGTCCCAACCGGCATATCCAGCATCCACAAGTGGTAGACTTAATGTGGGACGTCTAGCACATTATAACTTTAAATGAATGTATGGTAATGAACTTGTAATATTTAACCAATTTGAATCCATAAGGATTGTGTAAGCCTGTTAAACATGTGGGGTTAAGTAAGCCTATTAAGTATGTGCGATTAACTAAACCTATTAATATGTAGGGTTTTTTTTACGAACTTGTTAATCTCGAAGACTTAAACTGTTACATCTGATGGGGTTATATAGACCCGTTAACTTGTAAAGTTTAACTCGAATATCTGTAGGGGTTTTGTGAGTCTATTAAATCAGTTAGACATAACCTGTCAAATTCCTAGTTAATTAGGGACACAAGATCTGTAAGGGTTGGCTTATGTCATCTGTCATGTGGGACCCATATTACCCATTAACCTATTCTGGTATTAAAGGGGGACCTCGCACTAGGTAGGGGTCACGGCACGCTTACTGAGCTAATTGTAAGAGGTTCATCTGGAAGAGGTGTGTACTGGCGTGTTCCAACGAACTCATGTGCGTGCATGGGTATGACTTGCATTTGGGAAAGCAAGCCGCTGTAGCACCAGTAAATATGTCTGTGTCCTTCTGTAGGTTGCCACTTTAGGAAGTAATACACTCTTTTGTGGGATTGACATAGGTTATTTACGAGATAGGGAGCCAATCGATTGGGGGTTGTAATTAGGATACATCTAGTCCTATCTGTTTCTGTGGGGTGCCTATATTTCTATTTTGGTTAACACGCGTTATTTCTGTTTAGGTACCGGTCAATTCTGTTTGAGGTAAAACCCATTACTAGAGTACACCAAAAACCACCATTATATTTTCGTTGGGATCATCCTATTTCTGTCAAGTAATTAGGGAATATGTAATCCTGTTACATATCTATTATACTAGTATTAGTGCAGAGAGAAGTACTTAAGAAGCGCAACTTATCTAGTTCGGTTATCCAGTTTATCTTGTTATACCTGTCTTAGGATATTATAATCTCTCTTATCCAGTTTATATGCCTGTCATAATGCTTTTACTTATTTATATGCTAAAAGTAACTAGACTCACCAGAATTTATGTCTGACCCATTTTGTTTCATCTTCTTTCTCTTCCGTTTCCCCCTAGGTTCTGAGAAGTGGGAATACTCAAGCTTGATCAGGATTGTTCTTTGCTTTTGTAACGTCCCGCATTTTATCAGTTCGTGTTTGAATATTAAATCAGTTTAAATATTGAATTCGAAATATAAATGGATTTATATATTGATTAAAACGAAGTTGAACGTATAAAAATATATATTAATTATAATCGAGCTCTTAATATCGCTGTAGTTCGTAATTTAACGTTCTGAACTTCAACTGAGTGTACCAGACTCGTTTGGAATCGGATTTCTTTGAAATAAGAAATGTTAGAATCTGTTGAACTGTATCTTTCTAACAGAAGTGAAAACCCAAGATTTCGTGTTACAGAGTGGAAGATATGTCCAAATCAAATATTCAGAAAGTCGCTATGAAATCATATATCGACCGTAACGGTTATTTGAATATAACTTGACATCGTTTGCAAATCGGGACAAGGTTCTTTTGAGGCGCAGCGATAATTTAATTTTTAGAATTTTACTGTAATTTTTAATTAATTAAATAAACAACTTTTTATTTGGAGTATTGTGCACCCTGTATCGATACTTCGGGGTTTCAATATATGAGTCAATCTACCGGTGTTATTATATTTCAGGGATCGTGACACCTCACTGGACACGACTGTATTTTTATTTCTGTCCAAAGCAGTTGGGAAATAAATTAAGTCCTTTGTAAACGGTACCATTTTAATGTTAAATATACATATATAAGTAACTAAATGAAAATATCAAAATATAATACCTTAGCAATGAAGTATACATGTACTACACGCAGATGAAAATAGAAAATAGAAAATAGAGTACCTTAACTACTAAGCAATTTTGAACTCACGAAAAGCACTGCCGATCTAGTATAGGGTTACCCTACTCCTAATTTCTTCACGCCAAAGGAAATCAGCAAGATGTATTTTCTAATCAATAAAAGGTCTGGACCTACCTACCTATTTCATAGGGACTCCATACGGCTACCTTCACATAGACATTATGGTTTCCACATATTTAAGAAACAAACAGATGTACCATACTGTGAAATAAATTTACACCCATACCTCAACATGACCTACCTATGACATTGGACCATCACGCAGAAAATAGGGTACTCACCCTATTACTTATCAATGAAGGTTTTTAGAAGGTATAAATAAACAAATCCAGTCATCGTTTTTGTTTGATTTCCAAAGCTTCAAACCAAAGTTTCAGCATCTAAAAAAGAAAAAAAAAAGAAATTATCTTCCAGTTCGATAACTCTTTAAAATTTATGAAACAAAGTCCAGTGAACTCGTGAATCGTTTCTCTTCCATCGGACATGCGTTTTAGCCTGTTCAACATCTTTTTATTCGCGGGAAGAAATAACTCAGAGGAAGAATGAAAATGGGCGCAAAGCAAGATGGGCGTGAGTCATATTAAAGGAGTAGCAGGCATTCAAAAGGAATGGTTGCGGAGAGAAAGGAGACTGTTCGCAGCATTGAAGAGTGGGTGAAGGAGCCTAAGACAAATCGGTTGCATGTCCTTGTGAGGAGCGGTAGTTTGTTCTTCAATAGAGAAGATGAGGTATAGCAGTATATGCTTGGAAATAGGAAAGAAGGGTGGCAAACATTGTGAATGGTGAAGGCGTGGGAATAAATGCATGGCTGAAACGCAAGAATGAGGTGTATGGGTTTATACTGAAGCTAGTATTTCAATGAAGAAGGTGTAGGCGGTTCAATGTGGTGTGAGTTAGTCTTAAAAGCAAGGAAGGAGGTTTTAAAATTATGAAAGTGGTATATGTTTATATTGTTTTGGGAGGGACGAGATACATATTTATGTGACGTTCACAAATGACGTGTTGAGGTGACGGAACCGCATGGGTCATGGGTGTGCATGATATCGGGACGTCGGTGGTTCTACTGTAGCGGTGGTTACCAGTCAATGCAGGAGGGAGTGACGCAACAATATTGAAGCGTTCATGGGTGTTGCCAAATGAAGCATGGCCTTCATATTGGACTGAGGGGATGGAAGCACACATGGGTATATCAAAGCTGGAGTTTTACTGTTCGTGAAAGTATGATGGCAAGGCGAGTTGCCTGGAGCATTATTGCTTTGGTTTCAGCAAGGGAAAATGGTAAGGTGTAAATATATATATTACTGGAAATGCGCGTTGTAATATAAAGAGCATGTGGTTCCTGAGCGTTGTAAACTGAAACAACCATGGCAAATGGTAGTTGGAACTGTTGATACAAGCTGGAAAGTCATTCTGTGATCACCGAAGGAGAATAGGATTAAAGGGGAGTTCGAACGTAGCCTAATGGCATTCAGGGGATGGTCAATGTTTATTAAGCAGTAAGTGTTTGTATGGAAGAATGAAGGACGTAAACAGCAGATGCAAACGTTGATGACCCAAGCAAGATCATCGTACAAACTTACAAAATCAAGAGCGGGCTACTGTTTGAATTTGATGAAATTTGGGTCCGCGGCATAGGTTCGAGAAGAGGAGGATGAAAGACGCGATTAGAAGAAAAGCAGAAGATTAAAGGAATAAAACGCCGGATCGGACCAACCGACGCAAATTGTATTAAACGGTTAACGCGCAAAGGTGAGTAAAATCACTAACTCTGATTTATTTTAAAATATTTTAATTATATTTTAATGTTGTGTGATGGCCGATTAGGTAGATTACAATTAATTTGTTTGAATATTATATACCGTTACATATGTACACATCATCGGTTGGACACTGATTCCATCGATTAGAATACCCCATAGTATAGAGTTAGTGTAAATTGTGTTGACTGACATCTGTGGATACGGAAACCGGTTGGAGGAATCCTACCGGATTCCTTGATAATTTTGTGTACTGTTTGTTTTGTATGAACCCGAATTATATTTAAAACCCTATGTGAATATTGATGTTGAACGGAAATTCAACATCTGTTGCGATAAATCAATAAACGATATCAAGTTAGAAAGTGATAACAGTCGACTGTAAACCCGTCGTTTTGTTAAGAAGTTGATTGGCCGTCAGGCAAATCAACGAGGTTAATTATAAAAATTATATTTTTATAATTAAAAAGAAGATTTAAATTTATAATAGGAGTTCTATTATAAACCAGTATTTTAGAGTTCGTTTTTATAAAATAAATAAAAACGATTGTTGATATTTAAAATAAGTTTATAAAGCAGAAATTATCCGATGATTAAGTATTTGGATAATTATATTTAAGATAAACAATTTTAGAAATATTATTAGATTAATTATATTAATCTAATGAGAAGTAATTAAGATCAGTTAATGAATTTACTGATGAAATGAAGTTGATTTAATCAACTATTAATTGGAAAATGATTATTAGATTAATTGGCCTTTAATTAATCTAATGAAACAGTTTAGACATAAATGAGATTTAATTACCTTTTAATTTAAGAAGTTATCAATAGAACTGTGGAATAGAGAAAGCGAAAAGTTAATGTGGAATATAAATAATCGTAAAACAACCGAGTTCAAAATAAAGATGTGGTATTATAAAACCATATTCCAAAATAAAACAAGGAAATACGATTTGATGTATATTATAAGTAATAAGGAGTTTAGAGTTACGAACGTATATCTGTTCTAAAATAAGAACGTTGTCGATCAAGGTCTCAGAGGTAAATAGAATACCCCAACTTGAACGGCTTCACTATTATCGAGGAATGATAACAGTTTGTAACGGAAAGAGATGTCAAGGTGTGTATAAAAGGAATATGGCAGCGTATTGCCAGTCTTAGAATTATAGCGATAAAATAACACTGTTGATAAGATAAGTGTGACTGTTATGTCAAGATTAGTTATAACAAAGAATATACAGCGTATGACAAGTTGAACTATAGCAATAAAATAACGCTGTTGATAAGGTAAGTGTGACTGTAATGTTGAGATTAGTTATAAGGGGAATATTACAGCGTATGACAAGTTTAGAACCATAGCGATAGATTAACGCTGTTAACCAAACTTAAGCGTGATTTTTATATATGGCAGCACTTCCTAAGAAATGAAGCGGTTTAGTTGAAATCCACTTATTCGAAAGTGATAAATAACGATGTCGTAAGAAAATATAAGAATCAGTTTTAGAAAGAGAAATTGGAGAATCGTGTTAGAAAGCGATGACAGCATTTCGATGTTCGAAATGTGGTTAGAATTAAACCGTTAGGATTTGGAACTAGAATTCGACGATGTAGAATGTATTAAAAGTAAACTATTTTTTTTAGGGATTATAATCTGATAGAATAATTAACATTTAGTTATAAACCAATAAATGTTGATAGGATAGAAATCAGTATTTAGTTATAAACTTGATATCGATTAGACAAGAAGTTGACTTAGAGACAGAGTTTATAAAGTGGAATAGGAGTGAAAAAGTATGAAAGAGATTTCGGTAAACAAGATAAGGGAGATTATTACGTGGATAAGAGTTATATGATCAAGATGTTTAGATTTCTGTAAGAAGGGATGGTATTCCCATTTCAAACGGAATAATGTTTTAAAAATGAACGTTGGGCCGATTAAAAGGTTAAGATGAATTTGGAAATATTTTCCAATGTAAATAAGGTAGATTACCCAAGTATAGGAATAAAGAATGTGAAATTAATGGGAAATAGTCGAACATTAATAACGGATATTTTCTGGAACATGAAAGAATAAAAGTTTATAATAATTGGAAATGTTTTCCAAAAAGTGTTAAAGGCAAAAACAGAGTTTGAGAAATATCTCGTAAGATATGGGAATTCAAATAATAAAGTCGAATGTTAAATAAAAAGCGCCCGTGATTGTATGATGTTTAGTTATACATTAGAATGGATGTTTGTTTTTACTTCGATTGTTAAATAACCGACTATCGAAGTGTTTGACCATCGTTGTCAATATGGAGAGACTGGTTGGATACGTTATCCGAAACCACTCCGTATTGGCATAAGCGTTGCGAACTAGATATGCTGAAGATAATTGAAGACGGAGTTAAATGCAAGGGTCGTCCAGTTCCAGAAATGGTGTTTCTGTTTGTCCAGTCCCAGGACAACTTGTATGGACGAGTGTCTGACAGAGTATTTCCAACGGTCACGCCGTTGATTTTTACGAATATACCAAGTTCGTGGGGAGAAGGTAACTTCTCTTTATTCTACACCCAGTGTGCATTTGTGTAATCAATGTGTGATTACGGATTTGACGATGTGACATTCAAAGTGAATGGTGATCAGATGTTCTGAAGATAGACGTAGCCTCTAGCCTCACAACAAGAAGTGACAAAAGTTGGGCTAGACAGCATGGCTAGTTGGGTCATCCCCAAGCAGGGTGTATTGTCACCGATCTAGAGAAAATCCACATTTATACTTCTTTTCGATTCTGTATCTTCGAATGACGGTTGGATGGCCTACAACCGTGGTGGCAATATGTTCGCGACACTCAAGCTAAATGAGTGAGCGGTCATGTGTGGCCGAGTTGCAAGACGTTCTTGTTGAACCCTGAGTGTATCCCCTCTAGAGTACACTATTCAGAAGGTGCTCCCATACCTTGTCTATTGAAATCCATTCTCCAATAAGCGCCCTGCGGTTTATGATTTTATACTTTATATATGTGGAACGTGAGATGAAAGCGTTCTGCTACCTGTATAATTATTTGTTTAGACATCATCATAATATCACTTGTTTTGATATCAAAGAAAATTTGGGTTATAGTAAGGTTTTTACAAAGTTAAACAGTATGGTTGGAATTTACTCACACCAGTCCCATGACTGACCCAGAGTTTATTTGTTTGTTTTTCCCTAAACTCTTGGGTGCCCAAATTTGTACGGACAGTCAAGTGTTTCAGGCTTTTACAGATTCATTTGGAGGAGCTGAAAGAAAGAGACCTCACCACTACTTATTTAGAGATTTTTCCGGTGTGATGTATACCATGTATTATACTCTGATATGGTATGTATATATATACAACTCAGATTTGTATTTCAAGCTTGTTATATAATAAAGATTGTTATTCCGCTGTGAGATTCATGTTTACTCTGATTATGTCCAGTGTTCTTCTTCTTCTTCTATTCTATTAGTTCTATCTTTTCTTTCTCACCCTCTAAATTCTTCTACTAATGTCCTGGTATTTTCGATGCTCGAAAAATTGATAGTGTATTTATATTGATTTTCTGGGTCGAAAATCCCGCTCCATTACAGTTGGTATCAGAGCATAAGGTTAAGTGATTACCTTGGTTCTGTGGAGAAACTCAATAGAGATGGAGTAAGTTATACTCTAGATTGAGTTTGAGTGTATAAATACGAGTGAACGTATTTGCATATTTATATAAAAACTGTTTTATATTGTGTTGACTGGTCAGTCGATGGTTTATGAATTCTGGTCGAAACAGTAATGCAAACTGGGTCGATAGGTGTTTCTAAACTCTTGAACGGAGTAATTCGACACAGTATGTTTTTAAACGAGGGTAAATTAAATAATTTTACCCAAAAATATATTTTGATATAAAAGAAGTATATATCTTGAGATTATTATAATATCTTGGATGTGTGATCATTATTATGATCAAATAAGGTTTATAATTGAGTTGGTTATATAAATTACCAATCGAAATATTATATAAGTATGATATGAAAAATCAGATAACATAAATCTGAATGTAAAACCAGAATTGAAATAAAACTCTAGAAGTTTGAGAAGATGTTGTAAATAAATTCTGAATTAAATATATGGAATTTTAAGATCCTGGGTGAATTCAAAGATGTTTTTCCAAGCATTTTAAAAAGAATATTTTGAAGTAATTTCAAAATGAAAGTGTTTCGAAATAAATTTTGAAACTAATATAGTATTGAACTCACTTCGATGGCTGGAAAATAAATTCCGATGATGATCGCGACATTATCGGTGTTCATTTTCGAGCTAATAAGTGACGGATTACTACAAAAGATTTTGTTTTTTTTGTTTGAGAAACAAGTTGTCAGGAATTCAAATGTTTTGAATTATATATGATTTCAAACTGATTCGAAATAAATCCCAAGAATTTGAATTCTGAAATAAAAATTTAACTTATGGAGTTAAAAGGGTAAAAGTGGAACTTAAACTAAGACAAATAAAATTTGATGGAATTTGGAACGATCCAGAATAGAAATTGTAAAAGGGAAATATTGGAGATTCAAGTTATTAAAGTGAATTGATTCTTGAAGAATAAGAGTCGAATTTTGAATTTGGTGATAAAGATAAACTGATTTAAGAAATAAATCAGTAAATGGAATTGGAATTGAAATAGAAATTTGGCTCGGTAAAAGTGAATTGGTGGAAATTGAAGATAAACGAGTGGAGAATAATTGGAATTCTGAAGTATAGGCTGAATGGGTGGCCAGAGATAAGGTTGAATGCCCAAGGTACCAGTTTATGTTAAATTTGGATATGAGATATTTGGCAAGCCGTTTGGCTGTTTGATTTTCTTTTGAATTGGAGAAGGCCCAGAGTGGAAAGTTGTAGCAGTACCGATAAGCCATGCAGAGGAGGTGCTGGCGAACTTCTCTGAAAATTTAAGCCGTTAGGAAATTTTCAAAAAATTCTAAAATATTCGGTAATAAGAAGAAATTAATATTTTAATTGGGATTAATCAGTTCAGTTGAAACTGAAATTATGAAGTAAACCAAAAAGATTTTTAACCTGTTTATAACAGAGATTGTAGCATTTTCCCTATCTTAGCAATTTCAAGGACGAAATTATATTAAGGGGGAAGGACTGTAACGTCCCGCATTTTATCAGTTCGTGTTTGAATATTTAAATCAGTTTAAATATTGAATTCGAAATATAAATGGATTTATATATTAATTAAAACGAAGTTGAACGTATAAAAATATATATTAATTATAATCGAGCTCGTAATATCGCTGCAGTTCGTAATTTAACGTTCTGAACTTCAATTGAGTGTACCGGACTCGTTTGGAATCGGATTTCTTAGAAACAAGAAACGTTAGAATCTGTTGAACTGTATCTTTCTAACAGAAGTGAAAAACCAAGATTTCGTGTTACAGACTGGAAGATATGTCCAAATCAAATATTCAGAAAGTCGCTATGAAATCATATATCGACCGTAACGGTTATTTGAATATAACTTGACATCGTTTGCAAATCGAGACAAGATTCTTTTGAGGCGCAGCGATAATTTAATTTTTAGAATTTTACTGTAATTTTTAATTAATTAAATAGACAACTTTTTATTTGGAGTATTGTGCACCCTGTATCGATACTTCGGGGTTTCAAAATATGAGTCAATCTACCGGTGTTATTATATTTCTGGGATCGTGACACCTCGCTGAACACGACTCGATTTTTTTTCTGTCCATAGCAGTCGGGAAATAAATAAAATCCTTTGTAAACGGTACCACTTTAATGTTAAATATACATATATAAGTAACTAAATGAAAATATTAAAATATAATACCTTAGCAATGAAGTATACATGTACTGCACGCAGATGAAAATAGAAAATAGAGTACCTTAACTACTAAGCAATTTTGAACTCACGAAAAGCACTGCCGATCTAGTATAGGGTTACCCTACTCCTAATTTCTTCACGCCAAAGGAAATCAGCAGGATGTATTTTCTAATCAATAAAAGGTCTGGACCTACCTACCTATTTCATAGGGACTCCATACGGCTACCTTCACGTAGACATTATGGTTTCCACATATTTAAGAAACAAACAGATGTACCATACTGTGAAATAAATTTACACCCATACCTCAACATGTCCTACCTATGACATTGGACCATCACAGGGTACTCACCCCATTACTTATCAATGAAGGTTTTTAGAAGGTATAAATAAACAAAGCCAGTCATCGTTTTTGTTTGATTTCCAAAGCTTCAAACCAAATTTTCAGCATCTAAAAAAGAAAAAAAAAGAAATTATCTTCCAGTTCGATAACTCTTTAAAATTTATGAAACAAAGTCCAGTGAACTCGTGAATCGTTTCTCTTCCATCGGACATGCGTTTTAGCCTGTTCAACGTCTTTTTATTCGCGGGAAGAAATAACTCAGAGGAAGAATGAAAATGGGCGCAAAGCAAGGTGGGTGTGAGTCATATTAAAGGAGTAGCAGGCGTTCAAAAGGAATGGTTGCGGAGAGAAGGGAGACTGTTCGCAGAATTGAAGAGTGGGTGAAGGAGCCTAAGACAAATCGGTTGCATGTCCTTGTGAGGAGCGGCAGTTTGTTCTTCAATAGAGAAGATGAGGTATAGCAGTATATGCGTGGAAATAGGAAAGAAGGGTGGCAAACATTGTGAATGGTGAAGGCGTGGGAATAAATGCATGGCTGAAACGCAAGAATGAGGTGTATGGGTTTATACTGAAGCTAGTATTTCATTGAAGAAGGTGTAGGCGGTTCAATGTGGTGTGAGTTAGTCTTAAAAGCAAGGAAGGAGGTTTTAAAATTCTGAAAGTGGAATATGTTTATATTGTTTTGGGAGGGACGAGATACATATTTATGTGACGTTCACAAATGACGTGTTGAGGTGATGGAACCGCATGGGTCATGGGTGTGCATGATATCGAGACGTCGGTGGTTCTACTGTAGCGTTGGTTACCAGTCAATGCAGGAGGGAGTGACACAACAATATTGAAGCGTTCATGGGTGTTGCCAAATGAAGCATGGCCTTCATATTGGACTGAGGGGATGGAAGCACACATGGGTATATCAAAGCTGGAGTTTTACTGTTCGTGAAAGTATGATGGCAAGGCGAGTTGCCTGGAGCTTTGTTGCTTTGGTTTCAACAAGGGAAAATGGTAAGGTGTAAATATATATTACTGCAAATGCGTGTTGTAATATAAAGATCATGTGGTTCCTGAACGTGGTAAACTAAAACAACCATGGAAAATGGTAGTTGGAACTGTTGATACAAGCTGGAAAGTCATTCTGTGATCACCGAAGGAGAATAGGATTCTAGGGGAGTTCGAACGTAGCCTGATGGCATTCAGGGGATGGTTGATGTTTATTAAGCAGTAAGTGTTTGTATGGAAGAATGAAGGACGTAAGCAGCAGATGCAAACGTTGATGACCCAAGCAAGATCACCGTACAAACTTACAAAATCAAGAGAGGGCTACTGTTTGAATTTGACGAAAGTTGGGTCAGCGGCATAGGTTCGAGAAGAGGAGGATGAAAGACGCGATTAGTAGAAATGTAGAAGATTAAAGGAATAAAACGCCGGATCGGACCAACCGACGCAAATCGTATTAAACGGTTAACGCGCAAAGGTGAGTAAAATCACTAACACTGATTTATTTTAAAATATTTTAATTATATTTTAATGTTGTGTGATGGTGATTAGGTAGATTACAATTAATTTGGTTGAATATTATATATCGTTACATATGTACATATCATCGGTTGGACACTGATTCCATCGATTAGAATACCCCCTAGTATAGAGTTAGTGTAAATTGTGTTGACTAACATCTGTGGATACGGAAACCGGTTGGAGGAATCCGACCGGATTCCTTGATAATTTTATGTACTGTTTGTTTTGTATGAACCCGAATTATATATAAAACCCCATGTGAATATTGATGTTGAACCGAAATTCAACATCTGTTGCGATAAATCAATCAACGATATCAAGTTAGAAAGTGATAACAGTCGACTTTAAACCCGTCGTTTTGTTAAGAAGTTGATTGGCCGTCAGGCAAATCAACGAGGTTAATTATAAAAATTATATTTTTATAACTAAAAAGAAGATTTAAATTTATAATAGGAGTTCTATTATAAACCAGTATTTTAGAGTTCGTTTTTATAAAATAAATAAAAATGATTGTTGATATTTAAAATAAGTTTATAAAGCAGAAATTATCCGATGATTAAGTATTTGGATAATTATATTTAAGATAAACAATTTTAGAAATATTATTAGATTAATTATATTAATCTAATGAGAAGTAATTAAGATCAGTTAACGAATTTACTGATGAAATGAAGTTGATTTAATCAACTATTATTTGGAAAATGATTATTAGATTAATTGGCCTTTAATTAATCTAATGAAATAGTTTAGACATAAATGAGATTTAATTACCTTTTAATTTAAGAAGTTATCAATAGAACTGTGGAATAGAGAAAGCGAAAAGTTAATGTGGAATATAAATAATCGTAAAACAACCGAGTTCAAAATAAAGATGTGGTATTATAAAACCATATTCCAAAATAAAACAAGGAAATACGATTTGATGTATATTATAAGTAATAAGGAGTTTAGAGTTACGAACGTATATCTGTTCTAAGATAAGAACGTTGTCGATCAAGGTCTGAGAGGTAAATAGAATACCCCAACTTGAACGGCTTCACTATTATCGAGGAACGATAACAGTTTGTAACGGAAAGAGATGTCAAGGTGTGTATAAAAGGAATACGGCAGCGTATTGCCAGTCTTAGAATTATAGCGATAAAATAACGTTGTTGATAAGAAAAGTGTGACTGTTATGTCAAGATTAGTTATAACAAAGAATATTACAGCGTATGACAAGTTGAACTATAGCAATAAAATAACGCTGTTGATAAGGTAGGTGTGACTGTAATGTTGAGATTAGTTATAAGGAGAATATTACAACGTATGACAAGTTTAGAACCATAGCGATAGATTAACGCTGTTAACCAAACTTAAGCGTGATTTTTATATATGGCAGCACTTCCTAGGAAATGAAGTGGTTTAGTTGAAATCCACTTATTCGAAAGTGATAAATAACGATGTCGTAAGAAAATATAAGAATCAGTTTTAGAAAGAGAAATTGGAGAATCGTGTTAGAAAGCGATGACAGCATTTCGATGTTCGAAATGTGGTTAGAATTAAACCGTTAGGATTTGGAACTAGAATTCGACAATGTCGAATGTATTGAAAGTAAACTACTTTTTTTATGGATTATAATCTGATAGAATAATTAACATTTAGTTATAAACCAATAAATGTTGATAGGATAGAAATCAGTATTTAGTTATAAACTTGATATCGATTAGACAAGAAGTTGACTTAGAGACAGAGTTTATAAAGTGGAATAGGAGTGAAAAAGTATGAAAGAGATTTCGGTAAACAAGATAAGGGAGATTATTACATGGATAAGAGTTATATGATCAAGATGTTTAGATTTCTGTAAGAAGGGACGGTATTCCCATTTCAAAGGGAATAATGTTTTAAAAATGAACATTGGGCCGATTAAAAGGTTAAGATGAATTTGGAAATATTTTCCAATGTAAATAAGGTAGATTACCCAAGTATAGGAATAAAGAATGTGAAATTAATGGGAAATAGTCGAACGTTAATAACGGATATTTTCTGGAACATGAAAGAATAAAAGTTTATAATAACTGGAAATGTTTTCCAAAAATTGTTAAAGGCAAAAACAGAGTTTGAGAAATATCTCGTAAGATATGGGAATTCAAATAATAAAGTCGAATGTTAAATAAAAAGCACCCGTGATTGTATGATGTTTAGTTATACATTAGAATGGATGTTTGTTTTTACTTCGATTGTTAAATAACCGACTATCGAAGTGTTTGACCATCGTTGTCAATATGGAGAGACCGGTTGGATACGTTATCCGAAAACCACTCCGTATCGGCATAAGCGTTGCGAAATAGTTATGCTGAAGATAATTGAAGACGGAGTTAAATGCAAGGGTCGTCCAGTTCCAGAAATGGTGTTACTGTTTGTCCAGTCCCTGGAAAACTTGTATGGACAAGTGTCTGATTGAGTATTTCCAACGGTCACGCTGTTGATTTTTACGAATATACCAAGTTGGTGGGGAGAAGGTAACTTCTCTTTATTCTACACCCAGTGTGCATTTGTGTAATCAATATGTGATTACGGATTTGACAATGTGACATTCAAAGTGAATGGTAATCGGATGTTCTGAAGATAGACGTAGCCTCTAGCCTCACAACAAGAAGTGACAAAAGTTGGGCTAGGCAGCATGGCTAGTTGGGTCATCCCCAAGCAGGGTGTATTGTCACCGATCTAGAGAAAATCCACATTTATACTTCTTTTCGATTCTGTATCTTTGGATGACGGTTGGATGACCTACAACCGTGGTGGCAATATATTCGCGACACTCAAGCTAAATGAGTAAGCGGTCATGTGTGGCCGGGTTGCAAGACTTTCTTATTGAACCCTGAGTGTATCCCCTCTAGAGTACACAATTCAGAAAGTGCTCCCATACCTTGTCTGGTGAAATCCATTCTCCAATAAGCGCCCTGCGGTTTATGATTTTATACTATATATATGTGGAACGTGAGATGAAAGCGTTCTGCTACCTGTATAATTATTTGCTTAGACATCATCATAATATCACTAGTTTTGATATCAAAGAAAATTTGGGTTATAGTAAGGTTTTTCCAAAGTTAAATAGTATGGTTGGAATTTACTCACACGAGTCCCATGACTGACCCAGAGTTTATTTGTTTGTTTTTCCCTAAATTCTTGGGTGCCCAAATTTGTACGGGCAGTCAAGTGTTTCAGGCTTTTACAGATTCATTTGGAGGAGCTCAAAGCAAGAGACCTCACCACTACTTATTTAGAGATTTTTCCGCTGTGATGTATACCATGTATTATACTCTGATATGGTATGTATATATATACGACTCAGATTTGTATTTCAAGCTTGTTATATAATAAAGATTGTTATTCCGCTGTGAGATTCGTGTTTACTCTGATTATGTCCAGTGTTCTTCTTCTTCTATTCTATTAGTTCTATCTTTTCTTTCTCACCCTCTAAATTCTTCTACTAATGTCCTGGTATTTCCGATGCTCGAAAAATTGACAGTGTATTTATGTTGATTTTCTGGGTCGAAAATCCCGCTCCATTACAGCTTTGCTTGGAGCTGCTTAGATGTATTGCTTGATTTCTTGTCATTCGACTATGGCTATGCTTTTAGGGAACTTTACTCTTTCCATTATTAATGTACTCTAATGATTTAAATACAAGACATAAGTTTTAAGATTGATGTACTGAGCTTTATGTATTTCAGACTTATGATGTACTATGTTTTGAACCATGATGTTTTCTGTTTAAATAAAGTTTTAAATTCTATTTTGTATCTATCTTGTAATATTTCTGTTTATGTTTACCTATAACGCTTCACGAAACTTGATGCATTCTCTTCATGAGTAACATTAACGGACATGGGGTGTCACATATTCAAACTTCTAACCTTAATATCTTCCTCATATGATGCTTGTTTTACGCAAACTCGGAGTCTATCCTAAGCATAATTCCAAGAGGAACACAATGGTATGGTCCATTTCACTTTGTTCCCAATATTTAATTAAGTATTATTTAGTTTATCGTTATAATGTCCTTTAAAATTACTGGATGTTACAACTTTTTTCATTTCCCCTTATTTTTTGATAATCTTATCCTTCGGCAAGTGGAGCCCATTGCCTTGAGTTTTGGAAAGAGAAGATAGCATTAAAGAGTAATATTATGAATGTAGAAATGGTAAGGATTTCAGTGCAAAATAATGGGAAAGGGTCAAAAAGAGAGCTGTGGAAGTGAAGAAAACCACGATGCATGTGAAAGATGTGAGAGTCGTCGTGCCTACAAAAGCGACCGATATGAAGAAGAGAGGCAGATGAGAACTTCTAATTGAGAATCGCTATTGTCGTAAGGGGTTAGAGTGAGAAGTGAAGTAATTAAAGGCCTAAATAGAGGAAAGGGCAAAGGAGGTTGACAACCTATATGGAGCTCTTCTTCTATAACTATATGCATCAACATTGATGCCCTTATAATCTTGGTTATCAAGTAGAGGCTATTTGGAAGGCTAATATTGAAAATACTAAAAAGGATCTTCCTAGCCAACAATCATATGTTGTTGGTCATTTAATTTTACAACCCAAGGAGTATAATGTTGTTTGATAAATGGCGACTGTGGAACTGATCGCAGCAAGTCGGACATTACCCTATATATTAGAGCTAAATCAAATCATCTCATTGTTATGCACCTCTAATGCTCCATCCGCAATTATCAACTTAATAAAGGAATTACGATAGTGATTACCTAATCATCGGGTAGTGATGACAATTTCAATGTTGTAAAATCGTTTGGTGGTAGCCATGTGTTAAGAGGTACGAACTAATCAAACTAACATGTTTTTGATAAACCTACTCATTTTATACTAAATTTTAGTATTTTGTTTAGTAATAACTGATCACCAATTAGATTTCATGAAATTAGAAGCAACTATGGAGACATAATTGTTTGAAATAAACATTATGATGCAATTAAAGAGGTATCATGCCTATATTTGTGCATATATAATGCTTATAAACATATACGTATGTTTAGATAATGCAGTAGGTTTAATCTAGGTGAATCAGACAAACATGTAGGTGTTAAGGCTAGCCTAGCGCTTAGGAAGAGAGTTCGTAGGAGTCTGGAAGGATATTTAGGTTAGAGATATTTTGCAGTGACTTGGTATAATATCTATTTTATGATGGCATTTATCAATGACAAGTTGTATTTTTCCCAACTGTCACACTGCCTTTTCCATATTTAGATACACACATACATACATACATACATACATACATACACATATATATATATATGCATACATATATTCACACATGCATGCATATATAAGTACTATATATATACATGCAAATATTGATAGGACCCCATTGGGCTTTAGGTTGTGCCTAAAACATTTGTTTGTTAGAAAACACTTGGACTATGTCATTCTCAGACAAATACTATATTTGCATAACCTACATTTTCGTTTTTTGTAGAATTAGTCCCAAAATGGTGAAATTTTGATGTTAAAAGAAATCGAATGATTTTTATAAATTTCAATAGGTTTTAATTCTAGGAAAAGCAATCTAATCAAATTTCTCAATATAAGAAATAATTATTATATGCATAATCTACATATGCAATCTAATAGAAATTTCTCAATATAAGAAATAATTATTGTATGCATAATCTTAACATGATAGCCTTCATGAAGCATTCCAAAAATCAGGATGATAATAAACTCAATAAAAAGTGACAGAGAATCAGGGTTAAACATAATGGCTTTATTTTATTTCTCCATGTTTATTCTATAATATCACAATGAACTTTTGGAGAGATCATATAATCATGATGATGCCAAAATGGTTTAATGAGTAATGCAACAATAACATTTTCGCACTCCCTTCTTATTAGTTTTACATAGTCCATAATATTCTGGAGGATTATATGAAAACTGTCTGCATTGAGCAGTGCAATCTTCATCTGATTCACATTGATGTTTGGCCTTCTTCTTTAAGGAAAAACACTTGCTAAATGAACCACCCCCTTTCGCCATGTTTATTCCTATGCATATATATACATGTTATACCAAATATGTTTCCAAAGAAATATCATGTATAACGATAGGAAAACATATAGTTGTATATTAAAATACCTGAACACATTGTGAGCAGAAACAAAACTAGAGAAAAATTAATTATTTTCATTGACCCCATAACTCTTATGTGGATGAATTGATGAAATTTGCACATCTACATGTAGTATGTCGTATATTTATACGGTGGTCCATAAAATAGTGCGCTAATTAATTATATGTGCATGTCAAGTAATTTAATAAGTGTATCAGGAAAAATTTGTGCATAATAATAATATTAACTAGAATAGAAAATATTGAATTAAACATACATTATATAGATAATATATTATACCCAATACATAATAGATATAAGAGATTTCTTGAATTACCCATGCACCACTATATATTAGCCACTGCTCGTCAATAGTTATTTAATTATCTTTATTTTCATTTCCCTCAAATTTCGAAGTGGATATTTTATTTTAAAACTAATTCTGATATAAGTTTAAGCAAAAAGTTTTACCTTCTGAAATCTAAGAAACTAGATGGAGGCTAACTGTTGCAATCTGCTATTTCCAACCATATAAGTCGATAATGAAACCAACTCAAATCATTTGAAACAGCTTATTATTATTGCCATAGTGTAACAACCAAGATT
Organism: Allium sativum; assembly: GCA_030737875.1. Classification (NCBI taxonomy): domain Eukaryota; kingdom Viridiplantae; phylum Streptophyta; class Magnoliopsida; order Asparagales; family Amaryllidaceae; genus Allium; species Allium sativum. The sequence continues at coordinate 355,456,101 of CM060910.1, forward strand.
TTCAGAACCAATTTAAAATTTTTATTTTGGCAATTTTAATGAATTTTGAATATTTAAAATGATTTATTTTAAATAATAACGACTAGAAATTTATTTTGAATGGAATTAGAGCATATAAATTTATTTAAATCGAAATTAGAATATAAATATTTATTTTAATTATAAAAGAAATTGGAAATGGCGTGGTAGTTTGAAAATTTGATTTTAAATTTCAAATGAATGTACAGGATTCAAAATAAAAATGATTTTGGTAAAACCAGAAATATTTGAATTTGTTTGAAAATATCTTTCCAACGAATGTGAAAAATCCAGATTTCATAATGGGAATAAAGTTATGTCCAGTTGAAAATTCAAAATAGTCGCTATGGAATTTATATAATATATAGCTCTTAAAAGTAGCAATTTTGCAAACGACCTCCGTTTTCGACGAGACCACTTTTATTGGATCCGGAATGTCAAGTTATTATGGGATTCTAATTTTCATAATTTTTGAAATCAATATGTGAGCGTGGCGAATTTAAATGCGTTTGGTCAATTTAGTTTGAATTTAATCGATTGAAAAAAGACCCTTTTTCAAACGGCCTCCAAATTCGACAAAATTAGTATTGTTAGGACCGTATCGTCAAAACATAGCAAGATTTATTTTTTGGGAGTTTTTCGAGTTAGTATGTTGCCCCGGTAAATTAAAATGTGCGTTCAAATTCAATATATATTGATTTATATTTTAATTTTGATGAAAACTGGTCAAAACAGTCAAATTGGCTTACGAAACATGTCCCATTGTGTTTGGAATGAGGGTATTTAGCTAGGGACGATAGTCATTGGGTTCGATTTGGCGTTTGGAGTATGAAATTTCTTTGAAAACAAAATTTTGAACTAAACAATAATATAAAACTATATATATATATACACATTAAGGATTGGTCAAACCTTATTCTTCTCAATATGGTTAACTCGTTCTTGAGGCCGCCGTTCTCATTCTTCAACGGCCAGTTCCTTCGAAAAAAAATTCCCCAATCTCCCTTGATTTAAATCAAATTAGGTTTAGATTTCAAAACAAAAACCATTCAGCAAGATGAGGGCTTTGATTTGGTACCATACTGGTCGGCTTTCAGGGAACGTTCGTCATGGATTTTGGGCCTAACGTGGCCATGTTCGTACGCTATTTCAGGTATTGGGGTGGCTTTGAGTTCGGCGCTATTGGAGGTGGTGGCAACACGGTAGCGTGTCTCGTGGGGTACTTGGGTCCAACTCCGGTCAACCTTGGGTGGAGAGGCGAAAGGTTTTTCAATTCGAAGGATGGATTCTTCGAACGGGGAAGAACGACATCGCGATCAGAGGAAAAATATGGTCGGCCCTGATTAATTTCAGAAAGTAATTAGTTAAAGTATGTTTAAATTATCTTAATTAATAAGTTATTATTGTAATTAAAGTTTGTAAAATTTATAACTTGTTCGTTTGACATCATATTTTCGCGATCACTTGTGTTGGAATCCTCTAAACGAGCTCTACAACATGGAGCAGACCAAAACAAAGACAGGAGCAGTTGAAATTTTTGATTGAATTAAATGCGCGGTATAATTTAATTAAAAACAGTCGATATTTAAACGATTTCAAAACCGGTCAATGTGAGAACTTCTCTCACTATAAATTTTTATACAGTTATTTATTTTCTGTTAGATCACCTCCCTGTCGTCCACAGACCATGGACGGTTTATTTGATTGTATTGTATTCTGATTGTCTTGTGAGATATATATATATGATGTGAATAAAATATATATACGATGTTAAATAAAATTATATATATATGCGTTGTGAAAATTATATATATATATGCGTTGTGAAAATTATATATATACGATGAAAATTATATATATATGCGTTGTGAAAATGTATATTTGAAATGAAATATATATATATATATATGAAATGGGAATAATATATATTTGAAATGAAAATTATATATATGGAATGTGAATAATATATATATATGGAATGGAATATATATATATATATATATATGGAATGGAAAATAAATGTATATAATGTGAATAATATTTATATATGGAATGGAAAATATATATATATATATAAAGTGTAAATATAATATACATACGAAATGTGAAAAATATATATATGAAGTATGAATAAAAAATATATATGGAATAAAATACATATATGAAATGTGAAAAATATATATATGAAGTATGAATAAAATAAATATACGAAATGTGAAAAATGTATATATGAAATGTGAAAATTATATATATATATGAAATAATATATATATATATATATATGAAATGAAAGTGGTATATATATATATATATATATGAAATGTGAAAAATATATATATATTAAGTGTGAATGAAATAAATATTGGTTGGTTAAAAGTATTATTTTTAGCTTATATACGAGATGTATAAAATTGTCATGTAATGGAACATTCAATTATGATTTAAATTTGAAAATGAAATTAAAATCGTTTTAAAATGAATTTAAAACGAATTTACATAGGAATATTCAATTTTGTTTTAAATTTGAAAATGAAATTGAAATCATTTTAAAATGAATTTATATAGGAATATTCAATTTTGATTTAAATTTGAAAATCAAATTGAAATCGTTTTAAAATGAATTTAAAACGAATTTATAATGGAATATTTAATTTTGATTTAAAATTGAAATGGAAGTTGAAATCGTTTTTAAAACGAATTTAAAGCAATTTATAAAATACGCTTTATATGGAAATCGATGGAATATATATTATAAATATATTATATATATACATATATATGTATATATATACAAACTAATGGCCTGAATAGAACGTGTCGCGCAACGACCATTCTTGAATTTCGACCATTGACTTTAAAAGGACGTAACAGGAGATCCGACCGTCGGATTCTCCTAAAACTGGAACCTTGGGTTCGTATCGAAAAGAGCTTTCCAAGGATATAAGAGATTTGAAATCTAACAATTAGATTTGGAATTATGTCCTAATCAAATTTGGAAAAGGTAGCTGTAAGTGCAATTCGATGGCCGTTACTGGAAATCGACCGTACGGGCCTTGATAAAGTTATTAAAAATATCAATAATTTGTGTAAAATCATAATAAACGATTTGTAAAGAACTAGGATGAAAATTTCCTTATTTGAAAAGATAAAAATATATTTTTATCAAAATGAACTAGTCATGAACTAGAATTATAATCCAATATTTTTAAATAAATAAATTGGATTTGAAATGGTTTTAAAAATAACCAGAATTTCCAATATATGAATTGGAGTGGATCTGAATTGAAATTATCTTCGGAATATTTCGATATTGGATTCCGTGATTATACGAATATTGTGGAGGAATTTGGAAGATATATATATATATATATAGTTATTCCCAATACGATATTTGTTGATTTTAGAATTTGATATTGAATATAAACCGATATAATTTCTATTCTGAGCCTTATATTTAATATCAGGATTTTGGGTTTGTCGTGAGGTATGTTTAAATGACATTGGTTCTTTAACCCGAGTAAAAGCAGGATTAATTTCCAGAAAGTTGTACAATCAATAAGAAATGATTTTTGGGATTGAAACCAATTGGACTATGAATAAATCTTTAATTAAATTGTGAATGAATAAATGGTGATTAAATTTACCAAAACACATAATGTGATTAAACCAAATTTACTTGGTTGACTGTTATTGATTGACTGTTCGGATGGTGCTTGATAGTTTATAAGCAAAATATGCTTTTATATTTAGCATTGAGTTGGGTAGAAATATCTCTGTGCTAACAGCTTGTGAAACACTTCACGATTGGACGATAAGGTGTTTACGGATGTGGTGTTCATTTCAAATTTAATGAATGATTTTGAAATGATAATTTTTTCTTATTTTGAAATGATATTATTTTCTTAAGTGAAAAGAATAGTATTCCCGATTTTGGATAGGGAATGTTTTATAAAAATGTTTTATAAAACAGGAAGGATATCGAGGGCAAAAACCCGATGATTTCGAAATGATTTTGAAATGTATTATGGTTTTACATTGTAGTTCATCACATATTCGATTAGTTGCTATTAATGATGTATCTGTTTGGTGGAAGAGAATTTATTCTCTTGCTTTATAAAATGGTTTACTGTGTGGCTAAAGATTCGGGTGACCCGAGAGCGACTAAAAGTATGGGCTGGATCCAGTGCCTTAGGGTGAGTAGTTAGTAGTGTAGCCTGCTCCATGAGTGGGAGGTGCTCATGTGTGTGTGTATATATATATATATATATATCGAGTTGGAGGGGTGCTTACTGCCTTGTCTGAGGTAAGACTCTCGATATTTGATTGCATACTTGTTTAAATGCATTGTTATGTTTTGGAATTCATATTTCCAAACGATTTGGTTTGAGATCACGAAGTGAAGTCTACTTTGATATAAAAGCTAGATATGTTTTTCAAATGATTTGAAATAGAAATCGGGAAATAAAGTACAAAAGAATAATTTCTGTAAATTGAATTGGATTTGGAAAAATCTAAGTGTGGTGATTGATCTAAATGGGTAGATTGGGATATTGCATGTTGATTGATGCATAGTAGATCCATAACTATATTACTAATTTTTGTTTATACACTGGTATTCATGGGGGTAAACCCGTTCCGTGACATGCGGCGTGGTCCCGTGATTTACCTTATTTTAAAGTAAAGTTTTAAAACTCTGTTTTAGTTCTCACACCTATCCATGACTGACTCGGTGTTTATTGTTTCTACCTAAAATCTGGGTGTGCATATTTTCAACATGGCAGTCATTAGTTTAGTTTTGCAGATTATTTCATTTAGCAGGATTTTGGATCGAAGGGAAAAGCTATGTCCAGAATATTGATAGTCTTGTGCTGTGTTATTTTATTTGTTGCCGCTGCATTGTTTTACATTTATTGTAAATTAATTTTCCTTTATTATATTTCGATATACTCTGATATTCTGTACTCTGATGTAACATTATTATGATTTTTATAAAAGTCTTATGTTATTTGTTCTGATGTGTTGTATGCCGAGAGTTAGCGTATGTAACGACCCGTATTCTACACATCATAGGATTGTAGAATATTTATTTCTTTCCCGTGTGAAGTCGTATGGTCATGTAACTTTGGGAAACATCTATTAGAGTCATTTCCCATGTCCATGATTTTTGTCGATTTTTGAATGACCATTTTGCCCCTAGTCGGTACTGTTTTGGCCATAACTTTTGATTGGAAAGGAATTTTGACCTGAAACCACATCCATTTGATTCGTTTGATGGTTTCTCTTTCCGTAGAGTGGTCATAATAGTCAAACGGACTTACCGTTTGGGAGATATGGCTGAAACAAGGTTTGGAGGGTGAAAAACTGCTTAACCGGGCCAAATCGGGTGATTAGTGAGTAGGCCCATAACCCATTTCGGGATTAGGGTTATGGGAGGGCTGAAATGAGATGGAGAATCATTCCATTTCAGTTTTCTAGCCTCCACTTATCACCAAGGAACCCTAAAAATGGCCTCCAACCTCTAAATCACCTCCAAATCATCTTTTGGTCAAGGATTTGGCTTAGCAACCCCTAATCAAGGAAGATCTTCACCAAATCAACATTGGGGCTGCTGTTTAGCATAGAGATTCACATCAAATCAGAGATTTATTTCGGATCTTAGTTTATTTTGTGGCTAAGGTGAGTGATTTGCATAGTTTTGCACTAATTATGGCTAATTAGGGTTGATTAGTGTTAATTAGCGAATTTATACATGATAAACTTCTGGAAAAATGTTTATAAAATTCGGAATGATGTTTTAGACCTCTGATAGGAATTTGGGTTAGTTTGGTTATGTTTTGTTAATCCTATCATTAGTTTCACCTAAATATGCTTAGGGGGAAATATGGGGTTTTGGGTATGTTTGATCCATTTTGACCTATCATGTTGATGTTTTGATGTTTGTGGTTGATTATGCATGTTGCTATGACTGTATGAAATGCTTTGTGACTGCTTAGAATAGTTGGAATGGTCGAAAACGCCGTCGAATGGCGTAAACAGCTCGCTGGACAAGGTGCAGGGATTCGGATCGCATAGGGGATTGAGGGACAATCGGATCGCCCTATGGGATCGTGAACTGCTACCCGATCCGATCCACTCGTGCTTCATATCACGATCCGAACAAGAGGAAAGCAGCATCCATGATGTAACGACCCGCATTCTGCACATCATAGGATCGTAGAATATTTATTTCTTTCACATACGAAGTCGTATGGTCATGTAACTTTGGGAGACGACTATTGTGGTCATTTCCCATGTTCATGATTTTTCCCGATTTTTAAATGACCATTTTACCCCTAGTTGGCACTGTTTTGGCCATAACTTTTGACTCGAAATGAATTTTGACCTGAAACCACTTCCATTGGCTTTGAATGATAGTTTCTCTTTCCGTAGAGTGGTCACATTAGCCAAACGGACTTACCGTTTGGGAGATATGGCTGAAACAAGTTTCAGATAGTGAAAGACAGCTTAATTGGGCTTAACCGGGTGATTAGCAGCTAGGCCCAAGGGGAATTTCGGGTTTAGAGGTATAGGAGGTCTGATTAGGGTTAGGTTATCACTTTCATTTCAGTTTTGAGCCGCCACAAACCTCCTTGAGACCTTAGTAATGGCTTCCTACATCTAAAACACCCCAAATCACTCTCTAATTGAAGATTAGGCTTAGCAACACCAAATTAAGGAGAAAAAGCACCAAAGCAAGGTTAGAGCCGCTGTTAGACATCAGTATTCGCCCCAAATCAGAGGAGTTTCAGTTCTGAGAATTTCATTTGTGGCCAAGGTGAGTGATAGCATCATTTTGACACTAATTACGGTTGATTAAGGGTAATTAGTGAAGATTAGCGAATTTATACGTAAATAAATTCTGGAAAAATTCTTAAAATTCTAAAATAATGTTTTAAGGCACTGTTAGAAATTTGGGTTAATTTCGATGTGTTTTACTAATCGTATGCTTAAACATGATTAGGAGGGATTATAAGAAAATATGGAGTTTTAGCTACTTTTGATCCATTTTGATTCATTTAAATTGTTGTTTGCTGTGTGTGGTTGCTATTACATGTTGCTATGACCCTATGGTATGTTTCATGATTGATTAGAATAGTTAAATTGCTCGAAAACGTCGTCGAATGGCGTAGAAAGCTCGCTGGAAAGTTGCAGAAGTGTGCAGGCTCCGAACCGGTTCGGATCGGAGAAAGGGGTCGGATCGGACTAGGGAACTGACCAAGGGAATCCGAACTGGATGAGGACTTGCCACTGGAAGAAGTTTGGCAGGAAGGAAGGCCATTGTTTAGAGTTGGAGTTGGACAGAAGATCGGATCGGAGCGACGGAGCGGATCGGATCGGAGTAAGCTAGGGAGCGGAGCGGATCGGATCGGAAGAGTGATTGGAGGCCAGATCGGATCGATTGAGATGCAGGGCTCGGATCGGAAGCAAACACTCAGGAGAACTAGCAAGAGGGAAGGCCACGCGGATCAGATGGCAAGGAGGGATCGGATCGGAATACGTGAAGAAATAAGCTAGGGATTGGAGCGCTGGAGGGAAGGACACCCGACCCGACCTGGAGGAGGGCCCCGACCCGACCCGGAGCGAAGTACCCGACCCGAATCGAATGAAAGAAGACAAGGAGAAGGATCCGAACCGAACCGAGCATGAGTGACCGAACCGAACCGAATTCTAGAGCTGCTACTGCACGACAACTTTTCTGAAGACCCACTCCAATTCGACCAAACCCGAGATGCAAAGGAAGTCCGAATGAGAAGTTAGAGCTCAAGATTCAGATGGGAATCAACGAGTTCACTTCATGATTGGGCTTTGCTGCGGGACGCGTGCTAAGGAGTTATCGACACCTATAGCTTTGGACCACTATGGTAGGAGGTATGAAGGCGGATTCAGGGCCATTATGGCATTGGTAGAACCAAGGGCTATGACCAATGAAGTGGGTCATTGAAATGTTTGGTCATGACTCCAATTGTTTGGCTTGGTCACAGCAGGGTTTCTACAAGTCGGGATTCGTCGTTGCCTCAGTTTGTCTAGTGTTCCAAAGTGGTAGATGTCGTACGCTTTAGGCACTGAGTGAGAGGTGTGAGGATGGTTGCTATGGATGATTTGTTGCTATCATTTTGACATGCACACCCCACCCCCGTATTCTTACACTAATTATTATGGCACCTTGGAGTATTGTACGGTATGTGGTACTAACTCTTTGGTTGCAGGTCCAGGTTCAGGTATGGTTTGGTATACCTGTTATTACCCTGTTTATATGCTTATCGCTCATACCAGGCTTTATGTCTGACCCAGAGTTTTATGTCTCTTCTTATTACTCTGGGTGCTCACACGAGCAGACTAGAGACAGGTTAGCTGGTGATGCACGGGTAGATGATCCGGAGACGAGCAGGAGGCTTCCACGTAATATATATATAGTATTCTCCCTGTGTTGTTGAAGATCACTGCTTGGGCATTGTTGGTGTATCTTCTATTTTAGCTTTCTTTTGTTTAGAGACAGTAAATTTGGAAAGTTGTAATAAGCTGTATTTGGATTTCCGCTGCTTTGATGTTGACATTGATTATTAGTTATCAGCTTATGCACTGTCTCGCCTGTTTTATGTCAAGTATGTTATTATTATATTTTATTCCATGCGCTGTGAGACATTCTACAGGTTCTTTGATTAGTTCGTCCCCTTCTTTCCTTTCTTCTGACGACCGTCTTGTGCTAGTCGGGAATGTGTACAGCGCACTTTTGGAGGAAATGCAGGCTGGTGCGAGGCGGGCCGTCACACTTGGTATCAGAGCTCTAGGTTGCGTAGTTAACCTAGGGAAGTTATCAGGGAGAGATATTATACGTATACGAGAGAGCGTATTTGTGATTACTTTGGTTTTTTTTTTAAAAAGCTATATATATATACTATTAGTAGTATAAGGATGAAGTCGTACTGCACTAGCACCACTATGGAATCGTTAATCGTTTCCTTTTTCAGATTGACGATGAGCCGAGATACTAGAGGTGCTGGTAGGGGAACCAATAATGGGAATGCTGCTGACATGAGGACGATGTTTACTGACCTCATGAGAGAGATGCTTAGAGATGTGCAGAGGGCAGCTCCCAATGGTGGAGATGGTGGTGGTCCAATAGTGCAGGCGTCAAGAGTCGACTTCGCCAAGCTGAATAAGGACTATACTAGTCTTGGTGGGAAGCCGTTCCACGGAACGGAGTCGGCTACGGATGTTCAAGATTGGGTGGATAGTTGCGAACGTATCTTCGAGGATTTGGGTATCGAGGATGCAATGAAGAGGAAGCTAGCGTCCCGTCAGCTGCAAGGGCGGGCAATGAATTGGTGGAATGCTATAAAGGCAGCTACTCCCGAAGACCAGATTACTTGGGAGCAGTTTAAGGCTCGCTTTAGTGAGAAGTTCATTCCAGCTGCTCAGAAGTCAATGTTGTTTAAGAAATTCTTGGAGCTCAAGCAGAATGGCAGGGCTGTCTCGGAGTATATTGCTGAATTTGACACTTTGTCAAAATATGGGTTATCTCTTATAGATACTGCCGAGAAAAAGAATGAGAAATTTATAACTGGTTTGGATCAATACTTGGGGGAAAAACTTATTAACCACATCGATGAGACGTTTGAATCGATTGTGGGGAAAGCGTTAAGGTCAGAAAGTCTCTACCCTAAGCCAAAGACTGAGGTTGCATCCGCAGATGAGCCAAAGCCACAAGCTAGTGGTGGAGGCAAAGGTGGTTCTCAGAATAAGAGAAAGCAGAACCAGGCTAGGGATGGCCAGAAGAAAAAGAATAAGCAAGATGTGGAGTGCTTCAGCTGTGGTAAGAAGGGCCATTATGCTAGTAATTGTCGGGCCAAGCCAGCGGACAGGAAGTGCTTCAATTGTGGCCAATTGGGACATCACAAGGACAAGTGTCCGCAGCCCCCTAAAGAAAAGCAAATGGTGAAAGCATATGCTCTTAATGCTATTCCTTCTTCGTCGAATGCCCCAACTGCGGCGGAGAAGGGAAAGAGTGTCGTCATTCAAGGTATGCTTTCTGTTTATGATGTTCCTGTTAGAGTTTTGTTTGATACCGGAGCTTCCAGTTCTTTCATATCTAGTGACCTGGTAGATAGGTTGGGATTGGAGCCCGAGATTGTCGATAGGCCTTTAGTAGTGACGAACCCGATTGGTGGTTCGACTAGTCTTAGCATGATTTGTCGTAATGTGGTCTTATCGAGTCATGGATGCATGTTTGTTTGTGATTGCTTTGTTTTGGGCTTTACTGGGTTTGGCATTATTTTGGGAGTAGATTGGCTCCAAAGATACGGGGTGGTGGTAGACTGTGAGGGCTTGTTGGTGACAGCTAGAGCGGATGATGGGCGGAGGATAGTGTTTGGTGGTCTACCCAGTAAGGGGGTATTGGCTAGTTTTCTAAACTCCCTCGACATTCCGCATAGTGAGTTGTCAGGTTTGCCCGTGGTTGGCCAGTATCCGGATGTTTTCGAAGAAGTGACCGGACTTCCACCACACCGAGAGATTGAGTTTCGTATTGATTTGGTAAAGGATGCCAGACCTATAGTGATGCCACTTCGTCGTATGGCACCAAGGGAGCAGCGAGAGCTCGAGGTGCAAGTCAGCGATCTTTTGAAGAAGGGATTTATCAGAAGGAGTGTTTCTGAATGGGGAGCACCAGTTGTGTTTGCTACCAAGGCGGATGGTTCCCTTCGTTTGTGTGTAGACTACCGCGAGTTGAATAAAGTGACGAGGAAGAACAAGTATCCTCTACCGCGGATAGATGATTTTTTTGATCAGTTGAGTGGCGCGAGAGTATTTTCTCAGTTGGACCTCGCGACAGGTTTTCATCAGCTTAGAGTGGAAGCTGAGAGTATAGCTAAAACGGCATTTCGGACGCCGTCTGGGTTTTATGAATGGTTGGTTATGCCATTTGGGCTGACTAATGCCCCGGCATATTTTGTGGACCTTATGAATAGGGTATTCAGAGATCAGCTGAATAAGTCTGTCCTTGTGTTCGTTGATGATATTTTGGTCTATTCGAGGACAGAGGAGGAACACAAGGAACATTTAAGAGTAGCGATGGAGGTGTTGAGAAAACACCAATTGAAAGCAAAGTTTTCTAAGTGTCACTTCTGGAAGAGGGAAGTGAGGTTCTTGGGCCATGTTGTATCAGAGAGTGGTATTGCCGTGGACCCAGCAAAGGTGGCTACGGTACAAGATTGGCCTACGCCCAAGAATGCAACAGATGTAAGGAGTTTCTTGGGATTAGCGGGATATTATCGTAAGTTTATCCAAGGTTTCTCCAAGATAGCAGCACCGTTGACCCAGTTGACCAAGAAGAATCAAGCTTTTATTTGGGAAGAAAGGTGCGAGAATGCATTTAAAAGCCTAAAGGACAAGTTGACAAGCGCACCAGTGTTAGTCATTCCTAAGGGGGATGAAGAGATGACGGTATACACGGATGCCTGTGGTACCGGACTGGGTGCTGTATTGATGCAAGGCGGTAGGGTTGTAGCTTATGCAAGTCGGCAATTGAAACCGCACGAGAGAAGATACCCTACCCATGATTTAGAATTGGCAGCGATCGTGTTCGCGTTAAAGATGTGGAGACACTATCTCTTGGGAGAAAGATTTGAGCTGTTTACAGATCATAAGTCGTTGAAGTACCTCTTCTCCCAGAAGGATCTAAATCTCCGTCAGCAGAGATGGTTAGAGTTCTTAGCTTCCTATGATTTTGACATCGCATACACACCAGGAAAGGGCAATGCGGTGGCTGATGCATTGAGTAGAAGACATGCCAGCTTAGGGGCTATGTTCCTTGAATGGAAGCAACTGGAGTTTATCGCGGGGTTTGATTTCAGACCAAAGTGCGAATTGGATCCAGAAATGTTAGCAAGTTTGACGATCAGACCCACTTTGATTGAACGAATCGGCTCTAGTCAGAGGGACGATCCTAACCTATTGGAAATCATCTCCAAGTTAGAGATGGGAATCGATGAGGAGATGAACAAGTATGGGCTTGATCGAGATAGATGGCTTAGAAAGGATGGAAAGCTTGTTGTACCCAATGTCAATGGATTGAGAGATGAAGTGCTTAGAGAATGTCATCACTCAAAGCTGACTATACACCCCGGTGGTAATAAGATGTATCGAAATATGAAGCAGACCTACTACTGGGAAGGGATGAAAAGAGACGTTGGGAAGTTTATATCCAAATGCATGAATTGCCAGCTAGTTAAAGCCGAGCAAAAGAAGCCTAGTGGGTTGTTACAGCCCTTAGAAATTCCCAAATGGAAATGGGAGCAAGTCTCGATGGATTTCATAGATGGGTTACCAAGGACTAGATCGGGATATGACAGCATTTGGGTAATTGTAGATCGACTAACTAAAAGTGCAAGGTTTATACCAGTCAAATCGACCAGAACGGCAACTAAGTTAGCAGAATTGTATATGAAGTGGGTAGTGAGATTTCATGGAGTACCTAAAGGCATTGTGAGCGACCGAGACCCGTTGTTTACTAGTGGGTTTTGGAAGAGCTTACAAGAGGCTCTAGGGTCAGAGTTACATCTCAGTACCGCATATCATCCTCAGACCGACGGCCAGACAGAGAGGGTGAACCGTATTTTGGAGGATCTCTTGAGAGCATGTATATTGGATTTTGGTGGGTCATGGGATGACCATTTGCATCTAGTAGAGTTTGCATATAATAATAGCTACCAATCCAGTATCGGTATGGCTCCATTTGAAGCTTTGTACGGAAGACCATGCAACTCACCATCATGTTGGATAGAGACTGGCGAGAAGTTTATGCTTGGACCAGATGTGGTGAGGGAAACTTCAGGTAAGATCAAGATCATTCAACAACGAATGAAGGCTGCCCAAGATAGGCAGAAGAGTTATGCTGATAAGAGAAGAAGAGACTTAAAATTCTCCGTTGGCGACTTGGTGTTTGTCAAGATTTCTCCGTTGAAGAGCGTAATACGATTTGGCAGGAGAGGCAAGTTGGCACCAAGATTTGTTGGCCCGTTCCCTGTTCTTGAACTAGTCGGGAATTTGGCGTATAGGATTGACTTACCAGAGAAGATGGCGGGAGTTCATAACGTATTTCATGTTTCCCAACTAAGGAAGTTCGTTCACGACTCAGATATGACTATTTCACCTGATCAGTTAGAGGACTTCGAAGTAGAACCCGAGGCGGTTGGGAACCGCAAGCCGGTCCGTATTGTCGAGTACGACATGAAGCAACTTCGAAGAAAGGCGGTGAAGCTAGTCAAGGTTCAGTGGGGCGAGGACGAGAATGACTGTACGTGGGAGACAGAGGAGAACATTAGGAAGACGCACCCAGAACTCTTTGTCTGGTAAGATTTTGACTTCGATTTAGTTTTTCCGCATGCTAGGATAGGCTTGTTTGCTTGTCTTGCACATTTGATTGTTGTATATGGTTGTTAGGCATGCGGGATCCTGTGTATGTTTTGGGGTTAAGGAATTTCGGGGACGAAATTTCTTAAGGGGGGGAGAGTGTAACGACCCGCATTCTACGCATCATAGGATCGTAGAATATTTATTTCTTTCACATACGAAGTCGTATGGTCATGTAACTTTGGGAGACGACTATTGTGGTCATTTCCCATGTTCATGATTTTTCCCGATTTTTAAATGACCATTTTACCCCTAGTTGGCACTGTTTTGGCCATAACTTTTGACTGGAAATGAATTTTGACCTGAAACCACTTCCATTGGCTTTGAATGATAGTTTCTCTTTCCGTAGAGTGATCACATTAGCCAAACGGACTTACCGTTTGGGAGATATGGCTGAAACAAATTTCAGATAGTGAAAGACAGCTTAATTGGGCTTAACCGGGTGATTAGCAGCTAGGCCCAAGGGGAATTTCGGGTTTAGAGGTATAGGAGGTCTGATTAGGGTTAGGTTATCACTTTCATTTCAGTTTTGAGCCGCCACAAACCTCCTTGAGACCTTAGTAATGGCTTCCTACATCTAAAACACCCCAAATCACTCTCTAATTGAAGATTAGGCTTAGCAACACCAAATTAAGGAGAAAAAGCACCAAAGCAAGGTTAGAGCCGCTGTTAGACATCAGTATTCGCCCCAAATCAGAGGAGTTTCAGTTCTGAGAATTTCATTTGTGGCCAAGGTGAGTGATAGCATCATTTTGACACTAATTACGGTTGATTAAGGGTAATTAGTGAAGATTAGCGAATTTATACGTAAATAAATTCTGGAAAAATTCTTAAAATTCTAAAATAATGTTTTAAGGCTCTGTTAGAAATTTGGGTTAATTTCGATGTGTTTTACTAATCGTATGCTTAAACATGATTAGGAGGGATTATAAGAAAATATGGAGTTTTAGCTACTTTTGATCCATTTTGATTCATTTAAATTGTTGTTTGCTGTGTGTGGTTGCTATTACATGTTGCTATGACCCTATGGTATGTTTCATGATTGATTAGAATAGTTAAATTGCTCGAAAACGTCGTCGAATGGCGTAGAAAGCTCGCTGGAAAGTTGCAGAAGTGTGCAGGCTCCGAACCGGTTCGGATCGGAGAAAGGGGTCGGATCGGACTAGGGAACTGACCAAGGGAATCCGAACTGGATGAGGACTTGCCACTGGAAGAAGTTTGGCAGGAAGGAAGGCCATTGTTTAGAGTTGGAGTTGGACAGAAGATCGGATCGGAGCGACGGAGCGGATCGGATCGGAGTAAGCTAGGGAGCGGAGCGGATCGGATCGGAAGAGTGATTGGAGGCCAGATCGGATCGATTGAGATGCAGGGCTCGGATCGGAAGCAAACACTCAGGAGAACTAGCAAGAGGGAAGGCCACGCGGATCAGATGGCAAGGAGGGATCGGATCGGAATACGTGAAGAAATAAGCTAGGGATTGGAGCGCTGGAGGGAAGGACACCCGACCCGACCTGGAGGAGGACCCCGACCCGACCCGGAGCGAAGTACCCGACCCGAATCGAATGAAAGAAGACAAGGAGAAGGATCCGAACCGAACCGAGCATGAGTGACCGAACCGAACCGAATTCTAGAGCTGCTACTGCACGACAACTTTTCTGAAGACCCACTCCAATTCGACCAAACCCGAGATGCAAAGGAAGTCCGAATGAGAAGTTAGAGCTCAAGATTCAGATGGGAATCAACGAGTTCACTTCATGATTGGGCTTTGCTGCGGGACGCGTGCTAAGGAGTTATCGACACCTATAGCTTTGGACCACTATGGTAGGAGGTATGAAGGCGGATTCAGGGCCATTATGGCATTGGTAGAACCAAGGGCTATGACCAATGAAGTGGGTCATTGAAATGTTTGGTCATGACTCCAATTGTTTGGCTTGGTCACAGCAGGGTTTCTACAAGTCGGGATTCGTCGTTGCCTCAGTTTGTCTAGTGTTCCAAAGTGGTAGATGTCGTACACTTTAGGCACTGAGTGAGAGGTGTGAGGATGGTTGCTATGGATGATTTGTTGCTATCATTTTGACATGCACACCCCACCCCCGTATTCTTACACTAATTATTATGGCACCTTGGAGTATTGTACGGTATGTGGTACTAACTCTTTGGTTGCAGGTCCAGGTTCAGGTATGGTTTGGTATACCTGTTATTACCCTGTTTATATGCTTATCGCTCATACCAGGCTTTATGTCTGACCCAGAGTTTTATGTCTCTTCTTATTACTCTGGGTGCTCACACGAGCAGACTAGAGACAGGTTAGCTGGTGATGCACGGGTAGATGATCCGGAGACGAGCAGGAGGCTTCCACGTAATATATATATAGTATTCTCCCTGTGTTGTTGAAGATCACTGCTTGGGCATTGTTGGTGTATCTTCTATTTTAGCTTTCTTTTGTTTAGAGACAGTAAATTTGGAAAGTTGTAATAAGCTGTATTTGGATTTCCGCTGCTTTGATGTTGACATTGATTATTAGTTATCAGCTTATGCACTGTCTCGCCTGTTTTATGTCAAGTATGTTATTATTATATTTTATTCCATGCGCTGTGAGACATTCTACAGGTTCTTTGATTAGTTCGTCCCCTTCTTTCCTTTCTTCTGACGACCGTCTTGTGCTAGTCGGGCATGTGTACAGCGCACTTTTGGAGGAAATGCAGGCTGGTGCGAGGCGGGCCGTCACACATGATCTGATGCACAGCGAGACGACGATCCGAACCAGGAGAGAACCACGAGCTGGAGGGGCGCGATCCGATCCGTATGGGGTATCACGATCCGAACCAAGGAGGGGAGCACGATCCGAGGCAAATAGAAAGGGGACCGTAATGACGATCCGATCACCTGGAGGATCACGACCTGATCCGATGCATGAGGTGCGACCCGATCCGAAGTGGTGAATGTCGTATGCTTTACGCACTGAGTGAGAGATGTGAGGATGGATGCTATGTTTGATTGTTTGCCATCATTATGACATGCACACCTCCCCCACCTCCGTATCTTTACACTGTTTGATATGATACCTTAGAGTGTTGTACAGTATGTAGTGCTAACTCTTTGGTTGCAGGTCCAGGTTCAGGTATGTTTTAGTCTACCTGTTATTGTTCACTTAGATGCTTATCGCTCATACCAGGCTTTATGTCTGACCCAGAGTTTTATGTCTCCTCTTATTACTCTGGGTGCTCACACGAGCAGACTAGAGACAGGTTAGCTGGTGGTGCGCGAGTAGTTGATTCGGAGGTGGGCAGGAGGCTTCCACGTATGATATATATATATACACATTCTCCTTGTGTCGTTGGTGGTCGCTACTTGGGCATTAGTAGTGCACCTTATTTATCTTGCTTTTGCTTGAGACAGTTTGAAAGTTGTAATAAGCTGTATTTTGGATTTCCGCTGCTATGATGTTTAGTTCTGATTTTCAGCTTATGCACTGTCTCTCCTGTTTTATGTCAAGTATGTTATTATTATATTTTGTTCTATGCGCTGTGAGACATTCTACAGGTTCTTTGTATGTTCATTTCCTTCTTCCTTCTCCTTCTGATGACCCGTTCCGTGCTAACTGGACATGTGTACAGCGCACTTTTGGAGTAAATGTCGGTTGGTGCGGGGCGAACCGTCACACTTGGTATCAGAGCTCTAGGTTGCGTAGTTAACCTAGGGAAAGACACTAGGGAGAGTTAGTACGTATATGAGAGCACGTATTTGTGATTACTTTGGTTTTCAAAAGCTATGTATATATATACTATTAGTAGTAAAAGAATGAAGTTGCACTGCACTAGTATAACTATGGGGTCGTTAATCGTTTCCTTTTATAGATTGACGATGAGCCGTTATGATAGAGGTACCGGTAGAGGGGCCAATAATGGGAATGCCGCTGACATGAGGGCGATGTTTACCAACCTCATGAGAGACATGCTTAGAGAAGTGCAAGGGGCAGTTCCCAATCCCGGAGCTGGTGTTGGTGTTGGCCCAGTAGTGCAGGCACCTAGGGTCGATTTCGCCAAGTTGTGCAAAGATTACACTAATCTTGGTGGGAAGCCGTTCCACGGAACGGAGTCGGCCACAGATGTTCAGGACTGGATGGATAGCTGTGATCGTATCTTTGATGACTTGGGTCTTGAGGATGCGATGAAGAGAAGGCTAACGTCTCGTCAGCTGCAGGGGCGAGCGATGAATTGGTGGAATGCCATTAGAACAACTACTCCAGAGGATCAGGTTACTTGGGTTCAGTTCAAGGCTCGCTTTAGCGAGAAGTTTATTCCAGCTGCCCAGAAGTCAGTATTGTTCAAGAGGTTCTTGGAACTCAAGCAGAACGGCAGGGCGGTTTCTGATTATATTGCTGAGTTCGACACTTTGTCGAAGTATGGGCTGTCTCTTATCGATACTCCTGAGAAGAAGAATGAGAAGTTCATTACTGGTTTGGATGGGTACTTGGGGGAAAGGCTTATCAACCACATCGATGAGACTTTTGAATCGATCGTGGGGAAGGCTTTGAGATCAGAGAGCCATTACCCTAAGTCAAAGACTGAGGCTGCATCTGCAGAGGGGCCAAAGCCGCAAGCAGGCGGTGGAGGCAAGAATAACTCTCAGAATAAGAGGAAGCAGGACCAATCTAAGAGTCGCCAGAAAAAGAGCAAGAAGGATGTTGAGTGCTTCAGCTGTGGAAAGAAAGGCCATTATGCTAAAGAATGCCGAGCCAAGCCAGCGGAAAGGAAGTGCTACAACTGTGGTCAAGTGGGACATCAGAAGGACAAGTGTCCGCAACCTCTTAAGGAGAAGCAGATTGTGAAAGCATATGCTCTTGATGCTATTCCTTCTTCGTCGAATGCCCCAACTGCGGCGGAGAAAGGAAAGAATGTTGTTATTCAAGGTATGCTTTCTATTTATGATGTACCAGTTCGAGTTTTGTTTGATACTGGGGCTTCCCGTTCCTTCATATCTAGTGACCTGGTAGATAGGTTGGGACTGGAACCCGAGATAGTCGATAGACCATTGATTGTGACGAACCCGATTGGTGGTTCGACTAGCCTTAGTATGATTTGCAGGAATTTGGTCTTATCGAGTCATGGATGTATGTTTGTATGTGATTGCTTTGTTTTGGGCTTTACGGGGTATGGCATTATATTGGGAGTCGATTGGCTCCAAAGATACGGGGTGGTGGTAGACTGTGAGGGCTTTTTGGTGACAGTGAGGGCGGATGATGGGCGGAGGGTAGTGTTTGGTAGTCTACCTAGTGATGGGGTTATGGCTAGTTTTGTAAATTCCCTCGACATCCCGCAGGATGAGTTGTCAGATGTGCCCGTGGTTGGCCAGTATCCGGACGTCTTCGAGGAGGTGACCGGGCTTCCACCACACCGAGAGATTGAGTTCCGTATTGATTTAGAGAAAGATGCCAGACCTATAGTGATGCCACTTCGTCGTTTGGCACCAAGGGAGCAGCGAGAGCTCGGGGTGCAAGTCAGCAATCTTTTGAAGAAGGGACTTATTAGAAGGAGTGTCTCCGAGTGGGGAGCACCAGTTGTGTTTGCCACTAAGGCAGATGGTTCCCTTCATTTGTGTGTGGACTATCGCGAGTTGAGTAAGGTGACGAGGAAGAATAAGTATCCTCTACCGCGTATAGATGATTTGTTTGATCAACTGGAAGGAGCTAGAGTGTTCTCCCAGTTGGACCTCGCGACAGGATTTCATCAGCTTCGAGTAGCAGATGAGAGTGTTCCGAAAACGGCATTTAGGACGCCGTCTGGATTTTATGAGTGGTTGGTTATGCCATTTGGGTTGACCAATGCACCAGCCTATTTTGTGGATCTTATGAATCGAGTATTCAGAGATCAGTTGAATAAGTTTGTTCTTGTGTTCGTGGATGATATCCTTGTTTATTCAAGGATAGAGGAGGAACACAAGGGGCACTTGAGGATAGTGATGGAGGTGTTGAGGAAACACCAATTGAAAGCGAAATTCTCTAAGTGTCATTTTTGGAGAAGGGAAGTAAGATTCTTGGGTCATGTTGTTTCAGAGTGTGGTATTGCCATGGACCCTGCGAAGGTGGCTACGGTACAGGATTGGCCTACGCCCAAGAATGCAACAGATGTAAGAAGTTTCTTGGGATTAGCTGGATATTATCGTAAGTTTATCCAGGACTTCTCCAAGATAGCAGCACCGTTGACTCAGTTGACTAAGAAGAATCAGTCCTTCGTCTGGGACGGAGTGTGTGAGGATGCCTTCAAAAGTCTAAAGGAGAGGCTGACGCGTGCGCCAGTGTTAGTCATTCCTAAAGAGAATGAAGAGATGACGGTATACACGGATGCTTGTGGTACCGGACTGGGTGCAGTATTGATGCAAGGAGGTAGGGCTGTAGCTTATGCTAGTCGACAGCTAAAGCCGCATGAGAAGAAGTATCCTACCCATGATTTGGAATTGGCAGCGATTGTATTTGCGTTGAAGATGTGGAGACACTATCTCTTGGGAGAAAGATTTGAGCTGTTTACAGATCATAAATTGTTAAAGTATCTCTTCTCTCAGAAAGATCTGAATCTCCGTCAGCAGAGATAGTTAGAGTTCTTGGCTTCATATGATTTTGATATCGCATACGCACCTGGAAAGGGTAATGCGGTAGCCGATGCCTTGAGTAGGAGACATGCCAGCTTAGGGGCAATGTTTCTTGAATGGAAGCAACTGGAGTTTATCGCGGGGTTTGATTTCAGACCAAGGTGTGAATTGGATCCAGTTATGCTAGCTAGTTTGACGATCAGACCCACTTTGATAGAGCGGATTGGTTCTAGTCAGAGGGACGATCCTAACGTATTGGAAATCATCTCCAAGTTAGAGATGGGTATCGACGGTGAGGAGATGGATGTGTATGGGCTTGATCGAGATGGATGGCTTCGAAAGAATGGAAGACTAGTTGTGCCCAACGTGAATGGTTTGAGAGATGAAGTGCTTAGAGAATGTCATCACTCAAAACTGACTATACATCCCGGTGGTAATAAGATGTATCGAGACATGAGACAGACTTACTACTGGGAAGGGATGAAAAGAGACGTTGGGAAGTTTATATCCAAATGCATGAATTGCCAGCTAGTTAAAGCCGAGCAAAAGAAGCCTAGTGGGTTGTTGCAACCATTAGAAATTCCTGAATGGAAATGGGAGCAAGTCTCGATGGATTTCATCGATGGTTTACCAAGGACTAGATCGGGACATGATAGCATTTGGGTAATTGTGGATCGATTGACTAAGAGCGCAAGATTTATACCAGTCAAATCGACCAGAACAGCAGCCAAGTTGGCAGAATTGTATATGAAGTGGGTAGTGAGATTTCATGGAGTACCCAAAAGCATTGTGAGTGACCGAGACCCGTTGTTCACTAGTGTGTTTTGGAAGAGCTTACAAGAGGCTCTAGGGTCAGGATTACATCTCAGTACCGCATATCATCCTCAGACCGACGGTCAGACGGAGAGGGTGAATCGTATATTGGAAGATCTCTTGAGAGCTTGTATATTGGATTTTGGTGGATCATGGGATGACCATTTGCATCTAGTAGATTTTGCATATAATAATAGCTACCAATCCAGTATCGGTATGGCTCCATATGAAGCTTTGTATGGAAGACCGTGCAACTCACCATCATGTTGGATAGAGACTGGCGAGAAGTTTGTGCTTGGACCAGATGTGGTGAGAGAAACTTCAGATAAGATTAAGATCATTCAGCAACGAATGAAAGCTGCCCAAGATAGGCAGAAGAGTTATGCTGATAGGAGGAGAAGAGACTTGAAACTCTCCGTTGGTGACTTGGTGTTTGTTAAGATCTCTCCGTTGAAGAGCGTGATACGATTTGGCAGGAGAGGCAAGTTGGCACCAAGATTTGTTGGCCCGTTCCCCGTTCTTGAATTAGTCGGGAATTTGGCGTATAGGGTTGGCTTACCAGAGAAAATGGCGGGAGTTCATGATGTATTTCATGTTTCCCAACTAAAGAAGTTCGTTAACAACTCAGATGTGACTATTTCACCTGATCAGTTAGAGGACTTCGAAGTAGAACCCGAGGCGGTTGGGAACCACAAGCCGATTCGTATTGTGGGGCACGATACAAAGCAACTTCGAAGGAAGTCGGTGAAGCTAGTCAAGGTTCAGTGGGGCGAGGACGAGAATGATTGTACTTGGGAGACAGAGGAGAGCATTAGGAAGCCACATCCAGAACTCTTTGCCTGGTAAGATTTACTTTGCGATTTAGTTTTCCGCATGCTAGGGTAGACTTGTTTTGCATGTTGACTGTTGTTTTATGATTGATAGGCATGCGGGACCTTTGTGTGTGTTTGGATTAGGGAATTTCGGGGGTGAAATTTCTTAAGGGGGGGAGAGTGTAACGACCCGTATTCTACACATCATAGGATTGTAGAATATTTATTTCTTTCCCGTGTGAAGTCGTATGGTCATGTAACTTTGGGAAACATCTATTAGAGTCATTTCCCATGTCCATGATTTTTGTCGATTTTTGAATGACCATTTTGCCCCTAGTCGATACTGTTTTGGCCATAACTTTTGATTGGAAAGGAATTTTGACCTGAAACCACTTCCATTTGATTCGTTTGATGGTTTCTCTTTCCGTAGAGTGGTCATAATAGTCAAACGGACTTACCGTTTGGGAGATATGGCTAAAACAAGGTTTGGAGGGTGAAAAACTGCTTAACCGGGCCAAATCGGGTGATTAGTGAGTAGGCCCATAACCCATTTCGGGATTAGGGTTATGGGAGGGCTGAAATGAGATGGAGAATCATTCCATTTCAGTTTTCTAGCCTCCACTTATCACCAAGGAACCCTAAAAATGGCCTCCAACCTCTAAATCACCTCCAAATCATCTTTTGGTCAAGGATTTGGCTTAGCAACCCCTAATCAAGGAAGATCTTCACCAAATCAACATTGGGGCTGCTGTTTAGCATAGAGATTCACATCAAATTAGAGATTTATTTCGGATCTTAGTTTATTTTGTGGCTAAGGTGAGTGATTTGCATAGTTTTGCACTAATTATGGCTAATTAGGGTTGATTAGTGTTAATTAGCGAATTTATACATGATAAACTTCTGGAAAAATGTTTATAAAATTCGGAATGATGTTTTAGACCTCTGATAGGAATTTTGGTTAATTTGGTTAAGTTTTTTTAATCCTATCATTAGTTTCACCTAAATATGCTTAGGGGGAAATATGGGGTTTTGGGTATGTTTGATCCATTTTGACCTATCATGTTGATGTTTTGATGTTTGTGGTTGATTATGCATGTTGCTATTACTGTATGAAATGCTTTGTGACTGCTTAGAATAGTTGGAATGATCGAAAACACCGTCGAATGGCGTAAACAGCTCGCTGGACAAGGTGCAGGGATTCAGATCGCATAGGGGATTGAGGGACGATCGGATCGCCCTATGGGATCGTGGGACATCCCCACGAGTCGAGTCATCCCCTCCGAACCGAACCATCTGCGCAAGGCCCACGAGCAACAATCGTGAACTGCTACCCGATCCGATCCACTCGTGCTTCATATCACGATCCGAACAAGAGAAAAGCAGCATCCACGATCTGATGCACAGCGAGACGACGATCCGAACCCGGAGAGAACCACGAGCTGGAGGGGCGCGATCCGATCCGTATGGGGTATCACGATCCGAACCAAGGAGGGGAGCACGATCCGAGGCAAATAGAAAGGGGACCGCAATGACGATCCGATCACCTGGAGGATCACGACCCGATCCGATGCATGAGGTGCGACCCGATCCGAATGCCTAAGGCCGATCCGATCCGATGAAGAATGTGAAGGCTGATCCGATCCGATTCGATGGTGATGACCAATAGCCCGAGATGCAAAGGTAGTCCAATAGGGGAAGTTAGAGCTCAGG
The DNA here is from genome assembly GCA_030737875.1 of Allium sativum. NCBI lineage: Eukaryota > Viridiplantae > Streptophyta > Magnoliopsida > Asparagales > Amaryllidaceae > Allium > Allium sativum. The sequence goes on from CM060910.1 coordinate 355,479,491, forward strand.
ATCCCAGAACCAGTTGGGAACCAAGGAGTTCACTTCATGGTTGGACTTTGCTGCGGGACGTGTGCTAAGGAGTTGTCGACGTTCATAACTTCGATTCACCACTAAAAAGGAATGATGGGCTACTTATCAGCGCAGTTGGGTCATTCTGACCTAAGGGGCAAAGTGATGATAGCAAGACTACGTTATCAGTGCAGTAGGGTCATTATGACCTTAGGGGCAAGGTGATGCGTAGTAAGACTATGAGCCAGCGCAGATGGGGTGAATAACTCCATGGGGCAAGTGGACATAGTAAGGATTAGTAAGGCTATGAGCCAGTGCAGTGGGGTTCTTGTGACTCCATGGGGCAAAGTGGACATAGCGAAGGATTTGTGGCTACGTTATCAGTGCAGTGAAGCCATTTATGACTTCATGGGGGCAAAGTGATCGTAGCAAAGTATGTTGGGTGATCGAAGTGGTGAATGTCGTATGCTTTACGCACTGAGTGAGAGATGTGAGGATGGATGCTATGTTTGATTGTTTGCCATCATTATGACATGCACACCTCCCCCACCTCCGTATCTTTACACTGTTTGATATGATACCTTAGAGTGTTGTACAGTATGTAGTGCTAACTCTTTGGTTGCAGGTTCAGGTATGTTTTAGTCTACCTGTTATTGTTCACTTAGATGCTTATCGCTCATACCAGGCTTTATGTCTGACCCAGAGTTTTATGTCTCCTCTTATTACTCTGGGTGCTCACACGAGCAGACTAGAGACAGGTTAGCTGGTGGTGCGCGAGTAGTTGATTCGGAGGTGGGCAGGAGGCTTCCACGTATGATATATATATACACATTCTCCCTGTGTCGTTGGTAGTCGCTACTTGGGCATTAGTAGTGTACCTTATTTATCTTGCTTTTGCTTGAGACAGTTTGAAAGTTGTAATAAGCTGTATTTTGGATTTCTGCTGCTATGATGTTTAGTTCTGATTTTCAGCTTATGCACTGTCTCTCCTGTTTTATGTCAAGTATGTTATTATTATATTTTGTTCTATGCGCTGTGAGACATTCTACAGGTTCTTTGTATGTTCATTTCCTTCTTCCTTCTCCTTCTGACGACCCATTCCGTGCTAACTGGACATGTGTACAACGCGCTTTTGGAGTAAATGTCGGTTGGTGCGGGGCGGGCCGTTACAGCGTATCTGAGTTTTGAACGGTCTTGGTCGATTTAACGATCGATTAGGTTTGAGCGAAATCCGTATCGCTACATTTGGTGTCGGAGATTTGGTTCACAGAGCTCGAGAACAAGACACATTAGAACCAAATGAAAGAATTCATCAGAGATTGGATTAGTAATATCCAATGAGAATGGCTCGTTAGAGATGGGATCAGTAGTATCCTAGAACGAGCGTGAAGAGTGTTATTTTTAAAATAATATGAAAAGAAATTTTGTTTTGAAAATTTATAACTTATTATACGTATTTGATTATTTTATTTTAAATTGATTTGGGCTATTGGGTATAAAGAGATTTTTAATATACGTCTGATCCATGTGTATTTGAAGTCTCAAATATACTGGATAGATATAGAGTCACACTCTAGTCGCCCGAAGATGATTCTGCTAATATATATATATATATATATATATATATATATATATATATATATTATCATCAGTGCTTATGTTCGAGTTTTGAAAGTGAATATCTATATATTTCCAATCGACTGGTGTGAGAGAAAAAAACCTTATTTTGAATTTATTTTCCGGAATTTGACACTGAAAACATGATTTTATAAATACAAAAGTTATATGTTTTGGAAATTTAATTCACAAATTGATTGTTGGTTGTGTTGTGTGATTATTTGATCAACTAATAAAAATATTGGAATAATAAATCCAATATGAAAATGAAAAGTTGAATTGAACCAAATTAAAACCAATAAGAGAACATGAAAGATTATATTAGCCAAATCAAGCAAACATTGAACTAAATTGAAAATTTATTTGAATTGCATACATATACATGTATATATAATGAACAGGTCATAGCATGGAAGCTAAGAAGAGTGCAGGTCATAGCATGGAAGGTAAGAAGATTAATAAAATTATATGACTGACAAATAGGTACATGTTTACCATTTTATTGGGTTTTGTTGATTTTATGAGCCGATTGGCTAGCCCTTGGCATTTTCTTTTTCTTTTGGATTGGTGAGGGCCCTATGAGGCAAGTTGGGTTTTAAATGTCTCCCCATACAAAAGAGGTTCTGGCGAAAATTTTCGAAAATTTAGGGTGTTAGCCAAATTTTTGAAGAATTAGAAAATTCTTCGAAATTGAAAAGTTGAAGAATGAAAGCCAGAATGAAAGTTGAGTTGGTTAGTTAAAAAACTTCCAGCTCCATTCCTTTTTGAGGACGAAAAGATTTTAAGTGGGGGAGATTGTAACAACCCGGATTTTCAAAACCAATTTAAAATTTTATTTTAGCAATTTTAATGAATTTTGAATATTTAAAATGATTTATTTTAAATAATAACGACTAGAAATTTATTTTGAATGGAATTAGAACTTATAAATTTATTTAAATCGAAATTAGAATATAAATATTTATTTTAATTATAAAAGGAATTGGAAATGGCACGGTAGTCTGAAAATTTGATTTCAAATGAATGTACAGGATTCAAAATAAACCGGATTTTGGTAAAACCTAAAATATTTGAATCTGCTTAAAAATAACTTTCCAACGAATGTGAAAAATCCATATTAAATAACGAGAATAAAAAGTTATGTCCAGTTGAAAATTCAGAATAGTCGCTATGGAATTTATATAATATTTAGCACTTAAAAATAGCGATTTTGCAAACCATCTCCGTTTTCGACGTGACCACTTTTGTTGGATCCGGAATTTCAAGTTATTGCGGGATTCCAATTTTCATAATTTTTGGAATTAATATGTGAGCATGGCGAATTTAAATGCGTTTGGTCAATTCAGTTTGAATTTAATCGACGGAAAAATGAACGTTTTTCAAATGATCTCCAAATTTGATGAAATTAGTTTTGTTACGACCGTATCGTCAAAAATAGCTAGATTCATTTTTTGTGAATTTTTGAAGTCAGTATGTGGCCCCGGTAAATTAAAATATGCATTCAAATTGTAACAACCCGGAAATGCGAGCCAATTTTAAAATTTTATATTGGCAATTTTAGTGAATTTTGAATATTTAAAATGAATTATTTTAAATAATATCGACGAGAAATTTATTTTGAATATAATTAGAACATATATATTTATATACGTCGTCGTTAGAATATAATATTTATTTATATATTATAAAAGGAATTGAAAATGGCGCGGTAGTTCGATAATTCGATTTCAAACTTCAATTGAACATACCGGGTGCAAAATAAACTGGATTTTAGCGAAACCAAAAATAATAGGATCTAATTGAGAATATCTTTCGAACTAATCTGAAAAATTGAAATTTCATAGCGGGAATCAAAAGATACGTCCAGTTGAAAATTATGAATAGTCGCTATGGAATTTCGGCCCTTAAAAATAGCCATTTTGCAAACGACCTCAGATTTCGACGAAACCACTTTTGTTGGGTCCGTGATGTCAAGTTATTGCTAGATTCCAAATTTCATAATTTTTCGAATCAATATGTGAGCGTGGCAAAGGAATACGTGTTTGACCAGTTTTAGTTGATTCTATTCGACCGAAAAATGGCCATTTTTCCAACGATCTCAGAATTCAATGAAATTAGTTTTGTTAGGACCATATCATCAATACGAAGCTAGAAAATATTTTTCAAGAATTTTTCTGGTTAGTAAGTGACTCCAGTAAATTGAAATGCGCGTTCAAATTCAATATATAGAGTTATATGTTGATTTTGACGAAAACTGATCGAAACAGTCGAATCAGCCTACGATACATATCTCATTGTGTTTGGAATGGGGGTAATTAGCTATGGACGACAGGCGGTGGGCCTCGTTTCGAGGTCGAAATAAAAAGTCAACTTTTTGAAATTAAAATAATTAAAAATAAATATAAATCCTCTCTCTCTTCCTTTTTAATTCCTCAGCCCCCATTCCCCGTTCGTTTTTCCCAAATCAGATGAAAAAAAGGGAAGGAAACCGCGCAGCGCAGCCGCGCGATCCCCTCCCCCCAACGCAGGTGGCGCCGCCCACCACCACCGCCGTGCGGTGTCAGCCCTCCCTCTCGCGTTTCTCTCTCCTCCTCCTTCTTCTGAATAAAACCGCCGACCCCCCCCCCCCCCTGAGTCCCACCGACGCCCCACCAGATCCGCCCCCTCCTCCTCCAGTCCGACGCAAGACAACAGGCGCCCCCCTCGGATCCAAAACCGACGCTGATAACCCCCTCCCCTCGAGCGAAAGCTGTAAGTTTTTAATTTTGTTTTTATTTATAAAATCAGTTTTTTATATATGAATTAGCATTTATAAAATCTGAAAATAAAGTATATATTTTTTTAAAAATATGATTTTTTGTTCATAAAGGTTTGAAATAAAAATACCATTTTTATTTTGATGTTAGCGAAAGAAAATATAATCTTGATTGTGTAGATGAACGATGTTAAAGTAATGATTTTTAGGATTTAAAAGAAATGATTTTTATGATGTTAAAGGGATGGTTTATATATATAGGAGAGTGAAAACTTGATTTTCATGTATAAAGTTAGGATCTTTATAAACAAAGAAATAATTTTTATAAATAGAAAAGATACGGGTTTTTTTTTAATTTAGAAAACATACGATTTTTGTCTAGGAAAGATTGGATTTTTAATACCACAAAAATGTAATTTTTACAATATAGAAAGGTTAAAGATATAATTTTTATATAATGTAGGAGTTAAAAATATAATTTTCATATGATGTAGAAGATAAAAATGTGATTTTTATATTTTAGGAGAAATTAAAATTCGATTTTTAATTTATAGAAAAATAAAAATATGATTTTTATATTATAGAAAGAATAAAAATAGGATTTTTATATTATATAGATAGTAAAAATTTGATCTTTATATATGTAACGAAATAAAAATCTGATTTTTATTATATCTATGTTGAAATAAAAATGTGATTTTTATAGTGATGAAATACAAATTCGATCTTTATATATAAGAAGTAGAAATATAAAAATATAATTTTTATATAGAAGAAGCGTTGTAAAAATATATAAAGTAAAAATAAAAATAGGATTTTTATTTATTAGAATAAAGAAGTAAAAATATAATTTTATTTGAACTGCGTGAAAGGACTACATTGGAATGTCAAATAGATCCTGGCGATTCAGCAGTTCAAAAGCAAAGCACGGCGGAGTGGAATCCTCTGTGAGAACTTCTCACTTTAAATTTTCTTTTCTAGTTATAATTATATACTAGGATGCAGACGGTGCTTAGCAGCACCTAACACCCGTCGTCCACAGACCATGGACGGCTTGTATGCTTGTTTGATGTGTTGTGAAATTTGTTTGTGATGTTGATGTGAAATCGATAATAAAATGTAGACGGTTGAAATAAATTAATTATCGTTAAAAATATAATTTTTAACGCGAATGTGAATAAATAAATATTTATAAACAAATCGGCCGATTTGTTTATATACACTGATTTGACTGATATTGATTGGGACGATAAATTTTACATATTGCCTAACTGCACAAATAAAAATCTGTGTTTTTTGATTTGAAACCCCACACGGGTGTTGGGATGATATTTGGCGTACACTAATACCAATTATTTAATTGTATGTCGATCGATTGGTCGACAGGCTGTGTAAGCGTTCATTATTTATATTTGATGCTTATGCAGTTGTGTGGTGCACGTTGGATGATGGTTGATTATTTATCGTTGCTATTTATATACATGTGTTGTATGGAAACCATATAATTAACATTATATGGTGATTGATTGGGCCTCATTCCAATTGGGAAAATAAAGAATAGAATAAAATAAAGATTCATGTGTTGAATAGAAAAATAGTCATGTGTTGAAACTATTTATGTGTTGAGTAAAATATTTTAATAATAAAATTTACATCTTTATCATATTTAAGATTAGAACCACTTTGCAGTTGGAGTCTGATTGAAAATCAAACGATAGATACCATAATTTTTATAAAATATTTTACATAACAAAAACAGTTGTGTGTTGACAATACTCATGTGTTGAGATTAGTCGTGTGTTGAAAAAAATATAGATTCATGTGTTGAATAGAATATATATATTCATTTCTTGAATAGAATAACGAATTTATTGAAATATATAAAGCCGTGTTGATTAGAGTTGCGCCATTTTGACGTAAGCGATATTTATATCGATTATATTCGTTTTTATAATGAATATAGAAAAGGTAGTGATTTCAAAATATATTTTGAAAATATTATCATTTATATAGTAATGATATGAAATATTCAATTTTGATTAGAAATTGAGTATAGAGTTGAAATGGTTTTGAAAATGAATTTAAAACGATTTATAAAATACGTTTTAATAAGGAAATCGATGAAATATATATATATATATATATATATATATATATATATATTATATAATGTCCTGAATAGAACGCGCCGCGCCGCGGCAGTTCGTGAATTTCGACCATTGACTTCGAATTGACGTTGCGGGAGATCCGACCGTCGGATTCTCCTAAAACTGGAACTGTTGGGTTCGTATCGAAAATAGCTTTCCGATGAATATTAGAAATTTAAAATCTAACGGTTAGATTTGGAATTATGTCCAAATCAATTTCAGAAAAGGTCGCTGTAAGTGTAGTTCGATGGCCGTTGTTGGAAATCGACTGTACGGGCCTTGATAAAATTATTAAAAATATTAATAATTTGTGTAAAATCATAATATGTGAATCGGAAAGAACTGGGACGAAAAATTCCACATTTGAAAGGATAAAAATAGATTTTTATCAAAATGAATTGGTTTTGAGAATAACCAGAATTCCCAATATTTGAATTGGTTTTGAGAATAACCAGAATTCCCAATATATAAAGTGGGAGTGGATTTGAATCGTAATTGTCTTTGGAATATTTCGATGTTGGATTCCGTGATTATACAGATATTGTTATGGGAATTTGAAAGATATATTTTATATCGTTATTTCCAATACGATATTTGTTGGTTTCAGGATTTGATATTGAATATAAGACGGTATATTCTCTATTCAGAGCCTTGTATTTAATAGCAAATGTGATTTGGATTTGTCGTGAATTGTGTCTTCATTAACACTGTTCTTAAGCCCAATAGAGAAAAAGATTAAATCTTTCTATTTAGATTTAATGAAGTATAACAATTAAATAATATTTAATTGGAATTGAATTTGAATTGGTTTTTGGGTTTATCGTGAGCGGTGTTTTGAACAACGCCTGTTCTTTAACCCGATTAACAATAGTGTGTGATTTTGGGTTTATCGTGAATCGTGTTTTAGATGATATTTGTTCTTTAACCCAATTAAAGACAGGATATTGATTTTTGAGAAGATTAAAACTAAGTGGAGTTTTAATGAATCTTTAATTAGATTGAAAGAGAATTGATAATTTAAATTATCAAATTTGGAAAGTGATCGAGAATGGAGTATCACCAATTTTGCTCTAAAGCGATAGTTAAATCTTTAGTTAGATTTGAACGTGAAATGGTAATTAATTTTACCGATAGCACCGTGGTGTTAGATATGGAGTATTACCAGTTTCGCTCCAGGGGATGAATAGGTTGGGATTGGGAAATAAAATAAATAATTACTTCGGTGTGGTTCGCTAATCCCGACTAGTTTGAAATGATATCCAAAGGAAGATTAAAGAATAAATTTAGAAGAATTTATCTTTGATAAAATTAATGGGAACCTTTCCCTAAGAGTGTGAAAATTTGAATAAAAGAATATTTTGAATTGGAATGAGGCGTATGTTGTGTTTGTGTAACACGTGTTTATTATATACGCGGGTTATTCGGAAAGGCCGGGTTTATACCCATTCTGAATAACCGATTCGACAATATGTCGAAGATAAAGACGGTGGTTGAAGACTGGAAGTCTTCACATCGTTTGGGTGATTACTGATGATCTTGATTGGGTTATACACCCAAAATGAGGGAATCAGTTAGTGATCGTCCAGACGTACTTGGAGATGGATGGATATGCGAGGAAAGTGCCTCCAATTTCGTTTAGACCCAGAACGAACTTGTAAATTGACTGTGTGTCTGACATTGGATTTTATTCTGTGTTGATTGATCTCTTTTAAATATACATCTGTTTGGCGGCGGAGGATTTATTCTCTTGCTTAACGCCCTTCTCTAAGACGTACGAGCTTAGAGGTTGTATATCGATGGACATCAGTCGCATGGAGTGAATTGCCAGTGTGGCACGCGTAAGTGGCAATTGATCAAGGCTTCTGTTGAAAAGCAAAGTCTTGTGGTTGATGATCAAACCATGGTCTGTGTGACGTAGCTTTGTGTATAACGTGAATTCGCGAGCCTCTCACCTCGGTATGAGTCAAAAACGGGATAAGGACCCAAGGTTTGCACGACGTTTCTTTCTAGCTATGGTGGTGTCAGTGACCTACCAGCCCTGACATTTATATATACTTTTCACCTGTGTGGTTGTTGGATACGAGGGGCCTTGGTTATAGGTCTGTAAGGACCGGTAAACGTGTATTTAGGAATAATTAATCCTCAAAAGTAAGAGAGGACCGGCGTTGGAGGTTCCAAAGGATCATAGTGGGGTCCTGAGGCATTTGCTAGAGTGTCTCGAATCGGAGAGGAGCTTGCCCCTTGCCTCGACTCATGACGGAAAACCAATTTCCAATACGTGATATTGCGGTTTTATTTGTAGAACCTAGTATGGCGACATAGTGGGATGGGGCACTCATGCCGTCTATGATTTATATTTATGTTTGAAATTGTTTTGAAACTATACACTTATTATAGTATCAAATAATGTGTTTTTAACATATCAAGCATGCTTTGGCTGTTATAAGGTAAAACCCTATCCTCCGGCTTGCGTTGCATTGTGTGATGGGACCTGGGTCTTATAACATCTTCATTTTTCTTTATTTAGCATTGTGCTATTTGTTTTATGCACTGGTATTCTTGGGAGGAAACCCGTTCCGTGTCGTACGGCGTGGTCCCTTGATTTACAAAACTATAAAATAAAGATTAATAACTGTTTTAGTTCTCACACCAGTCACATGACTGATCTGGAGTTTATTGTTTTAACCTAAACTCTGGGTGCCCCTATTTTCCACACGGGCTGCTAGTAGTTGTGGTTTTGCAGATTTATATTCACAGGATCCTGATTTACAGCTGGAACGATACTCGGGAAGCTCTGTATCCGTGTATTACTTCTAGTTGTGTTTTGTATTGTTTTTCTACTGCAATGTATTTAAATGTAATTTATTGAAATCTCTGATATTTATCGAGTGTGTAATATCTATTTATACTCTGTATATTCTTGTAATCTGATGGAATTGTTGTAATAAACAATGAAATGTTCTTCCGTCTGCGTTCTTTTGTGTGTTGTTCTCAAAGTATCCGCTCTTTCCTTACCGGGGAAGTTACGGGTTCTTACATTTGGTATCAAAGCTTTGGTTTACAAAGCTCGAGAACAAGACACATTAGAACCATACGAAAGAATTCATCAGATATTGGATTAGTAATATCCAATTAGAATGACTCGTTAGAGATAGGATCAGTAGTATCCTAGAACGAGTGCGAAGTGTATATTTTTCAAATGAAAACAATTTTGTTTTGAAATTTAAACCATATTATACGTATCTGAATAATTTATTTATTTAGAATTTGGACAACCCAATATATAAAGATTTCGCGTATACGCGTCGTGAACGTATATTCGAAGTTTTAGTATACTGGATAGATATAGAATCACACTCTTGTCACCCGGAGATGATGTTGATAATGACCATGGCATCATCAATGTTTATTTTCGAGTGACGAAGGTGTGATATCTATATGATTCCATAGACTGGTGTGAGAATCAAAACTAGATAGATTTATTGTTGTGATTTGGCATCAAAAACATGATTTTCTTTATATGTAGTAAAATTATGAATTTGAAACGTTAATCCACTAATTGATTGATGTTTGTGTTGTTTGTTTATTTGGTTGATAATTTTGAACCATTACGCCTAATTGAATCAAATATGGAATTGTATTGAAAATTGGTCGCATTTGCTTGCATATACATGTACTTACATTGAACAAGTCATAGCAAGGAGGCTAGAGCCAAAGAATAAAATTTGTTTGCCCGACAAATAGGTACATATTTACCATAATTTACTGTTTTGTTTGGGTGATGATGATTTTATGAGCCGATTGGCTAGCCGCTTGGCTTTTTCGTTTTCTTTTTGAGATCAGAGGGCCTGTATGGCAATTTCGGGATTTTCCCAGTGCTCCCGGTGCAGGGGAGGTTATGGCGAAATTTTTCGAAAATTTAGGGTGTTAGCCAAATTTTTGAAAAATTTGAAAAGTTCTTAGAATCTGAGAAGTTGAAGAACTTAAGCCGTAAAGAAAATAAAGGAAGTTTAGTTGATTAGTTAAACAACTTTCAGCTTCGTTCCATTTCAGGGACGAAAAGTTTAAGTGGGGGAGAATGTAACAACCCGAAAATGCGAGCCAATTTAAAAATTTTATGTTGGCATTTTTAGTGAATTTTGAATATTTAAAATGAATTATTTTAAATAATAACGACGAGAAATTTATTTTGAATATAATTAGAACGTATATATTTATATACGTCGTCATTAGAATATAATATTTATTTATATATTATAAAAGGAATTGAAAATGGCGCGGTAGTTCGATAATTCAATTTCAAACTTCAATTGATCATACCGGGTGCAAAATAAACCGGATTTTAGCGAAACCAAAAATAATAGGATCTAATTGAGAATATCTTTCCAACGAATCCGAAAAATTGAAATTTCATAGCGGGAATCAAAAGATACGTCCAGTTGAAAATTCTGAATAGTCGCTATGGAATTTCGGCCCTTAAAAATAGCCATTTTGCAAAACACCTTGGATTTTGACGAAACCACTTTTGTTGGGTCCGTGATGTTAAGTTATTGCTAGATTCCAAATTTCATAATTTTTTGAATCAATATGTGAGCGTGGCAAAGGAAAACGTGTTTGACCAGTTTCAGTTGATTCTAATCGACCGGAAAATGCCCATTTTTCCAACGATTTCAGAATTCAATGAAATTAGTTTTGTTAGGATTGTATCGTCAATATGAAGCTAGAAAATATTTTTTGAGAATTTTTCTGTTTAGTATGTGACTCCAGTAAATTGAAATGCGCGTTCAAATTCAATATATAGAGTTATATGTTGATTTTGACGAAAACTGATCGAAACAGTCGAATTAGCCTACGATACATATCTCATTGTGTTTGGAATGGGGGTAATTAGCTATGGACGATAGGCGGTGGGCCTCGTTTCGAGGTCAAAATAAAAAGTCAACTTTTTGAAATTAAAATAATTGAAAATAAATATAAATCCTCTCTCTCTTCTTTTTTAACTCCTCAGGCCCCCTTCCCCGTTCGTTTTTCCCAAATCAGATGAAAAAAAGGGGGAAGGAAACCGAGCAGCGCAGCCGCGCGATCCCCCTCCCCATCGATGCAGGTGGCGCCGCCCACCACCACCGCCGTGCGGTGTCAGCCCTCCCTCCTTCTCGCGTTTGCCTCTCCTTCTCCTTCTTCTTCTGAATAAAACCGCCGACACCACCTTGAGTCCCACCGACGCCCCACCAGATCTGCCCCCTCCTCCAGTCCGACGCAAGACAGCAGGTGCCCCCCTGGATCCAAAACCGACGCTGATAACCCCCTCCCCTCGAGCAAACGCTGTAAGTTTTTAATTTTATTTTTATTTATAAAATCAGTTTTTTATATATGCCTTAGCATTTACAAAATCTGAAAATAAAGTATTTTTTTTTTTTTAAAATATGATTTTTTGTTCATAAAGGTTTGAAATAAAAATACCATTTTTATTTTGATGTTAGCGAAAGAAAATATGATCTTGATTGTGTAGAGAACGATGTTAAAGTAATGATTTTTAGGATGTAAAAGAAATGATTTTTATGATGTTAAAGGGATGGTTTATATATATAGGAGAGTGAAAACATGATTTTCATGTATAAAGTTAGGATCTTTATAAACAAAGAAATAATTTTTATAAATAGAAAAGATACGTTTTTTTTTAATTTAGAAAACATACGATTTTTGTCTAGGAAAGATTGGATCTTTAATACCACAAAAATGTAATTTTTATAATATAGAAAGGTTAAAGATATAATTTTTATATAATGTAGGAGTTAAAAATATAATTTTCATATGATGTAGAAGATAAAAATATGATTTTTATATTTTAGGGGGAATAAAAATTCGATTTTTAATTTATAGAAAAATAAAAATATAATTTTTATATTATTGAAAGTATAAAAATAGGATTTTTATATTATATAGATAGTAAAAATTTGATCTTTATATATGTAACGAAATAAAAATCTGATTTTTATTATATCTATGTTGAAATAAAAATGTGATTTTTATAGCGATGAAATAAAAATTCGATCTTTATATATAAGAAGTAGAAATATAAAAATATAATATTTATATAGAAGAAGCATTGTAAAAATATATAAATTAAAAATAAAAATAGGATTTTTATTTATTAGAATAAAGCAGTAAAAATATAATTTTATTTGAACAGCGTGAAAGGACTACATTGGAATGTCAAATAGATCCTGGCGATTCAGCAGTTCAAAAGCAAAGCACGATGGACTGGAATCCTCTGTGAGAACTTCTCACTTTAAATTTTCATTTCTAGTTATAATTATATACTAGGATGCAGACGGTGCTTAGCAGCACCTGACACCCGTCGTCCACAGACCATGGACGGCTTGTATGCTTGTTTGATGTGTTGTGAAATTTGTTTGTGATGTTGATGTGAAATCGATAATAAAATGTAGATGGTTGAAATAAATAAATTATCGTTAAAAATATAATTTTTAACGTGAATGTGAATAAATAAATATTTATAAACAAATCGGCCGATTTGTTTATATACACTGATTTGACTGATATTGATTGGAACGATAAATTTTACACATCGCCCAACTGCACAAATAAAAATCTGTGTTTTTTGATTTGAAACCCCACACGGGTGTTGGGATGATATTTGGCGTACACTAATCCCAATTATTTAATTGTATGTCGATCGATTGGTTGACAGGCTGTGTAAGCGTTCATTATTTATATTTGATGCTTATGCAGTTGTGTGGTGCACGTTGGATGATGGTTGATTATTTATCGTTGCTATTTATATACATGTGTTGTATGGAAACCATATAATTAACATTATATGGTGATTGATTGGGCCTCATTCCAATTGGGAAAATAAAGAATAGAATAAAATAGAGATTCATGTGTTGAATAGAAAAATAGTCATGTGTTGACGATGTTCATGTGTTGAAACTATTTATGTGTTGAGTAAAATATTTTAATAATAAAATTTACATCTTTATCATATTTAAGATTAGAACCACTTTACAGTTGGAGTCTGATTGAAAATCAAACGATAGATACCATAATTTTTATAAAATATATTACATAACAAAAATAGTTGTGTGTTGTCAATACTCATGTGTTGAGATTAGTCGTGTGTTGAAAGAAATATAGATTCATGTGTTGAATAGAATATATGTTCATTTGTTGAATAGAATAACGAATTTATTGAAATATATAAAGCCGTGTTGATTAGAGTTGCGCCGTTTTGACGTGAGCGATATTTATATCGATTATATTAGTTTTTATAATGAATATAGAAAAGGTAGTAATTTCAAAATATAACATTTTGAAAATATTATCGTTTATATAGTAATGATATGAAATATTCAATTTTGATTAGAAATTGAATATAGAGTTGAAATGGTTTTGAAAATGAATTTAAACGATTTATAAAATACGTTTTAAAAAGGAAATCGATGAAATATATATAATATATATGTGTTATATATATATAATGGCCTGAATAGAATGCGTCGCGCCGCGGTAGTTCGTGAATTTCAACCATTGACTTCAAATTGACGTTGCGGGAGATCCGACCGTCGGATTCTCCTAAAACCGAAACCGTTGGGTTTGTATCGAAAATAGCTTTTCGATGAATATTAGAAATTTGAAATCTAACGATTAGATTTGGAATTATGTCCAAATCAATTTCAGAAAAGGTCGCTGTAAGTGCAGTTCGATGGCCGTTGTTGGAAATCGGCTGTACGGGCCTTGATAAAATTATTAAAAATATTAATAATTTCTGTAAAATCATAATATGTGAATTGGAAAGAACTGGGATGAAAAATTCCACATTTGAAAGGATAAAAATAGATTTTTATCAAAATGAACTAGTTTTGAACTAGAATTAAAATCAATTTATTTTTGAAATAAATAAATTGAATTTGAATTGGTTTTGAGAATAACCGGAATTCCCAATATATAAAGTGGGAGCGGATTTGAATCGAAATTGTCTTTGGAATATTTTGATGTTGGATTCCGTGATTATATAGATATTGTTATGGGAATTTGAAAGATATATTTTATATCGTTATTTCCAATACGGTATTTGTTGGTTTCAGGATTTGATATTGAATATAAGCCGGTATATTTTCTATTCAGAGCCTTGTATTTAATATCAAATGTGATTTGGGTTTGTCGTGAATGGTGTCTTCATTAACACTGTTCTTAAGCCCAATAGAGAAAAAGATTAAATCTTTCTATTTAGATTTAATGAAGTATACCAATTAACTAATATTTAATTGGAATTTAATTTGAATTGGTCTTTGGGTTTATCGTGAGCGGTGTTTTGAACAACACCTATTCTTTAACCCGATTAACAATAGAGTGTGATTTTGGGTTTATCGTGAATCGTGTTTTAGATGACATTGGTTCTTTAACCCAGTTAAAGACAGGATATTGATTTTTGAGAAGATTGAAACTAAGTGGAGTTTTAATCAATCTTTAATTAGATTGAAAGAGAATTGATCATTTAAATTATCAAATTTGGAAAGTGATCGAGAATGGAGTATCACCATTTTTGCTCCAAAGCGATAGTTAAATCTTTAGTTAGATTTGAACGTGAAATGGTAATTAATTTTACCGATAGCACCGTGGTGTTAGATATGGAGTATTACCAGTTTCGCTCCAGGGGATGAATAAGTTGGGATTGGGAAATAAAATAAATAATTACTTCGGTGTGGTTCGCTAATCCCGACTAGTTTGAAATGATATCCAAAGGAGGATTAAAGAATAAACATAGAAAAATTTATCTTTGATAAAATTAATGGGAACCTTTCCCTAAGAGTGTGAAAATTTTAATAAAAGAATATTCTGAATTGGAATGAGGCGTATGTTGTGTTTATGTAACACATGTTTATTATATACGCGGGTTATTCGGAAAGGCTGGGTTTATACACATTTTGAGTAACCGATTCGACGATATGTCGAAGATGAAGACAGTGGTTGAAGACCAGAAGTCTTCACATCGTTTGGGTGATTACTGATGATCTTAATTGGGATGTACACCCAAAATGAGGGAATCAGTTGGTGATCGTCCAGACGTACTTGGAGATGGGTGGATATGCGAGGAAAGTGCCTCCGGTTTCGTTCAGACCCAGAACAAACTTGTAAATCGACTGTGTGTCTGACATTGGATTTTATTCTATGTTGATTGATCTCTATTAAATATACATCTATTTGGCGGCAGAGAATTTATTCTCTTGCTTAACGCCCTTCTCTGAGACATACGAGCTCAGAGGTTGTATATCGATGGACATCAGTCGCATGGAGTGAATTGCCAGTGTGGCACGCGTAAGTGGCAATTGATCAAGGCTTCTGTTGAAAAGCAAAGTCTTGTGGTTGATGATCAAAGCATGGTCTGTGTGACATAGCTTTGTGTCTAACGTGAATTCGCGAGCCTCACACCTCGGTATGAGTCAAAAACGGGATAAGGACCCAAGGAGTGCACGACGTTTCTTTCTAGCTTTGGTGGTGTCAGTGACCTACCAGCCCTGACATTTATATATACTTTTCACCAGTGTGGTTAATGGATACGTGGCGCCTCAGTTATAGGTCTGTAGGGACTGGGAAACGTGTGTTCAGGAATAATTAATTTTCAAAAGTAAGAGAGGACCGGCCTTGGAGGTTCCAAAGGATCATAGTGGGGTCCTGAGGCATTTGCTAGAGTGTCTCGAATCGGAGAGGAGCTTGCCCCTTGCCTCGACTCATGATGGAAATCCAATTTCCAATACGTGATATTGCGGTTTTATGTGTAGAACCTAGTATGGAGACATAGTGGGATGGGGCACTCATGCCGTATACGATTTATATTTATGATTGAAATTGTTTTGAAACTATACACTTATTATAGTATCAAATAATGTGTTTTTAACGTATCAAGCATGCTTTGGCTGTTATAAGGTAAAAACCCTATCCTTCGGCTTGCGTTGCATTATGTGATGGGACCTGGGTCTTATAACAGCTTCATTTTTCTTTATTTAGCATTGCGCTGTTTGTTTTATGCACTGGTATTCTTGGGAGGAAACCCGTTCCGTGTCATACGGCGTGGTCCCTTGATTTATCGAACTATAAAATAAAGATTAATAACTGTTTTAGTTCTCACACCAGTCACATGACTGACCTGGAGTTTATTGTTTTAACCTAAACTCTGGGTGCCCCTATTTTCCATACGGGCAGCTAGTAGTTTTGGTTTTGTAGATTTATATTCACAGGATCCTGATTTACAGCTGGAACGATACTCGGGAAGCTCTGTATCTGTGTATTACTTCTAGTTGTGTTTTGTATTGTTTTCCGCTGCAATGTATTTAAATGTAATTTATTGAAATCTCTGATATTTATCGAGTTTGTAATATCTATTCATACTCTGTATATTCTTGTAATCTGATGGAATTGTTGTAATAAACAATGAAATGTTCTTCCGTCTGCGTTTTTTTGTGTGTTGTTCTCAAAGTATCCGCTCTTTCCTTACCGGGGAAGTTATGAGTTCTTACACAAATTCAATATATATTGATTTATATTTTAATTTTGATTAAAACTAGTCAAAACAGTCGAATTGGCTTATGAAACATATCCCATTGTGTTCGGATGAGGGTATTTAGGTAGGGACGATAGTCATTGGGTTCGATTTGGAGTTTGAAGTATGAAATTTCTTTGAAAACAAAATTTTGAATTAAATAATAATATAAAACTATATGTATATACCTTAAGGATTGGTCAAACCCTATTATTCTCAGTATGGTCAACTCGTTCCTGAGGCCGCCGTTCTCACTCTTCAATGGCTAGTTCATTTGGAAAAATTTCCCCAATCTCCCTTGATTTAAATCGAATTAGGGTTAGATTTCAAAACAAAAACTGTTCAGCAAGATGAGGGCTTTGATATAGTACATACTGATCGGCTTTCATGGAGCGTTCATCAAGGATTTTGGGACTAAAGTGGCCACGTTCGTACGCCATTTTGGGCGTGGGGGTGGCTCCGAGTTTGGCATTATTGGAGGTGGTGGAAGGCAACACGGTGGCGCATCTGGTGGGGTACTTAGATCCAACTCCGGTCAACGTTGGGAGGAGAGGCGAAAGGGTTTTCAATTCGAAGGATGGGTTCTTCGAATGGGGAAGAACAGTATCGCGATGAGAGGAAAAATATATGGTCGGCCCTGATTAATTTCAGAAAGTAATTAGTTAAAGCATGTTTTAATTATCTTAATTAATAAATTATTATTGTAATTAAAGTTTGTAAAATTTATAACTTGTTCATTTGACATCATATTTTCGCGATTTCACTTGTGTTGGAATCCTCTTAACGAGCTCTACAACACGGAGCAGACCAAAACAAAAACAGGAGCAGTTGGAAAATTTGTTTGAATTAAATGCGCGGTTTAATTCAATTAAAAACAGTCGTTATTTAAACGATTTCAGAACAGGTCAATGTGAGAACTTCTCTCACTATAAATTTTTGTACAGTTATTTATTTTATGTTAGATCACCTCCGTGTCATCCACAGACCATGGACGGTTTATTTGATTGTATTGTATTGTGATTGTAATGTGAATATATATATATGATATGGAATAATATATATATATATATATGATGTTAAATAAAATATATATATATATGCGTTGTGAAAATTGTATATGTATACGATGAAAATTATATATATGTACGTGTTGTGAAATATATATTTGAAATGAAAATTATATTTATATGGAATGGAAAATTAATATATATGATGTGAATAATATATATATATGGAATGGAAAATAAATAAATATATGAAGTGTGAAAATAATATATATACGAAATGTGAAAAATATATATATGAAGTATGAATAAAAAAAATATATGGAATAAAATATATATATGAAATGTGAAAAATGTATATATGAAGTATGAATAAAATATATATACGAAATGTGAAAATTATATATATGAAATGTGAAAATGATATATGTATATATGAAATAAAAAAAAATATGAAATGAAAATGATATATATATGAAATGTGAAATATATATATATGAAGTGTGAATGAAATAATAGGTTGGTTAAAAATATTATTTTCAGCTTATATATGAGATGTATGAAATTGTCATGTAATGGAATATTCAATTTTGATTTACATTTGAAAATGAAATTGAAATCCTTTTAAAATGAATTAAAACGAATTTATATAGGAATATTCAATTTTGTTTTAAATTTGAAAATGAAATTGAAATCATTTTAAAATGGAATTAAAATGAATTTATATAGGAATATTTAATTTTGATTTAAATTTGAAAATCAAATTGAAATCATTTTAAAATGAATTTAAAACGAATTTATAATGGAATATTCAATTTTGACTTAAAATTAAAATGGAAGTTGAATTTTTTTTTAAAACGAATTTAAAACAATTTATAAAATACGTTTTATACGGAAATCGATGGAATATATATTATAATATATATATATATATTAATGGCCAGAATATAATGCTCCGCGCAGCGACCGTTCGCGAATTTCGACCATTAACTTCAAATGTACGTAATGGGAGATCCGGCCGTCGGATTCTCCTTAAACTGGAACCGTTGGGTTCGTATCGAAAATATATTTCCAAGGAATATAAGAGAGTTTAAATCTAATAGTTGGATTTGGAATTATGTCCAAATCAAATTTGGAAAAGGTCCATGTAAGTGTAGTTCGGTGGCCGTTATTGGAAACCGACTGTACGGGCCTTGATAAAATTATTAAAAATATTAATAATTTGCGTAAAATCATAATAAATGATTTGAAAAGAAATGGGATGAAAAATTCCATATTTGAAAAGATAAAAATATATTTTTATCAAAATGAACTAGTTATGAGCTGAAATTATAATCCAATTAAATAAATAAATTGGATTTGAAATGTTTTTAAAAATAACTAGAATTTCCAATATATGAATTGGAATGGATTTGAATCGAAGTTATTTTCGGAATATTTCGATATTAGATTTCGTGGTTATATGGATATTGTAGAGAAATTTGGAATATATATATATATATATATATATATATATATATATCGTTATTCCCAATACGATATTTGTTGAATTCAGAATTTGATATTGAATATAAGCCGATATAATTTCTTTTCTGAGCCTTATATTTAATATCGAATTGGATTTTGGGTTTGTCATGAGATGTGTTTAAATGACATTGGTTCTTTAACCCGAGTAAAAGCAGGATTAATTTCTAGAAAGTTGAACAATCAATAAGAAATGATTTTTGGGATTGAAACCAATTGGAGTTTGAATAAATCTTTAATTAGATTGTGAATGAATAAATGGTGATTGAATTTACCAAAATACATAATGTGATTAAACAAAATTTACTTAGTTGATTGATATTGATTGTGATTGATTGACTGTTCGGATGGTGCTCGACCAGTTTATAAGAAAAATATTCTTTTATATTTAGCATTGGGTTGGGTAGAAATATCTATGTGATAACACCTTGTGGAACACTTCGAGGGCTGAAACCCGATTTTGGATAGGAAATGATTTTGAAATGATATTTTTTCTTAAGTGAAAAGAATAGTATTCCCAATTTTGGATAGGGAATGTTTTATAAAAATGATTTATAAAACAGAAAGGATTTTGAGGGCTGAAACCCGGTGATTTCGAAATGATTTGGAAATGTATTATGGTTTTACATTGTAGTTCATCACATATTCGATTAGTTACTATTAATAATGTATCTGTTTGGTGGCAGAGACTTTATTCTCTTGCTTAACACCATTCCTTGAGACGTACGAGCTCAATGATTTTGTGATTAATAGTGACTGATCATATGTGTGAATTGCTAATGTGAAGTACTATAGTTTGAAAGTACTTGTGATTATTGTGTTGTGAAATTATTTTTCCTACTTCAGGATATAAAATGGTTTAGTGTGTGGTTAAAGATTCGGGTGACCCGAGAGCGATTAAAAGTATGGGCTGGATCCAATGCTTAGGATGAGTGGTCAGCAGTGTAGCCTGCTCCACGCATGGGAGGTGCACACACACACACACACACACATATATATATATATCGAGTTGGAGGGGCGCTTACTGCCTTGTCTGAGGGAAGATTCCTGTTATGTTTTGTAATTCATATGTCCAAACGACTTGGTTTGAGATTCCGAAATGAAATCTACTTTGATATAAAAGCTAGATATGTATTTCAAATGATTTGAAATAGAAATCGGGAAATAAATTCCAAAAGAATAATTTCTGTAAATTGAATAGGATTTGGAAAAATCTAAGTGTGATGATTGATCTAAATGGGTAGATTGGGATATTGCATGTTGATTGATGCATAGTAGATCCATAACTCTATTACTAATTGTTGTTTATACACTGGTATTCACGGGGGTAAACCCATTCCGTGACATGGGGCGTGGTCCCGTGATTTACCTTATTTTAAAGTAAAGTTTTAAATAACAGTTTTAGTTCTCACACCAGTCCATGACTAACTAGTAGTTTATTGTTTGTACCTAAACTCTGGGTGCCTATATTTTACACACAGGCAGTCAGTAGTTTAGTTTTGCAGATTATTTCATTTTGCAGGATTCTGGATCGAAGCGAAAAGCTATGTCCAGAGTATTGATAGTCTTCTGCTATGTTATTTTATTTGTTTCCGATGCATTGTATTACATTTATTGTAAATTAATTTTCCTATATTATATTTCGATATACTCTGATATTCTGTACTCTGACATTATTATGATGTTTATAAAAGTCTTTTGTTACTTGTTCTGATGTGTTATATGCCTAGAGTTAGCGTATCCGGATTTTGAACGGTCTTGGTCGATTTAGCGATCGATTAGGTCCGAGCCAAATCTGTATCGCTACACATAGGGTTTAATAAGAATCAAATAATAGAATCATAGACATAAAGTAAAGCAGAATATCTCATAGTGGAATTAAATATTCTATAATAATACAAAACGTTAATGTATATGTGATATAATAATATAGAAATAAATATAGACACAACAGAAGATGAAATACAGAACCTCACTAATACATGAATAGATGACATAAATAGAAACAAATGGAATATGAAAAAATAGACAGAAGACTAAAAATCCAATGAATCCCAAGCACCAACAGATAAATCTCCAAAGCTAAAATTCTTTATCTGACTCGATCATAATACAAAACAAAACACTCGATTTAGGATTAACATTTTCATATAAGTGAATCAACTCAAGTGAAATGTTTAATGAAATGCATTAGTAACTTAAACGATGTTTGGGATTGCATCCATTAAGGATCCCTGGAACTATATACTTATAATACAATACACTATTATAATAGCATCTACCGTAAATATGTTATAGAAAATAGCATTAGCGGGATTACCATAATACCTTTACACTGTTTATAATTGTAACACCCCGTAATTCTGTAACATTAAGCTTCACAAATTGAAGTATAGTTAATTTTTAGAAGAAGAATTAAGGGAAACAGGTTATGCCATTGCGTACGTCTCGAAATTCTGCTTGAGATAGAGTCTGAGTTTGCGTGAATCGGACTATGTACGAAGGAGTTATGGCCTTCGGAAGAATCAAGAATTAGAACGGTTCAAATCGAAATTCAAATTTCGAAATCAGAAGAAGAAGCGGGCTGGGCGGGAATTTTCCAGCCCAGGGACCAGGTCGACCAGGGAGTCAACCTTGGTGTCGACCTCCCCCAATACAGGTCGACCTTAGTGTCGACATGGGGGTCGACCTAGGCATGTTTTGCCAGATCTGGACTGCAGTGATTTTAACTTATTCTGGACGGACCGAATGGCTTCTAGGGCGATCTAATGGCTCTAAAACACTCTCTACGCCTATAAAAGAATGCCTAGACCTAGGGTTTCTCCACACAAATTCTTTGAGGCGTCTATATGTTGTTTCTCTCTATTCTAGCCTCCACCATTAAAATAAATCTTATTCTCCATTAAAACAAGTTATAGTTCTTCTTCAAATTGGAGATTCAAATCAAGTTAAAGCTTCAAGTTGGACCGTAGGCATTCCGCTTCAAGCACCGTCACTCGAATCATAGCAAATCGCTGTAACACTATCTTATTATCCTTTCTAAATCGATCATTATAAGTTCGGTTATTCTTTAGATTTGAATGTGTAATTGGAATCGTGAATGTATTAAATCAAAATATAGAACTGTACCTATTTGCAAGTTAATTACCTTTGACTCATGCTTATGTCAAATCTAAGTTATCTATGCCTTTGGATCTGATTTATGACAATGACTATGAGACTTTTGCCTAAGACTATGACTATGAAACTGTTGACTATGAAGCTATTGCCTATGACTATGACTATGTGACTTTTTCCTAAGACTATGACTATGAAACTGTTGCCTATGAAACTATTGCCTATGACTATGATTCATGACTATGAGATTTTTGCCCATGACTATGATTCATGACTATGAGACTATTGCCTATGACATTAATTAAGAAACTATTATGATTAGTCGCCCATGACTATTATGGTTAATTGCCAATAACTATTGTAGTTAGTTGCTTATGCCTATTCCCATTGTTACAATTAACCAATCATGTCATACCTTGAACTGGCATTATATTGGACCAAATCACCTATGCCTATTCCCTTAATTATGTTGGATCTCATATTTAGTGTGTAACTTGGCTAGTTTATTCCTATTCACTGTTATGTACATCGAACCTATTAGAGCCATTATTTTTGTATTTGGTTCATTATTACATGCCTATTCTTTTATATCAATTCTTGTGCTTATCCCCTATTCCTTTTGTTATTGCCATTTCATGAGTACTTAGAAGACTTGTGAAATCATGTTATACGTACGATCATGACGCGGGGATTGGGCGTAGATTAATTAAGTCAATTTGGCATAATAAATATGTTGGCATAATCTGGATTGGCTATAATAGCGAATAATTTACATGCATATTAGACTTGGGCATAAATGATAAATTTTTAATTGGCCGCAAAGTATGTAATTGGCATGTAAACCAAATTTTGGACATGAGCGGTAAACTAGAATATTAAATCTAGTTTTGACATGAATTGTAAATTGGAATATTAATCTAGATTGGGCATGAACTGTAAAAGGGGAATATTAAATCTAAATTGGTATAAACTGCAAGTTGGGATAATTGATAGGTAAATCAAGTTTTGGGCATAGAATATAAGTATGTTAATTGGCATGACAAATGAATATGATCTAGGCTAAATTGATTTATGGAAAATTTATATAAATAGTAAATATGTAAATTAGAGAAGAGGAAAATGCCTAACTCGAGGTTAGATTGAGTTGTGGTGTAAAAATGCCCGGAACCGCCCGGTACATCCAGTAACAACAATACCTATCTAATGTGAGAGGTTAATTCATCAAGCCCAGATAGACCCGAGGTTAGACTGAGTTGTGGTGTAAAACTGCCTGGAACCGACCGGCATATCCAGTAACCACAACAATATCTGTCTAATGTGAGTGGTTGGTGATTTAATTAATTAATTAAAGCTCATGAACAATCAAGCTAGAAATGGTGAGGTTAAGTAATTGAGAAAACACTTAGCCAACTCAACATGTTAACTAGACAAGATTGATAGGGGTTAAGTTAATTTGGACACTTAACCAACTTAACATGTTAACAAGACAAGAAGGGTCGGGTTAAGTAATTGAGAAAACACTTAGCCAATTCAACATGTTAACTAGACAAGATTGATAGGGGTTAAGTTAATTTGGACACTTAACCAACTTAACATGTTAACAAGACAAGAAGGGTGGGGTTAAGTAATTGAGAAAACACTTAGCCAATTCAACATGTTAACTAGACAAGATTGATAGGGGTTAAGTTATAACTTAACCAGTATAACCTGATAAACGAGTAAGGTTAAGGAACACTTAACCAATTTGACATGATATATGGGTAGGTTAAGTCAACGTGAACTACTAAATAACATTGAACCAATTTAACATGATAAGTGAATGGGTTAAGTTAACTTAAATTGACTGATGACACTTAACCAATCCAACATGACGAGAAAGAGAACTAAGTAGTAAACTTTAGTTAAGAGAACTAAGTAGTAAACCTTAGTCAAGAAAGCCACGTAGAATACGAGTAGGAGTGAACTTTCGTCTGATCATGAAGAAGGCTCCAACGAACTGAGGTACGAAGCACGCAGCTTCGAGGGGACGTGAGGGTACTCTTTGTATCCCTCTATGAGGCTGCAGATGATCATCCTGGGCTCATAGAGGTTAAGGCCTGCGTTAGAAGAGCCAAGGGTATGCCTTGGTTGCAATAATAAGGCAACCTAAAGACTAGGATGGACCAGCGTGATTCGGCGAGACAAGTTTTTTCCCTGTGATGGCAACTCGTCGTCTACCTACCGTCTTGAGTCAGTCGAGATATGTGAAGAGGAAAGGTGGAAAACTCCAACAGACTATATACTTGCTATCTAGTTATGGGTGAGGTTGGCCCATAGGTTTGTGGGGGCATAGAGGGGCCTGGTACAATTCTCATTCTTGATTTTCTTGTGTGCCTATCATTTGTTAATTGAGGGAGGAGTCTAGTGGGACCATAGCCCACTGTAAAAGCAGACCTTAGCATCTGTAATCGGCAAATATCTAAAAGCTCTCGATCGAGTGTTGTGTTTCTTGACTAGCCCTGCCACGGGACTCGGGTCGCACATATAGAGGACATGTGTATCTAGACATCGATAACGATTCATGACACATATATGGAAAAGTCTAGGAACATATACCGCTCTGGGTAGTGTGTCCTAGCCTAGGGGGCATCGTTCAATAGGTAGCATAATCCCTAGTTGGACCTAGGTCGCATAAACCCTGAATCCGAGAAGCGTTCAATAGGTAGCATAAACCCCAGTGGCCCTGGGTAGCGTAAACCCTGACTGAATCTTGGAAGCGCTCGATAGTAAACCCTCGATTAGATCTAGGTAATAAATGGAATCCCCATAATAGATGTACACCTGAAGGCAACCACAATTACGGGGATTGGGATCACGTTATCATATGATCATTTTATATAGATTAAAAGTTTGGACACTATTTAGGTGGTGTAGAGATATAGAAATCATTATAACAGGGTAGTCGCGAAGCAGAGAAAGAGTAGAAGCGCATTCAGTTTATCAGTACATTCAGTTTATCTTGCCATATCATATCCCATGCTTATCCCATGTTATCTTGTTACTATGGTTTAGTCTTATATTTAGTTTATTCATGTCATGACCCTTTTCCTCATTTAAATGCTAAGAATCACTGTGCTTACCAGGATTTAGGTCTAACCTAGTTTGCTTTCGCCTCTTTTCTTCTGTTTCCCCCTACCCCTAGGTAGCCAGGGAGGGAATAGCTCAGCTCATTTTGGACCGTTACTCTTTCCGAGCATGAAGATTCTTTGACGCATTGCTTTGAACTCCATTTTCTACTGCTATGGCAGGCTCATGCTTTATTGGGGAATACCATTGTCAGTTTATGCTTCTTTATTTTAAACAAGATAGATGCTCTGTTGTAATAAGTATTGGTGTTGTAAACAATCTTTGTACAAGCTGTTTTTAATCAATAAAGGTTACTTATTTTCCGCTGCTTTATTTGTCTATCTTGTAATTTTTCTGCATCTTGTACCAAAATGCTCCACCGAAGTTAAGGCATTCCCTTTGTGAGTGACCTTAATGATGGTGGGGTGTTACACTTGGTATTAGAGCTGAAGGTTACCGGATCAGATAAAAAGATTTGAAAAATTATTTTCAAACGGTTTTAAAAGAAGCATTTTCAAAAGAAAAGTTTTGTTTAAAGGCATATTCCCCAAAGCCATATGCACTATCTTTTGATCCTCTATTTGAATCCTTGTTTCCTTCTTTCCTGTGTCTCTGGGGCTCCTGGATTTCTGGGACGTAACCTCATCGCGACATGGTTCCGTAGGCTTGATGAGACTACGACACTTGTCAAAGGGCAAATAAGCGCTTAACTTCCACCTGTAGTCGTAATTTTCTTTCGAGCTTTGTAGGATTCTCCGTGCGATGGAGGCAGCTTTCGAGAGACATGTCAATAAGTTACATAATGATTGCAATGTTGAGAATGAGGGAGTTTGGCTAAGGATCACAACACAAGGATGAATAACCCATGGATATGGACTTGGTTCACAAAGGAGGGGAGGAAAGAATAGTAAAACCTAAAACAAGAGGAAGTATGTAACACCCTGTATTTTCTATTAACGTAATAATAACGAATCCAAGAATACTTAATTTAAAATATGATAATTAAGGGAAACGGGATACGCCATTGTGTTCGTCTCGGAATTCTGGTTAAGATAGAGTCCGAGTTTGCGTAAATTGGACTTCGTATGAGGAAGTTATGGTTGTCAGAAGTTTCCAGAAAATTCAAATAAATTCAAAAAGCTCGAAAACAAATTCAAATTCAAATCAGAAGTCAGAAGCGGGTTGGGCAGGAAAATTCCCGCCTAGGACCCAGGTCGACCAGGGAGTCGACCCTAGTGTCGACCTCCCCCCTATAGGTCGACCTGGGGGTCGACCCGGGGGTCGACCTAGGGGTCGACCTACCCTCCCCACCGACCAGATCTGAATTTTGATGATTGATGACTTGCTGCTGAGTCACTAGGGTTTCTAGATAGTTCTGATCTGGTTTGAATGGTGCGATTAACCCTAGGATCATCCGACAGTTCAAATTGAATTGAAATTCTATATAAACAACCCAATGCTCAAACCTAAAAATCACATTAAAATAATCCTAGAACTATCATGCTATCAATTGAGAACTTGGAGTAGCCGTCGCCAATTCAAAGACAAGATAAGAACTTGAATCAAAATCAAATTAAAAATTATCAAATTCAACTGTAACGTCCCGAATTTTTCGGCTATTTAAAATAGAATATTTAAGTTTGAAATGTAATAAATATTTAATCAAATTTTATTTAATTAAAATAGTGTTCAAATATATTTATATGTTATCTTAAAAACTATAATGTTAATGTTGAGTGTAAATTACATAATGGTTCACCCTATTCTTAAATCAATGAGCACGAGTACCAAGGCACCAAGAGTTGTTACAGTAAATATCAGATTGAAATATTGTATCAAGGATCAATAGCATATTTATTGATAAATCAAAGCATAAAATTTATCATAGGAAACATTGACTATTGACAATACAAAGGAAACAACAACATGTGTACTAATGCAAAGCCAAATGGGCAAGACAATAAAATCATAGTACATCATAGCAAATTTCCTTTTGAATTCATAGTACAGCATAACAATGCAAATTTCTCCATTTGAAACAGTAATGGCCATAGCTAAGGAATAGTCAATTCGACTGCTAAAAAAAAAAAAAAAAATAATAAAAAAACAAATATATGAGATTATTTATACAATACCAATCTCGAATATAAACATAAAAGAAAATCAATGTGGTAAATCTGCTTATTCATGTAGCCGAACCAGTAATCCATCATCTCATCAGTTGATCTGAAAATAAAAGAAAAAGGGAAAAGAGAAAGAATATGGTTAGAAGTAGTATACATTCTCATAAAAACAGTAATAAACAACT
Organism: Allium sativum; assembly: GCA_030737875.1. Lineage (NCBI taxonomy): Eukaryota > Viridiplantae > Streptophyta > Magnoliopsida > Asparagales > Amaryllidaceae > Allium > Allium sativum. The sequence goes on from CM060910.1 coordinate 355,507,629, forward strand.
AACTCTATAGACAAGGGAACAGCTAAGGTAAATAGCTGAAACCCTATAGATGAATTGTCAAGTCTACTAATGGGAAAAAATTATATAGCCAAAACAGCTAAAATTAAACACACAAATATATTGTATATATTCGTACGTCGAACATGTACAATGAACGGCTACAATAAATGCATAGCTGAACTGAAACAGGGAATTCCATGTGCAAATTCACTGTGTACATATAATTAAATTAGAAATAAAATCTAAGTTTCAGTTTCGAAATCTCAGATTTGAATTTAATAAAACAATTCAAAGCCTATACACATGGACAAGTTCAATCACGGTTTCATGGCGACCAGACCAGCAGACATTGAAAATACAATACAGAATGCATCAAATCTCATCGCTGACATAAGGAAAAGATCACGGCTAAAACCTAGGTTCAGCTATGATCAACTCTATGATTTCACAAGGTGATTTCGACATTGATCCAATCCATATTTTCACACAACTATAAATACACACCACAATTCATTTTTCAGATCAAGCAGAAAACAGTTCGAACCATTTCTAAATTAAAACAGAAATAAAACAGCAATTAAAAATCAGTGAAGGACTTATCTGAATTGGTAGACCCAAGCACTCCATTCAGTATGCAATTTGACCGAATTTTTCTGATAGTTTGCTCGAGACCAGGGACCAAGGGTTCGGCAGACCGTAAAATTGGAACCTCGTGTTGGATTCGCGAAGATCTGTGGTGGATGTATGTAGAAGGGTCCTTCATTTTGGAATCGCCTTGGATGACTCGATCGGTTGCTGAAGTAGGGTTCGATGGTTTAGGGTTCAGGCGAGGAATTGAAGGCAAAGGTCCAAGAGAAGGTGGATCGAAGGAAGAATAAGGGGGAGCGACGCCATAACAATTCGATCGGGTGTTGAAATCACAAAAGGGGGATTTAGGGTTTTAATTGTTTCGGTTTTGATCAAATTATTGAGGCGGCTGTGGAATGAAGGGAGAGACGGTGGATAAGGGTTTAAAAGCCAAGCGGGTTGGGTTTGTTTAGTTGGGCCGAAGGTTAAAAGGTAAAGCCCAATCTTTAATTAAAAAGAAAATCCAAAGTTTAAATTTAAATTTCTTTTATAAACTTGTTTTGATGATTTCTCTCTCGTACGTTGTCGGATTTACAGACGGTCAGATGCGCTGGGACCGTGGAGACGAGTACTTCGAGATGGAGCAGGCGCAGTCCGAATCTGGAGTGACTGGAATTTTATTCGAATTAAAACGTCAGTTTAATTGGGTAGAACCAGACTGATATCGACAATTCTAAATACAGGTGAGTTAAACTCACTCAGCCCTTCCTGTTTATATTTTATTGAAATTGGGTGCTTTTGTTTTGAGTGTTTTGATTGACTGTTGTTAGTTATACTGTTGATTCAACAGGTAGAATTAAACAGTCGTTTAATTTCAGAAATACCCACTGACTGGGATTGACCCACACAAAGTAACTCCTTTGACGGGTCACGTTTATAAACTATGTTTGAAATTGTTTGAATTGGTTGAATGGATTGTTGTTTGAGTTGATGGTCATTATAAGAATGACGAATGATTGATTTTGATGGTCGTCAAACCATATTTCCATATCTGTTCTAATATTCACCAATGTCTAGAATTGGTTGGGTAATCAGCATCACTGGACCCAAAAGTCAAACAGTTATAAAATATGGATTTTTATAAGCAGTGAATCGATAAGATTTGAAGTTATAAATATATTTTATAACGGGAATTGGATTTGAAAGATTTTTACATTGGAAGTTATTCCAAAGGAAATAAAATATTAAATTATTATTTATTTAAAGCTTATTGGAACTTGTTTTATAAGATAAATTCTTAAATCGATAGGGACTTTAAATAAAGGACAGGGAATTATCTGGTGACTAGATATTGGGTTAATTGTAAATGATTAAAAAGAGTTATTTAAATTAATTTTATTAATTTAAAAAGGGGAATTAAACCAAAAGGGTTTAAAGAAATGGTTATGGGTTGAATTAACCAAGTGAGTTTAAAAGAAGTGATGAACATGTATATATTTGAACTCGGGTTTTTATATAAAGAAATAAAAGGGGTTCAAACCAAATACAATAGGTTGAAGGGAGGTAAAAAGGGTTTCCCGAAAGAAAGGGATTTAGTTGAGTTGGTCAAAAGAATAACTCTGTTTGGTGTCGACCATTTAAATTTGATTAGACCTTAAATTAGTAAAATGATTTAATGGTTGGTTAATCTTAGTAAGGGTTTGAAAAAGGGAATTTATTATTTAAAGGAGTTAATCGATTTGGATGATTAATGATGAGATAAGTGATTCTTAAATGTAATACGTTTAAGAAACTGGGTTTGGGGTGAAATATGGTCGAATATTGGAAAAATGTTAAGTGATGAGTTTCCGTATTTGAGATTGAGTTTTAAAATAAAGGAATATGGGGTCTAAGCGAATACCTAGTTAAATGAAGAGTTTATTTAATGTTAAATTAAGTAAAGGGAGGCGAAGATGAAAATGGTTTATGTTAAACCTGGAATTTTATAAGAATTTATAAATGGAATATGAGTTTAAGTGTCGTTTTTGAATTCAAATACTTAAGAAGGAAATTAAGATAAACCAAATGAATTTGGAAAGAGATTTACCAAAAAGAAGATTTAAAAGTGAGCTTGGTAAACGAGATTTGGAAATGGAAATTGAAGATATTAATATCGGGTTTTTAAATTACGACTCGTATTTACCTGAAGGTAAGAACGTGGTTGGTCAAGGTCTGAGAGGTAATTAAAATACCCCAACTTGAACGACTTCGGGACGACCCAAAGATAATACTAGTTGGTAATAACGAGAGTGTGCGATAAGATTTCCAAGATAACGGAAATGAGATTCTCTAGTAATGGGATTAAAAGGGAAATTGGGTGATGACTTTAAAGGCCAAGTGATGCTGAGTACTAGACCAGTGAATGTATTCTTTTGTTTTCATGGATGTTTACTTGATAGTTAAATAACCGACTATCAAGTCTGACCTTTACGATTGTTGGTATGGAAAGTCCGGGATCGAATGTATATTCGAAAACCATTCCAACCAAAAAAAAATACGAAAGTATAAGAAGATCAAGCGACGATCGAGATGGAGCATGTGAAGACCATAGATCTTCATGAAGCGGAAGAACCACTTACAATCTCTGATTCGCGCCGGAGATATTCTGGGGTTCTGTCGTGGTTGGGATCTGTGGATTGCAAGGGCTATTGCTACTGATCCATGGGGTGATTCCTATTTTGGATGCGGTAGGAGAGTACCTTCGGTTCATCCTGTTCCTGGATGACTTGTATGGACGGATGTCTGACAGAGTATTTCCAAAAGGATTTACATGCGTTGATTTCTCCAAACGTACCATAGTTGATGGCGGAGAAATGGTTATTCTCTAGCCAGATAGCTAGATTATGTTTGTGGACGTCAATCAAGTGTGATCTGGCGGATCTGACGATGTGGCATTCAAAGTGTATGATGATCAGATGTGCTCTGACTTCAGGCCTCATCAACCGGGAAATGACAAAAATCGGGCAGGCAGCATGGCTATGTGGGTCGCTCCCATTAGGGTGTATAATCACCTATCTAGAGAAATTCCTTTTGTTTCTAAATCTATCGATTCTGCCCATTCGGGGACGGTGGTTTGAGTCCAACCGTCGGTGATATACATTCGATACACTCAAGCGAAATGAGTGGTCGGTCATGTGAGGGCCGGGTTGCAAGATGTTCTTGTTGAACCCTGTGTATTCGCCTCTAGAGATACACGTGCGGAAGGTGGTCCCATACCTTGTCAAGTTGGAAATCCAATATCCAATAAGCGCCCGCGGTTTTCAATTGTATACTATGTACGGGGAGCGTGAGATGCAAGCGTTCCTCTAGATTTGTTAATTATTTGTATCTAGACATTATCATAATATCAGATCAAGATATTGATTTCGTAAACTGTTTTGGGTCATCGTAAGGTAAAAACCGTCCGTATTTATGTGTGGATCGGTCTTACGATTATCTTTTTCTTTCAAAAGGGATTTTAACTTAAAAATCAAGATGTGTGATACCTTAATGCTGTGCGAGTTTATCTCACTCTGGTCCACCAGACTGACCCGATGTTTTGTAAATGCTCGGGTTAGACCGAGGTGTACAGGTTCAGGTTATCAGATACTGAGAAGTCCGGAGACGAGCTGAAGGTGTTCAGATGAATGATATTCCGCTGTGTGATTATATATATGAGGACAGATTATCAAAACTGTCCAGATGTGTGTTGTACTCTGATATTGTAAGTATTTTCAAAAGCTCTCAATAAATGTTGTTTCTATATTATATTTTGTTCCGCTGCGATGTGAGACTCTGTGTTGTAGTGTTTTTCTTCTTCTTCTATTCTAATATTTCTTTCTTTCTTATCTCACCCTCTAACTTCTTTCTAGACGCTCCAGTGTTTCGGTGTTTGGAGGATCGGTATAGGATACGTTAAAGGTATTTATATCGATTTTCGAGGCCGAAAACCGCTGGGTCGTTACAGTGGTATCAGAGCTATTGGTTGAGTAGTAACCTTGGCTCTGTGGCGTGACTCAGTAGAGATGGGGTTAGCAATACCCTAGACTGAGTGTGAGTGTATATATACGAGTGAACGTATTTGTAGATTTTATAAAAATTTGTTTTATATTGTGGAGATTTATTGGTTGGGTTGTTTATGAGTTCTGGTCGATCAGTTTGATCCACTGTATCGATAAGGGTTTCTAAACGCTCAAGTACGATAAACCGACGCAGTATGTTTTAAAAGAGGATAAATGACCCAACGTACATTTTATATAGAAAAAGGAATTTATTTTCTATATTATATTATGTGGAGTGTTTGTTTGTTCTGTTTGAATTAATTTGAATTATGAAATAAAGTTGAATTGATTAGAAAAATCAATTAGTCAATTGAAGCAAATATGAGAAATGAAACTGAACATGGTTAGGTAAAACCAATTCAAGAATGAATTCAGATTGAGTGAATGAATTGGGGTTTGAAAATTTATTGGATTAATAAATTGGGATTCAAATAAAGTGGATTGCCGATTGGATTTGGAGGTTTCAAAGAGGGTGAGGCCTAGAATAGCAGTTGGCTATGTCGATCGAGCCTTGAAGAGAAGGTGTTGGAAAAAAAAATTAATTATTATAGAAAATTTTTAGAGTTCGGAATTTATTTTGAGTTTAATGCGAAAATAATAATTTGGTTGGGGGATATTCTTCTTACTTAGCAATTTCGAGGACGAAATTATTTTAAGGGGGGAAGAATGTAACGTCCCGAATTTTTCGGCTATTTAAAATAGAATATTTAAGTTTGAAATGTAATAAATATTTAATCAAATTTTATTTAATTAAAATAGTGTTCAAATATATTTATATGTTATCTTAAAAACTATAATGTTAATGTTGAGTGTAAATTACATAATGGTTCACCCTATTCTTAAATCAATGAGCACGAGTACCAAGGCACCAAGAGTTGTTACAGTAAATATCAGATTGAAATATTGTATCAAGGATCAATAGCATATTTATTGATAAATCAAAGCATAAAATTTATCATAGGAAACATTGACTATTGACAATACAAAGGAAACAACAACATGTGTACTAATGCAAAGCCAAATGGGCAAGACAATAAAATCATAGTACATCATAGCAAATTTCCTTTTGAATTCATAGTACAGCATAACAATGCAAATTTCTCCATTTGAAACAGTAATGGCCATAGCTAAGGAATAGTCAATTCGACTGCTAAAAAAATAAAAAAAAAATAATAAAAAAACAAATATATGAGATTATTTATACAATACCAATCTCGAATATAAACATAAAAGAAAATCAATGTGGTAAATCTGCTTATTCATGTAGCCGAACCAGTAATCCATCATCTCATCAGTTGATCTGAAAATAAAAGAAAAAGGGAAAAGAGAAAGAATATGGTTAGAAGTAGTATACATTCTCATAAAAACAGTAATAAACAACTAACTCTATAGACAAGGGAACAGCTAAGGTAAATAGCTGAAACCCTATAGATGAATTGTCAAGTCTACTAATGGGAAAAAATTATATAGCCAAAACAGCTAAAATTAAACACACAAATATATTGTATATATTCGTACGTCGAACATGTACAATGAACGGCTACAATAAATGCATAGCTGAACTGAAACAGGGAATTCCATGTGCAAATTCACTGTGTACATATAATTAAATTAGAAATAAAATCTAAGTTTCAGTTTCGAAATCTCAGATTTGAATTTAATAAAACAATTCAAAGCCTATACACATGGACAAGTTCAATCACGGTTTCATGGCGACCAGACCAGCAGACATTGAAAATACAATACAGAATGCATCAAATCTCATCGCTGACATAAGGAAAAGATCACGGCTAAAACCTAGGTTCAGCTATGATCAACTCTATGATTTCACAAGGTGATTTCGACATTGATCCAATCCATATTTTCACACAACTATAAATACACACCACAATTCATTTTTCAGATCAAGCAGAAAACAGTTCGAACCATTTCTAAATTAAAACAGAAATAAAACAGCAATTAAAAATCAGTGAAGGACTTATCTGAATTGGTAGACCCAAGCACTCCATTCAGTATGCAATTTGACCGAATTTTTCTGATAGTTTGCTCGAGACCAGGGACCAAGGGTTCGGCAGACCGTAAAATTGGAACCTCGTGTTGGATTCGCGAAGATCTGTGGTGGATGTATGTAGAAGGGTCCTTCATTTTGGAATCGCCTTGGATGACTCGATCGGTTGCTGAAGTAGGGTTCGATGGTTTAGGGTTCAGGCGAGGAATTGAAGGCAAAGGTCCAAGAGAAGGTGGATCGAAGGAAGAATAAGGGGGAGCGACGCCATAACAATTCGATCGGGTGTTGAAATCACAAAAGGGGGATTTAGGGTTTTAATTGTTTCGGTTTTGATCAAATTATTGAGGCGGCTGTGGAATGAAGGGAGAGACGGTGGATAAGGGTTTAAAAGCCAAGCGGGTTGGGTTTGTTTAGTTGGGCCGAAGGTTAAAAGGTAAAGCCCAATCTTTAATTAAAAAGAAAATCCAAAGTTTAAATTTAAATTTCTTTTATAAACTTGTTTTGATGATTTCTCTCTCGTACGTTGTCGGATTTACAGACGGTCAGATGCGCTGGGACCGTGGAGACGAGTACTTCGAGATGGAGCAGGCGCAGTCCGAATCTGGAGTGACTGGAATTTTATTCGAATTAAAACGTCAGTTTAATTGGGTAGAACCAGACTGATATCGACAATTCTAAATACAGGTGAGTTAAACTCACTCAGCCCTTCCTGTTTATATTTTATTGAAATTGGGTGCTTTTGTTTTGAGTGTTTTGATTGACTGTTGTTAGTTATACTGTTGATTCAACAGATAGAATTAAACAGTCGTTTAATTTCAGAAATACCCACTGACTGGGATTGACCCACACAAAGTAACTCCTTTGACGGGTCACGTTTATAAACTATGTTTGAAATTGTTTGAATTGGTTGAATGGATTGTTGTTTGAGTTGATGGTCATTATAAGAATGACGAATGATTGATTTTGATGGTCGTCAAACCATATTTCCATATCTGTTCTAATATTCACCAATGTCTAGAATTGGTTGGGTAATCAGCATCACTGGACCCAAAAGTCAAACAGTTATAAAATATGGATTTTTATAAGCAGTGAATCGATAAGATTTGAAGTTATAAATATATTTTATAACGGGAATTGGATTTGAAAGATTTTTACATTGGAAGTTATTCCAAAGGAAATAAAATATTAAATTATTATTTATTTAAAGCTTATTGGAACTTGTTTTATAAGATAAATTCTTAAATCGATAGGGACTTTAAATAAAGGACAGGGAATTATCTGGTGACTAGATATTGGGTTAATTGTAAATGATTAAAAAGAGTTATTTAAATTAATTTTATTAATTTAAAAAGGGGAATTAAACCAAAAGGGTTTAAAGAAATGGTTATGGGTTGAATTAACCAAGTGAGTTTAAAAGAAGTGATGAACATGTATATATTTGAACTCGGGTTTTTATATAAAGAAATAAAAGGGGTTCAAACCAAATACAATAGGTTGAAGGGAGGTAAAAAGGGTTTCCCGAAAGAAAGGGATTTAGTTGAGTTGGTCAAAAGAATAACTCTGTTTGGTGTCGACCATTTAAATTTGATTAGACCTTAAATTAGTAAAATGATTTAATGGTTGGTTAATCTTAGTAAGGGTTTGAAAAAGGGAATTTATTATTTAAAGGAGTTAATCGATTTGGATGATTAATGATGAGATAAGTGATTCTTAAATGTAATACGTTTAAGAAACTGGGTTTGGGGTGAAATATGGTCGAATATTGGAAAAATGTTAAGTGATGAGTTTCCGTATTTGAGATTGAGTTTTAAAATAAAGGAATATGGGGTCTAAGCGAATACCTAGTTAAATGAAGAGTTTATTTAATGTTAAATTAAGTAAAGGGAGGCGAAGATGAAAATGGTTTATGTTAAACCTGGAATTTTATAAGAATTTATAAATGGAATATGAGTTTAAGTGTCGTTTTTGAATTCAAATACTTAAGAAGGAAATTAAGATAAACCAAATGAATTTGGAAAGAGATTTACCAAAAAGAAGATTTAAAAGTGAGCTTGGTAAACGAGATTTGGAAATGGAAATTGAAGATATTAATATCGGGTTTTTAAATTACGACTCGTATTTACCTGAAGGTAAGAACGTGGTTGGTCAAGGTCTGAGAGGTAATTAAAATACCCCAACTTGAACGACTTCGGGACGACCCAAAGATAATACTAGTTGGTAATAACGAGAGTGTGCGATAAGATTTCCAAGATAACGGAAATGAGATTCTCTAGTAATGGGATTAAAAGGGAAATTGGGTGATGACTTTAAAGGCCAAGTGATGCTGAGTACTAGACCAGTGAATGTATTCTTTTGTTTTCATGGATGTTTACTTGATAGTTAAATAACCGACTATCAAGTCTGACCTTTACGATTGTTGGTATGGAAAGTCCGGGATCGAATGTATATTCGAAAACCATTCCAACCAAAAAAAAATACGAAAGTATAAGAAGATCAAGCGACGATCGAGATGGAGCATGTGAAGACCATAGATCTTCATGAAGCGGAAGAACCACTTACAATCTCTGATTCGCGCCGGAGATATTCTGGGGTTCTGTCGTGGTTGGGATCTGTGGATTGCAAGGGCTATCGCTACTGATCCATGGGGTGATTCCTATTTTGGATGCGGTAGGAGAGTACCTTCGGTTCATCCTGTTCCTGGATGACTTGTATGGACGGATGTCTGACAGAGTATTTCCAAAAGGATTTACATGCGTTGATTTCTCCAAACGTACCATAGTTGATGGCGGAGAAATGGTTATTCTCTAGCCAGATAGCTAGAGTATGTTTGTGGACGTCAATCAAGTGTGATCTGGCGGATCTGACGATGTGGCATTCAAAGTGTATGATGATCAGATGTGCTCTGACTTCAGGCCTCATCAACCGGGAAATGACAAAAATCGGGCAGGCAGCATGGCTATGTGGGTCGCTCCCATTAGGGTGTATAATCACCTATCTAGAGAAATTCCTTTTGTTTCTAAATCTATCGATTCTGCCCATTCGGGGACGGTGGTTTGAGTCCAACCGTCGGTGATATACATTCGATACACTCAAGCGAAATGAGTGGTCGGTCATGTGAGGGCCGGGTTGCAAGATGTTCTTGTTGAACCCTGTGTATTCGCCTCTAGAGATACACGTGCGGAAGGTGGTCCCATACCTTGTTAAGTTGGAAATCCAATATCCAATAAGCGCCCGCGGTTTTCAATTGTATACTATGTACGGGGAGCGTGAGATGCAAGCGTTCCTCTAGATTTGTTAATTATTTGTATCTAGACATTATCATAATATCAGATCAAGATATTGATTTCGTAAACTGTTTTGGGTCATCGAAAGGTAAAAACCGTCCGTATTTATGTGTGGATCGGTCTTACGATTATCTTTTTCTTTCAAAAGGGATTTTAACTTAAAAATCAAGATGTGTGATACCTTAATGCTGTGCGAGTTTATCTCACTCTGGTCCACCAGACTGACCCGGTGTTTTGTAAATGCTCGGGTTAGACCGAGGTGTACAGGTTCAGGTTATCAGATACTGAGAAGTCCGGAGACGAGCTGAAGGTGTTCAGATGAATGATATTCCGCTGTGTGATTATATATATGAGGACAGATTATCAAAACTGTCCAGATGTGTGTTGTACTCTGATATTGTAAGTATTTTCAAAAGCTCTCAATAAATGTTGTTTCTATATTATATTTTGTTCCGCTGCGATGTGAGACTCTGTGTTGTAGTGTTTTTCTTCTTCTTCTATTCTAATATTTCTTTCTTTCTTATCTCACCCTCTAACTTCTTTCTAGACGCTCCAGTGTTTCGGTGTTTGGAGGATCGGTATAGGATACGTTAAAGGTATTTATATCGATTTTCGAGGCCGAAAACCGCTGGGTCGTTACATCAACGATCTACATCAAAGGCGATCTTACCAATTTCAGATTTCAGATTTTAGAACGCAAGAATTTCTTTTTACTTTGTAAGTTGGTTATTATGCAGAATTAAACGTTTCAAATGAATCATGACATGTTGTAATTTGAAATATAGAGTGATGCTTATGTATAAGATTTGATTCTCATTTATCTTAAAGTATAGTTGAAATGAATCATATCTATATGCTTGTGGTGATGAACATATTTTATATTAATCGTATCTATATGCTTGTGGTGATGAACATATTTTATATTAATCGTATCTATATGCTTGTGGTGATGAACATATTGTATGTTATTGGAATCCATTATGATTAGGTAATGGATTTATTTTGCCAATTAAATGTTGAAATATGTCATGTAATAAATTGGTTTGTTATTTGCAAGTTTATGATCTAGAACACATGCTTATATGTTAGATCAACACTCATGTATATTCATGTTAGGTTGAATCTATTTATGTTGTAAAAATAATTGTAGTAGTTTTTTATGTTTTGACATACATAAGTCAATATGCTAAGTTGCGATTTAAATATGATTATATTACCTTTCTTATGTTTTGACATACATAAGTTAATATGCTAAGTTGTGGGTTGAAACTTTGATTATATGTTAAACCTCCATGTTAGACCTTTGTCAAGTTTACATGACATTTAGACCCAACTTAGTCACAAGTTCACCTTTACCCATTTAATTAAAGTTAATGATACCTCTATGCCAAGTTACATATGACAAGTTGAAATGTATGCTATTTTATGTTTATTTCATGTCACATGTTTATTACCCCTTTTCTTGTTTATTGTTTGGGCTAATTTACTAGCCCAACATTTTATGTGATTCATGCGTACGTTCTAGAGGGGTAGCGATGGGAAATATGAAAATTCATGGCATAGATTTGTTCATTAAATGGTATATTTGATATACCATTTATGGTGAGCATAATCAAAAGGGTAATTATGGCATGATTAAATTAAATTTACATAAATAAATTAGACATATATAGGAAAATGTGAATTTAGAAAAGACGAATATGCCTAACCCGAGGTTAGACTGAGTTGCATTGTAAATCTGTCTGGAACCAACCGACATATCCAGTGACCACAACAAGACCTGTCTAATGTGGGTGGTTAGTGCATCAAGCCCAAAAAGAACCCAAGGTTAGACTGAGTTGTGGTGTAAATCTGCCTGGAACCGACCGGCACATCCGGTGACCACAACAAGACCTGTCTATTGTGAGTGGTTAGTGCTTTAATAAATTAAAGCTAAGTCAGGATTGGTAGGGTTAAGTTAATTAGGGAAACACTTAACCGATTCAACATGTTAACTAAACAAATGGGTGGGGTTAGGTAAACTTGGACACTTAACCAAATAAACTTGTTGATTAGAAAACCATAGTAACAGGGATCCATTTCAGCAGTAACCCACATAGATGTGTCATGATACCCTGAAACTAGGCTGGATGGGGCACGATTACTGGGCTGATTATATGCGGTCAAAACTTCGGCGATTGGTGCATCAATGTAGGTTCCGACGGAGAATAGGCGTGCACGTACTCCGGAGTGGAAAAAGCAAGCACTGGGCATCAGTAGTATACACTATGCATCTTGAATCGAGTCGAGTTTCCACAAGAGGGACTGATACACCCCATGGTGGGACCAGCACAGGTAGCCATAGTCATGCAGGGCTGAATGACACAGGATATGTATGCATGCGAGTAGGAGCCGATCATTAAGGGGATCGTTTGTTATAAACACGTGGGGCTGGTTGAACCAACGGTTAAGTAGGTGCAGGGACTATAGTAATGGGTGCGATCACATGTTCCTCTTATCTTATATTAGGGTATTGTCCTTTGTTCTGTTACCATTGTCATGATCCCTTTCCTTGTTTAAATACTAGTAATCGCTGAACTTACCAGACTTATTGTCTGACCCGTGTTCTCTCGGCTTCTTTTCTTCCATTCCCCCCAGGTCCACAAGGAGGGAATACTCCAGCTCAGTCAGACTCTTTGCAAGCTAAAAGAAAGTAGATGTATGATTGGGACTCTCTTACCTTGGCTATGCCTTTTGGATACTACACTTGGGGATTTATGTAGTTTTATTTATGGTTTATGCTTCTTTATTAGATAATCAAGACAGAAATTTTGGTGTAATGTTATGGAAGTTATTTTGAGACAATTTGATGTAATGCTTTTGTATTGAACTACATATGAAATAAATATTTGAATTTCACTGCTTAAATTTATCTGTCTTGTAATTTTTCTGTGTCTTGTACTTATAACCCTCCACCAAAGTTAAGGCATTCCCTTTGTGAGTGACCTTAACGGAGGTGGGGTGTTCCACTTGGTATCAGAGCAAAAGTTTACCAGATCAGATAAGAGTTTTTGAAAACTATTTTTCAAAAAGAAATATAAAGAAGAATTTTACAAGGAAAAGTGTTGTTTTAAATTTAAAAAGGTAAAATCCCCAAATCCATATGCACTATCTTTCTATCCTTCGTTTTGAACCTTTTCTTTTACGTTTCAGCATGTCTGGGAATCTTAACCTTCCAGAGGGTGTATCGATACCTGGCTGATTCAGGAGGTATTTAGCGGCTAGGCCAACAACGCAGGCCCAGCAGATATTCCTCCTCCAGTGCAGCAGTTCCTCCTCCTCGTGCAAATGCTTTCTCAAAGATTTGTACAGACTTTAGGGCCATGGGTGGAAAGGATTTCAAGAGAACTGAATCATTCTTAGAAGTAAGGAACTGGCTCAAAGAAACTGAGGATCTGTTCGTTATCTTCGAGGTGGACGATAGGCAGAAGATACAGTTGGCGGTATGGTTGCTCAAAGATGAAGCTTCCTATTGGTGGGAAGTCACTAACGCTAAAAGACTAGTTGAAACATGGATGGATTTCAGAATAGGGTTTGAGATGAAATTCCTCTCACAAGCTGAACAAAGTTTATAGCTGGAAAAGTTCTTATCTCTTAAGGAAGGAAGTATGACGGTCAAGGAGTACGTCAATCAATTCAATCAACTGGCCCGATTTGGACTGGTGTTAGTGAATACTCCTCATAAGAAGGCTCTCCATTTTGTCAAGGGATTGAATGAGCCACTTCACAGCTTGGCTATGACCCATATGCCTATGGGGACTACTTACGAGAGGTTAGTGGACATGGCACTCTTACATGAGGAAGACAAGGGCAAGAATGAGGCAAAAGTGGAAGTGCCTCAAGATAAGAAGGGGGAAGGATCACAGAACAAGAAGGCTGATTCAGAGAAAGGGTGGAAGAACAACAAACCCCGTGAAAAGAGAAAGTGTAATTTCTATGGCATTCCTAGGCATCTGATCAAAGACTGCAAGAAGAAGAAAAGGAAGATGGGTGGCTGTTTCCACTGTGGTGAGACAGGACACATAGCTAGGGCCTGCCCAAGGAAGCAAGGGCAGGGAGCTTTATCTTCTTTTGGAGGACAAGTTCACACTCTCACAGAACCTCCGCAAGAACGAGGTAGAAATATTTCTATCGAAAGTTTAGTCTATCTTTTTGATCATCCTGTACGTACACTATTTGATTTTGGCGCATCACACTCTTTTATATCTACCGCTTTAGTGGAATTTCTGCACCTAGACACCAGTATAGTAGAGGATCCCTTGGTTGCTTTACCTGTTAGGCACATGGCCCCAAGGGAGAGAAAGGAACTCAGCAAGAAAATCAAAGAGCTGCTTGAAAAGGGGTTCATAAGACGGAGTATTTCTGAATGGGGTGCTCCGGTAGTGTTCGCGACCAAAGCTGATGGTTCACTCCGCCTGTGCGTTGATTATAGGGAGCTAAACAAGTTGACCAAGAAGAATAGACACCCACTCCCAAGAATAGATGAATTGTTCGATCAACTTGTAGGTGCATCGGTTTTCTTCCAATTAGATTTAGCTACCGGGTTTCATCAGCTAATAGTGGCTGAAGACAGCACTGATAAGACCGAGTTCATAACTCCAGATGGGTTCTTCGAATGGCTTGCCATGCCTATTAGCTTGACAAACACACCCGCTTACTTCGTTGATTTAATGAGTAGGGTGTTCTGAGAGTTCCTCAATAAGTTTGTGGCGGTCTTCGTAGATGATATTTTGATCTTCTCAAAGATCGAGGAAGAGCATGCTCAACATCTAAAGGAAGTCATGGATACTCTCCGCGCACATCAGTTGAAAGCTAAATTCTCAAATGCCATTTCTGGAGAGAAGAAGTTAGGTTCCTTGGGCACGTGGTGTCCAAAGAGGGGATAGTTGTGGACCCCGCGAAAGTGGTTGCTGTGCAAGATTGGAAGGTTCCTCGAAACGCAACCGAAGTCCGAAGCTTTCTCGGGCTAGCAGGCTTTTATCGAAAATTTATCAAAGATTTTGCAAAAATCTCAGCTCCACTAACAAGATTGACAAAGAAGAACCTAGCTTTCAATTGGGATTTGGATTGCGATATTTCTTTCCAACATTTGAAAAGGGCCCTAACAACAGCCCCAGTTCTGACATTGCCTGATGGAAGAAAGATGTTTACAGTATACACAGATGCATGCGAAACGGGATTAGCCATTGTTCTAATGCAATAAGGGAAGGTAGTGGCTTATGGTGGAAGACATTTGAAAGTACACGAGAAAAACTATCCAACCCACGACCTAGAGTTGGCAGCCATTGTTTTTACACTTAAGCCTTGGCGCCATTATCTCCTAGGTGAGAAATTTGAACTGTATACTGACCATAAATCGTTGAAATACCTATTCTCGCAGAAAGATCTCAACTTGAGGCAGCAGAGATGGATGGAGTTTCTTGCCTCGTATGATGTTGAGACAAATAGTGAGAAGGACACCAATTGGATCGGATCGGAGAAAGATAGTGCATGAGGTAAATAAAGATCAAGAGCGCAGACACTTCCTCAGATCGGATCGAAGAGATACAACAGTAGCATTATTACATCGGATCGGATCGGCAATATGTCAGCAACGCCAAAGGATAGCAAGTGGCTTCAGCGGATCGGTTCGGAGGAACACTCCAGTGGCAACAGAGGAAAGCAAGCAAGCCCAACGGTTCGGATCGGATGAGTACGTCAGCAGCATAAAGGGGCAGCAAGCAGGCTAAACCGGATCGGAGGCTCCGATCCAAACCCCTTTTCTCCTTTGAATTTGTAGCCGTTGCTGTGCATATCCCCTGAAGACGCGGACAAGATCTGACCATTTCTTTAGCGATCTCCTGCTCAATCAATGCGCTGTAGCCATTTTAGAGACTCCGAACCCGACTATCCAGGGATGAATGCCACGCAATTCCGAACTGGAGCCATTTCGAGGAGATTTTTCACCTATAGATGCTAAGGTCTGTTTTTGTTCCAGTGGCTATGGTCCCACTTGACCCCTCCCTCAACTAATGAAAGGCACACCTTGAAAAATGAGAACTATATGCCGGCCCCCGGTGCCCCACTATCCTATGGCCATCCTCACCCATAACTAGATAGCAAGTATATGGTCTTTTGGAGTTCTCCGCCTTTCCGCTTCACGTATCTCGATTTGACTCAAGATGGATGGTAGACGACGAGTCGCTATCACAAGGCTACCGTTTGCTCGCCGAATCACGCCGGTCCATCCTAGTCTTTAGGTTGCCATGTATTACAACCAAGGCATACCCCTGGTTCTTCTACGCAGACCTTAACCTCTGTAGGCCCAGGCGGATCATCTGCAGCCTCACAGAGGGATACCAAGAGTACCCTCACGTCCCCTCGAAGCCTCGGGCTTCATAACCCAATTCGTTGGAGCCTTCTTTCTACTCAGACGGACATTCGCTCCGTCCCGTGTTATACTAAGAATTACTACTTAGTTTTACTAACTAAGATTTACCACTTAGTTTCCAGAATCGTTGTTTTCTTTACTAAGGTTTACTACTTAGTTCCCTTTCCCGTCAATTTGGATTGGTTAAGTGTCATTAGTCAATTCTTAACCCTCTTCATTCATCCTGTTATACTGGTTAAGTGTTATCAGTAATTCATGTTGACTTAACCCCACCACAAACTAAGTTATATTGGTTAAGTATTTCTTATTACTTAACCCTACCCATTCACCCTGTATTGGTTAAGTGTTCCTTTTTAACTTAACCTTGTCCGTCTATCTTAACTAACATGTTATTAATGGTTAAGTATTATCCCTTCATGTTTTAGAATTAACATCATTCCTTTATCACAACCTGATGGTTAAGTGTTCAGGTTTACTTAACCCTACAGTCTAGCCCAGCTAACATATCAAAATTGGCTAAGTGTATTAGATTTTACTTAACCCCAACCTCTAGTCTAGTTAACATATTAATTTGGCTAAGTGTATTAACTTTACTTAACCCCTACAAGTCTCGTTTTGCTACCTTGAGTTTGGTTAAGTGTCTCTATGGACTTAGCCCTCCCATTCTGGCTTAACTGTGTTAAGTTGGTTAAGTGTTCCTATGGACTTAACCTTCCCATTCTAGCTTAACTGTGTTAAGTGTCAGTCTGAACCTAACCCCACCCATCAGTCTAGTTATCATGTTGAACTGGTTAAGTGTCTTAGTTAATTTAACCCTACCATTCTTGTTGTAGCTTTAACTAAATAAATTAAAGCCGCTACCACTCACATTAGACAGATATTGTTGCGAATACTGGATGTGCCGGTTGGTTCCGGGTAGGTTTACATCGCAACTCAGTCTAACCTCGGGTTAGGCATATTAGTGTTTTCTAAGTTCAAAAGGTGTTTTGATAGTTTTCAAATCAGATTTTGAAAGTAACCATCCCGTCCGTCGGATCAGTTAGGGATAGCCAGGGAGAGCAGGAAACTTGTATTTTCCAAACTCAAGCCTAGTCACTATCCTCTCTGTCACCCTAGAACTTTCTGGCTTATTATTAAAAGAGATGTCATTAATAAACCTTTAATTTGTCTAAATTCACATTTCCTCATTTAGGCCAGATTCTATAGGTAAATTATTCCTAATTTACTTATTTCCCAATCACTCTTTTAATGTAAATTTTCTACATTTATTTCTATGGCCCATTTCCCTTCCTAAAACATATTTATGCTTTTTGGTATGTAAACTATACCAAAATAAGTGTCACTAACCATGATTTTTCTAAATCTGATAGTTATTCTCAATTATGGCCAATTTCACATTTATGCCAATATACTTACCGTGCCAAATTAGCTAATCCAATTCCGATTCAACATTCTAATTCTCGTCAAACTAGACTTATTACTCTAGTTCACAATTCATGTAAATGCTAGATTTACATGTCAATACTGGATTCAAATTACACATCTTATAATTCATGTTAAATTTATCCATTTTGTATTTCTATGAACATGCCATAATTCATGTTCCCAATTTATGCCAGATTCCAAGTTTATAACTATGTTTTTAGTACATTTCACATCATGCCCAAATCGTATTCCCACCGTTCGTATAATTTCGATTAAATCTAGATTATGGATAAATCTAGACTTGTAGAAAATAGGGAATGAACCAAAGATGCTACGAAAAAGGATGGACATAATAACTAGCATAAAAGGTTTGAATAACGACGTAGGTTCAAGAACATGGGTAGACCTAACTTAATAGGTAATTTCCCAAGGTCTAAAACCAAGGATAGACATAATAGAGACACAGGTTCAAGAACATGGGTAGACCTAACTTAATAGGTAAATTCCCATGGTCTAAAACCAAAGAAAACCAAGGACAGGCAGAATAAATAATCGGGTTTAATCTCATAATCACAGAACTTAAGCAACACTTTCCTAGTCATAAATCATAGGTGTTTAATCACAGATGTCCTTGTTTTGTCATAGGCAATAGTTTATGTTTTCTAATCAAAGTCATAGGTTTAGTCAAGGAAATAATCCTCATAGCCACAGTCACAGTCATAGGCAATGTTCGTAGTCATAGGCAATGTCCATAGTCATAGGCAATGGTTTTAAGGTCCATAGTTTCATAGTCACGGTCTTATTTGTCCTCGAATCATAACAGTTCTTAATTTGATTCAAGAGTATAGGCACTGATTCGAATAGAGAGAGAGAGAGAGAGATTTGGCATATTCTTTTATTCCTTTAATTTCATGTCACGAACAAAGAAAAACGTTCAAATCTAGAAATAACTGACTTACAGAGATTAGATTAGAACAGAAAGATGGTGTTCCTCATCTTGATTTTTTTATATATATTATTTTATTTATTATTTAATTAAGAGGAGGAGAGGAAGCCATTTTCACTAAGAATCTTTGCAGCATAAGGGTAGAGAAGAATTGTGAATAGAGAAGGAGTCTAGGGCTGTTTATATAGTGTAGAAGTAAACGAATCTGGTCAAAAGGGCGCCCAAATACAGAGAAACGAATCTGGTTCAGAAAGCTGGAAAAAGTAGGGGGGTCGACCCCCAGGTCGACTACCCAGTCGACCTGGGTGCCCAGGTCGACTACCCAGTCGACTTGGGTGGGAAAATTCCCGCCCAGCCCATTCTGGGTCCGATTTGAATTTTGAACCTGACCTGTTTTGAAATTTGAACTTCGCTGAATCTTCCGGAGGCCATATCTTCCTCATACGGACTCCGATTTACGCAAACTCGGACTCGTTTTCATGAAGAATTCCGAGACGAATGCAATGGCATAGCCCGTTTCCCTTGATTTTGATTTTAACTTTTAATTCTGCCCTGATTTGTGAATCCTAGTGTTACAGAATTACGTGGTGTTACATTTTCCCCACTTAAAAGGATTTCGTCCCCGAAATCTTCAAGTTAGGAAGAATGTGTCCTACCGTCCAGTCACCCATCTACTCAACCATTCAACCATAGGCATTCATTGTCCTTAAAAGATTTCTAATGCTTTCATGTTCATGTGCATAGTGTGTGTATATGTCTTTATCTAATGCAAAATCAGGCGGTCTACTGATTCAGTTGACCTCCTTAATGCGAATCATGTCAGTGCCATGCGTTCAATCATGTATGCAAGCAACCCTAGTTATGTAAATACTACATGCGTGCACAGCCATTCATCCATATGCAACATCCATATGATACCATATCAAGCTCACCTTACAAATAAATACATATCTGTAAATGCAAGATGAAAGCGTCCGAACTTGATCTAGTGCCTAATACGTATGCATATGCATTCACGAGCAACCATTTGCAACCACTTGCAACCATCAACCATAACATGTTTCAAACACATGTTTACATCCATTGGCTTCTACCTAAGGATCGAAAATATGACCTAGAGGATATACTTTGGAAAGAGAGAAACAATTATGCGTAAAGCCCCTACAAAAAGAAAATCAAGGATGCACCCTTAAGGAAAAGGGTATGTTGCTAGTATCTAGCCTTCTTGGGCTTTACTCCACTGTATCTTAACCAAATTTTACTTCACGATTGTGAAGTTTCCGATCTCCATTTCCAAAATAAACAGATGTTAAATTACGGTAGCAAGTGTACATACCAAGATGGCTTGAGGTCTCTCCTCTTAGCTTATCCCTCACGCCATAACTATGAGAGTCAAAAGATCACTCTGTACTTTTTGGAGTGCCTGCCACAACTATTCATCTCTCACGCAAACCATCCTAGTCGAACTCGACATTCCTCAAGTACAAGCCCCAAAGGCCTAAACCAATATCAGACAAGCACCCAAGGAATATCTCCTCCGAATTTAGACGATCCTCGTGAGATGATATAAGCAAACTCGATAGCTATTCTCAAATCCCTACTAACCAAAAATAAACTGGTCGGACCACCAATTGGATTTGAGACTCTAGTGGGATCTTTCTACTATACAAATACTATGGTGCAGAGACTCAACTATGGGGAGTGGATATGGACAAATGCGAAGCGCTAAAACCAAAGGAAATAGTACGAACATCAAAACTAGACTCTTCCAACAGAACTTTACTACCTTTCTCCTAAGTATGCTTGGTGGTGAAGGTATGTACTTTCCCTTCTGAAAATCTTGTTCCTCGTTCTTTCCCTTGTCCTTTTAATTATATGCCCTATCCTACCCTAGTAAAAATACTTTCTCTTGTCTTAGGTTTTATAATTTCTTCCTCCTTCGTGAGCTAAACCTACATCCATGAATTCCTCATACTAGGGTTAGCCAAACTCCTCATCCTCTTCTATATGTTGACAAATCTCTTGAAAACTGCTTCCATCGTACGGAAAACCCTATAAGCTTGAAGGAAAATAGGCCGTAGGTGAGACAACTACGACTATGGATGGAAGCCGGGGCACTACTTCGCCCATCGATGAGGTTACTTCCCAGAAAGCCAGGAGCCCCAGAGACTCAAGAAAGAAGGAGACAAGAATTTAAATAGAAGAAGAGAAGATAGTGCGTATGGCTTTGGGGAACATGTCTTTAAAACAAATCTTTTCTCTTGAAAATGCTTCTTTAAAAATCGTTTTGAAAATAATTTTTCAAATCCTTTATCTGATCCGGTAACCTTCAGCTCTGATACCACGTGTAACACCCCACGTCCGTTAGTGTCACTCACAAAGGGAATGCACTAAGTTCTGTGGAGCATTTTAAGGTAAAAGATGCAAATAAATTACAAGACAGACAGAAATTAAATAGCGGAAAATAAAACTTTGCTTTATTGATAAAATGATTTGTACAATGGTTTCTTTACAATATCAGAGTATCTTCTGTCTTACAAAATAAAGAAGCATAAAAACAACATTTATATTCCACAATTTTAGCAAAAGCCAGCCATAGCATCTGAAAAGAGAATCCAAGCAAGCTTCGACAATTCTTCAAGCTGGAAAGAGTGACGGTCCAACTAAATCTGGGCTATGCTATTCCCTCCTTTACTACCTGGGGGGGGGGGGGGCGAACGGAAGAAAAGAAGACGAAAGGAAAACAGAGTCAGACATAAAGCCTGAGTAAGTTCAGTAACTTCTAGCATGTGAACTTGGAAAAACAAAGCGACATGGATTAACTGAATACAAGATAACACCATGATGATAGGGTCAGCAAGGTCACAAGATTAACATAAGATAGTTACAAGTCATGCTAAGATAAGATAAACTGGATATGCTCTAATACTTTCGCCGCCTCGCTATTTCCTTGTTATACCGATTTCTATATCTCTGCACTGCCTAACTAGTGTCCCAACTAGTAACGATAACGTGATCCCAGTCCCTGTAGTTTCCATTGCCTTCAGTCCAACATTAATTAATTGTTACCTAGAATTACATCTAGGGTTTTCTATCAAGTGCTTTCTAGTTTCAACTAGAGTTTACGCTGCCTGCTGAACGCTTCTCGGATTCAGGTTTTATGCCACCTAGTTTAACTAGTGCTACCTATCGAACGATGCCCCCAAGTCTAGGACACACTACCTAGAATGGTATATGTTCCTACACTTCCCCACGCATGTATCGCGAATCGTTATCGCTTGTCTAGATGCACATGTCCCATAATGTGCGGTCCGAGTCCTGTGTCAGGATAAATCAAGGAATACAGAACTCGGTCGGGAGCTTTCAGATATCCGCCGATGCAGATGCTAAGGTCTGTTTTTGTTCCGGTGGCTATGGTCCCACTTGACCCCTCCCTCAACTAATGAAAGGCACATCTTGAAAAATGAGAACTATATGCCGGCCCCCGGTGCCCCACTATCCTATGGCCATCCTCACCCATAACTAGATAGCAAGTATATGGTCTTTTGGAGTTCTCCGCCTTTCCGCTTCACGTATCTCGATTTGACTCAAGATGGATGGTAGACGACGAGTCGCTATCACAGGGCTACCGTTTGCTCGCCGAATCACGACGTTCCATCCTAGTCTTTAGGTTGCCATGTATTGCAACCAAGGCATACCCCTGGTTCTTCTACGCAGAGCTTAACCTCTGTGGGCCCAGACGGATCATCTGCAGCCTCACAGAGGGATACCAAGAGTACCCTCACGTCCCCTCGAAGCCTCAGGCTTCGTAACCCAATTCGTTGGAGCCTTCTTTCTACTCAGACGGACATTTGCTCCTTCCCGTGTTATACTAAGAATTACTACTTAGTTTTACTAACTATGATTTACCACTTAGTTTTCTGAATCGTTGTTTTCTTAACTAAGGTTTACTACTTAGTTCCCTTTCCCGTCAATTTGGATTGGTTAAGTGTCATTAGTCAATTCTTAACCCTCTTCATTCATCCTGTTATACTGGTTAAGTGTTATCAGTAATTCATGTTGACTTAACCCCACCACAAACCAAGTTATATTGGTTAAGTATTTCTTATTACTTAACCCTACCCATTCACCCTGTATTGGTTAAGTGTTCCTTTTTAACTTAACCTTGCCCGTCTGTCTTAACTAACATGTTATTAATGGTTAAGTATTATCCCTTCATGTTTTAGACTTAACCTCATTCCTTTATCACAACCTGATGGTTAAGTGTTCAGGTTTACTTAACCCTACAGTCTAGCCCAGCTAACATATCAAAATTGGCTAAGTGTATTAGATTTACTTCCCAACCTCTAGTCTAGTTAACATATTAATTTGGCTAAGTGTATTAACTTTACTTAACCCCTACAAGTCTCGTTTTGATACCTTGAGTTTGGTTAAGTGTCTCTTTGGACTTAGCCCTCCCATTCTGGCTTAACTGTGTTAAGTTGGTTAAGTGTTCCTATGGACTTAACCCTCCCATTCTAGCTTAACTGTGTTAAGTGTCAGTCTGAACCTAACCCCACCCATCAGTCTAGTTATCATGTTGAACTGGTTAAGTGTCTTAGTTAACTTAACCCTACCATTCTTGTTCTAGCTTTAACTAAATAAATTAAAGGCGCTACCATTCACATTTGACTGATATTGTTGCGAATACTGGATGTGCCGGTTGGTTCCGGGCAGGTTTACATTGCAACTCAGTCTAACCTCGGGTTAGGCATATTCGTGTTTTCTAAATTCAAAAGGGGTTTTGATTAGTTTTCAAATCAGGTTTTGAAAGTAACCATCCCGTCCGTCGGATCAGTTAGGGATAGCCAGGGAGAGCAGGAAACTTGTATTTTCCAAACTCAAGCCTAGACACTATCCTCTCTGTCACCCTAGAACTTTCTGGCTTATTATTAAAAGAGATGTCGTTAATAAACCTTTAATTTGTCTAAATTCACATTTCTACATTTAGGCCAAATTCTATAGGTAAATTATTCCTAATTTACTTATTTCCCAATTACTCTTTTAATGTAAATTGTCTACATTTATTTCTATGGCCCATTTCCCTTCCTAAAACATATTTATGCTTTTTGGTATGTAAACTATACCAAATTAAGTGTCACTAACCCTGATTTTTCTAAATCTGACAGTTATTCTCAATTATGGCCAATTTCACATTTATGCCAATACTTACCGTGCCAAATTAGCTAATCCAATTCCGATTCAACATTCTAATTCTCGTCAAACTAGACTTATTACTCTAGTTCACTATTCATGTAAATGCTAGATTTACATGTCAATACTGGATTCAAATTACACATCTTATAATTCATGTTAAATTTATCCAATTTTTATTTCTATGAACATGCCATAATTCAAGTTCCCAATTTATGCCAGATTCCAAGTTTATAACTATGTTTTTAATACATTTCACATTATGCCCAAATCGTATTCCCACCGTTCGTATAATTTCTATTAAATCTAGATTATGGATTAATCTAGAATCGTAGAAAATAGGGAATGAACCAAAGATGCTACGAAAAAGGATGGACATAATAACTGGCATAAAAGGTTTGAATAACGACGTAGGTTCAAGAACATGGGTAGACCTAACTTAATAGGTAAATTCCCAAGGTCTAAAACCAAGGATAGACAGAATAGAGACACAGGTTCAAGAACATGGGTAGACCTAACTTAATAGGTAAATTCCCATGGTTTAAAAACCAAAGAAAACCAAGGATAGGCAGAATAAATAATCGGGTTTAATCTCATAATCACAGAACTTAAGCAACACTTTCCTAGTCATAAATCATAGGTGTTTAATCACAGATGTCCTTGTTTTGTCATAGGCAATAGTTTATGTTTTCTAATCAAAGGCATAGGTTTAGTCAAGGAAATAATCCTCATAGCCACAGTCACAGTCATAGGCAATGTCCATAGTCATAGGCAATGGTTTTAAGGTCCATAGTTTCATAGTCACGGTCTTATTTGTCCTCGAATCATAATAGTTCTTAATTAGATTCAAGAGTATAGGCACTGATTCGAATAGAGAGAGAGATTTGGCATATTCTTTTATTCCTTTAATTTCATGTCACGAACAGAGAAAAACGTTCAAATATAGAAATAACCGACTTACAGAGATTATATTAGAACAGAAAGATGGCGTTGCTATGATTCGTAGAAAAACAGTCGTTGCAGTCGTTCGAATCTTCACTTGAATTCTAGCTTGAATCTCCTCTTAGAAAGTCTTTGAGCAGCACCTCCTCATCTTGATTTATTTTATATATATTATTTTATTTATTATTTAATTAAGAGGAGGAGAGGAAGCCATGTTCACTAAGAATCTTTGCAGCATAAGGGTAGAGAAGAATTGTGAATAGAGAAGGAGTCTAGGGCTGTTTATATAGTGTAGAAGTCAACGAATCTGGTCAAAAGGGCGTCCAAATACAGAGAAACGAATCTGGTTCAGAAAGCTGGAAAAAGCAGGGGGGTCGACCCCCAGGTCGACTACCCAGTCGACCTGGGTGATCCAGGTCGACTACCCAGTCGACCTGGGTGCCCAGGTCGACTACCCAATCGACCTGGGTGCCTTGGGTGGGAAAATTCCCGCCCAGACCATTCTGGGTCCGATTTGAATTTTGAACCTGGCCTGTTTTGAAATTTGAACTTCGCTGAATCTTCCAGAGGCCATGTCTTCCTCATACGGACTCCGATTTACGCAAACTCTGACTCGTTTACATGCAGAATTCCGAGACGAACACAATGGCATAGCCCGTTTCCCTTGATTTTGATTTTAACTTTTAATTCTGCCCTGATTTGTGAATCCTAGTGTTACAGAATTACGGGGTGTTACAGGTATGACGATGTGACATTCTAAGTGAATGAGGATGACTTGTGTTGATGAATGTCTGACAGAGTATTTCCAGAGAGGTCACGTACATCGATTTCTTCAACTGTACCAAGAGTGGAAGCGGAGAAGGCAACTTCTTTTAGCTGACACGTAATGTATGGTTGTAGACGTCAATTAGTGATTTTCGATGGATCTGACAATGTGGCATTCGAAGTGAATCTGATGTGATGATAAAGCGTAGCTTCTAGCCTCATCAACCGGTAAATGACAGAAATCGGGCAGGCAACATGGCTAAGTCGGTCACACCGAAGTAGGGTGTATAATCACCTATCTAGAGAATATTCATTTGTTTCTTAAATCTATCAATGCTGTCCCATATATATACGGGAACGGTTGCTGATCCCAACCGTTGGTGATGTACATTCAATACACTCAAGCGAAATGAGTGGTGGGTCATGTGTGGCTAAGTTGCAAGATGTTCTTGTTGAACTCCAGTGTATCGTTCCTAGAGTACACGGATCGGAAGGTGGTTCCATACCTTGTCATAGTTGGAAATCCATTACCCAATACGTGCTTGCGATTTTGATTGTATACTATATATGTAGAACGTGAGATGAAAGCGTTTCTGCTAGTTGATATCTATTTGTACATAAACATTATTATAATCAAAAGGTTTTTGATATAAAGATATTTTGGATTCTCATAAGGGAAACACCCGTTCCGTTCTGCGGCGTGGTCTTATGAGATATCGTTTACTTGTTCATACACCTGTTTAAACTGTTTTACTCACACCAGTCCCATGACTGACCCGGAGTTTACTTTGTTGTTTTCCCTAAACTCTTGGGTGCCTAAATTTGTACGGGCAGTCAAGTAGTCGGGATTTACAGATATACTTGAAGAGCTGGAGCAGGAGGCTTCTGGATCATATAGCTATAGTTTATTTCCGCTGTGTTGTAAGTGTTGTACTCTGATAAGTGCTATTGTATACATAACTGTTATATTTCAAAGTTATGTTATATGTTGTATGTTATTCGTTCCACTGTGAGGTTCGTGTTACTCTGATGATGTAAGTTCTTCTTTTCTTCTCCTATTCTAAGTTTCTATCTTATATATCCTCACCCTCTAATTTCTTTCATTAATTACCGGGATTTTTCGATGTTTTGGTTATCGACATCGTGCTTATGTCGATAACCAAAGTCGCTAAAAATCCGGGTCGTTACAGTTGGTATCAGAGCTTAAGTTAAGAATTACCTTGGCTCTGTGGCGTGACTCGGTAGAGATAGGGTTAGTAATACCCTAGATTGAGTTTGAGTGTATATATATGAGTGCGTATTTGTATTTGATATAAAAATAATTTTTATATTGTGGAGATTCATTGGCTGAGTTGTTTATGAGTTCTGGTCGATCAGTTTGATCCACTGTATCGGTAGGAGTAAATAAGCACTTGAATACGATGGACCGACACATTATGGATATGTGATATATTATCATATATAGGTTGTGATTATAATCAAGTAAGACTATAAAGTAAAATAGTTATAAATAACTAATTAGAATTCATATAAGTAAAGTATATGAAATAAGATGAATTAAAGCTGAATTTAAATCAGATTTGGAATTAAAATAAGAAAATTTTAAGTTCCTGGGAGATTTTGAGATGTTTTCAAAATGGATGTATTTAGTAAGGGTTTTGAAATGATATAGTATTGAAATCACTTGGGTCGCTGGAAAATAATTCTGATGATGACTGCGCAGTATCATCGGTGTGATTTTCGAGTTCTATGTGGTGGATTACTACCAAAGATTTTAATTTGAATTTGTTTTGAGGAAACAAGTTGTTTACAAAATTCAAAGGTTTTGAATAGGTATTATGATTTCAAATTGATTTCAAATTTACCCAGGAATTTATGTTCTGAAATTTAAATTTAACTTATGAAGTTAAATGAAATGAGATGGTAAAAATAAATTGAAATTTAACTTGAACTAAGTTAAATAGAATTGAATGGATAAGTCAAGAATTTGAAATTTAGCTGGACTTAGAATTTGAAAATCAAGAATGAAACTTGAGATTGACAATGGGATTCGACTTGAGTATAAGCGAATGATTTGGTCTAACGATATAAAAGTGATTGAGTTTGATTGGGATGACATTGGTATATGTTGGAATGATAACAGATGGTAGGGATATAATGATATGCCCAACAAAAAGGTACAAGTTTATATTTCATATGAGTTTGGTGATTTATAAGCCGAATTGGCAAGCCGCTTGGCTGTTTGATTTTGTTTTGGGTTGAAGAAGGCCCAAAGAGGCGAGTTGGAGTTTGAGATATTAACCAGTACAAAGGAGGTGCTGGCGAAATTTTCCGAAAATTTAAAGTGTTAGAAAATTTTCAGAATTTTTGAAAATTTTAGTTAGTCGGAATGAATAAATATTGTAGTCGATATTAATTGGTTCAGTTGAAATCAGAAATAAGGGGTAAACAAATCTTAGGAATTCCAATAGATAGGGTCGTCCTCTAACTTAGCAATTTCGAGGACGAAAATATTTTAAGTGGGGAGGAATGTAATGACCCGCATTGGCAGAGGTATTACAATTAATTTATTTAATTATATAAATAGTGATATAGGAAATTAAATCGTCGTTTAATTAAATAATGGAATATTTAATTAAATGAAATAATTAAATAATATATTTAATTCAGAAATAATCAAATATATTGGAAATCACAATATTCTGTGAACTGGGCCATCCCTAAGATTTTATTCAGCTTAGAGTTGAATTATATTGACGAATATATTCAATCGACGTCAGTTTGAACGTATAATTATATTATAATTAAAATCGAGCTCGAAATGGCGCTGCAGTTCGTAAGTTGGCGATTCGAACTTCAACTGAATGTACATGATTCGTTTTAAGCCAGATTTCTGGGAAACAAGAAACGTGTGGAGCTGGTGGAGTATATCTTTCTAGTGGAAGAGAAAAATCAGGATTTCGTTGTGTAGATTTTGATGTACGTCCAAATCAAATTTCAGAAAAGTCGTTGTGGAATTCCTTTATAATTTGTGACGCTTTAATTACGTTATAAATGGATTTTCGATATAAATTGAATATCGAGATAATCTAGAATCTGAAATATCAAACTGTAAATTCTGATATGATATTCTGGAGCTGTACGATATCATATGTGAAGATATACGATAATATAAATTTATTTATATTTAATTTAATAATATTTAAATATTTTTAAATATTTAATGGGTCATCCAGAGCTTTAAAAATAGCCACTTTTGCAAACGAAGTCGGAATTCGACGAAACTAATTTTGTTGGATCCGCAATGTCAGACAGTTGTTAGATTTCCAGTTTCGTGATTTTTAGAGTCACTAGGTGGTCGTACGGATTTTTAGAGTGAGAAATAGTCAGTATTTTGACAGTTAAAAATACGCTGTGTGAGCATACAGAGTCGGAATTCGACGAAACCAGTTTCGTTGGGACCGTAATGTCGAACTCTAGCAGTATGTCCAGTTTGGTGATTTTTGGGTATCACATGGGATCAGAGGAATTTTTAAAAGACGAATACAGATAGAAATTAGCAAAATAAAATATTAAAATATTGATAAAAAAATATCTAGATATTTTGTTGTACTATATATACCCCTCCCTTAGAAATTCCTAAACCTAATTCTCTTCAGAACAACGTTTGAGCCGCCGCATTTCTTTCTTTCTCCTTTCCAGTAAAACTTTCACACTCAAAAATCAAGAACAAATGAAAATAAAATTCTATAAGCCTCAAATCAAGTGTCTTTGGATTCAGAAAGGGATTATCTTCAATCCTATGTTCCTCTTGTCCCATGCGACATCACTGGTTGGGTTTGACGGCAGTACAGTGCACCTAGGGCTTGGAGTTTTGCGAAGCAGGAGCATCAAAGTTGGTTTTTGAGGTTTGTATTGGGTTGAGAGCATCAAATGGGAGCTATAGGTGTATTTTGAGGATGTTCGAACCCGAATTGTTCACTGCCTTTACCTGAAGGACTGGCGACGCAACCCAGGGAGAAGGCGTCGAGTTGGGCTTAGGTGGATTCAGGAGGTAGCGGTTGCGAAGGGGAACGGGATGGTGGTAGTTGCGGAGGAGGTTGGTGGCCGAGATGGATGGAAACGGGGGTCAACGCAGGGGTCAATGGTTTTTGCTGTAGGAAGTGGGATCGTGAAACCGAATTAGGGGAGATAAAGGCTTTTGTCGGGTCTGGTATTTTAAGTGGAGATTGGGCCGGGGATTTATAAAAGGGTAAAGGCCCATTTGATTTTTATTTAAAGTAATTCAATATTTAATAGTGTATAATTTTGTTTAAGTCATAATAAATTCATACGTGGACGAAATTCAGCGAAACAAGATCCGACAGGATCGTATGGACGGGAGCAACACAATGAGACTGACCGGAAGTGAATCCGAGCTCGTTACAATTTATGGTGAAATAAATTGTCCGTCGCAGTCAAATAAACGCAAACCGTTATTTAACGATTAACGCACCAATGTGAGTAAAACTCACCATCTCTAAACAGTTATATTTTTATAATGTATTCTTAGAACTTTTAATCATCTGTTGATTGTTGTGTGTTGGTTGATTGATTGAACTGCTAGTCAGTTAGTGGGAATTATATATATATATATATATAAACCTTTAAATATTTATATATTGATGCTGTTATCAGAATAATCAGTACTGAACCGAAAGTGATGTTGATTTTACTGTGTAACATCTGTGGATGCAGGGAAACATGTTGGAGGGACCCAACTGGGTTCCTCAATATTTATAATACTGTTTTGATTCATATATTGTGATATAGAATCCGTGGTCGATTATATGTGCTTGGACGATATTGAACATCGTGAGTTGATCTGATTGAATACCATAACATACGGGATGTTGATAAGGGGATTTTCAAAGTGATATTGAAAACAGAATATTTATAAACTGGAATATTTATAAATAAGAGATATTTATAAATTTGAATATTTATAAATAAGAAATATTTATAAATTGGAATATTTATAAATAGGAGATACATAGAAAAAGAAAATAATTTCAAAACATTTTCTTTGAGTGGAAAGGCCTGTGTGGCGGTTTGGGGATTTTCCCGATGCTCCCGTTACAAAGGAGGTTATGGCGAATTTTTCCGGGAATTTAAGGAGATAGAATATTTTTAAGAATAAATTAGAAAAAAAGAGAAATATTTGTAAACATTTACAAATAGAATAGAAAGAGGAATAGTTGTAAAACACTTACAAATAAAATCAAAAGAGAAATATTTGTAAAACATTTACAAATGAAATAGAAAGACAAATATTTGTAAAACATTTACAAATAGAATAGAAAGAGGAATATTTGTAAAATCATTTACAAATAGAATTGAAAAGGAAATCATTTGTAAAGTGAAGAACCGTTACTAAAAGTAAATCTTTATAAATGAATAAACGTTGTTAAAAGGAAATCCTTTTAAATGGATAAACGTAATTAGAAAGGAGTTAATCGAATATGGTATTCGAAAGTAGGTTAATCGAATCTGGTATTCGAAATTAAGTTAATCGAATCTGGTTTTCGAAAGTTAGTTAATCGAATATGTTATTCGAAAAGGGGTTAGTCGAGTTAGAGTAAATCAGTTAGAGTTAATCAGCTAGAGTTAACCAGTTAGAGTTAACCATCAGTTAGAGTTAACCAGTTAGAGTTAACCAGTTAGAAATAATCAGTTAGAGCTAACCAATTAGAGCTAATCAGTTAGAGTTAACCAATTAGAGCTAATCAGTTAGAGTCAATCAAATAAGTGTTAATTCAAATGAGTTGCCATTTCGTACGACTGCTAGCGTAAATCGCAGGGCTGTAAATAGCCTACGGCGGTCGGATGTTTCCTGAGGGAATCAGGCGTAACCATTGTGATTGCTGCGATCTAGAGTCAAGCGAATGGAGTTGAATAGAGTTAAACGGAGTTAAATAGAGTTATCGAATATTAGTTATTCGAATAGAGATAAACGGAGTTAAATAGAGTTAATCGAATTAGTTATTCGAATAGAGTTAAATAAATAAGAGTGATTCGAATTAGTTATTCGAATAGAGTTAAACACAAAGGAGTTATCAATTAGTTAAATCGAAAGGAGTCATCGATTAGTTAAATCGAAAGGGAAGATTATCGAATATCGTTTATTCGAGAGGAGATTATCGAATTTAGTTTATTCGAAGGAGTTATCGATTATTAGTTAATCGAAGTGAGTTATAGAATATTAGTTAAATCGAAGGAGTTATCGAATATAGTTTATTCGATGGAGTTAATCGATTAGAGTTAAATCAAATGAGTTGATCGAATATAGTTTATTCGAATAGAGAAAAGGAGTTAATCGAATATAGTTTATTCGAATAGAGAAAAGGAGTTAATCGAATATAGTTTATTCGAATAGAGTAAATGAGTTAATTGAATATAGTTTATTCGAATAGAGTTAGAGGAGTTATCGAATATAGTTTATTCGACAGGAGTTAAGTGAATTAGTTAAGTTAAACTAAGTGAATTAGTTAAGTGAATTGGTTAAGTTAACCAAAGTGAATTAGTCGAGTTAATCAAAGTGATTAGTTCAGTTAATCGAGATAAGTAAATCAAGTTAGGTTAATCGAGTTGAATTAGTCAGTCGAGTTAATAAATTGAGTTAGTCAACCCAAGTAAAACCAGTTAGAGTTAATTAATTAAGGTTGACCAGTTAGAGTTGATCGGTTAGAATTAACCAGTTAGAGTTAATCAATCAGAGTTAATCAAATAGAGTTAAGTAAAATTAGAACTGACTAGAGATTATAAATTGAATGGTTTTCTAAGTGCCTATCTGATGTTGGTTTCGGCCTTCGGGATTTATACTTAGGGGATTGTTCTCATACTAGTTTACAGTCAGGGACTGATAGTTGGGGAAGAGTAGTGATTTGTAAATAAGAAAATGGAAAACGTTTTCCAGTGTTAATAACATATATTTTCTAAACATAGAAAATAAGGCAATGTGAATATATATATAGATATATTTTTGATGATTTACCGATATAATTTCCGTCTGGAAATAATATAGTTGTTTGCACACTTGTTTTTCTTTGATGGTTAAATCACAGACTATCGAAGTTTTGACCATTTTAACGTTGTTAATATGGAGAGACTGGTTGGATTATTATCCAAAGAACCACTCTGTATTGGCGTAAGCGTTGCGAATCATATATGCCAAAGATAATTGAAGACAGAGTAAAATGCAAGGGCTGTTGTATAAGTCTTAGATAACAGTGACTAAGATGGATATACTGAATAGTGCCTTCGGTTTGTCCAGTCCCAGGACAACTTGTATGGACGAAGGTCTGACAGAGTATATCCAATAGATCGCGTAAGTTGATCTATTCAAACGTATTCACGTTTGGTGGCGGAGGAATTCGTTTCTCTAAGCTGTATACTCGTGTTATTTTTGGATAAATCAATTTGTGATTTGGCGGGTATGACAATGTGACATTCTAAGTGAATGAGGATGAGTTGTGTTGATGAATGTCTGACAGAGTATTTCCAGAGAGGTCACGTACATCGATTTCTTCAACCGTACCAAGAGTGGAAGCGGAGAAGGCAACTTCTTTTAGCTGACACGTAATGTATGGTTGTAGACGTCAATTAGTGATTTTCGATGGATCTGACAATGTGGCATTCGAAGTGAATCTGATGTGATGATAAAGCGTAGCTTCTTGCCTCATCAACCGGTAAATGACAGAAATCGGGCAGGCAACATGGCTAAGTCGGTCGCACCGAAGTAGGGTGTATAATCACCTATCTAGAGAATATTCATTTGTTTCTTAAATCTATCAATGCTGTCCCATATATATACGGGAACGGTTGCTGATCCCAACCGTTGGTGATGTACACTCGATACACTCAAGCGAAATGAGTGGTCGGTCATGTGTGGCTGAGTTGCCAGATGTTCTTGTTGAACTCCAGTGTATCGTTCCTAGAGTACACTGATCGGAAGGTGGTTCCATACCTTGTCATAGTTGGAAATCCATTACCCAATACGTGCTTGCGATTTTGATTGTATACTATATATGTAGAACGTGAGATGAAAGCGTTTCTGCTAGTTGATATCTATTTGTACATAGACATTATTATAATATCAAAAGGTTTTTGATATAAAGATATTTTGGATTCTCATAAGGGAAACACCCGTTCCGTTCTGTGGCGTGGTCTTATGAGATATCGTTTACTTGTTCATACACCTGTTTAAACTGTTTTACTCACACCAGTCCCATGACTGACCCGGAGTTTACTTTGTTGTTTTCCCTAAACTCTTGGGTGCCTAAATTTGTACGGGCAGTCAAGTAGTCGGGATTTACAGATATACTTGAAGAGCTGGAGCAGGAGGCTTCTGGATCATATAGCTATAGTTTATTTCCGCTGTGTTGTAAGTGTTGTACTCTGATAAGTGCTATTGTATACATAACTGTTATATTTCAAAGTTATGTTATATGTTATATGTTATTCGTTCCGCTGTGAGGTTCGTGTTACTCTGATGATGTAAGTTCTTCTTTTTTTCTCCTATTCTTAGTTTCTATCTTATCTGTCCTCACTCTCTAATTTCTTTCATTAATTACCGGGATTTTTCAATGTTTTGGTTATCGACATCGTGCTTATGTCGATAACCAAAGCCGCTAAAAATCCGGGTCGTTACAACGTCACAAAGTCACATACACACAATAATAGATCTAATTTGCATCTAACTTGCAATTAAGAATTACAACATACTTGCATAGTCTTTGTATTATCAAGGATCCAAAAATCATAGATCTAAAAGGTGTGAACTTGCATGTAAGAACATAGTTTTACACCCAACTAGCCTAGGTAATTATCACAAACTTACATAAACTATGTATGTCGTCACCCTAAACATATAGGTGTCATCTTGCATAACTATGGATCCAATAAAAGGTGTTAAGCTGAGTAAACTATGGATCCACATAAAGGTGTAAACTTGCATAGCTATGCATGTCATAGTTTCAACATAAAAATATCAACTTGAATATGGATCTAAACTTTAAAGTTGGGAACTTGTATATATGTGAATCCAATTATCACTTAAACTTGCATATGAACATAATACTTATACGAA
The DNA here is from genome assembly GCA_030737875.1 of Allium sativum. NCBI lineage: Eukaryota > Viridiplantae > Streptophyta > Magnoliopsida > Asparagales > Amaryllidaceae > Allium > Allium sativum. Next base: position 355,542,374 of record CM060910.1, read on the forward strand.
CTAGCATATGTTCCACATCCATATTCGCATAAAAACTGATGTTATAAACCTAGGTGATTGGATTATAAAAAGGGATTCATTGACACAAGTTAACATCATGAACTACTAGCATATATTTTAGATCCAAACTTACATAACATCATATAACTCGCATACAACTTGCGTGATCCTATTAACTTGCATAACATCATATGTACAACTTGCGTAATCATATTAACTTGCATAACATCATATATGAAACTTGCATAATCATATTAACTTGCATAACATCATATATGAAACTTGCATAATCATATTAATCTTGCATAACATCATACATGAAACTTGCATAACATCATATATAAAACTTGCATAACATCATATAATATGAATCAAGTTAACATACATGATTAAACGTATGAATTAGATTCACAACCACAACTTATAATCCAATGTATATCACATCATAATTAATTTAGCAATTATTTTGTTAAAGTGATCGAACTCACAACTCAAAAGCGGTCTTGAGTTCTGAATTCTGATTTCTGAAGTTGTATTAGCTCTCCTTTGAGGAAGATTCGTTGTTAGGGTTGAATAGAACTGATTTGATTTGCTGTTCTTCCTCTATAATTGGTGGCGGCTGCTCTAGGGTTCAAGAAGACAACATGATGGCCATAGTTTTAGTTTTAATTTTGATTTAAGGTTTGAGTCTATGGGTCTTTTTATAGAGTTTTGAATTTATTTGCAACCGTCTGATCATTCTAGAATCCATCTAGGCCTTAGAAACCAAGTAATGATGTCAACAGACCAACCAGAAATCGTCACCTAAGCCCTAAAACATAAAATTTCGTCATAGACCATTTAAAGCCGACGGGACCAATTCCAAACCTCCTGAGTCGACCTTGGGGATCTGTCCAGCGGGTCTCGGGTCGGCCCATAAAATAGGTCGGTTTGGTGTTTTGCCTTCCCGCTTCCGCTGTTTTGATTTTTTTTCTTAAATTTTAGGCTGGATTTTATTTTATTTTTATAAATATATCTATATATATTTCTATCTTCCTAATTAACCATTTTCACACTAAACTACTTTTTGAACCGCGTTCACACTAAGCCGCTTTTTAGCCATTCCCCTAAAACAAAAATATGGCGTTGGCGGGGATCGAACTCTGTACCTCTTGTATGCAAGTCACATGTTCCAAACAAATGAGCTTCTTAGTCTTTTGCTTACAAACCTTAGAACAATGCTAAACATTTATACTTTAATTTAGTTAATTCGATTATTCAAAAATCCGGGGTGTTACAATCTCCCCTCCTTAAAGGATTTCGCCCCCGAAATCTCCAAGTTAAGGAGAATGCATATCCTAACATCCAAACAACCATCTACTCAACCATCAAACACAAGCATCCATTGTTCTTGTAGAATTTCTAATGCTGTATGAACATATGCAAAAAAGTGCGTGTATATGTTCCTTATCTAATGCAAAATCAGGCGATCTACTGATTCAGTTGACCTCCTTAATGCAAACCATGATAGTGCCATGCATCCATTATGTACTCGAAAGAACCCTATCGATACATATTATTTCTACATGTGTGCACAACCATTCACCAAAATGCAACATCCATATGATAGCACAACCATTATACATCCATTAGCTTAAATATGCACACACATTTATATGCAATATGCAATATGAAGTGACTGAGCCGATCTAGTGCCTAAAGTGTGTGTATATGCATCCACGAGCAACTACTAGCAAACACTTGCATCCACATGCATCCATCATACATAACATGTCTCAAACACATGTTTCAATCATAGGACTACCCTATCTAAAGGTCAAAGGTACTAACGAGAGGACATACTACAGATAAGATAAGTATAAGGTAGGCGATAAAGGAGAAACCAAAAGACATACCCTCAAAAAGAAAAGGGTATAATGAACGCATCTTCTCTTCTGTCTCCCAAGTAGCATTGCTTTCATCATCTCCCCATTGCACTTTGACTAGCTTGACATCTCGATTCCTCAACTTCTTAACCTCCGACCTAAGAATGCACGTAGGAGCTCGCCGAATCGTCGCATCATGCTCTATCTCCACCTCTCTAAGCAAGCTTGGCTCTACCACTTCCGCGGTCTCGTGCAAGCACTTCCTCAAATGTGACACATGGAATACATCGTGTACGCCACTAAGTCTCTCGGGCAACTCCACTCTATATGCCATCTTCCCAATCCTCTCCTTAATAGGAAACGGCCCGACGAGCGTTGGTGCTAACTTCCCAATGGACCCAAAGTGAACGACGTTCCATAATGGAGACACCTTGACAAAGACCATGTCCCCAATATCAAACTCAAGATCTATCCTCCTCTTGTCCGCATAAGATTTCGGCCTATCTTGCGCCGTCTTCATCCTCCTTCAAATCAAATCGATCTTTTCCGAAGTCTCTCTAATCATATCGGGCCCAAGTAAGATCTTATCTATAGACTCCCACCAACATGTAGGCGAACGACACGACCCTCCATAAAGAGCCTCGAAAGGTGCCATGCCAATGCTAGACTGAAAGCTGTTATTATATGCGAACTCCACCAACGGAAGATGTTCCTCCCATGTACCTCCGAAATCTAAGACACACAACCTCAATAGGTCCTCTAGAATACGATTCACCCTCTCGGCCTGGCCATCCGTCTGAGGATGATATGCGGTGCTCAAACATAACTGAGTCCCTACCGCCTCTTGCAAGCTCTTCCAAAATTCGCCAGTAAAAATAGGATCGTGGTCGCTCACTATGCTAGAAGGAACACAGTGCAAACGAACTATTTCTCGAATGTATATGGATGCTAACCATGGAGCAATCCTCTTACACTTCACGGGAATGAAATGGGCGCTCTTAGTAAGTCTATCTACCCCGACCCAAATCCCCGTGTCACCCTTCCTCGATCTCGGTAATCCGTCAACAAAATACATCGAGTCACTTTCCCACTTCCATTGTGGGACCTCCAATGGGTGTAGTAATCCACCGAGCTTCTTTTGCTCTGCTTTTACTTGTTGTCATCCCAAGCATCTAGCGACATACTCTTCCACGTCCTTCTTTATGCCGGCCCAAAAGTTAACTCGTCTCATGTCCATGTACATCTTATCCCCGCCGGGATGGATGGTCATCTTCGAACGATGTGCACCATCAAGAATGGTCTTCCTTAGGTCCTCGTCTTTTGGTACACAAAGCCTACCGTCCCTACGTGACCAACCCTTATCATCTAAGGTATACCTACAGAGATGGCTTGATGACTCCCCTCCTTTGAGCTTCTCTACTAACCAACCAACTGTGGGTCATCTCGCTGTGCCTCACCAATCCGTCCCAAAAGCGTAGGTCTGACCTCCAAGGATGCTAGTAAACCAGGTACAAAGTCAACGGATGGTTTAAAGTCAAATGTAGAGATGAACTCTAAGCTTCGCCGCTCAACAAACAACGGACTCAAGGGCAACCATTTTCTACTTAAGGCGTCTGCCTCCACGTTACCCTTTCCAGGGGTATATGCTATCTCGAAATCGTAGGATGCTAAGAATTCCATCCACCTTTGCTGCCTTAAGTTCAAGTCCTTCTGATAGAATAAGTATTTTAGCGATTTGTGGTAAGTGAATTATTCGAATTTCTCGCCAAGAAGATAATGACGCCAAGACTTAAGCGCAAAGACAATAGAAGCCAACTCTAGGTCATGTGTAGGGTAATTTCTCTCATGGACTTTCGACTGTCTTCCACCATAACATATCACCCTTCCCTAGAGACCACATGCCCTAAAATCCTCACTACTTTCCTCCAAAAATGGTATTTTGGAGAACTTAGCTTTAAGCTGGTGTGCTTGATGGGTCCCTAAGCTTTCCCTAAGATGTAGGGCATGCTCCTCTCAGCTTCTAGAGAAAACTAGGATATTATCCCACGTAAAATTGTCACAACTATCCATCTCTCACACAGACCATCCTAGTCGAACTCGACATCCCCCAAGTGCAAGCTCCAAAGGCCTAAACCAATATCAGACCAACACCCAAGGGGTACCTCCTTCGAATTCAAACGACCTACGTGGGATGATACTAGTAAGATGGCCAACCAATTGAGCACTTGACCGACTCTGGCTGTCCTTGCCAGTCTTGCTCCAAAACCACCGCTGATCACATAACTGGCTTTGCTTAATCTATTAAGCACGTACGAAAACTTATTTCGTGCCTCTGGGTAAACCCCGCACTTTATCAAAGACGTCTCCATACTCACGGACCACACAAACAGACTCCCAATCATCGTTGGATGCGTCAGAAGATTCTAGGCAGCTAAGCATCACTGAACACCTAGGGTCATAAGAAATATGAGGGTCTTTCCATAACGAATCAATAGTCTAACTACCCTCCTTCCACAATTTAGGATGGCACCCCGCCTGGCTAGCCAATCCACCCTTAGAATCAAACTATAGCCCGTGAAACCAAGGACGAAGGCATTGCATTCAAATCCAACGCCCAAGATAGACACTCTCAAATCCCGACAAACCATTGAAGGATGAGCCGAACCACTAACAGGATTTGAGACTTGGATGGGATCCTTAACTAGACTAGTATTTAGGTGCAGTGTTTCAACTAACGAAGCAGATACTAACGAGTATGAAGTGCCAGAATCAAACAAGTTCAAACAGGATGATAAAGAAAACCAAATTTCAAACTAGACGGTCCTACCCCCATCAGTTATACCAGCCGTGAGAGAATACAACTACCCTCCAGAAGATCCTGTACTTTGTCCTTGCCTCTTTGGACAATCCAAAGGTGTCCTATTTCTCCAAAACAACTAGCCTTCTTCTTCACATTCTCCATTCGTGACCTCCCACCAAGATGAGGTTTCGTCCTTTGTTAACCAAACAGTTATTTGAACCTTCCTTCCATCGTCTATCTTAAAGGTACCAACCAGCCCTCCACTTCCTTGGACTAACTTCTAGCCCGACAAACGTCTAAGTCCCTTGAAGTGGTTTTTCGTCCTTCGTACGGAAGTCCTTATTTATCTTAGAAAAAGCATCTATACGCGGAGGGGGGGGGGGACTCAAAAAGAGAAAGAGGAAGAGATTCAAAATGGAGAATCGAAGGAAGGATATATGGCTCTTGGGGATTATGTTTTTAAAATAAACCTTTCTTTCAAAAATACTCTTCTACAAACATATTTTTGAAAGTATTCTTTATAAAAAAGCTTTTGAAAAATAGTTTTTCAGAATATCTTATTTGTTCTGGTAACCTTCAACTTTGATACCACGTGTAACACCCCACGTCCATTAATGTCACTCGCAAAGGGAATGCATTAACTTCCATGGAGCATTTTAAGTGAATATAGAACAGAAAATCACAACAAGATAGATATAAAGCAGTACTTGAAAATTTAAAACTTTATTTGTTGCAGCTGAAGGTAAATATGTTTGGTTACATCATCAAAAACCATGAACCAAAGTCAAGTACATAATATCCATCTTGATAAAACAAAGTACATAATCCCACAACTACAAATAGCCATAAAGAAAATGATAGGCTGAACTTTACTTCAGCAATCCAAATCCAAGTGCTCCCAAAGAGATTCCAATCAAGCTCCACTAGTACTAGTCCCACCCTTAGAACCTAGGGGGGGGGGGAGGAAGAAAAGAGGTGGAAACAAAGGGGGTCAGACATAAAGTTTGGCGAGTCCGATAACTCTAACGACATAATTATTAAAGCAATGTGATAAGATATAAACTGGAGAATAAGGTAATGACTGTGTGAACCACATGGGTATGGCATGGCAATCAAGGGAAACAGAGATAACGTTAATGGCGCTTCCTAATCAATATAGGATAATTACTATACTCTACCGTACTGTACTGTACCGTACTGTACTGTACTAACACTAACTGCACCCCTACTAGTCACTCTAGAAATTTGATCCCTCTTGGCTAAACAGAACGATGATAGCTTCGTGTACTACTAGATGTACCCACTATCCTCCATGTTTGACGGTATATCACTAGTTGCTATCATAGGTACCCAGCGTGTACCTATCCCCACTAGATGTACCCCTTCAATAAGTAATAATGGTAATTCCATGTACTCCTAACTGACGTCATAGGTGCCGCCTGCTCCTATCTCCACTAGGTGTACCTCCTTAATAATTATTAATAATAGTGGTAACTTCATGTACCCCTAGCTGACTACATAGGTGTCGTCTGCTCCTATCTCCACTAGGTGTACCCACTACCCTGCCCCATTCGATCGGCTCCCTAACTCGTAGATACCCGTGCAAGTCCCATAGTGGGGTGTATCACTCCCCAATATGGCAACCTTATACCACGCAAGGAATGCACGTCTTATAACTACACGATGCAACAACGTCTTACCTACTAGCCTGGACCCACGCACGCACGTGACCCCGTTGGACTTGCGTTGCCACCGCTAACCCGTTTTGGCCTCTAACAATCAGACCCAGTGTCCCGTCCTCGACTTGGGTCGAGCTCACAAAGATACTCAATGGGCTATTGGACTGAAAAGGGCCCCCCATGCTTGACACAAGCTTTCCATGTGACGGCCCTCCCCGCACCAGCCTGCATTTCCTTCGAAAGTGCGCTGTACACATGCCCGACTAGCACGGAACGGTTGCCAGGAGAAAGGAAAGAGAATTAACTAACAAGAAACCTGTAGAATGTCTCACAGCGCATGGGGTAAAATATAATAATAATAACATACTTGACATAAAATAGGCGAGACAGTGTATAAGCTGATAACTAAAACCAACATCAACATCAGAGCGGCGGAAACCAAAATACAGCTTATTACAACTTTCCAAATTTACTGTCTCTAAACAAAAGAAAGCTAAAGTAGAAGATGCACCACCAATGCCCAAGAAGTGATCTTCAACATCACAGGGAGAACACTATATATATATATATATATATTACGTGGAAGCCTCCTGCTCGTCTCCGGATCATCTACCCGTGCATCACCAGCTAACCTGTCTCTAGTCTGCTCGTGTGAGCACCCAGAGTAATAAGAGGAGACATAAAACTCTGGGTCAGACATAAATCCTGGTATGAGCGATAAGCATCTAAACGGAATAATAACAGGTATACTAAACCATACCTGAACCTGGACCTGCGACCAAAGAGTTAGTACCACATACCGTACAACACTCTAAGGTGCCATAATAAATAGTGTAAGAATACGGGGGTGGGGTGTGCATGTCATAATGATAGCAAACAAATCAACCATAGCAACCATCCTCACATCTCTCACTCGGTGCGTAAAGCATACGATGTCCACCACTGTCAATCACTAGACCCATTGAAGTAGTGACAGAGTTCGACTTGTACAACTACTGCTACTACCAAGCTTACCACATGGAGTCATGATCAAATCTTTACAAATGACCCAACTTCATTGGTTTATAGCCCTTTAGTCGTACCTAGGCCCTTTCAGCCCTGAATCCGTTCACGTACTTCCCATACATAGTGATCCAAAGTCATAAACATCGACTGCCCCTTGGCACACGTCCCGCAGCAAAGCCCAATCATGAAGTGAACTCATCGGTCCCCAACTGGATCCTGAGCTCTAACTTCCCATATTGGACTACCTTTGCATCTCGGGTTATTGGTCAATACTGGGTCAGGTCGGGTTCTCCTTCTAGCCATAGGTTCGGGTCCACAGCGTCGCATCGGTTCGGGTCGGGCGTCCCACTTCGGGTCGGGTCGGATGTCCTCCTCCGGGTCAGGTCGGGTTGCTGTCTTCCCTCCAGTTCGTGCTCCTTCTTCGATCAGCCCCCTCATTCCCCATTTACTCCGATCCGATCCTCCTCCTTTAGCTAATCCGATCCTACTCCTTTAGCCGATCCGATCCCTCCGCCTTACTTCAGTCCTAGCCTTTCATCCTTACGTCGATCCGATCCGAGCCCTTCGTCTTTAAGTTAGTCCGATCCGCAGCTTAACCAGCATGGCCTTCCTTTTTGCCAAGCTTCTTATGTGCCAGATTTCTGGTTCGGGTCGGGTTCCTTGCCCAGGTCTCCAATCCGATCCGAGCCCATATCCGATCTGATCCGAAACCATGCACAACTTTCTGCAACTTTTTCCAGCAACTTGTTTACGCCATTCGACGACGTTTTCGACAAATCTAACTATGCTAATCAATCACAAATCATCCCAAACAGTCATAGCAATATAGCAAACTTACCACAAACACCAAAACAATGAATTTACGTGTCAAAATGGATCAAATATACCCAAAATCCCATTTTCCCCTTAAGCGTGGTTAAATAAAACTAATCATAGGGTTAACGAAACTTAATCAAATTAAACCAAATTCCTACCAAAGGCATAGAATATTGTTTAAGAATTTCTAAACATTTTTCTAGAATTTATTAGTGTATAAATTCGCTAATCTTCACTAATTACCCTTAATTAACCGTAATTAGTGCAAAAACTATGCAAATCACTCACCTTTGCCACAAAATAAAACACCAAATCTGAAATACTCTCTGTTGGGTCGAATTCCTATGTATAGCAGCAGCTCCAACCTTGCTCTGTTGCTATTTGGCCTTGTTTTGATGTAGTTTAGGCTTAATCTTCACTAAAAATGTGTTTTGGAGTGGTTTTAGAGAATGGAAGCCATTACTAAGGTCTCAAGAAGGTTTGTGGCGGCTCAAAACTGAAATGAAAGTGATTTCCTAACCCTAATCAGTCCTCCTTTGCCTCTAAACCCGAAATTCCCCTCTGGGCCTAGCTGCTAATCACCCGGTTAAGCCCAATTAAGCTATTTTTCACCATCTGAAACTTGTTTCAGCCATATTTCCCAAACGTTGAGTCCGTTTGGCTAATGCGACCACTCTACGGAATTGTAAACCATCATCCGGAGCCAATGGAAGTGGTTTCAGGTCAAAATTCCTTTCTAGTCAAAAGTTATGGCCAAAACAGTGCCAACTTGGGGTAAAATGGTCATTTAAAAATCGGGAAAATCATGAACATGGGAAATGACCACAATAGTCGTCTCCTAAAGTTTCATGACCATACGACTTCGTATGTGAAAGAAATAAATATTCTACAATCCTATGATGCGTAGAATACGGGTCGTTACACTCTCCCCCCCTTAAGAAATTTCGTCCCCGAAATTCCTTAACCCAAAACATACAAAGGATCCCGCATGCCTAACAACCACATACAACAATCAAACATGCAAAACAAGCAAACAAGCCTATCCTAGCATGCGGAAAGCTAAATCGAAGTCATAATCTTACCAGGCAAAGAGTTCTGGGTGTGTCTTCCTAATGTTCTCCTCTGTCTCCCAAGTACAATCATTCTCGTCCTCGCCCCACTGAACCTTGACTAGCTTCACCGCCTTCCTTCAAAGTTGCTTCATGTCGTGCTCGACAATACGGGCCGGCTTGCGGTTCCCAACCGACTCGGGTTCTACTTCGAAGTCCTCTAACTGATCAGGTGAAATAGTCATATCTGGGTCGTGAACGAACTTCCTTAGTTGGAAAACATGAAATATATTGTGAACTCCCGCCATCTTCTCGGGTAAGTCAATTCTATATGCCAAATTCCCGACCAGTTCAAGAACAGGGAATGGGCCAACAAATCTTGGTGCTAACTTGCCTCTCCTGCCAAATCGTATTACGCTCTTAAACGGAGAAACCTTGACAAACACCAAGTCACCAACAGAGAATTTTAAGTCTCTTCTCCTCTTATCAGCATAACTCTTCTGCTTATCTTGGGCAGCCTTCATTCGTTGTTGAATGATCTTAATCTTATCTGAAGTTTCCCTCACCACATCTGGTCCAAGCATAAACTTCTCGCCAGTCTCTATCCAACATGATGGTGAGTTGCACGGTCTTCCGTATAAAGCTTCAAACGGAGCCATACCGATACTGGATTGGTAGCTATTATTATATGCAAACTCTACTAGATGCAAATGGTCATCCCATGATCCACCAAAATCCAATATACACGCTCTCAAGAGATCTTCCAAAATACGATTCACCCTCTCTGTCTGACCGTCGGTCTGAGGATGTTATGCGGTACTGAGATATAACTCTGACCCTAGAGCCTCTTGTAAGCTCTTCCAAAACCCACTAGTGAACAATGGGTCTCGGTCACTCACAATGCTTTTAGGTACTCCATGAAATCTCACGACCCACTTCATATACAATTCTGCTAACTTAGTTGCCGTTCTGGTCGATTTGACTGGTATGAATCTTGCACTTTTAGTCAATCGATCCACAATTACCCAAATGCTATCATGTCCCGATCTAGTCCTTGGTAAACCATCGATGAAATCCATCGAGACTTGCTCCCATTTCCATTCGGGAATTTCTAATGGTTGCAACAACCCACTAGGCTTCTTTTGCTCAGCTTTAACTAGCTGGCAATTCATGCATTTGGATATAAACCTCCCAATGTCTCTTTTCATCCCTTCCCAGTAGTAGGTCTGCTTCATATCTCGATACATCTTGTTACCACCGGGGTGTATAGTCAGTTTTGAGTGATGACATTCTCTAAGCACTTCATCTCTCAATCCATTGACATTGGGTACAACAAGCTTTCCGTTCTTTCTAAGCCATCCATCTCGATCAAGCCCATACTTTTTCATCTCCTCATCGATACCCATCTCTAACTTGGAGATGATTTCCAATAGGTTAGGATCATCCCTCTGACTAGAGCCGATCCGCTCAATCAAAATGGGTCTGATCGTCAAACTTGCTAACATTTCTGGATCCAATTCGCACTTTGGTTTGAAATCAAACCCAGCAATGTACTCCAATTGCTTCCATTCTAGAAACATAGCCCCTAAACTGGCATGTCTCCTACTCAATGCATCAGCCACCGCATTGCCATTTCCCGGTGTATATGCGATGTCAAAATCATAGGAAGCCAAGAATTCTAACCACCTTTTTTGCCGGAGATTTAAATCCTTCTGGGAGAAGAGATACTTCAACGACTTATGATCTGTAAACAGCTCAAATCTTTCTCCCAAGAGATAGTGTCTCCACATCTTCAACGCGAACACGATCGCTACCAACTCCAAATCATGGGTAGGGTATCTTCTCTCGTGCGGTTTCAATTGCCAACTTGCATAAGCTACAACCCTACCGCCTTGCATCAATACAACACCCAGTCCGGTACCACAGGCATCCGTGTATACCGTCATCTCTTCATTCCCCTTAGGAATGACTAACACTGGTGCGCTTGTCAACTTGTCCTTTAGACTCTTGAATGCATTCTCGCACCTTTCATCCCAGACAAAAGCTTGATTCTTCTTAGTCAACTGGGTCAATGAAGCTGCTATCTTGGAGAAACCTTGGATAAACTTACGATAATATCCAGCTAACCCCAAGAAACTTCTTACATCTGTTCTTGGGCGTAGGCCAATCCTGTACCGTAGCCACCTTCGCCGGGTCCACGGCAATACCATTCTCTGAAACAACATGGCCCAAGAACCTCACTTCCCTCTTCCAAAAGTGACACTTATAAAACTTTGCTTTCAATTGGTGTTTTCTCAACACCTCCATCACTATTCTTAAATGTTCCGTGTGTTCTTCCTTTGTCCTCGAATAGACCAAAATATCGTCAACAAACACAAGGACAAACTTATTCAACTGATCTCTGAATACCATATTCATAAGATCCACAAAATATGCTGGGGCATTGGTCAGCCCGAATGGCATGACCAACCACTCATAAAACCCAGAAGGCGTCCGAAATGCTGTTTTAGCTATACTCTCAGCTTCCACTCTAAGCTGATGAAAACCTGTCGTGAGATCCAACTGAGAAAATACTCTCGCGCCACACAACTGATCGAACAAATCATCTATCCGCGGTAGAGGATACTTATTCTTCCTCGTCACGTTATTCAACTCGCGGTAGTCTATACACAAACGAAGGGAACCATCCGCCTTGGTAGCAAACACAACTGGTGCTCCCCATTCAGAAACACTCCTTCTGAAAAATCCCTTCTTCAAAAGATCGCTGACTTGCACCTCGAGCTCTCGCTACTCCCTTGCTACCATACGACGAAGTGGCATCACTATAGGTTTGGCATCTTTTACCAAATCAATACGGAACTCAATCTCTCGGTGTGGTGGAAGCCCGGTCACTTCCTCGAAAACATCCGGATACTGGCCAACCACGGGCAAACCTGACAACTCACTATGTGGAATGTCGAGGGAGTTTAGGAAACTAGCCAATACCCCCTCACTGGGTAGACCACCAAACACTATCCTCCGCCCATCATCCGCTCTAGCTGTCACCAAAAAGCCCTCACAGTCTACCACCACCCAATATCTTCGGAGCCAATGTACTCCCAAAATAATGCCAAACCCAGTAAAGCCCAAAACAAAGCAATCACAAACAAACATGCATCCATGACTCGATAAGACCACATTACGACAAATCATGCTAAGGCTAGTTGAACCACTAATCGGGTTCGTCACTACTAAAGGTCTATCAACAATTTCGGGCTCCAATCCCAACCTATCTACCAGGTCACTAGATATGAAAGAACTGGAAGCTCCGGTATCAAACAAAACTCTAACAGGAACATCATAAACAGAAAGCATACCTTGAATGACGACATTCTTTCCCTTCTCCGCCGTAGTTGGGGCATTCGACGAAGAAGGAATAGCATTAAGGGCGTAGACTTTCACCATTTGCTTTTCTTTGGGGGGTTGCAGACACTTGTCCTTGTGATGTCCCATTTGGCCACAGTTGAAGCACTTCCTATCCGCTGGCTTGGCCCGACAATTACTAGCATAATGGCCCTTCTTACCACAGCTGAAGCACTCAACATCTTGCTTATTCCTTTTCTTTTGGCCATCCTTAGTCTGATTTTGCTTTCTCTTATTCTGGGAACCACCCTTGCCTCCACCACTTGCTTGTGGATTTGGCTCATCTGCGGATGCAACCTCAGTCTTTGGCTTAGGGTAGAGACATTCTGATCTCAATGCTTTCCCAACAATCGATTCAAACGTTTCATCGATATGGTTAATAAGCCTTTCCCCTAAGTACTGATCCAAACCAGTTATGAATTTCTCATTCTTCTTCTCGGCAGTATCAATAAGAGATAACCCATACTTCGACAAAGTGTCGAATTCAACAATATACTCCGAGACAGCTCTACCATTCTGCTTGAGCTCCAAGAATTTCTTAAACAACACTGACTTCTGAGCAGCTGGAATGAACTTCTCGCTAAAGCGAGCCTTAAACTGCTCCCAAGTAATATGATCCTCGGAAGTAGCTGCCTTTATAGCATTCCAATTCATTGCCCGCCCTTACAACTGACGGGACGCTAGCTTTCTCTTCATCGCATCCTCGATACCCAAATCCTCGAAGATACGTTCGCAACTATCCAACCAATCTTGAACATCCGTGACAGACTCCGTTCCGTGGAACGGCTTCCCACCAAGGCTAGTATAATCCTTATTCAGCTTGGCAAAGTCGACTCTCGGCGCCTGCACTATTGGACCACCACCATTTCCACCATTGGGAGCTTCTCTCTGCACATCCCTAAGCATCTCTCTCATGAGGTCAGTAAACATCGCCCTCATGTCAGCAGCATTCCCATTATTGGCCCCTCTACCGGTACCTCTAACATATCGGCTCATCGTCAATCAGAAAAAGGAAACGATTAACGACCCCATAGTGGTGCTAGTGCAGCACGACTTCATCCTTATACTGGTAATAGTATATATATATATATATAGCTTTTGAAAACCAAAGTAATCACAAATACGCTCTCTCGTATACGTATACTATCTCTCCCTGATAACTTCCCTAGGTTAACTACGCAACCTAGAGCTCTGATACCAAGCGTGATGGCCCGCCCCGCACCAGCCTGCATTTCCTTCGAAAGTGTGCTGTACACATGCCCGACTAGCACGGAACGGTCGTCAGGAGAAAGGAAAGAGAATTAACTAACCAAAAACCTGTAGAATGTCTCACAGCGCATGGGGTAAAATATAATAATAATAACATACTTGACATAAAACAGGCGAGACAGTGTATAAGCTGATAACTAAAACCAACATCAACATCAGAGCAGCGGAAATCGAAATACAGCTTATTACAACTTTCCAAATTTACTGTCTCTAAACAAAAGAAAGCTAAAGTAGAAGATGCACCACCAATGCCCAAGCAGTGATCTTCAACATCACAGGGAGAACACTATATATATATATTACGTGGAAGCCTCCTGCTCGTCTCCGGATCATCTACCCGTGCATCACCAGCTAACCTGTCTCTAGTCTTCTCGTGTGAGCACCCAGAGTAATAAGAGGAGACATAAAACTCTGGGTCAGACATAAAGCCTGGTATGAGCGATAAGCATCTAAACAGAACAATAACAGGTATACTAAACCATACCTGAACCTGGACCTGCAACCAAAGAGTTAGTACCACATATCGTACAACACTCTAAGGTGCCATAATAAATAGTGTAAGAATACGGGGGTAGGGTGTGCATGTCATAATGATAGCAAACAAATCAACCATAGCAACCATCCTCACATCTCTCACTCAGTGCGTAAAGCATACGATGTCCACCACTGTCAATCACTAGACCCATTGAAGTAGTGACGGAGTTCGACTTGTACAACTACTGCTACTACCAAGCTTACCACATGGAGTCATGATCAAATCTTTACAAATGACCCCACTTCATTGGTTTATAGTCCTTTATTCGTACCTAGGCCCTTTCAGCCCTGAATCCGTTCACATACTTCCCATACATAGTGATCCAAAGTCATAAACATCGACTGCCCCTTGGCACATGTCCCGCAGCAAAGCCCACTCATGAAGCGAACTCATCGGTCCCCAATTGGATCCTGAGCTCTAACTTCCCATATCGGACTACCTTTGCATCTCGGGTTATTGGTCAATACTGGGTCGGGTCGGGTTCTCCTTCTAGCCATCGGTTCGGGTCCACAGCGTCGCATCGGTTCGGGTCGGGCATCCCACTTCGGGTCGGGTCGAATGTCCTCCTCCGGGTCAGGTCGGGTTGTTGTCTTCCCTCCAGTTCGTGCTCCTTCTCCGATCAGCCCCCTCGTTCCCCATTTACTCCGATCCTCCTCCTTTAGCTGATTCGATCCTACTCCTTTAGCCGATCCGATCCCTCCGCCTTACTTCAGTCCTAGCCTTTCATCCTTACGTCGATCCGATCCGAGCCCTTCGTCTTTAAGTTAGTCCGATCCGCAGCTTAACCAGCATGGCCTTCCTTTTTGCCAAGCTTCTTATGTGCCAGATTTCTGGTTCGGGTCGGGTTCCTTGCCCAGGTCTCTAATCCGATCCGAGCCCATATCCGATCCGATCCGAAACCCTGCACAACTTTCTGCAACTTTTTCCAGCAACTTGTTTACGCCATTCGACGACGTTTTCGACAAATCTAACTATGCTAATCAATCACAAATCATCCCAAACAGTCATAGCAATATAGAAAACTTACCACAAACACCAAAACAATGAATTTACGTGTCAAAATGGATCAAATATACCCAAAATCCCATTTTTCCCTTAAGCGTGGTTAAATAAAACTAATCATAGGGTTAACGAAACTTAATCGAATTAAACCAAATTCCTACCAGAGGCATAAAATATTATTTAAGCTTTTCTAAACATTTTTCCAGAATTTATTAGTGTATAAATTCGCTAATCTTCACTAATTACCCTTAATTAACCGTAATTAGTGCAAAAACTATGCAAATCACTCACCTTTGCCACAAAATAAAACACCAAATCTGAAATACTCTCTGTTTGGGTCGAATTCCTATGTATAGCAGCAGCTCCAACCTTACTCTGTTGCTATTTGGCCTTGTTTTGATGTAGTTTAGGCTTAATCTTCACTAAAAATGTGTTTTTGAGTGGTTTTAGAGGGTGGAAGCCATTACTAAGGTCTCAAGAAGGTTTGTGGCGGCTCAAAACTGAAATGAAAGTGATTTCCTAACTCTAATCAGTCCTCCTATGCCTCTAAACCCGAAATTCCCCTCTGGGCCTAGCTGCTAATCACCCGGTTAAGCCCAATTAAGCTGTTTTTCACCATCTGAAACTTGTTTCAGCCATATTTCCCAAACGGTGAGTCCGTTTAGCTAATGCGACCACTCTACGAAATTGTAAACCATCATCCGGAGCCAATGGAAGTGGTTTCAGGTCAAAATTCCTTTCCAATCAAAAGTTATGGCCAAAACAGTGCCAACTAGGGGTAAAATGGTCATTTAAAAATTCGGAAAATCATGAACATGGGAAATGGCCACAATAGTCGTCTCCCAAAGTTACATGACCATATGACTTCGTATGTGAAAGAAATAAATATTCTACGATCCTATGATGCGTAGAATACGGGTCGTTACATTCCACCTAGGCTTGGTCCCCTCTAGTACATCCCACTTAACCCCCTTCATATCCACTTACATGTTTTAAATTTGGTTAAGGGTTTCTATTAGTAATTCCACATGCCACCCAAGGCACCTACTTAACCCCTATGCCCCCACTTACATGTTTTACTTTGGTTAAGTGTTACTAATCGTATTTCCTCATGCCACCCAAGGCACACACTTAACCCCCATGTCCCACCACATGTTTTACTTTGGTTAAGTGTTTCTTAATTTATTACTACTGTAACCCAGGTGGGACCTCTCACATTAGACTGGCATTTGTGGCTGCTGGATTTGCCGGGAGGGTCCGGGCAGTCTTACACCACAAACGAGCCTAACCTCATGTCCATACAATTGTTACGCATTTAGTTTGGGCCTTTGACCTCTCATATTGGGCTACCATTTGTGGCTGTTGGATTTTCCTGGCGAGTCTGGGCAGTCTTACACCACAAATGAGTAACCTCGTATCTTAGGCAATTAATTATACATAATTAATTTTCCCCAAATTTGAACTACTTTCCCTATTCAAATTTCCATATTTATTTATGTCCATAATTTATCACCTAAATTATGATCATCTATTTATGGTATATAAATTATACCAATTTCATCACTAATTAATTTTATTCCTTAAAATTAATTACATGCCTTTTTAGGCCATTACATGCCAAATTCACAATATGTGTGTATCCACTATTATCCCCATCGTACCCCCGTCATTCGTTCGCTTAACATGACATATACATATTAGACTAGCAAATAGTCTAATACTTGAAAAAAAGGGAATAAACATCACAAAGTCACATACACACAATAATAGATCTAATTTGCATCTAACTTGCAATTAAGAATTACAACATGCTTTCATAGTCTTTATATTATCAAGGGTCCAAAAATCATAGATCTAAAAGGTGTGAGCTTGCATGTATGAACATAGTTTTACACCCAACTAGCCTAGGTAATTATCACAAACTTACATAAACTATGTATGTCGTCAACCTAAACATAAAGGTGTCATCTTGTGTAACACCCCGTGTATTCTATAACTATGGAATTAAAAAATTAAAGTATATATAATTTGAAATCAAAGAACTAAGGGAAACGGGATATGCCATTGCGTTCGTCTCGGAAAAATACGCGAAATAGAGTCCGAGTTTTCGAAAAACGGAGTCCGTATGAAGAAGATATGGCCTTCGGAAGTTTCTGAATTAAGTTTAAAATTCGAACAGAATAAAACAGTTTAAGAATTAAAACCGGGCCCAATTGGCCAAGGCGGGAAAACTCCCGCCTAAGACACCCAGGTCGACTGGGCTGTCGACCTGGTCTAACCAGGTCGACAGGACTGTCGACAGGGCTGTCGACAGGGCTGTCGACCTGGTCCAGACCCAGGTCGAACCCAGTCCACCCTGGCTGGCCTATTCTATGTTGGTCGATTTTCTGTGGTCTGCTTTGTCATTAGGGCTAGGTGGCAGGCTCTAATTGGTCCCTCTTGCGAATGAATGGCTACGATCAATCCAAGCGACATCAATGGTCCTAATCAGTTCATAAACTCTATAAAATGACCCTAGACTCTACCTAGGTTTCTTACACAATTCTCTAGCCTCCATTGCTCTCTTCTTCTAATTAAAAAATAAAAATGGCGTCTCTGCTCTGCTGGAATTAAAACTAGAAGATAATCAACATCAGCCTAAGCAACTCAATTCAAACTAGAGATTAAAGTTTCTGCAAAGATTCTACAAGAAGTTAAAGTTCTTTCTTTAATCCAATCAAGGCAAGTACAGTTATTTTCCGCTATAAACGTTAATAATAATTTTGATATGTTTTTGATTCTGAATCTGAGATTGTATATATATTTTCTTCTGTCAGATCTGTTTTTCTGTATCCCTTTTCTTCTTTTCTGTTTTTATAGCCAGGCTACCACGAGCCTGTGCCTAATCTCATAAGAGATGAACGTATGAACGCAAATTTTGGGATGAATGATGCGAAATTTGACAAGACTAAATTGAATGTATGACTTTAGGTCTGAGGCATAAAATATATTGGACATATGCATAAATTTGACTATGAACATATAATTTATGCATGTTGTATGCATAGCTATGTTGTAATTTAGAACTGTATTAATGAGCATATGTTGTAAACATAGATTTGGATCTATGCATATTCTATGATAGAAGAAAAGAGGAACCATTGTAAGATTACATATGATTTGAGACTTTGGACAAAATGCATATAAAAGTCAAGATCTGATTTTTAGAAGATATGATTTAAAGATTTATATTATTGGGTATAGTTTGCATAATGATTCATGACATGAAAAGAAGAAGGATATGGAAAGCTTAGGTGTAAAAGATTTACATTAATTAGGATATCTATTTAGATTACACCTAAATAGGGATTTTTGGATATATGGCATGCATTGAAATTAATGGTTATATTTGGTATAATTTATATGTGAATCTGCTATAAGATGCTAGTTTAACAAAAATTGGAACATATGTTATATGGCAAATTATGTCCATATTCTGTGCTATGTAACTTTATGCAAACATGGAGTATATGTTGTGAATCATGACAATTATGTAAGCATATGAATTTAGGCCAATTTATGATTGGGCAAGGCATGTAAATAGAACTTTTGGAAATATTAAATTTGCTAAATCTGCTAATTTATCTAGTTGCCTAAACTACTAGTTTTGTTATATTTGCCTAGACTGCTAATTAAATTGAAATGCCTAATCTGTTAAATTTGTCGGTTGAAATGCCTAACCTGTTATATGCCAAAATCTGCTAAGTTGCTAAATCTGTTAAATCCGTTATGTCATATAAAATCTGTTATCTGCTATGTTGATATAATCATCCTGTGATTGATATAATCTGAATGGGCATATATATATTGGGCACGCGCATAAACGGTAAATTATTAATTAATTGGCCGCAAAGATAAACATGGCTAACTCGAGGTTAGAATGAGTTTGCGGCGTAAATCTGCCCGGAACCGCCCGGCACATCCAGTGGCCGCAAACAATAGGTTCTAATGTGAGAAGTTAGTCATAACATGCGTAAGACACGAGGTTAGGTCTGGCTTGTGGCAGAAGTCTGCCCGGAACCGCCCGGCATATCCAGCGGCCACAAGCTACCGACCTAATGTGAGAGGTCTGTGCATTAATAATTAATTAATGCAAATCTAAGATAAGAATGACGTCTAAAACGTATTGGGGAAAAATAGGGTTAAACCAAAGGGATTAATAAATGTAGTAAAACCCGTCCATGAATTTGTAGGCCCAATACAAAGTTAGACAAATCTGAAAAAATCTGTACATCTGACCCGTTAGTCTGAAAACTCGTTAACTTAATTTGTGAATTAGTAAATCTGAACTCTATATGTCTGAACTTGTAAACAAGGTAATCTGAAATCTGTTAGTCTGGGGACACAAGGTTAGGAGGGGAATTACTTGTGTCATCTGTTGTTTGGGACCCATATTAGTCAGTAACCCTTTCTGGTATCAAAACTTTGACCCAACAGTAGGTAGGGTCCGGGCACGCTTACTGAACTAATTATAAGTGGTTCATTCTGATAATGGCGAGGGGTGTTGATGGTGCGTTCCAACCGGGTCATGTGCGTGCATGGATCCCGGTCTGCCTCTGAGGATGTAAGACGCCGTGACATCTGTAAATAGGTCTGTGCCAATTGGTTGTCACTTTAGGGAGTGATACACCCTACTGTGGGGCCGACACAGGATATTTATGTATTAGGGAGCCGATCGCTTGGGGTAGGGTTTTAGGGTACGCTTAGTTCTGTCTGTTTCTGTTGGTACCGTCTGTTTCTGTTGGGTGGTAACACCTGTCTGTTTCTGTGTGGTACCGTCTATTCGGGTGGTAAAGGCCCATTACTAGTGTACACCTAATTCCACATTCTGTTTCCATAGGGATAAATCTGTTTCTTCTTCTGTCTGTTTCTGATCGGGTAGTAAAGGCCCATTATTAGCATTCTGTTTCTGTTAAAGTATTCTGTACCCGTTCCTGCTTCAATTTAGACATTAGGGTGACACCTAATTCTGCTATACTAGTATTAGTGCAGAGAAGTGTAAAATAATAGTTTATATCATTCTATTTTTCTGTTATATCTGCTACACCTGTTATAGTTATCTCACATCCAGTTTTATGTTCATATCATATTATTATTATCTGTTCATATGCTGAAAGTCACTGGACTTGCCAGACTTTTTGTCTGACCCTTGTTGTTTTCGCCTCCTTTCTTCCGTTTCCCCCCCAGGTTATCCAAGGAGGGAAATACTTTAGCTTGATCCGGATTTCTCTTTGCTTGAAGTGCTTAAAGTATGGCTCGGCTCTGTATAGCTTCCGTTCCATGGGGATTATGATTTTAAACTATGCATTTTGAAGGCTTTTGTACAAGACTGATATTTTGTACTTGAATTCTGAAATTGAAAGGATGTAACCATATTAATTTTCTGTTTCCACTGTAATAAAGTTAAAAATTTTCAAGTACTGTTTTATCTGTCTTGTAAGTTTCTGTTCTGTTTACTAAAATGCTCCACCAAAGTTAAGGCATTCCCTTTGTGAGTGACCTTAACGGAGGTGGGGTGTTACACTTGGTATCAGAGCTGAAGGTTACCAGATTGGGTAAAGTTTTTGAAAACTATTTTCAAAAAGGTTTTGGAAAGGAAGTATTTTCAAAAATAAAGTTTATTTTGAAAAAAAAAACATGATCCCCAAGAGCCATATATCTTTCTTTCAGTCCTTTTTGTATTGAACCTTTCCTTTTTCGTTCCAGCATGTCTGAAGCATCTGAGATACCAGAGGGTGTTCATGTACCCGGTTGGTTTCGTCAATATCTTGAGGCTAGGACCGCCGCTGCAGGTCCAGCAAATGATCCCCCTCCTCCACCCCCTCCTCGTACAATTGCTTTCTCAAAGATCTGTAGAGATTTTAGGGCCATGGGTGGGAAGGATTTCAAAGGACTTGAATCATTCGTAGAAGCAAGGAATTAGCTCAAAGAAACTGAGGATCTATTCGTTATCTTCGAGGTGGACGATAGGCAGAAGGTACAGTTGGCAGTATGGCTGCTCAAAGACGAAGCTTCCTACTGGTGGGAAGTCACTAACGCCGAGAGGCCGGTTGAGACATGGATGGATTTCAGAACAAGGTTTGAGACAAAATTTCTCTCGCAAGCTGAACGAAGTTTACAATTGGAAAAGTTCTTGTCTCTTAAGCAAGGAAGTATGACGGTCAAGGAATACGTCAACCAATTCAACCAACTAGCAAGATTCGGATTGGATTTAGTTAACACTCAGCATAAAAAGGCTCTCCGCTTTGTTAAAGGATTGAATGAGCCACTGCATAGCCTAGCCATGACCCATGTACCCATGGGAGCAACTTACGAGAAATTGGTGGATATGGCACTACTGCACGAGGAAGACAAGGGCCCGAAAGAGACAAAGAAGGAAGAACCACAGAATAAGAAAGCGGGGCCCAAAAAGGAAACACAAAAGAAGGATGAGAAGTCTGAAGATAAGAAGGGGAAAAAGTGCTTTACTTGTGGGAGCTCAACTCATCTGAACAAGGATTGCAGAAAAAGGAAGGGCGCTTGCTTCAACTGTGGGGAGATGGGACACTTCACTAGGGACTGCCCAAAGAGACGAGGACAAGGAGGGCAGGCGAACACTCTTGAGGCTAGTGGCTAGGATAGAAATAGGAAATTTTCTATAGTAGGTTTAATTTATTTATCTGATTATGAAGTCAAGACTTTTTTCTGATTCTGATATTTTGATTTTGTAATCGATACTCTGCACTTTAATACTAGTATTATTTCTGAATTCCGCTGTAGACTCAGACCCATAAGGGTTATGGATCATCTGTTTGGGACTGGGGTTTGAGGGATATCTGTGTTAGGCGTCAAGTATGACGCATACATTCTGAGTTTTCATGGGGTATTAATTTAATGTTGGTTTCGGTCTTTGGGGCCGATACCTAGGACCCATGTCTAATGGGAACCAAATTTTCGTTCTATCTGTACTCGCTTCCATCATTCGACTGTATCCTATCGATCGAATATTTGAACTTTAGGTAGAAACTAATGGGTGTAAACATGTGTTTGAGACATGTTATGTTTGATGGTTGCAAGTGGATGCAAGTGGTTGCTAGTGGTTGCCCGTGGATGCATATACACACACTAGGCACTAGATCGGCTCGAAAACACTCTCATATTGCATATGGATGAGTGAGCATTTTTCAATTCTTGTGGATGCAAAATGGTTGATTCAGCACATGGATGTTGCATTTGAGTGAATGGTTGTGCACTCATATAGAAATACTATATCATCAGAATTCTATTGCATACATGTTGGACTCATGGCACTGACATAATTCGCATTAAGGAGGTCAACTGAATCAGTAGACCGCCTGATCTTTGCATTAGGTAAGGAACATATACACACACATTTGCATATGTTCATACAACATTAGAAGTTTTCTAAGGACAATGGATGCTTGTGGATGATGGTTGAGTAGATGGGTGATTGGATGGTAGGACACATTCTTCTTGACTTGAAGATTTCGGGGACGAAATCCTTTTAAGTGGGGGAGAATGTAACACCCCGTGTATTCTATAACTATGGAATTAACAAATTAAAGTATAATTAATTTGAAATCAAAGAACTAAGGGAAACGGGATACGCCATTGCGTTCGTCTCGGAAAAATACGCGAAATAGAGTCCGAGTTTTCAAAAAACGGAGTCCGTATGAAGAAGATATGGCCTTCGGAAGTTTCTGAATTAAGTTTAAAATTCGAACAGAATAAAACAGTTTAAAAATTAAAACCGGGCCCAATTGGCCAAGGCGGGAAAACTCCCGCCTAAGGCACCCAGGTCGACTGGGCTGTCGACCTGGTCTAACCAGGTCGACAGGGCTGTCGACAGGGCTGTCGACCTGGTCCAGACCCAGGTCGAACCCAGTCCACCCTGGCTGGCCTATTCTATGTTGGTCGATTTTCTGTGGTCTGCTTTGTCATTAGGGCTAGGTGGCAGGCTCTAATTGGTCCCTCTTGCGAATGAATGGCTACGATCAATCCAAGCGACATCAATGGTCCTAATCAGTTCATAAACTCTATAAAATGACCCTAGACTCTACCTAGGTTTCTTACACAATTCTCTAGCCTCCATTGCTCTCTTCTTCTAATTAAAAAATAAAAATGGCGTCTCTGCTCAGCTGGAATTAAAACTAGAAGATAATCAACATCAGCCTAAGCAACTCAATTCAAACTAGAGATTAAAGTTTCTGCAAAGATTCTACAAGAAGTTAAAGTTCTTTCTTTAATCCAATCAAGGCAAGTACAGTTATTTTCCGCTATAAACATTAATAATAATTTTGATATGTTTTTGATTCTGAATCTGAGATTGTATATATATTTTCTTCTGTCAGATCTGTTTTTCTGTATCCCTTTTCTTCTTTTCTGTTTTTATAGCCAGGCTACCACGAGCCTGTGCCTAATCTCATAAGAGATGAACGTATGAACGCAAATTTTGGGATGAATGATGCGAAATTTGACAAGACTAAATTGAATGTATGACTTTAGGTCTGAGGCATAAAATATATTGGACATATGCATAAATTTGACTATGAACATATAATTTATGCATGTTGTATGCATAGCTATGTTGTAATTTAGAACTGTAATTAATGAGCATATGTTGTAAACATAGATTTGGATCTATGCATATTCTATGATAGAAGAAAAGAGGAACCATTGTAAGATTACATATGATTTGAGACTTTGGACAAAATGCATATAAAAGTCAAGATCTGATTTTTAGAAGATATGATTTAAAGATTTATATTGTTGGGTATAGTTTGCATAATGATTCATGACATGAAAAGAATAAGGATATGGAAAGCTTAGGTGTAAAAGATTTACATTAATTAGGATATCTATTTAGATTACACCTAAATAGGGATTTTTGGATATATGGCATGCATTGAAATTAATGGTTATATTTGGTATAATTTATATGTGAATCTGCTATAAGATGCTAGTTTAACAAAAATTGGAACATATGTTATATGGCAAATTATGTCCATATTCTGTACTATGTAACTTTATGCAAACATGGAGTATATGTTGTGAATCATGACAATTATGTAAGCATATGAATTTAGGCCAATTTATGATTGGGCAAGGCATGTAAATAGAACTTTTGGAAATATTAAATTTGCTAAATCAGCTAATTTGTCTAGTTGCCTAAACTACTAGTTTTGTTATATTTGCCTAGACTGCTAATTAAATTGAAATGCCTAATCTGTTAAATTTGTCGGTTGAAATGCCTAACCTGTTATATGCCAAAATCTGCTAAGTTGCTAAATCTGTTAAATCCGTTATGTCATATAAAATCTGTTATCTGCTATGTTGATATAATCATCCTGTGATTGATATAATCTGAATGGGCATATATATATTGGGCACGCGCATAAACGGTAAATTATTAATTAATTGGCCGCAAAGATAAACATGGCTAACTCGAGGTTAGAATGAGTTTGCGGCGTAAATCTGCCCGGAACCGCCCGGCACATCCAGTGGCCGCAAACAATAGGTTCTAATGTGAGAAGTTAGTCATAACATGCGTAAGACACGAGGTTAGGTCTGGCTTGTGGCAGAAGTCTGCCCGGAACCGCCCGGCATATCCAGCGGCCACAAGCTACCGACCTAATGTGAGAGGTCTGTGCATTAATAATTAATTAATGCAAATCTAAGATAAGAATGACGTCTAAAACGTATTGGGGAAAAATAGGGTTAAACCAAAGGGATTAATAAATGTAGTAAAACCCGTCCATGAATTTGTAGGCCCAATACAAAGTTAGACAAATCTGAAAAAATCTGTACATCTGACCCGTTAGTCTGAAAACTCGTTAACTTAATTTGTGAATTAGTAAATCTGAACTCTGTATGTCTGAACTTGTAAAAAAGGTAATCTGAAATCTGTTAGTCTGGGGACACAAGGTTAGGAGGGGAATTACTTGTGTCATCTGTTGTTTGGGACCCATATTAGTCAGTAACCCTTTCTGGTATCAAAACTTTGACCCAACAGTAGGTAGGGTCCGGGCACGCTTACTGAACTAATTATAAGTGGTTCATTCTGATAATGGCGAGGGGTGTTGATGGTGCGTTCCAACCGGGTCATGTGCGTGCATGGATCCCGGTCTGCCTCTGAGGATGTAAGACGCCGTGACATCTGTAAATAGGTCTGTGCCAATTGGTTGTCACTTTAGGGAGTGATACACCCTACTGTGGGGCCGACACAGGATATTTATGTATTAGGGAGCCGATCGCTTGGGGTAGGGTTTTAGGGTACGCTTAGTTCTGTCTGTTTCTGTTGGTACCGTCTGTTTCTGTTGGGTGGTAACACCTGTCTGTTTCTGTGTGGTACCGTCTGTTCGGGTGGTAAAGGCCCATTACTAGTGTACACCTAATTCCACATTCTGTTTCCATAGGGATAAATCTGTTTCTTCTTCTGTCTGTTTCTGATCGGGTAGTAAAGGCCCATTATTAGCATTCTGTTTCTGTTAAAGTATTCTGTACCCGTTCCTGCTTCAATTTAGACATTAGGGTGACACCTAATTCTGCTATACTAGTATTAGTGCAGAGAAGTGTAAAATAATAGTTTATATCATTCTATTTTTCTGTTATATCTGCTACACCTGTTATAGTTATCTCACATCCAGTTTTATGTTCATATCATATTATTATTATCTGTTCATATGCTGAAAGTCACTGGACTTGCCAGACTTTTTGTCTGACCCTTGTTGTTTTCGCCTCCTTTCTTCCGTTTCCCCCCAGGTTATCCAAGGAGGGAAATACTTTAGCTTGATCCGGATTTCTCTTTGCTTGAAGTGCTTAAAGTATGGCTCGGCTCTGTATAGCTTCCGTTCCATGGGGATTATGATTTTAAACTATGCATTTTGAAGGCTTTTGTACAAGACTGATATTTTGTACTTGAATTCTGAAATTGAAAGGATGTAACCATATTAATTTTCTGTTTCCACTGTAATAAAGTTAAAATTTTTCAAGTACTGTTTTATCTGTCTTGTAAGTTTCTGTTCTGTTTACTAAAATGCTCCACCAAAGTTAAGGCATTCCCTTTGTGAGTGACCTTAACGGAGGTGGGGTGTTACATCTTGCATAACTATGGATCCAATAAAAGGTGTTAACCTGAGTAAACTATGGATCCACATATAGGTGTAAAATTGCATAACTATGCATGTCATAGTTTTAACATAAAAATGTCAACTTGAATATGGATCTAAACTTTAAAGGTGTGAACTTGTATATATGTGAATCCAATTATCACTTAAACTTGCATATGAACATAATACTTATATGAACTAGCATATGTTCCACATCCATATTCGCATAAAAACTGATGTTATAAACCTAGGTGATTGGATTACAAAAAGGGATTCATTGACACAAGTTAACATCATGAACTACTAGCATATATTTTAGATCCAAACTTACATAACATCATATAACTCGCACACAACTTGCGTGATCCTATTAACTTGCATAACATCATATGTACAACTTGCATAATCATATTAACTTGCATAACATCATATATGAAACTTGCATAATCATATTAACTTGCATAACATCATATATGAAACTTGCATAATCTTATTAACTTGCATAATCATATTAATCTTGCATAACATCATACATGAAACTTGCATAACATCATATATAAAACTTGCATAACATCATATAATATGAATCAAGTTAACATACATGATTAAACATATGAATTAGATTCACAACCACAACTTATAATCCAACGTATATCACATCATAATTAATTTAGAAATTATTTTGTTAAAGTGATCGAACTCACAACTCAAAAGAGGTCTTGAGTTCTGAATTCTGATTTCTGAAGTTGTATCAGCTCTCCTTTGAAGAAGATTCGTTGTTAGGGTTGAATAGAACTGACTTGATTTGCTGTTCTTCTTCTCTAATTGGTGGCGGTTGCTCTAGGGTTCAAGATGACAGCATGACAACCATAGTTTTAGTTTTAATTTTGATTTAGGGTTTGAGTCTATGGGTCTTTTTATAGAGTTTTGAATTTATTTACAGCCGTCAGATCACTCTAGAATCCATCTAGGCCTTAGAAACCAAGTAACGATGCCAACAGACCAACCAGAAATCGCCACCTAAGCCTTAAAACATAAAATTCCGTCATAGACCATTTAGGGCCGACGGGACCAATTCCAAACCTCCTGAGTCGACCCGTTGGGTCGACCCATAAAATAGGTCGGTTTGGTGTTTTGCCTTCCAGCTTCCGCTATTTGAAATTTTTTCTTAAATTTTAGGTTGAATTTTATTCTATTTTTATAAATATTTCTATATATATTTCTATCTTCCTAATTAAACATTTTCACACTAAACTACTTTTTGAACCGCGTTCACACTAAGCCGCTTTTTAGCCATTCCCCTAAAACAAAAATATGGCAGTGGCGGGGATCGAACTCCGTACCTCTTGTATGCAAGTCACATGTTCCAACCAAATGAGCTACTTAGTCTTTTGCTTATGAACCTTAGAACAATGCTAAACATTTATTCTTTAATTTAGTTAATTCGATTATTCAAAAATCCGGGGTGTTACAATATGGATCAATCTTTACGATTTCGATTAACAGTTTTCTCAAGGATTTGTTTAATCTGCCTATTCGATACTTTAACTTGCTCATAAGTTTGAGGATGGTAAGGAGTGGATAACTTGTGGGTTATAAAATACTTTCTCATGAGGGCTTCAAAAGAATGATTACAGAGTATGTTCCGTTGTCGCTGATTATTGTGTGAGTGTGCCAAACCTGGAAAAAAATATTTTCTTTTAAGAAGCGCACAACAACCTTGTTATCGTTTGTTTTGCATGGAACAATTCGGCCCATTTAGAAATATAGTCAATAACTAAGAAAATATAAAGGTTCCCAAAAGAATTAGGGAAGGGTCCCACCCCAAAAATCAAAAATTTCAACTTCTTGAATAGGGTTTAAGGGCATCATATTTTGTTTATCAACCTTCCCTAAAAATTGACATCTATCACAAATTTTGCAAAATTCGTAAGTGTCTTTGACAAGGTTGTGCCAGTAGAAACTCGATTGGAGAAATTTTCGGTTGTCTTTTTGGGACCGAAGTGACCACCGCAGGCATAGTCGTGACTGAAAGAGAGGACACTACGAGTTTCAGTGTCGGGGACACACCTTCGGATGATTTGATTGGGATAGTACTTGAAAAGATAAGGGTCGCAATATAAATGTTTCACTTGGGATAAGAATTTTTGTTCGTCTTGCTTAGAACAAAAAGAAGCGGTCTGCTTAGTGACTAAGTAGTTGACCTTGTTAGCGAACCAAGGATCAGTGGATAAAGAAAAGAGTTGCTCATCCGGAAAATTGAATGGAAGAGAAGAAGACGGGGTATTTGGACGATGAGACAAGTGGTCCACAATAACGTTGTCAGATTCTTTTTTATCCTTAATGTTAATGTCAAATTCTTGATGCAGAAGGATCCAACAAATGAGACGAGCCTTAGCATCCATTTTAGATATAAGGTACATAAGTGCGGAGAGATCTGTATGAACAGTTATGTGTAAGCCAATTAGATAAGGTCTGAATTTTTCTAGAGCGAAAATGACTGCTAAAAATTCTTTTTCAGTGGTCGTATTATTGATTCAAGCGTTGTTCAAAGTCTTACTCGTAGTAAATGACATGAAGAATTTTACCGATACGTTGTCCTAAAACAACGCCTACAGCGAAATTCGAGGCGTCACACATGATTTCAAAAGGAAGCTTCTAGTTAGGAGAGCAGATGATAGGGGAAGAGACAAGTTCATTTTTGAGATGCTCAAAAGATGAAATACAGTCAGAGTTGAAATCGAAAGGAACATCCTTACTAAGAAGATCAGTCAAAGGTCGAGTGATTTCGCTAAAATCCTTTATAAAGCGACGGTAAAAGCCAGCTTGACCTAAAAAGGATCGGATGTCCTTAACGGATTTAGGAATGGGAAGGTTAGAGATAACTTCGAATTTAGCTTTGTCTACTTCAATTCCTTTATTAGAGATGACAGTCCTAAAACAATGCCTTGTTTGACCATGAAGTGCCATTTTCCCCTATTAAGAGTTAAGTGTTTCTCTTTGCAACGGTTAAGAACAAGATCAAGATGATAAACACTCAGTGTAAGAGTCCCAGAGATGGAAAAGTCATCCATGAAAACTTCCAAAAATTGCTCAATCATATGAGAAAAATGCTAACCATGCACCTCTGGAAGGTTGCAGGTTCATTACATAAACCAAAAGGCATACGATGGTACACAAATGTAACCAAAAGGACAAGTGAAAGTGGTTTCCTCTTTGCCTTCAAGAGCGATAGGGATTTGGTTATAGCCCGAGTACCCATCAAGGAAATAGTAGTACTCGTGACCAGCTAGTCGTTCTAACATTTGATCAATAAATGGTAGAGGGAAATGATCTTTGCGTGTTATGGCATTAAGTTTCCTATAATCAATGCAAACAAGCCAATCCGTCTAGGTACGTGTTGGGATAAGCTCGTTAGCTTCATTTCAGATATGGTTATCCCTAATTTCTTAGGTACGACATGAACAGACTAACCCACTGACGATCAGAAATCGGGTAGATAATTACTTTATCAAGACATTTAAGGATTTTCACGAACTGCTTCTTTCATGATGAGGTTTAGTCGATGCTAGGGATCACGAGTGGGCTTGGCATCATCTATATGGTGGATTCGATGTTGGACTATCGAAGGACTATTCCCCTTTATATCAGCCATGGACCAACCAATTACTTCCTTATTTTTCTTAAAGATGGGAAGGAGTAATTGTTCCTACTCTAAAGTAAGGTCAGAAGCGATAATGACAGGAAGAGTTTCATTGTCTCCTAAGTAAGAGTACTTAAGATGACTGGGATGCACTTTAGTTCGGATTTAGGAGACGACTCAACCGAAGAAATTGGTTGAGGGATAGACTCAATTGTGAGCGGCTCAACAGAAATTAACCGAGAGACATTTTCGGGAATGTCCTGAAACAAAGTTTCATAATTCGATTCGATTTCGTTGTTGAGATGGTCAAGCTCAGGTTCTTTGTCATGGACAACATGGATTTCAAAAACTGGTCCATATAAAAGTTAGGAGAGCTTTCTGTTTTAAAGATGTTTACTTAGATGATCATGTTACCAAAAGAGAGTTTTATAGACCCATTTCTACAGTTGATAAGTGCATTAGAGGTTGCTAAGAAGGGTCGTCCCAGAATTAAAGGGATCTGGTTCGCAGGATTGTTAACCTTTTGAGCTTCTAGGACAATGAAGTCAACTGGAATGATGAATTCGCCTACTTTGATCAGTACATCCTCGATTTCTCCCACAGGTTTCTAAATTGAACGGTCAGCAAGCTGAAGGGTAACCTTGGTGGGTTTCAGTTTTTCTAGTCCTAATGGGCGGTAGACGGAATATGAAAGCAAGTTAACACTAGCACATAAGTCTAGAAGGCATCTATCGTTTTTCTTGTCCCCAATAGTACATGATACTGTGGGTCAGCCAGGATCTTTGTATCTCACTGGCATTTATTGGGACAAGACTTCACTAAGTATGGCGGCTAAGAAAACTTTCTTTGGTACATGAGTGTGTCATTTTTGGGTACACAAGTCCTTGAGGAATTTAGCGTAGGTTGGGACTTGTTGAACGATGTCGAGAAGAGGAATGTTAACTTTCACTTGTTTTAAAATTTCCAAAATCTTTTCCAATTGGTCGGAAAGTTTCTTTGGTCTAAGACCATGAGGAAACGGAATGCGAAACTCAGTAGGTCGGTTTACTTGAGTTGGTGAAGAATCAGATTTAGAATTTGGATCAAGATCATTCGTAGTTGTAGAAGAGTCGAGAGGAACAATCGGTAAGTTATTTGAATTTTCGACTTGATCATCGATTTTCTTACTAGATCGTAAAGTCGTGATAGCATTCAATTGAGTTAGATTGCTATCCTGAATGATATGAGCTTGGTTTGGATTAGGATTCAGACTATAAGGGTTTGGAATGGGTTGATTTAGGGAAGTGCATCTTTCCCATTCACTTACAGAATTTGTAACACCCCACATCTATTAATGTCACTCACAAAGAGAATGCATTAAGTTTCTTGAAGCATTATAAGTAAACAGAACGGAATATTGCAAGACAGAAAAGGCAGTACTTGAAACTTTTGTAATTTTATTGCAACGGAAACAGAAATAAGTTTGATTACATTTCCAAATCATCATGACACAAAGACACCTCACCAGACCAATCAAATAAAGCCACATCAGCTCTAATACAAGAAAAATCATCACCCAACCAACCAGAAAAAGCCACGTTCAAAAAAACAATCCTTGACCAACAAAAATGCACCATGTGTGCCACATGATGCGCAGCAGCAAGGTGTTGACACCTACATGTCATATATATATATATATATATATATATATATAGCTATCTTCCCAATTAACCATTTTCACACTAAGCCACTTTTTGAAACACTAAGCCACTTTTTATCCATTCCCCTAAAACAAAAATATGGTGCTGGCGGGGATCGAACTCTTTACCTCTTGTATGCAAGTCACATGTTCTAACCAAATGAGCCACTAAGTCTTTTGCTTTCAAACCTTAGAACAATGCTAAACATTATTCTTTTCTCATTCCTCTTTTTCATGTTTTGCTGCATTAAAGATATCTTTTTCATCCTAAATCGGTTTTCTGCAAACCACAGGTCTAAATTGACCAGAAAATCACCACGAACGCAATAACGATAATTTCGTGACCAAAATCCTGAAGCTCTTCAAAATTTTCTTTTTATTTCTTTTTTTCTACTTAATTATTTGCATGTGTTTCTTCACATTTCATGTATTGCACTTAATTTTTCCTTTATTTCACTTCATGAACTTATTACATGAAATATTTATTGTCATTATTTAATTATTCTCTTAAATATATCTATGTATATAATATATATGCATATTTCCACATTTTTAATCTCATTAAAAATGCGGGGTGTTACAGAAGTGACCAAATGACTTATTTGCATTTTGTGACGGTCACTCCGCACTAACAAACATTTCTACGAAATGCACTGTGTCAATGTCCGACTAGCATGGGACATTCACCAAAAGAGGGTTGAAACGATGAATCATCAAGACTTTGTAGTATATCTCACAGCGCATGGAATAAAATATAATAATAACATACATGACATAAAATAGGTGAGATAGTGCATAAGATAAAAACTAAACCATATACATCGGAGTAGCGAAATCTGAAATATAGCTTATGATCCAAATCATTATTACAACTTCAAAATACTGTCTCTCAAAAGGAAATAAAATAAGTACACTACTAATGCCCAAGCAGCGATCAATAACAACACAAGGAAAATATATGTATATAGTACGTGGAAGCCTCCTCCTCGTCTCTGGACAGCTACTCGTGCATAACTACCTAACTTGTCTCTAGTATGCTCGTTTAGGAGCATCCATAGTAATAAGAAGAGACATAAAAATCTAGGTCGGACGAAAGTCTGGTATGAGCGACATCAAATCTATACCACTAAATAGAGCAATAACAGGTATAAGAAATCATACCTGACCTGGACCTGCAACAAAAGAGTTAGCACAACAAGATGTACAATACCCTAAGGTAACACTAACATATAGTGTAAAAATGGGAGTGTGTGTGTAGTGGTGATAGCAAACATCAAACATAGCAATCATCCTCACATCTCTCACTCAGTGAAAGCATACGATATCCACCGCTTCGATCACCAGATCCTTTTGGTCCATGACGGAGTCCAACTCCATACAACTATCGCTATGACCACTTTGCCCTTTGGAGCCCTAACGGAGTCCCACTCCATACAACCTCTGAACCCATAACACCGGTCCATAGTCAATAACTCTATCGGGTCAACCAGTCCATATATCTCTGGTCCTTGTTCGTCTACATACCCCCTCTCTCAATGGTGAAACAAAGTTATGGATAGCGATAACCCCTTTGCACACGCCCCGCAGCAAAGTCCAACTCTATAAATTATCTCGTTGGTTCCCATTTGGAACCTAAGCCATAACTTCTCATTTGGACTTCATTTGCATATCGGGTTTTGGTCGGATTAGAGTTGTCCTTAATAAGAGTTCACGATCATCTTCGCGTGGTAGAAGTTCGAATCTAGTTCGGTTTAGATTCATTATCTCGGTTTGGGTCGTAATCCTCCATCGGGTCGGGTCGAGTTGTTTCGTGGTACCGTCATCAGGTCAGGTCGGTTCGTTCTACCTCCATCCGATCGGGTCGGTTTGTGGTACGCCACCGGGTCGGATCGATTCTTGGTACTCCACAGGGTCGGATCGGGTCGGGTCGGGGTACTCCACCGGGTCGGTTTGTGGATGCTCTATCGGGGTTGGGTTGCTCCACCGGGTTCAAATCGGTTCGTGCCCACTGGTCACGAGCCGAACCCCCGAGCCGAGTTCACTTTCCCTAGTCACGAGCCGCACCTCTCATTTGTTTTCAAGCAAGCTAATTTCGCCTCGCGATGGCATTCTCAACCATTCTAACTTCCCTATGCAATCATAATCATCCCAAAAAACAGTAACAACATATAGGTTCAATCAGAAAGATCAAAACATCAAGCATATAGGTTATTTTAGATCAAACATACCAAAAATCCATGATTTTCCCCATAACCATGTTTAACCATATCTATCAATAGGACTAGAAAACTTAATCCAAATCAACCCAAATTTATACCAACGTCATAAAATAATATTTTAGAATTTTTACATATTTTTCTAAGTCTTAATTTCGCTAATTATCACTAATCAATCCTAATTAGCCATAATTAGTGAATAAACGTGCAATCACTCACCTTCGCCACAATTGAATGTTTGTTAATCCGACTTGATTTGACCTAGATTTGATCAATTATTAATTAGAAAGCAATTAGAGAGAGATTTGGAAGATAGAGTCCATGATTAGGGTTAGAGGAATGTTTGTTGGATCTAGATTAACCCTAACGGGGGGTGAATAGGGTTTATTACAAATTATCGTAGAGTTTAAATATTATGGGATATTAAAATATTCACAGATTACAGAATATAGTAAAAATAGAAATGCAGAAAGTACATGACATAACATATACCCAGCTTCGGCAAAATCCTACCTATTGCTGCATTCCTAAGGTTTCTACTAGGAGTTAATAATAGATCCCACGTAGAGACACTGTAAACTCGCACTTCCTGCTCCTGTACAAACCCTACGCTCAAAACTATGAACTGATCTAATCCCCTAGATCAGATTTCCCATGATTACAACTTCGAAACCAGTAAACCCTTGATTTTACAGACTCTAACAACTATCAACTAACCCCTAATTGAATCCCCCTATACTTTACAGACCCTAGAACTATTCAGAATTGTTTTACAAAAAACAAATTAAATTAAACAATCTAAGCCCTAGGAGTTAAAAATAAAAGGATCATCCCCTTTAACACTTAGAATCTTGGCCGGCCATCTTGTAACTTGGTTGCACCCTTGTTTATTTTAGCTCGTTCACTTTGCTTTGTGAAAATATGGCGGCTCCCTAGGGTTTTCTGAAAATCCCAAAATCAGATCGATAGCCTCTTGGAATTGATCGAATCTTTGTAGCTTTGAATTAGATGATGTTCGACTCTTCGATCTGGCTTCGATTATTGTTGCTCACTTGTTCAATGATTTGGGAATTTTATCGAATTCCTTTGAAAAATCGTGAGTTTCTCTGAATTTATTTTTAAGCTTGAAATTGTTGTTATATGGATTCGATACTCAAGCCAGTGATGTAAACGGTGTTAATACAGGATTAAAAATCCTTTAAATCTCTGATTTCACGCGTAAAAGATTTGGTCTCATTTCGCGCTTTCCTCTTTTTGACACACCCTTTTGAAATAGCTTGCATGATTGATGTTGATGAATCCATCCCTGATTTTGAGCATCAATGAATCTTTTTTTTCCTTGCATGAATAAGTTTCTCGATTTAAATTGATTAAATTTGTTGCCAAAAACGAAATTTGTTTTTCCCATGTAACGACCCAGATTTTCTAGTCGATTTGTTTTGAATATTTAATA
Source organism: Allium sativum (assembly GCA_030737875.1). Taxonomy (NCBI): domain Eukaryota; kingdom Viridiplantae; phylum Streptophyta; class Magnoliopsida; order Asparagales; family Amaryllidaceae; genus Allium; species Allium sativum. The sequence goes on from CM060910.1 coordinate 355,577,933, forward strand.
TTATTTTAAATATTGAGCTGATAATATAAATCGATTTTTATATTGAATTATCGATATAATTATCGTAATACAAGGAACTTAAGTAATTCAATTTGAAATGGAGTCAAAATGATCTATATGAATTTTTATTTGAATTTAAACAATAATAATAATTTATCAAGGAATTTAAATTAGATTATATTAATTTATTTTGGTTATTTATATTTACGTTCAAATTAAATATCAAAATATATTCAGTTAGTTCAGAATAATGTTACACTGTTGGAATAACAGTGGTTACGTTAAAATAGCGGTTCGTGGTTTAAATGAATGGACCCTAGATATTTTATTATGGATAGATTCGAAATCAAATCGATATCATTTTAAAAAGAACAAAAATCTCTATAAGTCAAATCAAATTAAATTAAATTATATTTAAAATTAAAATTAAATCTTTTTATATATATTTGCTATGTACTTAACCCAACCACTAATTAATACCGTGTACTTCCTGTTTCCTTTCTTCTTCTATAAAATCGCAATTTCTCCCCTATATCCTAAAATCAAACTGAAAGCATCTCAAACAAAGTAATGGCCTCAGTGTTCATTTCAAAACCGCAAGAAGAAAGAAACCCGTGGCCTTCTCCTCTTCAATTGAAGTATTCTCTTTATATAGCCGCGATTTCCTCGGTTCATTTCAGTAAGAGTAAATCGATGCCAATTCCTTTTTCTTTCTCCATTACTTCAATTTAAAACAAAACAAAAGAGAGACTCGATCCCAATAGAAATTCGAAGTTCAAAATAAAATCAAAGCATCGCGATTCTCTGGCCACGACTATACTGGAGCTCGCAATTAGGTTCTTAGAGGGTTCGACAATTCTATTTTGGCAAGCGCGACTTAGGGCGTTTCAATGCTGAAAGTCGCGATGGTATAAGAGGCATTCGATGTGACTGTAGGATGAGGGTTCATGGCTCAAGCAAAGCAAATGATGTAAAAGAGGACATTGCGATGACTCACAAGGGGAATGTCGAGTGAGTGGCCGGATTTGGAATGCGTCGATTTCAGTTCTGGGTACTCAACGTGGTACAGGGTCAAATCGCGCTTTGGCTTGAGGCAAACGAAGGAATGCATACCCGTGATTAAGGTGAAGGAAAGGCCATTTGGGAAATTCAAAGCCTGCTGTTAAGTTGCAAAGTGAACTGTTGAGTGGAGAACGCGGTTCATGAAGAGGAGCGTCCATGGGGGAAGGCAGTCACTGTTTTTGTTTGGGACAAATTTCATATTTGAAGTGTTGACCGAGAGAAAGGAGTAGGTTTGATTAGTGGACTGAATTTACAGAAGGTTGGAAGGATACTGGAGTTCAGGTGTATTATTGCGCTTACTGAAAATCAAAGTGGAAGGGAAGATGGTGTTTAAGGTAAATGTTAAGTTAATTTAATTAATTTAAAATGTTTAATTTAATATATATATATATATATATTTAGTTATATCGTCTAGGAAAATTTATTTAAGTATTTTAAATAAATAGAATAAATAGTGCAAATTGACAAATGAGAATTTAATTCATCGTAGGTACAAATAAAATGTATTCATGAAATCTCGAGTAGATTCTTGACTGCGATGATAAGGGAATTCATCGCGATATTCAGCAAAACAAAACTCTGGTGAGTAAATCTCACTCACCTTAATTAGAATTGTTTTTATGTCGTTAAAAATAATTGTTGTTGCTTGTTTGGATTTTTCTGGTTGATTTAAATATATTAGTTATTTAGGGTTGACTATCATATATATATATATATATATATATATTGGGTTGATGGTTGGATTGATTCCCGCAGTCTCATTAGCGGATGCCCGCAGTTTCATAGCGGATGATTTCCCTATGCGCCCCACAAATATTATATTAGTGGATTGTAACAACCCGAAAATCTGGGCTAGTTTAAAATTTTTATTTTGGCAATTTTAGCGAATTTTGATTATTTAAAATGAATTATTTTAAATAAAATCGACGAGAAATTTATTTTGAATATAATTCGAACGTATATATTTATATACATCGTCGTTAGAATATAAATAATTATATATAATTATAAATAGAATTGAAAATGGCGCGGTAGTTCGATAATTCGATGTCAAACTTCAATTGAATGTACCGGGTGCAAAACAAACCGGATTTTAACGAAACCATAAATAATGGGATCTAATTGATATATCTTTCCAACGAATTCGAATAATCGAAATTTCATAGCGGGAATCAAAAGATATGTCCGGTTGAAAATTCTGAATAGTCGCTATGGAATTCAGGCCCTTAAAAATGGACATTTTGCAAACGACCTCGGGTTTCGACGAAACCACTTTTGTTGGGTCCGTGTTGTAAAGTTATTGCTAGATTCCAAATTTCATTATTTTTCGAATCAATATGTGAGCGTGGCAAAGGAAAACGTGTTTGACCAGTTTTAGTTGATTTTAATCGACTGGAAATTGGCCATTTTTCAAACGATCTCAGTATTCGACGAAATTAGTTTTGTTAGGACCGTATCGTCAATACGAAGCTAGAAAATATTTTTCGGGAATTTTTCTAGTTAGTATGTGACCCCGGTAAATGGAAATGCGCGTTTAAATTCAATATATATAGTTATATGTTAAATTTAACGGAAACTGATTGTAACGATTGGATCAGCTTGCGATACATATCCCACTGTGTTCGGAATGGGGGTAATTAGCTATGGACGACAGTCGGTGGGCCTCGTTTGGAGTTCAAAATAAAAATTTACTTTTTGGGAGAAAAATAAATTAAATATATAATTAATTAACAAGGTCAACTCTCTCTCCCTTATACCTTCTCTCTCCCCGTCCTCTTTCAGTTCGAAACGAAAAAAAATAAAAAAAAATAAAAGGGGGGGAACGGAGGCGGAGAACCGCCATCACCATCGCCGTCGCCTGGCCCCTACGGCCTCGCCCTCCACCAGGAACCCCTCCCCCCTCTCTCTCGCGCTCGATCCTCTCTCCCTCCCTCTCCGTTGAAGCACGAACAAGATCCCCCAGGCCCCCAAACCGAAACCTAGCCTCCGTTGATTCCCCCGAGCGCCACCACCAGACCACGCATATCGCCTCCGACCTGCTGCGCCCCTCCTCAGCCACCACTTCCCTCCCCGTCGCCCCCTCTTCTCCAGAACAGCCCAAGCCTCCTTGTAGCAGCCGCTCCGGCCAACTAAACCCCCACCGCAACCCTCAGGAGCTGCTCCAACCGCCTGCGCCTATCCTTCGACCACTCTCCGCCCTTGGCCGCCCCCTGTAAGTAAATTTAAATTAATTTCTATTTTTATTTTCAGTTTGTATAAAACCCTAATTTATATATATATATATATATATATATATATATATAAAGAATTGAATTTTATAGAATGGAGTAGCATGGTGGTTAAGCTTAGGGAAGTTTATCTTTTTATTATAGTAAAGTTCATATTTTTATACATAGAAACGAAAAAAATTTGAATTTGCAAAAGAGGAAGGGTTTGGATTTTTATATATTGAACATCGAAGTAAAAATATGATTTTTATATATTGAACATCGAAGTAAAAATATGATTTTTATATATTGAACATCGAAGTAAAAATATGATTTTTATATATTGAACATCGAAGTAAAAAATATGATTTTTATATATTGAATAGCGAAGTAAAAATTCGATTTTTACATATGTAGAGAATACGGGCGAAGAAAGTGATAAGAGACGAGAACAGTGAAGATTTCCTGCATTGGAAGTGCCGTGGAGTTAGGATAGCTATCGGTGAGAATTTCTCACTCTTTAATTTAATTTTCTAGTCATATATATATACTAGGATGCAGACGGTGTTTAGTAGCACCCGACACAATCGTCCACAGACCATGGACTTATTTGTTTGATTGCAAAAATTAGTTAGATGATTTGATTTGAAATTGAATTGTTTGGTGAAATGAATGGATTTGATTGATGTGTGAATGGCGTGGGCCTTCACTAGACCGGGGATAAGGCTAGGCCTCGTCCCGTTTCTAGTATCGTGCCGTTATGCCGCCGAAATTTTCTAAAATAAGTTAGAAAAATAAAAATATCATTTTATTTAAAGAATGAACTGAATAGAAATTCATATGTTAAAATAAAATGTTTTATCGTTAAAAATATAACTTTTAACGTGAATATGAATATACGTGAATGTGAATAAATAAATATCCATTTACAAACCGGACGGTTTGTTTATGTACACCTATTTGAATGACATTGATTGGGACGATAAATTTTACACATCGCCTAACTGCACAAATAAAATCTGTGTTTGATTGTTTGAAACCCCACATGGGTGTTGGGATGAAATTTGAAGTTCACTCATCCTGACTGATTAAATATGTCGATCGATTGATTGACAGGCTGTTGTAAGCGTTAGATATCTATATTTAATGCTTATACAGTGTAGTGCACTTTGGTTGATGGTTGATTATTTTTCAATGCTATTATATATGTATGATGTATGAAAATCCATATAATTAACATTATATGGTGATTGATTGGGCCTCATTCCAATTTGGAAAATAAAGAATTATAAAATATAAATGTTCATATGTTGACTGTACTCATCCGTTGAGATTAGTCATGTGTTGAACGAAATATTTTAATAATAAAATTTATATCTTTATCAATATAGAATAAAGGTTCATGTGTTGACTGTACTCATCCGTTGAGATTAGTCATGTGTTGAACGAAGTATTTTGATAATAAGAAATCTTTGAAATAGAATATTTGAAAATAGAAATATATGAAGCCGTGTTGATTAGATTGACGCCATTTTGACGTGAACGGTATTTATATCGATTTTATTCATTTGAAATGAATTGAATATAAAACGATTTCGAAATGAATTGAATATAAAACGATTTCGAAATGAATCGAATAGAAAACGACTTTGAAAACCAATTTGAATTGAATCGAATAGAAAACCAATTTGAATTGAATCGAATAGAAAACGACTTTGAAATTGAATTGAATTGAAAACGAATTCAAATTGAATTGAAAGAGAATTGAAATGAATTCAATTTGAATTGAAATTTGAATTGAATAGAAATGAATTTTAAAATGAATTTATAAGGAAGAATTCAATTTTGATTTGAATTGAAATGGAAGTCGAAATTGTTTTTGAAACGAATTTAAAACTATTTATATAATTCGTTTTAAATAGTAATCGATGAAATATATATTATATATATTATATATATAATATAATGGCCTGAATAGAACGCGCCGCGCCGCGGCAGTTCGTGAATTTCGACCATTTATTTCAAACGAACATTACGGGAGATCCGACCGTCGGATTCTCCTAAAACCGGAACCGTTGGGTTCGTATCGAAAAGAGCTTTCTAATGAATATTAAAAATTCAAAATCTAACGGTTGGATTTGGAATTATGTCCAAATCAAATTTGAAAAAGGTCGCTGTAAGTGCAGTTCGATGGCCATTGATGGAAATCGACTGTACGGGCCTTGATAAAATTATTAAAAATAGTAATAATTTGTGTAAAATCATAAGAAATGATTTAGAAAGAATTGGGATGAAAAACTCCATATTTGAAAAGATAAAAATAGATTTTATCGAAATGAACTAGTTTTGACCAGAATTATAATTCTATTTATTTTTAAATAAATAAATTGAATTTGAAATGGTTTTGAAAATAACCAGAATTTCCAATGATTGCATTGGAGTGGATTTGAATCGAAATTGTCTTCGGAATATTTCGATGTTGGAATTCGGGATTATACAGATGTTGTTATGGAAATTTGAAAGATATATACATTTATATCGTTATTTCCAATACGACATTTGTTAATCATAGAATACGATATTGAATATAAGCCGGTATATTTTCTATTCAGAGCCTTGTATTGAATATCAAATGTGATTTGGGTTTGTCGTGAATGATGTCTTCACTAACACTGTTCTTGAACCCAGCTGAGAAAAGATTAAATCTTTTTATTTAGATTTAATGAAGTATGCCAATTAAATGATATTTAATTGGAATTGAATTGATATTGATTTTTGGGTTTATCGTGGACAGTGTTTTAAATAACACTTGTTCTTCAACCCGATAATTAATGTGAGGTGATTTTGGGTTTATTGTGAACCGTGTTTTAAATGACACGGATTCTTTAACCCAGTTAACGATTAAAACTAAGTGGAGTTTTAATGAATCTTTAATTAGATTGAAATGATCGAGAATGGAGTATCACCAGTTTTGCTCCAGGCGATAGTTAAATCTTTAATTAGATTTGAACGTGAAATGGTAATTGAATTTACCGATAACACCGTGGTGTTAGATATGAAGTACTACCAGTTTTACTTCATGGGATGAATAGGTTGGGATTGGGAAATTAAAACAAATGATTACTTCGGTAAGGTTCGCTAATCCCGACTAGTTTTTGAATTGATATTCAAAAATAGATTAAAGAATAAATTCAAGAAATTTATCTTGGATAAAATTAATGGGAACCTTTCCCTATGAATGTGAAACTTAGAAACTAACTGTCGGTTAGCCAGGTAGAATGGTTTTCTGAATATTGATCTGATGTTGGTTTCGGCCTTCGGGGTTAATATTTGGGGAATTATTCTCTTGATTAATTTACGGTTAGTGACTGATGAATTGGAATGAGGCGTATGTTGTGTTTGTGTAACACTTATTTAAAAATATACGCGAGTTATTCGGAAAGACCGGGTTTATCCCATTCTGAATAACTGATACGACGATAAGTCGAAGATGAAGACGGTCGTCGAAGACCGGAAGTCTTCACGTCGTTTGGGTGATTACTGATGATCTTGATTGGGCTGTACACCCAAGAAGATGGAAACAGTTGGTGATCGTCTAGACGTACTTGGAGATCGATGGATATGCGGGGTACTAGGTGCCTCCGGTTTCGTTCAGACCCAGAACGAACTTGTAAATGGACTGTGTGTCTGACATTGGATTTTAGTCCGTGCGATTGATCTCTATTAAATATATATCTGTTTGGCGGTGGAGAATTTATTCTCTTGCTTAACGCCCTTCTCTGAGACGTACGAGCTCAGGGGTTATATATTGATGGATATCAAAACGCATGGAGTGAATTGCCTATGTGGCATGCCTAAGTGGCAATTGATCGAGGCTTCTGTTGAAAAGCAAAGTCTTGTGGTGATGATCAAAGCACGGCCTTTGTGGCGTAGCTTTGTGTAACGTTTACTTCGCGAGTTTCGCACCCCGGTTGTGGACCAAAAACGGGAGAGGACCTCAGGGAGGACATGCGTTTCTTTCTAGCTAGGGTGGTGTCAGTGACCTACCAGCCCTGACATTTATATACTTTTCACCTGTGTGGTTGTTGCTGTTGCGAGGCGCCTCGGTTTGATTGGACGATCCGGGTCCGATGGAGTCATTTGTTGGCTCATTTACGCCCCAAAGGGCGGGGAAACGTATTGTTCAGGCACTATAATCCACATCGGTGGACCGGCCCGGTCGCTCCATGGGGGCAGTTGCGGCTGTTCCTGAGGCTCGGGCTAGAGAGTATTGAATCGGTAGAGGACGATCCCTGGCCTCGGTTCATAGATGGAAACCCAATTTCCAAATACGTGACTTTGCGATTTTGATTGTATAACCTATATATGGCGACATAGTGGTATGGGGCATTCATGCCGCCTATGATTGATACTTATGATTTGAAGTTGTTTTATACACTATGCACTTATTACAGTATCAAATGATTTGTTTTAAACGTATCAAACATTCTTGGCTATTATAAGGTAAAAACCCTATCCTCCGGCTTGCGATTGCATTGTGTGATGGGAACTAGGTCTTATAATAGCTTCATTTTTCATTATTTAGCATTGCGTTGTTTGTTTTATGCACTGGTATTCTTGGGAGGAAACCCGTTCCGTGTTATACGGCGTGGTCCCTCGATTTACCTAACTTTAAAAATAAAGATTAACTGTTTTAGTTCTCACACCAGTCACATGACTGACCTGGAGTTTATTATTTTAACCTAAACTCTGGGTGCCCTTATTTTCGACACGGGCAGCTAGTAGTTTTGGTTTTGCAGATTTATATTCACAGGATCCTGGTTTACAGCTGGAATGATATCCAGAAAGCTTTGTATCCGTACATCTCTTCTAGTTGTGTATTGTATTATTTTCCGCTGCGATGTATTTAAATGTAATTTGAATCTCTGATATTTCTGTGTAATATTTATTCATTTATACTCTGTATATTCTTGTAATCTGATGCATTGTTGTAATATACAATGAAATGTTCTTTTGTATGCGTTCTGTTTTGTCTTGTTCTCAAACGATAGGGCGTTTCGAACGGCCTGGATCGGTTTAGCGACTGGTTCGGACCGAGCGAAATTCCTTTTCGTCACATGGATGACCTTCATACCGCGATATCCTGCCTCGAAGCAGGATGGGTATTATTTATGTTAACTAACGTCTGTGGATGCAGAAAAAAACAGGTTGGAGGGATCCAACTGAATTCCTCAAAAAAAATTATCTGTTTTTTATTTGTTTTCATATATACTGTCATATATGTGTGTTGGAAACCCTGAAATAAATAATTGGTTGTTTGGTGATGATTAAATATCACTGGGCCTGAGGGTTGATTTATAAAATATCTCGAAAAGAATATTTGAGATTTAAAAGGAAAATTCTATTTTTAGAATAGAATTTGAAATTTTAGAATGGAATAAAAATTTAACCTATTTTAATAAAATAAAAACAAGTAGTTCTTTTATAAACGAAGTTTAAAAATGAAGTGAAAAGAATTATCATTAGATATTTAGAAATAAAAATACGAGTTTGAAATTGAAAAGGGAAATCTATTTTCCAAAAAATAGAAATATCGATTTCAAAAGAAATTGAAATCGGGACTTGTTTAAGAATAAATATAAAATTTAAATGGGAATTGCAATAGAATTTGAATTCAAAGGAATTGAAATAGAATTTGAATTCAAAGGAATTGAAATAGAATTTGAATTCAAAGGAATTCAAATAGAATTTGAATTTAAAGGAATTCAAATAGAATTTGAATTCAAAGGAATTCAAATAGAATTTGAATTCAAAGGAATTCAAATAGAATTTGAATTCAAAGGAATTCAAATGGATTTGATTAAAGAAAGTTCAATTGAAATTTAAAATATAGGAATTCAAATAGAAGTGAAATGGAGTTAAATGTAGGAATTCAAATAGAAGTGAAATGGAGTTAAATATAGGAATTCAAATAGAAGTGAAATGGAGTATAAATATAGAGTTCAAATAGAGTTGAATTGGAATTTGAGTACAGGATTCAAGTAGGAATTTAAAAATAGAATTTTCAAATAGAAATTGAATATAGAAAATTAACCAAAATGTGAGTATAGAATTTGAATAAGAGAAATTCAAATAGAATTTGAATAAGAGATTTGAAATAGAATTTGAATATAGAAATTCAAATGAAATTTGAATATAGAATTCAAATAGAAATTCAAATGGAATTTGAATATAGAAAATCGAAGTATAAACAAAATATATTACCGAGTAAGGAGAAATTGACAATTATCGATAATCGAAAATATTATGTGAATTGAAAATTTTGATATGATATATATTAAAAATATATTGGAATGGAGTTGAATTTATTATAAACGAAGTTCAAACGTTTATATATATAAATATAATTAAAACGAACTCGCCGCAGCGCTGTAGTTCGTAAATTGGCGATTCGAACTTCAATTGAGTATACATAACTCAATTGAAGTCGGAATTCTTTGAAACAAGAAACGTCAGGACCGATTTGATAATAGTTTTCTAATGGAGGAGAAAAATCTAAATTCCGTCGTATATATTTTGAGTTATGTCAAAATCAAATTTTCAGAAAAACAGCGCCATAACCATTTAAAAATCATAACGGTTTATTTAATTTTATAAAAGGATTTTAAGCGAATGAAATGCGAATTTCTATTTAGAAAATTTCAGATTTGAGTTGTAGATTATATGTGAACTCAAGTAGAGTAATGAATTGATTTTTGAAACAGAAATCATATTTTTGATTATTGAATAGAATTAACTAATTTGAATAGTAATTGTTAATGAGATTTTGAATTGATATTGAGCTTTGAATAAGTGAATTCGATTTGAAAATGTATATTCGAAATCGAAAAGGAAACTAGAATTTGAAATTGAAAATTCAATTTGGTTATGAGCAAGTTAAATATTTTGTTTGAACATGTTATGTTCAAACAAGGAAGCAAAATAGGCAAATAGCTAATTAAAGAATAAATGAGCGAAACTGAATTCAAACGATTGGATAGTGTTGAATTGGATTGAAAACAGGTGAGCATGTGTTAGACAAGTATGGGATGAAGTATATGAAGATTTTAATTTATGTACCCGACAAAAAGGTACATGTTTAAATTCATATATGAAACTTTATGCGCCGTATCGGCAAGCCGCTTGGCTTTTTCTTTTTCTTTTGGATCGGTGAGGGCCATGGGAGGCTATTTGAAATATCCTGATGCTCCCGGTACAAAGGAGGTTATGGCGTATTTTTCCGGGAATTTAAGGAGTTGGAATATTTTTAAGAAATTTTGATAGTTAGAAATGAATATATAAATATATATTGAATTCAATAAGGAAACGAATTTAAAATAGAATATTATAAACAAAAAGAAAATCAATAATCTGGTAATAGAAAGAGAAACATATATACGTTTAAAAATGAATAATGAGTTTGTATGGTGTTGATTGTTCGGGAATAATGGTCTTGTCTGTTTTGAAGTTAAGGATGCTTTCAGTCAAGGTCTGTGAGGTAATTTTACCCCAACTCGATTGATTTCATTTTTAACCGATGAATAGCAAGATTCAGTCTCGAAGATCAATGGTTGAATAAAAGATAGTTGAATGAAATATTTCAAGTTGTTTGTAGCGTTGTTTTACACCACATCGTTTTAGCCAAATAAGTTGAATTCTGGGAATATAATAAATAAATATTTCTTAAGAGTAGAATTAAATGAGTCTAGCAAGTAATAAATAATTGGAATGTTCTCCAATTATAAATAGAAAATATTTTCTAAGTGTAGAAAATAAAAGGAGGTGCTATAGGGAAATGTTTTTCCAAATAGCGTAAGAGTCCAACAAGATCACTGAAAATATTTGGTTTACGAATATTAATAGGTAAATGAGGAAGTGAATTAATTAATGAAATATTAATTAACAGGCTAGTGATTGATGGATGTTATGGATGAATGTTTGTTTTCTTCGATAGTTAAATAACCGACTATCGAAGTGTTTGCCAATATCGTTGTCAATATGGAGAGACCGGTTGGACTACTATCCGAGAACCACTCTGTATTGGCAGTAACGTTGCGAATCAGATTATATGAAGATAATCGAAGAAGGAGTGAAGTGCAAGGACTTTTTCTATTAATAGAAATTGTGCCCTCGGTTTTGTTCAGTCCCAGAACGAACGTATATGGACGAATGTCTGATAGAGTACTTCCAATGATCGAATATGTTGATCTGTACAAATATATATGGTGGCAACGGATTTATTCCCTTAGCATAATATCCAGAATATTTGTGCAAATCAATTAGTGATTAACGGATCTGACAATGTGGCATTCAAAGTGATTGTGCTATCAATGAATGTAAAGTAATCGTAGCCTCTGGCCTCAACAACCGGGAAATGACAAAAATCGGGCAGACAACATGGCTATGTGGGTCGCTCCCATTAGGTATACACCTATCTAGAGATTCATATAATTCCTTATTCTATTCGATGCTGTCCCATTCGGGAAACGGTTGCTGATCCCAACCGTTGGTGATATACATTCGATACACTCAAGTGAAATGAGTGGTCGGTCATGTGTGGGCCGGGTTGCAAGATGTTCTTGTTGAACGGAGTGTATTCCTCTCTAGAGATACACTATCGGAAGGTGGTTCCATAACTTGTCATGTTGGAAATCCAATCTTCAATAAGCACCCTGCGGTTTTTGATTTTATATTATATATGGAGCGTGAGATGCATGCATTCCGCTAGATTTTATTTATTTGATTAGACATTATTATGATATCATTGGATTTTTGTATCAAAGTGCTTTGGGTTATAGTAAGGTAAAAACCGTCCATGTTTATGTGTGGCTAGTCATACTATTATCATTTCTTTAGAAAGGATTTTAAAGTTAAACAAATGGTTAGAGTTTACTCACACCAGTCCCATGACTGACCCATAGTTTATTTTTTTTGTTTTCCCTAAACTCTTGGGTGCCCAAATTTGTACGGGCAGTCAAGTAGTCGGGATTTTTATGATTCACTTGGAAGTGCTGGAAACAGGAGGCTTCACCAGTTAGCTATAGACTATCATATATTCCGCCGTGAACCATGTTTGTATCTGGAAACAGGTGTTTATAAGTATTTTAGGAATAACTGTTGTGCTCTGATGATGGTATGTATATAAAGTTACTGATTTGTATTTTAAAAGTTATGTTATATAATATATTTTATTTGTTCCGCTGTGAGATTTTTCTTCTTTGTTTTCTTCTATTCTAATATTTCTTTCTTTCTATTTCTCGTACTCTAACTTCTTTCTAATAATGATTCATATTTCTATGCATTTTGGGTTGGACGTGTGGTGTTATTAGTCGACTTAGATAGTACAGATTTGCGGGTTGTTACAGTTTGTATCAGAGTTTAGGTTGAGCGAATACCTAGGCTTTTGTGGGATTGTGCTCGTTAGAGATAGGGTCGGTAGTACCCTAAAATGAGTTGAGCATATATATACGAGAGAGCGTATTTGTAAATTGATATGAAAATTGTTTTATATTGTGTTGGCTAGTCTGTTGAGTGATTTATGAATTCTGATCGAATCATGGGACGCCACGAAGTCGATAGGAGTTTCTAAACACTTGACAGAGAAAATTGACACAATATTGTTTTTAGTGGGTGAATGAAATAATTTTACCCAAAATTCTATTTTGATATAAAACTAATAATTTTTTTGAAATTATTGGATGTGTTGATTGTTATAGTTATAATCAAATTTGATTATAAAAATTGGAATGGTTATACCAATAGAATATGTATATGGATTAAATATACAAATGAGATGAATTAAAAATTAGATTCAGAATTTGAAATAGAATTAAGATTTTAAAATCCTGGGTGTTTGGAAAAATATTTTTGAAGTAATATAGTTTTATTTTGATAGGGTTTTTGAATGAAAATCATTTTGAATTGATTTTTAAATGATAAAGCACTGAACTCACTTCAGTGGCTGGGAAATAATTCTGATGATGGTCGCGACATAATCAGTGTTCATTTTTGAGTTTCTAAAGTGATGATTGCTACCTTAGAAAAGTTTTGATGGGAATTTGTTTGGAAGAAAACAAATTTAGTTGGAAAATTCAAATATTTTGAATTTGAAAAGATTATAAATATATGTACATGTTTAAGTGATTTCAAAAGGATTTGAAATAAAAACCCTGGGATTTGGACTCTGAAATTGGAATTTAACTTAAGCTAGTTAGATGGATTGAAGTTAATCAATCGACTAAAATCAATTTTAATAGGTTTATTGGAATATAGGTTGGATATAAATGGATTGATCGTAGATCATTTGAATTAAATGAAGAAAGACCAAAAGTTTTGGTGGAATTAAATTCGTTGAAATATGAGGAGTTGAGTTTCAACACAAGTGAGATTTTGAAAAGTAATGGATTTGTACCATTTTTCCTACCTTAGCAATTTCGAGGAAGAAATTATTTTAAGTGGGGAAGAATGTAACGACCCATATTTTATAGTCGATTTATTTTGAATATTTAATATTATTTTAAATATTGAGTTGATAATATAAATCGATTTTTATATTGAATTATCGATATAATTATAGTAATACGAGGATCTTAAGTAATTCAATTTGAAATGGAGTCAAAATTATTTATATGAATTTTTATTTGAATTTAAACGATAATAATAATAATTTATCAAGGAATTTAAATTAGATTATATTAATTTGTTTTGGTTATTTATATTTACGTTCAAATTAAATATCAAAATACATTCAGTTAGTTCAGAATAGTGTTACACTGTTGGAATAACAGTGGTTACATTAAAATAACGGTTCATGGTTTAAATGAATGGACCCAAGACATTTTATTGTGGATAGATTCGAAATCAAATCGATGCCGTTTTAAAAAGAATAAAAATTCTTTAAGTCAAATCAAATTAAATTAAATTATATTTAAAATCAGAATCAAATCTTTTTAAATATATTTGCTATGTACTTAACCCAACCACTAATTAATACCGTGTACTTCCTGTTTCCTTTCTTCTTCTATAAAATCTCAATTTCTCCCCTATCACCTAAAATCCAACTGAAAGCTTCTCAAACAAAGTAATGGCCTCAGTGTTCATTTCAAAACCGCAAGAAGAAAGAAACCTGTGGCCTTCTCCTCTTCAATCGAAGTATTCACTTTATATAGCCGCGATTTCCTCGGTTCATTTCAGTAAGAGTAAATCGATGCCAATTCCTTTTTCTTTCTCCATTTCTTCAATTTAAAACAAAACAAAAGAGAGACTCGATCCCAATAGAAATTCGAAGTTCAAAATGAAATTAAAGCATCACAATTCTCTGGCCACGACTATACAGGAGCTCGAAATTTGGTTCTTAGAGGGTTCGACAATTCTTTTTTGGCAAGCGCGACTTAGGGCGTTTCAATGGTGAAAGTCGCGATGGTATAAGAAGTGTTCGATGTTACTGTAGGTTGAGGGTTCACAGCTCAGGTAAAGCAAATGATGTAAAAGAGGATATTGCGATGACTCACAAGGGGAATGTCGAGTGGTGGCCGGATTTGGAATGCGTCGATTTCAGTTCTGGGTATTAAGCGTGGTACATGGTAAAATCGCGCTTTGGCTTGAGGCGAATGAAGGAATGCATACTCGTGGTTAAGTTGAAGGAAAGGCCATTTGGGAAATTCAAACCCTGTTGTTGAGTTGCAAAGTGAACTGTTGAGTGGAGAACGCGGTTCATGAAGAGGAGCGTCCATCGGTGAAGGCAGTCACTGTTTTTGTTCAGGACAAATTTCATATTTGAAGTGTTGACAGAGAGAAAGGAGCAAGTTTGATTAGTGGACTGAATTTACAGAAGGTTGGAAGGATACTGGAGTTCAGGTTTATTATTGCGCTTACTGAAAATCAAAGTGGAAGGGAAGATGGTGTATAAGGTAAATGTTAAGTTAATTTAATTAATTTAAAATGTTTAATTTAATATATATATATATATATATTTAGCTATATCATCTAGGATAATTTATTTAAGTAGTTTAAATAAATAGAATAAATAGTGCAAATTGAGAAATGAGAATTTAATTCATCGTAGGTACAAATAAAATGTATTCAAGAAATCTCGAGTAGATTCATGACTGCGACGATAAGGGAA
The DNA here is from genome assembly GCA_030737875.1 of Allium sativum. NCBI lineage: Eukaryota > Viridiplantae > Streptophyta > Magnoliopsida > Asparagales > Amaryllidaceae > Allium > Allium sativum. The sequence goes on from CM060910.1 coordinate 355,593,365, forward strand.
TTCATCGGGATATTCAGCAAAACAAAACTTTGGTGAGTAAATCTCACTCACCTTAATTAGAATTATTTTTATGTCGTTAAAAATAATTGTTGTTGCTTGTTTGGATTTTTCTGGTTGATTTAAATATATTAAATATTTAGGGTTAACTATTATATATATATATATATATATATATATATTGGGTTGATGGTTGGATTGATTCCCGCAGTCTCATTAGTGGATGCCCGCAGTTTCATAACGGATGATTTCCCTATGCACCCCACAAATATTATATTAGTGGATGACCTTCATTCCGCGATATCCTGCCTCGAAGCAGGATGGGTATTATTTATGTTGACTGACGTCTGCGGATGCAGGAAAAACAGGTTAGAGGGATCCAACTGGATTCCAAAAAAAAAAATTATCTACTTGTTTATTTGTTTGCATATATACTGTCATATATAATGTGCTAGAAACCGTGAAATAAATAATTGGTTGTTTGGTGATTAAATATCACTGGGCCTGAGGGTTGATTTATAAAATATCCTGAAAAGGATATTTGAGATTTAAAAGGAAAATTCTATTTTTTGAATAGAATTTGAAATTTTAGAATGGAATAAAAATATTAACCTGTTTTAATAAAATAAAAACAAGTAGTTCTTTTATAAACGAAGTTTATAAATGAAGTGAAAAGAATTACCATTGGATAATTCAGAAATAAAAATACGAGTGTGAAATTGAAAAGGGAAATCTATTTTCCAAAAATAGAAATATCGATTTCAAAAGAAATTGAAATCGAGACTTGTTTAAGAATGCATATAAAATTTAAAAAGGTATTGCAATAGAATTTGAATTTAAAGAAATTAAAATAGAATTTGAATTCAAAGGAATTGAAATAGAATTTGAATATAAAGGAATTCAAATAGAATTTGAATTCAAAGGAATTCAAATGGATTTGAATAAAGAAAGTTCAAATGAAACTTAAAATATAGGAATTCAAATAGAAGTGAAATGGAGTTAAATATAGGAATTCAAGTAGAAGTGAAATGGAGTTAAATATAGGAATTCAAATAGAAGTGAAATGGAGTTTAAATATAGCATTCAAATAGAGTTGAATTGGAATTTGAGTACAGGATTCAAGTAGGAATTTAAAAATAGAATTTTTCAAATAGAAATTGAATATAGAAATTTAAATGAAATATGAATATAGAATCTGAATAAGAGAAATTCAAATATAATATGAATAAGAGATTTGAAATAGAATTTGAATATAGAAATTCAAATGTAATTTGAATATAGAATTCAAATAGAAATTCAAATGGAATTTGAATATAGAAAATCGAAGTATAAATGAATATATTACCAAGTAAGGAGAAATTGACAATTATCGATAATCGAAAATATTATGTGAATTGAAAATTTGATGTGATACATATTAAAAATATATTGGAATGGAGTTGAATTTATTATAAACGAAGTTCAAACATTTATATATATATATATATATATAATTAAAACGAACTCACTGCAGCGCTGCAGTTTGTAAATTGGCGATTCGAACTTCAATTGAGTATACAGAACTCAATTGAAGTCGGAATTCTTTGAAACAAGAAACGTCAGGACTGATTTAATAATAGTTTTCTAATGAAGGAGAAAAATCTAAATTCCATCGTATATATTTTGAGTTATGTCAAAATCAAATTTTCAGAAAAACAGCGCCATAACCATTTAAAAACCATAACGGTTTATTTAATTTTATAAAAGGATTTTAAGCGAATGAAATCCGAATTCCTATTCAGAAAATTTCAGATTTGATTTGTAGATTATATGTGAACTCAAGTAGAGTAATGAATTGATTTTTGAAACAGAAATCAGATTTTTGATTATTGAATAGAATTAACAAATTTGAATAGTAATTGTAAAAGAGATTTTGAATTAATATTGGGCTTTGAATAAGTGAATTAGATTTCAAAATTTATATTCGAAATCGAAAAGGAAACTATAATTTGAAATTGAAAATTAAATTTGGTTATGAGCAAGTTAAATATTTTGTTTGAACATAACAATGTTATGTTCAAACAAAAAAGCGAAATAGGCAAATAGCTAATTCAAGAATAAAAGAGCAAAACTAAATTCAAACGATTGGATATTGTTGATTTGGATTGAAAACAGGTGAGCATGTGTTAGACAAGTATGGGATGAAGTTTATGAAGATTTTAATTTATGTGCCCAACAAAAAGGTACATGCTTAAATTCATATATGAAATTTTATGTGCCGTATCGGCAAGCCGATAGGCTTTTTCTTATTCTTTTGGATTGGTGAGGGCCATGGGAGGCTATTTGAAATATGCCGATGCTCCTGGTACAAGGGAGGTTATGGCGAATTTTTCCGGGAATTTAAGGAGTTAGAATATTTTTAAGAAATTTTGATAGTTAGAAATCAATATATCAATATATATTGAATTCGATAAGAAAACGAATTTAAAATAGAATATTATAAACAGAAAGGAAATCGATAATCTGGTAATAGAAAGTGAAACATATATACGTTTAAAAATGAATAATGAGTTTGTACGGTGTTGATTATTCAGGAATAATGGTCTTGTCTGTTTTGAAGTTAAGGATGCTTTCAGTCAAGGTCTGAGAGGTAATTTTACACCAACTCGATTGATTTTATTTTTAACCGATGAATAGCAAGATTCGGTCTTGAAGATCAATGGTTGAATAAAAGATAGCTAAATGAAATATTTTGGGTTGTTTGTAGCGATGTTTTACACCACATTCGTTTTAGCCAAATAAGTGGAATTCTGGGAATATAATAAATAAATATTTCCTAAGAGTAGAATTAAATGAGTCGAGCAAGTAATAAATAATTGGAATGTTCTCCAATTATAAATAGAAAATATTTTCTAAGTGTATAAAATAAAAGGAGGTGATATAGGGAAATGTTTTTCCAATTAGCGTAAGAGTCCAACAAGATCACTGAAAATATTTGGTTAACGAATATTAATAGGTAAATGAGGAAGTGAATTAATTAATGAAATATTAATTAACAGGCCAGTGATTGATGGATGTTATGGATGAATGTTTGTTTTCTTCGATAGTTAAATAACCGACTATCGAAGTGTTTGCCAATATCGTTGTCAATATGGAGAGACCGATTGGATTATTATCCGAGAACCACTCTGTATTGGCAGTAACGTTGCGAATCAGATTATATGAAGATAATCGAAGACGGAGTGAAGTGCAAGGACTTTTCTGCTAATAGAAATTGTGCCCTCGGTTTCGTTCAGTCCCAGAACGAACGTATATGGACGAATGTCTGACAGGGTATTTCCAAAGATCGAATATGTTTATCTGTACAAATATATTTGGTGGCAACGTATTTATTCCCTTATCATAATATCCAGAATATTTGTGCAAATCAATTAGTGATTAACGGATCTGACAATGTGGCATTCAAAGTGATTATGCTATCAATGAATGGAAAGTAATCGTAGCCTCTGGCCTCAACAACCGGGAAATGAAAAAAATCAAGCAGGCAACATGGCTATGTGGGTCGCTTCCATTAGGGTGCATAATCACCTATCTAGAGATTCATATAATTCCTTATTCTATTCGATGCTGTCTCGTTTGGGAAACGGTTGTTGATCCCAACCGTTGGTGATATACATTCGATACACTCAAGCGAAATGAGTGGTCGGTCATGTGTGGGCCGGGTTGCAAGATGTTCTTGTTGAACCCAGTGTATTCCTCTCTAGAGATACACTATCGGAAGGTGGTTCCATACCTTGTCATGTTGGAAATCCAATCTCCAATAAGCACCCTGTGGTTTTTGATTTTATATTATATATGGAGCATGAGATGCAAGCGTTCCGCTAGATTCTATTTATTTGATTAGACATTATTATAATATCACTGGATTTTTGTATCAAAGTGTTTTGGGTTATAGTAAGGTAAGAACCGTCCATGTTTACGTGTGGTTGGTCTTACTATTATCATTTCTTTAGAAAGGATTTTTAAAGTTAAACGAATGGTTGGAGTTTACTCACACCAGTCCCATGACTGACCCAGAGTTTATTTTGTTTGTTTTCCCTAAACTCTTAGGTGCCCAAATTTGTACGGGCAGTCAAGTAGTCGGGATTTTTCAGATTCACTTGGAAGAGCTGGAAGCAGGAGGCATCACCAGTTAGCTATAGACTATAATATATTCCGCTGTGAACCATGTTTGTATCTGGAAACAGTGTTTATAACTGTTCCAGGAATAATTGTTGTGCTCTGATGATGGTATGTATATAAAGTTACTGATTTGTATTTCAAAAGTTATGTTATATAATATATTTTATTCGTTCCGCTGTGAGATTTGTCTTTTTTGTTTTCTTCTATTATAATATTTCTTTCTTTCTATTTCTCATCCTCTAACTTCTTTCTAATAATGATTCGTATTTCTGTGCAATTTGGGTTGGACGTGTGGTGTTATTAGTTAGCTCAGATAGTACAGATTTGTGGGTCGTTACATCCCATCTCTAAAAATAACTCTTGCCCAAAAATGTTGTGATTTCTGCTAATTGATTACCTGCCAAAAACATGTTCTCCAAAACTGGAAACCCATTAACAGTTGATTTGCTGGCCCTTGTAAATTTTTGCCTTCAAAAACAAATGTTATTGATTGATACCTCTTATGAAAACACTAGCACAAATTTCGAAATTAAAGATTCTTGTCCCACTGAAAATTTGCACCTTGCCTAAATGTATATACTGATCTCTGGAATCATTATTTCTGGTAAAAAATATTTGTTGCTGTGTTCTTGTGTACTCCTAGCTGCTTGTGCTCAACTGCTTTGTCGTTCATGAACTATACTTGATTTGAGCGCATGAACTTGTATTTGCGTACACACTTGATTCACCATACTCCTTTGTGAACCATATTTGGCTTCACCACTTTAGCTCTTGCTATGTGTACTTGTTCATGATATATGGAGTTTGCTTGTATTCCTGCACCTGTGCTTACTTGTACATCAAAACTGTCTTGACCACTTTGGTTTTTTGGCTACACCGTTTATGTGTATTACTTGCATTTGTACCCTGTTGCACTTGCACCTGAAAGAAAAGACTTTCTTGACCTTCATTGAACTATGTTGAGACATATGCATTTTTTGACATTGCTGTATCCATACTGTTGCATTTGATTGTTGACACTTGAAAAGAACCTTCCCATTCTTAACATACTTGAACTGTATATGTATGCTCCATAAATTTCAAAATTGCACATTTTATAACTTGAGCTACTTGCATATGTTTTGTTCACCTAAACTTGAAGTGTGTAATCTGGATATCATGAAATTCTTTTATTTGTTGAACCATGCACCATGTCGCCTACAATTGTTTGATCTCACTGACTTGGCCATGTTGAAAAGACTGAACAGACTTGTACACTATAGTTACTTGTGTTGTAGTGTACACAATTGCAATTGACCATCGAGCCTTCACTTTACATTGCTACTTGACCATTTTGCAGTTGCTCTTGAACACTTCACTGTTTGTACATTTACATTGACCACTATACATGTAGTATTCATTAAGACATGAAATGCACGCTGCTTTGTTTTGCTTTATATGTTCATGCTGTAGCTCCATGCATGAGCTATGTCTCGACCACTTGTTTGCATATGATCTTGCATCATCACTTATGCTTTTGAAATGTTGAGCTATTACGGCTCGACCACACACCATTTATGTTGTGGCTCCATTCACTAAACTTTCTGACCTATCTTACTTGTAATATGTTGCACCATTCACGGACAATTGTGCAGTTTACCATGGCTGCACCTCTTTGTCATGCTGCACTTGAAACTGGGTTGTCCCCAGACTTTGTTGGCTTGACTTGTTGACACGTATGCACTTGCACTTTTGAGATTTGCTACTTAGCTCAAAAAAATCCCATGCTTAATTCTTGGACATGAATTGTGCACTGTCTTCTTGTTACATCAAATACTCATGCACGTATTACTATATTTACCTGTACATATATGTATATATACACAACAGTGTGTGTATACATATATTGTGCGCTTGTAGTTTATTTATGAGCATATTGCTGCTCTATGTTGTGGCTGTTCAGAATCAGCTAGTTTTGACGCTGGTTCTGATCAGCGAACTAGTGTGGTATGTTGAGGCTGATCAGTGGGTACAAGATGGAAATATACAAATCTGATCAAGTCATGAAAGATGATGAGAAACACACCAGAAATTTGAGGAAAATAAAATTTTAAAAATAAAATTTATATTCGTATATATTCAATTTTATTTCTATTGCAGTGTACTGTTTGTGTGTTTCATATGAAAGGTAAGTAGATGATGACTGGACTAACATTGAGGATGTTGTGAAAACAGAAGACGAGTATAGATAGTGAAATCTATGAGTGTTTGTATATGAGTCAATGTGAATGTATATATAAAATGAGCGACTGAGTGATTCTGTAGTGAGGAGCTTTGTATATGAAATCTGATACGACATGAAATGTAATACAGAGATGTACAAATAGTGGAGTATAAAATTTGTACTATTTGATATTGAAATAAAATATTATATTCAAATAAAATACTGCATGAATATTTGAATTACTATACAGTCGTATTCTATTTAATTATAAATATTATATTCATGTCTATGATGCAGAATAACTATACAATAACAAATACATTTTTAATAATATATATTTGGTTGTTATCATCAAACAAAAAATCATATAATTGTGTATACAACACCGTTATATACAGCAATCTCCCCCTTTTGATGATGACAAACAAATATTAAGATTTTGAAAATAATAAATGTGTTTGACAGTAAAGAACAGAACCCCCCCATTTGAATGATCCCCCTACAATAGAAACTACCCCTATATCTATGCATGAGTGAAAAATGAAATTTGAATAATTTTCAAAATTAAAATATTTATAAAATATTCACTCATAAATCAAAATCTCAACCCATTCGCCCCCTTTTGTTATCATCAAAAGGATACAGAATCTAATATATAGATGAAAAATGACTGAAAAATATAGTTTCAGCATAAGAGGAAGAACGGTCATCATAAATCTCAATCAATCAAACAAAAATCATAATATTATCAGAACAGGTGGCATATTTCACATTTTAGAGAATGAAGGATTTACGATGAAATATATAAAAATGGAGAGAGTTCAAAAAATGATTTCTAATTATTTTCAAGAGAATTTTGAAAAATTGAACCATTAAACAGTGATGGATTTGGACTAAAATTATAAATTCAACTTAAGTGACGCAATCATATAATCTCAAATCCCAGCAGCTATCAATCAACAAATCATAATACATCATAAAATATTAACACATTTCACAGATTATAAAATGGATTGATAGGCTGGTTTTTAGGCACTAAGGAGAATTTCATATAAAAATTTATTTATTGCAAATTCTTTTCTTTTTATTTAAGAACACACTGACCATGCATAACCAGAGATTGGATTTTTAAATGAGGTCAGCCCAACTTAAATTATAAGTAATCTCTTAACCACGCATGACCAGAGCTTGGATTTTTAAATGAGGTTAGAGACAAATTTATGTATTAATTATATTTATCATTTCATTTTCACCTCCAATAGAAAAACTCCTTAGTATATAAAACTAAAATGGATGATAGAAATGTGGTCGATACAGAAATGGTTTGTGAAATAAATTTCTAAATTAATTATGTTATGAAATATGCTCGACTGCACCGAGATCATTGAAAATATTCAATTATCACTAATTCTGAATACTAACATAGTCCAATTTCTATCATAAATATTTTCACCGTTTATTCAAAAAGATTTTTGTAACATCCCAGATTTTTGAACATTAATTACGAATATTTAAATCTGTTTAAATATTGATTTGGCGATATTAGCAGATTTTATATCGAATTATTTTATAAAATCGAGTTCAAAAATATATAATTTATAATATAAATCAAACGTGCTCGAAAATGACGCGGCAGTTCGTAATTTTCGATCTGAACTTTAACTAAATATACAGGATCTGAAATAAGTCGGATTTCTGTGAAACAAGAAACATTTGAATTGATTTGATTATATTTTTCTAATGAAAGGAAAAATCATGATTTCGTCGTGTAGATGGTAAGATATGCCCAATTTAAAATTTCCAATAGTCGCTATAGAATCGTTCGTCGACCGTAACAGTTTATTTGAAATAACTGCATACTGGTTTCGAATTTAGACAAGATTCTTTTGAGACGTAGTTATAATTTAATTTTTTGAATTTTACTGTAATTTTTAATAAATTAAATATGCATCTTTTTATTTGAAGTATTTTGCACCCTATATCAATATTTTGGGATTTCACAAAGTGAGTTAACCTACCGATGTTATTATATTTTTGGGATTGTGGTACCTCGCTGGACACGACCGTACTCTTATTTCTGTAAGTAGCAGTTCGTTCATGAATAAAAGTTTTCGTAACGACTTACCATTAAACTTTGCTTTTATAAAATTAAATAAAAATATATAATAAGAGTTATCTCCCTACCTACATTGGAAAATGCTCGTGTACAAAACCAAGTATTGTATCCGCGTCTAACTAATGTGATCGAATAATAATATATATACCTGTAGCCCAAGTAATTTTCATCCATGTCACTTTCACTTTTAGTTTCTTGCGCCTGCACAAGTGCTTTTACTTGCATGCCAAAGTTCGTACAGTCGTGCCAACCAAGCTTCACAAATAAAAATTTAATTTTCAAGTGCCGTGCTCCCCACACCATTTCATTTCCGTGCTCATCAAGGTACCAAATAAATATTATTTTACCACTTGCGTGCTCCTCACACTTGCTCTTGTATATATACATGACCCATTTTCTTCCAGACTTGTTTCAGCGAGAAGAAACTCGCAACCTCCATCAATATAAAACATACACGCACTTTGCTTCTCGTTTTGTTTATTTCCAGCAAAATAAAAATGAAATTGGCGAGCTTCATATATGTATAAACCAATCCCCTATTAATCTATAGCCCCTTCAACCCATGTCGAGTTACCAAAATGATGGTGTCGGGAGAGCGGGAGGTTGAGATCTGACGAAGCAATGGTGTTAGGGCGTTCTGGTGGAACTCTGATCCGGGAGAGCCGCGGATTCTGGAACATGTTTGTAGTATGGCGCGCAAGGGGTCCACCGTGAAGCAGCATGTGGTCAGTGGCGGTTGCGGATGTCAGGCGAGGCTTCAGGTGGTATGGTCGGCTTGGAGGCGCGTGTCAGTGAGTGGAGTATGTGCGGAAACCATGGCAGTGAGCTCGCTGCTGTGTTGAAACCATATTTTACATGGGGGAGGAAAGCTGCGTGAGAGAGAAGTGGCGTGGGTTTGTCTAACGTAGTGGAGAGGGTGGTTGTAGCATGGAGGTGGGTACGGTGGAACACGTGTGAAGGTTTGTATGGGAGCGTTCATGCATTTGGGAAATATGGCATTAACAGATGGAAGAACAAACAACATGGGGATGAGGTTCAAAAAGTAGAAGCAGGTTTCAGAAAAAAAAATGATATGGCGGCGCGGCAACCATAGGAACGCATGAAGAAAATGAGAAGCTGGAAGATGTTTTGAATATTGGCGTGGAAGTGCAGCAGCATGAGGTTCAGCTGGCGTCCTGACGTGGAGTATATGCTACAGAGTTGCGTGAGAGAAGAGGAGGCAGGGCGGTCTCGCATAGCATGCATCAGGTATAGAGAAAAACAGGGAGATGAGCATGCTTCTAAATGGTTTTAACGTGAATCAAACAAAACCAGAAGCGTTGAAAGCATATCGATGGGTGTAATGTTATGAAGCTAATTTGAAACGGACGGAGTGGAACGCAGCTGGATTCTTGTAAAACAAACTGTTCTGACGACGAATACAAAAGCAAGGTGAGTTTAACTCACTCAGTTACCCGTTTATATTTTATATAAACCGGGTTTTATTTTATTTTGTGTGCAATGTTTGCTGATGGTTGTTTGTTAATCGTTATAGGTTGAACTGTATGGATGTGTTAAAATTGAGGTAACCATTGTGATGCAGGGAAGGACAGGTTGGAGGAATCCAACCGGATTCCTCAAATATGTTGTTATTTATATGAACCGTTAATCAGTTTGATTGATCATTTGTTGTTGAAACCAAATCCAACACTTATTTATTTTAACCAATGGGTGACATTGGTTAAGTAATTATCGGCAGATGGCCCGTTAATGAATCGTTTTATGGAAACTGGTTTATCGTCATGAAAAGCGATAGAAATACAGTTATAAAGTTGTTTTATAACTAAAGTTAGTTTTGAAATCTAGTTTGTATAGATTATTTTAAATGAAGTGATTAAGAGAAATAAATGATTATGTTTGTTTTGAACTTACAAAGAAGTATACAAAGTAAGATTTGCATGTTAGCGAGTTTTGCGGCAAATATGAAGCGATTTACCAAATGTTTAAGATTGAATGTAATGGTTAAATGTGTTTATTTAACCTAACTAGATTGTTAATTCAATCAAAATGGAAGTATTTAAATTAATCTTCTTTATTTAACCAAGTGATAATGGTTAACAAGGTAACCGTGTTGAAATGTCCAAGTCAACCACTTGAATGAGAATAGTTATTTTAAACTATTCATTTGATTGGTGATTATCACTGAAATTAAGTATCAATTTTTTTTAATAACCTTTTGGGGAAGATTAATTATTGTTGTAGTAAACCAATTGATGTGAATAACGGTAGAAAATTGACAAGGAATCGAACTGTAAAGGGATTGTAAAAGAATAGTACATGAATTTATAAGAGACTCGATAAACAAGATTTGAATATATATGTAATAATGTTTTCTAATGGAACCAAGTATTTTTGATATATCGAGTCGAGCTTTCTATAAAAAGAAAAATGTTAGCCTTTAAGGTGAATAATGAAAGGAACCAGATTTGAAATGGAAATGGTGGTAAAGGGGATTTGTTGAATAAAACCCTTGTTTATAACCAAAAGGCATTTTAGTAGGTTTACTCATATTTATATGAGTTAGAATTTTGATTTATCCCATGAAGGTAATTTTACAAAAAGGGAAATTTTAAACAAATTTGCATATGAGTTGAAATCGAACAAAAGCTTGAGCAAATTGAATTCCACTGTAAAAGTAAAGATAAGATGGTGAGATATGGGGATAAATGTTTTAGATATAGAATGGAGTTAATTGAATCAAAGTGGTCATAAATGGGGTTATATAGAGATGATTGGGTTAATTATGGAAATGAGATTTCGTTAATAAACTTCTATTTAATCCGAAGATAAGAATGTTGTCGACTCAAGGTCTGAGAGGTAAATAAAATACCCCAACTTGAATGACTTCATGATTATCCAAGGGTGATATTGGTTTAGAGACGAAGGTAGTTGAGGAAACTAAAATGGTATTTCTGCGAAGGATATGATAAACTGTAATTTGAAAGGTTGAGTAAATTGATTTGGGAATAAGAAGTGAAGGGGCGTACTTCAAATATTGAAAGAGTTATAAATGAATGTTTGACTAAACGAGGCCAAATGACGCCGTATACTGAACCAATGGATCCACTTTATTTTTATATGGGTGATTGTTGTTTTGATAGTTAAAACACCGACTATCAGAATTTGACCAAATCGATTGTTGGTTCGGAAAGACCGGGATCGAATTTATCTTCGAAACCCATTCCGACCAATAAATACGTAAACGTTAAAGATGTCAGAAGATGGTCGAGGTGGAGCATTGAAGACCGTTGAACTTCATAAGCGGAAGAACTACTCGTTAAATTTCTCTGGCTAGCTACCAGAGTTATGATGACTTGTAATTCTGTCGTGATTGAAATCTTCGGATTTGCAAGGACTACTCGCTACTGATCCTTGGGGTGATTCCTATATGTGATGCAGTAGGAGAGTACTTTCGGTTTATCCTGATCCTGGATGACATGTATAGACGGATGTCTGACAGAGTATTTCCAAAGGAATCACATGTGTTGATTTCTCCAAACGTACCATAGTTTATGGCGGAGAAATGGTTATTCTCTAGCCTGACAGCTAGAGTGTGTTTGTGGACGTCAATCAAGTGTGATCTGGCGGATCTGACGATGTGGCATTCAAAGTGAATGGTGGCCAGATGTTGAAAAGAGATTCTAGCCTCAAGCCTCATCAACCGGGAAATGACAAAAATCGGGCAGGCAGCATGGCTATGTGGGTCGCTCCCATTAGGATGTATGATCATCTATCTAGAGAAATTCCTATTGCTTCTTTAATCTATGTTTCGATGCTGTCCCTTTTCGGGCAGGCGGTTGCTGATCCCAACCGTCGGTGATATACATTCGGCACACTCAAGCGAAATGGGTGGTCGGTCATGTGAGGGCCGGGTTGCAAGACGTTCTTGTTGAACCCAGTGTATTCGCCTCTAGAGATACACGTGCGGAAGGTGGTCCCATACCTTGTCAAGTTGGAAATCCAATATCCAATAAGTGCCCGCGGTTTTCGATGGTATACTATATATGGGAAGCGTGAGATGCAAGCGTTCCTCTAGATTGCTAATTACTTGTAATTAGACATTATGATAATATCAGATCAAAGTATGATTTCCAACAAAATGGTTTGGGTTATAGTAAGGTAAAAACCGTCCGTGTTTATGTGTGGGCTGGTCTTACTATTATCCTTTTCTTTCAAAAGGAATTTGAACTTAAAAATCAAGTTGGATGGTTCCCCTAAAACTGTGCGAGTTATTCTCACTCTGGTTCACCAGACTGACCCGGTATTTGAAATGCTCGGGTTAGCCCGGGTTGCAGGTTCAGGTTATCAGATGCTCTGAAGTTCAGAGATGAGCTGGAGAGGCCCAGACGTATGATTTAGACAAAATATTATTCCACTGTGTTGTATTTGAAGGACTGGTTGTTATAGCTGTCCAGATTGTCTGTGGCACTCTGATGTTGTAAGTATATTTTCAAGCTCTCAATAAAGATTATTTCTATATTATATTTTGTTCCGCTGCGATGTGAGGCTCTGATTGTGTTGTCTTTTCTTCTTCTTATTCTTCTATTCTAAAATTTCTATCTTATCTTTCTCATCCTCCAACTTCTTTCTTCTAGCTTTCTGGAGATTCGATACTCGAGTGGGACACAGTTTGTGTAAATGTCGATAATTCGAGTGTCGAATTTTCCGGGTCGCTACAGTTGGTATCAGAGCTATTGGTTGAGTAGTAACCTTGGCTCTGTGGCGTGACTCAGTATAGATGGGGTTAGTAACACCCTAGAATGAGTTGAGTATATATGAGAGCACGTACTTGTAATTGATTTTAAAATTATTTTCAAACTATTTTGAAAAAGGGGTAAATGAAATAATTTTGCCCAAATTATATTTTTATATAGAAAAAGGAAATAATTTTCTATAGTATGGTAATATTGGTTGTTTTGCTCGACTTGTTTGGAATTCGAATTGAAATTGAATTAATTGGAAGACTATTCGTAATTGGATATAAAAATGGAACTTAAGCTGGTTAAGTGGAATCGAATTAAATAATTGGGACTTGGAAATTAAATGAATAATAATGAAGATTTATCGATTTATATTGACGTACGGTAAACCAAAGTTGAGGCAACCCAGTGGATACACATGTTGAATATAATTCAAATGAGTTGGTTGTCTATTATTTGAATGTTGAGTTGGTTAAATAAAGTTCATCAAACGGATCAGTGAAGAAATTGAATGGAATATTGTTGGATTACTATTTGCATTATAAATGAGTTAAGTGCAGATATTAACAGATTATGGGAATTGGCTTTGTTGTATAGTTTGAAAGTACAGACCGGAAGAAGAAAGAGCGGTTAGTTGATTTGCTGCGAAATTGGAATTGAGTTGCCCGACAAAAAGGTAAACCTTAAAATTTGATTGGAGTTATTAAGTTATACCCCTGAGTTGGATAGCCATTTGGCTTTTGGTTTTCTTTGGGGGAAGTTAAGGCCGGAGTGGCATTTGTAGTTGTTGTGATCGAGCCGTGCAGTGGAGGTGCTGGCAAATTTTTGGGATGTTTAAAGAGTTTGAATTTGATTTGGTAATAATTATTTTAAAATAAACGTGTTCAGAACATCCTTCTTACCTTGCAATTTCGGGGACGAAATTATTTTAAGGGGGGAAGAATGTAACATCCCGGATTTTTGAACATTAATTACGAATATTTAAATCTGTTTAAATATTGATTTGGCGATATTAGCAGATTTTATATCGAATTATTTTATAAAATCGAGTTCAAAAATATATAATTTATAATATAAATCAAACGTGCTCGAAAATGACGCGGCAGTTCGTAATTTTCGATCTTAACTTTAACTAAATATACAGGATCTGAAATAAGTCGGATTTCTGTGAAACAAGAAACGTTTGAATTGATTTGATTATATTTTTCTAATGAAAGGAAAAATTCATGATTTCGTCGTGTAGATGGTAAGATATGCCCAATTTAAAATTTCCAATAGTCGCTATAGAATCGTTCGTCCACCGTAACAGTTTATCTGAAATAACCGCATACTGGTTTCGAATTTAGACAAGATTCTTTTGAGACGTAGTTATAATTTAATTTTTAGAATTTTACTGTAATTTTTAATAAATTAAATATGCATCTTTTTATTTGAAGTATTTTGCACCCTATATCAATATTTTGGGATTTCACAAAGTGAGTTAACCTACCGATGTTATTATATTTTTGGGATTGTGGTACCTCGCTGGACACGACCGTACTCTTATTTCTGTACGTAGCAGTTCGTTCATGAATAAAAGTTTTCGTAACGACTTACCATTAAACTTTGCTTTTATAAAATTAAATAAAAATAAATAATAAGAGTTATCTCCCTACCTACATTGGAAAATGCTCGTGTACAAAACCAAGTATTGTATCCGCGTCTAACTAATGTGATCGAATAATAATATATATACCTGTAGCCCAAGTAAATTTCTTCCATGTCACTTTCACTTTTAGTTTCTTGCGCCTGCACAAGTGCTTTTACTTGCAGGCCAAAGTTCGTACAGTCGTGCCAACCAAGCTTCACAAATAAAAATTTAATTTTCAAGTGCCGTGCTCCCCACACCATTTCATTTCCGTGCTCATCAAGGTACCAAATAAATATTATTTTACCACTTGCGTGCTCCTCACACTTGCTCTTGTATATATACATGACCCATTTTCTTCCAGACTTGTTTCAGCGAGAAGAAACTCGCAACCTCCATCAATATAAAACATACACGCACTTTGCTTCTCGTTTTGTTTATTTCCAGCAAAATAAAAATGAAATTGGCGAGCTTCATATATGTATAAACCAATCCCCTATTAATCTATAGCCCCTTCAACCCATGTCGAGTTACCAAAATGATGGTGTCGGGAGAGCGGGAGGTTGAGATCTGACGAAGCAATGGTGTTAGGGCGTTCTGGTGGAACTCTGATCCGGGAGAGCCGCGGATTCTGGAACATGTTTGTAGTATGGCGCGCAAGGGGTCCACCGTGAAGCAGCATGTGGTCGGTGGCGGTTGCGGATGTCAGGCGAGGCTTCAGGTGGTATGGTTCGGCTTGGAGGCGCGTGTCAGTGAGTGGAGTATGTGCGGAAACCATGGCAGTGAGCTCGCTGCTGTGTTGAAACCATATTTTACATGGGGGAGGAAAGCTGCGTGAGAGAGAAGTGGCGTGGGTTTGTCTAACGTAGTGGAGAGGGTGGGTGTAGCATGGAGGTGGGTACAGTGGAACACGTGTGAAGGTTTGTATGGGAGCGTTCATGCATTTGGGAAATATGGCATTAACAGATGGAAGAACAAACAACATGGGGATGAGGTTCAAAAAGTAGAAGCAGGTTTCAGAAAAAAAAAATGATATGGCGGCGCGGCAACCATAGGGACGCATGAAGAAAATGAGAAGCTGGAAGATGTTTTGAATATTGGCGTGGAAGTGCAGCAGCATGAGGTTCAGCTGGCGTCCTGACGTGGAGTATATGCTACAGAGTTGCGTGAGAGAAGAAGAGGCAGGGCGGTCTCGCATAGCATGCATCAGGTATAGAGAAAAGCAGGGAGATGAGCATGCTTCTAAATGGTTTTAACGTGAATCAAACAAAACCAGAAGCGTTGAAAGCATATCGACGGGTGTAATGTTATGAAGCTAATTTGAAACGGACGGAGTGGAACGCAGCTGGATTCTTGTAAAACAAACTGTTCTGACGACGAATACAAAAGCAAGGTGAGTTTAACTCACTCAGTTACCCGTTTATATTTTATATAAACCGGGTTTTATTTTATTTTGTGTGCAATGTTTGCTGATGGTGGTTTGTTAATCGTTATTGGTTGAACTGTGTGGCTGTGTTAAAATTGAGGTAACCATTGTGATGCAGGGAAGGACAGGTTGGAGGAATCCAACCAGATT
The DNA here is from genome assembly GCA_030737875.1 of Allium sativum. NCBI lineage: Eukaryota > Viridiplantae > Streptophyta > Magnoliopsida > Asparagales > Amaryllidaceae > Allium > Allium sativum. The sequence continues at coordinate 355,609,784 of CM060910.1, forward strand.
CCTCAAATATGTTGTTATTTATATGAACCGTTAATCAGTTTGATTGATCATTTGTTGTTGAAACCAAATCCAACACTTATTGATTTTAACCAATGGGTGACATTGGTTAAGTAATTATCGGCAGATGGCCCGTTAATGAATCGTTTTATGGAAACTGGTTTATCGTCATGAAAAGCGATAGAAATACAGTTATAAAGTTGTTTTATAACTAAAGTTAGTTTTGAAATCTAGTTTGTATAGATTATTTTAAATGAAGTGATTAAGAGAAATAAATGATTATGTTTGTTTTGAACTTACAAAGAAGTATACAAAGTAAGATTTGCATGTTAGCGAGTTTTGCGGCAAATATGAAGCGATTTACCAAATGTTTAAGATTGAATGTAATGGTTAAATGTGTTTATTTAACCTAACTAGATTGTTAATTCAATCAAAATGGAAGTATTTAAATTAATCTTCTTTATTTAACCAAGTGATAATGGTTAACAAGGTAACCGTGTTGAAATGTCCAAGTCAACCACTTGAATGAGAATAGTTATTTTAAACTATTCATTTGATTGGTGATTATCACTGAAATTAAGTATCAATTTTTTTTAATAACCTTTTGGGGAAGATTAATTATTGTTGTAGTAAACCAATTGATGTGAATAACGGTAGAAAATTGACAAGGAATCGAACTGTAAAGGGATTGTAAAAGAATAGTACATGAATTTATAAGAGACTCGATAAACAAGATTTGAATATATATGTAATAATGTTTTCTAATGGAACCAAGTATTTTTGATATATCGAGTCGAGCTTTCTATAAAAAGAAAAATGTTAACCTTTAAGGTGAATAATGAAAGGAACCAGATTTGAAATGGAAATGGTGGTAAAGGGGATTTGTTGAATAAAACCCTTATTTATAACCAAAGGGCATTTTAGTAGGTTTACTCATATTTATATGAGTTAGAATTTTGATTTATCCCTTGAAGGTAATTTTACAAAAAGGGAAATTTTAAACAAATTTGCATATGAGTTGAAATCGAACAAAAGCTTGAGCAAATTGAATTCCACTATAAAAGTAAAGATAAGATGGTGAGATATGGGGATAAATGTTTTAGATATAGAATGGAGTTAATTGAATCAAAGTGGTCATAAATGGGGTTATATAGAGATGATTGGGTTAATTATGGAAATGAGATTTCATTAATAAACTTCTATTTAATCCGAAGATAAGAATGTTGTCGACTCAAGGTTTGAGAGGTAAATAAAATACCCCAACTTGAATGACTTCATGATTATCCAAGGGTGATATTGGTTTAGAGACGAAGGTAGTTGAGGAAACTAAAATGGTATTTCTGCGAAGGATATGATAAACTGTAATTTGAAAGGTTGAGTAAATTGATTTGGGAATAAGAAGTGAAGGGGCGTACTTCAAATATCGAAAGAGTTATAAATGAATGTTTGACTAAACGAGGCCAAATGACGCCGTATACTGAACCAATGGATCCACTTTATTTTTATATGGGTGATTGTTGTTTTGATAGTTAAAACACCGACTATCAGAATTTGACCAAATCGATTGTTGGTTCGGAAAGACCGGGATCGAATTTATCTTCGAAACCCATTCCGACCAATAAATACGTAAACGTTAAAGATGTCAGAAGATGGTCGAGGTGGAGCATTGTAGACCGTTGAACTTCATAAGCGGAAGAACTACTCGTTAAATTTCTTTGGCTAGCTACCAGAGTTATGATGACTTGTAATTCTGTCGTGATTGAAATCTTCGGATTTGCAAGGACTACTCGCTACTGATCCTTGGGGTGATTCCTATATGTGATGCAGTAGGAGAGTACTTTCGGTTCATCCTGATCCTGGATGACATGTATGGACGGATGTCTGACAGAGTATTTCCAAAGGAATCACATGTGTTGATTTCTCCAAACGTACCATAGTTGATGGCGGAGAAATGGTTATTCTCTAGCCTGACAGCTAGAGTGTGTTTGTGGACGTCAATCAAGTGTGATCTGGCGGATCTGACGATGTGGCATTCAAAGTGAATGGTGGCCAGATGTTGAAAAGAGATTCTAGCCTCAAGCCTCATCAACCGGGAAATGACAAAAATCGGGCAGGCAGCATGGCTATGTGGGTCGCTCCCATTAGGATGTATGATCATCTATCTAGAGAAATTCCTATTGCTTCTTTAATCTATGTTTCGATGTTGTCCCTTTTCGGGCAGGCGGTTGCTGATCCCAACCGTCGGTGATATACATTCGGCACACTCAAGCGAAATGGGTGGTCGGTCATGTAAGGGCCGGGTTGCAAGACGTTCTTGTTGAACCCAGTGTATTCGCCTCTAGAGATACACGTGCGGAAGGTGGTCCCATACCTTGTCAAGTTGGAAATCCAATATCCAATAAGTGCCCGCGGTTTTCGATTGTATACTATATATGGGAAGCGTGAGATGCAAGCGTTCCTCTAGATTGCTAATACTTGTAATTAGACATTATGATAATATCAGATCAAAGTATGATTTCCAACAAAATGGTTTGGGTTATAGTAAGGTAAAAACCGTCCGTGTTTATGTGTGGGCTGGTCTTACTATTATCCTTTTCTTTCAAAAGGAATTTGAACTTAAAAATCAAGTTGGATGGTTCCCCTAAAACTGTGCGAGTTATTCTCACTCTGGTTCACCAGACTGACCCGGTATTTGAAATGCTCGGGTTAGCCCGGGTTGCAGGTTCAGGTTATCAGATGCTCTGAAGTTCAGAGATGAGCTGGAGAGGCCCAGACGTATGATTTAGACAAAATATTATTCCGCTGTGTTGTATTTGAAGGACAGGTTGTTATAGCTGTCCAGATTGTCTGTGGCACTCTGATGTTGTAAGTATATTTTCAAGCTCTCAATAAAGATTATTTCTATATTATATTTTGTTCCGCTGCGATGTGAGGCTCTGATTGTGTTGTCTTTTCTTCTTCTTATTCTTCTATTCTAAAATTTCTATCTTATCTTTCTCATCCTCCAACTTCTTTCTTCTAGCTTTCTGGAGATTCGATACTCGAGTGGGACACAGTTTGTGTAAATGTCGATAATTCGAGTGTCAAATTTTCCGGGTCGCTACAATTTTTAAAAAATATTAAACTCTCTACATTAATATAAAAAACATGATGGATGATAAAATAATGGTAGATAAAGAAGATGGTCGTGAAATGATCGCCATTTCAAAGATATTATAATAATTATTCAACCATCATGAAAATCTAAATAAAATCTCCTCTTGATGTGAAATATATTACAGTCAAAATTCATCACAATTTTAAAAAATAATAACTTTGATGAATTATAAATACAGTTCAATTTGGATATTGATTTCAATTTCTGAATGAATAATCAATAAATAATTTTAAAATTGAAAATCAATTATAAGAAGAATTTATAGAGATATATTCAAGACAAAAAATATATATACGAAAAATATTCAGCACATCTAAACTCATACCACTTGATGTCACTATTCATGAGGATTTTAAAAATGACACTGGAGGCGAACAAAGATATCTCAAACAACAGAATCTTAATCACAAAGCCTAAGCAGACACGGTTAACAAATCAAGCAAATTAATTTCATCCATCAGAGCATGGTATATATTTGATACCAAAACAAGTAGTCACCAAAAAATATTTCCAAGAACAATATCTGGGCAGCACAAAAATCGTTTTCAAAGCAGACTTGTCAAGGAGATATTTCAAAGATATTTCAGTCAGTCAAAGAATTATTCATGATCCAAGATTAAACATATGGTTTATTTTAAATCATTTGAAGGAATATGAAAAGATTGAGATTCAATGAATCAGTCACACTAGATTATAAATTTTAAATTCATGATGTGTGTGAGATTCAAGAAATCAATAATTTCAAATAATTTTAAACAAACAAATATTTAAATCAAAAAATCATGAAATAACACTGAGTTTCAAGATCGGATTTTCACAGGATTTTTCCAAATTATTTCTGACAAGCCCAAAGAATTTTTCAGAATATTTACATCAAGTTTGAAATTCAAGAAATCAATAATTTCAAATGATTTTAAACAAAAAAATATTTAAATCAAAAAAATCATGAAATAACACTGAGTTTCAAGATCGGATTTTCACAGGATTTTTCCAAATTATTTTCGACAAGCATAAAGAATTTTTCAGAATATTTACATCATGTTTGAAGACATATTCATGATCCAAAAATAAAAATAATTTATTTGAAATCACTTGAAAGGATGTAGATTTTGAGATATAAAGAATCAATCACACATTATTAAATTCAAATCTAAGAGGTGTGTGAGAATCAAAAAATCAGGAATTTCATATGATTTCAAACAAACAAATTTCAACCATGTTGATCATGAATAAAGATGAATTTCAAGATGTATCACTGATTCAAGGTAGTTCAAAATATCCAGGCCAATCTGCACAATAATTAAATTATCACAACTGATAAATATTAGTGTGCTGTAATGAGTATATTATTTCAAGCTTTCCTAAAATGAATTAGTGAAGACTCAAAACAGCAGAGGTGCGTGTAATTTCATATCCAGATCTTCAAAAAAATTTAGAATTCAAATTAACAGTTTTTAAGATATGACACGAATACATCAACACTGTTATGAATTCAAAAATCAGAAAATAAACTTCAAAACAATTGCAGATATTTATAAACCTAAATTCAAGATCAGGAAATGATTAAAAACATCAGAGTTCTACTCAATTGAAGCGAATTTCCAAAAAATATGAATTCTACAATTTGAAGTTTAAGGAAGCCCAGAATAAAAGAAAATAATATGGAAGTGTCAAATCAAAAACAGAAAAAGAAGGCATAGAAGAAGGAATACTTAAAAAATATTTACAAAAATGAGTTTAGAGGTTATACCTGAAATTGACGTGAGTAAATAAATCTTTGACTCAATAAATCTTGGCCACAGGAACTCTGAAGGAAACAGAAATAAAGAACATCTTGAATACAAATCTCTTTTGCACAGTAGTTCCTCAGCCTCCTCCGGTACCTAACATTTTAAGGGATTGAGTGGTCTAACAAAATTAGTGAAACGACTCGCAGTTTTGTTAACATCTTTCGGTACCCAAACTTGTTTGTATAACAATCCATCTGAATCTACCTTTGTGCCCTTAGGAACCCAAATCTTTTTAAATTTAGTCCAAGTTGTTTTATTTCTTTTTGGGATCCAACAATGTTTACATGGATTGACACAAAACAAATTCTAGATTACGATTTAAAAATCCTTTGAAAGTATCAGAATTTAAATTTTAAATCGATTCTTTTCAAAATAATTTGAAGAATTTTTAAAATCATTTGAGCTCCGATTTTCAAAAACATTAATTTTCTCAAAGCCAAGACCACGTTTATTTCCAACAAAAACTTGGTTTTGTAACAGCATATTCAACGATTTTTCCCCATTAGAAAATTTATCCAAAGTTGATTCTAATCGTTGAGTTTTGAATTTAAGATCGCTATTTTCTTTTATCAAATTTTAGCAATGATTTATAGCGATCTTCTGTTCAGCATTGGACTGTTTCAAAACCAAATTCTCATTTTCAAGTAATTTAGTTTTGGCTTGGGATTCGAAAATTTCAAGTTGAAAATGATTTTTGCTTTTCAGATTCAATTTCTTCAAATTTTCAATCTCATCTTCAAGCTCTTTCAAAATCAAATCTGTTTTCAACAAACTTATATTTTCGTCAATTTTATGTTTGGAATTTTTGACAGCCGTAAAATTTTCAAATTCCTTTTGTAAAGAATTGTTTGCATCTTTCGGCTCATTCTCGTTATCTTTCAAAATCGGATTTTCTTCTTCAAGCCTTTGAATATTATTATTGAGATGAACGACTGCGTTTTCAACCATTCTAACTTTTCTATGCAATCATAAAACATCCCAAACAATAGTAGCAACATATAGGTTCAATCCAAAAGATCAAAACATCAACCATATAGGTTATTTTAGATCAAACGTACCAAAAATCCATGATTTTCCCCTTAACCATGTTTAACCGTATCTAACTAAAGGAATCGAAAACTTAATCCAAATCAATCCAATTTTTTTACCAACGTCATAAAATAATATTTTAGGATTTTTACATATTTTTCCATATTTTTCAGAGTCATAATTTTGCTAATTATCACTAATCATCCCTAATTAGCCATAATTAGTGAATAAACATGTTAACACTTACCTTAGCCACAAATGAATGTTAGATCTGAAATTTGTATTGATTTGGTATGGATTCCTATGTAGTGCAGTAGCTCCAACTCTGATTTGGTGTTAATCTAACTTGATTTGACATAGATTTGATCAATTAGTGAATAGAAAGTGATTAGAGAGAGATTTGGAAGATGGAGGCCATGATTAGGGTTAGAGAAATGTTTGTGGCGGCTGCAAAAATGAAAGGGAATGTTTCTCCAAACCCTTTCATCCCTCCCATAACCCTGATTCCGAATTGGTTTATGGGCCTATCTACTAATCAACCTATGAAGCCCGATTAAGCTGTTTTTCGTCTTCCAAACTTTATTTCAGTCGTATCTCCCAAACAATAAGTCCGTTTGATTAATGTGACCACTCTACGGAATGGGAAACCATCATCCGAATCTGGTGTAAGTGGTTTCAGGTTAAAATTCCTTACTAATCAAAAGTTATAGGCGAAACAAGATTCGCTAGGGGCAAAACAATCATTTAAAATTCGGCAAAAATCGTGAATGTGGGAAATGGCCCCAATAGTCGTTTCTCAAAGTTACACGACCATATGACTTCATATGAAAATAAAATAAATATTCTTTGATCCTCCAATACATAGAATGCGGGTCATTACACATTTCAAATTTAGCGATCAATTGACTCGTGTTTTGCATGTGCGAAGTCGATAAATTTTGTAAATTGCTATTTGAATGAAGATTTGAGTCGTTGCTTTAGTCAATGCTTTGAGACTTTTCTCAAGTGACGTCAATCATTTGTCGTCTTAGTGAATAAAAGATTATTGCGCTTGATTTTGAGAAGGTGGCGCAAGATTTTGAAATTGATTTTGATGAAAGGGAGGATTCGAAGGGTTATTTGAAAATGGACGAAAAGGGGGTCGAACCAAATTCGAAGTTGCATTGTTTTGGGCCCAAGAGAAGTTAGGATGGTTTCTCTAACCCGGATTGTACGTTGTGGAGAATGGGTCGTTCCTAACTTTATTAAATGCGTTGAGCTGTTCTAACGAATGCGGGCATTGATCGACAATGTGGGTAGGATCGTTACATTTGTAATATGAGGGCTGAGACGCTTCAGATTGATTTATTTAGTTGATGAAAGGACATTATCAAATTTGGTTAACATCACGTCTATTTACGCTTCTAAGCACGTTGAAGATCCTACTGAGTGAGCGTTTGATCGGGATAAATCAATTTCTCGTAAGATCTTTCCCATTGAGCTGATTTTTCAGCCAAATTTTCGAGAAATTTCCAAGTGGCATCATGATTTTGGGCTACAAAGTTTTTTGGCACATCGATTCGAGCATGGTTCGAGATTTATTTTCAAGTCCATTGGATAAAATTTGACAAAGAGTCCATTTTTTGAAATTGTGATGTGGACATTTGACTAGAAGTTCTTTAAATCTTTCAATAGATTTTGCAAAGGATTCACCCCAAAATTGATGAAAATTAACGATTTCATTTTGAATTCTTGATGTTTTTTACAAGAGGTAAAATTTCTTTAGAAAAACATTCACAAATTCATTTCAAGTTCCAATTGTATTTGAAGGCATGCTATACAACCATTTTTCGGCATAATCAGTAAGTGAAAATGGAATTAACCTAAGTTTGATTCCGTCGTCACTTAGTTGTTGAAATTTCATGTCTGTACAAACTTGTTCAAATTTGGTTAAGAAATGTAAAGATCATCATGTTCTAAATTGCCAAATTTTGGAAGAGTATTTATGCTATTCGAATGAATTTCAAAGTGGTTACCCATTGCAGTGGTCAATATGATGTAAGAAGGAATAGAAACCCATTCGAGGAAGTATCTGTTGGACCAAAATCTGGGCCTAACACCCAAATGCAGTATGAAGTCCTCACAATCACAAATCTCAGATCACAGAATGCAGATAAAGCAGTAGAAACGGGGAACACGCGAGGTTTTTATAGTTGTTCTGTAATGACCCGCATTGGCAGAGGTATTATAATTGATTTATTTAATTATATAAATAGTGATATAGTGAATTAAATGGTCGTGGAATTAAATAATGATGAATATTTAATTAAAATAATAAAATAAATAATATATTTAGTTCTGAAATAATCAGAATCGGCTGAAATGACGATAGGGTGTGAACCGGATCATCTGTGATATTTAATTCAGCTTGGAATTGAATTTGAATAACGAATATATTCAATCGTCGACAGTTGAACTTAAAGTTTATAGTATAATTATAAACGAGCTCGGAATGGTGCTGCAGTTCGTAATTTGGCGATTTGAACTTCAACTGAATTTACACGATTCGTTTTAAGCCGGATTTTTGTGAAACAAGAAACATGTGGAGCTGGTGGAGAATATCTATCTAGTGGAAGAGAAAAATCGGGATTTCGTCGTTTAGATTTTGATGTACGTCCAAATCAAATTTTAGAAAAGTCGCTGTGGAATTCCTTTATAATTTATAAAGGAATTATTTATATTTTAAAAAGGGATTTCATTTTAAATCGAATATCGATTTAATCAGGATTTGAAATATCAAGTTATAAATATCAGTAGAGCTATATGGTATTCCACTGTGGATATATACGATAATATTTATTTTTAAATATTAAATTTAATTATATTTAAATATATTTATATATTTAAATGGGTCATCCAGAGCTTCTAAAATAGCCAGTTTTGCAAACGAAGTCGGAATTCGACGAAACTAATTTTTTTGGAACCGCAATGTCAAATAGTTGTTAGATTTCCAGTTTCGTGATTTTTAGAGTCAGTATGTGGCCGTACCCATTTTTAGAGTGGAAAACAGTTAGTATTTTGACAGTTAAAAATACACTGTGTGAGCATACGAAGTCGGAATTCAACGAAACCAGTTTCTTTGGGTCCGTAATGTCAAACTCTAACAGTATGTTCAGTTTGGGGATTTTTGGATATTGTAGGTGATCGTAGGGAATTTTAAAGGACAAGCGAAGATAGCGGTTGAATAGAAACCAATATAAAATAAATTATAAAAATCATATAAATACACCACCTTACCACCTAAACCTAATTCAGTTCATTGGAAAGTCAAACAAGGTCCCGCCGCATGTTTTCTTTCCTGGAAAATTTCCATCAGCAAAAAAGAAAAATCAAAAGAAATTCTATAAAATTTCTATAAATCATATGATGTATACGTATGGACTCAGCATGTAAAGAGCTTCGAGTTGGTGCTCATTTTGGTTGGAGCGGCGTCGTTTCCTGATGTTCGGATTTTCGAACACTAGACTAGGGTTGGCAAATCCCTGAAGTAGAGGCGCTTGTGTTAATTTCTGGTTTCGGATTTGGAGTCGGGGTGAGAATCTGCAGTTGCTGGCGAACTTTGGTGGGTTACGGGATCAATTTCTACCGCATGTGTTGTTGTGGGCGTGAGGTAGGAGCCCTCCGACGGATTTGGTTTGAACGGCTCGAGTTGAGCTGGACGGTGTTGAGGCGGAAGAGGGTTCGAAGAGATGTTCAATGATGGATTCGGTTTGGTGGTTAGTGGTAGGTAGAAGGAGCAGTTGCGATGGGAAGGTGGCGCTAATGGTATGGAAGAGGCCACGGTAGTGTTGGGGAAGAAGAGTAAAGAAAGGGGCAGGCCTGATTTCTTGTATGGGCCGAGTTTTGAAAAGGTTAAGCCCACTTAAGAAATTAATTAAATTTCAATTCAAACAAAATAAGTGTATTAACTTGTTAATTATGTATCTTCGTCATACGTAATCGGAATTCAACAAAACAGGATCCGATAAGATCGTATGGACGGACAATACCCAATGGCGCCGACTGGAAGTCCATCGGAGCTCGTTACAACTTATAGCAAAATAAATAGTCCGTCTGAATCAAATCGAGCGATGGTTATCATTATCAACGATGATCGCCCAATGTGAGTAAATCTCACTAACTCTGAATAGTTTAAAATTTCATGTTGTATTTTTAGAACTGTTAAATATTGGCTGATTGACTGTGTGTTGACTGTTTGATTGAACTGCTAGTCAGTTAGTTGAATTTCTATATTGATTCTGTTTAACAGAATATATCATATGGAACTGAAAGTGATGTTATCTATATTGTTTAACATCTGTGATGCAGGGAAACAGGTTGGAGGAATCCAACTGGATTCCTCAACATTTATTTTACTGTTTTTTATATATTGTCATATATGATGTGATATATAATCTGTTGTCGATTATATGTGTTTGGACGATATTGATCATCGTGATTTGATATGTTAAATACCATAACATACCGAAATGTTGATAAGGGAATATTTTCAAAGTAATATTTGAAATATAAAATATTTATAAATGGAATATTTATAAATAAGAAATATTCATAAATTGGAATATTTATAAATAGGAGATATTTAGAAAATGAATAAACGTTATAAAATGGAAACTATTATAAGAAGGAAATCATTTGTAAAGTGAAGAACCGTTAGTAAAAGTAAATCTTTATAAATGAATAGTTTAATCGATGTTAGTTTAATCGAAAGGAGTTAATCGATGTTAGTTTAATCAATTAGAGTTAAAGCAAATGAGTTAATCGAATATATAGTTTATTCGAATAGAAAGTAAAAGGAGTTAATCGATATTAGTTTAATCGAGTTAAAACGAGTAAATCGATGTTAGTTTAATCGAGTTAAAAGGAGTTAATCGATATTAGTTTAATCGAGTTAAAAGGACTAAATCGATGTTAGTTTAATCGAGTTAAAAGGAGTTAATCGATGTTAGTTTAATTGAGTTAAAAGGAGTTAATCGATGTTAGTTTAATAGAGTAAAAGGAGTTAATTGAATATATAGTTTATTCAAATAGAATTAAAAGAATTATCGAATATAGTTTATTCGATAGGAGTTAAGTGAATAGAGTTAGAGTTAAATCAAAAGAGTTAAGTGAATAGAATAAATTGAATAGAGTTATCGAATATACCTTATCGAAGGAAAGAATTATCGAATACAAAAGATTTGAAAGAGAGTTACGTAAGGAAGTTTGTTAAAGAATTAGAAGGGTGAACTTTGTCTATTTCAAGGTTAGAAACATTGTTCAGTTAAGGTCTGAGAGGTTGTTATACCCCAACTTGATTGTCTTCATTTTAACTAAGAAATGGTTAAGGTTCGATAGTAAAGGATGGTTAAGTGAATTTAGTAATTAAAGGAAATGGTTTGAGTTGGCATCGCGATGGTTTGTTTAAACATCTGTCTAAGTCCAATGAAGAAGCTTTGGAAATGTTTTCCAAATAAGAAACCAGAAATGTTTTCTAATAAAGAAAACAAGAAATGGAAATGTTTTCCATTGTTAATAACGTATATTATCCAAATTTAGAAAATAAGAAATATTGAATATAGGAAAACAGGAGATAAGTAAATTAATGAAATAAAGAGATAAATGTTGAATGATGTTTGATCGATATAAATTTCCATTTGGAATTAATATCGTTGTTTGCACACTTGTTTTTCTTCGATAGTTAAATCACAGACTATCGAAGTTTTGACCATTTTAACGTTGTTAATATGGAGAGACCGGTTGGATTATTATCCAAAGAACCACTCTGTATTGGAATAAGCGTTGCGAATCATATATGCCAAAGGAAATTGAACACGGAGTTATGCAAGGGCTATCCTGTTTACAGAATAGTGCCTTCGGTTCATCCTGTTCCTGGATGACTTGTAGTGACGGATGTCTGACAAAGTCTTTCCAGACGATCACGTATATTGATTTCTCCAACTGTACCAAGAGTGGAAGCGGAGAAGGAAACTTCCTTTAGCTAACACATAATGTATGGTTGAGGACGTCAATCGGTGATTTGATGGATTTGACGATGTGGCATTCAAAGTGAATCTGGTGTGATGATAAAGCATAGCTTCTAGCCACACATCCGGTAAATGACAGAAATTGGGCAGGCAGCATGGCTAAGTCGGTCGCACCGAAGTAGGGTGTATAATCACCTGATCTAGAGTTTCATTTACTTCTAAAAATCTATTGTTGATGCTGTCCCATTTGGGAAACGGTTGCTGATCCCAACCGTTGGTGATATACATTCGATACACTCAAGCGAAATGAGTGGTCGGTCATGTGTGGCCGGGTTGTAAGATGTTCTTGTTGAACCCAGTGTATTCCTTTCTAGAGGTACACTAGCGAAAGGTGGTTCCATACCTTGTCATAGTTGGGAATCCATTACCCAATACGTGCTTGCGGTTTTGATTGTATACTATATATGTAGAACGTGAGATGAAAGCGTTTCTGCTAAATGATTATTATATTGTAGTTGATAGACATTATTATAATATCAAAAGGTTTTTGATATAAAGATAAATTGGATTCTCATAAGGGAAAACCCCATTCCGTTATACGACATGGTCTTATGAGATATCGATTACCTGCTTGAACTGTTTTAAACTGTTTTACTCACACCAGTCCCATGACTGACCCGGAGTTTATTTTGTTGTTTTCCCTAAACTCTTGGGTGCCTAAATTTGTACGGGCAGTCAAGTAGTCAGGATTTGCAGATATACTGGAAGAGCTTGGAGCAGGAGGCTTCAGGATCACATAGCTATAGTTATTTCCGCTGTGTTGTAAGTGTTGTACTTTGATAATTATATGTATATTCAAGTACAGATTTGTATTTCAAAGTTATTTTATGAAATATATTTATTCGTTCCGCTATGAGATTCATGTTACTCTGATATTGTGTTCTTCTTCTTCTTCTATTCTAAGTTTCTATCTTATCTATCCTCACCCTCTGTTTTCTTTCTATTAATTTCCTGATTTTCAGTTTAATTTGGGGTTGGACTTGTGTTTTTCGTCAGCTCAAATTGGACCGGATTTTTGGGTCATTACAGATTCGGCTCAAACTAGGCTTATGTCCACTTTATAATTCCTTAAATCCTAAGAAATTACAATTAAACTGTCGTCTCACAATCCGTAAGATCCAATTACGTACAACATCCTTGTAATTTTATGAAGAAGAGAAGAAAAGAGAATGATTTTATACATGAAATCCTTGTGTTAAACCGAGTTGAATTAGTGTTGTTGAGCACGCAAAGTCCTTGCGTTGTTAATGGTGTATGCCATGAAGAAGAATGGCCAAAAGTCCTTTGAAAATCCTCCAAATGGTGTACTTATAGCCATTTCCTGATACCGGTTCATGAGACACGTGGCACACATCCCAAAAATCTCGAAATGTGATGGAAAATGTCCATAGATCTTCTCCAAGTCATGTTATGACATGTGTAATAAGATCCATGCATGTTGGAGTGAAAATAGCAATCAAAACAGGTCGAAATTGGGTACTATTGCTGTTCTGGTACAGGCGGTTCGTGACCTAAGGGTGCATCACAAACCGGGGTGAGGGATCAAGAAGATGAGGATCGTAATGGTAAGCCGGTGACGTTGGGTCGTGGTCTAGGGGTGTACCATGAGCGGGTCGTAACCCCTATGCCCACCACGAACCGAGTGGGGTCCCAAGAGCCGAGGTGGGTCCCATGAACCGATCCATGCTCCGAGCTAATGGCGCTACGTCACTTCATCCAAGTGACTGCCAGTCGATACCAGATTATACTCATACACGGAAATGGGTGTAACTTTCATACCGTAAGTCCAATTGAGCCAAACGAAAGCTCTACCTGAAGCTAATTCAGAGCGCTACAATATTAGAAGTTTCTAAGGACAATGGACACTAGTGACTGATGATTGAGTAGATGGATGTTGGATGGTAGGACACATTCTTCTTAACTTGAAGATTTCGGGGACGAAATCCTTTAAGGAGGGGAGAATGTAACACCCCGTATTTTCTATGAACGTATAAGTAACAAATCAGAGGATAATTAATTTTTAAAATAAGAATCAAGGGAAACGGGTTGCACCATTGTGTTCGTTTCGGAATTCTGCATGAAAACGAGTCCGAGTTTGTGAGAACCGGAGTCCATATGAAGGAGATATGACCCTCCGAAGTTTCAGGAAATTTCAGAATTGAAAACAACTCGAAATTCGAATTCAAAATTCGAATTCAAACCCAGAAGCGGGCTGGGCGGGAAATTTCCTGCCCAGGGCCCAAGTCGACAGGGGAGTCAACTGGGCAGTCGACCCCCCAGGACCCAGGTCGACTGGGGAGTCGACTGGGCAGTCGACCCCCCAGACTAGGTCGATTGGGCAGTCGACCTGGGGGTCGAGCCCTGGTCGAGCCTGGTGCGTGTGTGTGCGATTTTGAAGGCTGTGACGTGTTTGGACGGACCTGATGAGTTATAGGGTTAATCTGAGGGCCTAAATGAGTTCCTACACCTATAAATTCATCCTAAGACCTAGCCTTCTCTACACCCAATTCTATTCTGCTTCTTCTCTACCTCTGTTCTAAATAAAAAATAAAAATGGCGTCGCTACTCTGCTGGAATCAAAACTAGAAGCTAACCAACATCGACCTAAGCAACTCAATTCAAATTAGAGATTAAAGCTTCTGCAACGATTCTACAACAATTAAAGTTCTTTCTTTAATCCAACCAAGGAAAGTACAGTTATTTTCCGATATAAACGTTAATTCTGATTGTGACATGAATTGTAAATCTGAATCTGAGGTTATATCTGTTCTGTTCTGTTTAGATCATATTTTGTATCTCTTTCCTCTTTCTGTTTTATAGCCAGGCTACCACGTGCCTGAGCCAATCTCATAAGAGTTTAACATACGCTAAAAGGTTTGGGACAGTAAAATGAATGATGCATAAATTGGGCACGACCAATAGGGGACTAATTTGAGGAAAGAACATGGACTGTAGCTAGAACATAAATCTGGTACATATTACTGGACATGTTATATTTATAACATAAAAAGGGTATTGAACATATGATTTGAGATAAAGAGAATATAACTTAGGTATAAAGATTTACATGAAAGTAGGGTATCTATTGATGTAAATAAACACCTAAGTAAGGTATCTTTGGGACATATGACATGCATAGTAATCGATGGCTATATTTGGTATAATTTATATATGGATCTTCTATGCTATGCAAGTTTAATAAAAATTGAAACAAATGATATATGGTAAATTATGACCATAACCTGTGCTATGTAAATTTAATGCGAACATGGGGTATATGATCAATCATGACCATTATTTATGCATGTGAACTTAGGCCAAATTTATAATTAGGCAAGAGATGTTTGTGAAACTTTAAGGAATGATTAAATCTGTTATATTTGCCTAATTTGCTAGTTCTGGTATATTTGTCTAATCTGCAAGTTCTGTTATATTGCCTAATATGCTAGTTCTGTTATCTGCTAGTTCTGCTCTACTGCCTAGTCTGCTAGATTTGTTCATCTGCCAAATCTATCATCTGCTAAGTCTGTTGAAAATGCCAAATCTGCTAAACTAAATCTGTTGAGATGCCTAATCTGTTATCTTCTAGTTTGCTTAATCTGCTAAATCCGTTAAGTCACCTAATCTGCAAAATCTATTATCTACTATATCTGTTGAGTTGATATAATTAGTCCGCTATTGACATAATCTAAATTGGCTATAGTTATGAATAATTGACATGTATATTAGGCGTGGGTATAAATGGTAAATCATTAATTAATTGGCCGCAAAGATAAACATGGCTAACTCGAGGTTAGAATGAGTTTGCGGCGTAATTCTACCCGGAACCGCCCGGCATATTCCAGTGGCCGCAAACAATAGGTTCTAATGTGAGAAGTTAGTCATAACGTGCTTGAAACCTGAGGTTAGACTCAGTTTGCGACAGAAACCTGCCCGGAACCAACCGGCCTAACCAATAGCCGCAAATTGTCAGTCTAATGTGAGAGGTCTGGGCATTAATATTTAATTAATGAAAATCTGAGATAAATATGATGTCTAAAACGTGTTGGGTAGGTAAGGTTAAACCAATTGGACCAATGAATCTAATAAACCCGTTTCGTGAATCTGTAGGCCCAATACAAAGTTAGACAATCTGTAACCGGTTAATCTGTAACCAGTAAATCTGTAAGTCTTTTAATCTGTGAACTAGTTGATCTAAACTCTGTATGTCTAAAACTTGTAAACAAGTTAATCTGAAATCTGTTAGTCTGGGGACACAAGGTTAGGAGGGGAATTACTTGTGTCATCTGTTGTTTGGGACCCATTTTAGTCAGTAACCCTTTCTGGTATCAAAAACTTTGACCCAACAGTAGGTAGGGTCTGGGCATGCTTACTGAACTAATTATAAGTGGTTCATTCTGATAATGGCGAGGGGTGTTGATGGTGCGTTTCAACCGGGTCATGTGCATGCATGGATCCAGGTCTGCCTCTGAGGATGTAAGACGCCGTGACATCTGTAAAGAGGTTTGTGCCAATTGGTTGTCACTTTAGGGAGTGATACACCCTAATGTGGGGTCGATACAGGATATTTATGTATTAAGGAGCCGATCGCTTGGGGTAGGGTTTTAGGGTACACTTAGTTCTATCTGTTTCTGTTGGTACCGTCTGTTTCTGTTGGGTGGCAACACCTGTCAGTTTCTACGTGGTACCGTCTGTTCGGGTGGTAAAGGCCCAATTACTAGTGTAAACCTAATGATACATTCCGTTTCCGTAGGGATTAATCTGTTTTTGTTTCAGTTCGGGTGGTAAAGGCCCATCATCTGCATTCTGCTTCTGTCTGTTTCTGATCGGGTGGAAAAGGCCCATTACTAGCGCGGAAATTATTCTGTACTGGTTTCTGTTTCAGTTTAGACATTAGGGTGACACATAATTCTGTTAAACTAGCATTAGTGCAGAGAAGTGTAAAGCAATAGCTTATATCATTCTGTTCTTCTGTTATATCTGCTACACCTGTTACAGTTATCTCTCATCCAGTTTTATTTTCATGTCATGTTATTATTATCTATTCATAACTGAAAATCACTGGACTTGCCAAACTTTTGTCTAACCCATATTGTTTCGCCTCCTTTCTTCCGTTCCCCCCAGGTTTTGTAGAAGGGAATATTCTAGCTTGATCCAGATTTCTTCCGCTTGAAGTGCTTAAAGTATGGCTTGTCTTCTTCTGTGGGGATTATGATTTTAAACTATGCATTCTGAAGGCTTTTGTACAAGACTGATATTTTGTACTTGAATTCTGATATTGTGATTTGAAAGGATGTAACCAAGCTCATTTCGGTTTCCGTTGTAATAAGGTTATAAAATTTTCAAGTACTGTTTTATCTGTCTTGTAAGTTTCTGTTCTGTTAACTAAAATGCTCCACCAAAGTTAAGGCATTCCCTTTGTGAGTGACCTTAACGGAGGTGGGGTGTTACACTTGGTATCAGAGCTTAAGGTTACCAGATTAGATAAAGGTTTTTGAAAACTATTTTCAAAAAGGTTTTGAAAGGAAGTATTTTCAAAAATAAAGCTTATTTTGAAAAACATGATCGCCAAGAGCCATATATCTTTCCTTCAGTCCTTTTTGTATTGGATCTTTCCTTTTTTGTTTTAGCATGTCTGAAGCATCTGAGATACCAGAGGGTGTTCATGTACCCGGTTGGTTTCGACAATATCTTGAGGCTAGGACCGCCGCCGCAGGTCCAGCAAATGATCTCCCTCCGCCACCCCCTCCTCGTCGAATTGCTTTCTCAAAGATCTGTAGAGATTTTAGGGCCATGGGTGGAAAGGATTTCATGGGAACAAAATCATTCGTAGAGGCGAGGAACTAGCTCAAAGAAACTGAGGATCTATTCATTATCTTCGAGGTGGATGATAGGCAGAAGGTACAGTTGGCTGTATGGCTGCTCAAAGATGAAGCTTCCTATTGGTGGGAAGTCACTAATGCCGAGAGGCCAGTTGAAACATGGATGGATTTCAGAACAAGGTTTGAGACAAAATTCCTCTCGCAAGCTGAGCGAAGTCTACAACTGGAAAAGTTCTTATCTCTTAAGCAAGGAAGTATGACGGTCAAGGAATACGTCAACCAGTTCAACCAACTGGCTAGGTTCGGACTAGATTTAGTCAACACTCAACATAAAAAGGCTCTCCGCTTTGTTAAAGGATTGAACGAGCCACTGCATAGCCTAGCCATGACCCATGTACCCATGGGAGCGACTTACGAGAGATTGGTGGATATGGCACTACTGCACGAGGAAGACAAAGGCCCGAAAGAGACAAAGAAGGAAGAACCACATAATAAGAAAGCAGGGCCCAAAAAGGAAACACAAAGGAAGGATGAGAAGTCTGAAGATAAGAAGGGGAAAAAGTGCTTTACTTGTGGGAGCTCGACTCATCTGAACAAGGATTGCAGAAAAAGGAAGAGCACTAGCTTCAACTGTGGTGAGATGGGACACTTCACTAGGGACTGCCCCAAGGGACGAAGGCAAGGAGGGCAGGCGAACACTCTTGAGGCTAGTGGCTAGGATAGAAATAGGAAAATTGCTATAGTAGGTTTAATTTCTTTATCTGATTATGGAGTTAAGACTCTTTCTGATTCTGGTATTTTGATTTTTGTAATCAATACTCTGCACTTTATTACTAGTATTATTTCTGATTCCGCTATAGACTCAGACCCATAATGGTTATGACTCATCTGTTTATGATAGATTGGGGTTTGAGGGATATCTGTGTTATACCTTAAGTATGACGCATACATTCTGAGTTTTTGTGGGATATGATTTTATCATGCTTAGCTTCCTAAGTATCATTAGGGAACCTGATCTATACCAGTAGTCTGTAAATATCTGAATAATTCTGAATTCCAGTTTTGACATTGTCTAAAGAGGGTAATCCTCTGGGTGTCAATCTAATGTTGATTTCGGTCTTCGGGGTTGATACTTAGGGGAATTATTTTCTCAACCAATGTCTAATGGGAACCAAGTCTTCGTTTTATTTGTACTCACTTCCATCATTCTACTGTATCCTATCAATCAAATCTTCGAACTTTAGGTAGAAACTAATGGGTGTAAACATGTGTTTGAGACATGTTATGTTTGATGGTTGCAAGTGGATGCAAGTGCTTGTTAATGGCTGCTCGTGGATGCATATACACACACTAGGCACTAGATCGGCTCGAAAACACTCTCATACTGCATATGGATGTGTGAGTATTTTCAATTTTTGTGGATGCAGAATGATTGACTCAGCACATGGATGTTGCATATGACTGAATGGTTGTGCACTCATATGGAAATGACATGTATCGAGTAGGAAAATTGCATACATGTTGGACTCATGGCACTGGCATAATTCGCATTAAGGAGGTCAACTGAATTAGTGGACCGCCTGATCTTTGCATTAGATAAGGAACATATACACACACCTTTGCATATGTTCATACAACATTAGAAGTTTCTAAGGACAATGGACGCCAGTGATTGATGATTGAGTAGATGGATGTTGGATGGTAGGACACATTCTTCTTAACTTGAAGATTTCGGGGACGAAATCCTTTAAGGAGGGGTGAATGTAACACCCCGTATTTTCTGTGAACGTATAAGTAATAAATCAGAGGATAATTAATTTTTAAAATAAGAATCAAGGGAAACAGGTTGTTCCATTGCGTTCGTCTCGGAATTCTGCATGAAAATGAGTCCGAGTTTGCGAGAATCAGAGTCCGTATGAAGGAGATATGACCCTCCGAAGTTTCAGGAAATTTCAGAATTGAAAATAGCTCGAAATTCGAATTCAAACCCAGAAGCAGGCTGGGCGGGAAATTTCCCGCCCAGGGCCCAAGTCGACTGGGGAGTCGACTGGGCAGTCGACCCCCCAGGACCCAGGTTGAATGGGGAGTCGACTGGGCAGTCGACCCCCCAGACCAGGTCAACTGGGCAGTCGACCTGGGGGTCGAGCCCTGGTCGAACCTGGTGCGTGTGTGTGCGATTTTGAAGGCTGTGACGTGTTTGGACGGACCTTATGAGTTCTAGGGTGAATCTGAGGGCCTAAATGTGTTCCTACACCTATAAATACATCCTAATACCTAGCCTTCTCTACACACAATTCTATTCTGCTTCTTCTCTGCCTCTGTTCTAAATATAAAATAAAAATGGCGTCGCTACTCTGTTGGAATCAAAACTAGAAGCTAACCAACATCGACCTAAGCAACTCAATTCAAATTAGAGATTAAAGCTTCTGCAACGATTTTGCAACAATTAAAGTTCTTTCTTTAATCCAGCCAAGGCAAGTACAGTTATTTTCCGATATAAACGTTAATTCTGATTGTCACATGAATTGTAAATCTGAATCTGAGGTATCTGTTCTGTTCTGTTTAGATCTTATTTTGTATCTCTTTCCTCTTTCTACTTTATAATCAGGCTACCACGAGCCTGAGCCAATCTCATAAGAGATTAACATACGCTAAAAGGTTTGGGACAGTAAAATGAATGATCCATAAATTGGGCATGACCAGTAGGTGACTAATTTGAGGAAAGAACATGGACTGTAGCTAGAACATAAATCTGAGACATATGACTGGACATGTTATATTTATAACATAAAAGGGGTATTGAACATATGATTTGAGATAAAGAGAATATAGCTTAGGTATAAAGATTTACATGAAAGTAGGGTATCTATTAATGTAAATAAACACCTAAGTAAGGGATCTTTGGGATATATGACATGCATAGTAATCGATGGCTATATTTGGTATAATTTATATATGGATCTTCTGTGCTATGCAAGTTTAATAAAAATTGAAACATATGATATATGGTAAATTATGACCATAACCTGTGCTATGTAAATTTAATGCGAACATGGGGTATATGATCAATCATGACCATTATTTATGCATGTGAACTTAGGCCAAATTTATAATTAGGCAAGAGATGTTTGTGAAACTTTAAGGAATGATTAAATCTGTTATATTTGCCTAATTTGCTAGTTCTGCTATATTTGTCTAATCTGCAAGTTCTATTATATTGCCTAATATGCTAGTTCTGTTATCTGCTAGTTCTGCTCTACTGCCTAGTCTGCTAGATTTGTTCATCTGCCAAATCTATCATCTGCTAAGTCTGTTGAAAATGCCAAATCTGCTAAACTAAATCTGTTGAGATGCCGAATCTGTTATCTGCTAGTTTGCTTAATCTGCTAAATCCGTCAAGTCAACTAATCTGCAAAATCTGTTATCTGCTATATCTGTTGAGTTGATATAATTAGTCTGCTATTGACATAATCTGAATTGGATATAGTTATGAATAATTGACATGTATATTAGGCATGGGTATAAATGTTAAATCATTAATTAATTAGCCGCAAAGATAAACATGGCTAACTCGAGGTTAGAATTAGTTTGCGGCATAATTCTGCCCGGGACCGCCCGACATATTCCAGTGGTCACAAACAATAGGTTCTAATGTGAGAAGTTAGTCATAACGTGCTTGAAACCCGAGGTTAGACTCAGTTTGCGACAGAAACCTGCCCGGAACCAACCGGCCTAACCAGTAGCCGCAAACTGTCAGTTTAATGTGAGAGGTCTGGGCATTAATATTTAATTAATGAAAATCTGAGATAAATATGATGTCTAAAACGTGTTGGGTAGGTGAGGTTAAACCAATTGGACCAATGAATCTAATAAACCCGTTTCGTGAATCTGTAGG
Source organism: Allium sativum (assembly GCA_030737875.1). Lineage (NCBI taxonomy): Eukaryota > Viridiplantae > Streptophyta > Magnoliopsida > Asparagales > Amaryllidaceae > Allium > Allium sativum. The sequence continues at coordinate 355,631,539 of CM060910.1, forward strand.
CCCAATACAAAGTTAGACAATCTGTAACCGGTTAATCTGTAACAAGTAAATCTATAAGTCTTTTAATCTGTGAACTAGTTGATCTAAACTCTGTATGTCTGAAACTTGTAAACAAGTTAATCTGAAATCTGTTAGTCTGGGGACACAAGGTTAGGAGGGGAATTACTTGTGTCATCTGTTGTTTGGGACCCATTTTAGTCAGTAACCCTTTCTGGTATCAAAAAATTTGACCCAACAGTAGGTAGGGTCCGGGCACGCTTACTGAACTAATTATAAGCGGTTCATTCTGATAACGGCGAGGGGTGTTGATGGTGCGTTTCAACCGGGTCATGTGCGTGCATGGATCCTGGTCTGCCTCTGAGGATGTAAGACGCCGTGACATCTGTAAATAGGTATGTGCCAATTGGTTGTCACTTTAGGGAGTGATACACCCTACTGTGGGGTCGACACAGGATACTTATGTATTAGGGAGCCGATCGCTTGGGGTAGGGTTTTAGGGTACACTTAGTTCTGTCTGTTTCTGTTGGTACCGTCTGTTTCTGTTGGGTGGCAACACCTGTCTGTTTCTGCGTGGTACCGTCTGTTCGGGTGGTAAAGGCCCAATTACTAGTGTACACCTAATGCTACATTCTGTTTCCATAGGGATTAATTTGTTTTTGTTTCGGTTCGGGTGGTAAAGGCCCATCATCTGCATTCTTCTTCTGTCTGTTTCTGATCGGGTGGTAAAGGCCCATTACTAGCGTGGAAATTATTCTGTACCCGTTTCTGTTTCAGTTTAGACATTAGGGTGACACCTAATTCTGTTAAACTAGTATTAGTGTAGAGAAGTGTAAAGCAATAGCTTATATCATTCTGTTCTTCTGTTATATCTGCTACACCTGTTACAGTTATCTCTCATCCAGATTTATTTTCATATCATGTTATTATTATCTGTTCATAACTGAAAATCACTGGACTTGCCAGACTTTTGTCTAATCCATGTTGTTTCGCCTCCTTTCTTCCGTTCCCCCCCCCAGGTTTTGTAGAAGGGAATACTCTAGCTTGATCCAGATTTCTTCCGCTTGAAGTGCTTAAAGTATGGCTTGTCTTCTTCTGTGGGGATTATGATTTTAAACTATGCATTCTGAAGGCTTTTGTACAAGACTGATATTTTGTACTTGAATTCTGATATTGTGATTTGAAAGGATGTAACCGAGCTCATTTCGGTTTCTGTTGTAATAAAGTTATAAATTTTTCAAGTACTATTTTATCTGTCTTGTAAGTTTTTGTTCTGTTTACTAAAATGCTCCACCAAAGTTAAGGCATTCCCTTTGTGAGTGAACTTAACGGAGGTGGGGTGTTACACTTGGTATCAGAGCTTAAGGTTACCAGATTAGATAATGGTTTTTAAAAACCATTTTCAAAAAGGTTTTGAAAGGAAGTATTTTCAAAAATAAAGCTTATTTTGAAAAACATGATCCCCAAGAGCCATATATCTTTCCTTCAGTCCTTTTTGTATCGAATCTTTCCTTTTTCGTTCCAGCATGTCTGAAGCATCTGAGATACCAGAGGGTGTTCATGTACCCGGTTGGTTTCGACAATATCTTGAGGCTAGGACCGCCGCCGCAGGTCCAGCAAATGATCCCCCTCCTCCACCCCCTCCTCGTGCAATTGCTTTCTCAAAAATCTGTAGAGATTTTAGGGCCATGGGTGGAAAGGATTTCAAGGGAACTGAATCATTCGTAGAGGCGAGGAACTAGCTCAAAGAAACTGAGGATCTATTCGTTATCTTCGAGGTGGATGATAGGCAGAAGGTACAGTTGGCGGTATGGCTGCTCAAAGACGAAGCTTCCTATTGGTGGGAAGTCACTAATGCCGAGAGGCCAATTGAAACATGGATGGATTTCAGAACAAGGTTTGAGACAAAATTCCTCTCGCAAGCTGAGCGAAGTCTGCAACTGGAAAAGTTCTTATCTCTTAAGCAAGGAAGTATGACGGTCAAGGAATACGTCAACCAGTTCAACCAACTGGCTAGGTTCGGATTGGATTTAGTCAACACTCAGCATAAAAAGGCTCTCCGCTTTGATAAAGGATTGAACGAGTCACTGCACAACCTAGCCATGACCCATGTACCCATAGGAGCGACTTACGAGAGATTGGTGGACATGGCACTACTGCACGAGGAAGACAAAGGCCCGAAATAGACAAAGAAGGAAGAACCACAGAATAAGAAAGCAGGGCCCAAAAAGGAAACACAAAGGAAGGATGAGAAGTCTGAAGATAAGAAGGGGAAAAAGTGCTTTACTTGTGGGAGCTCGACTCATCTGAACAAAGATCGCAGAAAAAGGAAGGGCACTTGCTTCAACTGTGGTGAGATGGGACACTTCACTAAGGACTGCCCGAAGAGACGAGGGCAAGGAGGGCAGGCGAACACTCTTGAGGCTAGTGGCTAGGATAGAAATAGGAAAATTCCTAAAGTAGGTTTAATTTCTTTATCTGATTATGGAGTTAAGACTCTTTCTGATTTTGGTATTTTGATTTTTGTAATCAATACTCTGCACTTTAATACTAGTATTATTTCTGATTCCGCTATAGACTCAGACCCATAAGGGTTATGACTCATCTGTTTATGATAGATTGGGGTTTGAGGGATATCTGTGTTAGACGTCAAGTGTGACGCATACATTCTGAGTTTTTGTGGGATATGATTTTATCATCCTTAGCTTCCTAATAATCATTAGGGAACCTGATCTATACCAGTAGTCTGTAAATATCTGAATAATTCTGAATTCCAGTTTTGACATTGTCTAAAGAGGGTAATCCTATGGGTGTCAATCTGATGTTGATTTCGGTCTTCGGGGTTGATACTTAGGGGAATTATTTTCTCAACCAATGTCTAATGGGAACCAAGTCTTCGTTTTATCTGTACTCGCTTCCATCATTCGACTGTATCCTATCAATCGAATCTTTGAACTTTAGGTAGAAACTAATGGGTGTAAACATGTGTTTGAGACATGTTATGTTTGATGGTTGTAAGTGGATGCAAGTGGTTGCTAGTGGCTGCTCGTGGATGCATATACACACACTAGGCACTAGATCGGCTCGAAAACACTCTCATACTGCATATGGATGTGTGAGCATTTTCAATTTTTGTCGATGCAAAATGATTGACTCAGCACATGGATGTTGCATATGACTGAATGGTTGTGCACTCATATGGACATGATATGTATCGAGTAGGAAAATTGCATACATGTTGGACTCATGGCACTGGCATAATTCGCATTACCGCCTGATCTTTGCATTAGATAAGGAACATATACACACACCTTTGCATATGTTCATACAACATTAGAAGTTTCTAAGGACAATGGATGATAGTGATTGATGATTGAGTAGATGGATGTTGGATGGTAGGACACATTCTTCTTAACTTGAAGATTTCGGGGACGAAATCCTTTAAGGAGGGGAGAATGTAGCACCCCGTATTTTCTGTGAACGTATAAGTAACAAATCAGAGGATAATTAATTTTTAATTTAAGAATCAAGGGAAACGAGTTTCGCCATTGCGTTCGTCTCGGAATTCTGCATGAAAACGAGTTCGAGTTTGCGAGAATCGGAGTCCGTATGAAGGAGATATGACCCTCCAAAGTTTCAGGAAATTTCAGAGTTGAAAACAGCTCGAAATTCGAATTCAAACACAGAAGCAGGCTGGGCGGGAAATTTCCCACCCAGGGCCCAAGTCGACTGGGGAGTCGACTGGGCAGTCGACCCCCCAAGACCGAGGTTGACTGGGGAGTCGACTGGGCAGTCGACCTCCCAGACCAAGTGGACTGGGCAGTCGACCTGGGGGTCGAGCCCTGGTCGAACCTGGTGCGTGTGTGTGCGATTTTGAAGGTTGTGACGTGTTTGGACGGACCTGATGAGTTCTAGGGTTAATCCGAGCGCCTAAATGAGTTCCTACACCTATAAATACATCCTAAGACCTAGCCTTCTCTACAAACAATTCTATTCTGCTTCTTCTCTACCTCTGTTCTAAATAAAAAATAAAAATGGCGTCGCTACTCTGCTGGAATCAAAACTAGAAGCTAACCAACATCGACCTAAGCAACTCAATTCAAATTAGAGATTAAAGCTTCTGCAACGATTCTACAACAATTAAAGTTCTATCTTTAATCCAACCAAGGCAAGTACAGTTATTTTCCGATATAAACGTTAATTCTGATTGTGACATGAATTGTAAATCTGAATCTGAGGTTATATCTGTTCTGTTCTGTTTAGATCTTATTTTTTATCTCTTTCCTCTTTCAGTTTTATAGCCAGGCTACCACGAGTCTGAGCCAATCTCATAAGAGATTAACATATGCTAAAAGGTTTGAGACAGTAAAATGAATGATGCATAAATTGGGCATGAACAATAGGTGACTAATTTGAGGAAAGAACATGGACTGTAGCTAGAACATAAATCTGAGACATATGACTGGACATGTTATATTTATAACATAAAAGGGGTATTGAACATATGATTTGAGATAAAGAGAATATAGCTTAGGTATAAAGATTTACATGAAAGTAGGGTATCTATTAATGTAAATAAACACCTAAGTAAGGGATCTTTGGGATATATGACATGCATAGTAATCGATGGCTATATTTGGTATAATTTACATATGGATCTTCTGTGCTATGCAAGTTTAATAAAAATTGAAACATATGATATATGGTAAATTATGACCATAACCTGTGCTATGTAAATTTAATGCGAACATGGGGTATATGATCAATCATGACCATTATTTATGCATGTGAACTTAGGCCAAATTTATAATTAGGCAAGAGATGTTTGTGAAACTTTAAGGAATGATTAAATCTGTTATATTTGCCTAATTTGCTAGTTCTGCTATATTTGTCTAATCTGCAAGTTCTGTTATATTGCCTAATATGCTAGTTCTGTTATCTGCTAGTTCTGCTCTACTGCCTAGTCTGCTAGATTTGTTCATCTGCCAAATCTATCATCTGCTAAGTCTGTTGAAAATGCCAAATCTGCTAAACTAAATCTGTTGAGATGCCGAATCTGTTATCTACTAGTTTGCTTAATCTGCTAAATCCGTCAAGTCAACTAATCTGCAAAATCTGTTATCTGCTATATCTGTTGAGTTGATATAATTAGTCTGCTATTGACATAATCTGAATTGGATATAGTTATGAATAATTGACATGTATATTAGGCATGGGTATAAATGTTAAATCATTAATTAATTAGCCGCAAAGATAAACATGGCTAACTCGAGGTTAGAATGAGTTTGCGGCATAATTCTGCCCGGGACCGCCCGACATATTCCAGTGGTCACAAACAATAGGTTCTAATGTGAGAAGTTAGTCATAACGTGCTTGAAACCCGAGGTTAGACTCAGTTTGCGACAGAAACCTGCCCGGAACCAACCGGCCTAACCAGTAGCCGCAAACTGTCAGTTTAATGTGAGAGGTCTGGGCATTAATATTTAATTAATGAAAATCTGAGATAAATATGATGTCTAAAATGTGTTGGGTAGGTAAGGTTAAACCAATTGGACCAATAAATCTGATAAACCCGTTTCGTGAATCTGTAGGCCCAATACAAAGTTAGACAATCTGTAACCGGTTAATCTGTAAGTCTGTTAATCTATGAACTAGTTGAGCTAAACTCTGTATGTCTGAAACTTGTAAACAAGTTAATCTGAAATATGTTAGTCTGGGGACACAAGGTTAGGAGGGAAATTACTTGTGTCATCTGTTGTTTGGGACCCATATTAGTCAGTAACCCTTTCTGGTATCAAAAACTTTGAACCAACAGTAGGTAAGGTCCGGGCACGCTTACTGAACTACTTATAAGCGGTTCATTCTGATAATGGCGAGGGGTGTTGATGGTGCGTTCCAACCGGGTCATGTGCGTGCATGGATCCCGGTCTGCCTCTGAGGATGTAAGACGCCGTGACATCTGTAAATAGGTCTGTGCCAATTGGTTGTCACTTTAGGGAGTGATACACCCTACTGTGGGGCCGACACAGGATATTTATGTATTAGGGATCCGATCGCTTGGGGTAGGGTTTTAGGGTACACTTAGTTCTGTCTATTTCTGTTGGTACCGTCTGTTTCTGTTAGGTGGCAACACCTGTCTATTTCTGCATGGTACCGTCTGTTCGGGTGGTAAAGGCCCAATTACTAGTGTACACCTAATGCTACATTCTATTTCCGTAGGGATTAATCTGTTTTTGTTTCGGTTCGGGTGGTAAAGGCCCATTATCTGCATTCGTCTTCTGTCTGTTTCTGATCGGATGGTAAAGGCCCATTACTAGCGCGGAAATTATTCTATACCCGTTTCTATTTCAGTTTAGACATTAGGGTGACACCTAATTCTGTTAAACTAGAATTAGTGCAGAGAAGTGTAAAGCAATAGCTTATATCATTCTGTTCTTCTGTTATATCTACTACACCTGTTACAGTTATCTCTCATCCAGTTTTATTTTCATGTCATGTTATTATTATCTGTTCATAACTGAAAATCACTGGACTTGCCAGACTTTTGTCTGACCCTTGTTGTTTCGCCTCTTTCCTTCCGTTTCCCCCCAGGTTTTGTAGAAGGGAATACTCTAGCTTGATCCAGATTTCTTCCGCTTGAAGTGCTTAAAGTATGGCTTGTCTTCTTCTGTGGGGATTATGATTTTAAACTATGCATTCTGAAGGCTTTTGTACAAGACTGATATTTTGTACTTGAATTCTGATATTGTGATTTGAAAGGATGTAACCAAGCTCATTTCGGTTTCTGTGGTAATAAAGTTATAAAATTTTCAAGTACTTTTTTATCTGTCTTGTAAGTTTCTGTTCTTTTTACTGAAATGCTCCACCAAAGTTAAGGCATTCCCTTTGTGAGTGACCTTAACGGAGGTGGGGTGTTACATTACCCTAATTGAGCCCATGACGCCCTTAAGTCCATAGTCTACAATTTTTATTTATTAATGCAGCTTTTTCCTAGTATTAATGCAATTTTATGGTCCAAGGAAGGGTAATGACTTCCTCACCTGACGTGAATTGGGTTGTGCCGTTAACAGAATGAATAAAGATGCAGAAATAATTACTAGGTAAATTAAAAAGATTGTACAACGCTGTCCCTGTAGAATTTTTTAACAAGCAATGTCTATGTATTTTCCTTTGTAGTAGAGCACCTGTAGAGTTTAGAAATCACTCACATAGATCGGCAGTCCGTCCAATGCAACTGAGTAGCGCTAGCTTATTGACGCCCCACTTGGCATGCAACCGCTCCTTACAAATCTGTTTGCCAATCGCTTGGCCTTTGATTTCTTTATTTGTTGCTCGAATTTTATTCTCTTTGCACTTTGATTCTTTTTTAGGGAAACTAGTAAATAAAACACCCCAAACTTATAACACAAACCTATAAAGAAAAAGAAAATGAAATAAAGTCGTCCCACAAAAGGATCACAAGCCCAAACCTCAGACCTAATCAAAGCACTTCCCAAACTGACATAAAATTGACTCCCAAACCTAACAAGGTGTTTCCATGGAAATCTTTATTTCTTTTCTCAGTTAAATTCGAAATCGACTCCATTTTTTTATATATAGAATTGCGAAATCGAAATCAAAAGCAAAGATCAGTGGTCTTCGCGAAATCAAAAGCAAGGATCAGCGATGTTGGTAGTCTGTGTGGGTGGGTTCATTATTTTTTTGTGGGGAAATCAGTGAGGGTTGCAGGTTGAGGTCGTTCAATTGCTGATTTGGGGTGGTGCGATTTGGGTTAGATTTCAGCAAGTTGGTGCAGTTTGTAACTTCGTGCATTTGGGGTAAATTCGGTGTCCACTACGCAGTTGCGATTTGAGAGGAGATAGGTGTGAAGCTGTGAAGAGGGTCAGAACTGTGCTTGATGTTTGGGGCGATGTATGTTCAGTTCTTGTTGAAGGCTGTTTGGAGGTTAGGAAGATGGTAAATGGGAAATTTGGACGGGGGTAGTTTCAGTGGTGGCTATGGGTGCTTGAAGTTGTGTAACGCTAGTTTGTGATGGGTTGGAAGAGAAGATAGTGGTTTGTATTTGGAGGTAGTAGTGTTGTTTGTGTGCAGTTTTGGGGATGTTGATGGTGGACAGAAACTGTTGAATGATGGAGATGATTTCAGATCTGGGTATTGCATGATGAAAGTGGTTTATGGATGGAGTAGGATTTGTGATGAGGAGGGAGGGGTGACTGGAAGAAGATGGTCGTCAGTCGAGAAGTTTGTGTTGAGTGATGGTAATATTTTAGTGGAGATGAGGGCTTGGTGCAGCTGTTGGTTTGAATCGGGTGTAGTTCGGTGATGAGGTTGTAAAGAAGATGACTTGTAGTCGACAATTTGCAGCAGAAATACAACAAGAAGAAAGAATAAAAGCAATAAAGAAAGAAAAGAAATTAGAAGGAAAAAAAATCCTTTTTTGTTTATATATGGAATTGTTGAAAAGGGGAAAGAAACTGTAACTGCAATTGGAAAAAAATAAAAGAAAAATAGCAACATTTTTTTCTCTCGTTTAGATGATTGTAGTATCAATGTTTAACAACAAATCAACTAATCAAGATTTTTTTGTATTTGAAAGAAAACAAAAGGAATAAAATAAAAACAAATACGAACCAGAAAATAAAATATTTTTGTGTTTTTCTTGTGGAAAAAAATAAGAAAATAAAATTATAACCCAAAGGATTTACTAATAAAAATTATTTTGATCCCTGTCAACGGCGCCAAAATTTGTTTGCGAACAAGTTAAATAATTGAAAAAAGCTATTCAATTCATTCGACTTTCCTAAACAAAAGGGTTGTTGTAAAGGGTGTCAAACTCTGGGACCAAAATAATTTTAATAATTAATCCAATCAAGTTATTCTGAAATTTTGATTGTTTGAAAATAACAAAAAATAAACAGAAAGAGAGTTTTTAACAATAAGTGAAGCAATTAGGGAGCAATAACATAAACTAGATTAAATGAATTAATAACCAAATAGATCAATAGATATCTAATTTATGTTTCTGTCACAAACATAATCAACGATAATTAGGTTTCTAGAAACAAAAAGGTGAATAACGACAAGTATAGACTATGTAGGAGCTACGCTCTTAAAAAACCATAGGCTATCAGGACAGATTCATTATTTTATTTCTAAATCCCGAAAAGTTAGATCTAAATCTGATAAGCGTTAGATCAAACTCGAATATACCCTGTGAAGGAGCATAGCTCTTAAACGACACGAAGTATGAAGGTACAGATCTAACCCTTGGTTCAGATCTAGATCTATATAAATAAATTCCTAATCCTTTTTGGCCATGTGATTCATATTGAATAAAATCTAAGTGTCATCACCCCCTAGTTAAAGGGGATCAGCTAGACATAACTAAACGAGAAATAGGGAAAAAGAAAACAAACAACATAAATATAAATTAAATAAAAAAAACTAAAGAGAAAAGGAGAAGAATTGTTTTATTCCAAGAGAAGTGTTACAGAATAAAACACAATGTAATTATAAATGAAAGAGATACAGTGTATTTATAGCTGCCATGACCAGGACGAATTGACCAGTTACAAAATGTGGGACTAAAGACTTAGCCCAAATAACAAATAAACCAATGTGAGCGTGTGTGAATGGACATACAACTGTCATAGCTTGCAGGCATCAAACGGAATCAACTTCAATCATTTTGAGCATAAATAATAACTATATAACATATAAAAAAGGTGATCTTTGTGAAAAGGAATTGAATCTTGACTTTAAACAAGCGGCAGAAGGTGGTTGAACAGCAAAATTTCTTCAGGTCTTCAAGCTTTTTATCTAGCTCTAGAAATCAACACTCTTCTTGCACCAATTCTTCAAGCTTTTCAACAATTAAGTTCACCAATCCATTCACCTTAAATAATATGAAAACACAACTATAAATACACAGAATCGATTATTTTAAAGAGAAAAATAAGATAAATAACGGATAAAATATAAACATTTACGTGTATATCAGTTTTCAACTTATATAAACATTGTGAACAGAAGCTTCAAGTTCAACAAGCCAGTTCAAATTCAAGTCAACTCAAATCTGCCATGAGTGTAACGTCTCGCGTTTTTATCAATATATGTTTGGATATTTAAATTAGTTTATATATTTGATTCATAATATAAATGAATTTTTATATAATTAAAAATGAAGTTTGAAACGTATAAATATATTTTAAATATAAACGAGATTGTATTGGCGCGATAGTTCGTAATATTGATTTTTGAACTTCAATTGAGCGTACAGAATTTTTTATAAGTCAGAATTCGCTGAAACAAGAAATATTTGAATCTATTGAATTATAATTTTCTAATGAAAGAGAAAATTCGAGATTTCATATTATAGATTGTTTGTCATTACCAAATCAAATTTTCAAATAGTCGCTATGGAATCGTTTATAAACCGTAACAATTTATTTAATAAACTAAATCGATTTTAAATCAATTTAATATTGGTTTAACTGGGGAATGGAATATCGAGTTTAGATTTCTAGTTAATTTATTCTGGAGTTATATGAATTCAGTTTGCGTATACTTATATGATAATAATAATTTATCTATTAATTTTGAGTCGATTTATATTAAACTGAATTTAATGTTAAATCATCAATTTAATTTAATATCTTCTGTGTATGGTCAAACTGGACTATGAAACGCGTTCCAGTTTGTTCAGAATAGTGCTAGGACCCTAGGAATGTCATTTGTTGCACTCAAATAGAGGTTCGTAATCATAGGGTATTTTAATTTAAATCTCATGGGTCAAATAAAAAATTAAATCAAAATAAAAATAATAATAATATAGGAAACGGCCTAATTCCCTTAACACAACTATTCTATGAAGCTATCGTCATCTTCTCCTTTCAAATTTCACATTGGCATGTTTCCTTCTCCATGTAGCTTCAAAAATGGTACGCTGTTACATATTCTACCTACAAGCTATTTGATTCAACGTCGTTCCTATCCTCCTATCGCTCTCCTATAAATAACTCTCGCTTTCATTTTTTCCATCCTCAAACCAATTTAGTTCAGTTCATTCGATTTCTTTTGTCTTTCTATCGCGAGTAATAACAATCCGCAGATTAAAAAAAAGAAAGAAGGAGAAATTGAAAATTAATTCGAAAGAGGGAATCACAATTTCCATTCATCACAATTCAAAACCACTGTTGTAGAGTTCAAGGACGTTTGGAGGCAGTCGCGATTCAGCGACGGAGGCTGCCATTGGGATTTTCAGTCACGAGATGCTGGAAAGGGGTGCGAGAAGGGAGATGGACATTGCGGTTTCAGAAGAGGTGATTGCGACTGAATGGAGTTTGTACTAAGTCGATGAACAAGAGTGTGCGGCAGTGAAATAAACGAGTATTCGATAGTTTAGAAAATACACAGGGAATTAGGAATCGATCTTTGATGTTGAAGGCAGTGGGATATTGGTAAGGCAGTTGTTTTTGGTTAACAGGAGTATGAGTGAATTGGAATTTGGTAGTGTGGTGGTTTAAGAAGATCAGTCTGGGGATATAAACAAGGACTGTGTGAATGTGGTGCGTTGACAATAAGACGTTGGAGGGATATTAAGCAATGTCTGATGATGGGCTTGAGTCGTTTCATCAACTAATGGATGTACGGTGATGAACTAGAAGTTAGAATGTGTTGTTGTCAAACTACGACGGGGTTCAAAGTATTAATGGACGAGATGTGAGTCTGGAGGTGTGACAGTGGGAAGCTAAGATGGGAGTTCAGTCCCATATTTGGTGGATGCAGGATGTAGATGGAAGGTTTATAGTGGATGCAAGGAGTATGGATGAAATGGTGATGAGTTCGACGATGAGATACAGAGGAGTTCGAGACTGTAAATCTATGGGAAGTGGATATAGGGATTGGTTGATGGAGTTATGACATTTAAGTAGGAGATAGAAGTAGCTGTACAGGAGTTTTGTATAAGATATCTTCGACCAATTAAGGTATACGTTTTAATAAATTTAAATTTGCATAAAAAAATTATTTGAGTAGTTCAATTAAATTAAATAAATAAATATTTAACTGTTAAATAAAATAAAATTTATCGAAGGTGATTAATTCAGTTAAGATGAGTTGAACAGACATATAACCATGATGTATGGGATTTAGCAGAATATTCCGCAAGGAATAATCGAGGTGAGTTATACTCACTCAGTTAAATTATTGGGAACTATTTTTAATAGTTCAAAATATATTTATTGCTTGAAGGATGATAACTTGCTTGATATAAAGTGATAATAGTGTGTATATATATACAATATTATATAATAATATTGGTGATTGGATATTCCCGCAGTACCATTAATGGATGCCCGCAGTACCATTAGCGGTTAATTTACCTATGTGCCCCATAATATATATAGTGGATGACCTTCTATACCACGATATCCTACCTCGAAGCATGATGGGTATTATTATTGCTGACCAATGTCTGTGGATGTGGGAATACAGGCTGGAGGAATCCAGCTACGGATTCCTCACATTTAAATTATTTGTTTTCACATATATGCTGATATATGATGTGTTTATTACCCGTGATAGTTTATAACATGGTTGGATGTGTTAGTAACACTGATTGTTGATTTTGGATATTTTAAATATCCTAACTAATGATATATTGATTTAAAAATAAAGTTTTCAATATAATAAGAATTTAAAAGGAAATATTTATTCCAAAAAAATGGTTATTTAGAATCCAAATTAAATATAATATAAAGGAAATATTTATTTAAACAAATATCGTGAAGAGGTGATTTTATAAACGACATTTAAGACATGGAATTATTTTAATTGGGGGATTTAAGAAAAGTGTAAATTGTGTGAAAACTGGAAAAGAAATGGAAATCGAATAATAAGTCGATATTTTAAATAGATTTAAAAATTTCCAATTACAAGGAAAAATATAAAGGAGATTTTATGAAATAACTCGATAAAAGTTATAAATAGGATTTTAAACTTGAAGTTGCAAGTACGAATTCAGATTGACTAAATAAGTTAAGTGTGAACTTGTGTTAAGAAATATTATTAACGGTTGAGACAAATAAGAGGAAAAGAAAAATCTCTTGCAAATGAGAATCATTAGAAGTAAGAGTTGTTTTAATTTATATATTCTAATTGAATTCAAGTCGAACTAATTTGAATAATATTGTTTATATTATATTAAAGAATTTTATTTAAAAATTTAAGATAATAATTATGAATACTAAGAATTGGCAAATGATATTTATAAACGAATATTTTAATGGAATGAAGTTATTAAAATAAACTGAGATAAGTTGTAAAAAGAAAACCATAAAGGTGTTTATAAAGAATATTTATGGGAATATTCAATGATGGTTTTGTAAATCATATTTAAGTAAAATATTTGAAATGATGATAAACTGGAAATAAAAATCTCCTTTAAAGTGATAATAAATAATTGGCTTTTTTATTCGTTAGAAGTTCAGAAATGAAGTTAAGGAAATTGGAAACTGACTGGGAATTAATGAGTTGAATGATTTTCTAGGTATCGTTCTGATGTTGGTTTCAGCCTTCGGGGTTGATACTTAGGGAATTGTAACACCCTATAATTTTAAAGAACACTATAATGATAAACTAAAGAATACATAATTAAATGCTGAGAATCAGGGGAAACGAACTACGCCATTGCGTTCGTCTCGGAATTTTGCTTAAATCTAGACTCCGAGTTTGGCAAAACGGACATCGAATAAAGAAGTTATTAGGCCTAGAAGTTTGTATGCACGCATGGGAATCATATATATGCAAACTAACCAAAATATTCAAAATTATTCAAATCTGCGAAGTGGGAAAGGGAGGAGGGAAATCAGCCCATTAGGGGTCGATCCTTCCCCATGGGTGTCGACCTATCGGTCGACCCCATAACGGGGATATCGACCCTGAGGTCGACCCCACTGAGTTCTGGGCAGATTAACACCCATGCACCTAGACACATTTCTGACAAGATTCGTTAACCTTAGGCTATAAATAGGACATCATTCTCATTGTTTTATTCACCAAAAACAATGGAGACAGCAAGTTGTTGCCCCAACTCATATTAATATAGCCTATTCTTCCGCAACAACGAGTTATACATATTCAAGAATCTCTTCTACAACACCAACATTCAATTCTCTATTCTTTAGATCTAGTCACTATGAATTCATGTTATTTTTAGATATAAATAATTAATAGTAATCTTGACATGTTTATAAGTTGGATCTAAACCTGTGCCTGTTAGTAACCTAAATCATAACTAAACAGATTTGCCATTACTTGTATACCTAATCCTCAGTTTAGTTCTTACATCCCTATCTTTATTATGCTCATTCTGTTAGTATGCCTAATCATGTCACCATATTCCTATCCCGTTAGTATGCTTACTTCTGTCATCACATGCCTATCTTGTTATTATGCCTATTTTGTTCTCTTCTCCCCCTCTTTCCCTTTTCATTTTTTTTAGCCAGGCTATCTTTGAGCCTAGGCCTAACATTGAAATATGCAAGCGCACGAAATAGGGAATGGTTGGGAATGTTAATTCGGGGCATAACTTATATTAAAACATGATTGGGATTTAGGCATAATTTATACCTTGATCTAAAACTTTAATTTGGGGAATAACTTGTATTGTGAATCAATTTTGGGGCATAATTTTGGATAAACATGAAAACTGATTAATAATGAACATGCCTAGATTTACAGTAATTAGAAACTATAACCGCACTTAGTCACGAGGTTAGATTACACTTATGGTAGAAGTCTGCCCGGAACCGCCGGGCAAATCCAGCGTCCACAATTGGATAATCTAATGTGAGGGGACGAGTGCATAAATGTGCACGTAACTGTACTAAGACGCGAGGTTAAGTCCAACTTATGGTAGAAGTATGCCAGGAAACGCCCGGCATATCCAACATCCACAAGTAGCATACTTAATGTGAGAAGTCTAGTCCATTAATAAGCAATAAATGGATAACTTGTTAACCTATAATACTTAACCTGTTTAAAACTGTGGGAGTTAAATAACCCTATTAAATTGATTAGGGGTTAAGTAAACTTGCTTGAATCAGTGGGTGTTAGGTTAATATTGTTAAATCTATAGGAGCGGGTTATATATATATATATATATATATATATATATATATATATATATATATATATCCAACAAACTTAACCTATTTTACATGTGGGGGTAATGCAACAATGTTAAACTATTAGGCATAACCTGTTAAAATCTTAGTAGTGGGGATGCAGGCTTAGGAGGGAAGCTTGTATCATCTGTTGTGTGGGACCCATGTCAGTCAGTAACCCATCTTGGCATTAAATGAGTATTCCGAACTAGGTCGGGGTCGGGGCATGCTTACTGAGCTGATTAAAAGAGGTCACTTGAGTGAGGGTGTTGACGGCGCAATCCATTGGAGTCATGTGCGTGCATGGGTCTGCTTGCTAAGGAAGACAAGACGATGTGACATCAGTAGATATAGTTGTACAACTTGAAAATAACAGGGTTGCCAATTTAGGAAGTGATGCATCCTATTATGGGGCCAGCACGGGTATCTATGGGGTAGGGAGCCAATCGATTGGGGGTAGTAATTAGGGTACATCTAGTCTTGCTTGTTGGGACCTGTTATTATTGTTGGGAGTAACACCTGTCATTCCTATTGGGCTACCTATTATTCTTATTGGGGTAAAACCTATCGCTAGAAGTACACCTAAGTCTACAATCTTGTTCTAGTTGGGATCATCTTGTTCTTGTTATGCTAGTATTGGTGCCGAGAAAAGTACTAGAGAAGCATACCATATTCTGTCATGTTTATTATGTTTATCCTGCTCAGTCTCTTATACTGTCTTATGATACTGTTATCTCTCTCGTCCAGTTTATATGCCTATCATGATGCTTTTACTTATTTATGTGCTAAAAGTAACTGGACTCACCAGACTTTATGTCTAACCCGTTTTCTTTCCTCTTCTCTCTCTTTCGTTCCCCTCCCCCTAGGTTCTCAAGGTGAGAATACTCAGGCTTGATTTGGATTCTCTCTTTCATTCTGCTTGGACCTGCTTAGATATACCACTTTGATTTCCCATCTTCTCTGATATGGCTATATTTATGGGGGAACTATGCTTCTTTTATTATTGTACTTTGATGATTCAATCTAAGACAGAAGTTTTAATTAATGTAATGCATTTTTTATATTTTAGACTTATGATGTAACTATGTTTTGGACCATGATGCTTTCTGTTTAATAATGTTTTAAGTTCCCCTATTATTTTATACTTGTCTTATAATGTTTCTTTTTCTGTTTACCTATAACGCTTCATGAAACTTAATGCATTTTGATAAAGAGTGACATTAATGGATGTGGGGTGTCATAGGAATTATTCTCTTACTAGTTTAAGGTTTGCGACTAATGACCGAGATGAGAAAAACGTGCTTAAAAGGATTTTTAAAATGAAAGGGGCTTTTGAATATTCTTATATATAAATATAAGAAGAAGAAAGGAGTATTTCAATTATTGGAAAAATGGAGAGTTGTGACTTAACGAATGGTTAATCAAAAAGAGGCTAAAATGGTAATTGATATTAAAATAGTGAATTCAATTTTCTATTATGGATGATTGATTCTTTTATTTGATAGTTAAATAACCGAATATAAAATATGGCCTATATGTTTGTTGGTACAGAAAGATAGGGATCGAATATATCAGAAAGCTACTCTGAATCAACTAATACGTAAACGTGCAAGATGCTGACTGATGATGAAGCAGTGAAGACCGTGGATCTTTATAAGAAGAAGGGCTGCTTGTCAAATTCTTTAGAGTCGCACCTGGAAATATTATAATGGTGACCCGATCGTGGTTGAAATCAACAGATTGTAAGGACTACTCACTACAGATCTATAAGGTGATTCCTAGGATGTGGTAGGAGGGTACCTTTGGTTTATATCGTTTGTGGATGACTTGTATGGTCGATGTAAATGGTGGCCAGATGTACAAAAAGAGAATTATAAACTCAAGCATCATCAACCGGAAAATGACAGAAATCAGACAGGAAGCATGGCTAAGTGAGTCGCTCCCATTAGGGTGTATAATCACTTATCTAGAGAAAATTTATTTCCTTCTTTATTCTATTTGATGCTGTCCCTTTTGGGAAACAGTGGATTGAGCTTAACCATTAGTGATATACATTCGATAGACATATGCGAAATGAGTTGTTAGTCATGTGTGGTTGAGTTGCAAGATGTTCTTGTTGAACTCCAGTGTATCCCCTCTAGAGTACACTGATCGGAAGGTGGTTCCATACCTTGTCATAGTTGGAAATCCAATCTCCAATAAGCGCCCATGGTTTTTAATTTTATATTATATATGTAGAGCATGAGATGCAAACGTTCTGCTAAATGATTATTTATTTGATTTAGACACTATCATAATATCAGAATAATTACGATTTCAAAAATGGGTTGGATTATCGCAAGGTAAAAAACCATCTGTGTTTATGTGTGCATTGGTCTTACGATTATCCTTTTCGAAAGGAATTTTTAACGTTAAAATCAAGTTGGATGATACCAATAATTTAATGAGTTTTTCTCACGCTTGTTCACCAGACTGACATGTTGCATTTGTAATGCTTGGGCCAGTTCGAGTTACAGGTTCAGGATAAGATGATATGAATTCTAAGGTATGAGTTGGAGGAATTCAAACATATGATTCATATATAGTTATTATCCCGCTGTGTGTTGTAAATAAAGACATGCCGTTATAACTGTCAGGATAAATTGGATGTCCATAGTATTCTGAAAAATTGTAAGTTGTATTTCAAGTTTTCATTAAAGGTTTATTTCTGTATTATATTTTATTCCGCAACAATGTGAGACTGTGTATTGTGGTTAATTGTTCTTCTTCTTTTTCTTCTATTCTAATCTTTCTTTCTTATCTTTTCTCATCCTCTAATTTCTTTCTATTATTTTTCTAGGTTTTCGATACTTGAATCTCGACATAGGATGTATTGGTGTCTAAATTCGATAGTTGAATTTCCTGGGACGCTACAGTTGGTATCAGAGCAATGGTTTAGGAATAACCTTGGCTCTGTGGCATAACTCGATAGATATGGGATTAGTAATACCTAGATTGAGATTGAGTGTGTATATATGAGAGTATGTATTTGCATATTTTATAAAAATGCTTTGAATTATGTCACTTGATCAGTTCGAATTTTGAACAGGGAACTGATACAATATTTTTTTGTAAAGCGGGTAAATGAAATATTTTTTCCCAAATTATATTTTTAGATAGAAAGGAAATAATTCTATCAAGTTATTATTGATATTTTATTGTTTGAATATAATTCAGACGGAATTCAAATGGTATTATGGAATTAAATTGGTATAACCAGAAAATGGAGTAAATGATTCTTGAAATAAAAATCAGAATTTGAAAACACAAATTGGTGCTATGGAAACAAATTCCAGTATAATGAATAGTATGGATTGAAATTTGAATGAAAAATTAGTTAAACGGATTTGAAGTGAAGTTGAAACCATATTGAGCTAAAATGAATTATTACATCAGTATGGAATGAAAATGCTTGAATTCAAGTTGAATCATCAATAAATTGAATGTTGATAATCTAAATAGAGCTCGACACATATAATTTGAATGTGTCGATTAAAATAAAAAAATAAATTATAATAAATCCAATTTGAGTAGTAATAATTGAATGTGACTTAATCTGTTATTAAATTGAGTTTAGGCTATGAAATCAAGTTTTGAAATGGAAGTGAATGTGTGTATATATTGAATAGTAAATATTAACTCAGATTATATAAACTTGAGTTGAATAGAAAAATGAAGCATGAATCAATTGAGTTTAACTAAATTTGGAACTCAAGTGAAAATTTAAATGAACTTGTAAATTGGAAATAAAACCTAGAACTTGAGTATAAATGAATCTTGTCTTGGTTGTAAGCAAAAATTTATATGTGAACATGGTTGTCTTAAACTATAACGAGTTAAGCAAGAAAACCAGTTAATGAATGAAAGGGTAAAATTAAAGTAAGAAGTTAAATTGATTGTAATCAAATGGGAATGGATATGTATATGATTGAGCAGGTTTATTGGATAGAAGCAAGTGTGAAGAATTAATATGAGATGCCCGACAAAAAGGTACATATTAATTCAATTTGGGATTTTATGAGCCTATTTGGCAAGCCGCTTGGCATTTTAATTTTCTTTTTGATTGCGGAAGGCCCAGAGAGGCATTTTGTAGTTGTACCGACTAGCCCGTGCAAAGGAGACCCTGGCGAAATTTTTTGAAAAATTAGGGAGTTATAAACATTTTCAATAGCTTTGAAATTTTTTGTTAACAAAAAGTTAATCGAAGTTAAAGATTATTGAGTGGAATTGTAAACTAGCAAGTTAGTCGAACAGAAAGGATATTGAAGTAAGTATCGAGTTGCATGAGTGGATTCTAGGAGGTTAATAAGGTACAGCTATTTTCCCTACTTATAATTTTGGTGATGAAATTCTTTTAAGGGGGAAGGAATGTAGCATCCCGCATTTCTATCGGTATATTTTTGGATATTTAAATTAGTGTATATATTTAATTCGTAGTATAAATGGATTTTTATATTAATTAAAAACGAAGTTCGAAACGTATAAATATATATTAAATATAAACGAGTTTGTAATGGCATGGTAGTTAGTAATATTGAGTTTTGAACTTCAACTGAGCATACAAAATTCGTTATAAGTTTGAATTCGCTGAAACAAGAAATATTTGGATCTGTTGAATTATAATTTTATAATGAAAAAAAAATCGAGATTTCGTATTATAGATTGTTATTTATAGCCAAATCAAATTTTCAAATAGTCGCTATGAAATTGTTTATAAACCGTAACGATTCTTTTAATAAAATAAATAGTTTTTAAATCAATTTAATATTGGTTTAAGTGGAGAATGGAATAACGAGTTTAGATTTCCTGTTAATTTATCTTGAGTTATATGAATTCAGTTTGTGTATGTTTACGTGATAATAATAATTTATTTGTATTTTTTGAGTTGGTTTATATTAAATTGAATGTAATGTTAAATCATCAATATAATTTAATATCTTTTATATAAGGTCGAATTGGACTACGAAAAACGTTCCAATGTGTTCAAAATAATTCTAGGACACTAGGAATGTCATTTTTTGCGCTCAAGTAGGGGTTTGTAATCGTAGGGTATTTTAATTTAAATCTCACCAGTTAAATAAATTAAATTAAATCAAAACATAAATAAATAAAAAGAAAATAATAATATAGGAGACGACCAAATTCCCTTAACCCAGCTATTTTGTAAAGCTACCATCGTCTTCTCCAACAAATTTCACATCGACAAGTTTCCTTCTCCATGAAGCTTCAGAAATGGTACACTGTAACGTATTCTGCCTACAAGCTATCTGATTCAACGTCGTTCCTATTAAAAAGAAGGGCAAATTAAAAATCAATTCAAAAGGAGGAATCACAATTTCCATTCATCACAATTCAAAACCATCGCTACTCTGGAGTTCGACAACGCTTAGAGGTTGTAACAACCCGAATTCCGACAAACCGAATTTTCTTTTCAAAATTCCAATCTATCGAAACTCGGATTGGTTTGCTCTGGCATCCTGCAGAAAATACATAGATATAAAATATGTCAGAGCTCAGAAAATATCTCACATCGGAATGGGTAAAATATAATATACTCACAAAGTATAGCCTTACCATATTAATAATACTACCTAACCAGTATCCAAAGATATCATGTCTCTGCCACAAACCTAACCAGTGAGTATGTTATGAGGAGGGGGTCAGAACACAAGTTCTGGTGACTGAATTTAAATTATACACTTTAGATAATCCTACATATACCGTTCAATCATACTTTCTTATTTATTAGGTTACTAGGGTCAACAACACTCAAGGCTTACACACACGTCGTACCCATTTGCTTTCCAGTGGATTAACCTAATATAGTATATATGTAGTTACCCCATAATATTGAGGTATACCCCATGGTACCCCACTCGCACGGTCTCCACCGTTATGCCACGAAAATGAACGTAGTCACTCATCCTTTCTCGGAGTGACGTACGGATCTCTACATAACACTATTACGTTCCACATATATCTGTCATTACTACGCTATGTAAGCGTACGGACTTCCATCATCGATCGAATCAGATTTCATACCGGAGTAATGCCCTCAAGTCTACGATACACCACCCAGAGCCGACATGTGTGAATCTAGACTGTCATACATACGTATCGTCAATTGTAGCTCGATGACTTAACCTCACATCCTCTAATGTGCACTGAGTTTTGTGGTAGGGAGATACAAGAAACACGGAACTCGATCGGGAGTTTTTCCATATCTATATAGGCCCACCTTTAAGAGTCTCAAAATACAGATATTTCTAGGGTCTGTTTTCCATGGTGGCTATGGCCCCTCCCTCAACTAGTAAAGACTACAAGATCTAAGCGATATGCCCCTAACAACAAACAATCTAAACATCCAGTTGGCGTCTCCCCTCAACCACCGTACCTCGATAGTGAAAGGTGAATGGTCTATTGGGTTTAGCTCTAGTCTTTGTGCATCCCACTGGCTACTGATGGTGGGTATCCGACGATCTACTATCCTAGTTAGTCGTGACCCTCTGCCTCCTTGTTGAGGCCACCGCTGAATCACCCTGGTGTCACCTCATCACAGCATTCTGAATGCAAACCTACTTTTGCAGTCAAGGCCCACCCACCTAGTAGTTACGCGCAGACCCAACCTCTGCGAGCAAAGCCTAAACATCTGAAACTGCACAAGCTACCAGTAGCACCTTACATATCTTAGAAAGCCGCGTGCTTCCCCTTCCAGTCCTTCGAAGCTGACAGAATAATCAGATGAACGTGCGCTCCCCTTGTGCCTTATAACACCACGATGATCTACACCGTTAGGTTATTCACCCTCAAACGTAAGGACTGGTCCAAGCGCATCGCTTAAATATGTTATTAGACCCTGTGTCTAAACATTCTATTATGCGCTTGCCTTAGATTATCAGGTTTCCATTTAACTTAGTTATCTTAACTTTTTATTTAGGTTATCAAGTTCTTCCTAGCCCCTTATATCTCTGAGGAACGGGCCCCTGTTGCTTATTAATTTCAGTTATAAAACTTAACCCATTTAAGTTTATTAACAAGCCCATAACATGTAATTCTCTAGATTATGGCCTAAGGTCTGTAATTCATAATCTCTTTTATATTCTTGCTTGATTTCATCATTACAACAACATGTTCTACTTAATATGTAATTAAGTATATCTCAATTCACATGTTTTCTGGTTAACATGTTAGTCATTATTTATGCTTAAATATAACTTATTTCATAAGTTTTCCTCATTCTTTCTCATTTAATCATAAATTCAATTTTTACCTTCACTAAACTTATCATTATTTAGTTATTAACTAAGCTATCTTAACTAGGACCCATTAACAAGTTTCTCTACCCATTTATTATAACCTATGTTATAATTTCCTCTTGTCCCTAGGATAGGTCTAAACATGTTATTCTTATCAGCAAGTCTCGGACTTCCAAGTTTACAGATTACTTAATTTAAAATTAAGAACAACTTCTTATATTTCACAAAATTTTCCCCCTTTTCTCTACTGGTTTTAGTTTTTCCCTATTTACTGATTACTTAATTTTACATTTATGTGTCCCTTATCTCATTTCACCAATTATCCCATTTAATATTTGTTTATTATAACCTTTGTTATAATCTTAACTTGTCCCTAGGACAAGTCTACCTATTATACAACATTTTCATTAGTTTTTTTATAATAGGTTATTATGATTCCCCGTTTAAACATTTACTATTGTAATCCATTATTCTTCATTCACTATAATATCTGTTCCTTATTTTATTAAGGAAAACATTCATGCACCTTATTTGTTTGATTTATAGAAGGAATTAGTGATTTATTTTCATAACATATTCCAATCTAAATTCGTGGTGGCAAGTAATTTCTTTCCTCTTCTTACTTTAGTCATTGTGGCTTACTTGCAACCACATTCTTAGAAATAGGTCATTTAGGGAAATACATCACTTTTCCTTCGCATCACACTAACTCAGCCCATTACATCCCTTCCTTTCTTATTTTCTTAGTTAGACATTTAATTACCATTACTACCATTTATTCATATCTTGTTATATATATATATATATATATTTAGATATATGGACTAGACCTCTCAAATTAAGCCTATATTTATGGAAGTTGGATTTGTCGGGCGGGTCCGGGAAGACTTCTACCACAAGTTGGCTTAACCTCGTGTATTAGTACCATTGCATGTTTTAATTATGCACTTAGACCCCTCACGTTAGAATTACCACTTGTGAATGCTGGATATGCCGGGCGGTTCCGGGCTGATTTCTAGCACAAGTTCATTCTAACCTCAAGTCTAAGAGCGTTACAGTGTCAAATTACTGTGAATTTAGGCATGTTCGTTCTTTAACATTTATTCATATTTCATGTAAATTTTTAGGCATATTGTCCTTTTCATATGTTTACTGTAATCCAATTTACATGTCATCAAATTATGCCTATATTTTGTCGCATGTCCTTTTAACATGTGTTTAATTCTATTTTAACAAGTAAATATTTAATCGGGTAATTATTCAAATCCAACAAGTTAAACATGTCATTTTCTCAATAACATGCCACAAGTGAATCGTGTGATTATAACAACAGTAGTCAATACCCATTTTCTAACAAGTTTGTTTTCAATATGTAATCATTCCAACAATTTAACTGATACAACATATGAATTATTCATATTAAAATCTCAACTTGTTATAAGAGTAATTCTTAATTATTCTGGCAAATTCAATTATACAAAATGGGGAATGGTTAACGATAACATATTATTATCTAAAATGCTATAGATTAAACCCACTCACCTCATATGCTTTCCCAATTCTGGATCTAATCTGGTTTTAGCATCCTTGGATTTTCCCTTAATCGGATTCACAACCTAACGACCATGGATTTATTATTTTCATTAAAAGAGAAAGGAAAGAAAGAGGAAGGAATTTGAATAGATCAGATCTAGAAAGTTACCTTACTTCGTTTAGATATCTGAACACCTATTTACAAGCATATGATCCTTTCCTCTAGATTTGGATTCAGAATTTTTCCTAGCTAATAATTTATTTTTTCTAAGGAGATCTTTAAGGGAGGAGAAACAACAGAGCTTCAGCGTAGCCTCATAAATATGAGGTTTATGGTCAGCTCTAGGATCTTATTTATAGGTTTTCAGCAACGTATTTGGTCAAGAAACGAATCCACATTCAAAAAACTGAATTCTTCCCAGATCTGTTTGGGGGTCGACTCCAAAGAGCCTGGGTCGACTCCTGGGTCGACCTAGCAGGTCTCGGGTCGACCCCCAAAATGGGGCGGTTCGGCTATAGGGTTTTACGTTTGCCGGTTTTAATTTTTTTTTAATTTTTTAATATTTTTATTTGTTTGTATATATATAACTCTCTTGTGCATATACAAACTTTTAGGCTTAACAACTTCTCCAAACGATGTCTGTTTTACGCAAATCAGGTGTCTATCTTGACCAGAATTTCGAGACGGACGCAATGGCATAGTCCGTTTTACTCAATTCTGAATATTTAATTAAGTCATTATTATTTTATTATCTTAAAAATACGGGGTATTACAAAGGCAGTCATGATTCAACGATGAGGTTGTCACTGGGATTTTAGGTCACAAGATGTTGGAACGGGGTGCGAGAAGGGACATGGACATCACGGTTTCAGAAGATGTGATTGCGACTGAATGAAGTTTGTACTAAGTTGATGGACGGGAGTGTGCGACAACGAAATAAATGGGTATTCTACAGTTTATAAAAAACATGGGGAATTGGGAATCGATCTATAATGTTGAAGACAATGGAATATTGGTAAGGCAGTTGTTGTTTTGGGTCAACAGGAGTATGCATGAATTGGGATTTGGAAGTGTGGTGGTTTGAGAAGGTAAGTCTGGGGATGTAAACGAGGACTGTGTAAATGTGGGGAGTCAACAGTAACACATTGGGGGGGGAGATTAAGCAATGTCTGATACTGGGCTTGAGTAGTTCCATCCAATAATGGATGCATAGTGATGAAGCAGAAGTTCAAATATGTTGTTTTCAAACTAGGACAGGGTTCGAAGAATTAATGGATGAGATGTGAGTCTGGGGGTGTGATAGTGGGAAGCTAAGAGGGGAGTTCAGTCTCATATTTTTGTGGATACAGGGCGTAGACGGAAGGTTTGCGGTGTGTAACACCTCATGTCCATTAATGTCACTCACTAAGGGAATTCATTAGCTTTCATGGAGTATTATTAGAGTATAGAATAGAATATCACAAGACATACATTTAAAATGGCACTTAAGAAAATTCAAAATTTATTCATTGCAGCGGAAAAGTAAAATATGTTTGGTTACAATATCAAAACCACATATTAGAGTCAAGTACACAAATATCCATCTTGTGCAAAATTATTATCAGAGTACATAAAAGTAATACCATAATCCCACTCCAAATAGCCATAATGAAAAAGAGATAAAGCTGAGCATTACTTTCAACACTTCCAAGCACTTCAAGAAAAAAGGAATCCAAGTCAAGTTTCACTGTTCCCACTCTGAGGACCTGGGGGGAAAAGAAAGAAAAGAGGCGAAACAAAAAGGGGTCATACATACGTCTGGCGAGTCTAGTTACTTTAACAATATAATCAGTAAAGTAATAGGATAAAAACATAAATTGGATATAAGAGATGACTGTAACATAAGAAGATATGACAAGGCAAACAAGATGAATAAGATATAATGTTGATTGTGCTTCTAATCACTATAAGATAATTCCTACACCGCACCAATGCTAGTTCAACACTGAAAGTTGATCCCTCTTACTAAACATAGTAATAATAATAATGATGGTAGTTTCGTGTATTCCTAGCTGCTGTCATAGGTGCCGCCTGCTCCTATCTCCACTAGTTGTACCCACTACCCTCCCCATTCGATCGGCTCCCTAACCCGTAGATACCCGTGATGGTCCCAAAGTAGGGTGTATAACTCCATAAAGTGGCAACCCGATACTACTAGAATGCACGGCATGTACCCACACGATGCAACGTCTTACCTACCAGCCCGGATCTACGCACGCACATGACTCCGTTGGACTTGCACTACCATCGCTAACTCTTTTGACCTCTTACAATCAAACCTCATAATCGTGTCCTGTCCTCGACCTAGTTCGATCTCACATAGATACTAAATGGGTTACTAGTTGAAAAGTGTCCACCCACTTGACACAAGCTTCCCTCCTAAGCTTGGTCCCCACAAGGAATTCCCACTTAACCCTTCTTTATTCCCATGTTTAATCACATGTTTCGCATTGGTTAAGCGATTCTAATTATATTTCACATGTCACCCATGTCGCCCACTTAACCCTCATGCCTTACTGTGAAAACCCGTAACTTCCCCGTAAAGGAAAGCGTCGGATAGTTCGAGAACAAGCCACAACAGAACGCATACAAAAGAACATTTCATTGTATATTACAACAATGCATCAGATTACAAGAATATACAGAGTATAAATGAATATTACATAGAAATAAATATCAGAGGTTTAAATTACATTTAAATACATCGTAGCGGAAAATAATACAATACACAACTAGAAAGAGATATACGGATACAAAGCTTTCCGGATATCGTTCCAGCTGTAAACCAGGATCCTGTGAATATAAATCTGCAAAACCAAAACTACTAGCTGCCCGTGTCAAAATAAGGGCACCCAGAGTTTAGGTTAAAACAATAAACTCCAGGTCAGTCATGGGACTGGTGTGAGAACTAAAACAGCTATTAATCTTTATTCTAAATCATTAGGTAAATCAAGGGACCACGCCGTATAACACGGAACGGGTTCCCTCCCAAGAATACCAGTGCATAAAACAAACAACGTAATGCTAAATAAAGAAAAATGAAGCTGTTATAAGACCCAGGTCCCATCACACAATGCAACGCAGCCGAGGATAGGGTTTTCCCTTATAACAGCCAAAGAATGCTTGATACGGTTAAAACAAATCGTTTGATACTATTATAAGTGCATAGTGTATAAAACAACTTCAAATCATAAGTATCAATCATAGGCGGCATGAGCGCCCCATCCCACTATGTCGCCATACTAGGCTCTACAAATAAAACCGCAAATGTCACGTATTTGGAAATTGGATTTCCGTCTATGAACCGAGGCAAAAGATAGTCCTCTACCGATTCGTGACTCTCTAGCCCGAGCCACAGGACCCAGACTCAGGTGGGCCCTTGGAGCGACAGGGCCGGTCCACCGATGTGGATTAAAATGCCTGAACACTGCGTTTCCCCGCCCTTTGGGGCGTAAATGAGCCAACTAAATGACTCCATCGGTTCGAGAACGACCGATCAATCCGAGGCGCCTCGCAACAGCAACAACCACATAAGTCAAACTGTCAGGGCGTGTAAAACCACTGACGCCACTTCTAACTAGAAAGAAACGCATGCCCTCCCTGAGGTCCGTCTCCCGTTTTTGGTTCATACCGGGTGTGAAACTCGCGAAATAAACGTTACACAAAGCTACGCCACAAAGGCCGTGCTTTGATCATCACCACAAGACTTTGCTTTTCAACAAAAGCCTCGATCAATTGCCACTTAGGCATGCCACACAGGCAATTCACTCCATGCGTTTGATATCCATCAATATATAACCCCTGAGCTCGTACGTCTCAGAGAAGGGCGTTAAGCAAGAGAATAAATTCTCCGCCGCCAAACAGATATATATTTAATAGAGATCAATCACACGGACTAAAATCCAATGTCAGACACACAGTCCATTTACAAGTCCGTTCTGGGTCTGAACGAAACCGGAGGCACCTAGTACCCCGCATATCCATCGATCTCCAAGTACGTCTGGACGATCACTAACTGTTTCCATCTTTTTGGGTGTACAGCCCAATCAAGATCATCAGTAATTACCCAAACGACGTGAAGACTTCCGGTCTTCGACCATCGTCTTCATCTTCGACTTATCGTCGTATCAGTTATTCAGAATGGGATAAACCCGGTCTTTCCGAATAACTCGCGTATATTTTAAATAAGTGTTACACAAACACAACATACGCCTCATTCCAATTCATTAGTCACTAACCGTAAATTAATCAAGAGAATAATTTCCCAAATATTAACCCCGAAGGCCGAAACCAACATCAGATCAATATCCAGAAAACCATTCTGCTTGGCTAACCGACAGTTAGTTTCTAAACTTCACATTCATAGGGAAAGGTTCCCATTAATTTTATCCAAGATAAATTTCTTGAATTTATTCTTTATTCTATTCTTTTGAATTTCGATTCAACTAGCCGGGATTAACGAAACTTACCGAAGTAATCATTTGTTTTAATTTCCCAATCCCAACCTATTTATCCCATGAAGTAAAACTGGTAATACTTCATATCTAACACCACAGTGTTATCGGTAAATTCAATTACCATTTCACGTTCAAATCTAATTAAAGATTTAACTATCGCCTGGAGCAAAACTGGTGATACTCCATTTCGATTATTTCAATCTAATTAAAGATTCATTAAAACTCCACTTAGTTTTAATCTGTGACTGGGTTAAAGAATCAGTGTCATTTAAAACACGGTTCACGATAAACCCAAAATCACATCACATTTCAATCAGTCCCTAATTGTAAATTAGCAAGTGAGCAATTCCCTAAGTATTAATCCCGAAGGCCGAAACCAACATCAGATCAATACCTCGGAAACTATTCAACTTAACTAATCTCCAGTTAGTTTCTGATTTTCTTAACTCCTTTAGGTCTAAGAACTGTATTATTGAAGATACCGTTCACGACAACCCAAAATCACATTTCATTAATGATCGGGTTAAAGAACGAGTGTTATTTAAAACATTGTCCACGATAAACCCAAAAATCAATATCAATTCAATTCCAATTAAACATTATTTAATTGGTACACTTCATTAAATCTAAATAAAATGATTTAATCTTTTCTCAACTGGGTTCAAGAACAGTGTTAGTGAAGACACCATTCACGACAAACCCAAATCACATTTGATATTCAATATAAGGCTCTGAATAGAAAATATATCGGCTTATATTCAATATCAAATTCTACGATTAACAAATGTCGTATTGGAAATAACGATATAAATATATATCTTTCAAATTTCCATAACAACATCTGTATAATCACGAATTCCAACATCGAAATATTCCGAAGACAATTTCGATTCAAATCCACTCCAATGCCATCATTGGAAATTCTGGTTATTTTTAAAACCCTTTTCAAATTCAATTTATTTATATAAAAATAAATAGAATTATATTTCTAGTTCAAAACTAGTTCATTTCGATAAAAATCTATTTTTATCTTTTCAAATATGGAGTTTTTCATCCCAATTCTTTTTAAATCATTTCTTATGATTTTACACAAATTATTACTATTTTTAATAATTTTATCAAGGCCTGTACAGTCGATTTCCATCAACGGCTATCGAACTGCACTTACAGCGACCTTTTCCAAATTTGATTTGGACATAATTCCAAATCCAACCGTTAGATTTCTAATTTCTCATATTCGTTAGAAAGCTCTTTTCTATACGAACCCAACGGTTCCGGTTTTAGGAGAATCCGACGGTCGGATCTCCCGTAATGTCCGTTTGAAATAAATGGTCGAAATTTACGAACTGCCGCGGCGCGGCGCGTTCTATTCAGGCCATTATATTATATATATAATATATATAATATATATTTCGTCGATTTCTATTTAAAACGAATTATATAAATAGTTTTAAAATACGTTTCAAAAGCAATTTCAACTTCCATTTCAATTCAAATCAAAATTGAATTCTTCTTTATAAATTCGTTTCTATTCAATTCAAATTTCAATTCAATTTGAATTCATTTCAATTCGCTTTCAATTCCATTTGAAATCGTTTTCAATTCAATTCATTTCGAAATTGTTTTCAATTCAATTCATTTCGAAATCGTTTTCAATTCAATTCATTTCGAAATCGTTTTCAATTCAATTCATTTCAAAATCGTTTTCAATTCATTTCATTTCAAAATCGTTTTTAATTCAATTCACTCCGAAATTGTTTTCAATTCAATTCATTTCGAAATCGTTTTCAATTCAATTCATTTCGAAATCGTTTTCAATTCAATTCATTTCAAAATGAATAAAATCGATATAAATATCGTTTACGTCAAAATGGCGTCAATCTAATCAACACGGCTTCATAAATTTCTATTTTCAAATATTCTATTTCAAATATTTCCTTTTTCAAAATAGTTGTTATTATCAAAATATTTCGTTCAACACATGACCAATCTCAATGGATGAGTACTGTCAACACATGAACCTTTATTTTATATTGATAAAGATGTAAATTTTATTACTAAAATATTTCGTTCAACACATGACCAATCTCAATGGATGAGTACTGTCAACACATGAACCTTTATTTTATAATATTCTTTATTTTCTAAATTGGAATGAGGCCCAATCAATTACCCTATAAAGTTAATTATATGGATTTTCATACAACACATGTATATCATAGCATTGAAAAATAATCAACCATCAACCAAAGTGCACTACACTGTATAAGCATCAAATATAGATATCTAACGCTTATAACAGCCTGTCAATCAATCAATCGACATATTTAATCAATCAGGATGAGTGAACTTCAAATTTCATCCCAATACCCGTGTGGGGTTTCAAACAATCAAACACAGATTTTATTTGTGCAGTTGGGCGATGTGTAAAAGTTATCGTCCCAATCAATGTCATTCAAATAGGTGTACATAAACAAACCATCCAGTTTGTAAATGAATATTTTATTTTATTCACTTCACGTTAAAAATTATATTTTTAACGATAAAACATTTTATTTTATCATATGAATTTCTATTCAGTTCATTTCTTTAAATAAAATGATATTTTTATTTTTCTAACATATTTTAGAAAATTTCGGCGGCATAACGGCACGATACTAGAAACGGGACGAGGCCTAGCCTTATCCCCGGTCTCGTGAAGGCCCACGCCATTCACACATCAATCAAATTCACCAGACAACCAAATTCAAATCAAATCATCTAACTAATTTATGCAACCAAACAAACAAGTCCATGGTCTGTGGACGATTGTGTCGGGTGCTACTAAGCACCGTCTGCATCCTAGTTTATATATATAACTAGAAAAGAAATAGAAGAGTGAGAAATTCTCACCGATAGCTATCCAAACATCTTGACTCTACTTTGATATAAATCTTCTTCGTTCTCGCCTTTTTGTTACCTTCGTAGCCCGCTTTCACTACCTATGTAAAAATCGAATTTTTACTTCGCTATTCAATATATAAAAATCATATTTTTATTTCGAAGTTCAACATATAAAAATCATATTTTTATTTCGAAGTTCAACATATAAAAACCATATTTTTATTTCGAAGTTCAACATATAAAAATCATATTTTTCTTTCGAAGTTCAACATATAAAAATCATATTTTTCTTTCGAAGTTCAACATATAAAAATCATATTTTTATTTCGAAGTTCAACATATAAAAATCATATTTTTCTTTCGAAGTTCAACATATAAAAATCATATTTTTATTTCGAAGTTCAACATATAAAAATCATATTTTTATAATGTTAAAAATCCTATCTTTACCAACATAAAAATCAAATATTTTATATGTTAAAAATACGGTCTTTTCAATGTTCAAAACACGATCTTTTTAAGGTTAAAACACGATCTTTTTAATAAGGTTATATATAAATTAAACTAGCTATTTATTAAAAAGAAAAACTCACATTTTTCTATTTTGTAGCGTCGAACGGCGACGGAGGGCTGCGGTTGGACGTCGAGCAGCAAACGAGGGCCTCCGGTGCTCGAGGGTTCGACGCGAGGCACCACTCGTCGGGGTTGGGGCTCGGATAGTGGCGTCGTGCGATCTGGTTGGCCAATCAGTGGCGGATTGGTGCCACCTGGCCCTCGAATTGAAGGTGGAGGGGAGGAGAACAAGGAGAGGGGGGTAGCGTTGCGGTTGTGGGGCCAGAAGTGGAGGGCGTCTCGGTTAGAAGGAGGGAGGAACGGGGATTGAGGAGGGAGGAGCTGGAGGGGGAAGCGGCTGATCGCCAGAGGTGGAGGTGAAGGGGCCCACGACGGCGCGTAGGCGGAGGAGGTCGGGTTTCGATGGGGACCGATTTTGTTTTTTTGTTTTTTTTTGTTTTTTTTTTTATTTTCTGCAAAATGAAATCGGGGGGGGCCTGGGTAGTTAAGGAGAAGGAAGGGGTTTTTTTTATTTTAATTATTTAATTATTTAATTTCTAAAAAGGTACTTTTACATACGACCTCTAAACGAGGTCCACCGCCTGTCGTCCATAGCGTTTTACCCCCATTCCGAACCCAATGGGATATGTATCGCAAGCTGATTTGATCGTTTCGATCAGTTTCCGTTGAATTTACATTTAAATCGCTATATTGAATTTTAAACGTACATTTCAAATTACCGGGGTCGCATACGAACTCTATAAATTGCAGAAAAATATTTTCTAGCTTCGTATTGACGATACGGTCCTAACAAAACTAATTTCGTCGAATTCTGAGACCGTTGGAAAAATGGCCATTTTCCAGTCGATTAAAATCAACTGAAACTGGTCAAACGCGTTTTCCTTTGCCACGCTCACATATTGATTCGAAAAATTATGAAATTTGGAATCTAGCAATAATTTGACACTGCGGACCCAACAAAACTGGTTTCGTCGAGATCCGAGGTCATTTGCAAAATGTCCATTTTTAAGGGCCTGAATTCCATAGCGACTATTCAGAATTTTCAACTGGACATATCTTTTGATTCCCGCTATGAAATTTCGATTGGTCGAATTCGCTGGAAAGATATTATCAATTAGATCCTAATGTTTTCGGTTTCACTAAAATCCGGATTGTTTTGCACCCGGTACATTCAATTGAAGTTTGAAATCGAATTATCGAACTACCGCGCCATTTTCAATTCTATTTATAATTATATATAAATATTTATATTCTAACGACGACGTATATAATATATACGTCGAATTTCAATTCCAAAATAATTTTTCCTTCGTTTTTATTTAAAATGATTCATTTTAAATATTCAAAATTCGCTAAAATTGCCAAAATAAAAATTTTAAACTGGCCCAGATTTTCGGGTTGTTACAATCTCCCCCACTTAAAACTTTTCGTCCCCGAAAAGGAACAAAGTCGAAAGTGGTTTGATTAATAAGCTCTTCATTCGATCTGGCTTCCATTCTCCAAATCTATAGTTTCTGAGAATTTTCAAAATTTCAAAAAAATTGGCTAACACCCTAAATTTTTGAAAAATTTCGCCATAACCTCCCCTGCACCGGGAGCATCGGGGAATTTCAAATAGCTTCCCCGGTCCTTCTAATCTCAAAAAGAAAAAGAAAAAGCCAAGCGGCTAGCCAATAGGCTCACAAAATCATCATCACCCAAACAAAACAGTAAATTATGTAGTAAACATGTACCTATTTGTCGGGCAAACAAATTTTATTCTCGGCTCTAGCCTCCTTGCTATGACCTGTTCAATGTAAGTACATGTATATGCAAGCAAACGCAACCAATTTTCAATATAATTCAATATTCGGTTCAATTAGGCTAAATGGCTAAAAATTAGCAAACAAATAAACAAACAACACAAACATCAATCAATTAGTGAATTAGAGTTTCAAATTCGTAATTTTGATATATATACAAAAATCAAATTTTTGATGCCAAATCACAACAATAGGCCCTATCTAATTTTGGTTCTCACACCAGTCGATAGGAAATATATAGATATCACACCTTCGAAACACGAATACCAATTCTGATGATGTTCGAACTATCATCAGAATCATCTTCGGGCGACTAGAGTGTGATTCTATATCTATCCAGTATATTAAAACTTCGAATAGACGCTAGCTAGGCGCATACGCAAAATCTTTATATATTGGACTGTCCTAATCAATATAAATAAATAATCAAATACGTATAATTGATTTAAATTTTCAAAACAAAAATTTGTTTTCACTTTCAAAAATATACTCTTCACACTCGTTCTAGGATGCTACTGATCCCATCTCTAACGAGTCATTCTCGTTGGATGTTACTAATCCAATATCTGATGAATTCTTTCGTATGGTTCTAATGTGTCATGTTCTCGAGCTCTGTAAACCAAAGCTCTGATACCAACTGTGAAAACCCGTAACTTCCCCGTAAAGGAAAGCGTCGGATAGTTCGAGAACAAGCCACAACAGAACGCATACAAAAGAACATTTCATTGTATATTACAACAATGCATCAGATTACAAGAATATACAGAGTATAAATGAATATTACATAGAAATAAATATCAGAGGTTTAAATTACATTTAAATACATCGTAGCGGAAAATAATACAATACACAACTAGAAAGAGATATACGGATACAAAGCTTTCCGGATATCGTTCCAGCTGTAAACCAGGATCCTGTGAATATAAATCTGCAAAACCAAAACTACTAGCTGCCCGTGTCAAAATAAGGGCACCCAGAGTTTAGGTTAAAACAATAAACTCCAGGTCAGTCATGGGACTGGTGTGAGAACTAAAACAGCTATTAATCTTTATTCTAAATCATTAGGTAAATCAAGGGACCACGCCGTATAACACGGAACGGGTTTCCTCCCAAGAATACCAGTGCATAAAACAAACAACGTAATGCTAAATAAAGAAAAATGAAGCTGTTATAAGACCCAGGTCCCATCACACAATGCAACGCAGCCGAGGATAGGGTTTTCCCTTATAACAGCCAAAGAATGCTTGATACGGTTAAAACAAATCGTTTGATACTATTATAAGTGCATAGTGTATAAAACAACTTCAAATCATAAGTATCAATCATAGGCGGCATGAGCGCCCCATCCCACTATGTCGCCATACTAGGCTCTACAAATAAAACCGCAAATGTCACGTATTTGGAAATTGGATTTCCGTCTATGAACCGAGGCAAAAGATAGTCCTCTACCGATTCGTGACTCT
Organism: Allium sativum; assembly: GCA_030737875.1. NCBI lineage: Eukaryota > Viridiplantae > Streptophyta > Magnoliopsida > Asparagales > Amaryllidaceae > Allium > Allium sativum. Next base: position 355,666,749 of record CM060910.1, read on the forward strand.
CTAGCCCGAGCCACAGGACCCAGACTCAGGTTGGCCCTTGGAGCGACAGGGCCGGTCCACCGATGTGGATTAAAATGCCTGAACACTGCGTTTCCCCGCCCTTTGGGGCGTAAATGAGCCAACTAAATGACTCCATCGGTTCGAGAACGACCGATCAATCCGAGGCGCCTCGCAACAGCAACAACCACATAAGTCAAACTGTCAGGGCGTGTAAAACCACTGACGCCACTTCTAACTAGAAAGAAACGCATGCCCTCCCTGAGGTCCGTCTCCCGTTTTTGGTTCATACCGGGTGTGAAACTCGCGAAATAAACGTTACACAAAGCTACGCCACAAAGGCCGTGCTTTGATCATCACCACAAGACTTTGCTTTTCAACAAAAGCCTCGATCAATTGCCACTTAGGCATGCCACACAGGCAATTCACTCCATGCGTTTGATATCCATCAATATATAACCCCTGAGCTCGTACGTCTCAGAGAAGGGCGTTAAGCAAGAGAATAAATTCTCCGCCGCCAAACAGATATATATTTAATAGAGATCAATCACACGGACTAAAATCCAATGTCAGACACACAGTCCATTTACAAGTCCGTTCTGGGTCTGAACGAAACCGGAGGCACCTAGTACCCCGCATATCCATCGATCTCCAAGTACGTCTGGACGATCACTAACTGTTTCCATCTTTTTGGGTGTACAGCCCAATCAAGATCATCAGTAATTACCCAAACGACGTGAAGACTTCCGGTCTTCGACCATCGTCTTCATCTTCGACTTATCGTCGTATCAGTTATTCAGAATGGGATAAACCCGGTCTTTCCGAATAACTCGCGTATATTTTAAATAAGTGTTACACAAACACAACATACGCCTCATTCCAATTCATTAGTCACTAACCGTAAATTAATCAAGAGAATAATTTCCCAAATATTAACCCCGAAGGCCGAAACCAACATCAGATCAATATCCAGAAAACCATTCTGCTTGGCTAACCGACAGTTAGTTTCTAAACTTCACATTCATAGGGAAAGGTTCCCATTAATTTTATCCAAGATAAATTTCTTGAATTTATTCTTTATTCTATTCTTTTGAATTTCGATTCAACTAGCCGGGATTAACGAAACTTACCGAAGTAATCATTTGTTTTAATTTCCCAATCCCAACCTATTTATCCCATGAAGTAAAACTGGTAATACTTCATATCTAACACCACAGTGTTATCGGTAAATTCAATTACCATTTCACGTTCAAATCTAATTAAAGATTTAACTATCGCCTGGAGCAAAACTGGTGATACTCCATTTCGATTATTTCAATCTAATTAAAGATTCATTAAAACTCCACTTAGTTTTAATCTGTGACTGGGTTAAAGAATCAGTGTCATTTAAAACACGGTTCACGATAAACCCAAAATCACATCACATTTCAATCAGTCCCTAATTGTAAATTAGCAAGTGAGCAATTCCCTAAGTATTAATCCCGAAGGCCGAAACCAACATCAGATCAATACCTCGGAAACTATTCAACTTAACTAATCTCCAGTTAGTTTCTGATTTTCTTAACTCCTTTAGGTCTAAGAACTGTATTATTGAAGATACCGTTCACGACAACCCAAAATCACATTTCATTAATGATCGGGTTAAAGAACGAGTGTTATTTAAAACATTGTCCACGATAAACCCAAAAATCAATATCAATTCAATTCCAATTAAACATTATTTAATTGGTACACTTCATTAAATCTAAATAAAATGATTTAATCTTTTCTCAACTGGGTTCAAGAACAGTGTTAGTGAAGACACCATTCACGACAAACCCAAATCACATTTGATATTCAATATAAGGCTCTGAATAGAAAATATATCGGCTTATATTCAATATCAAATTCTACGATTAACAAATGTCGTATTGGAAATAACGATATAAAAATATATCTTTCAAATTTCCATAACAACATCTGTATAATCACGAATTCCAACATCGAAATATTCCGAAGACAATTTCGATTCAAATCCACTCCAATGCCATCATTGGAAATTCTGGTTATTTTTAAAACCCTTTTCAAATTCAATTTATTTATTTAAAAATAAATAGAATTATATTTCTAGTTCAAAACTAGTTCATTTCGATAAAAATCTATTTTTATCTTTTCAAATATGGAGTTTTTCATCCCAATTCTTTTTAAATCATTTCTTATGATTTTACACAAATTATTACTATTTTTAATAATTTTATCAAGGCCTGTACAGTCGATTTCCATCAACGGCTATCGAACTGCACTTACAGCGACCTTTTCCAAATTTGATTTGGACATAATTCCAAATCCAACCGTTAGATTTCTAATTTCTCATATTCGTTAGAAAGCTCTTTTCTATACGAACCCAACGGTTCCGGTTTTAGGAGAATCCGACGGTCGGATCTCCCGTAATGTCCGTTTGAAATAAATGGTCGAAATTTACGAACTGCCGCGGCGCGGCGCGTTCTATTCAGGCCATTATATTATATATATAATATATATAATATATATTTCGTCGATTTCTATTTAAAACGAATTATATAAATAGTTTTAAAATACGTTTCAAAAGCAATTTCAACTTCCATTTCAATTCAAATCAAAATTGAATTCTTCTTTATAAATTCGTTTCTATTCAATTCAAATTTCAATTCAATTTGAATTCATTTCAATTCGCTTTCAATTCCATTTGAAATCGTTTTCAATTCAATTCATTTCGAAATTGTTTTCAATTCAATTCATTTCGAAATCGTTTTCAATTCAATTCATTTCGAAATCGTTTTCAATTCAATTCATTTCAAAATCGTTTTCAATTCATTTCATTTCAAAATCGTTTTTAATTCAATTCATTCCGAAATTGTTTTCAATTCAATTCATTTCGAAATCGTTTTCAATTCAATTCATTTCGAAATCGTTTTCAATTCAATTCATTTCAAAATGAATAAAATCGATATAAATATCGTTTACGTCAAAATGGCGTCAATCTAATCAACACGGCTTCATAAATTTCTATTTTCAAATATTCTATTTCAAATATTTCCTTTTTCAAAATAGTTGTTATTATCAAAATATTTCGTTCAACACATGACCAATCTCAATGGATGAGTACTGTCAACACATGAACCTTTATTTTATATTGATAAAGATGTAAATTTTATTACTAAAATATTTCGTTCAACACATGACCAATCTCAATGGATGAGTACTGTCAACACATGAACCTTTATTTTATAATATTCTTTATTTTCTAAATTGGAATGAGGCCCAATCAATTACCCTATAAAGTTAATTATATGGATTTTCATACAACACATGTATATCATAGCATTGAAAAATAATCAACCATCAACCAAAGTGCACTACACTGTATAAGCATCAAATATAGATATCTAACGCTTATAACAGCCTGTCAATCAATCAATCGACATATTTAATCAATCAGGATGAGTGAACTTCAAATTTCATCCCAATACCCGTGTGGGGTTTCAAACAATCAAACACAGATTTTATTTGTGCAGTTGGGCGATGTGTAAAAGTTATCGTCCCAATCAATGTCATTCAAATAGGTGTACATAAACAAACCATCCAGTTTGTAAATGAATATTTTATTTTATTCACTTCACGTTAAAAATTATATTTTTAATGATAAAACATTTTATTTTATCATATGAATTTCTATTCAGTTCATTTCTTTAAATAAAATGATATTTTTATTTTTCTAACATATTTTAGAAAATTTCGGCGGCATAACGGCACGATACTAGAAACGGGACGAGGCCTAGCCTTATCCCCGGTCTCGTGAAGGCCCACGCCATTCACACATCAATCAAATTCACCAGACAACCAAATTCAAATCAAATCATCTAACTAATTTATGCAACCAAACAAACAAGTCCATGGTCTGTGGACGATTGTGTCGGGTGCTACTAAGCACCGTCTGCATCCTAGTTTATATATATAACTAGAAAAGAAATAGAAGAGTGAGAAATTCTCACCGATAGCTATCCAAACATCTTGACTCTACTTTGATATAAATCTTCTTCGTTCTCGCCTTTTTGTTACCTTCGTAGCCCGCTTTCACTACCTATGTAAAAATCGAATTTTTACTTCGCTATTCAATATATAAAAATCATATTTTTATTTCGAAGTTCAACATATAAAAATCATATTTTTATTTCGAAGTTCAACATATAAAAACCATATTTTTATTTCGAAGTTCAACATATAAAAATCATATTTTTCTTTCGAAGTTCAACATATAAAAATCATATTTTTCTTTCGAAGTTCAACATATAAAAATCATATTTTTATTTCGAAGTTCAACATATAAAAATCATATTTTTCTTTCGAAGTTCAACATATAAAAATCATATTTTTATTTCGAAGTTCAACATATAAAAATCATATTTTTATAATGTTAAAAATCCTATCTTTACCAACATAAAAATCAAATATTTTATATGTTAAAAATACGGTCTTTTCAATGTTCAAAACACGATCTTTTTAAGGTTAAAACACGATCTTTTTAATAAGGCTATATATAAATTAAACTAGCTATTTATTAAAAAGAAAAACTCACATTTTTCTATTTTGTAGCGTCGAACGGCGACGGAGGGCTGCGGTTGGACGTCGAGCAGCAAACGAGGGCCTCCGGTGCTCGAGGGTTCGACGCGAGGCACCACTCGTCGGGGTTGGGGCTCGGATAGTGGCGTCGTGCGATCTGGTTGGCCAATCAGTGGCGGATTGGTGCCACCTGGCCCTCGAATTGAAGGTGGAGGGGAGGAGAACAAGGAGAGGGGGGTAGCGTTGCGGTTGTGGGGCCAGAAGTGGAGGGCGTCTCGGTTAGAAGGAGGGAGGAACGGGGATTGAGGAGGGAGGAGCTGGAGGGGGAAGCGGCTGATCGCCAGAGGTGGAGGTGAAGGGGCCCACGACGGCGCGCAGGCGGAGGAGGTCGGGTTTCGATGGGGACCGATTTTGTTTTTTTGTTTTTTTTTGTTTTTTTTTTATTTTCTGCAAAATGAAATCGGGGGGGGGGGGGGGGGCCTGGGTAGTTAAGGAGAAGGAAGGGGTTTTTTTTATTTTAATTATTTAATTATTTAATTTCTAAAAAGGTACTTTTACATACGACCTCTAAACGAGGTCCACCGCCTGTCGTCCATAGCGTTTTACCCCCATTCCGAACCCAATGGGATATGTATCGCAAGCTGATTTGATCGTTTCGATCAGTTTCCGTTGAATTTACATTTAAATCGCTATATTGAATTTTAAACGTACATTTCAAATTACCGGGGTCGCATACGAACTCTATAAATTGCAGAAAAATATTTTCTAGCTTCGTATTGACGATACGGTCCTAACAAAACTAATTTCGTCGAATTCTGAGACCGTTGGAAAAATGGCCATTTTCCAGTCGATTAAAATCAACTGAAACTGGTCAAACGCGTTTTCCTTTGCCACGCTCACATATTGATTCGAAAAATTATGAAATTTGGAATCTAGCAATAATTTGACACTGCGGACCCAACAAAACTGGTTTCGTCGAGATCCGAGGTCATTTGCAAAATGTCCATTTTTAAGGGCCTGAATTCCATAGCGACTATTCAGAATTTTCAACTGGACATATCTTTTGATTCCCGCTATGAAATTTCGATTGGTCGAATTCGCTGGAAAGATATTATCAATTAGATCCTAATGTTTTCGGTTTCACTAAAATCCGGATTGTTTTGCACCCGGTACATTCAATTGAAGTTTGAAATCGAATTATCGAACTACCGCGCCATTTTCAATTCTATTTATAATTATATATAAATATTTATATTCTAACGACGACGTATATAATATATACGTCGAATTTCAATTCCAAAATAATTTTTCCTTCGTTTTTATTTAAAATGATTCATTTTAAATATTCAAAATTCGCTAAAATTGCCAAAATAAAAATTTTAAACTGGCCCAGATTTTCGGGTTGTTACACTTACTACATGTCTTATCTTGGTTAAGTGTTCCTTAATTCATTATAAACGTAATCTTCCAAGACCTCCCACATTAGATTGTCGTTTTGCGGTTGCTGGATATGCCGGGCGCTTTCGGGTAGTCTTATACCGCAATCCGAATCTAACCTCGTGTCTTTGCATTATTACGCATTTAATTTCTACCTTTGACCTCTCACATTAAACTAACGTTTGCAGTTGCTGGATATGCCTGGCAGTTCTGGGCAGACTTCTACCGCAAACCAATTCAAACCTCGTGTCTTAGGCGTTCATTATCACTTTCTTGATTCAAGTCACAACTTTAAATCTTGGATAAAATTATATCCCAAATACCCATAATTTCCAATCTAAATTATGTTCATAATTTTAATCCAAATTAGGCCTATAATCTTATGTATACATGTTATGCCAATTTACGCCCAAATCAAATTGCGTTCATTGTTACTAACAATTTATGCCAATCTTCATGTATACAAATTATATCCAATTATGCCCATATCCAACTTATGCCAAATCTTATATATACAAGTTACACATGTTTATGCCCCAAATCAACTATGTGATTACAAAACAATTTATGCCCAATTACATATTATTCAATACTTTCCCAATCTTTTTCCACAACGTTCGCACGTCATTCGTATGTATAATTCAACATAATATGTTAGGCTCAAAGTTAGCCTAATCTCATAAAATAAAAAGGAAGAGAGGTGGGAAAGAGAATCAAAGCACCAAGACTGGCATAAACATAGGCATATGAAATATGAACTGGAATAGAACAATAAAATAGATCCAATTAGGCATATGATAACAGTACTTTGGGTATGAATCTGGAAGATAAGAATTTACAAACTTGGTATGAATCATCTCACAGGCGTGTTCATAAAATCCAATTTACGATCCTATCACAATCACTTTTAAATTAATTATATGTGAAAGTAACTTAGACTCACAGCGACAGGATTAAGAAGAGAGAATAGATCTGAATCTGATTTCTAAATTTAATTAACTAAACCGTTATTGTAGAATTTGATTCTTATCCTCCAATTTGAATACTCTAATTCTGGTTTGCTTTGGAGAAGAGAAGAGAGGCTAGTTTTGATTTAGGTTAGGGTAGCATGGAGGCGCCATGGATTAGTGTAACAAAATTAGGGTTAGATCTAGGTATGTTTTTATAGGTGTATTAGGTGAATTAGGGCCTTTAGATTAGATTATAGATCATCAGAACCACACAGCTCAAAAGACACGTCATCCAGCCAATCCCCGAAGGACACGTCATCAGAGAACTCTTCACAATTCTGTGCGGATTTGGCCTCAGCATGGGCGCACTTCCCCAGTGCGGCAGTGCATTTTTGTTCTGGCGCACTTCACAAGTGCGCCAGTTATCCCAGCCTGTTTTCTGATTTTTCTTCCCAACATCTTTCATCCATAACTTCTTCATACGATATCCGTTTTACGCAAACTTGGACTCTGTCTCAAGCAGAATTCCGAGACGAACGCAATGGCGTAACCCGTTTCACCTAATTCTTCTTTTAAAAATTAATTATTCTTTAATTATCTCTTTTGTCATGTTTTAAAATTACGGGGTGTTACATTCTACCCTCCTTATTCTTCCCCGAAATCTTCAAGTTAAGAAGAATTATCCTACCATCCAATCATCCATCTACTCATCCATCATCCACAAGCATCCATTGTCCTTAAAAGATTTCTAATGCTATATGAACATATCACTACAAGTAATATTTGTTATTAGTATTTAATATTTAATTGTTATAGCTAATAATTATATCAAATAACCAATATTTCAAGAAGTTTAAAATTTTCTGAACTAAGTTTTTAAATATTAATAAAAAATTCAATTTTTATTAATTAATAAAAAAATTAAAAAAATAATATACTTTATAAAGTATTCAAAATTTCAGAAAACTCTTTAGTTCCTTTTTTTGCGATTAAGCAATAAATTTTCTGTTTATTTATTACGTAATTGAACTTCAAAGTTGGAATGAATACTTAAATGACTTAACTAACTTGATCTATATAATAAACATCACTGATTTTAATTGTCTAGATTGGTTAACAAAAATAATATCATGTATGTGTAGATTTTTTTTTAAATACAACAAGTTGTACAAAACTATTAAAAATTAGTATCAATAATTATTATTCAGTGACTAATAATTGATTTAATTATTAAAAAGTATAAAATAATAGTTTTAAATATGAAACGATAAATATTAATAATCACTACTTAATAATAAATAAATTGTTATAGATGCCTAATAATCATTTTTTTGCTCACTATTATATTACGTTAATAATTACAATAATGATTAACTAGTATAACCGCATAACGGTGGGAAAACCGACTTTGTAAATCTAAAAGATAAAAGAATTTATTTTGCTAATGTTTTTTAATTCTTTAAAACTACACATGAATCACAGTATATATAAGAAAAATTACATATATTATTAAAAACTTAAAATAATTATTTTAAGCAATCACGCAAACAAAAAGATTTAATACAAAAAATTACATTAAGATCATGCAAATAACCAAAACTTAAAATATAATAGAAATAAATTTATTTTAATTTTTATAAATTTATTATTTAAAACATATCAATAGATTATATACATAAAGAAAGGTATAAAATAAATCAATTAATACAACGACTATATTTAGTAAGAGAGCATAATGAGTTATCAAAAAAGGAATTCAATATTTAATCTAAAAGTGAATGAAAGATGATAGTATCATACCTCTTTCTTATATAATAATAGATTTTTTTTAAATACCAGTAGATTATATACATACAGAAATGTATAAAAATATAATTAATTAAGTGACTATATTTAGTAAGAGAGCATAATGAGTTATAAAAAAAGGAAATAGAATATTGTTAGAATATCAATAGGATTATAGGGAAAATAATATTTGATTTGATTGCTTTGAAATTAGTTAATGGCAATGAGAGTAATTCCATAACTACATCAATCAAGGACTACGGTTGATGCCTTTTTAATGAAGGGGTTAAGATCAATATATTTGAATGCAGCAAAATTACATTAAGATAATGCAAATAACCAAAACTTAAAAATAATAGAAATAAATTTATTTTAATTTTTGTTTGGTAAATAAATGATAGCTATATTTAAAAATTAGAAATATTAACTAAAATTTCTTTGGAAGGAATCTTTAAGAATATTAAGTCCTTGATTGACTTTTTGGTCTTCTTTTAAACCATATGAAATTGAAAAGGATGAAGAGAAAACACAGGTAAGAGTAGCTCTTAGAATGTTGTCCATTACATAATAAGATACAATTAATTGCTAATTTAATGATGCAGAGTTGTGAAATAATGAAATTTTATTTTGAGACCTAAATGGAAAATGTGCTAAGAATTAAGGAGAATTCACTATTCAACATAAAATTACATATGAGAGATGAGAATTCTAATAGTACCATTCTTTTTCTTATATAATAATAGAATATATAAATTTATTATTTAAAACATATCAATGGATTATATACATAAAGAAATGTATAAAATAAATCAATTAATACAACGACTATATTTAGTAAGAGAGCATAATGAGTTATCAAAAAAGGAATTCAATATTCAATCTAAAAGTGAATGAAAGATGAGAATTCTAATAGTATCATACCTCTTTCTTATATAATAATAGATTTTTTTTTAAATACTAGTAGATTATATACATGCAGAAATGTATAAAAATATAATTAATTAAGTGACTATATTTAGTAAGAGAGCATAATGAGTTATAAAAAAAGGAAACAGAATATTGTTAGAATATCAATAGGATTATAGGGAAAATAATATTTGATTTGATTACTTTGAAATTAGTTAATGGCAATGAGAGTAATTCCATAATTACATCAATCAAGGACTGCGGTTGATGCTTTTTTAATGGAGGGGTTAAGATCAATATGTTTGAATGCAGCAAAATTAACGATTGGAAATTCAATTTGAAAGTTTAATATGGGAAACTTTTCAATCAATTTAACATGGTTAAAGACAGTAAACTGAAAATGTAGGCTCCATCACCAAAAAGTTTGGCTCCTAAACCGAAAATTCTGGCTCCAGGAATTAGAATTGTTGGCTCCTTCTTGAAAATTTCGGCTCTTAAACTGAAAATTTCGGCTCCACTGTAGTTTTGTTTGGCTCCTGCCAAAAAATTTAAGGGTCCTACTTCTGCTATTTTTTTCTTTTTTATTTTTTCTCCTCTTTCTCAAATCCTTACTCGTTAATTCCTAGATCTATCTCTCTCTTCTCAATCGCAGTATAGATCTTATCGTCTCTATGTTTTTTTTATTCTTCTAAATTCCAAGGTAGTTCCCTCCGCCACCCAACTTATTAATGCTGAAAGCTCAATCGTTGATGAACAAGCAAGAGTAGCGGCGTTCGATTTTCAGATGATGAGGCGATGTTGGCAGCGAATTTGGTATAGTGCAGCAGCTTCGTATTTGGTAAGGTGATTTCACAACCAAAGATTTTCTACAAATAGAGCACTATTAGATCAGATTCAGGCGAGCTGGTATTTATTCCTTTTACCGTCATGAACTAAATCAGAAATTGGTATTTCACTAGTTTTTATTTGTTGCTTCTTGTTTCTTTTAACGTTGTTAATAGATTTATAATATGAACAACGGATTCGAAATGTACTGATATGTATTGATAATACAATGTTTCTCTATACAAGTCATAAGATGATTAAAAAAAAAAATAAAGCCAGATCTTGGCCATGCAGAAAAATGGGTCCTCCGCAGTGCCTTTGATGATGATGAGAACCCTTACCTTCCCTTACATTTGCGCCTGTACATTTGGTATGTCATATTGTATTTATTGGTTCCTTTACATTTGGTATGTCATATTACATTTGTGCCTGTACAAATGGTTCTTTTGATGACAGTGTTGTCCTAATATGAAGCAAAAATTAAAATCTGATATAAAGAGATCATTGGCCATACATGTTAAACTGTTAGGATCATCATTACAATTGAAGCTGAGGGATGAAATGCTGAATGCTACAAGCCGTGACTTTGAAATCCAGTTGCAATGAAGTATTGAATGAAAGATTTGTGTCAAGTTCGCTGCTATGACAAGTCTGAAGGGGTTGAACTAAAGAATGTCACCAAAGAAAAGAGTTGATAATAATGAATGCACTAACATATATAATAGAAGAATATCACCAGAGAAAAGAGTTGACAATACAAAGTGAGGTAAAGGTTTTATTTAAACTCATATTAGTTCTATTTCTGAGCTTACTGTCATTGAGTTACAATTAGAATACACTATTTTAACTCACTATCATTGAGTTACAGTAAACTTACAAAGTTACAGACTATAGTTAAAGACAGTAAACTCAACTAAAAACTCAGTTGTGACTGTAATTAAAGACTTTTCGTCAATTAGTTGATGAGCACCATTTGTTGTATTTGCATGCGAATACGTTTTGTTGATGAGCATCATCATTTTTTTGAGTTGAGTGGTAATTGCATAGTCCAGGCTTAGGTTATTTTATCTCTTATTACTTCTTTTTTGTAAAATAATATTGGCCTTGGAAGCTCATTAGAAGCACCATATGTTGATGTCTGATTACTTCAACCATTTTTAGCTACAATCGTCTGACTGGTCCTCACCAATTTACCAGCTTATGTTGCTGTATGTTGCCATCGTACTGTTGAATGGAGGATGCAGCAACTGCAAAAATCTACAAGTTTCAAAACTGGCAATTATTGAATTAGATCAAGATGTGCAAAAGATCAAGAAACAAAAAGTACGAATGTTGTTCAAAAGATCAAGATGTGAACAAACCAGTAAAATCTCAATAGGCAAATCAAGTGATTTATTGAATGTCTTTTTGACTCTTAATGCTAATCAAATTATGTTTCACAGTTCTAAAGTCGATGCAAAACTTCAGATCATAAGTTTTACACTGTAATATTTTGCAACTTTCGAACTAGTAGATGCTTGGACTAAGTTGTTTTATAATGGTAAAGTATGTAATAATGTGTGGAATGTTATCTAAAACTTATATTTTATAATGCTGATTAATCGATTCATTTTATATAGTTTACTTTGTAGTGAACTATGATGTTTGATTCACTTGTAAAATATTTCTGTTATTAGTGTACTATTTATATCAGTATCTATAATTGAATAATATTAGTTCGTAAAGCTAAAAGAAGAGGATGGTAAAAATATTTATTGCCATATCAGAAAGGGAATAGCGACGTATTGGTAGCATAAGAGAAAAGATAAATAAAAAGGTTGACAACGTTTTGAAAGAGTTTACCGTCGAATTACCAACAAAAAAAAGAAAGTCCAATTTAGTTTCCGTCGCTAATCCCTTGGCAATTAGCGAGGGTTTACCCACTTATTTTTTAAATAATATTTTATTATAAATTAATTATCCATCGGTACACAATCGGTATGTAAATTAAAATTAAATTATTAAATAAAATTTTATTTTTATTATATGATTAGTAAAATGACGGAAAACTTTCGGAAAACTCATGCTAAAGTCCGTCGCAAAATCCGACACAATTACCGTCATGGTTTTTACCGACCACCATGTTATGCAGGAAATCCGTCGCTAAAGCCAAAATAGCGACGGATTAGAAGCAGATTCTGCCGCTACTATATGCGATTTTTCTTGTACTGTATGCAAAATTTTGTGTATATATTCTTTATATAATGCAAAAATCAGGCGGTCTACTGATTCAGTTGACCTCCTTAATGCAAAACATGATAGTGCCATGCGTCCATTATTTATGCAAAAGAATCCTAATGATACATATCATTTCTATATGAGTGCACAACTATTCATTCAAATGTAGCATCCACATGATAACACATTCAAGATACATCCATTCATTTAAATATGCACACTCATTCATATGCAATATGAAAGTGATTGAGCCGATCTAGTGCCTAATTTGTGTGTAAATGCATCCACGGGCAACCACTAGCAAACAATTAAATCCGCTTGCATCCACCAAACATAACATGTCTCAAACACATGTTTACAACCATAGGATTTTTTACCTAAAGATCGAAGATATAATCGAGAGGATACACTAAACGATAGAATAGGTATAAACAGAGTGGTAGAAAAAGGAGAAGTTAAGAACATACTCTCAAAAAGGAAAGACGCGAGTATCTTGTCTTCAGTCTCCCAAGTTGCGTCTCTTTGATCATCTCCCCACTGGACTTTTACCAACTTGACCTCTCGGTTGCATAATTGTTTGACCTCCGACCCAAGGATGCATGTAGGAACTCGTCTCACCGTAACATCTCGCTCTACTTCCACTTCTCTAAGCATGCTCGGCTCTACTACTTTCTGCGGTATCGTGTAAACGCTTCCTTAAATGCTACACATGAAATACGTGATGAACACCACTAAGCTTCTCAAGCAACTTCACTCTATAGGCCATCAATCCAATTCTTTCTGTAGCGGGGAATGGCCCTACGAACCTTGGTGCCAACTTCCCTACAGATCCGAAACGAACTATATTCCTCAATGGTGAAACTTTAATAAAAACCATAACTCTAACATCGAACTCAAGATTGGTTCTTCTCTTATCAGCGTATGACTTTTGCTGGTCATGTGCCTTCGAATCAAGTTTATCTTCTCCGAAGTTTGCCTAATCATCTCGGGCCCAAGTAAAATCTTATCTGTAGACTCCCACCAACAAGTCGGTGATCGTCAAGGTCGCCCATATAGATCCTCAAAAGGTACATTGCCAATGCTAGTCTGATAGCTGTTGTTGTAGGCGAACTATACCAATGGAAGATGTTCCTCCCATATCGCTCCAAAGTCCAAGATGCATAATCTTAAAAGATCTTCTAGAATCCGATTCACTCTTTCTGTTTGGTCGTCCGTATGAGGGTGATAAGTGGTACTCAAACACAATTGCGTTCCTACCGCCTTTTGCAAGCTCTTCCAAAACTCACTAGTGAAAATGGGATCTCGCTCGCTCACAACAGTAGAAGGTATGCCATGTAGACGAACTATCTCTCGAAGATAAGAAGACACTAACCATGATGTTGTTCTTTTACTCTTAACAGCAACAAAATGGGCACTCTTAGTAAGTCTATCCACTATTACCCAAATCCCCGTATTACCCTTCCTTGACCTCGGCAATCCGTCGATGAAATTTATGGAAACACTCTCCCACTTCCACTGTGGAACCTCTAAAGGGTGAAGCAAACCACCAGTCTTCTTTTGCTCAGCCTTGACTTGCTTGCACTCTAAGCATCTAGAACGAACTCAACCACATCCTTCTTCATTCCGGTCCAAAAGAAAACTCGCTTCATGTCCTTATACATCTTGTCTCCACCGGGATATATGGTTAGCTTAGAACGATGTGCTTCTTCAAGGATTGCCCTTCTCAAACTCTCGTCCGTGATACGCAAAGTCTCCCATCCCTTCACAACCAACCTTTGTCATCAATAGTATACTACTAAGATGGCTCAAAGACCCCCCTCTTATGAGCCTGTCTACTATCTCTATTAACTATAGGTCATCTCGCTGTGCCGCACCTAACTGTCCCAAAAGCGTAGGTCATACCTCCAACGATGCCAACAAACCGGGTACATAATCAATAGAGGGTCTAAAGTGAAAGGTAGAGATATACTCTAAACTCTGTCACTCGACAAATAAAGGACTCAAAGTCAACTTCTTTCCACTCAAGGCGTCAGCTACAACGCTACACTTGCCAGGGGTATATGCAATCTCAAAATCGTAGGATGCTCAGAACTCCGTCCACCTTTGTTGCCTTAAGTTTAAATCTTTTTGGGAGAACAAATACTTTAGTGACTTATGTTCTGTATACAACTCAAATCTCTTACCAAGCAAGTATGGCGCTAAGACTTAAGCGCAAAAACTATGGCAGCTAACTCTAAGTCATGGGAGGGGTAATTCTTCTCATGGGCCTTTAACTGCCTTCCACCATTGCATATCACCCTTCCCTCTTGCATCAAAACCATGCCAAGCCATGTGCTGCAAGTATCGGTATACACTGTGAACGGTTTACTCCTATCCGGCAAAACAAAAACCGGAGCTGTTGTCAATGCCCTCTTCAAACGTTGGAAATCATTGTCACAGTCAACATACCAAGAAAAGGTCAAATTCTTTTTCGTTAATCATGTAAGTGGTGCTGATATTTTAGCAAAGTCCTTGATGAACTTTCTATAATAGCCCTCCAAACCAAGAAAATTTCTTACTTCTGTTGCATTCTTAGGAACCTTCCAATCTTGGATTGCCACCACCTTCGTGGGATCCACTGCTATCCCTTCCTTAGAGACCATGTGTCCTAAGAACATCACTTCCTTCCTTCAAAACTGAAATTTGGAGAACTTAGCTTTGAGTTGATGTGCTCGAAGGGTCTCTAAGACTTCCCTAAGATGTAGGGCATGCTCTTCCTTGCTTCTAGAAAATATCAAAATATCATCCACAAAGACCAACACGAACTTGTTTAGAAACTCCCTAAACACCCTACTCATTAAATCTACAAAATATGCTGTGCATTCGTCAAACCAAAAGGCATGACGAGCCATTCGAAGAAACTGTCGGGAGTCCTAAAGGCAGTATTATCTATACTATCCTCAGCTATCCTCATCTTATGTAATCCTATAGCTAAGTCCAACTGCGAGAAAACCGAAGCAACAACCAATTGATCGAACAAATCATCTATCCTTGGCAATGAGTGTCTGTTTTTCTTCATGAGCTTATTCAGCACCCTATAGTCCACGCACATTCTAAGCAAACCATTAGCCTTCGTAGCAAAAACAACAGGAGCACCCCACTCCGAGATACTTCTTCTTATGAACCCTTTCTCAAGCAAATCTTTCACTTGTTTACTAAGCTGTCTCCTTTCTCTTGGAGCCATGTGGCGCACTGGTAATGCAACTGGCTTTAAATTGTCCACCAATTATATACGGAAAAATATATCTCGCGATTTGGAGGTAAGCCCCTATCCTCCTCAAAGACATATGCATACTCACGGACTACTCGAACAGGTTGCAAATCATCAATAGAAGTGTCAAGAGGTTCTAGGTAGCTAAGCATAATAGAATCTTTAGGGTCGCATGATATATCGAGAGTATTCCCCAAACTAGTCAATAGTCTAACTACCATCCTTTCACAGTCGAGAATGGCACCATAACTGGCTAGACAGTCCATTCCTAGAATCAACCCATAGCCCGTGAAACCAAGCACATGAGTGCTGCATTCGAACTCAACGCCATACACATATATTCTCAAATCCTACATAACATAGAAAGATGAGCTGTACCCCAATAGGATTTGAGACAACTACGGTATCCATAACTAGACTAGCATTTAGGTGCAGTGTTTCAACTAACGAAGCAGATATAAAAAAATATGAAGTGCCAGAATCAAACAAAGTACGAACAGGATGATCAAAAAGGAAAATCAAACTTTCAACAGAAATGTTTCCACCTCTCTCTTATCTAGGTTCCATGAGAGCTTGAACCTGCCCTCCAGGAGTAGATCGTGTCCCTTGTCCTTGCCCTTGTTCTTGCCTCCTTAGGAAGTCTTTAATCATATGTCCTGCATCACCACATTGGAAGCAACTTGTCTTCTTCTTTTTCCTACAGTCCTTGCTTAAGTGGCCTAGTGTTCCACAATTAAAGCACCTTTTCTTCCCTTGGCCCTTGTTTTACTTACCACCTTTCTTCTGTTGTTGTTGTGCCTTCTTTGGATCCCCTTTCTTATCCTGTGCCTTATCTACTTTAGCACCTTTCTCCTCTTCATGCATTAGTGCCATGTCAACAAGTTTCTCGAAAGTAGCCCCCTAGGAATGTGGGACATAGCCAACCCGTGTAATGGTTCATTCAGACCCTTGGAAAATCTCAAGGCCTTCTTATGTGGTGTATTAACTAATTCCATACCAAATCTTGCTAACTGATTGAACTTGTTAATGTACTCCTTCACAGACAAACTCCCTTGTTTCATAGCCAAGAACCACTCCATGTATAAACTCTCCTCTGCTTGTGAAAGAAATTTCAACTCGAACCTTTGTCTAAAGTCTATCCACATCTCCACTACACGTCCTTCATTAGTTACTTCCCACCAAAAGGAAGCTTCGTCCTTCATCAACCAAGCAGCTAACTGAACCTTCATTCCATCATCTATCTCAAAGATACCAAATAAGTCATCCACTTTATAGAGCCAATTCTGAGCCTCAACAAACGTCTCAGTTCAATAAAATGGTTTTCCACCCATCGCATGGAAATCTTTGCATATCTTAGAAAAAGCGTCTACACGGGGAGGAGGAGGAGCGGCTGCAGCTGGGGGAGCAGGAACGTCTGCTGGGCCTGCGACAGTAGTGCAAGCCTCAAGATACCTTCTGAACTAGCCTGGTATCTGTATGACCTCAGATATAACGGGTTCCCCGGACATGCTGAAAGGAAAGAGGAGGAAATTCGAAATAGAGAATTGAAAGATAGATATATGGCTTTTGGGGATTATGTTTTTTCATAATAAACTTTTCTCTTGAAAATATCCTCTTTAAAATATGTTTTGAAAATACTTCTTTCTAAAAATGCTTTTGAATATGGTTTTCAAAATCTTTTATCTTTTCCGGTATCCTTCAGCTCTGATACCATGTGTAACACCCCACGCTCATTAATGTCACTCACTAAGGGAATGCATTAATTTTCATGGAGTATTATAAGAGTATAGAACAGAATATCACAAGACAGACATTTGAAATGGTACTTAAGAAAATTCAAAATTTATTCATTGCAGCGGAAAAGCAAAAGATGTTTGTTTACAACATCAAAACTACATACTAGAGTCAAGTACATAAATATCCATCTTGTACAAAATTATTATCAGAGTACATAAAAGTAAAACCATAATCCCACTCTAAATAGCCATAATGAAAAAGAGATAAAGCAGAGCATTACTTTCAACACTTCTAAGCACTTCAAGAAGAATGGAATCCAAGTCAAGCTTCACTATTCCCACCCTGAGGACCTGGGGGGAAAGAAAGAAAAGAGGTGAAACAAAAAGGGGTCGGACATACGTCTGGCGAGTCTAATGACTTTAATAATATAATAAGTAAAGTAATAGGATAAGAACATAAATTGGATATAAGAGATGACTGTAACATAAGTAGATATGACAAGGCAAACAAGATGAATAAGATGTAACGTTGATTGCGCTTCTAATCACTATAAGATAATTCCTACACCGCACCAATGCTAGTTCAACACTGAAAGTTGATCCCTCTTACTAAACATAGTAGTAATAATAATAATGATGTTAGTTCCGTGTACTCCTAGCTGCTGTCATAAGTGCCACCTGCTCCTATCTCCACTAGTTGAACCCACTACCCTCCCCATTCGATCGGCTCCCTAACTCATAGATACCGGTGCTGGTCCCACAGTAGGGTGTATCACTCCCTAAAGTGGCAACCTGATACTACTAGAATGCACAGCTTATACCTACATGATGCAACAACGTCTTACCTACCAGCCCGGACCCATGCACGCACTTGACTCCGTTGGACTTGCAATGCCATCGCTAACTCTTTTGACCTCTTACACTCAAACCAAGTAAGTGTGTCCCGTCCTCGACCTAGTTCGAGCTCACATAGATACTAAATGAGTTACTCGTTGAAAAGTGTCCACCCACTTGACACAAGCTTCCCTCTTACGCTTGGTCCCCACTAGGAATTCCCACTTAACCCCTCTTTATTCCTATGTCTAATCACATGTTTCACCTTGGTTAAGTGATTCTAATTATATTTCACATGTCACCCATGTCAACCACTTAACCCTCATGTCTTACTACATGTCTTATCTTGGTTAAGTGTTCCTTAATTCATTATATCCATAATCTTGCAAGACGTCACACATTAGATTGTCGTTTTTTGGTTGCTGGATACGCCGGGTGGTTCTAGGAAGTCTTATACCGCAATCCGAATCTAACCTCGTGTCTTGGAATTATTACTCATTTAATTTATGCCTTTGACCTCTCACATTAGACTATCGTTTGCGGTTCCTGGATATGTCGGGCGGTTCCGGGCAGACTTCTACCGCAAACCATGTCTTACCTCATGTCTTAGGCGTTCATTATCACTTTCTTGATTCAAGTCCCAACTTTAAATCTTGGATTAAATTATATCCCAATTACCCATAATTTCATATCTAAATTATGATCGTAATTTTAATCCAAATTAGGCCTATAGTCTTATGTATACATGTTATGCCGATATACGCCCAAATCAAATTGTGTTCATTATTATTAAAAATTTATGCCAATCTTCATGTATACAAATTATATCCAACTATGCCCACATCCAAATTATGCCAAATCTCATGTATACAAGTTACACATAATTATGCCCCTAATCAACTATATGATTACAAATCAATTTGTGCCCAATTACATATTATTCAATATTTTCCCAAACTTTTTCCACAATTTTCCTACGTCATTCGTACGTATAATTCCACGTAATTTGTTAGGCTCGAAGTTAGCCTAATCTCGTAAAATAAAAAGGAAGAGAGGTGGGAACGAGAATCAAAGCACTAAGACTGGCATGAATATAGGCATATGAAATATGAACTGGCATAGAACAATAAAATATATCCAATTAGGCATATGATAACCGTACTTTGGGTATGAATCAGGAAGATAAGAATTAACAAACTTGATATGATTCATCTCACAGGCATGTTCATAAAATCCAATTTACAATCTTATCACAATCACTTTTAAATTAATTATATGTGAAAGTAACTTAGACTCACTGCGACAAGATTAAGAAGATAGAATAGATCTGAATCTAATTTCTGAATTTGATTAGCTAAACCATTGTTGTAAAATTTGATTCTTATCTTCAAATTTGAATAGTCTAATTCTGATTTGCTTTGGAGAAGAGAAGAGAGGCTAGTTTTGATTTAGGTCAGGGCAGCATGGAGGCGTCATGGATTAGTGTAATGAAATTAGGGTTAGGTCTAGGTGTGTTTTTATAGGTGCATTAGGTGAATTAGGGCCTTTATATTAGATTATAGATCATCAGAACCACACAGATCAAAAGACATGTCATCCAACCAATCCCCGAAGGACACATCATCAGAGAACTCTACAGAATTTTGTGCGGATTTGGCCTCAGCATGGGCGCACTTCCCAAGTGCACTAGTGCATTTTTGTTCTGGCACACTTCATAAGTGCGCCAGTTATCCCAACCTGTTTTCTGATTTTTCTGCCCAACTTTTTTCAATTTTCCTAGTCTATTTTCTGATTTTTCTACCCAACTTCTTTCATTCATAACTTCTTCATATGATATCCGTTTTATGCTAACTCAGACTCTATTTCAAGCATAATTCCGAGATGAATGCAATGGCTTAACCCGTTTCACCTAATTCTTCTTTTAAAATTAATTATTCTTTAATTATCTCTTATGTCATTTTTTAAAATTACGGCGTGTTACATAGTGGATGCAGGGAGTATGGTTGAAATGGTGATGAGTTCGACAATGAGATACAGAGGAGTTCGAAATTGTAAATCTATGAGAAGAGGAAATAGAGATTGGCTAATGGAGTTTTGGCATTCAAGTAGGAGATAAAAGTTGTTGTACATGAGTTTTGTAGAAGATATCTTTAGCCAATTAAGGTATTCATTTTAATAAATTTAAATTTGCATAAAACATTTATCTAAGTAGTACATTTAAATTTAATAAATAAATAATTGTTAAATAAAGTAAAATTTATCGTAGGTGATAAATTCAATTAAGATGAGTTGAGTAGACGTATAGCCGCGATGCATGGGATTTAACAGAATATTCGGCAAGGAATAATAGAGGTGAGTTAAACTCACTCCGTTAAATTACTGGGAACTATTTTTAATAGTTCAAAATTTATTTATTGCTTATGGATGATAACTTGCTTGATATAAAGTGATAATAGTGTATATATATAAATAATATTATACAATAATATTGGTGATTGGATATTCCCGCAGTACCATTAGCGGATACCCGTAGTACCATTAGCGGTTAATTTCCCTATGCTCCCCACAATATATATAGTGGATGACCTTATATACTGCGATATCCTACCTAGAAGCAGGATGGGTATTATTGTTGACAAACGTCTGTGGATGCAGGAATACAGGTTAGAGGAATCCATCTGGGTTCCTCACATTTAAATTATTTGTTTTCATATATATGCTGATATATGATGTGTTTATAACATGTGACAGTTTATAATATGATTGGATGTGTTAGTAACACTGATTATTTATTTTGGATACTTTAAATATCCTAAATAATGATATATTGATTTTAAAATTGAAATTTCAATATAATAAGAATTTTAAAAGGAAATATTTATTCCAAATAAAAATGGTTATCTAGAATCCAAATTAAATAGAATTTAAAAGTAAATATTTATTTAAACAAATATCATGAAGAGGTGATTTTGTAAGCGACATTTAAGAAGTGGAATTATTTTTATTGGGGGATTTAAGAAAAGTGCAAATTGTATGAAATCTGGAAAAGAAATGGAAATCGAATAATAAGCTGATATTTTAAATAGATTTAAAATTTTCCAATTACAAGGAAAAATATAAAGGAGAATTTATAAAATAACTCGATAGAAGTTAAAAACAGGACTTTAAATTTGAAGTTGCAAGTATGAATTTACACTCACTAAATAAGTCAAGCGTGAAATTGTATTAAGAAATATTGTTAAAGGTTAGGACAAATAAGGGGAAAAGCAAATTCTCTTACCAACTAGAGTCATTAGAAGTAAGAGTTGTTTTAAATTTATAAATTCTAGTTGAATTCAAGTCGAACTAATTTGAATAATATAGTCTATATTATATTAAAAAAATTTAAGATGTTTAGATAATAATTATGAACAATAAGAATTAGCAAATGATATTTATAAACAAATATTTTAATGGAATGAAGCTATTAAAATAAACTAAGATAAGTTGTAAAAAGAAAACCATAAAGGTGTTTATAAGAAAGATATATAGAAATATTCAATGATGGTTTTGTATATCATATTTAAGTAAAATATTCGAAATAATGATAAGCTGGAGATAAAATCTTGTATAAAGTGAAAATGAATGATTGGAATTTTTATTTGTTAGAAGTTAAGAAATGAAGTTAAGGAAACTAGAAACTGACTGGAAATTAGTGAATTAAATGATTTTCTACATGTCGATCTGATGTTGGTTTCGGCCTTTGGGGTTGATACTAGGGGAATTATTCTCTTACTAGTTTAAGGTTAGGGACCAAAGACCGAGATGAGAAATACGTGCTTAAATGGATTTTTAAAATTAAAGGGGCTTTTGAATATTCTTATGTAAATATAAGAAGAAAAAATGAGTATTTTAATTATTGGAAAAATGGAGAAGTTGTGACTTAACGAATGGTTAATCAAAAAGAGGCTAAAATGGTAATGGATACTAAAACAGTGAATTTAATTTTCTTTTATGGATGAATGATTGTTTTATTTGATAGTTAAATAACCGACTATCAAACCTGGCCTATAATCTTGTTGTACGGAAATACCAGGATCGAATATATTCGAAAACCATTCCGCATCAACTAGTACATAAACGTGGAAGATGCCGATTGAAGACGGAGCAGTGAAGACCGTGGATCTCCATAATGGAAAAGGCTACTTATCAAATTCTCTGGAGTCGCACCCAGGGATATTCTAATGGTGATCCGATCATGGTTGAAATCGACAGATTGCATGGACTACTTGCTGCTGAGATATAGGGTGATTCCTAGGATGTGGTAGGAGGGTGCCTTCGGTTCATCTTGTTCATGGATGACTTGTATGGTCGATGTGAATGGTGACCAGATGTTCAAAAAGAGAATTATAACCTCAAGTTTCATCAACCGGAAAATGATAGAAATTGGGCAGGTAGCATGGCTAAGTGGATCGCTCCCTTTAGGGTGCATAATCACCTATCTAGAGAAAATTAATTTCTTTCTTTGTTCTATTCGACGATGTCCCTTTCAGGAAACAGTGGTTTGAGCCCAACCGTTGGTGATATACATTCGATACACTCAAGCAAAATGAGTAGTTGGTCATGTGTGGCTGAGTTACATGATGTTCTTGTTGAACTCCTGTATATCCCCTATAGAGTATACTGATCGGAAGGTGGTTCCATACCATGTCATAGTTGGAAATCTAATCTCCAATAAGCGCATGTGGTTTTTGATTTTATATTATATATATAGATCGTGAGATGCAAGCGTTCTACTAAATGGTTATTTATTTGATTTCGACACTATCATAATATCAGAATAATTATGATTTCAAAATTGGTTTGGGTTATTGTAAGATAAAAACCGTCCATGTCTATGTGTGGAATGGTCTTACGATTATCCTTTTCCTTCGAAAAGAATTTTTAACATTAAATTCAAGGTTGATGATACCAATAATTTAATGAGTTTTTCTCACGTTGGTTCACCAGACTGACCTATTGCGTTTGTAGTGCTCTGGCCAGTCCGAGTTATAGGGTCAGGACAAGATGATATGAATTCTAGGAGGCGAGCAGTAAGAATTCAAACATATGATTCATATATAGTTATAATCCTGTTGCTTGTTGTAAATAAAGACAAACTCTTATAACTGCCCGGATAAATTGGATGTCCACTGTACTCTGAAAAAAATGTAAGTATTATTTCAAGTTTTCAATAAAGATTTATTTATGTATTATATTTTATTCTGTTGTAATGTGAGACCGTGTATTGTGGTTAATTGGTCTTCTTCCTTTTCTTCTATTCTAATCTTTCTTTCTTATCTTTTCTCATCCTCTAATTTCTCTCTATTAGTTTTCTAGGTTTTCTATACATGAATCTGGACATGGGATGCGTTGGTGTCTAAATTCAAGAGTCGAATTTCCCGGGATGCTGCAATGACAATGATGCACAAATAGGTGCAAACAACTAAAGTTCAAATTGGCAAGCTACAAATTAGCACAAGGCATGTTACATGTTCATGTATACACAAAAATTCAAGTGTTTTGGCAAGAAGTTATGTATCATGAAATCACCGTGTTTATGTTGGCATGAAAACAAGTTCATGTACTTTCCTGAAACCACACAAAAGGAGATGGCAGAGTACAATTTGTGAATTTGATACATTCTGGAAATAAAGAGCAAATAAATTAAACAATGGACTAGTCAAGTAATTCCAGTTTTGGAAATAAGTGAATTCAACCTTTCCATAAATAATCAACAGGATTCAAGGTAAGAAAAAGTTTTTTTTACTATTCCCAGATATTTGCAAATAGTTTTAGGCAAGTATACAATTCAATTGTTTCAGGGAAGCATCTAATCAATTCATGCATACCAAACCATTCCAGAAATCAAGTATGTTACTCTCGGCAAACTTAGGTGCAAATATTGTTTGATTTCTGCAACACCCCATGTCCGTTAGTGTCACTCACAAAGGGAATGCACTAAGTTCTGTGGAGCATTTAGGGTAAAAGATGCAGATAAATTACAAGACAGACAGAAATCAAACAACGGAAAATAAAACTTTGCTTTATTGATAAAATAGTTTGTACAATGATTTCTTTACAATATCAGAGTATCATCTGTCTTACAAAATAAAGAAGCATGAAACAACATTTATATTCCACAATTTTAGCAAGAGCCAGCCATAGCATCTGAAAAGAGAATCCAAGCAAAACTTCGACAAATCTTCAAGCTGGGAAAGAGTGACAGTCCAACTTAACCTGAGCTATTCTATTCCCTCCTCTACTACCTGGGGAGGGGGGGGGAACGGAAGAAAAGAAGACGAAAGAAAAACAGAGTCAGACATAAAGCCTGAGTAAGTTCAGTAACTTCTAGCATGTGAACATGGAAAACAAAACGACATGAATTAACTGAATACAAGATTACACCATGACGATAGGGTCAGCAAGATTAGACAAGATAATCACAAGATATGCTAAGCTAAGATAAACTGGATAGGCTCTAATACTTTCGCCGCTTCGCTATTTCCTTGTTATACTAGTTCATATATCTCTGCACCGCCTAACTAGTGTCCCAACTAGTAATGATAACGTGATCCCAATTCCCTGTAGTTTCCATTTCCATCGGGCATCCATTTGTTTATTTATTTCCTAGATCTAATCTAGGATTTTCTTATCCAGTGCTTTCTTGATTCAACTAGAGTTTACGCCGTCTGCCGAACGCTTCTCGGATTCAGGATTTATGCCACCTAGTTCAACTAGGGATTATTCTACCTGTCGAACGATGCCCCTAAGTCTAGGACACACTACCTAGAGTGGTATATGTTCCTATACTTCCCCACGCATGTATCGCGAATCGCTATCGCTTGTCTAGATGCACATGTTCTGTAATGTGCGACCCGAGTCCTGTGACAGGGCAAATCAAGGAATACAGAACTCGTTCGGGAGCTTTCAGATATCTGCCGATGCAGATGCTAAGGTCTGTTTTTGTTCCAGTGGCTATGGTCCCACTTGACCCATCCCTCAACTAATGAAAGGCACACCTTGAAAAATGAGAACTATACGCAGGCCCCCGATGCCCCACTATCCTATGGACATCCTCACCCATAACTAGATAGCAAGTATATGGTCTTTTGGAGTTCTCCGCCTTTCCGCTTCACGTATCTCGATTTACTGAAGATGGATGGTAGACGACGAGTTGCTATCACAGGGCTACCGTTTTCTCGCCGAATCACGCCGGTCCATCCTAGTCTTTAGGTTGCCATATGTTGCAACCAAGGCATACCCCTGGTTCTTCTACGCAGACCTTAACCTCTGTGAGCCCAAGAGGATCATATGCAGCCTCACAGAGGGATACCAAGAGTACCCTCCCGTCCCCTCGAAGCCTCGGGCTTCGTAACCCAATTCATTGGAGCCTCCTTTATTACTCAGACGGACATTCGCTCCTTCCCGTGTTATACTAAGAATTACTACTTAGTTTTACTAACTAAGATTTACCACTTAGTTTTCAGAATCGTTGTTTTCTTAACTAAGGTTTACTACTTAGTTCTCTTTCCCGTCAATTTGGATTGGTTAAGTGTCATTAGTCAATTCAAGCTAACTTAACCCCCTTCATTCATCCTGTTAAACTGGTTAAGTGTTATCAGTAATTCATGTTGACTTAACCCGACCACAAACCAAGTTATATTGGTTAAGTATTCCTTATTACTTAACCCTACCCTTTATCCTGTATTGGTTAAGTGTTCCTTTTTAACTTAACCTTGCCCGTCTGTTTTCACTAACATGTTATTAATGGTTAGGTATTGTCCCTTCATGTTTTAGAATTAGCCCTATTCCTTTATCACAACCTGGTGGTTAAGTATTCAAGTTTACTTAACCCTACGGTCTAGCCCAGCTAACATATCAAATTGGCTAAGTGTATTAACTTTACTTAACCCCACCTTCTTAGTCTAGTTAACATGTTAATTTGGCTAAGTGTTTTCTTAGTTTCTTAACCCTTACAAATCTTATCTTGCTACCTTGAGTTTGGTTAAGTGTCTCTATGGACTTAGCCCTCCCATTCTAGCTTAACTGTGTTAAGTTGGTTAAGTGTTCCTATGGACTTAACCCTCCCATTCTAGCTCAACTGTATTAAGTGTCAGTCTGAACCTAACCCCACCCATCAGTTTAGTTATCATGTTGAACTGGTTAAGTGTCTTAGTTAACTTAACCCTACCATTCTTATTCTACCTTTAACTAATTAGATTAAAGCCGCTACCACTCACATTAGACAGATATCGTTGCGATTATTGGATGTGCCGGTTGGTTCTGGGCAGGTTTACATCGCAACTCAGTCTAACCTCGGGTTAGGCATGTTCGTGTTTTCTAAGTTCAAAGGGTTTTGATTAATTTCCAAATCAGGTTTTAAAAGTAACCATCCCGTCCGTCGGATCAGTTAGGGATAGCCAGGGAGAGCAGGAAACTTGTATTTTCCAAACCCAAGCCTGGACACTATCCTCTCTGTCACCCTAGAACTTTCTGGTGTATTATTAAAAGAGATGTCGTTTAACAAACCTTTAATTTGTCTAAGTTTACATTTCTCATTTAGAACAAATTCCATAAGTAAATTATTCCTAATTTACTTATTTCCTAATTCCTCTTTTAATGTAAATTGTCAACATTCATTCTTATGGCCCATTTCTCCCTCTAAACCATGTTTATGCTTTTTGGTATGTAAACTATACCAAATTAAGTGTCATTAACCATGATTTTGCTAAACATGACAATTACTCCCAATTACGGCCTATTTCAAATTTATGCCAATATACTTATCATGCCAAATTAGCTAATCCAATTCTGATTTACATTCTAATTATGGCTCATGTCAAACTAGACTTATTACTCTAATTCACAATTCATGTAAATACTAGATTTACACGTCAATACTAGATTCAAATTACCCATCCTAAAACTTACGTCAAATTTATCCAATTTGCATTTCTATGAACATGCCATAATACATGTTCCCAATTTATGCCAATTTTCAAGTTAAAAACTACGTTTCTAGTAAATTTCATATTTTCCCCAATCGTATTCCCAGCGTTCGTATAATCGTGATTCAATCTAGATTATAGATAAATCTAGATTCGTAGAAAATAGGGAATGAACCATAGATTCTATGAAAAAGGATGGACATAATAACTGGCATAAAAAGGTTTGAATAATGACGTAGGTTCAAGAACATGGGTAGACCTAACTTAATAGGTAAATTCCCAAGGTCTAAAACCAAGACTAGACAAAATAGAGATGTAGGTCCAAGAACCTGGGTAGACCTAACTTAATAGGTAAATTCCCAAGGTCTAAAACCAAAGAAAACCAAGAATAGACAGAATAGATAATCGGGTTTAGACCCAATTCCATAGTCACAAAACTTAAGCAACACTTTCCTAGTCATGAATCACAGTTGTTCTTGTTATGTCATAGGCAATAGTTTATGTTTCCTAATCAAAGGTATAGGCTTGTGTTCATAGTCAAGGAAATAATTCTCATAGTCACAGTCACAGTCATAGGCAATGTTCATAGTCATAGGCGATGTTCATAGTCATAGGCAATGTTCATAGTCATAGGCGATGTTCATAGTCATAGCCAATGTTCATAGTCATAGGCGATGTTCATAGTCATAGGCAAGGCCTAATTGGCCATCGAATCATAACAGTTCTTAATTAGGTCCAAAGATATAGGCACAGATTCAAATAGAAAGATTTGGCATATTCCTTTATTCCTTTAATTCATGTCACGAATAGAGAAAACGTTCAAATCTAAAAATAACTGACTTCCAGAGATTAGATTAGAATAGAAAGATTGCGACGTTGCTCGAAATCCTTTGAGTTAGCCTTTGATTCTCATTCTGAAGCCTTAATCTTGATTCGATCCTCCTCTTGACGACTTGAGCAGCACTTCCTCGTCTTGATTTATTTTATATATTACTTATTTATATATTTTCTCAGAGGCAGCATAAGGATAGAAAAGAATTGTGAATAGAGAAGGAGACTAGGGCTGTTTATATAGTGTAGAAGTCAACGAATCTGGTCAGAATGGCGTCCGGATACAGAGAAACGAATCAGGTTCAGAAAGCTGGAAAAAGCGGGGGGTCGACCCCCAGGTCGACTACCCAGTCGACCTGGGTGCCTTAGGCGGGAAAATTCTAGCCCAGCCCAATCTGGGTCCGATTTGAATTTTGAACTTGACCTGTTTTGAATTTTGAACTTCGCTGAATCTTCCGGAGGCCATATCTTCCTCGTATGGACTCCGATTTACGCAAACTCGGACTCGTTTTCATGCAGAATTCCGAGACGAACGCAATGGCGTAGCTCGTTTCCCTTGCTTTTGATTTTACAATTTAATTCTGCCTTGATTCGTGAATCTTAGTGTTACAGAATTACGGGGTGTTACATTCTCCCCCACTAAAAAGGATTTCGTCCCCGAAATCTTCAAGTTAGGATGAATGTGTCCTACCATCCAATCACCCATATACTCAACCAATCAATCACAGGCATTCATTGTCCTTAAAAGATTTCTAATGCTTTCATGTTCATATGCATAGTGTGTGTATATGTCTTTATCTAATGCAAAATCAGGCGGTCTACTGATTCAGTTGACCTCCTTAATGCAAATCATGTCAGTGCCATGCGTCCAATCATGTATGCAAGCATCCCTAGTTATGTAAATACTACATGTGTGCATAGCCATTCATCCATATGCAACATCCATATGATTACATATCAAGTTCAACTTACAAACAAATACATATTTGTAAATGCAATATGAAAGCGTCTGAACTTGATCTAGTGCCTAATACGTATGCATATGCATTCACGAGCAACCATTAGCAACCACTTGCAACCATCAAGCATAACATGTTTCAAATAAATGTTTACATCCATTGGCTTCTACCTAAGGATCGAAGATACGACCTAGGTGATATACTTTGGAAAGAGAGAAACAATTATGCGTAAAGCTCCTAAACAAAGAAATCAAGGATGCACCTTTAAGGAAAAGGGTATGTTGCTAGTATCTAGCCTTCTTGAGCTTTACTCCACCGTATCTTATTTAATTTAACTTCACGGTTGTGAAGTTTCTGACCTCCATTTCCGAAATAAACAGATGTTAACTATGATACCAAGTGTACATACCAAGATGGTTTGAGGTCCCTCCTCTTAGCTTATCCACCACGCCACAACCATGAGGGTCAAAAGGTCACTACGTGCTTTTTAGAGTGCCTGTCACAACTATTCATCTCTCATGCAACCATCCTAGTCGGACTCGACATTCCTTAAGTACAAGCCCCAAAGGCCTAAACCAATATCAGACAAACACCCAAGGAACATCTCCTCCGAATCTAAACAATCTCCGTGAGATGATATAAACAAACTCGATAGCTATTCTCAAATCCCTACTAACCCAAAATAAACTGGTCGGACCACCAATTGGATTTGAGACTCTAGTGGGATCTTTCTACTATACAAGTACTATGGTGCAGAGACTCAACTATGGAAGTGGATATGAACAAATGCGAAGCGCTAAAACTAAAGGAAATAGTACGAACAGCAAAACTAGACTCTTCCAACAGAACTTTACTACCTTTCTCCTAGGTATGCTTGGTGGCGAAAGTAGGTTCTTGCCTTTCTGAAAACCTTGTTCCTCGTTCTTGCCCTTGTATTTAATTATATGCCCTATCATACCCTAGTAAAGATACTTCCTCTTGTCTTAGGTTTTATAATTCCTTCCACATTCGTGAGCTAAATCTACATCCATGAGTTCCTCATCCTCTTCTGTGTGTAGTCATGTTGACAAATATCTCGAAAGCTGCTTCCATCGTACAGAAAACCTTACAAAGCTTGAAAGAAAACTGGCCATAGGTGAAACAACTACGGCTATGGATGGAAGTCGGGCACTACTTTGCCCTTCGATGAGGTTACCTCCCAGAGAGCCAGGAGCCCCAGAGAGTCAAGGAAGAAGGATTCAAAAAAAAGAGGAAGAGAAGATAGTGCGTATGGCTTTGGGGAATATGCCTTTAAAACAAATCTTTTCTTTTAAAAATGCTTCTTTTAAAACCGTTTTGAAAATAATTTTTCAAATCCTTTATCTGATCTGGTAACCTTCAGCTCTGATACCACGTGTAACACCCCACGTCCGTTAGTGTCACTCACAAAGGGAATGCACTAAGTTATGTGGAGCATTTAGGGTAAAAGATGCAGATAAATTACAAGACAGACAGAAATTAAACAGCGGAAAATAAAACTTTGCTTTATTGATAAAATAGTTTGTACAATGATTTCTTTACAATATCAGAGTATCATCTGTCTTACAAAATAAAGAAGCATAAAACAACATTTATATTCCCCAATTTTAGCAAGAGCCAGCCATAGCATCTGAAAAGAGAATCCAAGCAAAACTTCGACAAATCTTCAAGCTGGGAAAGAGTGACAGTCCAACTTAACCTGAGCGATTCTATTCCCTCCTCTACAACCTGGGGGGGGGAGGGAAGAAAAGAAGACGAAAGAAAAACAGAGTCAGACATAAAGCCTGAGTAAGTTCAGTAACTTCTAGCATGTGAACATGGAAAACAAAACGACATGAATTAACTGAATACAAGATTACACCATGACGATAGAGTTAGCAAGATTAGACAAGATAATCATAAGATATGCTAAGCTAAGATAAACTGGATAGGCTCTAATACTTTCGCCACTTCGCTATTTCCTTATTATACTTGTTCCTATATCTCTGCACCGCCTAACTAGTGTCCCAACTAGTAATGATAACGTGATCCCAATTCCCTGTAGTTTCCATTGCCATCGGGCATCCATTTGTTTATTTATTTCCTAGATCTAATCTAGGATTTTCTTATCCAGTGCTTTCTAGATTCAACTAGAGTTTACGCTGTCTGCTGAACGCTTCTCGGATTTAGGATTTATGCCACCTAGTTCAACTAGGGATTATGCTACCTGTCGAACGATGCCCCCAAGTCTAGGACACACTACCTAGAGTGGTATATGTTCCTATACTTCCCCACGCATGTATCGCGAATCGCTATCGCTTGTCTAGATGCACATGTCCTGTAATGTGCGACCCGAGTCCTGTAACAGGGCAAATCAAGGAATACAGAACTCGGTCGGGAGCTTTCAGATATCTACCGATGCAGATGCTAAGGTCTGTTTTTGTTCCAGTGGCTATGGTCCCACTTGACCCATCCCTCAACTAATGAAAGGCACACCTTGAAAAATGAGAACTATACGCAGGCCCCCGATGCCCCACTATCCTATGGCCATCCTCACCCATAACTAGATAGCAAGTATATGGTCTTTTGGAGTTCTCCGCCTTTCCGCTTCACGTATCTCGATTTACTGAAGATGGATGGTAGACGACGAGTTGCTATCATAGGGCTACCGTTTTCTCGCCGAATCACGTCGGTCCATCCTAGTCTTTAGGTTGCCATATGTTGCAACCAAGGCATACCCCTGGTTCTTCTACGCAGACCTTAACCTCTGTGAGCTCAGGAGGATCATCTGCAGCCTCACAGAGTGATACCAAGAGTACCCACCCGTCCCCTCGAAGGCTCGGGCTTCGTAACCCAATTCGTTGGAGCCTCCTTTATTACCCAGACGGACATTCGCTCCTTCCCGTGTTATACTAAGAATTACTACTTAGTTTTACTAACTAAGATTTACCACTTAGTTTCCAGAATTGTCGTTTTTTTAACTAAGGTTTACTACTTAGTTCTCTTTCCCGTCAATTTGAATTGGTTAAGTGTCATTAGTCAATTCAAGCTAACTTAACCCCCTTCATTTATCCTGTTAAACTGGTTAAGTGTTATCAGTAATTCGAGTTGACTTAACCCGACCACAAACCAAGTTATATTGGTTAAGTATTCCTTATTACTTAATCATACCCATTATCCTGTATTGGTTAAGTGTTCCTTTTTAACTTAACCTTGCCCGTCTGTTTTCACTAACATGTTATTAATGGTTAAGTATTGTCCCTTCATGTTTTAGACTTAGCCATATTCCTTTATCACAACCTGGTGGTTAAGTGTGCAAGTTTACTTAACCCTACAGTCTAGCGCAGCTAACATATCAAATTGGCTAAGTGTATTAACTTTACTTAACCCCACCTTCTTAGTCTAGTTAACATGTTAATTTTGCTAAGTGTTTTCTTAGTTACTTAACTCCTACGAATCTTGTCTTGCTACCTTGAGTTTGGTTAAGTGTCTCTATGGACTTAGCCCTCCCATTCTCGCTTAACTGTGTTAAGTTGGTTAAGTGTTCCTATGGACTTAACCCTCCCATTCTAGCTCAACTGTATTAAGTGTCAGTCTGATCCTAACCCCACCCATCAGTTTAGTTATCATGTTGAACTGGTTAAGTGTCTTAGTTAACTTAACCCTACCATTCTTGTTCTAGTTTAACTAAATAGATTAAAGCCGCTACCACTCACATTAGACAAATATCGTTGCGATTATTGGATGTGCTGGTTGGTTCCGAGCAGGTTTACATCGCAACTCAGTCTAACCTCGGGTTAGGCGTATTTGTGTTTTCTAAGTTCAAAGGGTTTTGATTAATTTCCAAATAAGTTTTTAAAAGTAACCATCCTGTCCATCGGATCAATTAGGGATAGCCAGGGAGAGCAGGAAACTTGTATTTTCCAAATCCAAGCCCAGACACTATCCTCTCTGTCACCCTAGAACTTTCTGGTGTATTATTAAAAGAGATGTCGTTTAACAAACCTTTAATTTGTCTAAGTTTACATTTCTCATTTAGAACAAATTCCATAAGTAAATTATTCCTAATTTACTTATTTCCTAATTCCTCTTTTAATGTAAATTGTCAACATTCATTCTTATGGCCCATTTCTCCCTCTAAACCATGTTTATGCTTTATCGTATGTAAACTATACCAAATTAAGTGTCATTAACCATGATTTTGCTAAACCTGACAATTACTCCCAATTACGGCCTATTTCAAATTTATTCCAATATACTTATCATGCCAAATTAGCTAATCTAATTCTGATTTACATTCTAATTATGGTTCATGTCAAACTAGACTTATTACTCTAATTCAAAATTCATGTAAATACTAGATTTACACGTCAATATTAAATTCAAATTACCCATCCTAAAATTTACGTCAAATTTATCCAATTTGCATTTCTATGAACATGCCATAATACATGTTCCCAATTTATGCCAATTTTCAAGTTAAAAACTACGTTTCTAGTAAATTTCATATTTTCCCCAATCGTATTCCCACCATTCGTATAATCGTGATTCAATCTAGATTATAGATAAATCTAGATTCGTAGATAATAGGGAATGAACCAAAGATGCTATGAAAAAGGATGGACATAATAACTGGCATAAAAAGGTTTGAATAACGACGTAGGTTCAAGAACATGGGTAGACCTAACTTAATAGGTAAATTCCCAAGGTCTAAAACTAAGACTAGACAGAATAGAGATGTAGGTCCAAGAACCTGGGTAGACCTAACTTAATAGGTAAATTCCCAAGGTCTAAAGCCAAAGAAAACCAAGAATAGACAGAATAGATAATCGGGTTTAGACCCAATTCCACAGTCACAAAACTTAAGCAACACCTTCCTAGTCATGAATCACAGTTGTTCTTGTTATGTCATTGGCAATAGTTTATGTTTCCTAATCAAAGGTATAGGCTTGTGTTCATAGTTAAGGAAATAATTCTCATAGTCACAGTCACAGTTATAGGCAATGTTCATAGTCATAGGCGATGTTCATAGTCATAGGCAATGTTCATAGTCATAGGCGATGTTCATAGTCATAGGCAATGTTCATAGTCATAGGCGATGTTCATAGTCATAGGCAAGGCCTAATTGGTCATCGAATCATAACAGTTCTTAATTAGGTCCAAAGATATAGGCACAGATTCAAATAGAAAGATTTGGCATATTCCTTTATTCCTTTAATTCATGTCACGAATAGAGAAAACGTTCAAATCTAAAAATAACTGACTTGCAGAGATTAGATTAGAAAGATTGCGACATTGCTTGAAATCGTTTGAGTTAGCCTTTGATTCTCATTCTGAAGCCTTAATCTTGACTCGATCCTCCTCTTGACGACTTGAGCAGCACTTCCTCATCTTGATTTATTTTATATATTACTTATTTATATATTTTCTCAGAGGAAGCATAAGGATAGAAAAGAATTGTGAAGAGAGAAGGAGACTAGGGCTGTTTATATAGTGTTGAAGTCAACGAATCTGGTCAGAATGGCGTCCGGATACAGAGAAACGAATCAGGTTCAGAAAGATGGAAAAAGCGGGGGGTCGACCCCCAGATCCACTACCCAGGTCGACTACCCAGTCGACTTGGGTGCCCCAGGTCGACTACCCTGTCGACCTGGGTGCCTTGAGCGGGAAAATTCCCGCCCAGCCCAATCTGGGTCCGATTTGAATTTTGAACTTGACCTATTTTGAATTTTGAACTTCGCTGAATCTTCCGGAGGCCATATCTTCCTCATACGGACTCCAATTTACGCAAACTCGGACTCGTTTTCATGAAGAATTATGAGGCGAACGCAATGGCGCAGCTCGTTTCCCTTGATTTTGAATTTACGATTTAATTCTACCTTGATTCGTGAATCTTAGTGTTACAGAATTACGGGGTGTTACAATTTCTGGAAACAGACAAATTGATTTTTTTCTCCTTATAAATCATGCTATCTTTTAGGCAAGAAAACATTTTTTTATTCAATAAGTTAGCAAACATATTTTTGGCAAGAAATCAAAATTCATTCCAGATTTGGCATGAAATAAATTGATTCCATAAATACACAGGAATGTAGAAAATCATCAAGTGTATTCACGGCTTCTCATCATCAATTTTATCATGTAAGCATCTCAGTTTTTATGAAATTAAATAGGTGATTTACGGCAAGAATTCAACCAAACAATCAAAGCCGATTTAATCAGGGATCATACAAAGATGGAAATTCAAGGGGCCACAAACAATATTATTAATTTCCTGAATTGCACAAATTAATTTAAGCCAAAATCACGCAAGAATCAATACAATCCATTCTTGAAATTATAGCAAGTTTAAGGATTTCTATAATCCTATTTATACACTGAACCATCACAGGCAATGTCATTCATTGAAAATTAAAGCAAACAATTCAAAAGCATATCAGAGAAATCAATTAAAACTTTTCGATCATCAGCAAAATCCAAAAACGGTGAGCAAGAAGCATCAGAGAGCCACGAAGATTCGAAGTCATAGATAATCAATTCCATAAATAATCGATCGTGATTTGAGAAGCAGAAAACCACTAATTCCATTTTTAAGTCGGTTGACATTTTTTTATTTTGAACAGTGATTTCAAGTAGAATAAAAGAAAGGGGCCGACCTGTCTTCTATTTTGTTTAAGCTTAGGATTTTAGTTTATTTTTTTTATACTTGTTTTGGGTATTGTAACGACCCAGAAAATCTAAACCAATTTAAAATTTTTAAATTGGCTAAAATAATGGATTTTAAATATTTAAAATAAATTTTTAGATAATGGCAGTGAAAACTGAGTTTGAATTGACAATTGAAAACGAATATAATTAATTCTAATTATAAAAAAGGCCTGAAATGGCGCTGTAGTTTCAAAAATTGAATTCAAACTTTGTCGGATTGTACCGGGTGCAAAACAAAACGGATTTGGGTGAAACCAAAAATATTTAAATCTGTTAGTGAATACCTTTCTAACGAATCTGAAAAATTGAATTTTCATAGCGGAAAGCAAAAGTTATAGCCAAATGAATTTTCAGAAAGGTCGCTATGGAATTTATATAGCCCGTGAAATTGGTCATTTTGCAAACGACCTCGGAATTCGACGAAACCACTTTTGTTGGATCCGGGATGTGAAGTTATTGCTAGGTTTCAAATTTCATAATTTTTGAAGCTAGTATGTGAGCATGGCAAAGGAAAACGTGCTTTGATCAATTATAGTTAAATTTGATCGACCAGAAATGGGCCTTTTTGCAAACAGTCTCAGAATTCGACGAAACTAGTTTTGTTGGGACCGTATCGTCAAAACATAGCCAGATTTATTTTTCTGGAATTTTTTGAATCAGTTTGTGGCCCTGGCAAATTAAAATGTACGTTCAAATTAAATATTGAATGTTATATATTTTAAATTGAAGGAAAACTGATTGAAACAGTCGAATGGGCCTACGATACATGTCCCATTGTGTTCGAAATGGGGGTAAAACGCTAGGAACGACAGTTGTAACACCCCACCTCCGTTAAGGTCACTCACAAAGGGAATGCCTTAACTTTGGTGGAGCATTTTAGTAAACAGAACAGAAACTTAAAAGACAGATAAAATAGCACATGAAAATTTTATAACTTTATTTCAACAGAACCGAAATAAACTTGGTTACATCCTTTCAAATCACATTATCAGAATTCAAGTACAAAATATCAGTCTTGTACAAAAGCCTTCAGAATACATAGTTTAAAATCATAATCCCCATAGAACGGAAGCTATACAGAGCCAAGCCATACTTTAAGCACTTCAAGCAGAAGAAATCCGGATCAAGCTAAAGTATTCCCTCCTTGGATAACCTGGGGGGAGAAACAGAAGAAAGGAGGCGAAACAACAAGGGTCAGACAAAAAGTCTGGCAAGTCTAGTGATTTTCAGTTATGAACAGATAATAATAACATGACATGAAAATAAAACTGGATGAGAGATAACTGTAACAAGTGTAACAGATATAACAGAAGAACAGAATGATATAAGCTATTATTTTACACTTCTCTGCACTAATACTAGTATAACAGAATTAGGTGTCACCCTAATGTCTAAACTGAAACGGAAACGGGTACAGAATAATTTAACAGAAACAGAATGCTAATAATGGGCCTTTACTACCCGATCAGAAACAGACAGAAGCAGAAACAGATTAATCCCTACGGAAACAGAATGTAGGATTAGGTGTACACTAGTAATGGGCCTTTACCACCCGAACAGACGGTACCACGCAGAAACAGACAGGTGTTACCACCCAACAGAAACAGACGGTACCAACAGAAACGGACAAAACTAAGTGTACCCTAAAACCCTACCCCAAGCGATCGGCTCCCTAATACATAAATATCCTGTGTCGGCCCCACAGTAGGGTGTATCACTCCCTAAAGTGACAACCAATCGGCACAGACCTATTTACAGATGTCACGGCGTCTTACATCCTCAGAGGCAGACCGGGATCCATGCACGCACATGACCCGGTTGGAACGCACCATCAACACCCCTCGCCATTATCAGAATGAACCGCTTATAATTAGTTCAGTAAGCGTGCCCGGATCCTACTTACTGTTGGGTCAAAGTTTTGATACCAGAAAGGGTTACTGACAAATATGGGTCCCAAACAACAGATGACACAAGTAATTCCCCTCCTAACCTTGTGTCCCCAGACTAACAGATTTCAGCTTAACTTGTCTACAAGTTTCAGACATACAAAATTTAGATTAACTAGTTCACAGATCGGACAATCAAGTTAATAGGTTTTCAGACTAACGGATCAGATGTTCGTATTAACAGGCTTACAGATTAACTGGTTCCAGATTATCTAACTTTGTATTGGGCCTACGGATTCACGAAACGGGTTTATCAGATTCATTGGTCCAATTGGTTTAACCTTACCCAACACGTTTTAGACATCATAATTATCTCAGATTTTCATTAATTAAATATTAATGCCCAAACCTCTCACATTAGACTGACAGTTTGCAGCTACTGGTTAGGCCGGTTGGTTCCGGGCAGGTTTCTGTCGCAAACTGAGTCTAACCTCGGGTTTCAAGCACGTTATGACTAACTTCTCACATTAGAACCTATTGTTTGCGACCACTGGAATATGCCGGGCGGTTCCGGGCAGAATTATGCTGCAAACTCATTCTAACCTCGAGTTAGCCATGTTTATCTTTGCGGCCAATTAATTAATGATTTACCATTTATACCCATGCTTAATATACATGTCAATTATTCATAACTATAGCCAATTCAAATTATGTCAATAGCGGACTAATTATATCAACTCAACAGATATAGCAGATAACAGATTTCTGAGATTAGGCGACTTAACGGATTTTGTAGATTAAGCAAACTAGCAGATTTAGCATTTTCAACAGACTTAGCAGATGACAGATGAACAAATCTAGCAGACTAGGTAGTAGAGTAGAACTAGCAGATTAAGCAATATAACAGAACTAGCAGATTAGGCAATGTAACAAAACTAGCAAATTAGGCAAATATAACAGATTTAATCATTTCTTAAAGTTTCATATCTTGCCTAATTATAAATCTTGCCTAAGTTCACATGCATAAATAATAGTCTTGATTCACTATATTATCATATACCCTATGTTTGCATTAAATTTTCATTGCACAGATTATGGTCATAAATTTACCATTTATCATATGTTTCAATCTTTATTAAACTTGCATATTACAGAAGATCCCTATATAAATTATTCCAAATATAGCCATCGATTACTATGCATATCATATATCCCAAAGATCCCTTACTTAGGTGTTTATTTACATTAATAGATACCCTACTTTCATGTAAATCTTTATGCCTAAGCCATATTCTCTTTATCTCAAATCATATGTTCAATACAATTTATATTATAAATATAACATGTCCAGTCATATGTCTCAGATTTTGTTCTAGCTACAGTCCATGTTCTTTCCTCAAATCAGTCACCTATTAGTCATGCCCAATTCATGCATCATTCATTTTCTTGTCACAAACATTTTAGAGTATGTTAATCTCTTATGAGATTGGCTCAGGCTCGTGGTAGCCTGGCTATAGAACAGAAAGAGGAAAGAGATACCAAATAAGATAGATCCAAACAGAACAGAACAGATATAACCTCAGATTCAGATTTATAATTCATGTCACAATCAGAATTAACTTTTATATCGGAAAATAACTGCACTTGCCTTGATTGGATTAAAGAAAGAACTTTAGTTGTTGCAGAATTGTTGCAGAAGCTTTAATCTCTAATTTGAATTGAGTTGCTTAGGTTGATGTTGATTAGCTTCTAGTTTTGATTCCAGCAGAGTAGCGACGCCATTTTTATTTTTATTTAGAACAGAGGCAGAGAAGAAGCAGAATAGAATTGTGTGTAGAGGAGGCTAGGTCTTAGGGTGTATTTATAGGTGTAGGAACTCATTTCAGCCATCAGATTAACCCTAAAACCAATTCGGACCATCAAAAATTGTCCCTAGGCTTCAAAAACGTGTTCTGGACCGAAACAGGCCGACTAGGTCGACTTGTAGGGGGAGGTCGACACTATAGTCGACCCCCATGGGGGAGGTCGACTCCCAGGTCGACCCCCTGGTCGACCTGGCCCCAGGTCGACCCCCAGGTCGACCTGCCCAGTTCTGTGCTGACCGAAACCTTCTGAATCTTCTACAGGCCATAACTTCTTCATCCGGACTCCGATTTTCGAAAACTCGGACTCTATTGCATGTAAAATTTCGAGAGGAACACAAAGGTGATGTCCATTTTACCTAATTCCTGATTCTTAACTTAATTATCCTCATTTTAGTACCTTTTCCGTAACACACCGTTATCGAACTAATTTTTCTTTTCTTTCATGTATCAATTAATTCTTCTTATGCATCACCATTATTTACCTATCATGAGCATATTTTCATATATTTTATTTCATTTTTAATTATACTTAAAAATGCGGGGTGTTACATTCTCCCCTCCTTAAAGGATTTCGTCCCCGAAATCTTCAAGTTAAGAAAAAATGTGTCCTACCATCCAATCATCCATCTACTCAATCACCAATCACAGGCATTCATTGTCCTTAAGAGATTTCTAATGTTGTATGAACATATGCAAGAAGTGTGTGTATATGTTCCTTGTCTAATGCAAAGATCAGGCGGTCCACTGATTCAGTTGACCTCCTTAATGCGAATTATGCCAGTGCTATAAGTCCAACATGTATGCAATTTTCCTACTTGATACATATCATTTCTATATGAGTGCACAACCATTCAGTCATATGCAACATCCATGTGCTGAGTCAATCATTTTGCATCCAAAAAATTGAAAAATGCTCACACATCGATATGCAGTATGAGAGTGTTTTCGAGCCGATCTAGTGCCTAGTGTGTGTATATGCATCCACGAGCAACCACTAGCAACCAATTGCATCCACTTGTAACCATCAAACATAACATGTCTCAAACACATGTTTACAACCATTAATTTCTACCTAAAGTTCGAAGATTCGATCGATAGGATACAGTCGAATGATGGAACCGAGTACAGATAAGACAAAGACTTGGTTCCCATTAGACATTGGTTGACAAAATAATCCCCCTAAGTATCAACCCCGAAGACCGAAATCAACATCAGATTGACACCCAGAGGATTACCTCCTTTAGCCAATGTCAAAACTGGAAAGCAGAATTATTCAAATATTTACAGATTACTGGTACATATCAGGTTCCCTAATGATTCTTAGGAAGCTAAGCATGATAAAATCATATCCCACAAAAACTCAGAATGTATGCGTCACACTTGACGTCTAACACAGATATCCCTCAAACCCCAATCTATCATAAACAGATGAGTCATAACCCTTATAGGTTTGAGTCTACAACGGAATCAGAAACAATACCAGTATTAAAGTGTAGAGTATCAATTACAAAATCAAAATACCAGAATCAGAAAGAGTCTTAACTCCATAATCAGATAAAGAAATTAAACCTACTATAGGAATTTTCCTACTTCTATCCTAGCCACAAGCCTCAAGAGTGTCCGCCTGCCCTCCTTGTCCTCGTCTCTTCGAGCAATCCCTATTGAAGTGTCCCATCTCCCCACAGTTGAAGCAAGCGCCCTTCCTTTTTCTGCAATCCATGTTCAGATGAGTCGAGCTTCCACAAGTAAAGCACTTTTTCCCCTTCTTATCTTCAGACTTCTCATCCTTCCTTTGTGTTTCCTTTTTGGGCCCTGCTTTCTTATTCTGTGGTTCTTCCTTCTTTGTCTCTTTCGGGCCCTTGTCTTCCTCGTGCAGTAGTGCCATATCCACCAATTTCTCGTAAGTCGCTCCCATGGGTACATGGGTCATGGCTAGGCTGTGCAGTGGCTCGTTCAGTCCTTTAACAAAGCGGAGAGCCTTTTTATGCTGAGTGTTGACTAAATCCAATCCGAACCTAGCCAGTTGGTTGAACTGGTTGACGTATTCCTTGACCGTCATACTTCCTTTCTTAAGAGATAAGAACTTTTCCAACTGTAAACTTCGTTTAGCTTGCGAGAGGAATTTTGTCTCAAACCTTGTTCTGAAATCCATCCATGTCTCAACCGGTCTCTCGGCGTTAGTGACTTCCCACCAGTAGGAAGCTTCGTCTTTGAGCAGCCATACCGCTAGCTGTACCTTCTGCCTATCGTCCACCTCGAAGATAACGAATAGATCCTCAGTTTCTTTGAGCCAATTGCTCACTTCTATGAATGATTCAGTTCCTTTTAAATCCTTCACACCTATGGCCCTAAAATCTCTACAGATCTTGGAGAAAGCAATTGCACGAGGAGGGGGTGGAGGAGGGGGATCATTTGCTGGACCTACAGCGGCGGTCCTAGCCTCAAGATATTGACGAAACCAACCGGGTACATGAACACCCTCTGGTATCTCAAATGCTTCAGACATGCTGAAACGAAAAAAAAGAAAGGTTCAATACAAAAAGAACTGAAAGATAGATATATGGCTCTTGGGGATCATGTTTTTCAAAATAAGCTTTATTTTTGAAAATACTTCCTTTCAAAACCTTTTTGAAAATAGTTTTCAAAAACTTTACCCAATCTGGTAACCTTTAGCTCTGATACCAAGTGTAACACCCCACCTCCGTTAAGGTCACTCACAAAGGGAATGCCTTAACTTTGGTGGAGCATTTTAGTAAACAGAACAGAAACTTACAAGACAGAGAAAATAGCACTTGAAAATTTTATAACTTTATTTCAACAGAACTGAAATAAACCTAGTTACATCCTTTCAAATCACATTATTAGAATTCAAGTACAAAATATCAGTCTTGTACAAAAGCCTTCAGAATGCATAGTTTAAAATCATAATCCCCATAGAACGGAAGCTATACAGAGCCAAGCCATACTTTAAGCACTTCAAGCAGAAGAAATCCGGATCAAGCTAAAGTATTCCCTCCTTGGATAACCTGGGGGGGAGAAACAGAAGAAAGGAGGCGAAACAACAAGGGTCAGACAAAAAGTCTGGCAAGTCCAGTGATTTTCAGTTATGAGCAGATAATAATAACATGACATGAAAATAAAACTGGATGAGAGATAACTGTAACAAGTGTAACAGATATAACAGAAGAACAGAATGATATAAGCTATTATTTTACACTTCTCTGCACTAATACTAGTATAACAGAATTAGGTGTCACCCTAATGTCAAAACTGAAACGGAAATGGGTACAGAATAATTTAACAGAAACAGAATGCTAATAATGGGCCTTTACTACCCGATCAGAAACAGACAGAAGCAGAA
This sequence comes from Allium sativum, assembly GCA_030737875.1. Classification (NCBI taxonomy): domain Eukaryota; kingdom Viridiplantae; phylum Streptophyta; class Magnoliopsida; order Asparagales; family Amaryllidaceae; genus Allium; species Allium sativum. The sequence goes on from CM060910.1 coordinate 355,709,840, forward strand.
ACAGATTAATCCCTATAGAAACAGAATGTAGAATTAGGTGTACACTAGTAATGGGCCTTTACCACCCGAACATACGGTACCACGCAGAAACAGACAGGTATTACCACCCAATAGAAACAGACGGTACCAACAGAAACGGACAGAACTAAGTGTACCCTAAAACCCTACCCCAAGCGATCGGCTCCCTAATACATAAATATCCTGTGTCGGCCCCACGGTAGGGTGTATCACTCCCTAAAGTGACAACCAATCGGCACAGACCTATTTACAGATGTCACGGCGTCTTACATCCTCAGAGGCAGACCGTGATCCATGCACGCATATGACCCGGTTGGAACGCACCATCAACACCCCTCGCCATTATCAGAATGAACCGCTTATAATTAGTTCAGTAAGCGTGCCCATACCCTACTTACTGTTGGGTCAAAGTTTTGATACCAGAAAGGGTTACTGACTAATATGGGTCCCAAACAACAGATGACACAAGTAATTCCCCTCCTAACCTTGTGTCCCCAGACTAATAGATTTCAGCTTAACTTGTCTACAAGTTTCAGACATACAAAATTTAGATTAACTAGTTCACAGATAAGACAATCAAGTTAACAGGTTTTTAGACTAACGGATCAGATGTTCGGATTAACAGGCTTACAGATTAACTGGTTCCAGATTATCTAACATTGTATTGGGCCTACGGATTCACGAAAAGGGTTTATCAGATTCATTGGTCCAATTGGTTTAACCTTACCCAACACGTTTTAGACATCATAATTATCTCAGATTTTCATTAATTAAATATTAATGCCCAAACCTCTCACATTAGACTGACAGTTTGCGGCTACTGGTTAGGCCGGTTGGTTCCAGGCAGGTTTCTGTCGCAAACTGAGTCTAACCTCGGGTTTCAAGCACGTTATGACTAACTTCTCACATTAGAACCTATTGTTTGCGACCACTGGAATATGCCGAGCGGTTCCGGGCAGAATTACGCCGCAAACTCATTCTAACCTCGAGTTAGCCATGTTTATCTTTGCGGCCAATTAATTAATGATTTACCATTTATACCCATGTCTAATATACATGTCAATTATTCATAACTATAGCCAATTCAGATTATGTCAATAGCGGACTAATTATATCAACTCAACAGATATAGCAGATAATAGATTTCTCAGATTAGGCGACTTAACGGATTTAGTAGATTAAGCAAACTAGCAGATTTAGCATTTTCAACAGACTTGGCAGATGACAGATTTGGCAGATGAACAAATCTAGCAGACTAGGCAGTAGAGCAGAACTAGCAGATTAAGCAATATAACAGAACTAGCAGATTAGGCAATGTAACAAAACTAGCAAATTAGGCAAATATAACAGATTTAATCATTTCTTAAAGTTTCATATCTTGCCTAATTATAAATCTTGCCTAAGTTCACATGCATAAATAATAGTCTTGATTCACTATATTATCATATACCCTATGTTTGCATTAAATTTACATAGCACAGATTATGGTCATAAATTTACCATATATCATATGTTTCAATCTTTATTAAACTTGCATAGTACAGAAGATCCCTATATGAATTATACCAAATATAGCCATCGATTACTATGCATATCATATATCCCAAAGATCCCTTACTTAGGTGTTTATTTACATTAATAGATACCCTACTTTCATGTAAATCTCTATGCCTAAGACATATTCTCTTTATCTCAAATCATATGTTCAATTCAATTTATATTATAAATATAACATGTCCAGTCATATGTCTCAGATTTTGTTCTAGCTACAGTCCATGTTCTTTCCTCAAATCAGTCACCTATTGGTCATGCCCAATTCATGCATCATTCATTTTATTGTCCCAAACATTTTAGCATATGTTAATCTCTTATGAGATTGGCTCAGGCTCGTGGTAGCCTGGCTATAGAACAGAAAGAGGAAAGAGATACAAAATAAGAAAGATCCAAACAGAACAGAACATATATAACCTCAGATTCAGATTTATAATTCATGTCACAATCGAATTAACGTTTATATCGGAAAATAACTGTACTTGCCTTGATTGGATTAAAGAAAGAACTTTAGTTGTTGCAGAATTGTTGCAGAAGCTTTAATCTCTAATTTGAATTGAGTTGCTTAGGTTGATGCTGATTAGCTTCTAGTTTTGATTCCAACAGAGTAGCGATGCCATTTTTATTTTTATTTAGAACAGAGGCAGAGAAGAAGCAGAATAGAATTGTGTGTAGAGGAGGCTAGGTCTTAGGGTGTATTTATAGGTGTAGGAACTCATTTCAGCCATCAGATTAACCCTAAAACCAATCCGGACCATCAAAAATTGTCCCTGGGCTTCAAAAACGTGTTCTGGACCGAAACAGGCCGACCAGGTTGACCTGTAGGGGGGGGGGGGGAGGTCGACACTCTAGTCGACTCCCATGGGGGAGGTCGACTCCCAGGTCGACCCCCAGGTCGATCTGCCCAGTTCTGTGCTGACCGAAACCTTCTGAATCTTCTACAGGCCATAACTTCTTCATCCGGACTCCGATTTTCGAAAACTCGGACTCTATTTCATGTAAAATTTCGAGAGGAACGCAATGGTGATGTCCATTTTACCTAATTCCTGATTCTTAACTTAATTATCCTCATTTTACTATCTTTTCCTTTACTCACCGTTATCGAACTAATTTTTCTTTTCTTTCATGTATCAATTAATTCTTCTTATGCATCACCATTATTTACCTATCATAAGCATATTTTCATATATTTTATTTCATTTTTAATTATACTAAAAAATGCAGGGTGTTACAACAATCGTTGGGTTTGGATTAGAGTTTGTATGAGATAAGGGGTATTTTCGAAATTTTAAAAATATATAAATAAAAGAAAAAATATGATTGGGCCTTATCCTCTTCTCTCTCCACGACACTCCAGATCGCGCGACGGAAATGTACTCAACCCCTTCTCTCCTCGATTGCTCTTAATTCGCTCAAAATTAGACCTCCATCCTGTTGAGGATTTTGTAGAGCTAGTCAAGATCTTCAAATCCATAGCAAGTTTGGATTTTTTCATTGAGTATCCTTCGAGTTTCGAAGCCCCGAAGTCGCCGACTTTGCGCCGCCGCCAGCGTCACCTCCGACCACCGAGTTCGACGAGGTTGCCCTCGTTCTGCGCGCCTCTCCTTCCTCTTCCAGGTGGCAGTGGCCGATTGTCCTATAGTGCAACGGTTGTCGAGAAAATTCAAAACCTAGTTTTGAAGAATTTAGAGAGGTAACGGCTGTTTAATTTAAAACTGTTTTTAACAGTTTAAAACCGTTGCAAACTTTGAAAAATCATATCTTTTTCGTTTCTTGTCGAAATCCAGTGAAACAAGAGACGGTGGACTCGTGTGGACGTCTTCTACATTCTAGAAGAGACTGCATATTTTTCTGAGCCTTCTGCTATTTTTGGTTGAGTGGAACCCAATGTGAGATTTCTAATTTATAAACGATATGGAAAACGACGATGTATAAATTATATGGTCGATGTATGAGTTATATAAGCATTGTACACCCCTTGTATAAGCGTTGTATAAGTTGTACGTTCGATGTATAAGTTATATATGCATTGTAGAAATTATATATGTGTTGAAATAGAAGTGAATTGCTATATATATATATATATATATATATATATATATACGCCCCTCGTCCACAAACCATGGACGATATTTATTGGTTGTGATTGGTGTGAAAATTGATAGATAGCGAATGGTTGATTGGAATTGTTTGTGGTTGATATTGATTGATTGTGGTTGAAAAATACCCATTTGTGGTTGAGAAATATTTGGTTGAAACCACATAGGATTAGTTTGTGGAAATGAAATAAACATATACATGCCGCCTGCGTGTGAACTAGATGCATGATCTCCATTGTCAAAAACCGCGAGGTTTTAAGGTAGAGCGAGGAGCCGTACTAGGGACGGTCCCAGTTTTAACTACTCTGCTGTTATGGTGCCGAAATTCTGAATAATATTCATGTGTTTGAATTATTTTCATTTGCTGAAACTATATTTATTCGTTGAATAGAAAACCTTCATGTGTTGAATCGATATTCATTCATTGATTAGAAATTCATGTGTTGAATGGTATTCGTGTTTTAAATATAAAAATCACATTTTTATCTATATATATAAACTATAGAAAACCTTCATGTGTTGAATCGATATTCATTCGTTGAATTTAAATTCATGTGTTGAATGGTGTTCGTGTTTTAAATATAAAAATCACATTTTTATCTATATATATAAACTATAGAAAACCTTCATGTGTTGAATCGATATTCATTCGTTGAATAGAAATTCATGTGTTGAATGGTATTCATATTTTGAAATAAATTGTTTTATAATAAAAATCACCTTTTTATCATCTGTATGAACTATGTACAATGACCTTATTTTAAAAGAAATTGTTTTATAATAAAAATCCTATTTTTATTACCTATATGAACTATATAAAATAATAGTGTTTTGAAATGAATTGCAAAATATAGTGAAGTGTTGAAATAGAAGACAGTTAGATAAAAATATCACTTTTATCAAATGTATGAAAAGAATGTAGCTTTGAAATCGAAGAATCGATATATATATACATAAATAGAATTAAAATATATCGAATAACGACGCTGCAGTTCGTATTTTGAAACCGTGATTTCAAACGATTATACCGGGAGATCTAACCATCGGATTTTCCTGAAATCGCAACCATTGGGTTCGCCTTGGAAATATCTTTCCAACGGCACCAACTTTGTAAAAATCCAACGATTGGATTGTCTGGGGTGTTTAATTCAAATCTGAAGAAAAACAACGCCAGAAACGATTATATTTATATATATATAAATATAATTATATTTAATCGAATAACGATGCTGCAGTTCGTATTTTGAAATCGAAACTTCAAACGATTATACAGGGAAATCCAACCGTCGGATTTTCCCGAAACTGGAACCGTTGGATTCGTTTTTAAAAGATCTTTCTAATGATGTAAATTTTGTGAAGATCCAACGGTTAGATTTTCAGATATGTGTAAATCAAATCTGAAGAAAAACAGCGCCACGGTCGCGTTATGGCCCGAAGCGTCGTTTTGAATAAATTAGCTATTTTAAAATAAATAAAAATAGCGATAAATCGTTATAAAATATTATAAACGATATGGATGCGATTTAGAAATTAACTGAAGGTTGGCTAAGTCGAATGGTTTCCTAGGTGTTGATCTGATGTTGGTTTCGGCCTTCGGGGTTAATATTTGGGAAATCGTTCTCTTACTGACTGACGGTTAGTGACTAATGAATTGAAATGATGCGCATGTATGTTAGTGTTGCACTTGTTTATTATATACGTGAGTTGCTCAGAAAGACCGGGTTTATCCCGTTCCGAATAACTGAATTGACGATAAGAAATCGAAGATAAAGACGATGGTCGACGACCGGAGATCTTCACCTCGTTTGGATGGTAACCGAGGTCCTGATTGGGAGGCATCCCGAAATATGGATAATGAGTGGTGATCGTCCAGACGTACGTGGTGATCGATGGGTTTGCGAGGTATATAGTGCCTCCGGTTTCATTCAGACCCAGAACGGACTTTTAAATCGTCTGTGTGTCTGACATTGGATTTTATTCTGTGTTGATTGATCTTTATTAAATATACATCTGTTTGGTGGTGGAGAATTTATTCTTTTTCTTAACGCCCTTCTCTGAAACGCACGAGCTCAGAGGTTGTATATCGATGGACATCAGTCGCATGGCATGAATTGCTAGTGTGGCATGCCTAAGTGGCAAATGATCAGGGCTTCTGTTGAAAAGAAAAGTCTTGTGGTGATGATCGAAGCACCGCTTGTGTGGCGTAGCTTTGTGTATAACGTGAATTCGCGAACCTCACACCCGGTATGAACCAGAAACGGGAGGAAGGACCTCAGGGAGGGCATGCGTTTCCTTCTAGCTAGAAGTGGCGTCAGTGGTTTTACACGCCCTGACGAGTTTGACTTATGTGGTTGTTGCTGTTGCGAGGCGCCTCGATTTGATCGGACGATCCGGGTCCGATGGAGTCATTCGTTGGCTCATTTACGCCCTATAGGGCAGGGAGACGTATTGTTCAGGCATAATAATCCACATCGGTGGACCGGCCCTGACGATCCAGTGGGCAGTTGCGGCTGTTCCTGAGAAATGGTAGGCTAGATTGTCTCGAATTCGGTAAGGACTATCTTTTGCCTTGGTTCATGACGGAAATCCAATTTCCAAATACGACATCGTGCAGTTTTGATTGTATATACATATGGCGACATGATATATGGTACCCATGCCATCTATGATTGATAGTTATGATTGAAATTGTTTTTGAAACATATAAACACTAGTAGTAATATCAAATGCTTTTGTTTTATTCGTATCAAGCATATTTTGGCCATTATAAGGTAAAACTCTATCCTCCGGTTTGCGTTGCATTGTGTGATGGGAACTGAGTCTTATAATGGCTTCATTTTTATAAAAAGCATTGCGATGTTTAAAAGAAAGATTTGTTTTAAAGCTCTGGCAATCCAATGGAGTAAACCCGTTGCACGAAAGTGGCGTGGTCCTGTGATTAGCCATATTTAAATGTGTTGAGTAGATTTCTCATACCAGTCCCATGACTGACTCGTAGTTTGTTTCACTTTCAAACTCGGGTGCCCCTTTTTCTACACAGGCAGCCTTGCATTCTGGTTTAGCTGGTTCTTTCTGGATAGCTGGAGCTGAAGATGGATTCTATCATTTATCTCTTTTTATGCTGTTCAGCTCCTATTGTACATATTATGTTTGTTTTCCGGTGTAGACATTTATGAATAGCTGAACTGTATTTGTACTAAGTATGATCCTGTATACTGTGTAACTCTGATGATTAAGTTTATCCAGTGTATTCTATTGTACATTATCTGGTGTATTTATTTATTTCTGTTCTGCTATTATCTGTTTCTGTGTTATATTCCAAAAATAACCCTTGTCTCCGTCAGTACGGGATTTGGGGTCGTCACAGGTATTTAAACACTTGTAAAATCATTGTTTGTATTTTTTTTCCAGTTTTTCCTATAAAAAGTAGTACATCTAGTTATAATTTTTAACTAGCAGTTTTCTAGTGTTTGTAATAACTAGGGGTTACTAGCTACGGGTTTGTGGCTATGGGAAAACCTGATCTAAGGGATATGCATCAGTTTAGGGTCTTGAATGTAGGATTAGAACAGGAGAGGCGTTTGCGAGTTTACAAGGATTGCAAGCGAGATCTGCTTTAATACCTAGTGAAAATCTTAGAAATGCTGTAGTAGGCAGGGTTTGCCGAAGCTGGATAAAAAATATGTTATTTACTTCTACATTTATTTATTTATTTATCTACTGCAAGCCTATTCTGTGACAATTTAATATCTCGAATAAATTTAGTAAACCCTGTTCACCCCCACTAGAGTTAATCTAGATCTAACAAGTAGTATCAGAGCTTAGTATTTTATTAACTCTTGAGATGGTGTTCCCTAGTTGTTAGTATAGCGAGAGTCAGTCTAGTGGTATTCCAATTATTTTCGACAGGAAAGATTTTTAAATTGGAAATCAAAAATCAAATTCTATTTAAAATCTTTTAATTTTGAATATTGGAATATTATTGAAAATGTGGGAGATATGTTAGATAAGAGGAATAAGGTTTTTAATGCTCTTGCTATGCATATTATGTATTCATATCTTGGTAATGGTCAATTAAAATTTATCTCTCATTGTTTAACTGTGCAGGATATCTGGAAAACTCTCGACAAATTGTATGGAACAAATAACAAATGCTCAAAATCCCAGAATGACAACTCAGATTCAGATATATGCTTGAAAGGAGAAACATAAGAAAATTCAGATGGATCAAACTATGGACACTCAACAGCCATCAGACAGGAAATTTATCATATGAAGATATAGTTTATATGTGTACCGATTTAACTAAATATGTTGATAAACTACAACAGAAAACAAATCTCTGGAATCTAAAAATCATGAGCTGATCAGCAAAATTAACTGTTTGGAATCAAAACTTTCAAATGTCATGAAATTTGAAAATTCTGATTGTGAAAATTGTTTGAAATTAAAAATTGATATCGTTCAATTCAATAGAAAAAAAATCAAAAGCTTGAAAAGGAAATTCTGATTTTAAATGATAATGAGAATGAGCTAAAAGATACAAACAATTCTTTACAAAAGCAATTTGAAAATTTTAAGACAACCAAAAATTCCAAACATGAAATGGCTAAAAAGGAAAGCTTATTGAAAACTGATTTGATTTTGAAAGAATTTGAATTTGGAATTGTGAAATTCAAGAATTTTAAAAACTTGAGTTTGAAAAGCAAAAAGATTTTGAATTTGAAATCTCTGAGTCTCAAGCTAAAATCAAATTACTTGAATTTGAAAATTTGGTTTTGAAACTACATGATACTAAAAGAAAGATCACTAATAATCGTTGTTCTGATTTAATCAAAGAAAACGGTGATCTTAAATCCAAAATTCGACGATTACAATCAACTTTGGATAAATTCTCTAATGCGGAAAAATCATTGAATACATTGTTACAAAATCAAGTTTCTATTGGAAATAAGTGTGGTCTTTGCTATGGGAAAATAAATTTTTTTGAAAAAAATGAATCCAAATGGTTTTAAAAATTCTTTAAACTATTTTGAAAAAGATCGTATTGAAAATTTAAACCCTGATAATTTCAAAGGATTATTAAATCATGAACGAAATAAGAATTTGTTTGGTAACACACCATTTAAACAATCTTCAATCCCAAAAGGAAATAAAATGAGTTCAGTTAAGTTCAAACAGATCCGAATTCCTAAAGGCACAAAGATAAATTCAAATGATTTATTATACAAGCAGGCTTGGGTACCAAAAGTCGTGAACACGTTTTAGAGTGGTTTTACAAATTTTGTTAGACCAGTGATTCCCTAAACTGTTAAGTACCGGAGAAGGCTGAAGAACTGCTTTACAAAAGAGAATTGAATTCAAGTTATTCCATATTTCTGTACCACTCAGAGTTCGTAAGCCAAGTTTGCTGATTTAGAGATTCATTTGCTCACATCATTTTCTGGTATCATCTCTAAAATCATCTCTGTTAATATTCTTTGTTTTTTCTTTGTTTATCTCTCCTCTACCCCTGCTGTTTCTTTTCATTTTCTTCTTCTTCCTCTAGATTTGAGTTGTCACTACCATATATTTTTCTTTTATTTTGAGCTTTCTTACTTCAAATTGCAGAATTCATGATTTTCTGGAAATTCTCTCCATTTGAATAAAACTCTCATGTTTTAATCATTTCCAGTTCTTGAATTTAAACTTGTAAATATCTGCAATTATTTTGACGTTTAATTCTTTTCTTATTTCAAAATTTCTAACTGTATTGAAGCATTCTTGTTATATCTTAAACATAGTTAATTTGAATTCCAAATTTTTGAAGATCTGAAAAATTAATGAAATTTGACATACCTCAGTTGTTTTGAGTCTCTTCTAATTCACTTTGGAAAGACTAGAAAATTAATACTTATTACAGCACACTGCTAATTTTCAGTTGTGGTGATTTCAATGATTTTTGGATTGGCTTGAATATTTCTGATTTGAAAAACATTTGGCTTGATGGTATCCAAGGCAAGAAATTCTTTTTATTCGTGATCTTTTTGGGTTGATATTTAATGGTTTGAAACCATTTTAAATTTTTGATAAATTGAATCCTACACACCTCTTTGATTTGAAATTAATAATCTTGTGTAATTGATTCTTAGTATCCCAAAACTTACATTAATTCAAGTTATTTCAATTAAACTATTTTAATTTTGGATCATGAATATCTCTCAAGCTTGATGTAAATATTCTAAAATTTCTCTTGCGATTGTCAAAAATAATCGTAGGAAATTCACTAAAGATCTTGTATTGAAACTCACGGTAATTTCATGGTCATTGTATTTGAATATTTAATTATTTGAAATAATTGATTTATTAAATCCCACACACATATTGGATTTGAAGTTTATAATCTGATGTGATCGATTCATTGAATGTTGAGATTTTCATATTCTTTCAAATGGTTTAGAATAAACAGTATTTTTATTCTTGGGTCATGAATCGTCTTTGTGACTGTCAAAAATAGTTGTGAAAAATTCACTTGACAAGTCTGCTTCGAAATTGTTTATTTTGCTGCCCTGATAAAAGAAATTGTTTATGAAATTGTTTTTTAGATAACTGGTTGTTTTTGGTATCATCAGCTATCTGATAAATGGTTTAAAATATTTCTAAGTGACTTAAGCTACTTTGAATTGAAAATCACTTTGGCATAGATTCTTGTGCTACATCTTGAAATCCATTCTAAAATCAAGATCATTTACTTTGTTATTGTGTTGTTTGAAATCATTTGAATATGTTTAATATCTTTAATCTCACACACTCCTTGTCTTCAGTATTAATAACCTTGTGTGATCGATTCATTGAATTTTGAAGTTTACATTTCCCTTCAGATGATTTCAAATAAACTGTCTCTTAAATTTTTTTATCATGATTTCTCTTCTTGAACTTGTTGAAAATTGTCTAAGAACTTTATTGTAAAATTATTCTGATTATGTCTTACTACTTTGATTGATGGAACTGAATTGGTTGATTTAACAGCTTGGGCTTGGTAATTGGATATTGCTGTCTAGAGTACACTAGTATACCACTATAGGCAATTAGAGAACAAGAGGTATCAGTCTTAAATTTTCTCTCTCATCTGTTTTGGGTCTATATATTATTCTTCATCTTGTATAAATCTTTTAAAAATTTCTCCTACCTTGTATAAATCTTTCTAAATTCCCTCTTATAATTGATTTTTCAATATTAAAATCATTTATTGATTATTTATTCAGAAATTGAAATCAACAAACAAAAAGAATTGTATTTGGAACTCATAGAAACTATTATCAGCTTATTGAAATTGTGATTTATGACTATAGTATATTTCACAATAAGAGAAGATTTTATTTATTTAATTTTTCATAATGATTGAACAATTGTTATGATATATATATGAATTAACGGTTATTTCACGAACATCTTCTTAGCCTATCATTATTCTGCCATCCATCATGATATTATATTAACGTGGAGAGTTTACTTTTTCTTAAATCATCTTGAATAGACAGTGGAAATATTTGTGATGGAATTGTGATTATATTTCTTTAGAATTAGTGATAATTGAAAATTTCAAAGAATCCCAGTACAGTTGAGCATATTTCATAATATGATTAATTTATTTCACAACCATTTCTGTATCTATCACATTTCTATCATCCATATTGGTTTTATATACTGAGTTTTTCTTTTGAACAAAATAATAATAAAAATATATTAACTCATAAGTGTTTCTCTAATCTCATTTAAAAAGCGAAGCTCTGGTTATGCATGGTTATGAGATTACTTATTTTTAAGCTGCAACTGACCTCACTTAAAAATCTAAGATTTGGTTATGTATGGTCAGTATGCTCTTAAATAATAATCAAATAGGAAATAATTAGCTAAATATTTTTTTTAGGATTTCTCCTTGGTATGTAAAAAACCAACCTATCAATCCATTATTCTAATTTATGAAATATGTTAATATCTTATGAAACATTATGATTTGTTGTTTGATAGCTATTGGGATTTGAGATCATTTGATTTTGTCACTTAAATTGTATTTATAATTGTTGTCCGAATCCATCACAGTTTTGTGCTTAATTTTTAATAAAATTTCTTTTGAAAACAATTGGAATCACATGTTTTTTTAAAACACTCTTTATTTTTATAAAATTCATTGTAAATCCATCGTTCTACAATGTGAAATTTTACACTACTTCTTAGAATATTATGATTTTTGTTTGATTGATTGAGATCTATGATGATCGTTCTTTCTCTTAAGCTGAAATTATATTTTTCGTCTATTTTTCATCACTATTTCAATTTCTATATCCTTTTGATGATAACAAAAGAGAGAGAATGGGTTAAGATTTTGATTGATGAGTGGATATTCCTTGAATACTTTAATATTGAAAGTTCAATTATTGTTTTTTTTATTCTTGCACATATCTAGGGGGAGTTTTGCTATAGAGGGAGCATACATATAGGGGGAGTTCAATAATTCACTGTCAAACACATTTATTATAATATTATATTCAAAATCTTATTTTATGTTTGTCATCCTCAAAAAGGGGAGATTGTCATGTTTAACAATTCTATGATTTTTGTTTGATGATAACAAACATATATTTATTATTATAAATGTGTTTGTAATTGTCCTGTTATACTACATTACAGACAAAACATAATAATTATATTTAAATAGAATACTACTGCACAAGAATTTAAATATTCAAACTGTGTTTTATTTAATTATAATATTTTATTTCAACATTTCAAACAGTACAAATTTATAGCTCCACTATTTGTACACTGTAATACAATACATCCAGTTTCATTCACAATTTCATTTCTATACATTGTTGCCTCGCTACAACTCTCAAACACTCATGTTACATTTCATTTACATAGTTGTATACACATACACTTCACTCTCTGTTATATATACATTGATATATTCACTGACACTGTCGCTTGTCTTCTTGTCTTCACTACTTTACTGTCAGTCCGGTCTTCTGCTTACATGTCACAGAAGAAATATGCGGTAAACTGGAACAAAAATATTTTATATTCCAGCAGATATAATTTTAATTTTAATTTTTTTTTTTGGAATTTTGCTGTGATTCTCATCATTTTTCATGACTTGATCTGATTTTTATGGACATCCATCTATGTCCATACAGCTTGCGATATTCACGGTGATTCATTGTAAATACCACAAGGTAGACAAATCTTGTAGTGCTCACACACACACAGAAATATATATATATTCTCTGGACGTGCACTATACATGTATACACTTACAACATTTGTATATTTTAACGACCCGCATTCTATGCATTGAAGGATCATAGAATATTTATTTCTATCTCATACGAAGTCGTATAGCCATGTATCTTTGGGAGACGACTATTGGGGTCATTTTCCATGTCCATGATTTTTTCCGATTTTAAATGACCGTTTTACCCCTAACTGATCTTGTTTCGACCATAATTTTTGATTGGAAAGGAGTTTTGGCCTGAAACCACTTTCTTAGATTTGAATGATGGTTTACCTTTCCGTAGAGTGGTTGTATATGAAAAACAGACTTACCATTTGGGAGATATGGCTGAAGTAGGGTTTAGAAGGTGAAAAACTGCTTAACCGGGCCAAATGAGGTGATTAGTGAATGGGCCCATAACCCATTTCGGGATTAGGGCTATGGGGAGGCTTAAATGAGTTAGGTTTTCATTTCAGTTTTCTAGCCGCCATTTACCTCCTAGGAACCCTAACAATGGCCTCCAACATCTAGAATCATCTCTAATTACCGTTTAATCAAGGATTACGCTTAGCAACATCAAATCAAAGGGAAATAGCACCAAATCAAGGTCAAACTACTGTATAGCCTTGGAGACAGTGCCAAACAGAAGATAATTTCAGTTTTGGTATTATATTTGTGGCTAAGGTGAGTGATTTGTGTAGTTCCTCAATAATTATAGTTAATTAAGGGTAATTAGTGTTAATTAGCGAATATAAACATGATTAAATTCAAGAAGAATATTTATAAATTTCAAAATATTGTTTTAGGCCTCTGTTAGAAATTAGGGTTAATTTGGTTAAGTTTTGCTAATCCTATCATTATACTTGCTTGAACATGATTAAGGGAGAAATATGGGGTTTTGGCTATGTTTGATCCATTTTAACCTATCAAGTTGTTGTTTTGGTGTTAGTGGCCAATTTTATATGTTGGTATGACTGTATGGTATGCTTTGGAATTGAATATAAAAGTTAGATTGGTCGAAAACGCCGTCGAATGGCGTAAAACAGTCGCTTGAAAGAAGTGCAAGAAATTAACCGAACCGAATCGGATCGGAGGGGAAGCACAAACCGAACCGCTCCCCCCAAACTGTTGCATCACGAGCCAATCTGGGGAACTGGAGAGATCATGACCGAACCGACCCGCTTGTGGTGATGGAGATCGATCCGAACCGCTCCAACTTGAGCACCACGAACCACTTGGAGAAGCAAGTCACGACCTGATGCTCTAGAGTTGGCACCACGACCCGACCCGCTTGAGAGAATGAACCCCGACCCGAACCGATGCCACTCATGAACTGGAGCATACACCACGAACCGAGCTGAATGGAAGAAGAGTAATAACCGTGAACCTTTGCTTCATCCGATCCGAACCCAATGGGGGCATCATGGCCCGACCCGGGGAAAAGTTGCAATGCACAAACCGATCTGAGGTAGGAAATCACGAGTCGAGCTGGTGAGCACTATAATTCACGAACCAGAGGAAGTATCCGAACCGAACCACTTTATGGGGTATGACCCGAAGCAAAGTGAGATGAAGGACCGAACCATTTTGGAGGAGACCAAATCCCGAGATGCAAAGGTAGTCCAAATGGGAAGTTTGTACTCAGGATCCAGTTGGGAACCAACGAGTTAACTTCGTGGTTGGGCTTTGTTGCGAGGCGTGTGCTAAGGAGTTATCGATGTCCATAACTTTGATCCACCACCGAAAGAAGAATGTTAGGCTACGTATCAGTGCAGTGAGGTCATCATGGCTTCATGGGGCAGAGTGATCGTAGCATGGCTATGAGCCAGTGTAGTGGAGTTATTATAACTTCATAGGGCAGAGTGGACATAGCAAGGAATAGTGGCTATGGATCAGTGCAGTGGAGTTGCCATGACTCCATGGGGCGGAGTGATCATAACAAGGATTTGGGTGATTAAAGTAGTGGATATCGTAGGCTCCACGTACTGAGTGAGAGTTGTGAGGATGGTTGTTGTGCTTGATTGTTTGACATCGCTATGACATGCACACCCCACCCCTTATTCTTTACACCATATGTTAGTGGCACCTTAGAGTATTGTACAGTATGTAGTGCTAAATCTTTGGTTGCAGGTCTAGGTTCAGATATGGTTTAGTATACTTGTTATTATTCTGTTCTGCTGCTTATCACTCAAACCAGACATTTGTCTGACCCAGAGTTTTATGTCTCTTCTTATTACTCTGGGTTCTCTTAAATGGGCAAACTAGAGATAGTTAGCTGGTTGTGCACGAGTAGCTATCCGGATATGAGCAGGAGGCTTACATGTACTATTCTTCATATATTTTCCCTATGTCGCTTCTGGTCACTACTTTGGGCATTAGTAGTGCACCTTTCCATTCTTTATCTTTAGAGACAGTTTTAAAGTTGTAATAATGATAAATGGGAACATAAGCTGTATTTGGATTTTCCGCTGCTGAGATGTTTAGTTTTTAGCTTATGCACTGTCTCGCCTGTTTTATGTCAAAGTATGTTATTATTATATTTTATCCCATGTGCTGTGAGATATGCTACAGGTTCCTTGTTATTTCAAATTCCTTATCTTTCCTTTCTTTGACGACCGTCCCGTGCTGGTTGGACATCGACACAGCGCACTTTCATTGGAAATGTCGGCTGGTGCGGGGTGGGCCGTCACATTTGGTATCAGAGCTCTAGGTTGCATAGTTGACCTAGGGAAAGCACCAGAGAGAGATAGTACGTATATAAGAGCGTGTATTTGTGATATTTTGGTTTTCAAAAGTTATATATATATACTATTAGTATATTTAAGGATGAAGTCACATTGCACTGGCACCACTGAAGAGATGGTTAATCGTTTCTCTTTACAGATCGAACGATGAGCCGATATACGAGGGGTACTGGTAGAGGATCTAATAATGGGAATGCTCCCGATATGAGGATGATGTTCACTGACCTCATGAGAGAGATGCTTAGGGAAGTTCCTAATGCTGCAAATGGTGGTGGTGCAGCAGTGCAGGCGCCTAGGACTGATTTCGCCAAGCTCTATAAGGACTACACTAGTCTTGTTGGGAAGCCGTTCCACGGAACAGAATCGGCTACAGAAGTTAAGAACTGGTTGGATAGCTGTGAGCATATCTTCGAAGACTTAGGTATCGAGGATGCGATGAAGAGAAAGCTAGCATCCAATCAGCTGCAAGGATGGGCGATGAATTGGTGGAATGTTATTAAGGAAGCTACTCCAGAGGATCAAGTTACATGGGATCAGTTTAAGGCCCGATTCAGTGAAAAGTTTATCCCAGCTGCTCAGAAGTCAGAGTTGTTTAGGAAATTTCTGGAGCTTAAGCAGAATGGAAGGGCAGTCTCAGAGTACATTACAGAGTACGATAATTTATCGAAGTATGGATTATCCCTTATCGATACTGCTGAGAAGAAGAACGAGAAGTTTATAACTGTTTTGGATGGATACTTGGGGGAAAGGCTTATTAACCACATCGATGAGACGTTTGAATCGATTATGGGGAAAGCATTGAGGTCAGAGAGTCTTTACCCTAAGTCGAAGACTGAGGCTGCATCTGTAGAGGAGCCAAAACCGCAAGCAAGCGGGGGAGGCAAGAATGGTTCTCAGAATAAGAGAAAGCAGAATCAAACCAAGGATGGCCAAAAGAAAAAGAAAAAGAAATGTGTGCTTTAGCTGGGGCAAGAAGGGCCATTATGCTAAAGAATGCCGAGCGAAGCCAGCAGACAGGAAGTACTTCAATTGCGGCCAAGTGGAGCATCACAAGGATAAGTGTCCGCAACCCCCTAAAGAGAAGCAGATTGTGAAAGCATATGCCATCAATGTTGTCCCTTCTTCGTCGAATGCCCCAACCGTGGCGGAGAAAGGAAAGAATGTTGTCATTCAAGGTATGCTTTTTTTTATGATGTTCCTGTTCGAATATTGTTTGATACCGGAGCTTCCCGTTCCTTCATATCTAGTGACCTGGTAGATAGGTTTGGATTGGAACCCGAGATAATCGATAGACCGTTAGCGGTAACGAACCCGATTTGTGGTTCGACTAGCCTTAGCATGATTTGTCGTAATGTGGTCTTATCGAGTTATGGATGCATGTTTGTTTGTGATTGCTTTGTTTTGGGCTTTACTGGGTTTGGAATTATTTTGGGAGTCGATTGGCTCCAAAGATACGGGGTGGTGGTAGACTGTGAGGGCTTTTTGGTGACAGTTAGAGCGGATGATGGGTGGACGGTAGTGTTTGGTGGTCTACCTAGTGATGGGGTAATGGCTAGTTTTCTAAATTCCCTCGACATCCCGCACGATGAGTTGTTAGATGTGCCCGTGGCTGGCCAGTATCCTGATGTCTTCGAGGAGGTGACCGGACTTCCACCACACTGAGAGATTGAGTTCCGTATTGATTTAGTGAAAGATGCCAAACCTATAGTGATGCCACTTCGTCGTATGGCACCAAGGGAGCAACAAGAGCTTGGGGTGCAAGTAAGCGATCTTTTGAATAAGGGATTTATCAGAAGAAATGTTTCTGAGTGGGTAGTACCAGTCATGTTTGCTACTAAGGCAGATGGTTCCCTTCGATTGTGTGTGGACTACCGCGAGTTGAATAAGGTGACGAGGAAGAATAAGTATCCTCTACTGCGGATAGATGATTTGTTTGATCAGTTGAGTGGCTTGAGAATGTTCTTCAAGTTGGATCTCGCGACAGGTTTTCATCAGCTTAGAGTGGAAGCTGAAAGTATAGCTAAAACAGCCTTCCGGACGCCGTTTGGATTTTATGAGTGGTTGGTCATGCCATTCGGGTTGACCAATGCACCAGCATATTTTGTGGATCTTATGAATAGGGTATTCAAAGATCAGTTGAATAAGTTTGTTCTTGTGTTCGTAGACGATATCTTAGTTTATTCGACGACAGAGGAATAACACAAGGAACATTTGAGGATAGTGATGGAGGTGTTGAGAAAACACCAATTGAAAGCAAAGTTTTTTAAGTGTCATTTCAGGAGGAGGGAAGTGAGATTCTTGGGCCATGTTGTTTCAGAGAATGGTATTGCCGTGGACCCTACGAAGGTGGCTACGGTACAAGATTGGTCTACACCTAAGAATGCAAGGGACATAAGAAGTTTCTTGGGATTAGCTGGATATTACCGTAAGTTTATCCAAGATTTCTCCAAGATAGCAGCACCGTTGACTCAGTTGACCAAGAAGAATCAAGCTTTCGTTTGGGACGAAAGGTGCGAAGATGCATTCAAGAGTCTGAAGGAAAAGTTGACGCGTTCACTAGTGTTAGTCATTCCTAAAGGGAATGAAGAGATGACAGTATACACGGATGCATGTGGTACCAAACTAGGTGCTGTAATGATGCAAGGAGGCAGGGTTGTAGCTTATGCAAGTCGGCAACTGAAACCACATGAGAAAAGATACCCTACCCACAATTTGGAATTGGCAGGGATCGTGTTCGCGTTGAAGATGTGGAGACATTATCTCTTGGGAGAAAGATTCGAGTTGTTTACCTATCATAAATCATTGAAGTATCTTTTCTCACAGAAGGATCTAAATCTTCGACAGCAAAGACGGTTAGAATTCTTGGCTTTATATGATTTTATATCGCATACACACCAGGAAAAGGAAATGCAGTAGCTGATGCCTTGAGTAGGAGACATGCCAGTTTAGGTGCTATGTTTCTGGAATGGAAGCAACTGGAGTACATCGCTGGGTATGATTTCAGACGAAAGTGCAAATTGGATGCAGAAATGTTAGGAAGTTTGACGATCAGACCCATTTTGATTGAGAGGATTGGTTCCAGCCAGAGGGACGATCCTAACCTAATGGAAATCATCTCAAAGTTGGAGATGGGAATCGACGAAGAGATGAACAAGTATGGGCTTGATCGAGATGGATGGCTTAGGAAGAATGGAAGACTAGTTGTACCCAATGTCAAGGGATTGAGAGATGAAGTGCTTATAGAATGTAATCACTCAAAACTGACTATACATCCCAGTGGTAACAAAATGTATAGAGACATGAAGAAGACCTACTACTGGGAAGGGATGAAAAGAGACGTTGGGAAGTTTATATCCAAATGCATGAACTGCCAGCTAGTTAAAGCTGAGCAAGAGAAGCCTAGTGGTTTGTTACAACCATTGGAAATTCCCGAATGGAAATGGAAACAAGTCTCAATGGATTTCATTGATGGGTTACCAAGAACTAGATTGGGCCATGATAGCATTTGGGTGACTGTGGACCGATTAACCAAAAGTGCAAGGTTTATACCCGTCAAGTCGAACAGAACGACAGCTAAGTTAGCTGAACTATATATAAAGTGGGTAGTGAGATTTCACGGAATACCCAAAGGCATTGTGAGTGACGAGATCCGTTATTTACTAGTGGATTTTGGAAGAGCTTACAAGAGACGTTAGAATCAGAACTACATCTCAGTACCGCGTATCATCCTCAAACCGACGGTCAGGCAGAGATGGTGAATTGAGTATTAGAAGATCTCTTGAGAGCTTGCATATTAGATTTTGGTGGATCATGGGTTGACCATTTGCATCTAGTCGAGTTTGCATATAATAACAGTTATCAATCCAGTATTGGCATGGCTCCATTTGAAGCTTTGTACGGAAGACCGTGCAACTCACCATCATGTTGGCTTGAAACAGGTGAGAAATTTGTGCTTGGGCCAGATGTAATGAGAGAAACCTCAGATAATATCAAGATTACCTGACAGCGAATGAAGGCTGCCCAAGATAGACAGAAGATTTAAGCTGATAAGAGGAGAAGAGATTTAAAGTTCTCCATTGGCGACTTGGTGTTTGTCAAGATTTCTTTGTTAAAGAGCGTGATACGATTTGACAGGAGAGGCAAGTTAACACCAAGATTTGTTGGACCATTCCCAGTTCTCGAGCAAATTGGGAATTTGGCATATAAAGTAGAATTACTAGAGAAGGTGGTAGGAGTTCATAACGTATTTCATGTTTCCTAGTTAAGGAAATCCGTGCAAGATCCCGATATGAATCTTTCACCGGATCAGTTGGACAATATCGAGGTTAAACCCGAGGCGACTGGGAACCGCAGACCTATGCGTATTGTCTGGAACGATACGAAGAAGCTTCGAAGGAAGGTGGTGAAACTAGTCAAAGTCCAGTGGGGTGATGATGAGGAAGACTGTACTTGGAAACAGATGAGGACATAAGGAGGAAGTATCCAGAATTCTTTGCCTGGTAAGGTTTTTATATCGGTATAGTACTCCTTTGTTAATAAACCGCATGCTAGGATAGGCTTGTTGTGTTGTTTTGTATGCTTTATTGTTTTGTTAATGATTGGTAGGCATGAGAGATCCTTTGTTTGTTTTGGATTAAGGAATTTCGGGGACGAAATTTCTTAAGAGGGGGGGGGGGGAGTATGTAACGACCCGCATTCTACGCATCGAAGGATCGTAGAATATTTATTTCTTTCTCATAAGAAGTCGTATAGCCATGTAACTTTGGGAGACGATTATTGGGGTCATTTCCCATGTCCATGATTTTTGCCGATTTTTAAATGACCGTTTTGCCCCTAACTGATCTTGTTTCGACCATAACTTCTGATTGGAAAAGAGTTTTAACCTAAAACCCCTTCCATTAGATCTGTATGATGGTTTACCTTTCCGTAGAGTGGTCACATGTGAAAAACGGACTTATTGTTTGGGAGATATGGCTGAAATAGTGTTTAGAAGGTGAAAAACTGTTTAACCGGGCCAAATGAGGTGGTTAGTGAATGGGCCCATAACCCATTTCGGGATTAGGGTTATGGGGAGGCTGAAATGAGTTCGGTTTTCATTTCATTTCAGTTTTCTAGCCGCCATTTACCTCCTAGGAACCCTAACAATTGCCTCCAACATCTAGAATCATCTCTAATCACCGTTTAATCAAGGATTAAGCTTAGCAACATCAAATCAAAGGGAAATAGCACCAAATCAATGTCGGAACTACTGTATAGCCTTGGGGACAGCGCCAAACAGAAGATAATTTCAGATTTGGTATTTTGTTTGTGACTAAGGTGAGTGATTTGCATAGTTCCTCACTTATTATAGTTAATTAAGGGTAATTAGTGTTAATTAGCGAATTTAAACATGATTAAATTTTGGAAAAATATTTATAAAATTCGAAATATTTTTTTAGGCCTCTGTTAGAAATTAGAGTTAATTTGGTTAAGATTTGCTAATCCTATCATTAGACTTGCTTGAACATGATTAAAGAAAAAATATGGGGTTTTGGCTATGTTTGATCCATTTTAGCCTTTCAAGTTGTTGTTTTGGTGCTAGTGGCCAATTTTATATGTTGCTATGACTGTATGGTATGTTTTGGGATTGATTAGAAATGTTAGATTGGTCGAACAGACCGTCGAATGGCGTAAAACAGTCGTTGGAAAGAAGTGCAGGAAGTTAACCGAACTGGATCAGATCGGAGGGGAAGCACGAATCAAATGCTCCCCCCAAACTATTGCATCACGAGCCAATCTGGGGAACTGGGGAGATCATGACCGAGCCAACCCGCTCGTGGTGATGGAGACCGATCCAAACCACTCCAACTTAAGCACCACGAACCTCCTAGAGAAGTAAGTCACGACCAGATGCTTTGGAGTTGGCGCCACGACCCGACCCGCTTGAGAAAAGGAACCCCGACCCGAATTGATGCCACTCACAAACTGGAGCATACACCATGAACCTAGTTGAATGGAAGAAGAGTACGAACCGTGAACCATTGCTTCATCCGATCCGAATCCAATGAGGGCATCATGACCCGACCCGGGGAAAAGTTGCAATGCACGAACCAATCTAAGGTAGGAAATCACGAGTCGAGCTGGTGAGCACTATAGTTCACGAACCAGAGGAAGTATCCGAACCGAACCATTTTGGGGGGTATGACCCGAAGCAAAGAGAGATGAAGGACCGAATCGATCCAGAGGAGACCAAAACCCAAGATGGAGAGATAGTCCAAATGGGATGTTTGTACTCAGGATCCAATTGGGAACCAACGAGTTAACTTCATGGTTGGGCTTTGCTGCGGGGCGTATGCTAAGGAGTTATCGACATCCATAACTTTGATCCACCACCGAAAGACGAATGTTAGGCTACGTATCAGTGCGGTGAGGTCATCATGGCTTCATGGGGCAGAGTGATCGTAGCATGGCTATGAGCCAGTGCAATGGAGTTATTATAACTTCATGAGGCAGAGTGGACATAGCAAGGACTAGTGGCTATGGATCAGTGCACTGGAATCACCATGACTCCATGGGGCAGAGTGATCATAGCAAGGATTTCGGTGATCAAAATAGTGGATATCGTATGCTTTATGCACTGAGTGTGAGATGTGAGGATGGTTCCTGTGCTTGATTGTTCGATATCACTATGACATTCACACCCCACCCCTTATTCTTTACACTATATGTTAGTGGCACCTTAGAGTATTGTACAATATGTAGTGCTAACTCTTTGATTGCAGGTCCAAGTTCAGGTATGGTTTAGTATACATATTATTATTCTGTTTTGCTGCTTATCGCTCATACCAGACTTTTGCCTGACCTAGAGTTTTATGTCTCTTCTTATTACTCTGGGTGCTCTTAAATAGGCAGACTAGAGACAGGTTAGCTGGTTATGCACGAGTAGCTGTCCGGAGATTAGCAGGAGGCTTACACGTACTATTCTATATATATTCTCCCTATGTCGCTGCCGGTCACTACTTTGGGCATTAGTAGTGTAGCTTTCCTTTTGTTTTTCTTTAGAGACAGTTTTAAAGTTGTAATAATGATAAAGGAGAACATAAGCTGTATTTGGATTTTCCGCTGCTGAGATGTTTAGTTTTCAGCTTATACACTGTTTTGCCTGTTTTATGCCAAAGTATGTTATTATTATATTTTATTCCATGCGCTGTGAGATATGCTACAGGTTCCTTGTTAGTTCAAATTTCTTACCTATCCTTTATTTGACGAGCTTCCCGTGCTGGTTGGACATCGGCACAACGCACTTTCATTGGAAATGTCGGCTGGTGCGGGGCGAGTCATCACATATATACACATATTTCTGTGCAGAGGAAATATGATCAGAAAGGAACAAATATATCGAATATGATGTGTCAGGTAAAGCTTGACAACACATATGTGTTGCAAGTATCCATGAACACACCATTGGCAGAAGCAACATCATATATACACACACGTGATGTGCATCTATACATGAAGTGTTCGACACTAACATATTAACAGTGCACAAACTAAAAGCAATTCAACATGGCCAAAGAATGCCTCAGCATAGACAAGACAAGTCAAGTCAATGAGAACGGAGGAAATAGTATCTACATATGGACAACATTTTCATGGACTCACAGCAAAATAGTCGAGACTGTTTCAAATTCATGGCAGCATGCACAACAGTTTTCAAGCTAAGATGATCATGTAGCAAAGACATGGAAAGTTACTGCAAAAATGGACTGTAATGTAAAACAGGTCATAAAACAATGGTGCAAACTCAAGCCAGCCCAGTGACATGGCCAGTAACATAGGGTCGAGACAAAAAAGTGTTATATACATGCACAAGCATGGTGGAACCGAATAAGGCCAGAGATAAGCATATACAAGTGCAATCAAGCAAATAAATGGTGGTAAGGCCAAAACAATTTGCAACTTATACGAACAAGGTGAACACAAGCTTTAGGTTCATCAAGTCGGTGCAAATTCAAGTCAACTCAAATCTTCCATGACAGTGATACAAAAATAGGCGCAAACAACTAAAGTTCAAATTGGCAAGCTGCAATTTAGCATAAGGCATGTTACATGTTCATGTATACACAACAATTCAAGTGTTTTGGCAAGAAATTATATATCCTGAAATCACTGTGTTTATATTGGAACGAAAACAAGTTCATGTAGTTGCCTTAAACCTCACACAAGAAGATGGCAGAGTAGAATTCATGACTATAAATACATTCTAGAAATAAACAACAAAGAAATAATACAATGGATCAATCAATAAATTCCAATTTGGAAAGAAGTAAATTCAACCTTTCCAAAAGTAATCAAGAGGAGTCAAGATAAGAAAAAGTTATTTTTTTTTGTTCCCAGAAATTAGCAAATGGTTTTAGGCAAGTATACAATTCAATTGTTTCAGGAAAGCAACTAATCGATTCGTGTATACCAACTCATTCCAGAAATCAAGTGTGTCACTCTCATAAAATTGAAGTGCAAACATTGTTTGATTTCTAGAAACAAACAAATTGAATTTTTTTTCTTATAAATCATACTATCTATTGGGCAAGAAAACATTTTACTATTCCAAAAATTAGCAAACATATTTTTGGCAAGAAATCAAAATTCATTCCAGATTTGGCATGAAATAACTAATTCCAAAAATACATAGGAATGCAGAAAATCATCAAGTGTATTCGCATCTTCTCATGAACGATTTTATCACGCAAGATCTCATTTTTTTTTTGAAATCAAATAGGTGATTTACGGCAAGAATTCAACTAAACAATCAAAGCTGATTTAATCAAGGTATCAAGCAAAGAGGGAAATTCAAGCGGCCACAAACAATATTATTAATTTCCTTAATCGCTCGAATTATTCTAAGCCAAAATCATGCAAGAAATCAGTACTAGCCGTTCGTGGAATCAAAGAAAGTTTAAGGATTTTTATAATCCTATTTATATACTAAAACATCACATGCAAAGTCATTCATTGAAAATCAAAGCAAACAATTCGAAAGCACATCAGAGAAATCAATTCAAACTCACAGTTTTTTGAAAACCAGCAAAATCCAAAATCGATGAGCAACAATCATCAAAGAGCTATAAAGATTCGAAGTCACAGAGAATCAATTCCATGAATAATCGATTGTGATTTGAGAAGCAGAAAAACACTAATTCCTTTTTTAAGTCGGCCAACATTTTTTTTGGAATAATGGTCTCAAGTAGAATAAAAGAAAGGGGTCCGCCTATCTTCTATTTTGTTTAAGGCTTAGGGTTTTTAGTTTATTTTTATTTCATATTTGTTTTGGGTTTTCAAACTCTTGCAAAATCATCGTTTTTTTCCAGTTTTTCTGTAAAAGTTAGGTTATCAAGTTATAATTTTAACTAGAAGTTTTCTAATGTCTGTAATAACTAGAGGTTACAAGTTATGTATTTGTAGCTAGGGGAAAACCTGATCTAGGGGATATAGATCATTCTAGGGTTTGAGCGTAGAATTAGAAAATGAGTTGGGTTTGCGAGTTTATAAGGTTTGTAAGTGGGATCTGCTTTAACAACTAGTAAAAATATTAGAAATGTAGCAGGAGGCAGGTTTTTGTCGACGCTGGGTAAAACCTGTGTTATTTAATTCTGCATTTATTTATTATCTATTGCAAATCTGTTCTATGATAATTTAATATCTCGAATTAATTCAGTAAACCCTATTCACCCCCCCCCTTTAGGGTTAATCTAGATCCAACATAAGTAAACTTTGGTAACACTTTTAAATGCTACTAGCCAAAAAGGAATTTAAACTTCATTTTTATTTTCACAAACATTGAGAAATAATTTAAGATGAATATATGAATATTTAAATGAAGTTTGAAGTTGAGATTTGAGTAAAGACTTATACATCCATATGTTTTAAATGAACAATTCTAAATTGGAAAGATAGGGATCAGCCTTATTTTTTAGGACCATTCCAAATAAGAATTAGACGTGATGAAAGTGTTGAAGATGGTGTTGAAGACATGAAATATTTACATTGAAAGGATTGACTTGCTGAATTTCTTTTCACTTGGTTGCTCCGTTATTGAGATGTGATAGTGGCGGCACATCCAGACATGTTGGGTAATATCTAGATTGTAAGGACATCTCTCCTTTATTTTACGAGGAATAAAGTTCCTTTAGTTTCGTTCATACCTAGAATGGACTTGTATGGTTGTGTGTCTAACATGGTGTCTTGTAGTATGTGATTGATTTTTGCTAAACGCAATTGTGTTAGTGGCGGAAAATTTATTCTCTTAGCTAAACACCATTCTTTAAGACAGACGAGCTCAATGGTGATAAAGTTAGTGATTATCTATTATATCTTATAAGATGATAATATGGCATGCCAAGTGATGTGCTAGTGATGATCAAAGCATGGCTTAGTGTAGTAGCTTTGTGTAAAGAGACTTCAACAAACCTTACACCCCGGTAAATGATAAAAAAGGAAAGATGAGGCCAGGAATGGGTTATCGTCTCTTTTTAAATAGAAAGGTGTACTATGGTATGGAGCCTAGGAATTACCTTCATGGCAAATCCAACTTTTTAGGTGGTTTTTGATGTTGCTGGGGAGGGGGGTTATAGGTTGGTAACGAACGAGAGATTATATACTCAGTATTGATCCAGGTAAGGAGATCCTGCCTTGTGTTGGCAGAGAACAAATATGGTGTTCCAAAGTTCTCGGGGCATCCCTCTAGAGATGTGCCCATCAGTAAGGAAGTTCTTTAACCTGGTCATTTTATGAAAACCCATTCTCCACTATGAGTTTGTACGACTTTAGTTGTAAATCCATATGGCGACATAATGATATGGGACATTCATGCCATCTAAGATTGCTACATTTATTCGTGAAAGAATTTCCATACTATGGACTAATAATAATAAAAGATAATTTTACATATCAAACATGTTTGGCTATCACAATGGGAAACCTCTCCAAATTTTCGTTTGCATAATGTGCGTAACTATAGAACATATGGTAGCTTCATTTTCCAAAAACATTTTGAGTTATATGACTGGTATTCATAAGGGAAAACCCATTTCGTGTTATATGGAGTGGGCTTATGATTTACCTAAACTAAAAATAAATGTGAATAACTATTTCTGTTTCTCATACCAGTCCCATGACTGACCTGGAGTTGATCATTTTTTCCCTTAAATTTCGGTGCCCATATTTTTCCGTGGGCATCCTAAAGGTCATTGTAACAACCCGAATTTTAATAACATGTTAAAACCATAAATAAAGGCAGAATTAATTTTTAAAATAAGAATCAAGGGAAACGGGTTACGCTATTGGGTTCGACTCGGAATTCTGCATGAAATGGAGTCTGATTTTTCGAAAATCGGAGTCCGGATGAAGAAGTTATGGCCTGTAGAAGATTCAGCAAATTTCAGGAAGCACAGGACCAGGCAGGTCGACTTGGGGGCCGGGTCGACCATGTAGTCGACCTTAGGGTCGACCTACAAACCAGGTCGACCATATGGTCGACCTCCCCCCTTACAGGTCGACCTGGTTGGCCTGTTTTGACCCAGAACCCATTTTTGAAGCCTGAGACGTATTTTGATGGTCTGGATTGATTCTAGGTTTAATCTAAGGGCCTAAACTAGTTTTTACCCCTATAAATACATCCTAGGACCAAGCCTAATTCATACAAATCATTCTTACACTGCTATGCTGCTAATTTACCCCTTGAACCATGGCTGCCGCCTCTAAATTAAAGCTTAAGCATTCAAACACGATTCAAATCAAAGATCAACGCTTCTACAACAATTCAAGAGAATAGATCAGCGACACCACAACGTTCTATGACAAATTTCTAGACTTGACTTCTGCGTCTAAATTTCTTAGACCATGATCTGTAAGTTCTAGTTACTTTTAGATAAAAACTATAAATCTAATATGGGCATATTAAATTGGAATAGATTTATGTATGATTCATATCTATTCTTGTTTTCTTCTTGGATCTTGACTATTGGGAATATTGTTTATGACGTTGAAGCTATTGTTAATGGCATAAGACTATGACTATGCCTATGACTGTGAACATAAGACTATGATTACGCCTATGACTGTGAACATAAGACCATGACTATGCTTATGACTATGAATATAAGACTATGCCTATGACTATGAATATAAGACTATGCCTATGCCTATGACTATGAATATAAGACTATGCCTATGCCTATGACTGTGAATATAAGACTATGCTTATGCCTATGACTGTGAACATAATACTATGCATATGCCTATGACTGTGAATATAAGACTATTGCCTATGACTATGACAAGGAAAATTATGACTAATCACCTATGATTCATGACCATGAGGTTATTGCCTAGAATCATGACTATGAAATTGGATCTAAGCTTGATTTTCTATTCAGACCTATTTTCTTTATTTGTCTTGATTTTGGGGATTTTTCTATTTAAGTTAGATCTATCCGTGTTCTTGAATCTAGATTATTATTCAAACTTTTTTCATGTTCATAATGTTACGCCTGCAATGTTTTAATCAATTTATTCAGTTAGGTCATGCCTTGGAAATAAATTGATAATAGAGCAATGTTTATTATGTTGATCTATGCTTGTGGTTCTATTTTATCATAATGTTGAATTCGGAATTAATGAATAAGTCCATTCATATGTATATGAACTTGGAGTATAACCCGTGATAACAAGTTGTGTAGTTTATCATGTTATGCAAGTTTTAGGTTGTGAAATCATATCACATATGTGACCAAATGTTAGATCTACATGTTTATGTGTATATGTTAAACCTATGTCATATTTCAAGTTCATACTTGTTCATATGTTCGTGATTGATTTGCAAGTTCACATATATGTAAGTTGATTTAGTCTATGTTGCAAATTCACATATATGTATGTTGGTTTAGTCTACGTTGCAATTTCACACCTATGATATTCATGTTGATTGTTTTGCAAATACACACCTATGGTGTTCATATTGACTATGCCAAGAATGCCCAGTTTACACTTATGTCATGTTAATGAATTTCTTTATGCAAATTTTGTGTACGTTAAATTAGGCTAAGTTTTTAGCCTAATTTTATGCCAAAAATCATGCGGATGGAAAAATTAGGCATGATTGTTAGCCTAATATTTAGACGGGGTAACGTTGGGAAAAATTGGTAATTATAGGAAACTTGGTATGAAACTCGCCATGAAACTTGACATGAACATTGTTATAACTTGAATCTGGATGTGGGCATGAAACTTGACACGAACATGACATGAAACTTGAACATGGGCATGACACTAGAATGAACTTGCAAATGGCCAACTCAAGGTTGGGTTGAGTTTGCAGTGTAATTCTTCCCGGAACCGCCCGACAAATCCAGTTACTGCAAACAATAGGATCCAATGTGGGTAGTTTGTCATATCGCACTTGAAAACCCGAGGTCAGACTGAGTTGTGGTGTAATTCTGCCCGGAACCGCCCGGCATATCCAGTGACCACAACAAAAGGTCTGATGTGAGAGGTTGGGGTGCATTAATGAATTTATGTCACATGATAGGGTTAAGTCATGAACATGAAAGACAACACTTAACCAACTTGATACTTGATTCGTAGGCGGGTTAAGTCAAGAACTTGAATGACAAAACTTAACCAACTTGACATGCTGGACTGATAAGGGTTAAGTCACGAATTTAAATGAAAACACTTAACCTATTGGACGGAAACCCTAGTTACGTGGTCCATTTCAGCAGTAACCCACTAGATGTATCATGGTACCCTGGGACTAGGCAGGGTAGGGCACGATTACTAGGCTAATTGTAAGCGGCCAGAACGACGGCTGTGTTGGTGCACCAGTGTAGGTTCAGGCGGGCTATGGTCGTGCACGTGGTCCGGAGAAAAAGCAGGCATTGGGCATTAGTAGGTTTATCTGTGCATGCTTGATTCGTGTCGGTGGTTGGCACCATAGGGCTTGATACACCCTATGGTGGACCTAGCACAGGTGACTACATTCGTGATAGGGCCGTATGACACAGACACATGACAAGCTAGAACTTGTAGGGAGCCGATCGACTAGTGGATCATTTCGTTGGACCTATAAATGGGTCATTTCATGATATTGGGCCAAGGGATTATTTCATGATTTATATAAGATATGGGTTTGGGATTCTAGTACATTGATGCAGCGAACCTTGAATATGTGATGCTATAATTGATTTATACTTGATTTATCATGTTATCTTAGTCTATCTTGCCCATTTTGACAGCATCCTTATGTTTACTTTCAGTTTATACATGTCATGTTATCTTTATCTGTTTTTATGCTGAAAGTCACTTGGACTTAACAGTCTTTATGACTGACCCATTTTATTTCGCCTCTTTTTCTTCCGTCCCCCCCCCCCCAGGTTCTCAGGGAGAAAACTCTAGCACTTAGCTTGGATTTCACTTGCTTTTGGTTCAGCTCATGTACGGTTTGATCTTGAGCTATGCTATGGCTGCATTTCTGCTACCTTTTGGGAATTAAGCTCCCTTTGTTGTTTCAAGTTTATGCTTTTTATTTATGCAAGACAGAATTTATTGTAATGGAAAATAATGACCTTGGCTATTTGATGTAAAAGGTTTTGACTCTTTTTGAAAGTAATGAAATTTAGCTTTTGAATATTCCGCTGTTTTATTTATGTTCTGTCTTGTAATAATTCTCTGATTGTTTACCTCGATAACGCTCCTCCAAAACTAGTGCATTCCCTTTGTGAGTGACCCTAGCGGAGGTGGGGTGTTACAATTTGGTATCAGAGCAGAAGGTTACTAGACTGGGCAAAAGTTTTTAAAAAACCTTCTAAAACTATTTTCAAAACCATTTACAAAGAAGCATTTTTCAAGAAAAGTCTTGTTTTATTTAAAGGCTATTTCCCAAAATCCATTAGCACTATCCTTTGTTTCCTTGTTTGAATCTCTTTTCCTTTCTTTTCTCCATCTGTAGTCACAGTAAATTTTACCTACGGCTAATCTTCTTTCTTGCTTCGTAGAGGGTTTTCCGTACGATGGAGATAGTTTCCGTGAGGCTTGTTAACATGTGACATAGGGAAGGTATGAGTGATAAGTTAAGGCGAATGAGTCTCCAAATAAGAAGGTAGACTCCAAGAAAGGAGGCAAGAACAACAACAACAATAATGATAAAAAGACACGTGAAAAAAGAAAATGCTACTTCTGTGGTATTGAGGGGCATATAGTCCAGGATTGTAGAAAGAAGAATATGAAGATGGGAGCATGCTTTTAGTGTGGTGATATTGGACATATCAGCAAGAACTGCCCTAAGAAGCAAGGGCAAGCCCCGCAAGCAGGACCTTCTGGGGGTACATCTTTAACTTCTTCTCCTAGATGTTTTGTTTTATCTTACTTATCTTCTCAATCCTTGAGAACCTTAGGTAGAACCCTTTTGGATGTAAACATGTGATTGAAACATATTATGGTTGATGTTTGCAAATGGTTGCAAGTAGTCGCAAGTGGTTGCTCGTGGTTGCATAACAACATTAGGCACTAGATCGGCTCAGACACATTTTCATATTGCATATGCATGAGTGTTTATACTTATTTATGGATGAAATTGAATGTGTTATCATGTGGATGTTGCATATGGATGGATGTATGTGCACACATATAGTGTTAATATGACTATGACTATTTGCATACATGTTGGATTCATGACACTAAACATATTTTGCATTAAGAAGATCAATCAGGCCTGATCATTTGCATTAGATAAGGAACATATACACACACTTTCTGCATATGTTCATATAGCATTAGTAATCTTTTAAGGACAATGGTTGCTTGTGGATGATGGTTGAGTAGATGGTTGATTGGATGACCGGATGCATTCTTCTTAACTTGAAGATTTCGGGGACGAAATCCTTTAAGGAGGGAAGAATGTAACAACCTGAATTTTAATAACATGTTAAAACCATAAATCAAGGCAGAATTAATTTTAAAAATAAGAATCAAGGGAAACGGGTTGTGCCATTGCGTTCATCTCAGAATTCTACATGAAATATAGTCCGAGTTTTCGAGAATCGGAGTCCGGATGAAGAAGTTATGGCCTGTAGAAGATTCAGCAAATTTCAGGCAGCACAGGACTAGGCAGGTCGACCTGGGGTCAACCTGGGGGCCAAGTCGACCATGTGGTCGACCTTAGGGTCAACCTACACCTAGGTCGACAATATGGTCGACCTCCTCCCCTTACAGGTCGACCTGGTCGGTCTGTTTTGACCCAGAACCCATTTTTGAAGCCTGAGACATGTTTTGATGGTCCGGATTGATTCTAGGGTTAATCTAAGGGCCTAAACTAGTTTCTACCCCTATAAATACATCCTAAGACCAAGCCTAAATCATACAAATTATTCTTACACTGCTATGCTGCTAATTTACCCCTTGAACCATAGCCGCCGCCTCCAAATTAAAGCTTAAGCATTCAAACTCGATTCAAATCAAAGATCAATGCATCTACAACCATTCAAGAGAATAGATCAGCGACACCGCAACGTTCTACGACAAATTTCTAGACTTGACTTCTGTATCTAAATTTCTTAGACCACGATCTGTAAGTTCCAATTACTTTTAGATAAAAACTATAAATCTAATACGGGCATGTTAAATTGGAATTGATTTATGTATGATTCATATCTATTCTTGTTTTCTTCTTGGATCTTGACTATTGGGAGTATTGTCTACGACGCTGAAACTATTGTTAATGGCATAAGACTATGACTATACCTATGAATGTGAACATAAGACTATGACTACGCCTATGAATGTGAACATAAGACCATGACTATGCCTATGACTGTGAATATAAGACTATGCCTATGACTATGAATATAAGACTATGCCTATGCCTATGACTGTGAATATAAGACTATGCCTATGCCTATGACTATTAACATAATACTATGCCTATGCCTATGACTGTGAATATAAGACTATTACCTATGACTATGACAAGGACAATTATGACTAATCACCTATGATTCGTGACCATAAGGTTATTGCCTAGAATCATGACTATGAAATTGGATCTAAGCTTGATTTTCTATTCAGACCTATTTTCTTTATTTGTCTTGATTTTGGGGATTTTCCTATTTAAGTTAGATATATCCGTGTTCTTGAATCTAGATTAATATTCAAAGCTTTTTCATGTTCATAATGTTATGCTTGCAATCTTTTAATCAATTTATTCAGTTAGGTCATGCCTTGGAAATAAATTGATAATAGAGCAATGTTTATTATGTTGATCTATGCCTATGGTTCTATTTTATCATCATGTTGAATTGGGAATTAATGAATAAGTCCATTCATATGTATATGAACTTGGAGTATAACCCATGATGACAAGTTGTGTAGTTTATCATGTTATGCATGTTTTAGGTTGTGAAATCATATCACATATGTGACCAAATGTTAGATCTACATGTTTATGTGTATATGTTAAACCTATGTCATATTTTAAGTTCATACTTGCTCATATGTTCGTGATTGATTTGCAAGTTCACATATATGTAAGTTGATTTAGTCTATGTTGCAAATTCACATATATGTATGTTTGTTAAGTCTACGTTGCAAATTCACACCTATGGTATTCATGTTGATTGTTTTGCAAGTACACACCTATGGTGTTCATATTGACTATGCCAAGAATGCCAAGTTTACACCTATGTCATGTTAATGAATTTCTTTACGCAAATTTTGTATACGTTAAATTAGGCTAAGTTTTTAGCCTAATATTATGCCAAAAATCATGCGGACGGAAAATTAGGCTAAGATTGTTAGCCTAATATTTAGACGGGTAATGTTGGGAAAAACTGGTAATTATCGGAAATTTGGTATGAAACTCGCCATGAAACTTGACATGAACATTGTTATAGCTTGAATCTGGATGTGGGCATGAAACTTTCCTTGAAACTTGACACGAACATAACATGAAACTTGAACATGGGCATGACACTATAATGAACTTGAAAATGGCCAACTCGAGGTTGGGTTGAGTTTGCAGTGTAATTCTGCCCGGAACATCCCGACAAATCCAGTTACTGCAAACAATAGGATTCAGTGTGGGTAGTTGGTCATATCGCACTTGAAAACCCGAGGTCAGATTGAGTTGTGGTGTAGTTCTTCCCGGAACTGCCCGGCATATCCAGTGACCACAACAACAGGTCTGATGTGAGAGGTTGGGGTGCATTAATGAATTAATGCCACATGATAGGGTTAAGTCATGAACATGAAAGACAACACTTAACCAACTTGATACATGTTTCGTAGCGGGTTAAGTCACGAACCTGAATGACAACACTTAACTAACTTGACATGCTAGACGAATAAGGGTTAAGTCACAAATTTAAATGACAACACTTAACCTATTGGACGAAAACCCTAGTTACGCGGTCCATTTCAGCAGTAACCCACTAGATGTATCATGGTACCCTGGGACTAGGCACGATGGGGCACGATTACTGGGCTGATTGTAAGCGACCAGAACGACGGCTGTGTTGGTCCGCCAGTGTAGGTTCAGGCGAGCTATGGTCGTGCACGTGTTCCGGAGTTGAAAAGGCAGGCATTGGGCATCAGTAGGTTTATCTATGCATGCTTGATTCGTGTCGGTGGTTAGCACCATAGGGCTTGATACACCCTATGGTGGGCCTAGCACAGGTGACTACATTCGTGATAGGGTCGTATGACACAGACACATGACGAGCTAGAACATGTGGGGAGCCGATCGACTAGTGGATCGTTTCGTTGGACCTAGAAATGGGTCATTTCATGATATTAGGCCAAGGGATTATTTCATGATTTATATAGGACATGGGTCTGAGATTCTAGTACAGTTGATGCAGCGAACCTTGAATATATGATGCTATACTTGATTTATACTTGATTTATCATGTTCTCTTAGTCTGTCTTGCCCATCTTGACAACATCCTTATGTTTACTTTTAGTTTATACATGTCATGTTACCTTTATCTGTTTTTATGCTGAAAGTCACTTGGACTTACCAGTCTTTATGACTGACCCATTTTCTTTCGCCTCTTTTTCTTCCGTTCCGCCTAGGTTCTCAGGGAGGAAACTCTAGCACTTAGCTTGGATTTTACTTGCTTTCGGTTCAGCTCATGTACGGTTTGATCTTGTGCAATGCTATGGCTGCATTTCTGCTACTTTTGGGGAATTAAACTCCTTTTGTTGTTTCAAGTTTATGCTTCTTTATTTATGCAAGACAGACTTTATTGTAATGGAAAATAATGACCTTGGCTATTTGATGTAAAAGGTTTTGACTCTTTTTGAAAGTAATGAAATTTAGCTTTTGAATCTTCCGTTGTTTTATTTATGTTCTATCTTGTAATAATTCTGTGATTGTTTACCTAGATAACGCTCCTCCAAAACTAGTGCATTCCCTTTGTGAGTGACCTTAGCGGAGGTGGGGTGTTACAGTCAGGTCGTAGCAGAATTTTAAAGCGCTATCTTTTGTGGAGAACTTAGATTGGTGGACTATATTTTGGATCTTAGAGGCGAAGATGAAGCATGTTTTGGATTCACTATCTTTCTGATTATTTCCTCTTTTACTTTTATCTAACAGTTCATGTAACTTGATAAGTACATTACTCTGATGTAACTTTGTTGTACGTTACATTATGTTTATGAGGTGTTTTATTTCATTGTGATTATTTATGATGTGTTATAACCCCAGACAACCAGGGATTAGGAATTTGGATCTTCCACGTTGATACTTGAGTTGTGTTAGATGTTGACTTCCAAAGTCTGAAATCCAAGGTCGTTACACAATGGTGAGATTCTACAGGATTGCGGACCCAAGCTAGTGGTAACACATAACTACCATTCCCATCCACCTAGTACAACACTCCCATGAATCAAACGTGGCCCCTAATCAATCAAAAAGATAGAAATACTGTATCGAAGAAGTGTGTCTGTTTGAAGTGCGATCTCTCTGGCCTTGATTATGGATCCTTTTTTTAGTCATTTTAGTTATGACCTGAATGTCAAGGCCGTCCATCGTTATTTCCTTGCTTCATTCTAATAGAATTTTCCAAACCTATTACTTCATTCTGGATTCTCCACCGCATTCACAGCTGTTAAAGTGGTATCGATATTGGC
Source organism: Allium sativum (assembly GCA_030737875.1). NCBI lineage: Eukaryota > Viridiplantae > Streptophyta > Magnoliopsida > Asparagales > Amaryllidaceae > Allium > Allium sativum. The sequence goes on from CM060910.1 coordinate 355,745,665, forward strand.
AAAGAGATTAACAATACAAAATTCGGTCTCTTTAATAATCAAACGCGTATTTCACACCATAGCCATTAAACTTGAAATCACATTACAACGTCGTAAATCGATTAACGTCAAGCTTCAATTTCATTTATCATATTCTCATATCGATTCAATTATTCAATATCATTTCAAATTTCAAATTTCAAATACAAATTTAGGGATTAATTAAATGTCAAATTATGTATTCAGATTTAGATTACACATCATAAATATCATTATTCAGTTGAATCTTTATATTCAATCATTTAGGACTAAAATTTGCTTGGATTGGAAATATATACTTTATTTGAAAATAGTTAAGTATAAAATTGTTAATTATGAACTAGGTGAAGATATTGACCCGACTTTACAAGATGACACATAGGATAGGAAACATATGTTCTCAATAGATTAACTAGATTATGTGGCTAGACTAGATTGCCTTTTCTTATTGAACAACTCGTGTAGACACCATCTACTATTGTTTATGCACTTATTTCTCACCTCTGGCGGAACCTTAGGCCATTATGTTGAAGTTTTAGTAGCAGAAGCACCCTGCATTCCTTTTGGTATTTTGTAATGCAATGTTTCTAGCACTTTAACAAGTTTAAGTAGTTTTGTGCTTGTGCAGAACTACTTCTCCCTTTTTACTTTCTAATAAAAGTGTCACGGTCCACAATAAAAAGCCGGTTGACCTTACCCATTTCTTTTAAATAAAATTAAATAAAATATATTTAGTTTTAGTATGGAGTAGTTCAAATAAAATAGATGGGTTTAATATAAAATAGTTTAAGAATATAGTTTGGTTTTACATATAACGGTTTAAATAAGATAGATAAATTTAAAATCAAATAGTTATATAGAATAGTGATAAGATATATATATATATATATTAGTTGAAAAATAGATTAATGCTAATTTTGATAAATAATCCAATCCGAGTCAAATATCCGAAATTTCACAGTTTGACTTAACGTTAATACAGATTTCAAAATTTTAATTCAATTTAACTTAAGTCAAAAGGTCAAAAGGTATAAGTTTCAAATTTAAGACAAGGTGTTCAAGTTTAATTTATATCTTGAATTCCACTATTAAATCATTAACTTCAATTTGGATTCAAATTCCATTTTATATCAACCTTCAAATTTTGAGTATTGAGTTTTATTATCTATATCCCTTCTTCGAAGGCTTATCATTTAATTCGATTAAACTATTTAAGCTTAATAAATATTTTATGTTAATTAACTCAAATATTTCTTTAAATAAATTTAAAAAAAATTTAAGTTTTAATTTTTCAAAATTTTGTATTTAACTTTCAAAACAAAATCTAACTTGTATTAATTAAATTAAAACAATCTATAAGATCAATTAAGTTTTAACTTATACATTCACGTTTAAATATATGAAATGTTAATTTAATCTTAAAATATAACTTAAATATCAAAGATAATTTGATAAACAAAGCATACTTATAAAATTTCTAAAAATAAAATTATCTTCAAGTGACAAATCAAATTTAAAAAAAATCATAATGAATTCTTTATAAAAAATCTTAAATTCATATTTTAATTTAAAATTATTCAAATCTTAATTTTTAACTAAGATATTCTAGCTAAATTATTATATACACTTATAAAATCTTAGAAAATTGTTTTACTAATTAACCACACTGTCCATATATAATTTTCTATCCTTTGGTCAAGTGATATGGACATGCATCATTTCAATCTGTTTTAAAAATTAGAATTTCAAGTATATATCATTTTAACTGACATCCCAAATTGATTTGAATTTATTTCCTAAATTTATATGGTCGTTCCGGCATGTATCATTTCGACCCATAGTGATTTTTTTTTCCTAAATTTATAGGGAACTTGCTACTTGAGAACAAAATAAATATAACATCACGAATGTCACACATTAATCAAAACATAATAGCTAATCACATGGCAACATATATCATGTCAATTATGTCATGCATGTGTGTCTGTCACACATGCACAAATTTTATAACACCTAAACATGAATTCTTATAGCAATCCTAACACTTGTTTCGACATTCCAAATATTTAATTCACTTAATGATTTATTAGTCGCAAGTGAGAGAAAACTCACCTTCCATGGTCATGACAAAGATAATGAAAATACGCTTATGACTCAAAGAAATAGGACACAGTAGTAAAAACTAATCGTAAACTATAAAGGCCTGCAAATCCGTACCCTTTGAGTTGACTAATATTACACACGTCCAACCAAAAGTGCACGAAAATATGAATCTTTAATAGAAAGAAAAAGAGAGGATGATAAAAGAAAGAAAGAAATATTAGAATATTAGAATAAGAAGAAGAACCAACACCACACATAGTGTCACATCGTAGTGAAATAAAATATAATATAGAAATAAATCTTTATTTAGATGCTTGAAAATACTTACAATCATCAGAGTACATTAATACGTCCGAACAGTTATAATAATATGTCCTCATATACATCACGCAGTGGAATAAATACAAGATAATATCATACATCTGAACTCCTCCAGCTCTTCTTTGGATTTCATTGCATCCGATAATGGAACCTAAAAAAAATCAGTCTGATCCGAGCATTACAAATGCCACAGATCAGTCTGGTGAAACAACGTGAGTAAACTTCACTAAGTTTATAAGTAACATCCAACTTGCTTAACTTAATAAAATCCCTTTCGAATGAAAAGGATAATAGTAAGAGCAGCCCACACATAAACATGGACGGTTTTTACCTTAGTATGACTAAACTATTTTTGATATCAAATCTGGTGATACAATAATAGTGCCTATATCACATAAATAACCAAATAGCAGAACGCTTGCATCTCACGCTCCACATACATAATATATAATCAAAAACCACAGGGCATTTATTGGAGATTGGATTCCAACTATGATAAGGTATGGGACCACCTTCCGATCAGTATACTCTAGAAGGGATACACTAGGGTTCAAAAAGTACATCTTGCAACCCGACCACACATGACTGGTCACTCATTCAGCTTGAATGGACCAAAAATATTATCACTCACGGTTAGCCAACCACCATTTCCTGGAAGATACAGAAGTGAAAGAAGAACAAATAGAATTTTCTCTAGATTGGTGATAATACACCCTGTTAGGGTGCGACCCAACTAGCCGTGCAGCCTGCTCGATTTTTGCCATTTCCCAATTGATGAGGCTTGAAGCTACTTTTATCTTCTAGAACAGCACGCCACCATTTACTTTGAATGTCACATCGTCAAACCTGCCAAATCACAAATTAATTTCCCAAAAAATAATATGGGCATAAAGCTAAGAGAAACGAATTTCTCCGCCACCAAATGTAAATATGTTCGAGGTAATCAACCCTTAATCTGTTAGGCATACTCTATCAGGCATTCGTCCATATAAGTCATCTAGGAAAAGGATGAACCGAAGACACCCTCCTACCACATCTAAAAGATTAGTAGTGAGTAGTCCTTGCAATCTGCAAAATCTCACTTACGACCGAATCACGTCAGAATACCTCCGGTTGTAATTTCGTAGAATATTTGACAAGTAATACTTCTGCTTATGAAGATTCATGGTCTTCAATTGCTCCATCTTGATCAACATCTTTCATGTATCGTATTTGCTAGTCGGAATGGTTTTCGAATATAAATTTGATCCCGGTCTTTCCGTACTAACAATCATATTGGCCAAATTTGATAGTCAGTTATTTAACTAATAAATAAACAACTATTAATCCATAAAAAGAAAATGAATTCACCGATTCAATACTCAGCATCGTTTAGCCTCTTTAATTGACCATTAGTTAACTAAAATTCTGAAATCTTTCAATATTCGGAAAACATTTCCATTTTTATTTTACTATTCAATTTAAGCATAGTCTTTAAAACTATTAATGCTCATTCACTTACTTCATTTACCAAACAGCTCTAGCGAACCTGACCATTCCTTGATTAATAATGAAGTCAATCAAGTTGGGGTATAATTACCTCTCAGACCTTACCTAAACAACATTATTAACTTCGAAATAGATAGAGTTCACAACTTCGAATACCAACAAGCATTTACTCTCATAACCCTCAGACTCATTTTAAGAATCTACTTCTTTTACGAGATAGCATTGATTATAATACTAGCATTATAATTCGCACTTTCAAAATATTTATCCTTAAAATATACTTTTATTCGTTCATCTAAATAAATAAATAAATAAATACTTAAACAAATAATTTAATCTTAGTAAAAATAGAAAGTAAAGGTTACTTTCACATACTCAACTCCAACGTATAATCTTATTCGATAAATATTTCGAACTTCAAAAAATCACGCCGTTCAGGTCAACTCCATTTAGACGTTGAGATTACAAATCCCTCTTTAAACCCATTTTGACTCTTAAAATCATTTACCACATTAATTAATTTAATGAATTAAATCTCTAGATTATTCTTGAATAATAATCTATTTCAACCTTTCTTTAGCAATCAAATTGGTATACTTTTTCCATTAATTATTATTATAATAGTTAATCTTCTTATAAAGGTAGTTCAAATAATACTCAACTATAATAATAATTAAAGATTTGATAATTTATTGAATAATCGATCTTTGTTAATACAATTTACTTAGACAACTCAAAGCATAGTTAATTAACCAATTTCAATCATTCCATTTAAATTAATAAATAAATGTCATTCACGACGTTTGTACGTTCTTTAATAATTTAATTTGTTTATACCTTCAGCTATAAAACACTTAACCCTTTATGTAATAATAATATCCAAAGGTTTCCACTTACTTATAATTTTAAATGATTGTAAAAACGTAATCAACTTCGATGTCTCAGCAAAATCATGTTTCAAAAACATATACGAATAAAATTTTGTAAACATTCCAAATCGATTTGATATTTATTTCAAAAATCTTTATTTTTATCGATGGTACTAAAGAGGCAAATGTCTACTAAATTACCAAACCGTGAAATATCAGGCAATTCCATATTCGATAACAATATATAAACATATTGATCAACACTATCAATAATAGTGAGGAATCCGGTTGGATTCCTCCAGCCTATCTTTCCCTACATCATAATGGGTTACTTCAATTTCAATATGACAATATATTTATTAGAATAATGGAATTAAACATTTTAACTAATAACTGTCAACAATCAATCAACAAAATCCAATCAAGCATCCAATTGTTTATTTAATACATTTATATTATTATACGTGTAACCAACAAGGCAAGTTTCCTCTTTTCAAGTAAAATCGTTAAAATAATGATCTAATTCGATTAAATTAAACAAATGTTTAATTTAATCAATGAATATTTAAAAATATTCAGCATCCACGCAAATAGTCATCAAACCATCAATCATTAGCAAACATTGCACACAAAATAAAAACCTGGCTTATAGAAAATATAAACGGGATAAACCAAGTGAATTAAACTCGAATTTAATTTAATTGAAACAACAGCTGCATTCAACCGCGTCCAAATCTGTTCCAGAATGAAGCGCTTGTCACGCCGAATCCAACATCCGCTGTTTTTGTCCAAATCTGTCAATATACTAGTACACTACATAAATTATACATTACGGTTGTAAATAAAATAATTAATGTATTAATTAGTTCTATTTTTAATTTTGATTACGTGATTAGGTATGTTTATATCATTGATCGGGCATTCATATAGTAACTATTTGGCACATTAAAACGATTAGGCATGTTTAACCTGAAAGTCGACCAGCATACATACATAATTCTCAATTTGGTTAACCGGCCCATTAATACTCAATTAGGCATGTGATTCGGCATACTGTAAATATACTAAGTATGGGATTAGGCACATTGCCTAATAATTAGGCCATAACACGTGTTTAGGCATGCTTTAAACATTCAACTACCTGTTGTATTATAATATTATTATGGCCACGTTATATACTGTTTATATATATTACTAAGTCTGTACACATTTATAATAAAAGATTGGGAATGTACTCCTTCTTTATTACCTGCTCACATTTAAACTATTCATTAAAAATTAATTAGGCTTATGAAATAAAAATTCTAGGCACGAAAAGAACTGACTTGTTATATTATGCAAACCCAAAAACATTAGCTCATGCTTAATGTTTTTAGGCACGTGTAACGATAATTAGGCACTAATAATTACTAGTTAGGCATGTTATAATCCATCTTCAACTGCATGTTTGCTTTCGCTTCCTATTGTTATTCTTTCGAATCCGCCTCTCCATCCTTCTATAGTCCACCACTACTACTTCCCCCAAGGCCATCGAAATGCCACTCCAACACCGCGCTGCCGGCACTTGTCCCCTCCGACTAGTTCCTCTACATCCACATTATTATATATACCTTTTTTTCATAAGTGCCTACTCCTCAAACGTTTATGCCGCTAACTCCGTCCATCTAAGGCACAACCGTGACTGCCCGCCCACCCCCCATACACACAACTACACCTCGAACCCGCGAGCACACCTATCATGATTCTCCCTTCTGATATTGATCCTCGCGTCTGTGACGGCCCGCCTCACACCAGCCAACATTTCCTTAGAAATCCGTTGTACCAATGTCCAACCAGCACCAGACGATCATCAAAAGAAAGGGTTTGGAACTATGAATCACTAAAGAATCTGTAGTATATCTCACAGCGCATGGAATAAAATAAAATAACAACATAACTTGATATAAAACAGGCGAGACGGTGCATAAGCTAAAAACTAAATTGTTATAGCAGCGGAATCCAAAATACAGCTTATGATCAAACCATCATTATTACAACATCAAAATACTGTCTCTAAAGCAAAATAGAAAAGGTACACTACTAATGCCCAAAGTAATGAACAACAACAACACAGGGAGAATATATGTAAATAGTATGTGGAAGCCTCCAAATCATCTTCGGACAGTTACTTGTGCATACCACCTAACCTGTCTCTAGTCTGCTCGTTTAGGAGCACCCAAAGTAATAAGAAGAGACATAAAACTATGAGTCAGATAAAAGTCTGGTATGAGCGATAGCAGCAGAACAAAACAATAATAGGTATGAATAATCATACCTGAACCTGGACCAGGAACCAAACAGTTAGCACAACAGGATGTATAGTACTCTAAGGTAACACTAACATATGGTTTAAAAATGGGAGTGTGCGTGTCATGGTGATAGCAAACATCAGACATAGCAATCATCCTCACATCTCTCATTCAGTGCGTAAAGTATACGATATCCACTGCTTAGATCATCAGAACTATTTGGGGCCATGACCGAGCCCAGCTCCATCCATACCATACTACGACAATTTGCCCTTGGGGGTCCTAATGGGTTCGACTCCATACAAATTTGAAACCACCACACTGGCCCATAATCCATGCCCCTCCCATCAATAGTGAATCAAAGTTATAGATATCTATAACCCCTTTTCATATGTCCCACAACGAAGTCCAACCCTTAAATTTCACTCGTTGGTTCCTATCTGGATCTTGAGTAATAACTTCCCACTAGTACTTCCTTTGCATCCCAGATTTTTGGTCTCCTCCGGTTTGGTTTGCTCCTCCTGAAGTAGTTCGGTTCGTGGTCATCTCCATTGGGTCGTGGGACTCTACCAGAGCTTGTTTGGTTTGTGACATCATCCGGTTCGGGTTTCGAGCAGTGGGTCGGTTCGTGACCAGCAGTTCATGGTTCGTTCCCTGGCATCGGCTCGTGGACGCTCTGGTTTGGGTGTGCAAGTAACTCATGGTTCGGAGTTTCTAGTTCATGGTGCTTTGGTTCGTGGAAGGCAGTTCAAGTCGGAGGACTACAGATGCGAGCGGATCAGGATGTTCCATGAGTGGGTTGGTTCAGCTCGGAGGAGCAAGCACGAGCCGGTCTGGGGACCCGATCCGATTCGAATTTTTGACGTTTTCCAGCAAGCTATTTCCTGTCCTTTCCTGCCACATGATGGCATTTTCAACCATTCTAACTTCTCTAATCAATCATAGAACATTCCAAATAGTGGTAGTAACATATAGGATCAATCAACAAGGTCCAATCATCAAGCATGTGAGTTATTTAGATCAAACACCCCCAAAAAGCTTGATTTTCCCCTTAATCCCCTTAAGCATGTTTTAACTATAGGATTTGCAAACTTAATCCATATTAACCCCAATTTTTCTCAATGGTATAAAATAATATTCTAGAATTTTCACATATTTTTCTAGATTTTTTGAGTCGTAATTTCACTAACTATCAATAATCACCCCTAATTAGCTGTAATTAGTCAACAAAAGTGCAAATCACTCACCTTAGCCATAAATAAATTTCAGATTTGAAGCTCTAACTGATGTGGCATGGATCCCAATGTATTCTAGTAGCTCTATCTCGATTTCTACATTAGTTCACATTAACTTCATGTAGATTTGGCTAATATGTGATTAAAATGTGATTTGGGAGTGATTTAGAGGATGGAGGCCATTACTAGGGTTAGAGGAAGGCAAGTGACGGCTAGAAAACTGAAATGAAATGTTTTCCCAAACCCTTTCATCCCTCCCATAACCCTAATCCTGAAATGGGTTATGGGCTTAGCTGCTAATCACCCATTAAGCCCAATTATGTTGGTTTTCACCTTCCAAACCTTTAGCCATATCTCCCAAACAGTAAGTCTGTTTGATTAATGTGACCACACTACGGAAATGTAAACCATCATCTAAATCCAATGGAATGGTTTTAGCTCAAAACTTCTAACCAATCAAAAGTTATAGGCAAAACAAGATTCACTAGAGGCAAAACGATCATTTAAAATTCGGCAAAAATCGTGATCATGGGAAATGACCCCAATGGTCATTCCCCAAATGTACACGGCCATATGACTTCGTATGTGAATGAATTAATATTATATAATCCTTTGATGCGTAGAATGCGGGTCGTTACACTCTCCCCCCTTAAGAATTTCTCTCCTGAAATTCCTTAACTAAGAAAGCAACAAAGGTTCCAGCATGCCTATCAACCATTTACAATCAATCAAACATACATGACAAACACAATAAACCTATCTTAGCATGCGGTTTACTAACAAGGGAGTAACTATATCACGATTAAAATCTTACCAAGCGAAGAGTTCTGGATACAACTTTCTTATGTTCTTCTCTGTTTCCCAAGTACAGTCATTCTCATTATCTCCCCACTGGACTTTGACTAGTTCCAACGTCTTTCTTCGAAGTTCTCTCGTATCATGTCCGACAATATGAATCGTCCTTTGGCTCCCAACTGCCTCAGATTCTACCTCGATATCACCATACAGATATGGTGAAATATCATATCAGAATTGTGCATGAACTTCCTTAACTGGGAAACATGAAATGCATTGTAAACTCCCGCCATCTTGTCAGGCAACTCAACTTTATATGCACAATTCCCAACTTGCTCGAAAACTGAAAATGGACCAATAAATCTTCTTGCCAATTTACCTCTCCTACCAAAACGAATCACACTCTTTAACGGAGAAATTTTGACGAATACCAAGTCACCTATGCATAATTTCAAATCTCTTCGCCTTTTATCAGCATAATTCTTCTGCCAATCTTGGGCAGCATTCATCCACTGTTGGATAATATAGATCTTATCTGAAGTTTCCCTTACTACATCTGGCCTAAGCACAAATTTCTCACCGGTCTCTAGCCAACATGATGGTGAGTTGTACGGTCTTCCATATAAAGCATCAAATGGAGCTATACCAATACTAGATTGATAACTAATACTATATGCGAACTCGACCAAATGAAAATGGTTATCCCATGATCCTCCAAAATCCAATATACAAGCCCTCAAGAGATCGTCTAATACACGATTCACCCTCTCCGTTTGACCATCAGTTTGAGGGTGGTATGCAGTATTGAAATGTAATTCTGACCCTAACACCTCTTGTAAGCTCTTCCAAAACCCGCTAGTAAATAACGGATCTTGTTCACTTAAAATACCTTTGGGTTCTCCATGAAATCTCACTACCCTATTCATATACAGTTCCGCTAACGTCGTTGTCGTTCTATTCGACTTGACGGGTATAAACCTTGCACTTTTGGTCATTCGATCTACAACCACCCAAATACTATTGTGACCAGATCTAGTCCTTGGCAAACCATCAATGAAATCCATTGAGACTTGTTCCCATTTCCATTCGGGAATTCCAATGGTTGTAACAAACCACTAGGCTTCTTTTTCTCGGCTTTAACTAATTGGCAATTCATGCATTTGGATATAAACTTCCCAACGCCTCTCTTCATCCCTTCCCAGTAGTAGGTCTTCTTCATGTTTCGATATATTTTGTTACCACCAGGATGTATAGTCGGTTTTGAGTGATGACACTCTCTAATTACTTCATCTCTCAACACATTAACAGTGGGTACAACTAGTCTCCCACTCTTTTGAAGCCATCCTTCTCGATCAAGACCATACTTATTCATTCTCTCACCACCAATACCCATCTCAACCTTGGAGATGATTCCTAATAGATTAGGATCATCCCTTTGACTGGAACCATTTCGCTCATTCAAAGTCGGTCTGATCGTCAAATTTGCTAACATTGCTGGATCTAATTCGCACTTAGGTCTGAAATCATATCCTGTGATATACTCCAGTTTCTTCCATTCTAGAAACATAGCCCCCAAACTTGCATGTCTCTTACTCAATGCATCTGCTACCGAATTTCCCTTCTCGAGTTTGTATACGATATTGAAATCATATGAAGCTGTTTGCGAACAAATTATACAATTGTAAACAACTGTAAAATCCGTTCGGCTTTCCTAAACAACAAGGATTGTTGTAGAGGGTGTTGAACTCTGGGACCAAAAATATTTTAATTAATAAATCCAATCAAGTTATTCCAGGATTTTGATTGATTGAAAACACAGAAAATAACAGCAATTAAATAAAAAGAGAGATTTATATAATAAGAGAAAGCAATTAGGGGATAATGACATAGATTAGATTCACAATCATCAATAGCCAACAAATAAATATAGATCTAATTTATGTTTCTGTCACATACATGAATCAACGATAATTAGGTTCTTAAAAACAAATAAGTAAATAACGACAAGCATAGTCTTTGCAGAAGCCGAGCTCTTAAACAACCATAGGCTATGATGAAAGATTCACTAATTAATTTCTAAAATCCTAAAATTAGATCTAAATCTAATAATTGTTAGATCGAACACGAATATATTATGTGAAGGAGCATAGCTCTTAAACAACACAAAATATGAAGGTTCAGATCTAACCCTTGATTCAGATCCAGTTCTACATGTATAAAGTCCTCATCTTTTGGCTATGTGATTCATGTTGAATCATATCTATTAGCGTCATCACCCCCCAATCAAAGGGGATTAACTAGACATAGCTAAAGAAGAATAGAAAAAGAAAATAACAGATATAAATAAAATACAACTAAAACTAAATAGAACAGGGGAAGAAGAATGATTTTATTCCAAGAAGAGAATTACAGAATAAAACCCACTGTGTATTACAGTGAATGAGATAAAGTGTATTTATAGCTGATATGACAAAGGCTACTTGGCAAATTCCATAATGTGGGACTAAAGAATTAGCCCAACTAACACATAAGCTAGTGTGAATGCAGTTGTAGAGTGAGAGGACTTGCAAATGAGCTAATGTGAACGTAATATGAGTCTTTATTGAGCCCAATCTACCCAACTGAACTTTATTTGCAACCATTCTTCAAGCTTTAAACTCTTCAAGCTTTAGTAATTTCAACTTCACTCTTTTTAAGGAAATTCTTCATGCTTTATCCATCAAATGCTCTAAACCAAGCTTTTTATCAACAAACTGAAAACACAGCCATAAATAAACAATATTAATTATTTTTAATAGAAAACTAGATAAATAAGCGGATAAAATATACACATTTACGTGTATATCAGAAGCCAAGAACTCTAACCATCTCTGCTGACGATGATTTAAATGCTTTTTAGAGAAAAGATACTTTAACGACTTATGATCGGTAAACAACTCAAATATTTCTACCAAGAGATAATGTCTCCACATCTTCAATGCGAACACGATTATTGCCAATTCCAAATCATAGGTTGGATATCTTTTCTCATATGTTTTCAGTTGCCGACTAGCATAAGCTACAACCCTACCTCCTTGCATCAGTACAACACCTAGTCCGGTACCACAGGCATCTATGTATAACGTCATCTCTTCGTTCCCCTTAGGAATAACTAACACGGCTGCACACGTTGACTTTTCCTTTAGACTCTTAAATGCATCCTCGCACCTTCTGTCCTAAGAAAAAGCTTGATTCTTCTTGGACAACTGAGTTAACAGTTCCACTATCTTGGAGATGTCTTGGATAAACTTACGATAATATTAAGCCAACCCCAACTTCTTACATTCGTTGCATTCTTTGGCATAGGCCAATCTTGCACCGTAGCCACCTTCGCAGGATCCACAACAGTAACATTCTCTGAAACAACATGGCCCAAGAATCTCACTTCCCTCCTCTAGAAGTGACACTTAGAAAATTTCGCTTTCAATTGGTGTATCCTCAGTACCTCCATCACCGTCCTCAGTTGTTCCTTGTGTTCTTCCTCCGTCCTCCAATAAAATAAGATACCATCCACGAACACAAGAACAAACTTACTCAGTTGATCCTTGAATACCTATTCATAAGATCCACAAAATATACTGGTGCATTGGGCAACTCAATGGCATGACCAACCACTTATAGAATCCAGATGACGTCCGAAATGCCGTTTTAGGTATACTCTCAGCTATTACTTAGAGCTGAAGAAATCCTGTCGAGGGATCCAATTGGGAGAACACTCATGCTCGAATTAACTGATCAAACAAATCATCTATCCATGGAAGAGGATACTTACTTTTCCTAGTCACCTTTTTTAGCTCACGGTAGTCTGCACATAAATAAAGGGAACCATCGGCCTTAGTGGAAAATACAACTGGTGCTCCCCAGTCGGAAACACTTCTTCAGATAAATCCCTTCTTCAAAGGATTACTTACTTGCACCTCCAACCCTCGTCTCTCCCTTGGTGCAATACGATAAAGTGGCATCACTATAGGTATGGCATCTTTCACTAAATCAATCTGAAACTCGGTTTCTCGGTGTGGTGGAAGTCCGGTCACTTCCCCGAAGATGTCCGGATACTCACCAGCAATAGGCACATCTGACAACTCATCATGCAGGATGTCGAGGGAATTTAGAAAACTAGCCATCACCCCATCACTAGGTAGGCAACCAAACAGTACCCTCTGTCCATCATCCGCTCTAATGGTCACCGAAGACCGCTTACAGTCTACCACCACCCCATATCTTTGAAGCTAATCGACTCCCAGAATAATGCCAATCCCAGTAAAGCCCAAAACAAAGCAATCACAAGAAAACATACACCCATCACCCAATAAGACTATATTACGACAAATCATACTAAGGCTAGTCAAACCACCAATCGAGATCGTCACAATTAAAGGTCTATCGACAATCTCGGGTTCCAATCCTTACCTGTCTACTAGGTCACTAGATATGAAGGAATGGGAAGCCCCGAAATCAAATAGTACTTGAAAAGCAACATCATATATGGATAGCATACCTTGAATGACGACACCCTTTCCTTTCTCCGTTGCAGTTGAGGGGTTCGACGAAGAAGGAACAACGTTGATAGCATATGCTTTCACAATCTTCTTTACTTTAGGAGCTTGTGGACATTTATCCTTGTGGTGTCCCACTTGGCCACAATTGAAGCACTTCTTGTCCGTTGTCTTTGCTTGACGATCTTTGGCATAGTGGCCATGTTTGCCATAGCTGTAGCACTCAACTTCTTTCTTATTCTTCTTATGACCACCCTTAGCTTGGTTCTGTTTCCGCTTATTCTGTGAATTATGCTTGCCTCCACCGCTTGCCCGTGGTTTTGGCTCCCCTATAGATATAATAGCAACCTCGGCCTTTGACTTAGGGTAAAGGATCTCCGACCTCAATGCTTTTCCCACTACAGATTCGAAGGTCTCATCGATGTGGTTTATAAGTATTTCCCTCAAGTACTCAACTAAGCCAGTTATGAACTTCTCGTTCTTCTTCTTGGCAATATCGATAAGAGATAATCCATACTTCGATAAAGTATCGAACTCAGCATTATATTTCAAGACTTCCCTACCATTCTGCTTAAGCTTCAAAAATTTCCTACACAATTCTGATTTTTGAGCAACTGGGAAAACTTATTTCTGAAGCGAGTCTTAAACTGATTCCAAGTAACCTGATCCTCAGGAGAAGCTGCTTTAATAGATTTCCACCAATTCATAGCCCGTCCTTGAAGTTGACGCGATGCTAACTTTCTTTTCGTTGCATCATCGATTCCCAAATCCTCGAAGATGCGTCAAACTATCAAGCCAATCTTGAACATCCATAGCCGATTTTGTTCCGTGGAACGGCTTCCCACCAACGCTAGTATAATCCTTGTTAAGCTTATCGAAATCGGCTTTAGATGCCTGCACTGCTACACCACCACCGTTAGCAGCATTAGGAACTGCTCCCTAAAAATCCCTAAGCATCTCTCGCATGAAGGCAGTAAACATTGTCCTCATATCAAGGACGCTCCTATCATTGGCCGTTGCGCTCGTACTCCTCGCATATCGGCTCATCGTTCAATCAATAAAGAGAAAACGATTAGAAATCTCCATAGTGGTCCCATTGCAGTGCGACTTCATCCTTAGATATACTAATAGTGTGTGTGTGTGTGTATATATATATATTTTGAAAACCAAAATATCGCAAATACGCGCTCTCATATACGTATACTATCTCCCCCTGATGTCTTCCCCTAGGTTAACTATGCAATCTAGGCCCTGATACCAAGTGTGACTGCCCGCCCCGCACCAGCCGACATTTCCCTAGAAATGCGTTATACCAATGTCCAACTTGCATGAGACGGTCATCAAAAGGAAGGGTTCGAAACTATGAATCACTAAAGAACATGTAGTATATCTTACAGCGCATGGAATAAAATAAAATTACAACATAACTTGACATAAAGTTGGTGAGATGGTGCATAGGTTGAAAACTAAATCATCATAGTAGCAGAATCCAAAATACATCTTATGATCTAAACCATCGTTATTACAACTTCAAGATACTGTCTCTGAAGCTAAATAAAAAAGGTACACTACTAGTGCCCAAAGTAGTGACCAGTAACAACACAGGGAGAATATATGTAAATAGTATGTGGAAGCTGCTCATCTCCGGATAGTTGCTCTTGCATACCACATAACCTGTCTCTTGTAAGTTCATTTCGGAGCACCCAGAGTAATAAGAAGAGACATAAAACTTTGGGTCAGACAAAAGTCTGGTATGAACGATAGCAGCAGAACAAAAAAATAACAAGTATAAATAATCATACCTGAACCTGGACCTGCAACCAAAGAGTTAGCACAACAGGATGTACAATGCTCTAAGGTAACACTAACATATGTTGTGAAAATGGGGGTGTGCATGTCATGGTGATAGCAAACATCAAACATAGAAATCAATCTCACATCTCTCACTCAATGCGTGAAGTATATGATGTCCACCGCTTTCATCACCAGAACTACTTGGGGCCATGATGGAGCCCAGCTCTATCCATACCTTACTACGACTACTTTGCCCTTAGGGGTTCTGATGGAGTTCGATTTCATACAACTTTGATCCTACCGCACTGGTCCATAGTCAATGCCCCTCCCGTCAATAGTGTATCAAAGTTATATATATCGATAACCCCTTTGCACACGTCCTGCAGCAAAGTCCAACCCTTGATGTTCACTCGTTGGTTCCAATTCAGATCCTGAGTAATAACTTCCCACTTGGACTTCCTTTGCATCTCGGGTTTTTTGTCTCCTCCGATTCGGTTCGGTCCTCCTAAAGTAGTTCGGTTCATGGTCATCTCCATCAGGTCGTGACTCTCTACCAGGGTCATATCGGTTTGTGACATCATCCGGTTCGGGTTCGAAGCAGTTGGTCGGTTCTTGACCAGCAGTTCGTGGTTCGTTCCCTGGCATTGGCTCGTGGATGCTCTGGTTCAGGTGGTGACAGTAACTTATGATTAAGAGCTTCTGGTTCGTGGTGCTCCGGTTCATGGAAGGCAGTTCGGGTCGGAGGACTTCAGATGCAAGCGGATCGGGGTGTTCCAAGAGTGGGTCGGTTCGGCTCGAAGGAGCAAGCACGAGCCGGTCTGAGGACCCGATCCGATCCGAATTCCTGACATTTTCCAACAAGCTATTTCTAGTCCTTTCTCACCAAACGATGGTGTTTTCAACCATTCTAACTTTCTAATCGATCATAGAATATTCTAAATAGTAGTAGTAACATATGGGATCAATCAACAAGGTCCAAACATCAAGCATATGAGTTATTTAGATCAAACATACCCAAAAAGCGTGATTTTCCCCTTAATCCCTTTAAGCATGTTTTAACTATAGGATTAACAAACTTTACCCAAATTAAGCCAAATTTTTCTCAAAGGTATAAAATAATATTTAAGATTTTTCACATATTTTTCCATATTTTTATGAGCCATAATTTCACTTATTATCACTAATCACCGCTAATTAGCCGTAATTAGTGAATAAAAGTGCAAATCACTCACCTTAGCCACAAATAAATTTCAGAACTGAAACTTTAACTTATTTGGCACCGATCCCAATGTATTCCAGCAGATCTACCTCAATTTCTATGCTAATCCTCCTTAATTTGATGTAGATTTGGCTAATATGTGATTAAAAGGTGATTTGGGAGTGATTTATAGGATGGAGGCCATTACTAGGGTTAGAGGAACGTAAGTGACATCTAGAAAACTAAAATGAAATGTTTTCCCAAACCCTTTCAGCCTTCCCATAACCCTAATCCCGAAATGGGTTATGGGCTTAGTTGCTAATCACCCCGTTAAACCCAATTATGTTGTTTTTCATCTTCCAAACTTTCTTTTAGCCATATTTCACAATTGGTAAGTCTGTTTGATTAATGTAACCACTCTACGGAAATGTAAACCATTATCTGAATCAAATGGATGTGGATTCAGGTCAAAATTCCTTACCAATCAAAAGTTATAAGCAAAACAAGATTCTCTAGGGGTAAAATGGTTATTTAAAGTTTGGCAAAAATCGTGATCTTGGGAAATGACCCCAATGGTCGTTCCCCAAAGTTACACGACCATACAACTTCGTATGTGAATGAAATAAATATTCTACGATCCTTTAATGCGTAGAATGCAGGTCGTTACAGCGACTCTCGGATCTTATGACATTAGTAAAGGAGTGGCTTTAATTTCCTTTAGGGTGAAGCTTTTTGTTTTCCCAACTTATGATTTTCATTTTTAAAAGCATGGAATTTTCATCTCCATTTGTCATATTTTCAAAGCCAAAAATAAAACTTTGGTTTCATTTTTCAGCTAAGGGTGAATACATATATATAATCAAAGAGATTTTCGGTTTGCAGATTTCAAATATCTAAGAATTTGTGGTTATGTGCTTATGAGAATCGATGCTTTGGATTTTATTTACTGATATGTATATATAGATATAGTAATGGGTTCGGTTTGATTCTCAGTTGGGAAGAGAAGCGAAATAACAATAGAGGAAGACAATATATATATATGCGTAAGAAAATTGGGATAGGAACAATGTCCTCTCGTTTCATCAGTGAATAGGTAGCTAAAGTTAGGTCGGCAAAAATGAAATTTAAAAGGTTGTGTGTGATTTCTTTTGGAAAGAAGAAGGCTGCTATTTATATATTAGAAACGAAAGAGGCATGTGTGTTTTATTGTACGCAGAAGGGAAAAATTGGGTAGGAATTAGGGTAGGTTATATTTTATATTCCTTTTATTCTATATGGTTGTTTTTACGAGGTTAATAAATCCTACCGGTACTTACTGTTATTTACGTTGAACATTTATTATTCGTATCAACATATACAAATTCCATGTCTTAACATTCTGGTACCAATAAAATTTATTTCATTGAAAACGGACTCCGTTTGAACAAACGGCGTTATTTTATTTTCAACTTATTCAACGGTTCACATTTTAAATTTTGTCTATCGAAAAAACAACTCTGTTAGACCCCAAACTTAAAATCTAGCTATAATTAATTATACATAATCCAATAAAATTTGTTTCATCAAAAAAGGAGTTCATTTGAAAAACAACTATTTTTAAAGCTTATAAAATATAGATATAATATATTTAATTCCAAAACAGCTCAATTTGACGATAATAAATTAATATCGTTGTATTTATCAAAACAAATAGCTTCAGTCTCAATCAATATATAATTTAAAACTCAACATTTAAAATTCTAGATTTAAACGATATTCCATTTATAAAAAAATTCCTTTATATTATTTATGAATCGTTATAATTTATTAACAATTCCATTGTGATTATTTGGAATTTTAATCTAGTCCTAACTTACAATCTATACGATGAAATCTAGATTTTTTTCCTCTTTCATTAGAATATTATCATCTGATAGATTCTAACGTTTCTTGTTTCATAGAAATCTGACTTATCTCGGATCCTATACATTCAATTTAAATTCAAAATTCAATATTATGAACTACAGCACCGGTGCGAGCTCACTTTGATTATATTATAATTTATACATTCAAACTTCGTTTTTATTAAATAATTTCGACATAGAAATCCATTAATATTATCAAATCCATATTTAAAACAAATTTAAAAATTAGTAATTAACATTCAAAAATTTAGGACGTTACACTCTTCCTCCTTAAAAGAATTTCTTCCCCAAAATTACAAGGTAAGAAGAATGCTACAAACCCAAATCATTTTCAAAACAATCATTTAGAATTACCATCAAAATTTTCTAAGTTACATTTTTTTTAACTCGCCTGTACCTCCTCTGCGGGGCTCAATCGATACAACTACCATTTCCACTTCGAGCCTTAACTTCAACAAAAGAAAACCAAAAGCCAAGCGGCCACCCAACTCAGGGGTAAATAAATCAATCACTTCAAAAAAATTAAGGTTCTCCTATTTGTCAGGAAACTCAATTTCAATTTTCGAAGCAAAGCACCAAAAGCTCTTCATCTTTTAACCTATTCTTCAATAACTATATCAAGATCAATTCCCGCGGCCTTTTGTAATTTGCACTTAGTTCAACTTTTAACACAAGGAACAGATATAAGGTTAATTTATTCAGTTTCATTCATATGTGATTTTATTCCCAATTTATTATACTGTAATCTATTTCCTTGGTTTCCAATTAATTCAATTTATTTGTTAATCTGTTGATGTATTTTTATTCAATTAATCCAACCATTCAATTATATTCAATACTAATATTTACTGGTTTGCATTCACTTTGGTTTATCATACCTTAATATCAATCAGTTGACATCCGATTGATTTTATTCAATTATACATTTGATTTACAAATTCCAAATTTATTTTATTTCATTTCTTGAGTTAATTTGAATCCAAACAAATCAATCAAAACAACTAATATTACTATAATTTAAGAAAATTATTTCCTTTTTCTATAAAAATATAATTTAGGAAAAATTATTTCATTTACCCTATTTATAAAACAATACCGTGTCAGTTTCCAGTTCAATATGGTTTCCCAACACTTAAACCAATCAATAAGCACAATACAAAACATTTCTTCATAAAATCTACAAATATGTTCTCTTATATATATATACACACATGAACTCAATCTAGAATATTTCTAATCTTATCTCTACTGAGTTACACCACAAAGCCAAGGTTACTACTTAACCAATAGCTCTGATACCAAATGTAAAGGATCGCAAATCCATACCCTTTGAGTTGACTAATACTACGCATGTCCAACCCAAAGTGAACGAAAATACAAATCTTTAATAGAAAGAAAATGAGAGGATGAGAAAAGAAAGACAGAAATATTAGAATGGAAGAATGAGAAGAAGAACCAACAACATACATATTCTAAAATCGCAGCAGAATAAAATATAATGTAGAAATAAATCTTTATTGAGATGCTTGAAAATACTTACAATCATCAGAGTACATCAATACATCTAGACAGTTATAATAATCTGTACTCATATATATCACATAATGGAATAGATACCAAATAATATCATGGGTCTTAACTCCTCTAGCTTGTCTTTGGATTCCACAACATCCAAAAGTGGGACATGAAAAGACTCAGTCTGAACCGATCATTAAAAAAGCTACGAATCAGTCTGTTGACCAACGTGAGAAAACTTAGTAAGTTTATAGGTAACATCCAACTTGCAGAACTTTAGAAAATACATTTTGAATGAAAAGGTGTGGTGACCTAATTTTCTAACAGGATAATTTATATGTTTTTTAACATTTTCCCAAGATCCTGAAACTAATATAAACAAATCAGT
This sequence comes from Allium sativum, assembly GCA_030737875.1. Lineage (NCBI taxonomy): Eukaryota > Viridiplantae > Streptophyta > Magnoliopsida > Asparagales > Amaryllidaceae > Allium > Allium sativum. Next base: position 355,766,116 of record CM060910.1, read on the forward strand.
ATAGTTAACATGACCAACTATTTGCATATATGAAGATATGCAAATATTTTTCAGTTCATATAGTACACACACATTATGGGAATGAGACAGTGAGATACTTATGCTTGTGATATCATTTATGTGACTAGAATCATGAGTAAAAGTTAGATCACTTGAGTCACTTAGGGGTTTCATCATTCATGTCATATGATGTACTGTAATGAACTAAATTAGTGGATATAAAAACCAGTCTATATGTGTAGATGCTATGCCATCATTATTTCGCGAGTTGGTGATATCATAGACATCGTATGAGGTGCACATGTGAGGTATACATAAGCTATAATGATTCATTTCCTTGTTTATAGAAACATGGGTAAGCACTAGATTCTTATACATACATAAATGAGCATAGTTGAAATAGATTATCAAGTAGTGTACATGTGTGTAGGGTAAATAGACCAAGCTGATCCCTATAGATAGACTAACTGATGCCTGTTCTTGTTTGAATATCAGTTTATAACACGTATAAGTATCAGTTTTCTCCATACATTCAAAACATGCATGATTGAAGCAGATTTCTAAAGGAAAGCAGTGTTAAGTACATATGTTTCTATTTCTACTGACTTATATGCAAACAAAAGTCATTTTGTTCTCAATGACATCACAATACTGGATTACGTGTATTAGCATTACACTTTGTATCTTACTCCTAATTTGTATATTCATGGCATACCATTTTTCTCATTATGATGGGTTTCTTTTACTGATTTATACACATCCTATTGGCTTGTTATCACTATATGTTCAAGTGCACATAGTTCACTACATTTCATTATTTAACACATTTCTGAAGAGACAAAGCCTTTACTACACTTGCACTATTATAAGTTGATTATATAACATGCACATTGCACTTTAGGCTATAAAAACACTTTCAGTAACTAAACTGAGCATGATCAAATATTTTTAACAAGTTCATACATCCTTGATTCACTGCATTACATAGTTTTAAACATACTGGAATCTTACTTAAGTTACACAAGCTAATAACTGATGTTTAAACCGTATTGGATCATAAAATCTTGGCAAACCTTAACAATTTATAAAACATAAAGGCCTCTAAATCTCATTCATATCCAGCAAGCACCCGTCAGCAACTTGAAATCAGTCACTGGTCTGCCTCATTATAGTGAGACACCCAGTTGATTGCAAGGCAATCAAACCAGGTCAGATAAATCTAGTAAGAATATTTACCATTTTATTATGTAACTAGAACATAAACATATATAAGCGTTTAACCTTTACAAAATATAAATACTTGGCAATTTGCAACACCATTCAGATATAAGAAAAACATTCAAGGTAGACAAAATACATCAAACATTAACTGTTTTCTATCTATTCCCTCTTTCATCCAAGGTACAAATCCATTTTAATTGGCTATTTCCTTCTTGATGTTTGAACACTAGTATGCATTATTTGAGGACCTTCCATCCTATTCACTAAACACCCAGGCCTATAGGGCATTTTATACCATGCATATACCTAATCTCCACATCCAGAGATTAAATAGATCAAAAGCATTCCTGGAACATCACCATCCATATGCGTATACTTCCTAATGACATGTTAAATGTGTACATAACCCCATTTCTTTTATTATCTTGTATTTATGTCACTTTACATATATAAGTACACTCAATAAACTGATCTTATGCAAATAACAAACTACACACATCAATCAATGAAGGAAAACAATCAATCTTACCATTTAAATAGCATTCAAGCATAAACCTATTCAATATTCATGTCTATTGATCCAATCTATCTCATAACAAATACATTATTAAATGATGTAATATTCCCTAGGTTTTATACCTATCATACATTTGTTTTTACCCCACCACATATCAAACATGAATTGAAACAGTTAGTTACTTCTCATTTTTTTACTAAAAACATATGTACATTATTATTTGGCTTCCTTCAATAGGACTTAATGTCTTTAACATATTTAAATAAGGTAAATATTCACCTTACTAAATCTGATTGTCTCCTATCCTAAGAAATATTTGTCCATCCGTTTTCTGCTTATTTCTTGAATACTATATTAGAGTAGATGGTCTAACCTAAGTGTAATGACTATTAACCTTTTATAACCTAGGGTTTCCATAGTTGCAAAAGTCCAATATTATCCTTCATTTAAAATGTGAATTCCTCGGTTGTCATGCGGTCTTGCCACTATATTTTTGCCCTTTTGAAAGTATCAATTTCCATTTTGAATTTCTAAAGTACCTTATCCATACTATTTCCATGCATCATGTCATATATATGACCTTCCCTCACATAATGATTTATAAAGAAAACTTAACTATATATCTTTAATCATACAACATAATGTGTGCATCATTTCTTTTTTGGTTCCAGATTACACTTTTTTATAAACATATAAGAGCCCTTAACCTCTTCTACGATTCCTCCGTGACACATTATAATTTACATAGTCATTTTAAATATTATCAACATATTTAATTAATTACTAATATCCATTTAAGTCTGGGTCTCCACAGACTCCTCTCCTAGAAGGAATTGTGTCCCACAACTAGTAGTTAATTGTTTTAAACTTCAATATTAATTTAAAGATAGAAAAAACACACCTTTTCTTTGTTAAAATCTCCTTCAAACAGTGAATATGCTAGAATATTTAGCCTTGACTTTGTCTTCAACTTCCCATGTACAATCATTTGTGTCCAAGCTCCACTGAACTTTCACCAACTTTATGCTTTTATTCCTTAATTTATTCTCTTCTCTAGTAGCAATACCCACTGGCTCCTTCACATAAACTAGATTTTGTTTTATCATAACTTGAGTTGGAGATTCCAATATAGTTTCTTTATCATGTACCAATCTCCTTAATTGTGATACATGAAATACATCATGTATTTTTCCCAACTCTTCTGGTAATTTCAGCTTGTATGCCAGTGCTCCTATCCTCTGAATGATCTCATATGGTCCAATATATCTTGGTGATAATTTACCTTCCTTTACAAACCTCGGTACCTTCTTCATAGGAGATACCTTTAAAACACATAATCCCTTACATTATACTCTACTGGTCTCCTTCCCTAGTCTGCATATGCTTTCTGCCAGTCCTGTGCATTTCCTATACTTTTTGTAATTAGATCAATCTTTTCTGGGGTATCTTTCACTTGATCTGGACCAAGTAAAACCTTTTCTCCTACATCCAACCAACAAGGTTGGTTGCAAGGCGTGCCATACAGACCCTCAAATGGTTCCGTTCCTATGGTAGATTGATAGCAATTATTGTATGCAAATTCAGCCAAGCATATGTGATCTTCCCAATATCTCCAAAATCAAGAACACAAGATTTTAATAAATCTTCTAAAATTTTGTTCACAATTTCAGTTTTCCCATCTGTTTGTAGGTGATATTCTGTACTCAAGCATAATTCCACATCTATAGCCTCCTGAAAGCTCCCCCAAAACCTATTGGTAAACAAGGAATACCTATTACTATTGATTGTCTTTGGTACAGCATGTACCCTCACTATTTCTTTCATAAATAATTTTGCCAATTTGTTTGCATTCCTATCATATTTTATAGGAATAAAATGTATTGATTTTGTTAATCAATCCACTACTACCCAGATGCTATCATTACCTCTTTGAGTTCTTGGTAATCCACCTATGAAATCCATGGAAATACTTTTCCATTTCCACTTAGGTACCTCTAATGGTTGTAACATGCCCAAAGGCTTTTGATATTCTTCTTTGACTAATTGGCAAGTTAAACATTTGCCACATATTTTTCTACTGCAGCTTTCATTCTTGGCCACCAATAAAGTCTTATCAAATCATGATACATCTTTGTTGAACCTAGATGGATTGTATATTTGGTCTTGTAATGTTCATTTGAAATTTCTTCCTTCAATTCTTCAATGTCAGGAACACAAAGCTTTTTATTTTTCCTAAGACATCCTTGCTGATCTAAATTTTCTATTGTCTCCTAGTTATTTAGCATTTCGTTCTTCTCTTTTATTTGTTTATCCTGATCTTGCATCCTCTTAATTTTATCAGTTAGACTTGATTTTAGAGAAATCAGACTTAATTCCCCATACTCTATCATGTCACCTTGCTTCTCTATAAAATCTTCTTCCTCATATTTCATTTTTATTTCACTCAAAATTGTTATGTCTTTAAATTCCTCCACCATTAATCTTGCCAAAGTGCCATGATATCCGCTCAAAGCATTTACTACTTTGCTTACTTTGCCAGGGGTATATAACATGTCCAAGTCATAAGCAGCCAAGAATTCCATCCATCTTTGTTGTCTCATGTTAAGATCTTTTTTAGAAAACAAATATTTGAGTGATTTATGGTCCGTAAATAATTCAAACTTTGCTCCTAACAAATAATGTCTCCATATTTTTAAAGCATACATAATAGCAGCAAGTTATAAATCATGTGTTGCATACCTTGTCTCATTGATTTTTTAATTGTTTGGACCGCATACCGTCCTCAAACCGACGACCGGACAGAGAGGGTGAATCGTATATTGGAGGATCTCTTAAGAGCTTGTATATCGGATTTTGGTGGGTCATGGAATCACCATTTGCATCTAGTTGAATTCACATATAATAATAGTTCAGGCGCCTGTTCAACATGTGCCTGAAGGTGTTTTTTCGGACGCTTGGAGCCCAGGCTCCCGTTCAACAAGCACTTGAATCGTATTTTGTTAGGGAGATGTTATGATTACATATTGTAATCGCTGAATTTACCTGTCCATGTTGCGTAAGTACATCTTCTAGACCGGATCCACTTGCATTAGTGTACACCACCAATCCCTCATTCCCCTCTGGAACCTATAAGATAGGTGCTTCTACCAATGCCTTTTCAATTGCTCAAAAGCTTCTTCACGTTTTTTAGTCTAGACATAAGGTTGCTCTTTCCTAGTTAACTTAGTTAAAGGTATTGCTATCCTTGCAAAATCTTTTATGAATCTCCTATAGTGCCCTGCCATCCCTAAGAATGATCGGTTTTTAGTCACATTCTTTGGCCTTTTCCATGATTGAACAACTAGCACATTTGCAGGGTCTACTGCTTTGCCTTAAGATGAGATTATATGGCCTAAAAATTTAACTTTTACTTTGCCAAAATGTACACTTTGTAAATATCTCTTTTAGGTCAGGTTCTCTTAACCTTGAAAAAACTAAATGTAAATGGCTTTCGTTTTTCTTTTTATGATTTAGAATAAATTAGTATATCATCTACAAACACAACCAAGAATTTATCTTGGAAGTCCTTGAATGTCTTATTCATTAAATCCACAAAATAAGATGGTGCATTTGTCAAACCAAAGGGCATGACCAAAAATTCATAGAGCCCATACTTTGTGTTAAATGCGGGGTACTTTATGTTGTCTTCTTCTACCTTCATTTGGTGAAATCCATAAGCTAAATCCAATCTTGAAAATACTTTTGCTCCACTGAGTTGATCAAAAAGATCATCTAATCTCGGCAATGGATATTTGTTCTTGATGGTGACTTTGTTTAATTCTCTGTGATTTATACACATTCTCAAAGTCCCATCTTGTTTCTTGACAAATACCACTAGAGCTCCCCAGCATGAACTGCTTGGTCTAGTGAATCCCTTTTGCTCCTATTCTTCTAGCTGAATTCAGTTCTGTCAGTTCCTTTGGTCCTATCCTAGTTGGATTCTTAATGATGGGGGCAGCGTGAGGTATCAACCTGATTTGAAATTCAACAGGCCTAGTGTGTAACACACCATTTACCTCCCCAAATATATCTACATATTCATTAACTACGAGGATTTTCTGTAATTCTTCATTTACTTCCTTTTTAGTTAAACTACAATTACTCCATGGACAATTGTTTTTCTTCATTTCACATATTGTTGTTATATCATTGCAACATTAAGTTTTCAGTGTTATTATGAAATTTTCTAAATTTAAAATTACTTGAAAATTATTTAACCAATCAACCCCTAGTACAATGCCTATAACTTCATATTTCAATACATATAGGTCTGATTAAAATATCTGCCCACCTATATTCAATTCTACATTCACACATTTCATCCCTAGCTTGCATGAACTTCCTATAAGGCATTGAATAAACAAAGGCCTATCAACTATAACAGATACAAGTTCCAACTTCCTAGCTATTTCATGGGATATAAATGAGTGAGTAGCTCCTGCATCATAGATTAACATTATGGGCTGAGTTTTAATAAAGAGTATACCTTCCAATTGCCCAGTTCCCACTGCATTAGCTTCCTTAAAAACTTCCTCTTTCCCTTCTAATGCTCCGACCTTTGCTGCTTCCCTTGGTTCTGGGCAGTTCTTTCTGATGTTCCCCTCTTTCCTATAATTATAACATGATATTGCATTTGCTGGGCATTTGTTTTTCATGTGTCCTTCCTTTCCACATTTATAACAAAAGACCTTCTTCTTAACTTCAGTAGGAATGCTTCCTTCATTTTTCCTAATTTCAGTGTTCTTTTTGTCATAGGGGTGAACCTTATCCTCACCATTCTTGTTATTATTGTTCTTAAAATTCCAGAATTTGTCCCTTTCTTTGTCATGCTGCTCAAAAGAAAGTGTTAGATCTATCGCTTGATCAAAAGTTTTCTCCTTGTAAGTTGAGAAAGCTCTACTTAATCCAGCATTCAATCACCTTACATACCTACCATTTTTAGATACTTCATCCCCTATTAGAACTGAGCCATACTTTGAAAGACTTTCAAACCTCTGGGTGTATTCAGTAACACTCATAGTGCCTTGCATTGAAGATAAACTCCTCCAAAAGTGATTCCTTAGCTGATGCTGGCACAAATCTAGCATCCAACATGTCTTTGAATTGATTCTAGGTTATCTCCTGCTCTGGCCTACCTGCTATGATGACTTCCCACTAGCCCAATGCTGCTCCTTTCAGTCTGCTAGAAGCTATCTGCCTTTTCCTTTGATCATCTACCTACATGTCAGCAAAGATTCTTTCCAGATTCCATAACCAAGTTTTTACTCCCATCACCCCTTCAGCACCTTCAAACTCCTTGCCTCCTAAGTTTGAGTATGTCTTCAGCAGCTTGGGTAGTTCTTTATGAGGGTTTTCTAGTCTATGTCCTATCATAGTCCTTAAAGCTTGCACACATATTTTTCATCGGTGGAGCACTTGTTGATCACCTGCCCACCATTCTTGTGTATATTTGATACTATGTTAGTTCCGTTATCCTCAATAATTATACAGATGGCAATAATTTGAATCCCATCCATACTTAATTAATCTTTTTCTTTATAATAGCGTAATAAAAGCATACTGCCTATTTTTTCAGACCATCTTTTACTTTAACATGGCTCTGATACCAAAAACTATGGTGACCCAATTTTCTAATCGAATAATTTATTTGGTCTTTTTTTATGTTTTCCCTAGATCCTGAGACACTATAAACATATCAGTATAGTTAACATCATCAACTATTTGCATATATGAAGACATGCAAATATTTGTCAATTCATATGATACACACATATTAGGGTAAACGAGATAGTGAGATACTTGTGCTTGTGATATCATTTATGTGACTAGAATCTTAAGTCAAAGTTAGATTACTTGAGTCACTTAGGGGTTTCATCATTCATATCATACGATGTACAGTAATGTACTAAATTAGTGTATAGAAAAACCAGTCTATATGTGTAGATGTTAAGCCATCATTATTTCCCAAGTTGGTGATATCATAGACATTATATGAGGTGCACATGTGAGGTATACATAAGCTAAAATGATTCATTTCCTTGTTTATAGAAATGTGGGTAAGCACCAGATTCTTATACATACATAAATAAGCATGGTTGAAACAGATTATCAAGTAGTGTACATCTGTGTAGTGTAAATAGACCAAACTGATCCCTGTAGATAGAATAAACTGATCCCTGTTCTTATTTGAGTATCAGTTTATAACATGTATAAGTATCAGTTTTCTACATACATACAAAACAGGCATGATTGAAGTAGATTCTCAAAGGAAAATATTGTAGTTAACATATATTTCTATTTCTACTAACTTATACGCAAATAAAAGTCATTCAGTTCTCAATGACATCATAAAACTGGATTACATGTATTGGCATTACACTTTGTATCTTACTCCTCATCGGTATATTCATGGCATACCATTTTTTCTCATTATGATGGGTTTCTTTTACTGATTTATATGCATCCTATTGATATGTTATCACTATATGTTCACGTTCACATAGTTCACTACATTTCATTCTTTAACATATTTCTGAAGAGACAAAACCCTTACTACACTTGCACCATTATATATTGATTATATAACATGCAGATTGCACTTCAGGACACACAAAAGACTTTCAGTAACTGAACTGAGCATGACCAAACATATATAACAAGTTTATACATCCTTGATTCACTACATTACATAATTTTAAACATACTGGAATCTTACTTGAGTCACCTAAGCTAATAAATGATTTTTAAACCATACCGCATCATAAAATCTTGACATTTCTTAACAATTTATAAAACATAAAGGCCACTAAATATCCTTCATTAAATTCAAAAAGCACTCTTAAGCATCCTGAAATCAGTCAAGGGTCTGCCTCATTATCAATGAGACACCCAGTTGATTGCAAAGCAATCAAACCAGGTCAGATAAATCTGGTATGAATATTTACCATTTTATTATGTAACTAGAACATAAACATATATAAGTGCTTAACCTTTACAAGATATAATACTTGGCAATTTGCTAACACCATTCAGATATAAATAAATCATTCAAGGTAGATAAAACACATCAAACATTAACTATTTTCTACTTCTACCTATTCCCTCTTTCATCCAGGGTATTAATCCATTTTAATTGGCTGTTTCTTGCTTATTGTTTGAACACTAGTATGCATTTTTTGAAGACCTCCCATCCTATTCCCCAAACACCAAGTCCTACAGGGTATTTTATACCATGCATATACCTAATCTCCACATCTAGAGATTAAATAGATCAAAAGTATTCCTCGAACACTAGCATCCATGTTTGTATAATTCCTATTGACATGTTAAATGTGTACATAACCCCTTTTCTTTTATTATCTTGTATTCATATTACTTTGCAGATATAAATACACTTAATAAACTGATCTTATGCACATAAAAGAAATACACACATCAATCAATGAAGGAAAATGATCAATCTTACCATTTAAATAACATTCAGGCATAAACCTATCCAGTATTCATGTATACTGCTCCAGTTTATCTCTCAACAAATAAATTATTAAATGATGTAATATTCCCCAAGTTGTATACCTATCATACATTTGTTTTTACCCCACCATAGATCAAACTTAAATTTAAACGGTGAATTACTTCACATTTTTTTTAATAAAAACATATGTGCATTATTATTTGGCTGTCTTCAATAGGACTTAATGGGTTTACCATATTTAAATGAGGTAAATATTCACCTTACTAAATCTGATTGTCCCTATCCCAAGAAATAGTTATCCATCTTTTATCTGCCTATTTCTTGAATACTACATTAGATTATATGGTCTAACCTATGTGTAATGACTACTAGCCTTTTATAAAAGTCATCCTACGGTTTCTATATTTGGGAATGTACAACATTATCCTTCATATAAAATGGGAATTCCTCGGTATTGATGTGGTCTTGCCACTATATTTTTGCCCTTCTGAAAGTATCACTTTCTATTTTAAATTTTAAAAGGATCGTATCCACACTATTTCCATGCATCATGTCATATACATGACCTTCCCTCACGTAATGATTTATGAAGAAAACTTAAGTATATATTTTTATTCATACAACATAATGTGTGCAGCATTTCTTTCCGGTTCCAGGTTACATTGTTTTATAAACATATAAAAGCCCTTACCCTCTTCTACCAGTCCTCCATGACACATTATATTTTACATATTCATTTTAAATATTATCAACATATTTAATTAATTACTAATATCCATTTAAGTCTGGGTCTCCACAGACTCCTCTCCTAGAAGGAATTGTGTCCCACAACTAGTAGTTAATTGTTTTAAACTTCAATATTAATTTAAAGATAGAAGAAAACACACCTTTTCTTTGTTAAAAGCTCCTTCAAACAGTGAATATGCTAGAATATTTAGCCTTGACTTTGTCTTCAACTTCCCATGTACAATCATTTGTGTCCAAGCTCCACTGAACTTTCACCAACTTTATGCTTTTATTCCTTAATTTATTCTCTTCTCTAGTAGCAATACCCACTGGCTCCTTCACATAAACTAGATTTTGTTTTATCATAACTTGAGTTGGAGATTCCAATATAGTTTCTTTATCATGTACCAATCTCCTTAATTGTGATACATGAAATACATCATGTATTTTTCCCAACTCTTCTGGTAATTTCAGCTTGTATGCCAGTGCTCCTATCCTCTGAATGATCTCATATGGTCCAATATATCTTGGTGATAATTTACCTTCCTTTACAAACCTCGGTACCTTCTTCATAGGAGATACCTTAAAAACACATAATCCCTTACATTATACTCTACTGGCCTCCTTCCCTTGTCTGCATATGCTTTCTGCCATTCCTGTGCATTTCCTATACTTTTTCTAATTAGATCAATCTTTTCTGGGGTATCTTTCACTTGATCTGGACCAAGTAAAACCTTTTCTCCTACATCCAACCAACAAAGTTGGTTGCAAGGCGTGCCATATTGACCCTCAAATGGTTCCGTTCCTATGGTAGATTGATAGCAATTATTGTATGCAAATTCAGCCAAGCATATGTGATCTTCCCAACTACCTCCAAAATCAAGAACACAAGCTTTTAATAAATCTTCTAAAATTTTGTTCACAATTTCAGTTTTCCCATCTGTTTGTAGGTGATATGGTGTACTCAAGCATAATTCCACATCTATAGCCTCCTGAAATCTCCCCCAAAACCTATTGGTAAACAAGGAATCCCTATTACTATTGATTGTCTTTGGTACAGCATGTACCCTCACTATTTCTTTCATAAATAATTTTGCCAATTTGTTTGCATTCCTATCATATTTTATAGGAATAAAATGTATTGATTTTGTTAATCAATCCACTACTACCCAGATGCTATCATTACCTCTTTGAGTTCTTGGTAATCCATCTATGAAATCCATGGAAATACTTTTCCATTTCCACTTAGGTACCTCTAATGGTTGTAACATGCCCAAAGGCTTTTGATATTCTGCTTTGACTAATTGGCAAGTTAAACATTTGCCACATATTTTTCTACTGCAGCTTTCATTCTTGGCCACCAATAAAGTCTTATCAAATCATGATACATCTTTGTTGAACCTAGATGGATTGTATATTTGGTCTTGTAATGTTCATTTGAAATTTCTTCCTTCAATTCTTCAATGTCAGGAACACAAAGCTTTTTATTTTTCCTAAGACATCCTTGCTGATCTAAATTTTCTATTGTCTCCTGGTTATTTAGCATTTCGTTCTTCTCTTTTATTTGTTTATCCTGATCCTACATCCTCTTAATTTTATCAGTTAGACTTGATTTTAGAGAAATCAGACTTAATTCCCCATACTCTATCATGTCTCCTTGCTTCTCTATAAAATCTTCTTCCTCATATTTCATTTTTATTTCACTCAAAATTGTCAAGTCTTTAAATTCCTCCACCATTAATCTTGCCAAAGTGCCATGAAATCTGCTCAAAGCATTTACTACTTTGCTTACTTTGCCAGGGGTATATAACATGTCCAAGTCATAAGCAGCCATGAATTCCATCCATCTTTGTTGTCTCATGTTAAGATCTTTTTTAGAAAACCAATATTTGAGTGATTTATGGTTAGTAAATAATTCAAACTTTGCTCCTAACAAATAATGTCTCCATATTTTTAAAGCATACATAATAGCAGCAAGTTATAAATCATGTGTTGCATACCTTGTCTCATTGATTTTTAATTGTTTGGACCGCGTACCGTCCTCAAACCGACGACCGGACAGAGAGGGTGAATCGTATATTGGAGGATCTCTTAAGAGCTTGTATATTGGATTTTGGTGGGTCATGGAATTACCATTTGCATCTAGTTGAATTCACATATAATAATAGTTCAGGCGCCTGTTCAACATGTGCCTGAAGGTGTTTTTTCGGACGCTTGGAGCCCAGGCTCCCGTTTAACAAGCACTTGAATCGTATTTTGTTAGGGAGATGTTATGATTACATATTTTAATCGCTGAATTTACCTGTCCATGTTGCATAAGTACATCTTCTAAACCGGATCCACTTGCATTAGTGTACACCACTAATCCCTCATTCCTCTCTGGAACCTATAAGATAGGTGCTTCTACCAATGCCTTTTCAATTTCTCAAAAGCTTCTTCACGTTTTTTAGTCTAGACATAAGGTTGCTCTTTCCTAGTTAACTTAGTTAAAGGTATTGCTATCCTTGAAAAATCTTTTATGAATCTCCTATAGTGCCCTGCTATCCCTAAGAATGATCTGTTTTCAGTCACATTCTTTGGCCTTTTCCATGATTGAACAACTAGCACATTTGCAGGGTCTACTGCTTTGCCTTAAAATGAGATTATATGGCCTAAAAATTTAACTTTTACTTTGCCAAAATGTACACTTTGTAAATATCTCTTTTAGGTCAGGTTCTCTTAACCTTGAAAAAACTAAATGTAAGTGGCTTTCGTTTTTCTTTTTATGATTTAGAATAAATTAGTATATCATCTACAAACACAACCAAGAATTTATCTTGGAAGTCCTTGAATGTCCTATTCATTAAATCCACAAAATAAGATGGTGCATTTTTCAAACCAAAGGGCATGACCAAAAATTCATATAGCCCATACTTTATGTTAAATGCAGGGTACTTTATGTTGTCTTCTTCTACCTTCATTTGGTGAAATCCATAAGCTAAATCCAATCTTGAAAATACTTTTGCTCCACTGAGTTGATCAAAAAGATCATCTATTCTCGGCAATGGATATTTGTTCTTGATGGTGACTTTGTTTAATTCTCTGTGATTTATACACATTCTCAAAGTCCCATCTTGTTTCTTGACAAATACCACTAGAGCTCCCCAGCATGAACTGCTTGGTCTAGTGAATCCCTTTTACTCCTATTCTTCTAGCTGAATTCAGTTCTGTCAGTTCCTTTGGTCCCATCCTAGTTGGGTCCTTAATGATGGGGGCAGCGTGAGGTATCAACCTGATTTGAAATTCAACAGGCCTAGTGTGTAACACACCATTTACCTCCCCAAATATATCTACATATTCATTAACTACGAGGATTTTCTGTAATTCTTCATTTACTTCCTTTTTAGTTAAACCGCAATTACTCCATGGACAATTGTTCTTCTTCATTTCACATATTGTTGTTATATCATTGCAACATTAAGTTTTCAGTGTTATTATGAAATTTTCTAAATTTAAAATTACTTGAAAATTATTTAACCAATCAACCCCTAGTACAATGCCTATAACTTCATATTTCAATACATATAGGTCTGATTAAAATATCTGCCCACCTATATTCAATTCTACATTCACACATTTCATCCCTAGCTTGCATGAACTTCCTATAAGGCATTGAATAAACAAAGGCCTATCAACTATAACAGATACAAGTTCCAACTTCCTAGCTATTTCATGGGATATAAATGAGTGAGTAGCTCCTGCATCATAGATTAACATTATGGGCTGAGTTTTAATAAAGAGTATACCTTCCAATTGCCCAGTTCCCACTGCATTAGCTTCCTTAAAAACTTCCTCTTTCCCTTCTAATGCTCCAACCTTTGCTGCTTCCCTTGGTTCTGGGCAGTTCTTTCTGATGTTCCCCTCTTTCCTATAATTATAACATGATATTGCATTTGCTGGGCATTTGTTTTTCAAGTGTCCTTCCTTTCCACATTTATAACAAAAGACCTTCTTCTTAACTTCAGTAGGAATGCTTCCTTCATTTTTCCTAATTTCAGTGTTCTTTTTGTCATAGGGGTGAACCTTATCCTCACCATTCTTGTTATTATTGTTCTTAAAATTCCAGAATTTGTCCCTTTCTTTGTCATGCTGCTCAAAAGAAAGTGTTAGATCTATCACTTGATCAAAAGTTTTCTCCTTGTAAGTTGAGAAAGCTCTACTTAATCCAGCATTCAATCACCTTACATACCTACCATTTTTAGATACTTCATCCCCTATTAGAACTGAGCCATACTTTGAAAGACTTTCAAACCTCTGGGTGTATTCAGTAACACTCATAGTGCCTTGCATTGAAGATAAACTCCTCCAAAAGTGATTCCTTAGCTGATGCTGGCACAAATCTAGCATCCAACATGTCTTTGAATTGATTCCAGGTTATCTCCTGCTCTGGCCTACCTGCTATGATGACTTCCCACTAGCCCAATGCTGCTCCTTTCAGTCTGCTAGAAGCTATCTGCCTTTTCCTTTGATCATCTACCTACATGTCAGCAAAGATTCTTTCCAGATTCCATAACCAAGTTTTTACTCCCATCACCCCTTCAGCACCTTCAAACTCCTTGCCTCCTAAGTTTGAGTATGCCTTCAGCAGCTTGGATAGTTCTTTATGAGGGTTTTCTAGTCTATGTCCTATCATAGTCCTTAAAGCTTGCACACATATTTTTCATCGGTGGAGCACTTGTTGATCACCTGCCCACCATTCTTGTGTATATTTGATACTATGTTAGTTCCGTTATCCTCAATAATTATACAGATGGCAATAATTTGAATCCCATCCATACTTAAATAATCTTTTTCTTTATAATAGCGTAATAAAAGCATACTGCCTATTTTTTCAGACCATCTTCTACTTTAACATGGCTCTGATACCAAAAACTATGGTGACCCAATTTTCTAATCGAATAATTTATTTGGTCTTTTTTTATGTTTTCCCTAGATCCTGAGACACTATAAACATATCAGTATAGTTAACATCATCAACTATTTGCATATATGAAGACATGCAAATATTTGTCAATTCATATGATACACACATATTAGGGTAAACGAGATAGTGAGATACTTGTGCTTGTGATATCATTTATGTGACTAGAATCTTAAGTCAAAGTTAGATTACTTGAGTCACTTAGGGGTTTCATCATTCATATCATACGATGTACAGTAATGTACTAAATTAGTGTATAGAAAAACCAGTCTATATGTGTAGATGTTAAGCCATCATTATTTCCCAAGTTGGTGATATCATAGACATTATATGAGGTGCACATGTGAGGTATACATAAGCTAAAATGATTCATTTCCTTGTTTATAGAAATGTGGGTAAGCACCAGATTCTTATACATACATAAATAAGCATGGTTGAAACAGATTATCAAGTAGTGTACATCTGTGTAGTGTAAATAGACCAAACTGATCCCTGTAGATAGAATAAACTGATCCCTGTTCTTATTTGAGTATCAGTTTATAACATGTATAAGTATCAGTTTTCTACATACATACAAAACAGGCATGATTGAAGTAGATTCTCAAAGGAAAATATTGTAGTTAACATATATTTCTATTTCTACTAACTTATACGCAAATAAAAGTCATTCAGTTCTCAATGACATCATAAAACTGGATTACATGTATTGGCATTACACTTTGTATCTTACTCCTCATCGGTATATTCATGGCATACCATTTTTTCTCATTATGATGGGTTTCTTTTACTGATTTATATGCATCCTATTGATATGTTATCACTATATGTTCACGTTCACATAGTTCACTACATTTCATTCTTTAACATATTTCTGAAGAGACAAAACCCTTACTACACTTGCACCATTATATATTGATTGTATAACATGCAGATTGCACTTCAGGACACACAAAAGACTTTCAGTAACTGAACTGAGCATGACCAAACATATATAACAAGTTTATACATCCTTGATTCACTACATTACATAATTTTAAACATACTGGAATCTTACTTGAGTCACCTAAGCTAATAAATGATTTTTAAACCATACCGCATCATAAAATCTTGGCATTTCTTAACAATTTATAAAACATAAAGGCCACTAAATATCCTTCATAAAATTCAAAAAGCACTCTTAAGCATCCTGAAATCAGTCAAGGGTCTGCCTCATTATCAATGAGACACCCAGTTGATTGCAAAGCAATCAAACCAGGTCAGATAAATCTGGTATGAATATTTACCATTTTATTATGTAACTAGAACATAAACATATATAAGTGCTTAACCTTTACAATATATAATAATTGGCAATTTGCTAACACCAATCAAATATAAATAAATCATTCAAGGTAAATAAAACACATCAAACATTAACTATTTTCTACTTCTACCTATTCCCTCTTTCATCCAGGGTATTAATCCATTTTAATTGGCTGTTTCTTGCTTATTGTTTGAACACTAGTATGCATTTTTTGAAGACCTTCCATCCTATTCCCCAAACACCGAGTCCTACAGGGTATTTTATACCATGCATATACCTAATCTCCACATCTAGAGATTAAATAGATCAAAAGTATTCCTGGAACACCAGCATCCATGTTTGTATAATTCCTATTGACATGTTAAATGTGTACATAACCCCTTTTCTTTTATTATCTTGTATTCATTTTACTTTGTAGATATAAATACACTTAATAAACTGATCTTATGCACATAAAAGAAATACACACATCAATCAATGAAGGAAAATGATCAATCTTACCATTTAAATAACATTCAGGCATAAACCTATCCAGTATTCATGTATACTGCTCCAGTTTTTCTCTCAACAAATAAATTATTAAATGATGTAATATTCCCCAGGTTGTTTACCTCTCATACATTTTTTTTTACCCCACCATAGATAAAACTTAAATTTAAACGGTGAATTACTTCACATTTTTTTAATAAAAACATATGTGCATTATTATTTGGCTGTCTTCAATAGGACTTAATGGCTTTACCATATTTAAATGAGGTAAATATTCACCTTACTAAATCTGATTGTCTCCTATCCCAAGAAATAGTTATCCATCTTTTATCTGCCTATTTCTTGAATACTATATTAGATTATATGGTCTATCCTAAGTGTAATGACTACTAGCCTTTTATAAAAGTCATCCTAGGGTTTCTATATTTGGGAATGTACAACATTATCCTTCATATAAAATGGGAATTCCTTGGTTGTGATGTGGTCTTGCCACTATATTTTTGCCCTTCTGAAAGTATCACTTTCTATTTTAAATTTCAAAAGGATCGTATCCACACTATTTCCACGCATCATGTCATATACATGACCTTCCCTCACGTAATGATTTATGAAGAAAACTTAAGTATATATTTTTATTCATACAACATAATGTGTGCATCATTTCTTTTCGGTTCCAGGTTACATTGTTTTATAAACATATAAAAGCCCTTACCCTCTTCTACCAGTCGTCCATGACACATTATATTTTACATATTCATTTTAAATATTATCAACATATTTAATTAATTACTAATATCCATTTAAGTCTGGATCTCCATAAAAGGATAATTGTAAGACCAGCCCACACATAAACATGGATGGTTTTCACCTTACAATGACCCAAAACATTTTTGATATCAAATCCGATGATACTATAATTGTGTCTATATCATATAAATAACAAAATAGCAGAACGCTTGCATCTCATGCTCCATAAACGTGGCATATAATCAAAAACCGTAGGGCACTTATTGGAGATTGGATTCCAACTATGACAAGGTATGGTACCACCTTCCGATCAGTGTACTCTATAGGCGGTACACTGGGTTCAATAAGATCATCTTGCAAACCGGCCACACATGACCAGTCACTGATTTAGCTTCAGTAGACCGAATGTATTATTACCCATGGCTAACCAACCATCGTTTTCCGGGAGATACAGAAGCGGAAGAAGAACAAATAGAATTTTATTCAGATTGGTGATAATACATCCTGCTTTGGTGCGACCCAACTAGCCATGCTTCTTGCCCAATTTTTGTCATTTCCCATTTCATAAGTCTTGAGGCTACGTTTGTCTTTTAGAAAAGTACGCCACCATTTACTTTGAATATCACATCATCAAACCTGCCAAATCACAAATTGATTTCCCCAAAAATAATATGGGCATAATGCTAAAAGAAACGAATTTCTCCGTCACCAAACGTAAATACGTTTGAGATAATCAACCCGTAATCTATTAGGCATACTCTGTCAAACATTCGTCCATACAAGTCATCTAGGAACAGGATGAACCAAAGGCACCCTCCTACTGCATCCAAAGGATCAGTAGTGAGTAGTCCTTACAATCCGTAAAATCTCACTTACGACCGAATCACGTTAGAATACCTCAGGTTGCAATTCCAGAGAATATTCGATAGGTAATCCTTCTTTTTATAAAGATCCACGGTCTTGAATTGCTCGATCATGATCAGCATCTTTCACGTTTCGTATTTGCTAGTCGGAATGGTTTCCAAGTATAAACTGGATCCCAGTCTTTCCATACGAACAATCATATTGGCCAGATTTGATAGTTGTTTATTTAAATATCAAATAAACAACCATTCATCCATATAAATAAAATGAATTCACTGATTCAATACTCGACATCATTTAACCACTTTAATTAACCATCGGTTAATTAAACTTCTAAAATCTTTAAATCTTTCAATATTCAGAAAACATTTCCATTTTTATTTTACTATTAAATGTAAACATGGTCTTTAAAACCATTCCTTGGTCAATAATGAAGTCAATCAAGTTGGGGTATGATTACCTCTCGGAACTTAATTGAACAACATTATTAACTTCGAAATAGACAGAGTTCATAACTTCGAATACCAACAAACATTTACTCCTGTAACCCTCGGATTCAGTTTAAGAATCTACTTCTTTTATGTAATAACATTGAATATAATAATAGCATTATAATCCGCACTTTCAAAATATTCATCCTTATAATATACTTTTATTCGTTAATCTGAATAAATAAATAAATAAGTATTTTAATCTTGGTAAAAATAGAAAGTAAAGGTTACTTTCCTAAATCTCGACGTAGTCGACTCCAACGTAAAATTCTTATTCAATAAATATTTCAAACTTCGAAAAATCTCGTCGTTTAGGTCAACTCTATTTAGACTTCCCAGATTACAAGTCCCTTTTTACATCCATTTGGACTCTTAAAATCATTTACAACATTAATTCTTTTAATGAATTAAATCTCTAGATTATTATTATTATTAAATATTAATGTATTTCAACCTTTCTTTAACAATCAAATTAGTATACTTTTTCCATTAACTATTATTGTAATAGTTATTCTTCTTATAAAGGTAATTCAAATAATACTTAGCTTTAATAATAATAATTAACGATTTGATAATTTATTGAATAATTGATCCTTGTTAAGACAGTTAACTTAGACAGCTCAAGCATAGTTAATTAACCAATTTCAATTGTGCCCTTTAAATTAATTAATAAATTTCATTCATGACATTTGTATGTTCTTTAATATTTTAATTCGTTTATATGTTCAGTTATAAAGCACTTAACCCTTTATGAAATGATAATATCCAAAGATTTCCACCTACTTAAAATTTTAAAAAATTATAAAAATGTAATTAACTTTGATGTCTCAGAAAAATCATGTTTCAAAAACATATACAAATAAAATTTTGTAAACATTCCAAATCGATTTAAATAACGATCTAATTCGATTAAATTAAATAAACGTTTAATTTAATCAATCGATATCTAAAAATATTTTGCATCCACGCAAACAGTCATCAAACCATCAATCATTAGTAAACATTGCACATAAAATAAAAGTCTAGCTTATAGAAAATATAAGCGGGATGAACTTAGAGAGTTAAACTTACCTTGATTTTCGTTCTTCAAGATAATAATGTTTTCAATTAAATTAAACACATGTTTAATTAAATTAAAACATTAGCTGCATTCAATTGTGTCTAAATCAATTCCAAAATGAGGCGCTTGTCACGCCGAGTCTATCAACATACGAGTACGCTATATAAATTTTACATTACAGTTATAAATTAAATAATTAACGTATTAATTAGTTCTATTTTTAATTCTGATTATGTGATTAGGCACGTTTGTATCATTGATCAGGCATTCATATAGCAGTGATTTGGCACATTAAAAATATCAGGCATGTTTAGCCTTAAAATCAGCCCGCATACATATATAATTCTCAATTTAGTTAACCGGCCTGTTAATACTCAATTAGGCATATGATTCGATATACTGTATATATACTAAGTATTGTATTAGGCACAGTGTCTAATAATTAGGCAATAACATGTGATTAGGCAAGTTTTAAATATTACCTTACATGCTACATTATAATATTATTATGGCCACGTTATATACTATTTATATTTATTATGTCTGTACATGCGTTATCTACAATCGGATTAGGCATTTATATAAGGGTATTAGACAAGTTTATAACAAAAGATTGGGTACGTTCTAAGTCTTTCTTACCTGCTCACATTCAAACCATTCATTAAAATTTAATTAGGCTTTTGAAATAAAAATTCCTGGCATGAAAAACTGAATTGTTATATTATGCATACCGAAAACAACATTATCCCATGCTTTAATTTTGGGTTAGGAACGTGTAACAATAATTAGGCACTGATAATTACTGATTAGGCATTTTAATAATCCATCGTCACCTACATGTTTGTTCCCTCCTTCCTACTGTTATTCTTTTGGACCCGCCTCTCCATACTTCCATAGTCCATCGCTGCTGCTTTCCCCAATGCCACCGAAAAGCCACTCCATCACTGCGTCGCCAGTACTCGACCCCCCTCCCCCCTACTAGTGCCTCTCCATCCATGTTATTATATATACACCTTTTTTTCGTAGGTGCCTCCTCCTAAAAGACCCATGCCACGAACATCGTCCATCATAGGCACCACTGTGACTACTCGTACACCGCCCTACAAACACAGCTACACCTAAAACCCATGAGCACACCGATCATGATGCTCCCTTCTAATATCCATACTCGCTTCTTTCTAAACTCACGACATTGGTGAAGGAACAGATTTAGTTTCGTTTTGGATGAAGCTTTTTGTTTGCCAACTTACGGTTTTCATTTATAAAAGCATGACGTTTTCATCTTCATTTGTTATATTTTTAAAGCCAAAAATAAAACTTTGGCTTCCAATTTAGTTTGCTAAAGGTTAAAAATATATGTAATCGAAGAGATTTTCGGTTTGTAGGTTTCAAATATATAGTAATTTCCAAATTTGTGGTTTATGAGCTTCTGAGAATCGATTCTTTGGATTTTGTTTACTTATATGTATATATAGATATAATAATGGGTTCGACTTGATTCTCTATTGGGAAGAGAAGTGAAATAACAACAGACGGAGACAATGTATGTATAGACGGAAAAAAATTAGGATAGGAATGATGTCCACTCGTTAAGTCGGCTTCATCAGTGAATAGGTAGCTAAAATTAGGTCGGCTGAAATGAAATTTGAAAAGTCTGTGCATGATTTCTTTTGGATAGAAAAAGGATGTTGTTTATATATTAGAAAAGAAAGAGGCATGTTTTTTTTGTTGTAGGCAGAAGGGAAAATTTGGATAGGAAATGGGGTAGGTTATATTTTATATTTCTTTTATCCAGTATGGTTTGTTTTACGCAGTTAATAAATTCCGCTAGTATTTATTGTTATTCATGTTGAAAGTTTATTATTCGTATTGACATATACGAACTGCAAACACAATGATAATGGACATATGGCTACGTCTTAACATTCCGGCCCCGATAAAATTTATTTCATTTAAAACGGACTCCATTTGAATAAACGACGTTATTTTGTTTCCAACTTATTTAACGGTTTACATTTTAAATTTCGTCAACCAAATAAATAACCCCATTTAACTCCAAATTCAAAATCTACCAATAATAAATTATATTTATTCCAATAAAATTTGTTTCGTTGAAAAAGGAGGCTGTTTGAAAAATGTCTATTTTTAAAGCTTATAAATATTGATATATATTTAATTCCAAAATAGCTCAATTTAACGATAATAAATTGATATCACCGTATTTATCAAAACAAACAACTTCAATCTCAATCAATACAGAATTTTAGACTCAACATTTAAAATTCTGGGTTTAAAAGATATTCCATTTATATAATAATTCCTTTATATTTATTTATAAATAATTATAGTTTATAAACTATTCCATTGCGATTGTTTGGAATTTTAATCTAGACATAACTTACAATCTACACGATGACATCTAGATTTTTCTCTTTCATTAGAATATTATCATCTAATAGATTCTAAAGTTTCTTGTTTCATATAAATCTGAGTTACATATGATCCTGCACATTCAATTAAAATGCAAAATATTACAAACTACCGTACCATTGTGACATTGCTTTAATTATATTATAAATTTATACATGTTGATGGGCCTTTCGGCGAGCCCGTCAAGGCTCATTGGCATTACGGATCCATGCCAAGGGAACCTGAATTGAATGCTATTGTCAGAGATGGGCTGGTTGGTGGACTGATCGGTTCGAACTCCTTTAAGCTTGATACAGAATGTTAGCATGCAACCCGACTGGGACCCGTAGTTATCGAACTGACCCAAACAGAATATATGCATAAGGAAAAGCTCGTGCCCAGTTTTACCTATTCCACGCCTTCCACATAAATCAGATCAGCTACCACCTGTTATAATAAATTCAAATTATATCGATTCCATAGGAGAAGAACACCTCTTAAGGCTCTCCTATTAACTTGGATCGCGAAACACGTATTCCAGCCAACATATGCATTGCATCGTATATAAATCCCCGTTCTATATTCAAAAGCAAGGTTCATGTAACTACTTCAGATCAACCTACAATACCCCCTGCTACAGACTTTGCTCCATCTTAGCCTTCGCCATCTGAGATGAAGTTATGACCATGTTAAATTAGCTCCGGGAAACTACGGATGCCTTAAAAGTTCATGCTTGAAAGAATGATACAATGCGATGGGGTATTAAACACATGTCAAGGAAATGGGAGGAGTTCAGGAGTCAACAAGCTCGAGAGTTCAAGGACAGTCTGCTCCCCCTATTTAGACCATATTTCGGAGAGCATATCATCATCCAGGGGAAGTAGAGATCAGTGTCAACCTTGGCATCCGTTAGAGAGAGAAGAGGATGTTTGCCAGTTGCATCTCGAAAGACTTTCAGACCAGCTGGGGGCCAAAGGTTAGTCTCAGTCCATTTAGGCCAATGAGAAGTCGTTGGCCCCGTATCCCCGAATGGATAACAAGCCTCCCCACCTATCCATAAAAATTCTATCCAAGCAGATCGGACCCCTATTCATCCCCCTCCCCCCATAATCTTATGATCGACCGAGATGCCCGGGGAGGAAGAAGGACTGCCCCGACGGCAAGTCAGACAATGTTACATGTGGAGAGAGCCAGGATAGGTCGGTCAGTTGAGGAAACCAATCGAGATGCATCCATTCCTCCGAATCTGACCGCCATGGTGCGGAAGATCATGAATGATAACAGATGACATAAGAATGAGGGCTCGGGAGTTGACCGAAGCCATACTCCATTCATCGATGACATCTTACGAGCTGAATTCCGCAGAAGATTCAATATTCCTTGGATGAACCACAATGATGGTACCACTGATCCGCAACAACATTTGATGAGATACTTGTGGCATATGGAGGTGGTAGTGGCTCCCAACACTATCAAATTTAAAGGTTTCCTAATTTTTTGTATGGGGTGGCACTCGTGTGATTCGTACGTCTGCCTACAAGGTCGTTCCCAAGCTTTAAAGATTTAAGTGAAAAATTATTGAATCAATTCCATCTCTATGCCTCCAAATCAAATCATGTCGTGGTTCTTTCAATAGTCAAGCAGGGAAGGGGTGAGTTCCTGAGAAACTATCTCAACCGATTCAACCGGGCTGCCACTGAAGTAAGAAACCCTAATCATGGAACCGTCTTGATGTCCATGGTCAACGGTGTTGATAAGCGAATAAAGTTCGAAAAGGATTTGATTGGAAAGACGCCCACATTGATCGAAACATTTTATGAAAAAGCCAACATTTGGCTGAGGCAAGAAGAGCGTAGCTAGATAAGGAGGACGATTCGAAAGATGTATCTACCACACTAATCCAGAATATGTCGCCTTCAAACAATCTAGGGATAACCCAGTGAAAGTAAAAATGAATGTTGGGAACTATAGTACACAGAATGGTGAAGGATCGAAGGAAGCCAGTCTGGACAAAGTGGGAATGCCCGAAAACGACCCCAGATCCAGGTTTTCGAAACCTATACAGCCTTGAACGACACGTGAGAGAATATTTATCTTGATACTAATAGCGCAGTCCAGTAAAAGAAGCTGCCCCTACATGTACCTACTGAGAAGGAGAGGGCGACTAGGAAGTATTGTTTATTTCATGAAATTTACGGACATACGACCAACGAATGTCGACATCTTCAGGGCATCATCGAGAAATTAATTAAAGAAGGCAAACTTGATGACTTTAAAACAGCCTCAAGTGATAGGGGCAAAGGACTTCATCACCCAAACAAAGTCTGGTCATGCCTCGAGCCACCACTCAGGAGAAAGGGAAAGGGATTGTGATTATCGCCATTGTCGGAGGAGTGCATCCTGCCGGTTACAGCATCCGATCCATGGAGCGTTATGTAAATTCTGCAAAGCACATGGATGTTGCAGAAGCAAGTACGCCTGAATCTGCAAATCCAGTTAAGCAGAGATAAATGATTACCGACCACATCATCTTCCGTGATCGGGAGTCGATCAGCATTGAAGCCCCAACCGTCGATCCACTGGTGACAATTTCCATTATCGGACCGGCAATGTTGCGGAAGGTTTTGGTCAATGATGGAAGCTTGGTAAACATTTTATTTAAACAAGCCTATGACGAAATGAAACTAGAGCTGAAGGACTTGGAGCCGTGTACTGGCCAGATACGTGGTTTCAATGGAGCATCTACCAAACCAGTCGGCCAGGTTTGGCTATCTGTAGAATTGGGAGATGGAGACTGACAAAGAGTTATAATTCTACCATTTATTGTAATGAATATCAATTACTAGTATAATGCATTTCTAGGTTGACCAGCCGTAGCTGAATTTAGGGCATATATTGCTCCTTGGTGTTTGATTTTGAAATTCCAGACTGATGGTGGAATCGGGACAGTACGTGGAGATGAGTAGCAGGGCGAGCCTATTACTTGGCAAAATGAAAAGAGTTATGAACCAAGAGTAGTGTTGACGCCTAAAATTGTCGTCAACACCAGAGAGTTCCAAAAATTTGAAACTTTTTAGTCAAGAGTGGAGAATCATAAGAAATGCAGTAATAATGTGCGGGGATGTAAAGGACACAATTATTTATAGTGGTTCGGCCCATCAGGGCCCACGTCCACTTTGAAGGCTGTAATTATTTTATTCAATTACAACAAATCACAATAAGGCTATTACAAAAAGCTATAATGATTAACAATATCCTCTTAGTCCTTGTTATTAATCTTCCTTGCTGAGTGAGAGTAGTCGAGGTGTTGTAGCGTAGCCGAGTCGAGGTTGAGTGAGGAAGAATCGAGGCTCAGTGAGGCGGAGTCAAGGCCAAGTGAGTCGAGGCCGAGTGAGGCGAAGTCAAGGCCAAGTGAGGCGAAGTCAATGCCTAGTGAGCTGAGGCCTAGTGAGGCGGAGCCGGGGCTGAGTGGGTCGGAGTCGAGTGAGGCTGAGTCGAGGGATCCAAAATATAGGAGTGGAGGCTTGAGGCCGAGGTGAAGGAGTTTTGAACCCCTTGAGGCTCGAGGTTTTGAACCCTGTGGGGTTCGAACTTTGAACCCGGTGGGGTTCGAGTTTCGAACCTGATAGGGTTCGAGTTTCCAAACCACGTGGGGTTCGAGTTTCGAACCCCGTGGGGTTCAAGTTTCGAACCCCGTAGGGTTCAAGCTTTGAACCCGTAGGAAGCTCGAGACTGAGGCGAGGGATTCGGAGCTCAATGTCCAAGGAGAGTGGATCGAGGCTTTCTTCTTCTTCTTCGGGTGGAAGAAGCATTGACTTGGTCAACAATGTCCGAGAGGTCCGGAACTATCTGAGGGTGGTGTAATGTTCGAAGGCATGGCTAAACACTCATGATTATGCTCATGGGTCTAAGAACATTCATCTTCTTCCTTTCATGATGAAGGAAGGTGCCTAGGAGGCTTTGGGGAAGAAGATGGAAGCCATTATTGCTTGGGAGAGAGAGCTTGGACCAACCCCTAGAAGTGGGAAGTGAGGGGGTATTTATAGTAGAGAGGTTAGGTGAGCATAGGTGGGAGTAGGTAGAAAGTACAAAAGGATAAAAAGGAGTAGCAAAAGAGATAAAAGGAGTGGGGTTTGTGCCATGTAGTGATCAACCAAAAATAGGTGATCGGCGTGTGCTGATCAACTATTTTTAGGTGATCAACATCGTCGTAAGCTTGTCGTGCCAAGATTTGGTTATGTCGCACCCAAAAGTATATCCCTCCAGAAAATCTCGAACCCTGATTGCATTGAAGCCCAGGAACTCGCACCGATCCCTGGGGTTCAAACTTCGAACCCGTGGGGTTCAAACTTTAAACCCTATGTTGGTTCGAACTTCGAACCAGTGGGGTTCGAAGTTCGAACCCCGCGTGGGTTCGAAGTTCGAACCCCGCGTGGGTTCGAACTTCAAGTCCCGTGGGTTTCGAACTTCGAACCCCGCGTGGGTTCGAATTTCGTACCCGAGGGGTACAAGGAGTGTACGAAAATGAGGACGATGAGCGTTGAGGCTAAGGCCTTTGCCCTTTGCAGGGTTCGAGGTGATGGATTGGCGATGTTTTGGAGGAGCGGTGAGGTCCTTGTTGGCGGGATCCCTTCTCCATCAATTTCCTTTGCTTTGTGGCGACATTCTTGTCTTCAACCATACACAATACGTTGAGTCGAGCACGCCTTGCGTATTTTTGGGAACCGCACCAAAAAGCCAGTTAACATTTGTTCCCCTCAAAGTATGTCTTATGTGAATGAGACGTGCTTTGAAGTAAGATAAGTATCGCGATGAATGAAAAGATCTTTGTTGCATGCATAGTGACTGATCGTGACCTTTTCCTTGAGTCATGAGTCAGGATTGCGCTGCTTCGGAGCGTTTGAGGCGCATCATTGAAATCTATCAGCATGCATTTTGGACTCCGGCATTGCTAAGAGCTTTAGCTCGCTTGAGTCTTGCCGCTTAGGCTTCAACCAGCCCAAAGCGCCTAAATGTTGTAGGTTGGAGAGTCCGATTACTAGTTGTCGACTCCCGATTGCATCAACGTGCAAATGGTTCATTGTCGGGTTTGAATCGCGTATGCATTCACACGTTTGCATATGGCTTCGCGTAATGTGACCTGAGTTGGAATAGGCCATAATGAAAGAGGATTGCATGCCATGGGCTTGTAATCACACAATTTAGCTTCTTGAAAAATTTTCGGGTCGGGAGCCGACTGTTTGGTGTGTGCACTTGAACCCTTAAGCCTCGTGAGTGCACATTTGGTTAACGAATCAAGTCGGTCTATTCGGTTGGGATTTCAAAAGCTTGTATGCATGGTCACTGCCATGGCTTAGGCAAGCGATCACCCTAAGTGGTTATTGAAATGTCGTTAGGATGGAGCTTGATTGTTGTGGCATTCGCTGAATCATTCAGATTTGTGAGCCCAAAGTCATTCAACGATCCAAGCTGGTTCCAACAATCAATATTTCAGCCACTCGTATATGTGAATGTTGTTTCTAGGACAATTCTTGGCATATGTCGTGGCATGTATTTGTGTAGATTTTTCCTTTGAGGCCAGGTCGGACCCAAATGCTAAGTGCGTGCACTTTGAAGATTGGGCACTTAGCGAGTACACGAGTGGTCTTTGAACTGTGATTGATTTGGTAGCTAGGGCTTTGAAGATAAATGGATGTAACCTTCGTTTGGAACATGCCAATCCCTTAGTTGTAGTTGCTTCCTTTCTTTTCATCCCTGGATGGAAACTTGAGGCGGGAGGATACAAAATACTGCTTTTGCACTTCAGGTATTCTAGTTGTCCTTACGTTTCCATAGAAGGGAAGAGATATATGGACAGCCAGAGGATTCCCGAAATTGTCACTCAAGAGCGTGGAGTGGTAGATTCCGGGAAGCGAAAGCAGGGATTTGAAGACAAGTTTTTTGTGGATACAGGATTGGACTTCGTATCCCGAACACTTGTTAAGCTTTCAGGCTCTTCAGGAGCTTGAAGCTTCACACTCCAATGGATTTATCGAGCCCTGGCTTCGATCTTGAGTTAGTGAACTTGAACCCTCATATGGGCCCGGATGAGTGGGCAATGATTAGTGAGTGTCTTGCGATGCGTCTCTCAAGGAATGGGCTTGCTTGAACCGGCGTCTGGAATGCTTATGTCGGATGTCGACACATAGTTGAGCTGTTAGTCTTGGGATCCGACCAATAATCCAACCATGGCGCAGGTGCATCTTGACTCAGGCATGGCACTAGCAGTTGGTCATGGCCATCACATTAGTTGATGAGGCTAAAGGTTGCCATAATGTTCCAGAGTATCTGCATTTGTGGAGTCCGGGCACTGATGGAAAGCCGAAAAACCTCCAGGGCCTGAACCCTGGTTTTGAATTGCCTTCATTGCGAGGTGAAGGCGCTTTCAAGATGGAGGCTCCAAGGGATGCCATGAGGATGACGCCAGTGCATGGATCGAAGTGGATCTGATAGGATCATATGATTGGCAGGCTAGTGTGATAATTCGTAGAGGGTTTTCCCCAAGCTCGGGTATCTACAAGATTCTACTCAACTTCAGGGACGAGCTAACAAGTTCGGATTGTTGCTCAATGTTTCACGTCTGGTTTGTGATTGAAGTTGAACGTAACACAACTGGTTGGCGAATGATTATGGAGATGGACTTTTTCAAACTGATTACTCGGATATGCGCGTAAGATATAAACATACGGTGGGGTCGTTAGTTCCAACCCAATTATGTTGTAACCATTATCCGATCTGAAAATGGTGTTGAGGGTTACCAATAATCATGGTTTTAGTTATTAAAACAAGGTGCCGTCACCAGATTCCAATGCTCTCGTAAGTAGGAATCTTTTGTGTCGAGAGGTGGGGGCCAGCTTTGCATTGCGTTTTAGTATGAGTTTACTAACCAGGTGTTGAGACTTTAGGAACCCGATGAATAGGCCATGGGAACTCGAGAGCTTGCATCGAGATATGAATTTTTAATTTCACGTGTTGAGTACTTGTCTGAGTTCCCATGTACCCCGGGATACTAGTGATTGTGTTGTTGCTCCTGTCTTTTGGCTCGGGCTTCTGTGCCCGGCCTGCCTAGTATCGGTGGACGATCAGAAGCTTTCGAGGCCCGAGCTGTGGGGTCTGGGTTATCCTCGACGTGAGGTGGGTGTCCTTCCCTAGAGATTGTTGCTTTAAAGCTTGCGGCGATGGTCGCGCTGGTGCAAGGATGGGTGGAGGACTGCCCCCAAGCTCGAGTACTTGCCAACTGAAGAGGGAGCGAGCGAAGAACCCTTAGAAATCAAATGGTTACCTCTTTCACTGGGCATTCCCCCTTGGAAAGGAGGCGACACCTGTCTTTGCCACCGTGCTTCCTCAAGCGTCTGAGTCCCGATTGGAGTTACAGTGGGAACAGTCTGAAGAAGTGGGGGTATGTGGACTTCGGGATCCCACATTCATACAAGCCTCTTTAGAGGAGGAGAAGTTGTGTTTGGCCAAAGCACTCGAGCGACCGGCATAGCTGATGTAAGTGTGCCAACAATGCAGGCTATGGTGGAAGATCAGGAAGCCTAGCTAGTGGCAAACTCTGAGGAGCCAGAGGGAAAGAGGGACATGGTGAGGCTGCCCTATAAGATGCACGGGCAAAGGCTAGGCAGGATGACGAGGAGAAATCTTCCGTTGTGGTGGTGAAGAGATAGACTGATGTTGAGGCATAAAAGGAGAGGGCCTCTGAGTAGGCTAGGAAAAAAAGGAAAGCCGTCGATGAAGCCCACCAAAAGTGGGTGAGGGGACCCTTAACGAACTTAAAGTGGGTGCAGTTATGTGACTCTAGGACAAGGAGCTAGCTGATCATAAGGCCGTCGAAGATGTCGAGAAGAGAGCGGAGCTAGGTGCCAGGAAGGCTTGGGGAGAAATCTAGGCTGCAATGGTCCTTGTTTGTTACACCGTCCCTAAGGCGTTGCTATGTATTACCCTCTGGGATTATGATTATCACAAACGACAAGGATGATGGTAGGAGGCGCACATCGACGTCTCATGAATCGGTTACTCCTGTGAAGTGTGGAGGATGAGGAAGCGATTCTAGAAAGAATGGACCCATCACTGGTGGTGACCTGCTGGGTGCCGAACCTGTACAGAGAAAAGAAAAGAGAAGAGAAGAATGAGTAGCATCTATAATTGTTAAAGGAATTACAGATACTTTGGGTTTGGCAGACCGATAGCATATGTGAGTGCAGTCCACGCTTTCGGTTCTTAAAGACATGGTGTGGTATTCATGTACATCCTGTCATCAAAGAGAAAAGCTGTTAGATATGGAGTCTGTTTAATGTGTGTGTGTGAAAATGAAATATGAATTAGTAAAGATCGCAGTTTATGTCAAGTGTTCAGATGTTATTTTTATGTTTCCCAGCATCCTGTACTTGCTTAAGCATACTTATCATTACACTTGTCATAAAACGATTGGGGGCCACTTCTGGGTAAATTATTCCAAAGAGGTGAGATAGAGCGCTGATTTTAATAAGTTTCCCTCAGCTCAGGAAACCCGTAATTTGCGAAACAGAGCTGTGCGCCTGCTGTTTTGGTTGGCCCAGGGTTAATCCCAAGTATAGCGAAGGCGTATGGCGTCGCATTGTGCGGCCCGCCAGATGGGTGGCTCTCCCGTCGTTCATCGAGTTGAGGCAAACCGCCAGGTGTCTTTTATTCGCCGGTGTAGTTGTCAGCCCCGATCATCAGCTCGTAAGGTTCCGATCATGGCCATGGGCTGCCCTTAAGTCTTGAGAGCTTAGGGGGAAGAAACGATTTAAGGTCGGTCTTGGTGCTGCGCCAAGATTCGACCGACACCCGCAACCGGCGAAGAGAGATTTTCTTCGATCTTAATCGGTCACGGAGTGGCGCCAAGTCACCTGGATTAGGACGCGTAACGATTTATCCTCGGCCTCGGCACTGGGTCGAGGTTCGAGTTAGTGGTTGTTTATACTCAGTCACGTCGA
The DNA here is from genome assembly GCA_030737875.1 of Allium sativum. Lineage (NCBI taxonomy): Eukaryota > Viridiplantae > Streptophyta > Magnoliopsida > Asparagales > Amaryllidaceae > Allium > Allium sativum. Next base: position 355,797,412 of record CM060910.1, read on the forward strand.
GGGCCGGCGATTCGAGTAGCGTTGCCGGCACCCATGCTCGGGGCGCCGGACGTAGCCAAGTGTGTTAGATTCAATGTTGGATCGAGGTTTGGATGGAAGCACCGGCTCCCGTGCTAAGGGTATCGATACGGTGATCGCATGTTTGTACACAAGTTGGTTGTCAGGATTAATCAAACGCATCATGAACACCATGCACGGAGTACACGTGGAAGGTGACAGGGAACTGAACATCATTGCTGTGGATAACTCTGGTAGTAGTGGCCTTTACAATGCCTCGAATTGCAAGAATACAAAACTTTATTGGAAGGCATGAACAGTTGTACAATAAGTTTTTTTGAGTAGAGGCGAAGATGTTCATTATTCCATGCCCTTGGGAGTTAGGCTCCGTCCATGGTGCAGGGTTTGAAATTTCCATCGCTAAGCTTTCGTTGTATGAATATGGGCCTTCCAAATGAGGAGTGAGGCCAGTAGGTGGAGGAAAGACCCGTTTGAAGATGAGGTCCCCGATGTGCACTCGAGCGGGCCTTTGGTTTAGCTTCCAGTCATGCCCTGAAGTTGTCGGATACCGAGGGATGCACAGGTAGAGGGGAGTTGCAAACTAGCATTCCAGTGACTACCTAGAGTCAACTGCGTCATGGAAGCTATAGTCCTAATGAGTCGGAGGGACGATCTTGAGGGATTAGTTGTCGGAGTCGAGGTCCTATTTAGTAGGAATCTTTGATGAGCACTAAGTAGATCAGAGATCCCATGTAGTGTGAATCACCGATGAGCATCGAGTGGCTCGAAGACACTGCATAGTGGGAATCCTCGATGAGCATCGAGTGGCTCGAAGATTACGTGCAGTGGGAATCTTTAATGAGCGTTGAGTAGCTCAGAGATCCCATGCGGATGAGTTCCTCGATGTTGTTTTGTAGGTGGTGAAACATGCTCATGTTGCGTCCGCGGATGCTGTAGAACCGACAATATCCTGTAGAGTCCCTCGGTGTGCTCGTCATACTTTTCGGCCTTGGCCTTTTGCATGGTTGCGTATTGTATATCGAAAGATAAATTTTCTCAGGGATGTCACCAAGAGCGGAATAACTGCGGTAAGGAGGAAATTTGAGATGCCTCCTTTTATTGTTGCGACTACCTTTGATGTTGCTGACGTGAGCGAGATTGTGCAGAGCGGTGGAATCAGAATCGCTGGGCTCTGGGCGTCACCATGAGGCAAGATGTTAAGGTGAGAAGCTCGATCCCTTTGTGCTAAATTTCATCATAGGAAGTAGTCGGCATTCCTGCAGAAGATCTCCTCAATCTTTGATTGCTCTTGATCGATCCATGCTTTAAGTTCAGAATCAGGGTGTATGCCATGTGTAAGCTGGACGAGTACGATTCGAGGAGTAGGTTTCTCGATTTTAGCCAAGGCGTTGTGGTATCTTACGATAGCCTTTGAGAGTTTCACAGGTGCCTTGGTAAACATTCGAGACTGAGAGGATATCTTTGGGCATCATGATGTGCATCCTGGACTACGTGACCAATCTATTGGCGAGTTAGTCAAGAGATGAAAAAGTTCAAGGTGGAAGTCAAGGGAACCATAATAGAGTCCTTTCGGGTGAGTATAGAGAAACACTTGCATTTTATGGCGTTGATGAAGCACAATGAACCCATGTGCCATTTGTGGCGGTTAATGAAGCTTCGAAGATCCTGGCTTCATTGAGTATGGAATGAGTGTCGGCATGTCGAAGTGCCTGCGCCATTCGGTGTTAAGGATAGCCAAAGTGAATGGGGCATGCCTTGTATTGTTTTTGTAGATGTCGTGGGCATGCCCATGTGATTTCCTCATGATTCCACGGATCGTGCCGGTGATGATCGGAGGTTCGGCTCCTTACATATTGTAGAGGTCGTGATCCAGTTGAGGAGTTTGGAGCCTAGTGCGTCCTCTTGACGGAAGGTCTTTGGCAATCTGTGAGTCTCCAACCTCTATTGCATGATTCTATGGAAGTTGATTGAAGTGAACTTGGGCCCAGTAGGATGCTAGAAGCGTAGGCGATAAGTTCGAACTCATAGTCGTTTGAGTCCGCCTAGCGGAGGTTCGAGCATCAAAGCCGGGAACGGTTGGGGAGACGCGTTCATCTTTTGATAGTGTTTCTGAAATTGTCGAGATTAGAGGTCGGTCGTGCCGCCATAGGACGCTGCTCATGGCATGTTGAAGCGTCGAGGCCACTCAACTTTGTGTATCATCCTAGTGAAGGGATTATGTCTCGAGTGGGTTTCCTGCAAGTTGTTGGCGTTCCTTCGCATATTTTTTATGATTATTTGGACCGTGTCGGGGAGATGTGCAGGATGGGGCTATTCTAATGGATGCCATTAGTTTCGGCTGACTTCGGGAGTTCTATTCTATGGACGTCTTCTGTAGTACACATTTGGTTTACCCCTTTCCATGTCGTCGACATCGATGGCCTGGTTTTGGTAAGGCTGGCGAGGTTGAGCGGGATGGTGTGTACCCTAGTCCGGAGGTATTTAAACATGGCATTTTCTGAAACTGAGAGAACTTCTATACGCCAAATGCTCCTCGCAAGGTGAGCAGTTGAGTCCTTGCGACCATCATAAGGATCCAAGATAGGTAACTTGAAGTCAGGCGGGTCATGAGAGTTCCTGTAATCTAACGAATGCAGGTGGCGAGTTACACAATCTATCTCTTTAGGGGAAGCACTACCTCACATGCGCCGATGAATGATATCCGCGATCTCAGAACCATCTCCAAAGAAGGTAGTTGATCCAGTTTGTCTGAAGAGGCACTGGTGCCTCCATTTTTTAAATCCAAGTTGAGAATCAGTTGATTGAGAAGGAAGTCTGGTTGGATTCCAACTTGAGGGGTCATGTTGGGCCTAACCTTGACTCTCGGAGCCGTAGGAGCACTACCATCCAAAGCTGCGTGCGTCGGCGCTTGAGCAACATTTCTAACTGCGAGGCCCATAACCTTAACAATCAAATTGTCACAGGTCGGAGCGACATTGGGATTAGGGTTGCCCCCCAGTGTAGTGAGACTGGCACCATTTCGAGGAGCGGCGTCGGCTAGCAGGTCAATTTGTGGAGTTGCCCCCAAGTCCCAAGTCGGGATGGAGGGGCACTGGTACTCATCCCAATAAATGCCAGGCTAGTCGGAATTGAAATGCTTCTTATCCTATTTTTAATTTGGGCGAGGAAGGTACTGAAAGCCTCTTCCAGCCGCCTAAGTTGAGCATACAAAGTTGCGGCGAGGTTCTCACTCATTCCATCGGCACCTTTCAGAATGACATAGTTCGATGGAGTTCTGGTCGAGGAGAGTTCTTGACTTCCTCCCCCTTTTGCATCTTGAGCTTCGATTATAGCATTAAGCTTCCCATGCTTAAGCACCTTGATAAGAAGCGAGTAATTGAATCGTAGTCTAGAACCGAAGACGGAATCTGGAGACGGACTAGAGTAAATTATCTCCAACATTCTGTCATTTTATCCTTTGTTGCTTAGCCATCGTGAGCGGACTTGACCGCAGGTTATAGAATGAACCTAATGCGTGTCAAAGTGGAGATGGGAATTTGCAACAAATAAACAAATCCGAGTTCTCTCGATGAAGAGCTTCTACTTGTCGTGAAATGGGCGATGCCTTGTAGAGGTCCGACTATGGGGTTCTATCCTTAGTTTACCCTTGCTGATGGGCTTGGTTCGTAAGTCTGAGAAAACTTAAGTAGCATCCAAAGTCTTGGAAAGGCGAAGTTTCGATTCCTCGAAGGAAGTGACAGAAAGTCGACCGTAGGTGCGAGCTTTACTCACCCTTCCTGGCGCGCCAAATGTTGACGCGTAAAATTGTCGTCAACACCAGAGAGTTCCAAAAAATTTAAACTTTTTAGTCCAGTGCGGAGAATCATAAGAAATGCAATAATAATGTGCGGGGAAGTAAAGGACATAGTTATTTATAATGGTTCGGCCCATTGAGGCCAACTTCCACTTTGAAGGTTGTACTGATTTTATTCCGTTACAACAAATCACAACAAGGCTATCACAAAAGGCTACAATGATTAACAATATCCTCTTAGTCCTTTTTATTGATCTTCCTTGCTGAGTGAGAGTAGTTGAGGTGTTATCGATGTTGTAGCGTAGCCGAGTCAAGGCCGAGTGAGGAAGAGTCGAGGCCGATTGAGGCGGAGTCGAGGCCGAGTGAGTCGAGGTCGGCGGAGTCGAGGCCGAGTGAGGCGGAGTCGAGGCCGAGTGAGTCGAGGCCGGCTGAGTCGAGGCCGAGTGAGTAGAGACCGAGTGAGGCGGATTCGAGGCCGAGTGAGTTGAGGCTGAGTTAGGCGGTGCCGGGGCCGAGTGAGTCGGAGTCGAGTGAGGCAGAGTCGAGGGATCCAAAGTAGGGGCGTGGAGGTTCAAGGCCGAGGTGAGGGAGTTTCGAACCCCTTGAGGCTCGAGGTTTCGAACCCCGTGGGATTCGAGTTTTGAACCTAGTGGGGTTCGAGGTTTCGAACCCCTTGGGGTTCGAACTTCGAAACCGGTGGGGTTCGAGTTTTCAAACCCCGTGGGGTTCGAGTTTCGAACCCCGTGGGAGGCTAGAGACCGAGGCAAGCGATTTGGAGCTCGAAGTCCGAGGAAAGTGGATCGAGGCTGTCTTCTTCTTCTTCGGGAGGAAGAAGCGTTTACTTGATCAACATTGTCCGAGAGGTCCAGAAATATCCGAGGGTGGTGTAATGTCCGAAGGAATGGCTAAACACCCATGAGTATGCTCATGGGTCTAAGAACATTCATCTTCTTCCTTGCATGATGAAGGAAGGTTCCTAGTAGGCTTTGGGGAAGAAGATAGAAGCTATTAAATCTTGGAAGAGAGAGCTTGGACCAACCCCCTAGAAGTGGGAAGTGAGGGGGTATTTATAGTAGAGAGGTTAGATAAGGGTAGGTGGGAGTAGGTTAAAAGTATAAAAGGATATAAAGGAGTGGGAAAAGAGATAAAAAGGAGTAGGGTTTGTGCTATGGAGTGATGAACCAAAAATAGGTGATCGGCGTGTGCCCATCAGCTATCTTTTGGTGATCAACATGACCGGGAGCTTGCCGGGGCAAGATTTGGTTATGTCGCACCCCAAGGTATTTCCCTCCAGAAAATCTCGAACCTCGCCTACATTGAAGCCCAGGAACTCGCACCTCTCCGTGGGGTTTGAACTTTGAACCCCGCATGGGTTCAAACTTCAAGCCCTATGTGGTTCGAACTTCGAACCCATCTTCAGGTTCAAACTTCGAACCCAGTGTGGGTTCGAATTTCAAGCCCCGCGTGGGTTTGAACTTCGAACCCCGTGGATTTTGAATTTTGTACCCCGAGGGGTACGTGGAGTGTACGAAAATGAGGACGATGGGTGTCGAGGCTAAGGCCTTTTCCCTAACGGGGTTCGAGGTGATGGATTAGTGATGTTTTAGAGGAGCGTTGAGGTCCTTGTTGGCGCGATCCCTTCTCCATCTATTTACGTTGCTTTGTTGCGACATTCTCGTCTTTAACCATATGCAACACGTTGAGTCGAGAGCGCCTTGCATACTTTTGGGAACCAGACCAGAAAGCTGGCTAATAAGTAGCAAAGAATCTGAAGAATCCTCACCTTCCGATGTAGGGAAAAAAGCATAGCAACTACAGGTAACATCTCAGTCAGGACCGTCTATCTGTGAAATCGAGATATTGACCCAAGAGAGGATGAAGAACCGAGATGTAGAAAGGTAGCCCCAAACCAGGCTACCGTAGAGATCTCGATCGACAAGGGCGACCACACCAGGGTTTTGAAGATCAGGTCTCATCTTGATCCTCTCCAAATGAGGGGATTGAATGAGTTTTTCCATGCAAATCTTGACGTGTTTGCATGGACCCATGCTAACATGTGTGGAATCTCACCCTCCGGCATAACTCACTCCGTCAGCATTAACTAAATTATACCCTTATAAAGCAGAAGAGGCAAAAGCTCGGCCCGAAAGATCTGTGGCCCTGAATGATGAAGTTGGAAAGCTACAAGCCAATGGATTTATCCGGGACTCGACCTATCCTGATTGGATAACCAACCCGGTGCTCATGAAAAAGGCTAGTGGGAAATGGCGGACTTGCATCGATTTTTATGACTTGAGCAAAGCCTGCACTAAGGACAGCTTTCTGTTACCTAGAATTGATCATTTGGTTGACTCAACGGCGGGTCATGTACTCCTCTCATTTATGGATGGCTATTCGGGTACAACCAAATTTCCATGCATATCCCAGACCAAGAGCATACTAGTTTCATAACGGTTCTTGGACTATACTGTTATGTAGTCATGTTGTTTGGCTTAAAGAATGCTGGGGCCACATATCAACGTCTAGTCAATCGGATGTTCCACTATCAGATAGGGAAGACTGCAAAGATATACATGAACGACATGCAGGTGAAGTCAAGACAATCATCCGACCACGTAAGCGATATGTCAGAAACGTTCAGCATCCTCCCTAGGTACGGAATCAAATTAAATGCTTTAAATGTTCTTTTCGAGTTGCGTTAGGCAAAATTTTTGGTTTTATAGTCGGTTCTCGAAGGATCGAAATCAATCCCGACCAGATTTTGGCTATTAATAAAATTTGGGAACCTAGAAAGATCAAGAATGTTCAGAGCCTGGCAGGCAAAGTAGAAGCAATGGTTCGATTTATTTCCAATGAGACTGATAAATTCCTACCCTTCTTTGAGTTAATTAATGGAGGGAAACTGAACTTCGCTTGGACACCTGACTGTGTCGAAGCCTTCCAAAACCTGCTCGACCATTTGGAGAAACCCATCCTATCCAAGCCAGTCGATCATGAAGATCTATTTGTGTATGTAGAAGTATCCGCACACGCGATCAGCTCGGCCCTAATCCGTGAAGAAGACCAGGTGTAACGACCATTTTATTATGCAAGCATAAAATTGACAGGAGCAGAGCACAACTATTCGAAGATCGAGAAACTTGCCTAAGCAAAAAAATTACTGTAATAGTTGATAGAGTATATAAGAGATTACAAAGTGGACGTAGGCTATTTAACGTTGAACCACTATAAAAGCGTGTGCTCCTATTTTCAATTTTATATTCATTCATCTTCACTTATTCTTTACAAAACCCTTTCTTTGGGTGTTGTGCCAATTTTTGGTGTCAACAATATGTTCGAACTTTATTTTTAATAAATAAATTCGATATAGAAATCCATTGAGATTATCAAACCCATATTTAAAAAATATTTAAATATTCGTAATTAATGTTCAAAAATCTGGGACGGTGCAGCTAAACATGCTAAAAAAGTTTACATGATGAATAAAAATAAAGCAACATAAAACATATATAAGGAAACAGGCAAACTAAGAGAACTAGGAATTTCTTGATGAATGATTACCATTGAATATAGTACCATAGCTCTAGCTTGGCTGGCACTCCCTCGATCGAATCCATGTCGATGCCGCCATCGATCCAATTGTTACATCTACTGGATGCAGTCCATGTCCTCTATGCTTGCAACTAAATCACATACTAACTTACACCCAATCTTCCCAACAAAGAAGACGATCACAAAAGCCATTCCTAGTCCTCCGACTGACCACCAAACTTATGTCTCTCAAAACATACCTCACGCACCTCCTCGTTTCCCCTTCTTCAAGTCATATCCCAACCTCCTTCCCCTTGCCCGATCACATCCATTACCATCCATAAGTCGCAGGCTGTTATTCTCCTAAATGCCACTGTCATAAAGAGGAATGATGCACCTCTTTAGTAGGTGGTTGCAAGTTCAAGCACGGTAGAGAGAGAGAGAGAGCGAAGGGCACGCGATTTCCTAATGAGGACTAGATGATTCAGGAACGAAATCTAATTTGGTCGAAAATCCCTATTTTTCATCGAGATGAATATTTAATTTCAATTTTAATAACCGAGAATGAACAAATTAAAAAAAGAAAGAGAGGATCGAAGATCGGGTTGGGGAATATAGAGAAAAGGACATGTGTTTGATATGTGTTGTGTTTGTTTCTTTTCTCTCTTTCTAATTCAATTTAGCTTCTCCTTTCTTAAATTTACACCCAGCATTTCAAGCTCGTATGATCACATTGAAGCTCCGATCAATAGTAAACTTGGCATCAAACAATAATTTAGAGTAGATTTGAATTAAAGACTTGAACTTAAATTAAATCCATTATCTGGAATATACATTACAATTGAATTTAATGGATTTTGTCGAATGATACCGAATTTTTGAGTTGAATTCTATTTTGAAACGAGTCGTTGAAATGGAAGCTTGTATTTGGGAATAAATAATTCCAATTTGATGTGAAATATGAGACGTTACAAATGTGAAATTTAAGCTATTAAATATAATTGACAAACAAAGGTTGACTTAATTTTTGAAAACTTAAATCTTGAAGTGAATGCAAGATTTAAATTGATTTTATCAAGGTTAGACTATTTCAAGTGCTGAACATAGGATTTAAGATTTAAATCAATTCGATTAGTGTAGATTTAAAGTATGAAACCAATATATGGAATTGGAATTTGAAAATTAAGTTGAAATATATTTAATGAAATATGTTCAAATCAGTAAACATGTGATCCGTTACAATCTCCCTCACTCAAAACTTTTCGTCCTCGAAAAGAAATGGAATTAGGTATCAAAAAATTAATTAAACATACACAAGTTACACCATGTACTTAGTTTACATATTTTCGGAGATGATGAATAAAAAGGTTGTATATTTTCAGACATCATTCGAAAGTAGGTTTTATTATAAACTCGATGTTTCATCTGGTATAAGATACCTTTTCTCAGTTTTGTAACCTGAAAATAGACACTGATGAAGTTATAGTCATCACCTGAATTATTTTCAAGCGAATAAAGTGAGATTTCTTAATATCTATCTCGTACATACATAATTTTGCGCATACGTTGGCTAGACACATGTCTAAAATCTCTATGTACTCGACAGTCCAGTTTTTAACATCATAGAAGATACTTGAAAATTTTCTTTCAAACAAAGGCATTCAAAAAATTCAAAGTATACACACACACACACACACACACATATATATATATATATGTTATAAATAATATATTTAAAATCACTTCTTTACTATAAAATTTCAGACACGAAGAATTATATATATAACTTCCCCTTTTCCATATCAATGAATTTATATACGTGGGGAAAAATTGAGTAAATTTATGAATTTTAATTTGAATTGAATTGTAAAATGTCTCAAATGTACAAATTTGTGTTAATAAAGTGAGTTGATGAATAAAACTTTAATTTAAGTCTTTCTTCTATCTTGAAGATTTAATAATGTGAGTTGATAAATATATATTATTGCTTTAATAACTTAGGTAACAACCAAAAAGTTCTATTAACTATCATTTTGAAATATAATATTTTGGATAAGTACTTATGGTTTTTATTTTTTGTATAGATTAAATGCAATATTTGATAAATAATGCTTTTATTTGGATTTGAACTAAATCATTTTATGACATGAAATTCGATGTTTTATTTCTATATTTTTGTATGATTGATTTTATTTACCCGAATTACTAATTATCATCTAAAGCATTGTTTAAAATGGTGGGCCATTACACCAGCAGTAAAGTACCGTCTTCTCGACTTTTTCCTTCAATGTATTTGACATTCTCTTTAAATTTTTGTTGCTCTAAGCTCTACATTCCAACGAGTTACATCTAAATTATTCACAACTGCAACAATTAATATGTGACTTACCATACCTTTATTCCAGACTTCCTCTCATAGTTGCTTTTCCATATTTTTGATTGTTTTCATGATTGTTGTCGTAATTAAACCTCCAACCTCGTCCATTATAGAGCCATGACCTCATTCTCATCCTGGACCATAACCATGTCTTTGTTGAATTTGGTTTCTTTCTTCCTTTCTGAATAAATCTTTATGTTGGGTACTTTCTATACAACCTCTTATTTCTTCCTTTTTTTTATAAGCTTGCAACGAAACGAGAATTTCCTTTATTTCAATGGCCTTCGACAGTGATAATTTGTTCGAACTTTGATCTAATAATATTAGAATCTTCACCAAAATTTTGTATCATCTAACTTCTCAGCAGTTCCTCTTAGGTTTTCAGTCATTGTTAAAAATCCTGAGAAGCTATCAGAGATGAAGTCAAGTCCTTTCATATTCAATATATTATATTCTGAAGACTTTTTGGACTTGATTGTTTCCTTTGTAAGTCATTCAAAGCTTCTTCCATGATTCTTCAACCGACTTTTCTCCCAAAAACTTCTCAAAAGTATATTCATCTAAAGCTAATAGATTAGGCAGAGAGACTTCTTGTCTCCCATTCTTGAGTCACTTAAGCTATCCATTTAATTTAGAAATAGACTTCCCTAATTCACTTATTCAGAGCAGTCATTCTCAATTATATCCCAAATATTTTTTTCTCTAAGGAGATTTGTCATCGATAAATTTGATGACCCACCTATCCAACCATCAAAAGTCGACACCCAATACGACCAATAACGACCCGCCTTCCCCGACCCTTGAGAACTGACGCTTAACACATCCACGACATTCGTATGCAAAAACCTGAGAATCGTAAAGTCGGGTTGTTTTGGGTAATAACACATTAAAACAAAAACAAAATAATTTTTTTGTGACAACCCCAATCTCCGTTCGACGGTGGCAAGGGTAATCTTTGAAATATAACACATAAACAGATAACAACAAAACAAAAATAATTAAATACACCAGATAATGTACAATAGAATACACTGGATAAATATAATCATCAGAGTTACATAGTATATAGGATCATACTTAGTACAAATTACAGTTCAGCTATGCATAAATGTCTACAATGGAAAACAAACATAATATGTACAATAGGAACTGAACAGCATAAAAAGAGATAAATGATAGAACCCATCTTCAGCTCCAGTTATCCAGAAAGAGCCTACTAAAACCCGAATACAAGGCTGCCCATGTAGAAAAAGGGGCACCCAAGTTTGCAAATGAAACAAACTACGAGTCAGTCATGGGACTGGTATGAGAAATCTACTTAACACATTTTCAAATATGGCTAATCACAGGACCACGCCACTTTCGCGGAACGAGTTTACTCCATTGGATTGCCAGTGCTTTAAAACAAATAAATCTTTTAAACATCGCAATGCTTATTATAAAAATGAAGACATTATAAGACTTAATTCTAATCACACAATGCAACACAAACCGGAGGATAGAGTTTTACCTTATAATGGCCGAAATATGCTTAATACGAATAAAACAAGAGCAATTGATATTATTACTAGTGTTTATATGTTTCAAAAACAATTTCAAATCATAAGTATCAATCATAGACGACATTAATGCCCCATACCACTATGTCGCCATATATAGGTATACAATCAACACCGCACGATGTCGTATTTGGAAATTGGATTTCCGTCATGAACCAAGGCAAAAAATAGTTCTTACCGAATTCGAGACGCTCTAGCCCGTGTCTCAGGATCAGAGCTCGAGTGACCTTAGGAGCCACAGGGCCGGTCCACCGATGTGGATTAAAATGCATGAACACTGCGTTTCCCCGCCCTTTGGGGCGTCAATGAGTCCTATGACTCCATCGGCTCCACATAGTCACTGATATATTTGAGGCGCCTCGCAACAGCAACAACCACACAGGTGCAAATAATATAAATGTTAGGGAAGGTAGGTCACTGACACCACCCTAGCTAGAAAGAAACGCATGTCCTCCCTGGATCCTTCTCCCGTTTCTGGTCCATACCGGGTGTGAGGATCGCGAATTCATGTTACACACAAAGCTATGCCACACAGGCCGTGCTTTGATCATCACCCACTAGACTTTGCTTTTCAACAGAAGCCTTGATCATTTGCCACTTAGGCATGCCACACAGGCAATTCACTATGCGACTGATTTCTATCGATATATAACCTCTGAGCTCGTACGTCTCAGAGAAGGGCGTTAAGCAAGAGAATAAATTCTCCACCACCAAACAGATAGATATTTTATAGAGATCAATCAGTACAGAACAAAATCCAATGTCAGACACATAGTCCATTACACGTTCGTTCTGGGTCTGAACAAAACATGAGGCATCAATACCTCGCATATCCGTTCAATCAACAAGTACGTCCAGGTGGCTACTACTTCAGCCCGTCAAGGTAGCTACTCCTATCATAAGCATCAGCAGCACCCCTCCATTCGACGTGAAAATCATCAGTCTTGCACCGTCATCATATCTTCGACTTTCACTCGTCGATCAGTTATTTGAAATGAGAATCAACTCGGCCTTTTCAAATAATTCACATATATTTAGAATTTCAAATCAATTCATTTCAATGGTTAAATTATTCGATATCACTAGTTCTGTTCTTTAATGTAATTTTCACACCAAACACATTCAACCATCAAATATCACATAAACCGAGCAAATTCAGTTTATTTCCATTCCATATCGTTTATAATATTTTATCTCGATTTATCGCTATTTTTATTTATTTAAAAATAGCCAATTCATTCAAACGACGCTTCAGGCGAAAACGCGGTCGTGGCGCTATTTTTCTTCAGATTTGATTTAGACATATCTCAAAATCTAACCGTTGGATCTTCACAAATTTTATATCATTGGAAAGATCTTTTCAAAACGAATCCAACAGTTTCAGTTTTGGGAAAATCCGACGGTCGGATCTCCCGCACTAATCATTTGAAGTTACGATTTCAAAATATGAACTGCAGCATCGTTATTCGATTCAATTTAATTATATATATATATATATATATATAATCGATTCTGGCGCTGTTTTTCTTTAGATTTGAATTAAACATTCCAGATAATCCAACCATTAGATCTTTACAAAGTTGGTGTCGTTGGAAAGATATTTCCAAAGCGAACTCAACGGTTATGGTTTCGGGAAAATCCTATGATCGGATCTCCCGCACTAATCGTTTGAAATCACGGTTTCAAAACACGAACTACAGCTTCGTTATTCACTATATTTTAATTATATATATATCTATATAAATATAATTCTTTCTTCGATTTCAAAGCCATATCCACTTTATATATTTGATAAAAATGATATTTTTATCATCAAAAATATTTGTTTCACACATCACCATTTTTAACACTTCATATTCACAATAAAAATGTAGATTTTATTGTTCAACCTATATATTCAACACATGAACATTTTCGACTTCACACATAAGATAAAATATGATTTTTATCGTTCTAGTCCTTTATTCAACACATGAATATTTTCTATAGTTGATATATATAATAAAAATGTGATTTTTATTGTAAAACGATTTATTTCAAAACACGATTATTTTATAAAGTATATACATAAGGTAAAAATGTTATTTTTGGTGTTAAAATAATTTATTTAAAATACTAATATTTTATATAGGCTATATAAATAATAAAAATGTGATTTTTATCTTTCAAATAATTTACTCAACAAATGAATTCATTCAACACATGAATTTCTATTCAACACATGAATTTCTATTCAAACACGAATATAGTTTCAACATAGCAAAATAATTCTAACACATGAATATTATTGAAAAATTCGGCAGCATAACGACAGGGTAGTTAAAACCGGCACCGTCCCTAGTACGGCTCCTCGCTCTACCTTAAAACCTTGCGGTTTTTGACAATGGGGATTTCATGCATCCAATTCGCACGCAGGCGAGCATGTTTTCCTTTCATTTCCACAACCTATTCTAATTTTGTTTTCAACCATCAATGGGTATTTTTCAACCACAATCAATCATTCTCAACCACAAAAAATTCTATCAACCATTCAGATTATTCACCAAATTTCACATCAACCAAATAATCCAAACAATATCACAAGCAATAAATATCATCCATGGTCTGTGGACGAGGGGAGTGTATATATATATATGTATATATATATGCATATATAAATATATTTCAATTCACTTCAATTCATTTCAATTTATTTCAATGCATATATTGTTTTTACAATGCATATATAATTTATACATCGAACATACAACTTATACAATGCTTATACATGAGGTGTACAACGCTTATATAACTCATACATCGACTATATACTTTATACATCGTTGTTTTCCATATCGTTTATAAATTAGAAATCTCACGTTGGGTTCCACTCCACCAAAAATTGTAGAAGGCTCAGAAAAATATGCGGTCTCTTCTAAAATGTAGAAGACGTCCTCACGGTCCCAATGTCTCTTGTTTCACTGGATTTCGTCAACATAGCAAAAAGATATGATTTTTATTGTGAAATCAAAAACCGTAGTGCTTTAAAGTGCTATTAAACAATTTAAAATAATATAAGCTGTTACCTTTCTATTTTCTTCCAAACTAGGTTTTAGTTTTTTGTGAAATCCAAGGTGCTTGAAGACGATCGGGTTGTTGCACGTCGTAGAGCTTGGAACCAGCTTCCCGACGATGGTGGTCTTCCTCAGTTCGACAGCGAGATCGAGCGGCGGCGGTAGGAAGCGGCGAACTTTGGGAGCACGAATCTCGAGGCAGGAGCGACAATAGGGGGAGCTTCTTATATGGATTTGAAGAGTGGAGAGAGTTCTCCAAAAAGTTCAACTGGGTCGAGGTGTATTACTGCGTGGATTGGTCGGAAAGTGGTCGGGAAGTTTGGAGCTGCTATGACCGTCGATCGCGATGATTTATGGGGAGAGAGAAAATGGTGATGGCCAATAGGATTTTTTTATATTTATATATTTTAAAAATCCAAAAATACCTCTTATTTCATGCGAACTCCAATCCAAACCCAACGACTGTCATCCTTAGCTAAATACCCCCATTCCGAACACAATGGGATATGTTTCATAGGCCCATTCGACTGTCTAAGTCAGTTTTCCTTCAAATTAAAATATAAAACATTCAATATTTGATTTGAACGTACATTTCAATTTGCTGGGGCCACGTACTGATTCTAAAAATTCCCAAAAAATAAATCTATTTATGTTTTGACGATACGGTCCCAACAAAACTAGTTTCGTCGAATTCTGAGACTATTTGAAAAATGGCCATTTTCTGGTCGATCCAATTTAACTATAATTGATCAAAACACATTTTCCTTCGCCACGCTCACATATTAACTTCAAAAATTATGGAATTTGAAACCTAGCAATAATTTGACATTGCAGATCCAACAAAAGTGGTTTCGTCGAATTCTGAGGTCGTTTGCAAAATGTATATTTTCACGGGCTGTATATTCTCTACAGCGACCTTTCTGGAAATTCATTTGGCCATAACTTATGATTCCCGCTATGAAACTTTGATTTTTTTGATTCGTTAGAAAGGTATTCACTAACAGATTTAAATATTTTTGGTTTCACTAGAATCCGTTTTATTTTGCACCTGGTACAGCCAGTCAAAGTTTGAATTCAAATTTTGAAACTGCCGCGCCATTTCAGGCCTTGTTTACAATTTAAAATAATTATATTTATTTTCAAACATCGATTCAAACATACTTTTCATCGTTATTATTAAAATATTTATTTTAAATATTTAAAATCCACTAAAATAGCAAATTTAAAAATTTTAAACTGGTTCAGATTTTCCGGGTTGTTACAATCTCCCCCACTTAAAACTTTTCATCCTCGAAAAGGAACAAAGTCGAAAGTGGTTTAATTAAATAATTCTACTTTCCTTCTGGCTTCCATTATTCAACTTTTCAGTTTCTAAGAATTTTCAAATTCTTCAAAAATTTGGCTAACACCCTAAATTTTCGAAAAATTTCGCCATAACCTCCTTTGTACGGGGAGGGGTTTGGAAATTTATTAGGCCGTATTAGGTACCGAATAAATCCTAATAAGCATGCATATATTTATAGTGATATATTCCCGTGTCCACAGGGGAGTGTGTATAGATCATAACTCCAAAGAATAAATTCTCATCACCCTATAAATGGTTTTTGTTCGTTAATGACCAGAGAGACGTGTTTATTGTCATCTCCAGACCCGTGTGGGGTTTTTATTAATCTGGCAATTTACCGTTATATTTTATATGGTCCATATCAGTCATCACTTCAACATGTAAAATATAGTCATCGCCATACAAGCCTCTCGCTCGTATGGTAAATCTTCAACCTCGTCACACAAGCTCCAAATGCTTATGTGGTATATGATGAAGTATGCCTATCTTCCAGAATTATGCCATGTAGTGTAGTTCAAAATTAATTGTTACTATCCTATAGCGACGTTTATTATTAACACAGAACAACCAGCACTCCGTATCCAATGGCATTCACAGGAGTTGATATAATAATAAAATTACGCATCCAACTCATTAAGGTTTACCTATTTGTCGGGCACACAAATAAATTCTTTACTCAACAGCTAATCCATTTACCTGTTCAAACATATATAATGTACTTGTATATATTTCTATCTATTCAATGTGTGATTTAATTGTATAAATTCTACCATTCATTCTACTATTGATTAAATTAACTATCATTCTAATAATTTGATTAATCAAATTCTCAATCACACAACACAAACAAAGATCAATTTGTTGTTTTTAACTTTTCAAAAATATACCAATAAATTCATACATTCTTTTAAATTAATCAGACTATATAATTAAAAAGTTTATATCTATACAAAGAAAACAACAGCAAAATAAAGAACAGAATGGAAATGCGAGATATGGTAGATGTACCTTGCACCAGTGTCAATCAGAGACATTCACCCTGCACTTAGGATAGGCTTTATTAATGCTTTCCTCAGTTTCCCAAGTACAATCTCGTGGATCTCCACTCCATTGCACTTTGACTAAGTGAACCTTTTTGTTCCTCAGCTCTTTAGTTTCTTTGCCAATGATCTTCATCGGATCTCTTCTAACTGCTAATTCTGGAGTGATTTCCAAATCCTGTTGTGCGGCTTCTTCTACAACGAGATCTGGATCATGCACATGCTTTCGCAGTTGAGATACGTAAAATACATCATGAACTCTAGGCAACTACTCAGGCAATTGAACCCTATATGCGAGAGTTCCAATCCGTTCAAGAATAGGAAACGGACCAATAAATTTGGGTGCCAATTTCCCCGCGAATCGGATGACTCCTCTCATCGGAGATACCTTCAAATATACATAGTCACCAACAACAAATGATATATCTCTTCTTCTCTTATCTGCATAACTTTTCTGTCGGCTTTTAGCGGCTAGTAATCGTTTCTTAACAAAATCGACTTTGTCCGCAGCATCGCGAATCATATCAGGCTCCAATACGAGTCTATTGCCAGGTTCTACCCAACAAGCAGGAGATCGACACGGTCTACCATACAATACTTCGAATGGAGACATTTCTAGGCTCGCCTGGTAGCTATTGTTATATGAAAATTCGGCTAAATGTAAATGGTCTTCCCATGATCCACCAAAATTAATAATACACGCCCACAATAGATCTTCAAGAATACGATTCACCCTCTCAGTTTGGCCATCTATCTGAGGATGATATGCGGTGCACAAATTCAGCTTCGTTCCCAATTCTGCTTGGAATGCTTCCCAGAATTTACTAGCAAAAATGGGGTCACAATCAATAACGATGCTCATGGGAACTCCGTGCAGTCTAACTATTTCCTTGAAATAAATCTGCGCCGGACTTTGAGCAGTTCTATTCGATTTGACAGGTATGAAATGGGCGGTCTTCGTGAAACGATCTACGATCACCCAAACACTGTCATTTCCTTTCCAGGTTCTGGGCAAACCATCTATGAAGTCCATAGAAATCTGTTCCCACTTTCCACCTAGAATTTCCAAAGGTTGCAACAATCCCATGAGTTTCTGCTGATCGCTCTTGACTTGCTGACAGGTGGAACACCGGCTAACATATATAGAGATATCTCTTTTATAGAGCCTTTAGATCTGGTTCTGCATTCCTCCTGTTTCTGAAACTCATTTTCTAGTACTTCTGCAAATAGCAGACCAAGTGTCAGGTCACAAAAAAGATATTATATAGCATAGAAACATATAATTGAGTGTAAATGTGTCTATCGAGGCGTATTTCATTCTGCTATACTCAGACTAGGATATTACTGATCCTATCTGTAATGAGTTATTCGTCCTAGAACACTAGTGGTTCTATTTATGACGAGTTCGTTCATATGTTACATACCAGAACTAAGCTTAACCAAAGCTCTGATACCACGTTTGTGACAACCCAGTCTCCGTTCGACGGTGGCAAGGGTAATCTTCGGAATATAACACATAAACAGATAATAGCAGAACAGAAATAATTAAATACACCAGATAATGTACAATAGAATACACTGGATAAATATAATCATCAAAGTTACACAGTATACAGGATCATACATAGTAAAAAATACAGTTCAGTTATACATAAATGTCTATAGCGGAAAACAAACATAATATGTACAATAGGAGCTGAACAACATAAAAAGAGATAAATGATAGAATCCATCTTTAGATCCAGCTATCCAGAAAGATCCTGCTAAAACTTGAATACAAGGCTGCCCGTGTAGAAAAAGGGGCACCCGAGTTTGCATGTGAAACAAACTACGAGTCAGTCATGGGGCTGGTATGAGAAATTTACTTAACACATTTGCCAATATGGCTAATCACATGACCATGCCACTTTCATGGAACGAGTTTACTCCATTGGATTGCCAATGCTTTAAAACAAATAAATCTTTTAAACATCGCAATGCTTATTATAAAAATGAAGCCATTATAAGACTCAGTTCCCATCACACAATGCAACACAAACCGGAGGATAGAGTTTTACCTTATAATGGCCATAATATGCTTGATACGAATAAAACAAAAGCATTTGATATTATTACTAGTGTTTATGTGTTTCAAAAACAATTTCAAATCATAAGTATAAATCATAGACGACATTAATGCCTCCATACCACTATGTCACCATATATAGGTATACAATCAACACCGCACGATGTCGTATTTGGAAATTGGTTTTCCGTCATGAACCAAGGCAAAAGATATTTCTTTCTGAATTCGGGACGCTCTAGCCCGTGTCATAGGATCAGAGCTCGAGTGACCCTTAGGAGCCACTGGGCCGGTACACCGATGTGGATTAAAATGCCTGAACACTGCATTTCCCCACCCTTTGGGGCATCAATGAGTCCTATGACTCCATCGGCTCCACATAGTCACCGATATATCTGAGGTGCCTCACAACAGCAACAATCACACAGGTGAAAATAATATAAATGTCAGGGCTGGTAGGTCACTGACACCACCCTAGCTAGAAAGAAACGCATGTCCTCCCTGGATCCTTCTCTGTTTCTGGTCCATACCGGGGTGCAAGGCTCGCGAATTCACGTTATACACAAAGCTATACCACACAGGTCGTGCTTTGATCATCACCCACAAGACTTTGCTTTTCAACAGAAGCCTTAATCATCTGCCACTTAGGCATGCCACACAGGCAATTCACTCCATGCGACTGATTTCTATCGATATATAACCTCTGAGCTCGTACGTCTCAGAGAAGGGTGTTAAGCAAGAGAATAAATTCTCCGCCGCCAAACAGATATATATATATTTAATACAGATCAATCAGCACTGAACCAAATCCAATTACAGACACACAGTCCATTACACGTTCGTTCAGGGTCTGAACGAAACCGGAGGCACTCAATACCTTGCATATCCGTATAATCAACAAGTACGTCCGGGTGGCTACTACTTCAGCCCTGTCAAGGTAGCTACTCCTATCATGAGCATTAGTAGCACCCCTCCATTCGATGTGAAGATCATCGGTCTTGCACCATCTTCATATCTTCAACTTTCACTGGCCGATCAATTATTTAAAATGAGAATCAACTCGTCCTTTTCAAATAATTCACGTATATTTAGAATTTCAAATCAATTCATTTCAATGGTTAAATTATTCGATATCACTAGTTCTGTTCTTTAATGTAATTTTCACACCAAACATATTCAACCATCAAATATCACATAAACCGAGAAAATTCAGTTTATTTCTATTCCATATCATTTATAATATTTTATCACGATTTATCGCTATTTTTATTTATTTAAAAATAGCCAATTCATTCAAACGACGCTTCAGGCCATAACGCGGCCGTGGCGCTGTTTTTCTTTAGATTTGATTTACACATATCTGAAAATCTAACTGTTGGATCTTCACAAATTTTATATCATTAGAAAGATCTTTTCAAAACAAATCCAATGGTTTAGTTTTGGGAAAATCCGACAGTTGGATCTCCCGCACTAATCATTTGAAGTTACGATTTCAAAATACGAACTGCAGCGTCGTTATTCGATTCAATTTAATTATATTTATATATATTTATAAATGTAATCGATTCTCGAGTTGTTTTTCTTCAGATTTGAATTAAACATTCTAGATAATCCAACCGTTGGATCTTTACAAAGTTGGTGTCGTTGGAAAGATATTTCCAAAGCGAACTCAACGGTTGTGGTTTCGGGAAAATCCGATGGTCGGATCTCCTGCACTAATCGTTTGAAATCACGGTTCCAAAACACGAACTGCAGCTTCGTTATTCACTATATTTTAATTATATATATATAAATATAATTCTTTCTTCGATTTCAAAGCCATATCCACTTTATATATTTGATAAAAATGATATTTTTATCATCAAAAATATTTATTTTACACATCACCATTTTTAACACTTTATATTCACAATAAAAATGTAGATTTTATTGTTCAACCTATATATTCAACACATGAACGTTTTCGACTTCACACATATGATAAAATATGATTTTTATCGTTCTGGTCCTTTATTCAACAAAAGAATATTTTCTATAGTTGATATATATAATAAAAATGTGATTTTTATTGTAAAACAATTTATTTCAAAACACGATTATTTTACATAGTCTATACATAAGGTAAAAATGTTATTTTTGGTGTTAAAATAATTTATTTAAAATACTAATATTTTATATAGGCTATCTATATAATAAATATGTGATTTTTATCTTTCAAATAATTTACTCAATAAATGAATTCATTCAACACATGAATTTCTACTCAACACATGAATTTCTATTCAACACACGAATATAGTTTCAACACATGAAACTAATTCTAACACATGAATATTATTGAAAATTTCGACAGCATAACAGCAGGGTATTTTAAACCGGCACCGTCCCTAGTACGGCTCCTCGCTCTATCTTAAAACCTTGCGGTTTTTGACAATGGGGATTTCATGCATCTAATTCGCACGCAGGCGTGCATGTTTTCCTTTCATTTCCACAACCTATTCTAATTTTGTTTTCAACCACCAATGGGTATTTTTCAACCACAATCAATCATTCTCAACCACAAACAATTCTATCAAACATTCGCATTGTTCACCAAATTTCACGTCAACCAAATAATACAAACAATATCACAACCAATAAATATCGTCCATGGTTTGTGGACGAGGGGAGTATATATATATATATATATTCGTATATAAATATATTTCAATTCATTTCAATTTATTTCAACGCATATATTCTTTTTACAATGCATATATAATTTATACATCGAACATACAACTTATACTACACTTATACATGAGGTGTACAACGCTTATATAACTCATACATCGACTATATAATTTATACATCGTTGTTTTCCATATCGTTTATAAATTAGAAATCTCTCATTGGGTTCCACTCCACCAAAAATTGCAGAAGGCTCAGAAAAATATGCGGTCTCTTCTAAAATGTAGAAGACATCCTCATGGTCCCGGTGTCTCTTGTTTCACTGGATTTCGTCAACATAGTAAAAATATATTATTTTTATTGTGAAATCAAAAACTGTAGCGCTATAAAGTGCTATTAAACAATTTAAAATAATATAAGTCGTTGCCTTCTGTTTTCTTCCAAACTAGGTTTTAGTTTTTCGTGAAATCCGAGGTGCTTGAGGACGATCGGGCTGTTGCACGTCGTAGAGCTTGGAACCAGCTTCCGGACGATGGTGGTCTTCCTCAGTTCGACGGCGAGATCGAGCGGCGGCGGCGGCTGGAAATGGCGAACTTTGGGAGCACGAATCTCGAGGCAGGAGCGACGATATGGGGAGCTCCTTATACGGATTTGAAGAGCGGAGAGAGTTCTCCAAAAAGTTCAACTGGGTCGGGGTGTATTACTGCGTGGATGGTCGGAAAGTGGCAGGGAAGTTTGGAGCTGCTATCGTCGTCGATCGCGATGATTTATGGGGAGAGAGAAAAAGGTGATGGCCAATAGAATTTTTATATTTATATATTTTAAAAATCCAAAAATACCTCTTATTTCATACGAACTCCAATCCAAACCCAACGACTATCGTCCCTAACTAAATACCCCATTCCGAACACAATGGGATATGTTTCGTAGGCCAATTCGACAGTCTAAGTCAGTTTTCCTTCAAATTACAATATAAAACATTCAATATTTGATTTGAATGTATATTTCAATTTTCCGGGGCCACGTACTGATTCTAAAAATTCCTGAAAAATAAATATAGCTATGTTTTGACGATACGGTCCCAACAAAATTAGTTTCGTCGAATTCTGAGACCGTTTGAAAAATGGCCATTTTCTGGTCGATCCAATTTAACTATAATTGACCAAAACACATTTTCCTTTGCCACACTCACATATTAACTTCAAAAATTGTGGAATTTGAAACCTAGCAGTAATTTGACATCCCGGATCCAACAATAGTGGTTTCATTGAATTCTGAGGTCATTTGCAAAATGTTTATTTTCACGGGCTATATGTTCTCTATAGCGACCTTTCTGAAAATTCATTTGGCCATAACTTTTGATTCCCGCTATGAAACTTCAATTTTTTAGATTTGTTAGAAAGATATTCACTAACAGATTTAAATATTTTTGGTTTCATTAGAATCTGTTTTATTTTGCACCCGGTACAGCCAATCAAAGTTTGAATTCAAATTTTGAAACTGCTGCGCCATTTCAGACCTTATTCATAATTTAAAATAATTATATTTATTTTCAAACATCGATTCAAACATACTTTTCATCATTATTATTTAAAATATTTATTTTAAATATTTAAAATCGACTAAAATAGCCAATCTAAAATTTTTAAACTGGTTCATATTTTTCGGGCTATTATATTTTTATTAACATAACAATATTTACATCGAGAGTTACATAAGATATAAAAGAGTACAATAAACTACGTAGTGGAAAATACAAAGGCTTCAGTGCAAGAATCCAAAATGCTTCGTCCTCGAATCCCAGCTTCATCTAGAAAATGCTCCAAGTACCATAACAGCTAAACTTGACTACTAGGCTGCACATGTTGAAAAATATGGACACCTAGAGTTTAGAAAGGAAACAATAAACTCTGAGTCAATGATGCGGCTGGTGTGAGAACTTAAAAATAGTTTTTCTTTGAAATAAGGTAACACATAAGGCCACGCTATACAAACACGGAACATGATCTCTTATGATTACCAGTGCAAGAGAGGCTCATAATTTTGAAAATATGAATCTATCATAAGGCTCATCACACAAAACACATAATGCAAGCACACACATTGGGAAAATTTTATCCTTATGACAACCAACACATGCAATATACGTCAAACTAGTGTATATTATGTATAAAGAGAATAAAAAACTTTGCATGTAAACTTATAAATCTTAGCTAGCAAAGGTACCATTATATTATGACAACGGCTAATGTCGAGACAGGTAAAACATAAAGGCTCATATGGGAAATTGGATGCGAACAATGACTAAGGCAAAGGATCTTCCTTATCTGAATGAAACGCCTCCAAAAGGATGCCCCTGAGAATCAACTGATGAATCTCTTCGATCACAAGGCTGAACCATCTTTATATGCTAACCCGTTAGATGGAAATTCAAACATGACTTTCCCCTGTTAGTTACGGATCTTTATCAGACACACCTTTCAGTCATACACATAACAATATATCTAGGCTCCATGCCATGATACCACTTTCTATCTAGATGGAAATGACCATACTATAATGGGAGCGACCCACATAACATAGCCGCATACATCATGTTTTAGACAATTAGCGAGTTGTGAGGTTCGTGAAGTCTCGTTACTCAAAGCTACGCTTAATACTTAATCCGTGCTTTGATCATCATCTGCATCTCTTTAAACTTTGCATGCCACATTGTCATCTCATAAAATATAACTGAAATTCACTAACTGTATCACCTATAAGCTCGTATGTCTCAAAGAAGGGTGTTAAGCTAAGAGAATATATTCCACCCAACCAAACAAAAATATGTTCAGTAAAAATTATGTTCTATTGTCAGACATACATCCATAAAAGTTCGTTATGGGACTGAACGAAACCAAAGACGTGTTGTGAATATCTTTGGTCCTCCACATTTTTCTTTAAGGTCTTTATTTGCTCCATTTCGTCGTATGATTATGCAGAATGGTTTTCGGATATGCAGCTCGAAATTCGATCCTAGCCTTTCTAAATAAATAGCGCAATTTATAAAAAATGGACTTATATAGAATTTCAATTAAGTCTCTTCCATCTTAAATTTATTAACCAAACCTTCCATTTATAACCCTTAATCGTTTATTATTTAACTCAGGAATTCATTCACAAATATGTTTTGCAAAAATTTTAACCTAAAAGATTCATTCCCTTACAAAGATTCATTCTTTAACCAATCCTTTCATTTACTTAACAAATTCCTCAATTGTTTAAATCCATAAATCAAATTCATTAAATTTTTAAACCTAAATTAATCAAGCCTTAAAAAGGTTTTCCTTTAAACCCAATAACCCAACCACATTTATTAATCATAATTAAAAGTTTAATTAACCCTTTATTCCCTATTTACAGTTATCTCTTTTAAACCAAAGATAATTCATTAAACCTTCAAAACTTAGTTAATGTTAAACTAACGTAATCCAGACCTTCCATTTACATAAATAAGATTCTTAATCTTCCATTCCTTAATTGGGAATTATTTCAAAAACCAATCTTCAAGTTTAAGAAAGGTCCATTAACTCTTAACCCATTTTCTTTCCTTTTTCGAAACCTATCTCTTAATCAAAGCTTATGTAATATCATTCCCATTAACATTTAATTAAAACATTATAATCGTTCTTAAATTCCAAAGATAATATAATCTTAGCTTAGCTAAAGAATGATGTTATTTAAGAAACCATTCACAAAAAACACAAGACCAATTGATATTAAATACAAAATTTGCACAGAAATTATATCAGCTTATATCCAATATCAATTCTCATAATCAACAAATACTATAAATGGAATAATGGTACAAATACCTTTCAAATTCCTTGAATAGTATAAGTTTTAACTTTGGAATTTAAACAAACGTTGGTCAAGTAACTTTAATTTAAAGTTATACCACCATTTATCGTTCCAGAACATAGAGATGGAACAAACCTACTTGTTATTTTCCCATACTCAAACTTTTTGAGTTTAATTGCTTTTTACTAGGCTGAAAATCTCAAATTTCAAATTAATATTCAAAAACTCATATTTCATATCCAAATCACTTTAAAATCAGTTATAACAATTTATAATAAATTTTTCATATTTTTATAAATCCATTTATAGCAGTTTCCAAGTTCAGTTATCGAACTAGAAAACTATGATTTAATTTAAAACTAGATTTGGACATAACTCAATAACTATATATTGAAATCGAAAATTTCCTTTTTTATTCGAAAGCTATTGTTACTAGTAATCAAATGCTTTTTGTTCGAGGAAATTCAACATAAATTTCATCTAATACGAACCTTTGAAGTTTATAATCGGAATTCGCAAACTACTGCTCTCTGACAAGCTCTATTTAGACCATATTGTATCGTCAAATCAAAATTCATTCGATTTGCTTCTAATATGTTTTGAATCTTATAAAACACATTTAAACTCATTTAAAAACGATATTTCCAAATTTCAACTTCAAATTCAATTATTTACCATAAATGAATATTTTAATATTATTATATTATTATTTTTCAAAATTTAGTCTTTTTAATTTTAAACTTTCCAGAAATCAAATAAAACATTATATAACCTAACTGGAACAATCAATTTGATTTCAACCATTGTTTGTATACCTAACTCAAATTCAATTTCTTTTTACAATTCAAAATCGGTTTACTATTTGTTTTAAATTTGAACAAGCAGTATTATATCCAATTTTCTTTCCATTTCATTACCACCTTTAAAAAAGTTTCATAAAACAGCTTTAATTTATTTTTTTAACTAGTTTTAGATATAAAATTCCAACTTTCATTTTCTCCCCTTTTTAACTGAATATAATGTTCGTTTATATTAACTATTTGGAGGAGAATTAAAAAATACTCGTACGGTTCCATATATTTGGGTATAACATATGTGTGGTGACATATTAACAACTATAACAACCATAGTTTCAGCCATAGAAACCATTCAAGCACTTATATTAATAGTATCTACAGAGTAAACGTTATGGTCATTAACACTAATCAAATATACAGAACTACAGTAACAATCGTTTATCCTTTCAACAAAATTACTATTATAATCTAACACATACTATAATAGCTAATTAAAATTCAGTGCTAGAGCTCTCACCAACATATCTACCCTGTCAAACTTTATGGGTGGACACATACTCGAACCAACGATTCATTCTACCAACTACGCTATAGCTTGATCACTTTTCTTTTCTTAAACATATATATACACGCATTTTTTATTAAACGGAGGAAAGGTGGCCGAGGCTGGGGGTAGTTAGAGCCGAGGTGGTGGTGGAGCAAGGGTAAGGTGGGGGAGGTTGGGGTGAAGGAGGGTGGTGGAGCTAAGCAGGTGGTGGAGGCCGTGGGTAGGAGGAATCGGTGTGGAAGAGGGCCGTGGGGAAAAAATAGGAGGAGAAGGGGGAGGAGGGGCCAGAAATAGGGGAGGAAGGAGGAAGAGAGGGTAAGGAGGGAGAGAGGAGGTGGTGGCTTTTGTTTGTAATAGCTATGAAAAGCCATAACAATGCAAATCAAGTAATGTGAAAGGTTATGTTGATATGTATTTGAACCACTGATTTTGGCAAAAGCTTATATATTTTTATCAATATATTTTACAATAACATTTTATAGTTTTAAACAAACTACTTAAAATAAATTCAGAAACCAACTTGAAATCATATTTTAAATTCCCATAATCA
This sequence comes from Allium sativum, assembly GCA_030737875.1. Classification (NCBI taxonomy): domain Eukaryota; kingdom Viridiplantae; phylum Streptophyta; class Magnoliopsida; order Asparagales; family Amaryllidaceae; genus Allium; species Allium sativum. The sequence goes on from CM060910.1 coordinate 355,824,594, forward strand.
TGTATAATTATTTGAAATTTCAAATTGCTTAACGTCTAGGTTATTACATTTTGAAAATTAGTCTCAGGTCCCTAATAGGTTCGGAAATTAAGCTCACATCCCTCTCTTAATTTTTAATAAATTACAACCCTTTTTTGTAAACCATCAAAATAATCAGCAAAAAAATCACGAAAATTCATAATTAATTAGAACAACTAATTGTCTTCAAATTTAGGTATTAAATCACCAAAAAACACATTAAAAACAGAACAAACACGAAGTTGCAGTATATTGCATCAAACGATGCATTTGTTTGCAATTCCTGCATACATTTCTGTAACAAATGCAGTTATGCATCTAACTGCAGTATTACTGCAGAAAAATATGCAGTGATACTACAATAAATTCATTGTCCGATGCATTAATTCGATCCTGGCCTGTTTTTTCAAGTATACACCGTTTTTAAGCATTGTTGCTTACGTTTAGCATTTATAAGCAATTAATGGATACATCTCAGCACATATTCATAATCCTTTATCCGTTTTAACTTTGTTGCATACATTTCAGCAGTTATACAAAATAAATGCATACATTTCTGCAACAATTCGTAAGCCATGAAAAGTAGTTCACGTTTAACTGCATACATCTCAGCAAGAATAACCAATATTTGCATACATGTAAGCAATAATTCATCCAGATTTTCAATATAAAATCTGGATGAATATATGCATACATGAATGCATATATTTGTTATAATTGCATACCTTAACAAACTTTTTAAAGTTTTTTCTGCATGGTTCTGGGAATATAAGCAATTTTTTGGAGAAAAAAGTTATTAGCGCTATTTTTTTTGAAAAATATGTAAGTATCCAAAATAGGGACCCGCTTTGAAGATAAACTTAGGGGAGGATGTTGTTTGTATTTCCAAACTTTCAAGGGAAGTATGGCTAACTGACCCTATTACATTCTCCCCTTTAAAAGAAAATTTGACCTCGACATTTGAACGAAAAACAAGCATAAGCCCATAAATATAAAATACCATATCAATATCAGTACCCATAGCCAATCATTATTACTCTCATTTAAACATTTAATGTAACACCCCATAATTTAATACACCATAATTATACAGTGAAGACAACAAAATGAATATTATACAACTAAATATTCAAAATTAAGAGAAACCGACTTTACCATTGTGTTCATCTCGGAATTCTAGTTAGATAGGCCCCGAGTTTGCATAAATTTGATAATACATGAGCTTTTAAAGTTTGAATAGAAATTGAAATTCAAAATAGATTATATAAATATATGTATATATATATATAAACAACGCAGGAAGCAACAGTCTAGGGCGACCTGCCCGTACATAGGTCGACCCATGTTTAAGGAGGGTCGACTCATGGGTCGACATGATAGGTGGGGGATCGAGCAAGTTGCGCACAGGCCTGACTCCGATGTACGTATTTGGATTGTTTTTGTATATAAGGTTCATTAGTTGGGTTGTATGGCTAGATTTAATAATAAAAGATCTAACGTTTAAGAATTAGCTCAGTAAATCTATAAATAGATAGGCTCTCTTATATTTCTCTACACACAAACTCTCTTCATTACCCTCTTCCTCCATGACTATGTTCTAAAATAAATTAAGAGAGATAAGGGGAGATGATGCTAAGAGGTAAATTAACAAAGATAATTCAGGATCTGCAATCAATAACAACTCCTCTTCGAAAACTTTTTCTAAATCTAATCCTAACACCGTGAGTTCAAGTTATTTTCAAATCTGAAATCTAAAAAGTATTATGATAGTAAATAAATTTGGATCTAGAACATACAGTACTTATAAGTTATTTTTTATATTGCTCTTTTAATGTTATTCATCTATACAGTTTTACAGTAGTTTATGTTCTTTTACAGTCAAGTGATTAATCGGTTTTATGTTCACATATATCTATCTTCCTTATACTTGTTCTGCTATTTAATTTATTTACAGTGCTATTTATATGCCTATTTTATACAATTTGATTTGATTATGTTGTTCTCCTTCCATTTTCCTTTTTTATTTACGTAGAGCCTAGGCCACCGAGAGTCTGGGCTATTTAAGATTGCATATAATTGAATTTGGGATAACATGAAATGACAACGAAAAGTAGAATTAAGGGCATATTATACGTTGAGGACCTTTGACTGTAAATTGGGAATATAATCAAAAGGAAGATTGTGACAAACCCAACTCCGATGGACCGATTTTTTCTTCAAAATTCAAATCCATCCAAACTCGGATTGGTGGGCTCTAGTATCCTGCAGAAAAGACAGAGACATAAAATATGTAAGAGCTCAGAAAATATCTCACAATGGAATGGATAAAATATAGTATAATCAAAACAAAGCCTTACCGTATTATTAATACTGCCAAACTAGTATCCAAAGCTACCATGTCTCTGCCACAAATCTAACCTGCGAGTATGTTATGAGGAGGGAGTTAGAACACAAGTTCTAGTGACTAGATTTAAACTATACACTTTAGATAATCCTACATATACCGTTCAATCATGTTTTCTTATTTATTAGTTTACTTGAGTTAACAACACTCAAGGTTAACCCACACGTCGTACCCGTTTTCTTCCCAGTTGAGTAACCTAATACGGTATATATGTAGCTACCCCCAATTTTAAGGTACACCCCATGGTAACCCACTCGCACGGTCTCCACCGTAACATTATCGAAACATACGCAATTCCTTATCCTACGCCGTAGTGACGTACGGATAACAATAGTATGTCCACATATATCTATCATTACTATGCTACGTAAACATACGGACTGTCCCCTTTGTTCGAATAAGACTCCATACCGGAGTAGTGCCCTCAAGTCTACGATGCACCACCCAGAGCTAACAAGCAGGTATCTAGACTATCCACCATACGTATCTTTAATTGTTGCTCGAAGCCTTAATCGCATGTCCTCTAATGTGCACCGAGTTCCATGGCAAAGCGATACAAGAAGCACAATACTCGGTCGGGAGCTTTTCCTATCTATACAGGCTTATCTTTAAAAGGCCTCTATATAAAGATATACCTAGGGTATGTTTTCGTGGTGGTTATGGCCCTACCTCGGCCCCTCCCTCAACTAGTAAAGACTGCCAGAGCTAAGCAACTGCCCCTACGCAAACAATCTAAACATCCATGCGGCGTCTCCCCTCAACCCCTTACCCCAATAGCGAAGGGTGAAGTGGTATCTTGGGTTTAGCTCAAGTCTTTCTGCATCTCACAGGCTGCCGATGACGGGTGTCCGACGGTCTACTATCCTTGTTGGTCCTAACCCTCTGCCTCCTTGTGAGGCAACCGCTGAACCACCCTAGTGTCACCTCGTCACAACATTTTGACTGCATAGCTACATCTGCAGGCAAGGCCCACCCACCTTCTAGTTACGCGCAGACCCGACCTCTGCGGGCACAGCCTAAGACATCTGCCGCCTCATATATATATTCAATTGAAATCAAATTCGTTATATATTCAATTCGAATTCGTTTCCTATTCAATTTAATTCAAATTTCATTTCAAAATATACGATTTCGAAATCACTTTTCAATATTCATTTTAAAATGAGTAAAATCGATATAAACATCGTTCACGTCAAAATGGCGCATCTCTAATCAACACGGCTTCATATCATTCTGTTTTCAAATATTCTATTTCAAATATTTCCTATTCAAATATTTCTATATTAAAATATTTCGTTCAACACATGACTTATCTCAACGGATGAGTACAGTCAACACATGAACCTTTATTTTATATTGATAAAGATGTAAATTTTATTATTAAAATATTTCGTTCAACACATGACTTATCTCAACGGATGAGTACAGTCAACACATGAACCTTTATTTTATAATATTCTTTATCTTCTAAATTGGAATGAGGCCCAATCAATCACCATATAATGTTAATAATATGGATTTTCCTACTTCATACGTATATAATAGCATTGCAAAATAATCAACCATCAACCAAAGTGCACTACACTGTATAAGCATCAAACATAGATATCTAACGCTTATAACAGCCTGTCAATCAATCGATCGACATATTTAATCAATTAGGATGAGTGAACTTCAAATTTCATCCCAACACCCGTGTGGGGTTTCAAACAATCAAACACAGATTTTAGTTGTGCAGTTGGGCGATGTGTAAAATATATCGACCCAATCAATGTCCTTCAAATAGGTGTACATAAACAAACCGTCCGGTTTGTAAATGAATATTTATTTTATTCACTTCCACGTTAAAACTATATTTTTAACGATAAAATATTTTATTTAACTTATGAATGTTCTATTCAGTTCATTCATTCAATAAAATGATATTTTTATTTTTCTAACATATTTTAGAAAATTTCGGCGGCATAACGGCACGATACTAGAAACGGGACGAGGCCTAGCCTTATCCCCGGTCTAGTGAAGGCCCACGCCATTCACACATCAATCAAATCAATTTCATTTCATCAAACAATTCAATTCAAACCAAATAATCTAACCAACTACACAACCAAAAAATTAAACAAACAAGCCATCCATGGTCTGTGGATGACGGGTATCGGGTGCTACTAAACACCGTCTACATCCTAGTATATACATATAACTAGAAAATGAAATTGAAATGTGAGAAATTCTCACCAATAGCTATCCAACTTCACGACACTTCATTTATAGAAATCTTCGTCGTTCTCGCCTTTCGTCACCTTCTTTGCCCGTACTCTCTACATATGTAAAAATCGAATTTTTACTTCGTTATTCAATATATAAAAATCGAATTTTTACTTTGCTATTCAATATATAAAAATCACATTTTTTACTTCGCTATTCAATATATAAAAATCGAATTTTTATTTCGATGTTCAATATATAAAAATCACATTTTTACTTCGATGTTCAATATATAAAAATCACATTTTTATTTCGCTATTCAATATATAATAATCGAATTTTATGCCGCTACTATATTTATAAAAATCCTATTTTTACACCGCTATTATATAGATAAAAATTCGATTTTTCTACAAGGGAAAATCATATCTTTCTACAATACAAAATTATATTTTCTTGTATATAAAAATCAATTCTTTTTGTTTATAAAAATCAATTCTTTTTGTTATAAAAATCAATTTTTTTTGTTTACAAACAAATATCATGTCATTATTGTAATCACTTTGTATAAAAAAAATTAGTTTATAATCCACATTACTTGATTACACAAACTAAATTAATTTAAATCACCTTGTTTTTTCGCTGTTAACTCGCGCCAGAAAGGGAGAGGGTCTGTAGCTTTGTCAGGGCTGAAGCGGCGATCAAGAAGGGCCTGCAGTGGTGCTGCGGAGCTTGGACCTGCTGATTCGGGGCTGTAGGGCGTTGGGTGCTTCGAAGAAGGAAGGGGGGAGCGGGTCCCATCGTTCAGAGGAGAGAGGGAGGCTGAGCAGAAGGGGAGGAGGCGCTGGCGCGGCGGCTTCAGAGGAGGTGGAGGTCGAAGAGGGGGTGGGCGGCGCGTTCTTCGGTGTCGCGTTTCAGAAGGAGGATGGGGAAAACGAGAAACGAGGGTAGAGAGGAAAGGAGGAGGCGCGGGGAAGAAGAAGGCGCAGGGTGGAGGCCGGGTTTGGACGACGACGTGGAAGGGGGGACGGCGATCGATGTAGGGTTTCGGAAGAGGGATCATATTTTGATTTTTTTGGGCGTTGACCGAAATAATGGGGAGGGAGGGAGAGAATAAGGGGGTGTGGGGTTTATTTATTTATTATTTTTATATTATATTTAATTTCAAAAGTTGACTTTTAATCCGAACACCAAACGAGACCCAACGACTGTCGTCCCTAGCTAATTACCCCCATTCCGAACACAATGGGATATGTATCATAAGCTGATTCAGCTGTTTCGATCAGTTTTTCTCAAAATCAAATTATAAATCAGTATATATTTAATTTGAACGCACATTTCAATTTACCGGGGTCACATACTAACTAGAAAAATTCCAAAAAAATATTTTCTAGCTTCGTATTGACGATACGGTCCTAACAAAACTAGTTTCGTCGAATTCCGAGATCGTTAGAAAAATGGCCAATTTCCAGTCGATTAAAATCAACTGAAACTGGTCAAACGCGTTTTCCTTTGCCATGCTCACATATTGATTCGAAAAATTATGAAATTTGGTATCTAGCAATAACTTGACATCCCGGATCCAACAAAAGTGGTTTCGTCGAAATCCGAGATCGTTTGCAAAATGTCCATTTTTAAGGGCCTGAATTCCGTAGCGACTATTCAGAATTTTCAACTGGACATATCTTTTGATTCCCGCTATGAAATTTTGATTTGTCGAATTCGCTGGAAAGATATTATCAATTAGATCCTAATGTTTTTGGTTTCACTAAAATCCGGATTGTTTTGCACCCGGTAGATTCAATTGAAGTTTGAAATCGAATTATCGAACTACCGCGCCATTTTCAATTCTATTTATAATTATAAATAATTATTTATATTCTAACGACGACGTATATAATATATACGTCGAATTCTGTTCAAAATAAATTTCTCGTCGATATTATTTAAAATAATTCATTTTAAATAATCAAAATTCGCTAAAAGTGCCAAAATAAAAATTTTAAACTGGCCCAGATTTTCGGGTTGTTACAATCTCCCCCACTTAAAACTTTTCGTCCCCGAAAAGGAACAAAATCGAAAGTGGCTTGATTAATCAACTCTACATTCGGTCTGGCTTCCATTCTCCAACTTTTCAGTTTCTGAGAATTTTCAAAAATTTCAAAAATTTGGCTAACACCCGGAATTTTTGAAAAATTTCGCCATAACCTCTCCTGCACCGGGAGCCACGGGAAAATCCCGAAATTGCCATAAAGGCCTTCTGATCTCAAAAAGAAAAAGAAAAAGCCAAGCGGCTAGCCAATAAGCTCATAAAATCATCATCACCCAAACAAAATAGGAAATTATGTAGTAAACATGTACCTATTTGTCGGGCAAACAAATTTTTTTCTCTGCTCTAGCCTCCTTGCTATGACCTGTTCAATTGAAGCACATGTATATGCAAGCAAATGCGACCAATTTTCAATATAGTTCAATATTTGATTCAATTAGGCATAAACGGTTAAAATTACCAAACAAATAAACAAACAACACAAACATCAATCAATTAGTGAATTAACGTTTCAAATTCATAATTTTGATTCATATACAAAAAATCATGTTTTTGATGCCAATTCACAACAATGTGTTCTAACTATATATGTTTTGGTTCTCACACTAGTCTAATGGAAATATATAGATATCACACCTTCGAAACACGAAAATAATTACTGATGATGATGCGTCAATCATCAGAATCAGGCCCGTGCGACTAGAGTGTGATTCTATATCTATCTAATATATTAAAACTTTGAATATACGTTTGCAAGGCGTATATGCAAATTCTTTATATACTGGACTGTCCAAATCAATATGAAATAAATAATCAAATACGAATAATTGATTTAGATTTTCAAAACAAAATTTGTTTTCACTATAAAAATATACTCTTCACGCTCGTTCTAGGATACTACTGATCCCATCTCTAACGAGTCATTCTAATTGGATATTGTTAATCCAATATCTGATGAATTCTTTCGTATGGTTCTAATGTGCCTTGTTCTCTGAGCTTTGTAAACCAAAGCTCTGATACCAACTGTGACGAGAAGGAATTTCGCTCGGTCCGAACCAGTCGCTAAACCGACCCAGACCGTTCGAAACGCCTGATCGTTTTGAGAACACGACAAATCAGAACGCAGACGGAAGAACGTTTCATTGCATATTACAACAATGCATCAGATTACAAGAATATACAGAGTATAAATAAACATTACATTACACAGAAATATCAGAGATTTAAATTACATTTAAATACATAGCAGCGGAAAATAATACAATACACAACTAGAAGAGATATACGGATACAAAGCTTTCCGGATATCGTTCCAGCTGTAAACCAGGATCCTGTGAATATAAATCTGCAAAACCAAAACTACTAGCTGCCCGTGTCAAAATAAGGGCACCCAGAGTTTAGGTTAAAACAATAAACTCCAGGTCAGTCATGGGACTGGTGTGAGAACTAAAACAGTTATTAATTCTTTATTTTAAAGTTAGGTAAATCAAGGGACCACGCCGTATAACACGGAACGGGTTTCCTCCCAAGAATACCAGTGCATAAAACAAACAGCGCAATGCTAAATAAAGAAAAATGAAGCTGTTATAAGACCCAGGTCCTATCACACAATGCAACGCAAGCCGGGGGATAGGGTTTTCCCTTATAACAGCCAAAGAATGCTTGATACGTTTAAAACAGATTATTTGGTACTATAATAAGTGCATAGTGTATAAAACAACTTCAAATCATAAGTATCAATCATAGACGGCATGAATGACCCATACCACTATGTCGCCATATATAAGTTTACAATCAAAACCGCAATGTCGTATTGGAAGTTGGGTTATCATTTATGGTATGAACCGAGGCTAGGGGTAAGATCCTCACCGATTCGAGACACTCTAGTCCGAGCCTCAGGACCCAGACTCAGGTGGGCCCTTGGATCGTCAGGGTCGGTCCGCCGATGTGGATTAAAATGCGTGAACATGCGTTTCCCTGCCCTTTGGGGCGTAAGCCTGGCCCGTCAGCCGACCAGAAGCATCGGCCGAAACCGATATCACGAGGCGCCTCGCTTTTCAGCAAGTAATAATAAGCAACATCCACATGAGTTAAACTCGTCAGCCAGTTCAAGCACTGACGCCACTCCTAACTAGAAAGAAACGCATGTCCTCCCTGATGTCCGTCTCCCGTTTTTAGTTCATACCGGGTGTGATACTCGCGAATCAACGTTACACAAAGCTACGCCACACAAGGCCGTGCTTTGATCATCAACCACAAGACTTTGCTTTTCAACAAAAGAATTGATTCATGCAACTCAGCATGCCACATTGTCAGTCCATACTGTACCACTGATTTCTGCCAATATATAACCTCTAGGCTCGTACGTCTCAGAGAAGGGTGTATAGCAAGAGAATAAATTCTCTGCCACCAAACAGATATATATTTAGCAGAGATCACCAATACAGTATAAAGGAATACAACGTCAGACACACTATCCATTTACAAGTCCGTTCTGGGTCTGAACGAAATCGGAGGCACTTTCCTCGCATATCCATCCATCTCCAAGTACGTCTGGACGACCACCAACTATTTCCATCCTCTTGGGTGTACAGCCCAATCAGGATCGTCGGTAATTATCCAAACGATGTGAAGACTTCCGGTCTTCAACCATCGTCTTCATCTTCGACATATCGTCGAATCTGTTATTCAGAATGAGTATAAACCCGGCCTTTCTGAACAACCCGCGTATATTAAAAATAAATGTTACACAAACACAACATACGCCTCATTCCAATTCATTAGTTACTAACCGTAAATTAATCAAGAGAATAATTCCCCAATTATTAACCCCGAAGGCCGAAACCAACATCAGATCAATATCCAGAAAACCATTCTGCTTAGCTAACCGACAGTTAGTTTCTAAATTTCACATTCATAGGGAATGGTTCCCATTAATTTTATCCAAGATAAATTTCTTGAATTTATTCTTTAATCTATTTTTGAATATCAATTCAAACTAGTCGGGATTAGCGAACCTTACCGAAGTAATCATTTGTTTTAATTTCTCAATCCCAACTTATTCATCCCATGAAGTAAAACTGGTTATACTTCATATCTAACACCACGGTGTTATCGGTAAATTCAATTACCATTTCACGTTCAAATCTAATTAAAGATTTAACTATCGCCTGGAGCAAAACTGGTGGTACTCCATTTTCGATCTTTTCAATCTAATTAAAGATTCATTAAAACTCCACTTAGTTTTAATCTTTAACTGGGTTAAAGAATCAGTGTCATTTAAAACACAGTTCACGATAAACCCAAAATCACATTCATTAATTATCGGGATAAAGAACGAGTGTTATTTAAAACACTGTCCACGATAAACCCAAAAATCAATATCATTTCAATTCCAATTAAATATTATTTAATTGGTACCCTTCATTAAATCTAAATAAAAAGATTTAATCTTTTCTCAACTGGGTTCAAGAACAGTGTTAGTGAAGACACCATTCACGACAAACCCAAATCACATTTGATATTCAATACAAGGCTCTGAGTAGAAAATATATCGGCTTATATTCAATATCAAATTCTACGACTAACAAATGTCGTATTAGAAATAACGATATAAATATATATCTTTCAAATTTTCATAACAACATCTGTATAATCACGAATTCCAACATCGAAATATTCCGAAGACAATTTCGATTCAAATCCACTCTAATGCAATCATTGGAAATTCTGGTTATTTTTAAAACCCTTTTCAAATTCAATTTATTTATTTAAAAATAAATAGAATTATAATTCTAGTTCAAAACTAGTTCATTTCGATAAAAATCTATTTTTATCTTTTCAAATATGGAGTTTTTCATCCCAATTCTTCTCAAATCATTTCTTATGATTTTACACAAATTATTACTATTTTTAATAATTTTATCAAGGCCCGTACAGTCGATTTCCATCAACGGCCATCGAACTGCACTTACAGCGACCTTTTTCGAAGTTGATTTGGACGTATCTCCAAATCCAACCGTTAGATTTCAAATTTCTAACATTCGTTAGAAAGCTCTTTTCGATACGAACCCAATGGTTCCGGTTTTAGGAGAATCCGACGGTCGGATCTCCCGTAATGTCCGTTTGAAATAAATGGTCGAAATTCACGAACTGCCGCGGCGCGACGTGTTCTATTCAGGCCATTATATTATATATATAATATATATTTCGTCGATTTCTATTTAAAACGAATTATATAAATAGTTTTAAATTCGTTTCAAAAGCAATTTCAACTTCCATTTCAATTCAAATCAAAATTGAATTCTACTTTATAAATTCGTTTTAAAATTCATTTCTATTCAATTCAAATTTCAATTCAATTTGAATTCATTTCAATTCGCTTTCAATTCAATTTGAATTCGTTTTCAATTTAATTCAATTCCAAAGTCGTTTTCTATTCGATTCAATTCAAATTGGTTTTCTATTCGATTCAAATTGGTTTTCTATTCGATTCAATTCAAATTGGTTTTCTATTCGATTCAATTCAAATTGGTTTTTTATTTGAATCCATTCAAATTGGTTTTCTATTCGATTCAATTCAAATTGGTTTTCTATTCGATTCAATTCAAATTGGTTTTCTATTCGATTCAATTCAAATTGGTTTTCTATTCGATTCAATTCAAATTGGTTTTCTATTCGATTCAATTCAAATTGGTTTTCTATTCGATTCAATTCAAATTGGTTTTCTATTCGATTCAATTAAAATTGGTTTTATATTCGATTCAATTCAAATTGGTTTTCTATTTGAATCAATTCAAATTGGTTTTCTATTCGATTCAATTCAAATTGGTTTTCTATTCGATTCAATTCAAATTGGTTTTCTATTTGAATCAATTCAAATTGGTTTTCTATTTGAATCAAATCCAAATTGGTTTTCTATTTGAATCAAATTCATTATATATTCAATTGAAATCAAATTCGTTATATATTCAATTCGAATTCGTTTCCTATTCAATTTAATTCAAATTTCATTTCAAAATATGCGATTTCGAAATCACTTTTCAATATTCATTTTAAAATGAGTAAAATCGATATAAACATCGTTCACGTCAAAATGGCGCATCTCTAATCAACACGGCTTCATATCATTCTATTTTCAAATATTCTATTTCAAATATTTCTTTTTCAAATATTTCCTATTCAAATATTTCTATATTAAAATATTTCGTTCAACACATGACTTATCTCAACAGATGAGTACAGTCAACACATGAACCTTTATTTTATATTGATAAAGATGTAAATTTTATTATTAAAATATTTCGTTCAACACATGACTTATCTCAACGGATGAGTACAGTCAACACATGAACCTTTATTTTATAATATTCTTTATCTTCTAAATTGGAATGAGGCCCAATCAATCACCATATAATGTTAATTATATGGATTTTCCTACATCACACGTATATAATAGCATTGCAAAATAATCAACCATCAACCAAAGTGCACTACACTGTATAAGCATCAAATATAGATATCTAACGCTTATAACAGCCTGTCAATCAATCGATCGACATATTTAATCAATCAGGATGAGTGAACTTCAAATTTCATCCCAACACCCGTGTGGGGTTTCAAACAATCAAACACAGATTTTAGTTGTGCAGTTGGGCGATGTGTAAAATCTATCGACCCAATCAATGTCCTTCAAATAGGTGTACATAAACAAACCGTCCGGTTTGTAAATGAATATTTATTTTATTCACTTCCACGTTAAAACTATATTTTTAATGATAAAATATTTTATTTAACTTATGAATGTTCTATTCAGTTCATTCATTCAATAAAATGATATTTTTATTTTTCTAACATATTTTAGAAAATTTCGGCGGCATAACGGCACGATACTAGAAACGGGACGAGGCCTAGCCTTATCCCCGGTCTAGTGAAGGCCCACGCCATTCACACATCAATCAAATCAATTTCATTTCATCAAACAATTCAATTCAAACCAAATAATCTAACCAACTACACAACCAAACAATTAAACAAACAAGCCATCCATGGTCTGTGGATGACGGGTGTCGGGTGCTACTAAACACCGTCTGCATCCTAGTATATACATATAACTAGAAAATGAAATTGAAAGGTGAAAAATTCTCACCAATAGCTATCCAACTTCACGACACTTCATTTATAGAAATCTTCGTCGTTCTCGCCTTTCGTCACCTTCTTTGCCCGTACTCTCTGCATATGTAAAAATCAAATTTTTACTTCGTTATTCAATATATAAAAATCGAATTTTTACTTTGCTATTCAATATATAAAAATCACATTTTTACTTCGCTATTCAATATATAAAAATCGAATTTTTATTTCGATGTTCAATATATAAAAATCACATTTTTACTACGATGTTCAATATATAAAAATCACATTTTTATTTTGCTATTCAATATATAAAAATCGAATTTTATGCCGCTACTATATTTATAAAAATCCTATTTTTACACCGCTATTATATAGATAAAAATTCGATTTTTCTACAAGGGAAAATCATATCTTTCTACAATACAAAATTATATTTTCTTGTATATAAAAATCAATTCTTTTTGTTTATAAAAATCAATTCTTTTTGTTTATAAAAATCAATTTTTTTTGTTTACAAACAAATATCATGTCATTATTGTAATCACTTTGTATAAAAAAAATTAGTTTATAATCCACATTAACTGATTACACAAACTAAATTAATTTAAATCACCTTGTTTTTTCGCTGTTAACTCGCGCCAGAAAGGGAGAGGGTCTGTAGCTTTGTCAGGGCTGAAGCGGCGATCGAGAAGGGCCTGCAGTGGTGCTGCGGAGCTTGGACCTGCTGATTCGGGGCTGTAGGGCGTTGGGTGCTTCGAAGAAGGAAGGGGGGAGCGGGTCCCATCGTTCAGAGGAGAGAGGGAGGCTGAGCAGAAGGGGAGGAGGCGCTGGCGCGGCGGCTTCAGAGGACGTGGAGGTCGAAGAGGGGGTGGGCGGCGCGTTCTTCGGTGTTGCGTTTTAGAAGGAGGAAGGGGAAAACGAGAAGCGAGGGTAGAGAGGAAAGGAGGAGGCGCGGGGAAGAAGAAGGCGCAGGGTGGAGGCCGGGTTTGGACGACGACGTGGAAGGGGGGGGGGCGGCGATCGATGTAGGGTTTCAGAAGAGGGATCAGGTTTTGATTTTTTTTGGGCGTTGACCAAAATAATGGGGAGGGAGGGAGAGAATAAGGGGGTATGGGGTTTATTTATTTATTATTTTTATATTATATTTAATTTCAAAAGTTGACTTTTATTCCGAACACCAAACGAGACCCAACGACTGTCGTCCCTAGCTAATTACCCCCATTCCGAACACAATGGGATATGTATCATAAGCTGATTCGGCTGTTTCGATCAGTTTTTCTCAAAATCAAATTATAAATCAGTATATGTTTAATTTGAACGCACATTTCAATTTACCGGGGTCACTTACTAACTAGAAAAATTCCAGAAAAATATTTTCTAGCTTCGTATTGACGATACGGTCCAAACAAAACTAGTTTCGTCGAATTCCGAGATCGTTAGAAAAATGGCCAATTTCCAGTCGATTAAAATCAACTGAAACTGATCAAACGCGTTTTCCTTTGCCACGCTAACATATTGATTCAAAAAATTATGAAATTTGGAATCTAGCAATAACTTGACATCCCGGATCCAACAAAAGTGGTTTCGTCAAAATCCGAGATCGTTTGCAAAATGTCCATTTTTAAGGGCCTGAATTCCATAGCGACTATTCAGAATTTTCAACTGGACATATCTTTTGATTCCCGCTATGAAATTTCGATTGGTCGAATTCGCTGGAAAGATATTATCAATTAGATCCTAATGTTTTTGGTTTCACTAAAATCCGGATTGTTTTGCACCCGGTACGTTCAATTGAAGTTTGAAATCGAATTATCGAACTACCGCGCCATTTTCAATTCTATTTATAATTATAAATAATTATTTATATTCTAACGACGACGTATATAATATATACGTCGAATTCTGTTCAAAATAAATTTCTCGTCGATATTATTTAAAATAATTCATTTTAAATAATCAAAATTCGCTAAAATTGCCAAAATAAAAATTTTAAACTGGCCCAGATTTTCGGGTTGTTACAACAGAGGACTACTAGGAGCACCTTACGTACCTCAGGAAGCCACTTGCTTCCCCTTCCAGTCATTTGGAGCCGTTAGAACAATCAGATGAATGTGCGCTCTCCTCGTGCCTTATAACACCTCGATGATCTACCTTGTTGGGTTATTCACCCTCAACCGTACGGACTAGTCTAAGCGACTTACTTTAGCATGTTGTTAGACCCTATGTATAAACATTCTTTTACGCGCTTATCTCACCTAATTAGTTTTCCAATTAACTTGGTTATTCCAATTCATATTGAATTCTTATTTAAATTACCAAGTTAATCTTGCTTATTTATTTCAATCATACAACTTAATTCATTTAAGTTTATTAATTACCCACAACATGTTATTCTCTAGATTGTGGCCTAGGGTCTGTAATCCACAATCCCTTTTTATCTTCTTTTTGATTTCATCATTACAATAACTTGTTTTACTTAATATGTAATTAAGTATATCCAATTCAGGTGTTTTCTAATTAACATGTCACTTACCATTTATGATTAAATATAACTTATTTCATTTTATAAGTTTTCCTCGTCCTTTCTCATGTTATCATAATTCCATTTTACACTGTCAATACAACTTATCGTTGTTTACTTATTAAATTAGTTCTATTAACTAAGTCCCATTAATAAGTTTCTCTACCTGTTTGTTATAACCTATGTTATAATTTCCTCTTGTCCCTAGGACAAGCCTAACCATTCTTATCAACAGGTTTTATTCTTCCAAGCCTACGAGTTACTTAATTTATAATTAAGTACAACTTCTTATATTTCATACATTTTCCCCCTTTTCTCAACTGGTTTTCAGCTTTCCCCATTTACTACTTACTTAAATTACAATTAAGTGTCCCTCAACTCATTTCACCACTTATCCAATTTCCTTATTAGTTTATTATAACCGAAGTTATAATACCCACTTGTCCTTACAACAAGTCTACCTATTATACAACATTTTCATTACTTTTATCTATTTATAATAGGTGATTATCATTTATACATGTTATGTTTACCCTAAAAGGTGTCTTTAATTACATAACTTTACTATTTCTATCGATTATGTATACCACTAGGTGCCTTTAATTACATAACCTTATCGGGCTAAGTTTGCGGGCCTATATGTAAATATTACCCACCCCCTTAGATTTGCCTAGCCCACCGACTGTCCAACCTAACTTTAGTCCATATTTGTAACGACCCGCATTCTACGCATCGCAGGATCGTATAATATTTATTTCTTTAACATACGAAGTCGTATGGTCATGTAACTTTGGGAGACGACTATTGGAGTCATTTCCCATGTTCATGATTTTTGCCGATTTTTAAATGACCGTTTTGCCCCTAGCAGATCTTGTTTTTGCCATAACTTTTGATTGGAAACGAGTTTTGACTTGAAACCACTTCCATTGGCTCCGGATGATGGTTTACCTTTCTGTAGAGTGGTCACATGTAAAAAACGGACTTACCGTTTGAGAGATATGGCTGAAACAAGGTTTGAAGGGCGAAAAACTGCTTAACTGGGTAATTAACAGCTAGGCCCAATGGGGGATTTCAGGATTAGGGGTATACAGCGGCTGATTAGGGTTAGAAAACATTTCTTTCAGCCGCCACTTTCATTCTTGGAACCCTAACAATGGCCTCCAACACCTAAATCAACTTCTAATCACTTTTTAACCAAGTTTTGGCTTAATCAACATCAAATCAAGGCGGTTAACCACACAAATCGAGGTAGAGCTACTGTGTTGTATTGGTATTCACACACAAATAGTAGTGTTTCGGTTCTAAAGGTTTTATTTGTGGCTAAGGTGAGTGATTTGCAAGGTTTCTGACTAATTATGGTTAATTAAGGGTAATTAGTGTTGATTATCGAATTTATACATTAATAAATTCAGGAAAAATATTCATAAATTTTGAAATATTGTTTTAGGCCTTTGTTAGAAAATTTGGATAATTTGGCTAAGTTTTACTAATCTTATCATTAATTATACTTGAACATGAACAAGGGAAATATGGGGTTTTGGTTATGTTTGATCCATTTTAACCTATCAAGTTATTGTTTTGGTGTTTGTGATCACTTCTATTTGTTGCTATGACTGTATGGTATGCTTTGTGATTGTCTAAAATGGTTAGAGTGGTCGAAAACGCCGTCAAGTGGCTTATAAACAGTCGCTGGAAGTTGCAGGAAAAGTGCAGGAAAGTACCCGAGCCAGATCGGATTGGATCGGAGTGCGGACCGACCCGAGGTGCAACTCGCGAACCGAACCGCTCGTGGAGTATCTTCTCCGAACCGATCCGCTTGGGGTGATGGAGCCTACCCAAACCACCTAGAAGCTCGTGAACTGATGGCCATGGAGGATCACAAACCAGAGTGCTCTACCCGAACCGAACCACTCACACCATCCGACCCGATCCGCCCTTGTGAGCATGAGCTACCCCAACCTGAACCACTATAGGGAGCATGATCCGAGCCGCTTAGTGGACTTCGAACTAATGGCGTTGCATCGCAGGTAGGACCTGACGATGAGTCACGAGCTAGAGGAGCATGACCCGACCCGTATGGGGTATTCCGATCCGAACCGAGGAGCTGATGACCACGACCTGAAGCAAAGTGAAGTAAAGAAATGAAGACCAATCCAGAGAAGAAGGTGACGACCAAAACCCGAGATGCAAAGGTAGTCCAAGTGGGAAGTTTGTACTCAGGATCCAGTTGGGAACCAATGATTTAACTTCATGATTGGGCTTTGCTGCGGGACGCGTGCTAAGGGGTTGTCGATGTCTGTAACTTTGGATCACTATGTGTAGGGGGTACGTGAATAGATTCAGGGACACAGTGGCCTAGGGATGAAAAAAGAGATATAGACCAATGAGGTGGGGTCATTTGTAAAGATTTGGTCACGACTCCATGGGGTAAGCTTGGTAGTAGCGGTAGTTATACAAGTCGAACTCCGTCACTACTTCGATGGGTCTAGTGATTGACAATGGTGGACATCGTATGCTTTATGCACTGAGTGATAAATGTGAGGATGATTGCTATGATTGATTGTTTGCTATCACTATGACATGCACACCCCTCCCCCGTTACCTTTACACCATCTATTTAGTTGCACCTTAGAGTATTGTACGGTATGTAGTGCTAACTCTTTAGCTGCAGGTCCAGGTTCAGGTATGGTTTAGTATACCTGTTATTGTTCTGTTTGTTGCTTATCGCTCATACCGGACTTTTTGTCTGACCTATAGTTTTATGTCTCTTCTTATTACTCTGGGTGCTCTCACGAGCAGACTAGAGACAGGTTAGGTGGTATGCACGAGTAGCTATACCGGAGGCGAGCAGGAGGCTTCCACGTACGAAACACATATATAGATATTCTCCCTGTATTGCTGCTGTCAATACTTTGGCATTAATGGTGTACCTTTCTGTCTTTTGTTTAGAGACAGTAATTTGGAAGGTTGTAATAAGCTGTATTTGGATTTCCGCTACTCTGATGATGATGTTGACGTTGGTTTTAGTTATTAGCTTATGCACTGTCTCGCCTTTTTTATGTCAAGTATATTATAATTATATTTTATTCCATGCGCTGTGAGACATTATACAGGTTTTCGATTAGTTCATTCTCTTCTTTCCTTTCTTTGGCGACCGTTCCGTTGTAGTCAGGCACGTGTACAGCGCACTTTCAGAGGAAATACCGGCTAGTGCGGGCCGAGCCGTCACACTTGGTATCAGAGCTCTAGGTTGCGTAGTTAACCTAGGGAAGTTATCAGGGAGAGATAGTACACGTATATGAGAGCGCGTATTTGTGATTATTTTGGATTTAAAAGATAAATATATATACCATTAGTATAGTTAAGGATGAAGTCGCACTGCACTGGCACCACTATGGAGATGGTTAATCGTTTTCTCTGTGCATATTAAATGATGAGCCGATATGCAAGGGGTACCGGTAGAGGAGCCAATAATGGGAATGCTGCTGATATGAGGACGATGTTTACCGATCTCATGAGAGAGATGCTTAGGGATGTGCAGAGGGTAGCTCCAATGCTGGTAATGGTGGTGGTCCAATAGTGCAGGCGCCTAGGGCCGATTTCACCAAGCTGAACAAGGACTATACTAGTCTTGGTGGGAAGCCGTTCCACGGAACGAAATCGGCTACGGATGTTCAGGATTGGTTGGATTGCTGCGAGCGTATCTTCGAGGACTTTGGTATCGAGGATGCGATGAAGAGAAGGCTAGCATCTCGTCAGCTGCAAGGACGGGCAATGAATTGGTGGAATGCTACAAAGGCAGCTACTCCCAAGGATCAGGTTACTTGGGAGAAGTTTAAGGCTCGCTTTAGCGATAAGTTCATTCCAGCTGCTCAGAAGTCAGTGCTCTCTAAGAAATTCTTGGAACTCAAGCAAAATGGCAGAGCTGTCTCGGAGTATATTACTGAGTTCGATACCTTATCGAAATATGGGTTATCCCTAATAGATACTGCCGAGAAGAAGAACGAGAAGTTCATAGCTGGCTTGGATGGATACTTGGGGGAAAGGCTTATTAACCACATTGATGAGACGTTTGAATCGATTGTGGGGAAAGCTCTAAGATCGGAAAGTCTTTATCCTAAGTCGAAGACTGAGTTTACATCTGCAGAGGAGCCAAAGCTGCAAGCAAGCAGTGGATGCAAGAATGGTTCTCAGAATAAGAGAAAGCAAAATCAGATCAAGGATGGCTAGAGGAAAGAGAATAAGAAAGACGTTGAGTGCTTCAGTTGTGGTAAGAAGGGCCATTATGCTAGTAATTGTCAGGCCAAGCCAGCGGATAGGAAGTGCTTCAACTGTGGCCAAGTGGGACATCACAAGGACAAGTGTCCGCAACCCCCTAAAGAAAAGCAGATGGTGAAAGAATATGCCCTTAATGCTATTTTTTCTTCGTCGAATGCCCCAACTGCGGTGGAGATGGGAAAGAATGTCGTCATTCAAGGTATGCTTTCTGTTTATGATGTTCCTGTTAGAGTTTTGTTTGATACCGGAGCTTTCAGTTCTTTCATATCTAGTGACCTAGTAGATAGGTTGGGATTGGAGCCCGAGATTGTCGATAGACCTTTAGTAGTGACGAATCCGATTGGTGGTTCGACTAACCTTAGCATGATTTGTCATAATGTGGTCTTATCGAGTCATGGATGCATGTTTGTTTGTGATTGCTTTGTTTTGGGCTTTACTGGGTTTGGCATTATTTTGGGAGTCGATTGGCTCCAAAGATACGGGGTGGTGGTAGACTGTGAGGGCTTTTTGGTGACAGCTAGAGCGGACGATGAGCGGAGGGTAATGTTTGGTAGTCTACCTAGTGATGGGATAATGGCTAGTTTTCTAAATTCCCTCGACATCCCGCATGGTGAGTTGTCAGGTTTTCCCGTGGTTGGCCAGTATCCGGACGTCTTCAAGGAAGTGACTAGGCTTCCACCACATCGAGAGATTGAGTTCCGTATTGATTTAGTGAAAGATGCCAGACCTATAGTGATGCCACTTCGTCGTATGGCACCAAGGGAGCAGCGAGAGCTCGGGGTGCAAGTCAGCGATCTTTTGAAGAAGGGATTTATCAGAAGGAGTGTTTTTGAATGGGGAGCACTAGTTGTGTTTGCTACAAAGGCCGTTGGTTCCCTTCAATTGTGTGTAGACTACCGCGAGTTGAATAAGGTGACGAGGAAGAACAAGTATCCTCTACCGCGGATAGATGATTTGTTTGATCAGTTGAGTGGCGCGAGAGTATTCTCTGTTGGATCTTGCGACAGGTTTTCATCAGCTTAGAGTGGAAGTTGAGAGTATGGCTAAAACAGCATTTCAGACGCCGTCTGGATTTTATGAGTGGTTGGTCATGCCATTCGGGCTGACCAATGCCCCAATATATTTTGTGGATCTTATGAATAGGGTATTCAGAGATCAGTTGAATAAGTTTTTCCTTGTGTTCGTGGATGATATTTTGGTCTACTCGAGGACACAGGAAGAACACAAGGAACATTTAAGAATAGTGATGGAGGTGTTGAGAAAACACCAATTGAGAGCAAAGTTTTCAAAGTGTCACTTCTGGAGGAGGGAAGTGAGATTCTTGGGCCATGTTGTTTCAGAAAATGGTATTGTCGTGGACCCTGCGAAGGTGGCTACGGTAAAACATTGGTCTAAGCCCAAGAATGCAACAGATATAAGAAGTTTCTTGGGGTTAGCTGGATATTATCGTAAGTTTATCCAAGACTTCTCCAAGATAGTTGCACCGTTGACTCAGTTGACCAAGAAGAATCAAGCTTTCGTCTGGGACGAAAAATGTGAGAATGCATTCAAGAGCCTAAAGGACAAGTTGACATGTGCACCAGTGTTAGTCATTCCTTAGGGGAATGAAGAGATGACGGTATACACAGATGCGTGTGGTACCGGACTAGGTGTTGTATTGATGCAAGGAGGTACGGTTTTAGCTTATGAAAGTCGGCAATTGAAACCGCATGAGAGAAGATACGCTACCCATGATTTGGAATTGGAAGCGATCATGTTCGCATTGAAGATGTGAAGACATTATCTCTTGAGAGAAAGATTTAAGCTGTTTATCGATCATAAATCGTTAAAGTATCTTTTCTCTCAAAAGGATCTAAATCTCTGACAATAAAGGTGGTTAGAATTCTTAGCTTCCTATGATTTCGATATTGCATACGCACCAGGAAAGGGCAATGCGGTAGCTGATGCATTGAGTAGAAGACATGCCAGTTTAGGGGCTATGTTTCTTGAATGGAAGCAATTGGAGTACATCGCTGGGTATGATTTCAGACCAAAGTGCGCATTGGATCCAGAAATGTTGGCAAGTTTGACGATCAGACCAACTTTGATTGAGCGGATTGGTTCCAGTCAGAGGGACGATCCTAACCTATTGAAAATCATCTCAAAGTTAGAGATGGGAATCAACGAAGAGATGGGCAATTATGGGCTTGACCGAGATGGATGGCTTAGGAATAGTGGAAGACTAGTCGTACCCAATGTCAATGGATTGAGAGATGAAGTGTTTAGAGAATGTCATCACTCTAAACTGACCATACATCCTGGTGATAACAAGATGTATCGAGATATGAAGCAGACCTACTACTGGGAAGGGATGAAAAGAGACGTTGGGACGTTTATATCCAAATGCATGAATTGCCAGCTAGTTAAAGCTGAGCAAAAGAAGCCTAGTGGTTTGTTACAACCATTAGAAATTCCAGAATGGAAATGGGAACAAGTGTCAATGGTTGATGGGTTACCAAGGACTAGATCGGGCCATGATAGCATTTGGGTGATTATGGACCGATTGACTAAGAGTGCAAGGTTTATACCCATCAAGTCAAACAAGATGGCAGCTAAGTTAGCGGAACTGTATATAAAGTGGGTAGTGAGATTTCATGGAATACCCGAAGGCATTGTGAGTGACCGAGATCCGTTGTTCACAAGTGGATTTTGGAAAAGCTTACAAAAGGCGTTAGGATCAGAATTACATCTCAGTACCGCGTATCATCCTTAAACAGACGGTCAAATAGAGAGGGTGAATCGAGTGTTAGAAGACTTCTTGAGAGCCTGTGTATTGGATTTTGGTGGATCATGGGATGACCATTTGCATCTAGTAGAGTTTGCATATAATAATAGTTATTAATCCAGTATTGGTATGGCTCCATTTGAAGCTTTGTATGGAAGACCGTGCAACTCACCGTCATGCTGGTTAGAAACTGGTGAGAAATTTGTGCTTGGACCAGATATGCTAAGAGAAACATCAGAAAAGACTAAGGTTATCCAATAGTGAATGAAGGCTGCCCAAGATAGGAAGAAGAGTTATGCTGATAAGAGGAAAAGAGAATTAAAGTTCTCCATTGGCGACTTGGTGTTTGTCAAGATTTCTCCGTTGAAGAGCGTGACACAATTTGGCAGGAGAGGCAAGTTAGCACTAATATTTGTTGGTCCATTCCCACTTCTTGAGCAAATTGGGAATTTGGCATACAAATTTGAATTACTAGAGAAGATGGAAGGAGTTCACAATGTATTTCTTGTTTCACAGTTAAGGAAGTTCATACACGACCCATATGTGACTATTTCACTTGATCAATTGGATGATATCGAAGTTGAACCCGAGGCGGTTGGGAACCGCAAGCCTATGCATATTGTTGGGAACGATACGAAGCAACTTCGAAGGAAAGCATTGAATCTAGTCAAAGTTCAGTGGGGCGAGAATGAGAATGACTGTACTAGGGAGACAAAGGAGAGCATTAGGAAGACGTATCCAGAACTCTTCGCTTGGTAAGATTTCAGTTTCAATTTAGTCTTTCCGCATGCTAGGATAGGTTTGTTTTGTTTGTTTTGCATGATTGATTGTTGTATATGGCTGGTAGGCATGCGGGATCCCTTGTATGTTTTGGGTTAAGGAATTTCGGGGACGAAATTTCTTAAGGGGGGGAGAGTGTAACAACCCGCATTCTACGCATCGCAGGATCATAGAATATTTATTTCTTTCACATACAAAGTCGTATGGTTATGTAACTTTGGGAGACGACTATTGGAGTCATTTCCCATGTTCATGATTTTTGTCGATTTTTAAATGATCGTTTTGCCCGTAGCTGATCTTGTTTTGGCCGTAACTTTTGATTGGAAAGGAGTTTTGACCTCAAACCACTTCCATTGGCTTCGGATGATGGTTTACCTTTCCGAAGAGTGGTCACATGTGAAAAACGGACTTACCGTTTGAGAGATATGGTTGAAACAAGGTTTGTAGGACGAAAAACTGCTTAACTAGGCTTAATTTGGTAACTAACAGCTAGCCCAATGGGGGATTTCGGGATTAGGGGTATATAGGGGCTGATTAGGGATAGAAAATATTTCTTACAGCCGCCACTTTCATTCTTCGAACCCTAGCAACAGCCTCCAACACCAAAATCAACTTCTAATCAAGTTTTGGCTTAATCAGCATCAAATCATGGCGGTTTAGCACACAAATCGAGGTAAAGCTGCTGTGTTGTATTGGTATTCGCATCCAAATAGTAGAGTTTCGGTACTAAAGGTTTTATTTGTGGCTAAGGTGAGTGATTTCCAAGGTTTCTCACTAATTATGGTTAATTAAGGGTAATTAGTGTTGATTAGCGAATTTATAAATTAATAAATTCTGGAAAAATATTCATAAATTTCAAAATATTGTTTTAGGCCTTTGTCAGAAAATTTGGATAATTTGGTTAAGTTTTACTAATCCTATCATTACAATACTTGAACATGATTAAGGGGAATATGGGTTTTTGGTTATGTTTGATCCATTTTAACCTATTGAGTTGTTGTTTTGGTGTGTGTGATCACTTATATTTGTTGCTATGACTGTATGGTATGCTTTGTGATTGTCTAAAATGGTTAGAGTGGTCGAAAATGCCGACGAGTGGCGTATAAACGGTCGCTGGAAGTTGCAGGAAAAGTGCAGGAAAGTACACGAACTGGATCGGATCGGATGGGAGCACAGACCGACCCGAGGTGCAACTAGCGAACCAAACCACTTGTGGAGTATCTTCTCCGAGCCGATCCGCTTGTGGTGATGGAGTCCGACCCGAACCTCTTGGAAGCTCGTGAACTGATGGTCATGGAGGATCACAAACCGGAGTGCTCTACCCGAACCGAACCGCTCACACCATCCGACCCGATCTGCCCTTGTGAGCATGAGCTACCCCGACATGAACCACTCTAGGGAGCACGATCCGAGCCGCTTAGTGGACTCTGAAATTATGGCGTTACATCACGAGTAGGACCTGACGATGAGTCACGAGCTGGAGGAGCACGACCCAACCCGTATGGGGTATTCCGATCCGAACCAAGGAGCTGATGACCACGAACTAAAGCAAAGTGAAGTGAAGAAATGAAGACCGATCCGAAGTAGAAGGTGACGACCAAAACCCGAGATGCAAAGGTAGTCCAAGTGGGAAGTTTGTACTCAGGATCCAGTTGGGAACCAATGAGTTAACTTCATGATTGGGCTTTGCTGCGGGACGTGTGCTAAAGGGTTGTCGATGTCTGTAACTTTGGATCACTACGGGTACGTGAACGGATTCAGGACCACAGTGGCCTAGGTACGACTAAAGAGCTATAGACCAATGGGGTGGGGTCATTTGTAAAGATTTGGTCATGACTCCATGGGGTAAGCTTGGTAGTAGCAGTAGTTGTACAAGTCGAACTCCGTCACTACATCGATGGGTCTAATGATTGACAGTGGTGGACATCGTATGCTTTATGCACTGAGTGAGAAATGTGAGGATGATTGCCATGATTGATTGTTTGCTGTCACTGTGACATGCACACCCCTCCCCCGTTACCTTTACACCATCTTTTTAGTGGAACCTTAGAGTATTGTACGGTATGTAGTGCTAACTCTTTGTTTGCAGGTCCAGGTTCAGGTATGGTTTAGTATACATGTTATTGTTCTGTTTGCTACTTATCGCTCATACCAGACTTTTTGTCTGACCCAGAGTTTTACGTATCTTCTTATTACTTTGGGTGCTCTCACGAGCAGACTAGAGACAGGTTAGGTGGTATGCACGAGTATTTGTACCGGAGGCGAGCAGGAGGCTTCCACGTACGAAACATATATATAGATATTCTCCCTATGTTGCTGCGGTCGCTACTTTCGGCATTAGTGGTGTACCTTTCTTTCTTTTGTTTAGAGACAGTAATTTGGAAGGTTGTAATAAGATGTATTTGGATTTCCGTTACTCTGATGAAGATGTTGATGTTGGTTTTATTTATCATCTTATGCACTGTCTCGCCTGTTTTAGGTCAAGTATATTATAATTATATTTTATTCCATGCGCTGTGAGACATTCTACAGGTTTTCGATTAGTTCATTCTCTTCTTTCCTTTCTTTAGCAATCGTTCCATGCTAGTCAGCCATGTGTACAATGCACTTTCGGAGGAAATGCCCGCTGATGCGGGGCGAGCCGTTATGGATTAGATTAGCTTAATTAGTCCAATTCATTACCATGTCCTTTTATGGTTTATAATGGGCTAGACCTCCCACATTAGGCCTATAAGTTGTGGATGCTAGATATACCGGTCGGATCCAGGCATACTTCTTCTACAAGTTGGGCCTAACCTCGTGTCATAGCCCTTCTCGTATTTGCACACTTAGACCTCTCACATTAGGTTCAACATTAGTGGCTGCTGGATATGCCGGTCGGGTCAGGGCAGACTTCCACCACTAATGCAACCTAACCTCGTGTCATAAGTGCAATTACAATTTCTAATTATAATCCTAGGCATTCATTATTAATCAATTATTTAAACCTATGCCTTTATAGGTGTTAATGCCCATTTACCCAATTATATTCATGATGGGTTATATGTCTAAATTCATATTATTCGAATTATGCCAATTCATATTTTACATATGATCCCAATTGCACCCAATTTTTTTTATACTTATGATCCAATTTAAGATCTTTAAACATAATTTGGTCGATGCCCCGAACCCATATTTATTCGATTCATTGTTAACATGAACCCATATAGTCATATACTTACTCCAATTATTCCCAATATATAATTGGAACAAATTTACATGTAAACTTTTTAGCACTCCAACAAATCGAATATATGAATTTTTCCTACATGTTTAAATTAATATTATAACATGTAAACATTCCGACATTTCAACTGATTCAATATATGAATTATTCATATTAACAATTTGACGATATATCATGCTAATCATTCCCCCAATTTAATAGATTCAACATATGAATTTACTGATCTATTCATATTAGCATCTCAACTAGTTATAACAGCAATTTATAATTAAACTAGCAATTTCACAAATTATTAAAAGGGGAATGCTAAACGATAGTCATAACATTATCTAAAGACTATAGTTTAAACCCACTCACCTTTCTTGCTTTCCCAAATTTTGGATCTGATCCCGTTTCCGCATCCATCGTTTTTCCCATAATCGGATTTACAACCTATCGATCATGGATTTATTATTTTCATGAAAAGAGAAGGGAAAGAAAAATAATTTTAATAGATTGGTCTTTTCCTTGCTTTCATGATCCAATAATCTTTGTATTAACGTTGATTCTCTCTTCCAGATCCGAATTAATAATTCTCCTAGGCTAACACTTTAATTTCAGAATAAATTTGTGAAGAGAGGGAGAGAGCCATCGTAGAGCTCCAGCGTAGCCGCTGAATTAGGATGTTTAAGGTTAGATCTAGGGTCTTATTTATAGTGTATTGGAGGAACCAGGAACATTAGATCTAAATCCAAAACACCAGAATCGTCCATGTCAAAAAAGAAGGTTCCAGATTCGCGGGTAGGTCGACCCCCCTGTTGGTGGGTCGACCCCCAACGGTCTAAATTTCCTCCAGATTTTCCCACTCGTGATTTTGATTTTTGAACTGATTTTTGAACTGATTTTTGAATTTTCTGGATGTATTCATTATATATATATATACATATAAGTTCCTTATATGTATACAAATTTCTAATGCTCATAACTTCTTCATACTGTGTCCACTTTACGCAAATCAGGTGTCGATTTTGGCCAGAATTTCAAGATGGACGCAATGGCGCAATCTGGTTTAGTTAATTTTGAATAATTAATTAAATTATTCTTATTTTGTTATCTTAATAGTACAGCGTGTTACATTCTCCCACCCTTAGGATATTTCGTCCCCAAAATTTAATAAGCGTAAAATGAATTAACCCCTCGCATAATATTCATCCATCATGTGTGCATCCAATTTTTGCAAACATTGTGCACTTGTGCAAAGTGAAGTACAACATAATAATACATGTATGCCTAAGCGGTACCTCCTATTTGTATGCAAGTTTTTCAAAAATCCTTTTAAAATATGATGCTCACATCCTAAATATACTAGCAGTTCTATATGAATGCAATATTTTGAAAATCAAAATGCATTTCATCCAAATTTTCCTGCTCTCTTACTGAGTAAGAGAAAAGTCCATCCAATTGTTGCATCTATAATCTTACCAACCAACTTTATTTTTCGAATTTCAGAAAAAACTAATTTTATAATTTCGATTTCTTATGTTACAAAAAGGTGGAAAACGGAAAAACCAGCATCTCCCGCTTTTCTTTTTCAACCTTTTTCTAACCGTACTTGGATTTTTATGTAATTGTTTATAAAGATTCCCTAGTTTCCTATCCAAGCACAGTCCACATAAGAAAATTTTCTTTGTTTCTGTTTTTCTTTTTCATCTTATCTTGGAATTTTTTTTAATCTTTATCCATCTTTTCTCATAATTTTCCATTTTTGTTGCTTTACTGAATTTTCTATTTCCTTTTCAATTGTAACATTTCTCTTTTCATAGCTTATTTAATTATTTGATCTTAGTTTAAATTTAAATAAGCTTCTATTCTTCCAACTAAAACAGGAGAACAGACACCCTACACAGCTACTACTAAGGGCCAAGAATCTCGGGACTATGCCCTCTTCAGAAAAGTCCAAACTATGGGATCCACGATAGGTTTAGGTGTTACCCTAACTACCTAACAAGAACAAAATAATGGAACAATCCAACAGGAGTGTAATAACGGGGTTTTCCCCTAACATGACAATTGGCAACAAGATCTAAACACTTACTTTCCCTTTTATATCTAGTAGTCACTACTAACTCTATCTGTGTACTAATAATTATTTCAAGCAACATCCTTGGCTTTCAATGCTTATGCATCCAACGGGAACTTACTATTGCTCCAAGATAATTCTAGCTATTTACTCTATAGCCTTAAAACTTTTCCCGTCTTCCCTACGAACTAATCCTTACCTAATCCACACTTTTTAAAACATGGCTTGGCCTTTTCATTTAAATTTCCTTACAAAATTTTAAAAATTTCAAAGCTTTATTTTCCTCACAAAAACTTTCTTTTGTTAACCATAAAAACATGTCATCTTAAAAACGCAAATCATCATATTTCTTTTCAAATCACAAAATGGAGTAGATACGGACAACTATTTTCTCCATTGGGTTTATGACTTGTTCTTACATATAAGGTCAGTTAAGTCTCTTACTACAAGGTGCCAACATCCACTCTATTCTTATTTTCAACAACTTATTTTGTCCACCCACAAAATTATCTTAAAATAATTTATCGAAAAGGGTTGTCATAAGAATAAAGTTTAAAATCTTTCTTTATTAAAGATTCTTGTATGCAATATAACAAGAAAACTAGCGAGCTTTACATGCTCTATAATGTGCACCTTTTATTGAGAGAATTCTACTTTAAATTAAAAAAAATCGCAAGAAATCACTGTTTTTTCAAAATATACCCCCATTTTCCTTTGAAAACCCAATATTTATACTTAACATACTTAAAACTTACAACTTTTAAGATAAAAACTTGAAAACACTATAAACCATTTCCCCAAAACTTTTAAAATTTCAAGGTCTTAAAAGTTAATAATGGTTAGACTCAAAGCGGGTTTCCAATTCTTCTAGGCTTTATTAGACACCCCCCTAAGGTCAATTCTCTCAACTATATATATTCCTAATCCATTTTTCTCTTTTTAACATTTTCCAATTTATAAGGTCTTCAAGACCACCAACCCAAAATACTAATCATATAGGATTCACTTTCCTTCCATACAAAGTATATTGTACACTCTCTACTCAATTTACCTAAGGGTCTCAGATTTCCATATCCATTTCTTTAGTGTACAAAAGCAACATCCCATTTCTTACCATATTATACTCTTTCTATTTAGTGGGTTCCTCTATGGATCTAGTTATACATAACATATTTATATTTTTAAAAATAAAAATACATTCACTCACTATTTATATAGGAATCCTAAAACTAAGCTCTGATACCAGATGTGACAACACCAATTCCAACGGACCGATTTTTTTTCAAAATTCCAACATCGAAACTCGGATTGGTGTGCTCTGGTATCCTGCAGAAAAGGCAGAGACATAAATATGCTAGAGTTCAGAAAATATCTCACAGTGGAATGGATAAAATATAGTATAATCAAAACATAGCCTTACCGTATTATTAATACTACCTAACCAATATCCAAATCTATCATGTCTCTTCCACAAATCTAACCTGCGAGTATATTATGAGGAAGTGGCCAGAACACAAGTTCTGGTGACTGGATTTAAACTATACACTTTGGATAATCCAACATATACCATTCAATCATATTATCTTATTTATTAGGTTACTTGGGTTAACAGCACTCAAGGCTTACCCACACTTCATACCCATTTTCTTCCCAGTGGATTAACCTAATACAGTCTATATGTAGCTACCCCCAATATTAAGGTACAACCCATGGTACCCCACTCGCACAGTCTCCACCGTAACATAATCGAAATATACATAGTTCCTCATCCTATGCTTTCATCCTATGTTGTAGTGACGTACGGATAACAATACTATGTTCCGCATATATCTATCATTACTACACTACGTAAATGTATTGACTATCACCTTTGTTCGAATCAGACTCCATACCGGAGTAGTGCCCTCAAGTCTACGATACACCACCCAGAGCCGACACGCATGTATCTAGACTGTCCAACATACGTATCTTTAATTGTAGCTCGATGCCTCAATCACACATCCTTTAATGTGCTCCGAGTTCCATGGTAGGGCGATACAAGAAACAAGGGACTAGGTCGGGATCTTTTCGATATCTATATAGGCCAGTCTTTAAAAAGCCTCTATATACAGATATACCTAGGGCCTGTTTCGTGGTGGCTATGGCCCCACCTCTGCCCCTCCTTCAACTAGTAAAGACTACCAGAGCTAAGCGACTTCCCCTATGTAAACAATCTAAACATCCATGTGGCGTCTCCCCTCAACCCCTTACCCAGATAGTGAAGGGTGAAACGGTATCTTAGGTTTAGCTCGAGTCTTTCCGCATCCCACAAGCTGCCGATGATGGGTGTATGATGGTGTACGTATTATCCATGTTGGTCCTAACCATCTTCCTCCTCCTGAAGCAACCGTCGAACCACCCTGGTGTCACCTCGTCACAACATTTTGACTGCATAGCTACATCTACAGTCAAGGCCCACTCACCTAGTAGTTAGGCGTAGACCCAACCTCTGCGGGCATAGCCTAAGACATCTACCACCTCAAAAAGGACTACTATGAGCACCTTACGTACCTCAGGAAGCCGCGTGCTTCCCCTTCTAGTCCTTTGGAACTGTTAGAACAATAACATGAATGTGCGCTCCCCTCATGCCTTGTAACACCTCGATGGTCTACCTCGTTAGGTTATTCACCCTTAACCGTGCGGACTGGTCTAAGCGCCTTACTTTAGCATGTTGTAAGACCCTACGTCTAAACATTCTTTTACGCGCTTATCTCACCCGATCAAGTTTCCAGTTAACTTGGTTATTCCAATTCATATTGAATTCTTATTCAAATTACCAATTTTCTCTTGCTTATTAATTTCAGTCATACAACTTAATTCATTTAAGTTTATTAATAAGCCCACAACATGTTATTCTCTAGATTGTGGCCCAAGGTCTGTAATCCGCAATCCCTTTTTATCTTCTTGTTGATTTCATCATTACAATAACATGTTTATATCCAATTCACATGTTTTCTAATTAACATGTCACTTACCATTTATGATTAAATATAACTTACTTCATTTCATAAGTTTTCCTCGTCCTTTCTCATTTATTCATAATTCCATTTTACATTATCAATACAACTTATCACTATTTACTTATTAACTTAGTTCTATTAACTAAGGCCCATTAATAAGTTTCTCTACCTGTTTATTATAACCAATGTTATAATTTCCTCTTGTCCCTAGGACAAGCCTAACCATTCTTATCAACGGGTTTCAGACTTCCAAGCCTACAGCTTACTTAATTTATAATTAAGCACAACTTCCTATATTTCATATATTTCCCCCCTTTTCTCAACTGGTTTCCGTCTTTCCCCATTAACTACTTACTTAAATTACAATTAAGTGTCCCATAACTAATTTCACTAGTAATTCAATGTAACACCCCACCTCCGCTAGGGTCACTCACAAAGGGAATGCACTAGTTTTGGAGGAGCGTTATCGAGGTAAACAAACACAGAAATATAACAAGACAGAACGTAGATAAAACAGAGGAAGAATCAAAAGATAAATTTCATTACTTTAAAAAAGAGTCAAAACCTTTTACATTAAATAGCCAAGGTCATTATTTTCCATTACGGCAAATTCTGTCTTGCATAAATAAAGAAGCATAAACTTAAAACATCAAAGTAGCTTAATTCCCAAAGGTAGCAGAAATGCAGCCATAGCATAGCTCAAGATCAAACCGTACATGAGCTGAACCGAAAGCAAGCGAAATCCAAGCTAAGTGATAGAGTTTCCTCCCTGAGAACCTGGGGGGAGGGGGGAAACGGAAGAAAAAGAGGCGAAAGAAAACAGGTCAGTCATAAAGACTGGTAAGTCCAAGTGACTTTCAGCATAAAAACAGATAAAGGTAACATGGCATGTATAAACTGAAAGTAGACATAAGGATATTGTCAAGATGGGCAAGATAGACTAAGATAACATGATAAATCAAGTATAAATCAAGTACAACATCACATATTCAAGGTTCGCTACATCAACTGTACTAGAATCCCAAACCCATGTCTTATATAAATCATGAAATAACCCCTTAGCCCAATATCATGAAATGACCCATTTCTAGGTCCAACGAAATGATCCACTAGTCGATCGGCTCCCTACAAGTTCTAGCTCATCATGTGTCTGTGTCATACGGCCCTATCACGAATGTAGTCACCTGTGCTAGGTCCACCATAGGGTGTATCAAGCCCTATGGTGCCAACCACCGACACGAATCAAGCATGCATGGATAAACCTATTGATGCTCAATGCCTGCTTTTTCAACTACTGACCACGTGCACGACCATAGCCCACCTGAACCTACACTGGCGCAACAACACAGCCGTCGTCAGGTCGCTTACAATCAGCCCAATAATCATGCCCCACCCTGCCCAGTTCCAGGGTATCATGATACATCTAGTGGGTTACTACTGAAATGGACCGCATAACTAGGGTTTTCATCCAATAGGTTAAGTGTTGTCATTTAAATTCGTGACTTAACCCTTATCAGTCTAGCATGTCATGTTGGTTAAGTGTTGTCATTCAAGTTCGTGACATAACATGCCTACGAATCATGTATCAAGTTGGTTAAGTGTTGTCTTTCATGTTCATGACTTAACCCTATCATGTGGTATTAATTCATTAATGCACCCCCAACCTCTCACATCAGACCTGTTGTTATGGTCACTGGACATGCTGGGCGTTTCCGGGTAGAATTACACCATAGCTCAGTCTGGCCTCGGGTTTTCAAGTGCGATATGACCAACTACCAACATTGGATCCTATTGTTTGCAGTAACTTGATTTGTCGGGCGGTTCCGGGCAGAATTACACTGCAAACTCAACCCAACCTCGAGTTGGCCATTTTCAAGTTCATTCTAGTGTCATGCCCATGTTCAAGTTTCATGTCATGTTCGTGTCAAATTTCAAGGCAAGTTTCATGCCCACATGCAGTTTCAAGTTATAACAATGTTCATGTCAAGTTTCATGGCGAGTTTCATAACAAGTTTCCTATAATTACCAATTTTTTCCAACGTTACCCCGTCTAAATATTAGGCTAACAATCTTAGCCTAATTTTCGTCCACATGATTTTTGGCATAATATTAGGCTGAAAACTTAGACTAATTTAACGTACACAAAATTTGCATAAAGAAATTTATTAACATGACATAGGTGTAAACTTGGCATTCTTGGCACAGTCAGTATGAACACCATAGGTGTGTACTTGCAAAACAATCAACATGAATATCATAGGTGTGAACTTGCAATGTAGACTAAACCAACATACATATATGTGAATTTGCAACATAGACTAAATCAACTTACATATATATGAACTTGCAAATCAATCACGAACATATGAATAAGTGCGAACTTGAAATATGACATAGGTTTAACATATACACATAAACATGTAGATCTAACATTTGGTCACATATGTGATATGATTTTACAACCTAAAACTTGCATAACATGATAAACTACACAACTTGTCATCACGGGCTATACTCCAAGTTCATATGCATATGAATGGACTTATTCATTAATTCCCAATTCAACATGATGATAAAATAGAACCACAGGCATAGATCAACATAATAAACATTGCTCTATTATTAATTTATTTCCAAGGCATGACCTAACTGAATAAATTGATTAAAACATCGCAGGCATAACATTATGAACATGAAAAAGGTTTGAATAATAATCTAGGTTCAAGAATACAGATAGATCTAACTTAAATAGAAAAATCCCCAAAATCAAGACAAATAAAGAAAATAGGTCTGAATAGAAAATCAATCTTAGATCCAATTTCATAGTCATAATCCTAGGCAATAACCTCATAGGTGATTAGCCACAATTGTCCTTGTCATAGTTATAGGCAATAGTCTTATATTCACAGTCATAGACATAAGCATAGTCTGATGTTCACCGTCATAGTCATATTCATAGTTTTATGTTCACCGTCATAGTCATAGGCATAGGCATAGTCTTATATTCACAGTCATAGGCATAGTCATGGTCTTATGTTCACAGTCATAGGCGTAGTCATAGTCTTATGTTCACAGTCATAGGCGTAGTCATAGTCTTATGTTCACAGTCATAGGCGTAGTCATAGTCTTATGCCATTAACAATAGTTTCAACGTCGTAGACAATATTCCCAATAGTCAAGATCCTAGATGAAAACAAGAACAGATATGAATCATACATAAATCATTTCCAATTTAACATACCCATATTAGATTTATAGTTTTTATCTAAAAGTAACTAGAACTTACAGATCGTGGTCTAAGAAATTTAGATGCAGAAGTCAAGTCTAGAAATTTGTCGTAGAACGTTGCGGTGTCACTGATCTATTCTCTTGAATTGTTGTAGAAGCGTTGATCTTTGATTTGAATCGAGTTTGAATGCTTAAGCTTTAATTTAGACGTGGCGGCCATGGTTCAAGGGGTAAATTAGCAGCGTAGTAGTGTAAGAATGATTTGTATGAGTTAGGCTTGGTCTTAGGATGTATTTATAGGGGTAGCAACTAGTTTAGGCCCTTAGATTAACCCTAGAATCAATCCGGACCATCAAAACACGTCTCAGGCTTCAAAGATGGGTTCTGGGTCAAAACAGGCCGACCAGGTCAACCTGAAAGGGGGAAGTCGACCACATGGTCGACCTGGGGGGTTGGTCAACCCTAAGGTCGACCACATGGTCGACCTGACCCCCAGGTCGACCTGCCTGGTCCTGTGCTGCCTGAAATTTGCTGAATCTTCTACAGGCCATAACTTTATCCCGACTCCGATTTTCGAAAACTCAGACTCTATTTCATGCAGAATTCCGAGACGCACGCAAAAGCGCAACCTGTTTCCCATAATTCTCATTTTAAAAATTAATTATACCTTGATTTCTTGTTTTAACATGTTATTAAAATTCGAGTTGTTACATTCTCCCCTCCTTAAAGGATTTCATCCCCGAAATCTTCAAGTTAAGAAGAATGTGTCCTACCATCCAATCATCCATCTACTCAATCATCAATCACAGGCATCCATTGTCCTTAAGAGATTTCTAATGTTGTATGAACATATGCAGAAAGTGTGTGTATATGTTCCTTATCTAATGCAAATGATCAGGCTTGATTGATCTTCCTAATGCAAAATATGTTTAGTGTCATGAATCCAACATGTATGCAAATAGTCCTAGTCACATAAACACTATATGTGTGCACAAACATCCATCCATATGCAACATCCACATAATAACACATTCAATTTCATCCACAAACAAGTATAAACACTCATGCATATGCAATATGAAAATGTGTCTGAGCCGATCTAGTGCCTAATGTGTGTTATGCAACCACGAGCAACCACTTGCGACCACTTACAACCATTTGCAAACATCAACCATAACATGTTTCAATCACATGTTTACATCCAAAAGGGTTCTACCGAAGGTTCTTAAGATAGGATTAAGAAGATAAGCAAGATAAAACAAAGCATCAGGGAGAAGAAGTTAAAGATATACCCCTAGAAGGTCCTGCTTACGGGGCTTGCCCTTGCTTCTTAGGGCAGTTCTTGCTGATGTGTCCAAGCTTACCACCTTGAAAGCACGCACTTATCTTCTTCTTCCTTCTTTTACAATCCTTGATAGCATGCCCCACTATACCACAGAAGTTGCACTTCCTCTTATCACATGACTTGTTATTATTGTTATTGTTGTTCTCGCCTCCCTTCTGGAAGTCTTTCTTCTAGTTCTAAGACACATCAGCCTTAACTTATCACTCATACCTTCCCTATGTAACATGTTAACAAGCCTCACGGAAACTATCTCCATCATATGGAAATCCGTCTATGAAGCCAGAAAGAAGATTAGCCGCAGGTAAAACTACTGCGACTACAGATGGAGAAAAGAAAGGAAAAGATATTCAAACGAGGAAACAAAGGACAGTGCTAATGGATTTTAGGGAATAGCCTTTAAATAAAACAAGACATTTCTTGAAAAATGCTTCTTTGTAAACGGTTTTGAAAAGAGTTTTAGAAGGTTTTTAAAAACTTTTGCCCAGTCTGGTAACCTTCTGCTCTGATACCAAATGTAACACCCCACCTATACTAGGGTTACTCACAAAGGGAATGCACTATTGGAGGAGCGTTATCGAGGTAAACAAACACAGAAATATCACAAGACAGAACATAGATAAAACAGCGGAAGAATCAAAAGATAAATTTCATTACTTTCAAAAAGAGTCAAAACCTTTGACATCAAATAGCCAAGGTCATTATTTTCCATTACAGCAAATTTTGTCTTGCATAAATAAAGAAGCATAAACTTAAAACATCAAAGTAGCTTAATTCCCCAAAGGTAGCAGAAATGCAGCCATAGCATAGCTCAAGATCAAACCGTACATGAGCTGAACCGAAAACAAGCAAAATCCAAGCTAAGTGCTAGAGTTTCCTCCCTGAGAACCTATTTGGGGAGGGGGAACGGAAGAAAAAGAGGCGAAAGAAAATGGGTCAGTCATAAAGACTGGTAAGTCTAAGTGAGTTTCAGCATAAAAATAGATAAAGTTAACATGACATGTATAAACTGAAAGTAAACATAAGGATACTGTCAAGATGGGCAAGATAGACTAAGATAACATGATAAATCAAGTATAAATCAAGTATAGCATCACATATTCAAGGTTCGCTACATCAACTATACTAGAATCCCAAACCCATGTCTTATATAAATCATGAAATAATCCCTTAGCCCAATATCATGAAATGACCCATTTCTTGGTCCAATGAAACGATCCACTAGTCGATCGGCTCCCTACAAGTTCTAGCTCGTCATGTGTCTGTTTCATACGGCCCTATCACGAATGTAGTCACCTGTGCTAGGTCCACCATAGGGTGTATCAAGCCCTATGGTGCCAACCACCGACATGAATCAAGCATGCACAGATAAACCTACTGATGCCCAATGCCTGCTTTTTCAACTCCGGAACACGTGCATGACCATAGCCCGCCTGAACCTACACTGGTGCACCAACACAGCCATCGTTCTGGTCAATTACAATCAGCCCAATAATTGTTCCCCACCCTGCCTAGTTCCAGGGTACCATGATACATCCAGTGGGTTACTACTGAAATGGACCACGTAACTAGGGTTTTCGTCCAATAGGTTAAGTGTTGTCATTTAAATTCGTGACTTAACCCTTATCAGTCTAGCATGTCAAGTTGGTTAAGCGTTGTCATTCAAGTTCGTGACTTAACCCGCCTACGAATCATGTATCAAGTTGGTTAAGTGTTGTCTTTCATGTTCATGACTTAACCCTATTATGTGGCATTAATTCATTAATGCACCCCAACCTCTCACATCAGACCTGTTGTTGTGGTCACTGGATATGCCGGGCTGTTCTGTGCAGAATTACACCACAACTCAGTCTGACCTCGGGTTATCAAGTGCGATATGACCAACTACCCACATTGGATCCTATTGTTTGCAGTAATTGGATTTGCCGGGCGGTTCCGGGCAGAATTACATTGCACACTCAACCCAACCTCGAGTTGGCCATTTTCAAGTTCATTCTAGTGTCATGCCCATATTCAAGTTTCTTGTCATGTTCGTGTCAAATTTCAAGGCAAGTTTCATGCCCACATCCAGATTCAAGTTATAACAATGTTCATGTCAAGTTTCATGGCGAGTTTCATACTAAGTTTCCTATAATTACCAATTTTTCCCAACATTACCCCGTCTAAATATTAGCCTAACAATCTTAGCCTAATTTCCCATCTGCATGATTTTTGGCATAATATTAGGCTAAAAACATAGCCTAATTTAACATACACAAAATTTACATAAAGAAATTCGTTAACATGACGTAGGTGTAAACTTGGCATTCTTGGCATAGTCAATATGAACACCATAGGTGTGTACTTGCAAAACAATCAACATGAATATCATAGATGTGGACTTGCAACGTAGACTAAACCAACATACATATAAGTGAATTTGCAACATAGACTAAATCAACTTACATATATGTGAACTTGCAAATCAATCACGAACATATGAATAAGTGTGAACTTGAAATATGACATAGGTTTAACGTATACGCATAACCATGTAGATCTAACATTTGGTCACATATGTGATATGATTTCACAACCTAAAACTTGCATAACATGATAAACTACACAACTTGTCATCACGGGTTATGCTCCAAGTTCATATACATATGAATGGACTTATTCATTAATTCCCAATTCAACATGATGATAAAATAGAACCACAGGCATAGATCAACATAATAAACATTGCTCTATTATCAATTTATTTTCAAGGCATGACCTAACTGAATAAATTGATTAAAACATCGCAGGCATAACATTATGAACATGAAAAAGGTTTGAATAATAATCTATATTCAAGAACACGGATAGATCTAACTTAAATAGAAAAATCCCCAAAATCAAGACAAATAAAGAAAATAGGTCTGAATAGAAAATCAAGCTTAGATCCAATTTCATAGTCATAATCCTAGGCAATAGCCTCGTAGGTGATTAGCCACAATTGTCCTTGTCATAGTTATAGGCAATAGTCTTATATTCACAGTCATAGGCATATGCATAGTCTTATGTTCACCGTCATAGTCATATGCATAGTTTTATGTTCACCATCATAGTCATAGGCATAGGCATAGTCTTATGTTCACAGTCATAGGCATAGTCATGGTCTTATGTTCACAGTCATAGGCGTAGTCATAGTCTTATGTTCACAGTCATAGGCATAGTCATAGTCTTATGTTCACAATCATAGGCGTAGTCATAGTCTTATGCCATTAACAATAGTTTCAACATCGTAGACAATATTCCCAATAGTCAAGATCCAAGAAGAAAATAAGAATAGATATGAATCATATATAAATCAATTCCAATTTAACATGCCCATATTAGATTTATAGTTTTTATCAAAAAGTAACTGGATCTTACAGATCGTGGTCTAAGAAATTTAGATGCATAAGTCAAGTCTAGAAATTTGTCGTAGAAGGTTGCGGTGTCGCTGATCTATTCTCTTGAATTATTGTAGAAGCGTTGATCTTTGATTTGAATAGAGTTTGAATGCTTAAGCTTTAATTTGGAGGCGGCGGCCATGGTTCAAGGGGTAAATTAGCAGCATAGCAGTGTAAGAATGATTTGTATGAGTTAGGCTTGGACTTAGGATGTATTTACAGGGGTAGCAACTAGTTTAGACCCTTAGATTAACGCTAGAATCAATCCGGACCATCCAAACACGTCTCAGGCTTCAAAAATGGGTTCTGGGTCAAAACAGGCCGACCAGGTCGAACTGTAAGGGGGGAAGGTCGACCACGTGGTCGATCTAGGGGGTTGGTCGACCTGACCCCCAGGTCGACCTGCCTGGTCCAGTGCTGCCTGAAATTTGCTGAATCTTCTACAGGCCATAACTTCTTCATTCGGACTCCGATTTTCGAAAACTTGGACTCTATTTCATGCAGAATTCCGAGACGAACGCAATGGAGCAACCTGTTTCGCATAATTCTCATTTTAAAATTTAATTATACCTTGATTTATTGTTTAACATGTTATTAAAATTCAGGTTGTTACATTCAATTTCCTTATTAGTTTATTATAACTGAAGTTATAATCCCCACTTGTCCAAAGGACAACTCTACCTATTATACAACATTTTCATTATTGTTATCTATTTATAATAGGTGGTTATCATTTCTACAAGTTATGCTTGCCCTAAAAGGTGTCTTTAATTACATAACTTTATTATTTCTTGTAACACCCCGTAATTCCGTTAATATTAATATTCACAAATTAAAGAATAGCTAATCTCAGACGTGAGAATTGTGGGAAATGGGTTACGCCATTGTGTTCGTCTCAGAATTCTGGTTGAGATAGAGTCCGAGTTTGCATGAATTGGACTTCGTATGAAGAAGTTATGGCCATTGGAAGTTTCAGAAAATTCAAAATAGCTCGTAGGAAATTTAAAATTCAAATTGAAAGTGCAGAAGCAGGCTGGGCGGGAAAAATTCCCGCCTAGGCAGGTCGCCTGGGGGGTCGACACTAGTGTCGACCTGGCCCACCCCCCAGGTCGACTATAGTGTCGACCTGGGTGTCGACCTGGGTGTCGACCTGGGTCTGGCGGCTAGGGTTTTTGACTGAGCCTGTTTTTGACTGAGTGATGACCCATTAGGGTTTTGACCTAATCTGGTTGGCTGGGAATAGTCCTGAATTGATCTGACGGTCTTAATAAACTCTAAACTCTATAAATACCTAGGTAGTCTCTCACCCTAATTCATATGAAAAATAGAATAAGCTACCGTCATACCGTCGCCATGGAACTCAGTGGAGCCGCCGCCAACTAAGAAGGGAAAAGCTAATCAAAACCTAATTCTACTCAATTCTAAAGCAAAGCAAGACTCTTTTCTTCTCTAAATAGTGAGTATGATAGTCTTAACAAGATTATATCATTTTAATTAGGTTAAGTCATGAATGGATTATGAGTAGATGATGTGAATTGTCATATATGTTGTTGTAAACCTTATACTATCATGTATGTCATAAATCCTATGCTATGTGGTGATGACATCCTATATGTTGTAAATCATGCTATGATGATGTTATGTATGTTGAGAAATTCTATGCTAAATTGTGATGAATCATACAAGTTATAAAGTCATTATGTTTTTGTCCACTCTAGTTAGTTCATGTTAATCAAATCATCATGTTTGGGCTATGTTGATCTATATGACAAACCATGTATGCAAGTTTAGGTTGATTAGTAAAAGTTATGAACATATGCCATGACATCTATTATGACATCTAGAATTATGCTATGACATATGTGAAATTCTATGCTAGTTCACACCATCATTATGTTGCCTAAAACCCCATATGCAAGTTTATACATAAATTTGGGTTATGATCATATCATGTAAATTGTGACATTTAAAAAGTTGACACCTTTAGGTCCTTAACATGTGTAGTTTATGCAAGTTTCACCCCTATTATGATTAGATTCATTTTAATTGTTTATATGTTGTGATAATTTATTTTTGTGCTATGAGTTAGACTATTCGAGTCTAACGTATATTCTGCGTTGAATAAGCGAACGTATAAACGTGGGGTAGGGGTAATATTAAGGATTTAATAATAAAATTTGGGGTGCAATTGATATGATTTTGCATGCCATGAGTGGATGACCATAATTGAGTCAATTATGGACATCAATAAAAGTGGACTTAATTAATAAATTGAATAGGGATATTCAAAACTGGGGTAAAAGATTATAAGGGATAATCAATGCTTAGGACACGAGGTTGGACTCGTTTGTGACGTAAAACTACCCGGAACCGCCCGGCAAATCCAGTGGTCACAAATGTCAGCCCAATGTGAGAGGTCCTAGGCCTAAACTAAAGCATAACAGTTGTAAAGACACGAGGTTAGACTCTTTTATGGTGTAAGACTGCCCGGACCCGCCCGGCAAATCCAGCTGCCATAAATGTCAGTCTAATGTGAGAGGTCTTTATGAGGTTATGGCCTGAATGAATTAAGAAATACTTAACCAGAGAAACATGTAAGGTGGGACATGGGGTTAAGTAGGTGCCTTGGGTGGCATGAGGAATATAGTGGGTGCCCTTAGTGGCATGTGAAATACGATTAGTAATACTTAACCAAACACACATGTAAATGAACATGACTAAGAGGGTTAAGTAGGATATACTAGTGGTGACATGCTTAGGTGGGTAGCTTGTGTGGGCCCATTTCAACCATTATCCCAAACGTATCTTTGTGGGCTCGACCCAAGTCGAGGATGGGACACGCATACTGGGTTTGACTATAAGAGGCCAAAACGGGGAGCGGTGGCAACGCAAGTCCAACGGGTTTCATATGCGTGTGTGTGGACCCGGGCTGGTAGGTAAGACGTTGTTGCATCGTGTAGGTATAAGCCGTGCATTCTCAAGGTGTATCGGGTTGCCACTTTAGGGGAGTGATACACCCCACTGTTGGGCCAGCACGGGTATCTACGAGTAGGGAGCCGATCGAAAGTGGGTAGTGGGGTACACCTAGTGGAGATAGGGGCAGACGGCACCTATGTAGTCAGCTAGGGGTACGTAAGGCTATTTATATTGTTTCTGTGTGAAGCAAGTGGGATCAACCTTTAGGGTGACTGGTGCGGTGCAGTGTAGTAATGTGCAGTGCAGTGTAGTAATTATTCGTTAGTAATTAGGTATGCCTTTGACGTTATCTTTAACGTTATCTTCAACGTTATCTTTATCTGCTTTCCATACCTAATAGTTCATAGACATTTACTTGTCTTCCAGCTTATGCCTTAGTCTACTTATTTTGATAATAGTATTGTTAGAATTATCATACTCGCCAGACTTTATGTCTGACCCCCTCCATTTCTATCCTTTCCCCCCTCCAGGTCCTCAGGTTGGGCCCAGCTCTAGTGGAGTTTGATTGGATTGCTTTATCTCTTGGAAAGCTTGGACCGTTGAAGTAAAGTCCAGCTTGTTATCTTCTTTAATGTCTATTGGTGTAATAGGATTATGTATTTTGTTTTAGCAAGATGGATGTTGTACTTGACTCTAATTTAGGTTTTTATGATGTAACAAACATGGTTATTTTCCGCTGCAATAAAATGAAGTTTTAAATTTCCAAGTACTACTTATTTTCTATCTTGTTGTAATTTTTCTGTTCTATATTCACTTAAAACCTCCATGGAAGTTAATGCATTCCCTTTGTGAGTGACATTAATGGACGTGGTGTGTTACACGTGGTATCAGAGCTTAAGGTTACCAGAACAGATAAATTTTTTAGAAAAACTATTTTTCTAAAGTATTTTTTGAAGAAGTGTTTTCAAAAACATGTTTTAATGAGTAATTTAAGAAAAACATAATCCCCAATAGCCATATCTTTATCTTTCGAATTCTCCATTTTGAATCTTTCCTTTTTTGTTTCAGCATGGCTGAAGATCTTAACCTACCTAACGTTGTAACGATACCAGGATGGTATAGGAGGCTATTATAGGCTAGGGCCGCCGCAGGTCCGGCCAATGTTCCTCCACCACCAGTTGCACCCGTTCCTCCTCCTCGCGTAGA
This sequence comes from Allium sativum, assembly GCA_030737875.1. Lineage (NCBI taxonomy): Eukaryota > Viridiplantae > Streptophyta > Magnoliopsida > Asparagales > Amaryllidaceae > Allium > Allium sativum. Next base: position 355,868,147 of record CM060910.1, read on the forward strand.
TAATTTTGCAAAGACGTGCAAGGAATTTAAGGCTATGGGTGGAAAACCCTTTCAAGGGTCAGAAACGTTCGTGGAAGCTAGGGATTGGCTTAGGGAGGTGGAAGAATTGCTAGAAATCTTTGAAGTGAAAGAAGGAAGGAGAGTTAAATTAGCAGCTTGGTTAATGAAGGGAGAGGCCTCGTTCTGGTGGGAGGTCACTAATGGGGAGCGTCCTGTTGATTCTTGGGTAGATTTTAGGCGTAGGTTTGTGGTGAAGTTTCTCTCAAGGGAAGAAGAGAATCTATATATGGAAAAGTTCTTGACATTGAAGCAAGGAAGCTCATCAGTGAAAGAATATGTCAACAAATTTAATCAGTTAGCAAGGTTTGGATTAGACTTAGTGAACACGCCGGAGAAGAAGGCACTGAGGTTCGTTAATGGATTGAATGAACCATTGCAAGGGTTGGCTATGACCCACATCCCTATGGGGGCCACCTTTGAGAAGCTTGTAGACATGGCACTCATGCATGAGGAGAAAAGCGCCAAAGTTGATAAGGCACCCGAGAAGAAAGGGGATCAGAAGAAACCACAACAGCAAAACAAGAAGGGTGGTAAAGACAATAACAGCAAGGGAAAGAAGAAATGCTTTAACTGTGGGACACCAGGCCATCTCAGCAAGGATTGCCGAAAGAAAAAGAAGACTGGCTGTTTCCACTGTGGCGAAGCGGGACATCTAGTGAAGGACTGCCCAAAGAAGGTGCAGAGGGCAGGAGCTACCTCGGGAGGACAGGTGCAGGCTCTTATGGCACCAGGGCAGGCAAGGGGACAAGTTCAGGCTCTCGCGGTCCCACCGCTGCAAGAACGAGGTAGAACCATTTCTGTTGAAAGCTTAGTTTTTCTGTTTGATCATCCTGTCCGTACCTTATTCGATTTGGGCGCATCACATTCGTTTATATCTACGTCATTAGTTGAATCACTGCACTTAAACACCAGTTTAGTAGAGGATCCCTTAGTTGTTTCGAATCCAATTGGGGGCTTAGCTTATTTGTCCATGATGTGTTTGGATTTGAAAATTACTATACTTAGCGTTGAGTTTAGATGTGATGCTTATGTGTTGGGCTTCACGGGCTATGGGCTAATTTTAGGAATGGATTGGTTATCCAGAAATGGGGCCGTTCTTGATTGTGAAAGGAGAGTAGTTAGGCTCGTGACTCGCCATGGTAACGCTCTCGAAATCTTTTGTAGTCCCATAAATTCTGTTATGCTAAGCTATTTAGAATCGCTTGACGCGTCTGACGAAAATCTACAATCTGTTAGAGTGGTCCGAGAATATTCGGATGTGTCTGAGGAGGTGAAGGGCTTGCCTCCGAAGCGGGAGATAGATTTTCGAATATATCTTGTGGATAATGCGAAACCAGTATCTTTGCCAGTACGCCACATGGCTCCACGTTAAAGGAGGGAACTCGATAAGCAAGTGAAGGAGTTGCTTGAGAAGGTTTTCATAAGATGAAGTATATCGGAGTGGGGTGCTCCAGTAGTATTTGCCACGAAGGCGGATGGGTCCCTCAGACTTTGTGTGGACTATAGAGAACTTAATAAGCTTACTAAGAAAAACAGACACCCACTGCCGAGGATTGACGATCTCTTCGATCAGTTAGTTGGCGCCTCAGTGTTTTTGCAGTTGGACTTAGCCACTGGTTTCCATCAGTTGAGAGTGGCTGAGGATAGCATTGACAAGACTGCCTTTAGGACTCCAGACGGTTTCTATGAATGGCTAGTGATGCCCTTCGGTTTGACAAACGCCCCCATATACTTTGTTGATTTGATGAGTAGGGTGTTTAGGGAGTACCTTAACAAATTCGTGGTAGTCTTTGTATACGATATCCTGATCTTTTCTAAGGATGAAGAAGAGCATGCCCTACATCTTAGGGAAGTGTTGGAGACCCTACGAGCTCATAACCTTAAAGCTAAATTTTCTAAGTGTCACTTCTAGAGGAAGGAAGTACGATTCTTAGGGCACGTGGTTTCCAAGGAAGGGATAGCCGTGGATCCCGCGAAGGTGGTGGCCATCCAAGATTGGAAGGTCCCTAAAAATGCTACCGAAGTAAGAAGTTTCTTGGGGTTGGCTGGCTACTATAAGAAGTTTATCAAAGACTTTACAAAGATATCATCCCCATTAACACGCTTGACGAAGAAGAACCTAGTCTTCACATGGGACGTAGATTGTGATGATTCGTTCCAACGTTTGAAGAGAGCTTTGACCTCAGCCCCAGTCTTAGTGTTGCCAGACGGGAGTAAGCCATTTACCGTTGATACTGATGCTTGTGGGACAGGACTAGGCGCAGTCCTAATGCAAGAGGGTAGGGTAATAGCCTACGGTGGAAGGCAGTTGAGAGCGCATGAGAAGAATTACCCCACACATGACCTAGAGTTGGCCGCTATTTTTTTCGCGCTTAAGTCTTGTCGTCATTATCTTCTTGGTGAGAAATTCGAATTATTCACTGACCACAAATCACTAAAATAATTATTCTCTCAGAAGGACTTGAACTTAAGGCAGCAAAGGTGGATGGAGTTCTTAGCATCCTACGATTTCAAAATAGCATATACCCCTAGCAAGGGTAACGTGGTGGCAGATGCCTTAAGTAGAAAAAGATTATCCTTAAGTCCTTTGTTTGTTGAGCAGCGAAGTTTAGAGTTCGTCTATATGTTTGACTTTAGACCTTCCGTTGACTTTGTACCCGGTTTGCTAGCATCCTTGGAGGTCAGACCTACACTTTTGCGACGGATTGGTGAGGCACAGCGAGACGACCCTCAGTTGGTTGAGTTAGTAGAAAAGCTCAAAGGAGGGGAGTCATCAAGCCATCTCCGTAGTTATACCCTAGATGATAAGGGTTGGTTACGTAGGGACGGTAGACTTTGTGTACCAAAAGACGATGACCTAAGGAAGACTATTCTTGACGAAGCACATCGTTCGAAGATGACCATTCATCCCGGCGGGGACAAGATGTACATGGACATGAGACGAGTTTACTTTTGGGCCGGTATGAAGAGGGATGTGGCCGAGTATGTCGCTAGATGCTTGGTGTGCCAACAAGTAAAAGCCCAGCAGAAGACACCCGGTGGGTTGCTTCACCCATTGGAGGTTCCATTATGGAAGTGGGAGAGTGTCTCGATGGATTTTGTGGATGGATTACCGCGATCGAGGAAGGGTAATACGGGGATTTGGGTTATAGTAGATAGACTTACTAAGAGAGCCCATTTCATTCCCGTGAAGAGTAAGAGGACTGCTCCATGGTTAGCTTCTGTATACGTCCGAGAGATAGTTCGTTTGCACGGTGTTCCTTCTAGCATAGTGAGCGACCGCGATCCTATTTTCACTAGTGAATTATGGAGAAGCTTACAAGAGGCGGTTGGGACTCAGTTATGTTTGAGCACCGCATATCATCCTCAGACGGACGACCAGACCGAGAGGGTGAATCGCATTCTAGAGGATCTTTTGAGGCTATGTATCCTAGACTTTGGGGGTACATGGGAAGAGCATCTTTCATTGGTAGAGTTCGCATATAATAACATCTTTCAGTCCAACATTGGCATGGCACCTTTCGAAGATCTTTACGGACGACCTTGTCGTTCACCTACATGTTGGTGGGAATCTACGGATAAGATCTTACTTGGGCCCGATATGATTAGGGAGACTTCGAAGAAGATAGACTTGATTCGAAAGAGGATGAAAGCAGCGCAAGATAGACAGAAATCTTATGCGGATAAGAGGAGGACAGATCTTGAGTTTGATGTTGGGGACATGGTCTTTATCAAAGTGTCTCCATTACGGAACGTTTTTCGCTTTGGGTCCGTTGGGAAGTTAGCACCAAGGTTTGTAGGGCCATTTCCTATTAAGGAGAAGATTGGACAGATGGCGTATAGAGTGGAGTTGCCCGAGAGACTTAGTGGTGTACACGACGTATTCCATGTGTCACATTTGAGGAAGTGCTTGCACGAGACCGCGGAAGTGGTAGAGCTGAACTTGCTTAGAGAGGTGGAGATCGAGCATGACGCGACGATTCGACGAGCTCCTACGCGCATTCTTGGGTCAGAGATCAAGAAGCTGAGAAATCGAGAGGTCAGACTAGTCAAAGTACAATGGGGAGATGATGAGAACAACGCTACTTGGGAGACAAAAAAGAAGATGCGTTCACGATACCCTTTCCTTTTCGAGGGTATGCCCTTTAATTTCTCCTTTATCGCTTATCTTGTACTTATCTTACCTTTAGAGTATCCTCTTGCTAGTATCCTTGACCTTTAGTTAGGAAAATCATATGGTTGAAACATGTGTTTGAGACATGTTATGTATGATGGATGCAAGTGTTTGCTAGTGGTTGCTCATGGACGCATATACACACTATTAGGCACTAGATCGGCTCAGTCACTTCATACTGCATATTGCATATAAATGGCTGTATTTAGTAAAATGGATGCATGATGATTGTATTATCATATGGATGCTGCATTCAGATGATGATTGTGCACGCATATAGAGATAATATGTAGCATTAGGGAACTTTTGCATACATAATGGACGCATGGCACTATCATGGTTTGCATTAAGGAGGTCGACTAAATCAGTGGACCGCTTGATTTTGCATTAGATAAGGGACATATACACACACTGTGCATTTAAACATTAAAGCATTAGAAGCCTATAAGGACAATGGATGCTTGTGTTTAATGGTTGAGTAGATGGACGATTGGATGTTAGGAAATGCATTCTTCTTGACTTTAAGATTTCGGGGACGAAATCCTTTAAGGAGGGGAGAATGTAACACCCCGCAATTCTGTTAATATTAATATTCACAAATTAAAGAATAGCTAATCTCAGACGTGAGAATTGTGCGAAACGGGTTGCGCCATTGTGTTCATCTCGGAATTCTGGTTGAGATAGAGTCCGAGTTTGCGTGAATTGGACTTCGTATGAAGAAGTTATGGCCATCGGAAGTTTCAGAAAATTCAAAACAGCTCGCAGGAAATTTAAAATTCAAACTGAAAGTGTAGAAGTGGGTTGGGCGGGAAAAATTCCTGCCCAGGCAGGTCGACTGGGGGGTCGACACTAGTTTCGACCTGCCCCCCCCCCCCCCCCCGGTCGACTATAGTGTCGACCTGGGTCTGGCGGCTAGGGTTTTTGACTGAGCCTATTTTTGTCTAAGTGATGACCCATTAGGGTTTTGACCTAATCTGGTTGGCTGGGATTAGTCCTGAATTGATCTGACGGTCTAAATAAACTCTAAACTCTATAAATACCTAGGTAGTCTCTCACCCTAATTCATATGAAAAATAGAATAAGCTACCGTCATACTGTCGCCATGGAACTCAGTGGAGCCGCCGCCAACTAAGAAGGGAAAAGCTAATCAAAACCTAATTCTACTCAATTCTAAAGCAAAGCAAGACTCTTTTCTTCTCTAAATAGTGAGTATGATAGTCTTAACAAGATTATTATCATTTTAATTAGGTTAAGTCATGAATGGATTATGAGTAGATGATGTGAATTGTCATATATGTTGTTGTAAACCTTATACTATCATGTATGTCATAAATCCTATGCTATGTGGTAATGATATCCTATATGTTGTAAATCATGCTATGATGATGTTATGTATGTTGAGAAATTCTGTGCTGAATTGTGATGAATCATACAAGTTATAAAGTCATGATGTTATTGTCCATGCTAGTTAGTTCATGTTAATCAAATCATCATGTTTGGGCTATGTTGATCTATATGACAAACCATGTATGCAAGTTTAGGTTGATTAGTAAAAGTTATGAACATATGCCATGACAACTATTATGACATCTAGAATTATGCTATGACATATGTGAAATTCTATGCTAGTTCACACCATCATTATGTTGCATAAAACCCCATATGCAAGTTTATACATAAATTTGGGTTATGATCATATCATGTAAATTGTGACATTTAACAAGTTGATACCTTTAGGTCCTTAACATGTGTAGTTTATGCAAGTTTCACCCCTATTATGATTAGATTCATTTTAATTGTCTATATGTTGTGATAATTTATTTTTGTGCTATGAGTTAGACTATTCCAGTCTAACGTATATTCTGCGTTGAATTAGCGAACGTATAAACGTGGGGTAGGGGTAATATTAAGGATTTAATAATAAAAAGTTGGGGGTGCAATTGATATGATTTTGCATGCCATTAGTGGATGACCATAATTGAGTCAATTATGGACATCAATAAAAGTGGACTTAATTAATAAATTGAATAGGGATATTTAAAACTGGCGTAAAAGATTATAAGAGATAATCAATGCTTAGGACACGAGGTTGGACTCGTTTGTGACGTAAACCTGCCCGGAACCGCCCGGCAAATCCAGTGGTCACAAATGTCAGCCCAATGTGAGAGGTCCTAGGCCTAAACTAAAGCATAACAGTTGTAAAGACACGAGGTTAGACTCTTTTATGGTGTAAGACTGCCCGGACCCGCCCGGCAAATCCAGCTGCCATAAATGCCAGTCTAATGTGAGAGGTCTTTATGAGGTTATGGCCTGAATGAATTAAGAAATACTTAACCATAGAAACATGAAAGGTGGGACATGGGGTTAAGTAGGTGCCTTGGGTGGCATGAGGAATATAGTGGGTGCCCTTAGTGGCATGTGAAACACGATTAGTAGGACTTAACCAAACACACATGTAAATGAACATGACTAAGAGGGTTCAGTGGGATATACTAGTGGTGACAAGCTTAGGTGGGTAGCTTGTGGGGGCCCATTTCAACCAGTATCCCAAACGTATCTTTGTGGGCTCGACCCAAGTCGAGGACGGGACACGCATACTGGGTTTGACTATAAGAGGCCAAAACGGGGAGCGGTGGCAACGCAAGTCCAACGGGTTTCATATGCGTGTGTGGACCCGGGCTGGTAGGTAAGACGTTGTTGCATCGTGTAGGTATAAGCCGTGCATTCTCAAGTTGTATCGGGTTGCCACTTTAGGGGAGTGATACACCCCACTGTGGGGCCAGCACGGGTATCTACGAGTAGGGAGCTGATCGAAAGTGGGTAGTGGGGTACACCTAGTGGAGATAGGGGCAGACGGCACCTATGTAGTCAGCTAGGGGTACGTAAGGCTATTTATATTGTTTCTGTGTGAAGCAAGTGGGATCAACCTTTAGGGTGACTGGTGCGGTGCAGTGTAGTAATGTGCGGTGCAGTGTAGTAATTATTCGTTAGTAATTAGGTATGCCTTTGATGTTATCTTTAACGTTATCTTCAACGTTATCTTTATCTGCTTTCCATACCTAATAGTTCATAGACATTTACTTGTCTTCCAGCTTATGCCTTAGTCTACTTATTTTGATAACAGTATTGTTAGAATTATCATACTCGCCAGACTTTATGTCTGACCCCCTCCATTTCTATCCTTTTTCCCCCTCCAGGTCCTCAAGTTGGGCCCAGCTCTAGTGGAGTTTGATTGGATTGCTTTATCTCTTGGAAAGCTTGGACCGTTGAAGTAAAGTCCAGCTTGTTATCTTCTTTAATGGCTATTGGTGTAATGGGATTATGTATTTTGTTTTAGCAAGATGGATGTTGTACTTGACTCTGATTTATGGTTTTTATGATGTAACAAACATGGTTATTTTCCGCTGCAATAAAATGAAGTTTTAAATTTCCAAGTACTACTTATTATCTGTCTTGTTGTAATTTTTATTTTCTATATTCACCTAAAACCTCCATGGAAGTTAATGCATTCCCTTTGTGAGTGACATTAATGGACGTGGGGTGTTACATTTCTACTGGTTATGTATACCACTAGGTGCCTTTAATTACATAACCTTATCGGGCTAAGTTTGCGGGACTATATGTAAATATTACCCACCCAATTAGATTAGCCTAGCCCACCGATTGTTCGACCTTACTTTAGTTCATATTCGTGCAATCCCTATGGATTAGATTAGGTTAAGTAGGCCTACAACTTGTGGATGCTGGATATGTCTGTCGGGTCTGGGCGTACTTCTTCCACAAGTTGGGCGTAACCTCGTGTCATAGCCCTTCTCGTATTTACACACTTAGACCTCTCACGTCAGGTTCAACATTAGTGACTGCTGGATATGCCGGTCGGGTCCGGGCAGAATTCCACCACTAATGCAACCTAACCTCGTGTCATAAGTGCAATTACAATTTCTAATTGTAATACTAGGCATTCATTATTAATCAATTATTTAAACCTATGACTTTATAGGTGTTAATGCCCATTTACCCAACTAAATTCATGATGGGTTATATGTCTAAATTCATATTATTCGAATTATGCCAATTCATATTTTACATATGGTCCCATTTGCACCCATTTTTTTCTTCTATACTTATAATCCAATTTAAGATCTTTAAACATAATTTGTTCGATGCCCCGAACCCATATTTATTCGATTCTATGTTAACATGAATCCATATAGTCATATACTTACTCCAATTATTCCCAGTACATAATTGGGACAAATTTACATGTAAACTTTTTAGCACTCCAACAAATCCAATATATGAATTTTCCCACATGTTCAAATAAATATTATAACATATAAACATTCCAACATTTCAACTGATTCAGTGTATGAATTATTCATATTAACAATTTGACGTTATATCATGCTGATCATTCCCCCAATTTAATAGATTCAACATATGAATTTCCTGATCGATTCATATTAGCATCTCAACTCGTTATAACAACAATTTATAATTAAACTGGCATTTTCACAATTTATTAAAAGGGGAATGAAAATTGATAGTCATAACATTATTTAAATGATATAGTTTAAACCCACTAACATATCATGCTTTCACAAATTTTGGATATGATCCCTTTCAGCATCCATCATTTTTCCCTTAATCGAATTTACAACTTATCGATCGTGGATTTATTATTTTCATGAAAAGAGAAGGGAAAGAGAAATAATTCAAATAGATTGGTCTTTACCTTGCTTTCATGATTCAATAATCTTTTTATTAACGTTGATTCTCTCTTCCAGATCTGAATACATAATTCTTCTATGCTAACACTTCAATTTCAGAAAAGACTTGAGAAGAGTGAGGGAGAGAGAGCCATGGCAGGCTCCAGCATAGCCGCCGAATTGGGATGTTTAGTGTTGGGTCTAGGGTCCTTTTTATAGGTGTATAGGAGGAACCCGGACCCTTAGATCTAAATCCAAAAACAAGAACCGACCACGTCAAAAAAGAAGATTCCAGATTAGCGGGTGGGTCGACACCTAGGTTGACCCCCCTTTGGGTCAACCTGTAGATCGACCCCCCTGTTGGTGGGTCAACCCCTAGGTCGATCCCCAACAGTCTAAATTCCCTTCAGATTTACCTGCTCGTGATTTTTGATTTTTGAACTGATTTTTGAATTTTCTGGATATATTTATAATATATATATAATCTCCATATATGTATACAAACTTCTAATGCTCATAACTTCTTCATACGGTATCCGTTTTAGGCAAAACAGGTGTCGATTTTGACCAGAATTTTGAGACGGACGCAACGGCGCAGTCCATTTTACTTAATTATGAATATTTCATTAAGTTATTCTTATTTTGTTATATTAAAAATACAGCGTGTTGCAAAGATTATGCAAAAATGTATACCTGTTAGATTAGACATAATAAAGAGATTAAATAAAGAACATGTTATGAAAATATAAGTACCAGATGTAGGTTAAGTAATAACTATAATATATATACATTTGGGTAGGTGCTTGTTTTGGGGAAAGGCCTGTACACATAATAACATTTATAGAAAAATGTCATTTTACAACCATGCTTATTAATAGACTTATACCTGCTAAGTTAAACCAGATAATTAATAAGCTAAGAGGTCCCCTGCTTTTCTATGTATCGGGTTTTGGGGACTCTTAAATACTAGTTACTTGGCAGCACAAGCTTAGGGGGTTTGGTTTGTGTCAATCTTGCTATGTTGAATACATATCAGTCAGTATCCATGTTGTTATTGGACTAGGGGCCTCGCATTAGGTAGGTGCCAAGGCACGCTTTACTGATCTAGATAGTAAGTGGTTCAAAAAGAGTAAGGTGGTTAAGGGTGCGTTTCGGCGGAGTCATGAGCATGCATGGCTCTGATTAGCGAAACTAAGATGTTGTAAAACAAGTAAATAGGTATGTGTTCTATAAGTTGTTGGGTTAGGGAGTGGTACACCCTACTACCGGGGTTGACACATGGTATTTACGTAGTAGGTAGCCAACTGCATGGGTAGTAATTAGGGTAACACGTAATCCAGATATATTAGTATTGGTGATGAGTAAACTTATTCTTGTGATATAAATGAGAAGCTTACTCGATTCTTGCTTTATCTTATTACTTATTTACCGTGTACATATATGCTAATGTACTTTCTTATCCAGTCTTATTTATCTATCTTTATAGCTCTATTTGATGCTTATACTGAAAATCACTAGAACTCGCCAGACTTTATGTATAACATGTTTTTTCCTCTCTTTCTTTCTTTCCCCCCTCAGGTTCTCGGGGTAGTGATCATCAATGATCGTGATATTTAGCTTGGATTCTTGGATTTTCTGACTTTTTATGTATTACTTTGACTTTTTCTCTACTTTGATGTGGTTATGGAAGAGGGATATGCTTTTTCTTTTTTGTACTCTGATAATTGGTTTCATAAGACAGTGGGTTCTATTTGTTATTTTTTGCATTTGAGAAAAGACAAAAAGTGATATGATGTTGTAACTGGTATTTGAATCAATGGTTTTTATGCTATAATAAAATTCACTTTGTGATGCATTTATTCTATCTTGTGAAATTTTGTTACCGTACACTTAAAGCACTTAACGGAACTTAATGCATCCTCATATGGGTGACATTAAGGGATGTAGGGGTGTCACATTTGGTACCAGAGCCGAAGGTTACAAGATTAGAGAAAAAGTTTGGAATAAAGAGTTTTTTTTAAAAGCAAAGTATTTTAAAATAAAAAACTATTTTTGAAAACATATTCCTCCAAGCCATATGCAATATTCTTTCAATCTCTTTTTCAATCCTTGTTTCTTCTCTTTTCATCATGTCTGGGGCACCCAATCTTCCTGAGCGCATTCCGCTACCGACATGGTTCCGTGGGTATTTAAAAGCTACAACACCTGTCGAAACACTAGGAGATACCCCACCCCCAACTGAAGCCGAAGTAGCTCCACCTCCTCCTATAGTCAACTTTTCTAATCTTTGTAATGACTTTTGCGCAATGAGAGGCTGGCGGGAGATCACAACGTTTTCCATGTTTCCCATTTGAGGAAATGCCTACATGATGTAGTAGAGGTAGTGGAGCCAAGCACGCTTGAGGATGTGGAGGTTGAGAAAAGGCATTAGGAAATTTCTTTTCCATATTCTTGGATCAGAGATTAAGAAACTACACAACAAGGTGATAAGATTGGTAAAGATAAAGTTGGGAAAAGACCGCGAGGAAGTGATGAAACCTGAATCTGTAGCGTCCTTCCCTTTTGACCGCTTCAAACTGGTAATTAAACCAACTTAAAACATTCAAATTGACGGACCGTTATTTATCTTATAGAGTTTAAAAGTGGAATCAACATAGAAAAAATAGAATAAATAAATAACACAGTATTGAACAGAGATGTTAATCGCGAAATTAGAATCAACACCAAAGGTAATGCAAATACTTCACGGTATGTAGAAAATAGAAGAAACGGAGCCTCACAATGGTAGAAATGCAAATAAAGGACACAATGTTTTATAGTGGTTTGATCACTTTACGTCCACTTTAAAGAATCATTCCACCATCACATCAAGAGTTACAAAGTAAGCATATCCTCTCATTACATTCATCATTAGCCTCACTACTTCTCTCTTAGATCTATTAGAAATGGCTAAGTAAAGACTTGATAAAATACTTCAAAGGTGGCAGGTGATTGAATGAATCTAGAATTTCTCATGAATTTTGATGAATTTCCACGGCTTCACGACGGATTCGTAGTTTGATCTTCAATTAGAAGTGGTCGAAGATGAAAGAATTCCTTAGAAAAGTCAAGAATTGGATTCGACAGCCCTTCGGGGTCATGAAAAATCCTCCCCCATTAAAGTGGAGTAGGATCCCTATTTAGAGGAGTGAGGAATGAGTGAAATATAGCTCTCAGGTTTTGGGTCAGCTTATTGAATATTTATGAAAATGCCACGGCCAGCTTTCGCTAGCTGTTGCCAGCTAACTGCCTGTTTACAAATACCAGACCGACCTAAGATTTCCTAACCCGATCCAAAACTATGCCCACCCGCTTCAGAGATGAGCACACTGATCCATTCCTTCAGAACAGTCCGACCCGATCTGCTGCACTAGGCTGATCCTTTCCATAATAAAGTGCATCGGTTCACTCTTGATGACAAGACTGACTCGCCTCTTTCTGATCTGGCCGATCTGACCTGTCGCATTTAGACCATGCCGGCCTGATCCGTCATATAATGATCTGACCAACCCGATTCAGTACATTGAGTCATCCTGCTTGACGGTGGACACCTCGACTCGATCCATTCGAGTGCACCGACCCACTCTGTGCCGACCGAACCGATGCTTTGCCCTATGGTAATGGACAGACATGTCCTTGCACTTTCAGACCGACCTACTATTCTATTGTACAGACAAACCATCACTTAAACTTTGATTTTTAGAGTGTTAACATTTGCCCCTTGAAGTTCATAATGTTTTGATTTACAAAACATTATGGACTTCGAAACACACGCATGGTGGATTAGTGATAGGTTGATTTGTTTTTAACTATCGGGATCGGTTCGATTTTTGCATTTTGGATTGTGCATGCATAACTGTAGTGGATGGGGCGCGATGGGCCCTTATCGGTCACCCCAATCCATAATCATTTAGCCTCTATAAAGGCATAATACGTTTTTTGCCTTTTCCTCTTCTTTTTTCTCGCAAACCCCAGACCTGATAAGTTTCAATAGCGGCGAGACTATCCTGAAACGAATTCGCTCAACCCGTGCTTGCGATTAAACTCACCATTCTAATTAGCATAAAAAACACTTCTCATCTTGGGTTGACGATTCAATCTCTCAGACTTGTGTCTCTCCAAGCTTCTTGAGCCCAAATTCGTCCTTCATATCCATCTTATTGCAGGTATCTTTGCATTTTGTTTAACAATTAACATTTTTGAATTCAACTTGGAGTGAATTAAGGCTGACAGGTTCACATATTGTCAACTCGAGTTTGATCCTTGGGTTGCAGGGTTTTTGGATTATGGATTTTTGATATGGATTTGTTGCAAATAGAATTAGGGTTTTGTTGTAGTAAATTTGTGTATGTATGGAGTGAATTTACGTCGTATTAATTCCTACTGAACTCAATTTTCACTTGATTCCCTATACATGTTTGTAGAAATGCTTCTAATGTTGGAACCACGTTGAATACTCATAATTTTGTACTCATTTTTGCTGTTATGACCAATCTTGTAGTTTGCTTACATTTTACTTGTTGCGATGATCGTGCTTAATTTTCAAAATATGACGTTCTAGCCGCTAATGAACTGGTTATGATTGGTCTTAACTGATCCACTATGGGTAGACAAAGCCGATCCAGTTCTGGATTGGTCTTGGCCATCCCGATTCTGGACCGGCTACGGCCAACCCAGTCTTGGGTCAGTCATGACCGACCCAGTTCTCGATCGGCTATGGCCGACCCAGTTTTGGGTTAGTCATGACCGACCCAGTTCTGGACCGATCATGGCCGACCATTATTTGGATCAGTCATGGCCGATCCAGTTCTAGATCGGTCATGGCCGACCCATATTTGGATCAGTCATAGCCAACCCATTTTTGGTCAGTTATGACCGATCTCCTATGGTCTTGAACTGGCTCCTCATGCCTGAAATTTTAGTGAACACCCTCCATTCTTTTTTTTGATATATGCCTTTTTTTTCATTGTTCCTACCAGTCTCCTAAGAATGAAGGGGACCTTGTACCAAGATAGCTCTCGAAAGCGCCATCGGTCGAGTAAGCTTCCTATGCTTGATATTCAGACTTCCTCTACTGCCCCAACTCTAGCCGAACTTCAAGCAATCATTGACAGATCTCCCTATACTCTTATACAACATACGTCTGAATTGGATGATCAGTTTGAGGGCTAGTGCTTTCAAGGGTTGAATTTTGATCAGTTCGACTAGGACATATATCCGTCCGATAAGCGATAAGTTCCCGAGGATCTAGACGTTCTAAAGAATCATTTTGTGATGCAACTCAAAACAACCAAGACTTTGATGGAGAAGCATTTGGAAGAAATTGGACAGTATCATGCATGAAAATTAGGTGCCTGGAATACCTTTTCTTGCGAACTCCAAAGATTGAACAGGGAGAATATCAAGCGCATTACTACTTTGGAGAAAGACAAAGCAGCATTTATCCAGGCCCTCAAGTCTCAGGATGAGAACATTGTTGAATTATCAAGTTCTGGGAATAAAACACGCCCAGCTGGTACTTCTCCTTCTTCTTATGCTGGGAAATGAACTAGTGATGCAATCCTTTTGTCTAACTTTTGTTATTTTCTTTTATGTACTCATGCCTTCGACCGGTTGTATATGCGGGTGCCGGTCCCTGCCTACGCTCCTCTATGTCTAACACTTTTTTACTGGGCTTGTGACTTTGACTTTTTGCTGCTATGATGGTAATGTTCTGCTCGTTGTACATTAAGTGTTAACCGTCCATACCTGCTTTCCTTATATGCTTACAACACAAAATCTTTACACTGCAAGTCATTTGTTATCGCAATAGTTTATATTGAAATGATTTTGTGGTACTTTTAGAAAATGATTTTTCAATTATAGCCACGAATCATTATTGGTTGGACCTTTGATCATTTTTGCTGGATTTACTTGATTTTGACTATGGCAATTTTGAGATTTATATGAATACCCTCCTTTATACTTATCATAATAGCGGGGTTACCGATTTTACCTCTGTCATTTCAAAGTTCCCTTTAATTTGTCAAATTAGTTCTTGTAAATGCTCAATCCTTAACTTTAAAGTTGTGATGAATTTGTGGTATGTCTTAAGAAATGAGCATCGTTAAATCTCTTTAATGCGATGGAGATGCCATCATACCGAGATTCGTTACAGAGTTTATAAATTATTTGTAGCGTTTTGTGATCAACTAGGTCTAGAACCTTTAGACCACATGTTCTGCCATTGTTGGACCTTTTGACATGAATCCGATCGAAGGTTTCCAATTTAATTGGTCTCACCTATATCTTTTTACAGAGATGAAATCCTGTTTTTATGCCCATGCTTAAGAGATCTTATTATATATACAATCGTATTCCTCACTGGCCTAGAAATTCGGGCCCTTTAGAGATTTGATTTGAACATATGCTCCTGATGAGGTTTTACATTTAATTCCTCTAAGGAGTGTTTGTCTGTAGACCCGTTATTCATTGTGACCGAATGATTCAGCCACTTGTAGAATTTGTAGGTGCCTTCGAAAAGGTCTTTGGGTCCATCACTAGAATTTGGAAGACGCGATATACGATTGGATGCCCCAGCAGGGGTCTTTTTAAACCTGGTGTTTATATCGCTATCCATCCATGTATTAATGGCATTGACGATGAACCAAGTGCCCCTCTGGGAGGTCTTTGGTTCTAAAACCCAGTGTTTACAATGCTATCCGGCCGTGTATTAATGGCATCGATGATCAACTAGGTGCCCCTCGGGGAGGTCTTTGGTTTCAAAGCCTAGTGTTTATCGCGATCTTGCCATGTATTAATGGCATTGGCAACCGACTGGGTGCCCCTCGGGGAGGTCATTGGTTTAAAATTGTCTTGTTTCATGGGGCAGACGCTAGTTCATTTATCGAGTTTTACTGCGATTTGTTAGGACTAGCGCTTGAGACCCTGCAATTAAGAAGGTTCCCTTTTGTGAAACTTTCTGCTTTGTTTGCAGTTTGAGCGATGTTCCATTTGGCTGCCTGGTTCCTGGTGTCCCCTCCTTATGATGTTATGTTTCACACCATTCGTATTTTACTGCGAATGTTGTTTTAAGCGTTAGGGAACAGGTATTTGAGCTTTCAAATCGAGATGTGCCTTAATTATCACCAGGTTACATTGGGTCATAAACATGATAGCCTCCTTTTAAAAGGGGGCCTACAATCAAAATCGAATCTTTAGCAAATAATTTGTGAATCGTACGATTTAGGCATGCAAAGCAGTTCCTTTCATTAGTATGTACAAAACTGGTAATAATTTTGCATGATATTTACAATGCATAATATTTAAAACTTTTTCAGATCTTATAAAAGAAACATTAAGCGAAGTAATGATGGAGATGTATAGCATTCCATGCTCTTAGGAGTTGGATTCCATCTGTCATTTTCAATTCAAATGCACCATCCAAGAATTTTTGGCTAATCATATATGGCCCCTCCTAGCTGGGTCTGAGTACCCCAGTTCCTGTCGTGATTCTTTTCAGAACAAGGTCGCCAACTTGGAAGGTTCTATGCTTCACCCTAGCATTGAAATGACGAGCTGTTCTTCTCTAATGTACCATAACTCTGAGTTCTACTTTTTTCTTTTTTTTTCAACAAGATCGAGCGCTTCTAGTTGCAATTTCCCATTCTTTTCTTGGTTGAAGTGGATTCTCCTATGAGTTGAAACCTCCAGTTCTACTGGAACCATAGCCTTAGATCCAAATGCAAGCGAGAATGGAGTATGCCCTGTCGCAGTTTTATGAGTGGTATGGTATGCCCATAGTGCAAGCGGAAGCTCGTCTACCCAAGAGCCCTTAGCTTTTTCGAGTCGTTTCTTGATGGTTGACTTTAAGATTTTATTAATCGCTTCGACTTGCCCGTTGGCCTACGGATGAGCCACGACTGCAAAACTCTTCTTGATTTTGTACCTGCCACGAAAATCTAGAAATTCACTACTCTTAATTGAATTTCATTGTCGGTGATTATTTTCTGCGATATATCTAACCTACAGATGATGTTCTTAAATACAAAATTGATCATCTTCTTTGAAGTAACAACAGCTAGCGGTTCAGCTTCAGCCCATATAGTGAAATAGTCAACTGTTACTATCGCAAACTTCATATTTGATTTAGCTGCAAGTAATGCTCCGAACGAATCTATGCCCTAGACAGCAAATCGCCATGGGCTGACCATTTGAGTCAATTCAGTGGGAGGTGATCTCAGGATTTTCGTAAATTTTGGTATTTATCACACTTTTTAACATAGGTCATTGCATCTAGATTCACATCGGGCCAAAAGTAGCCATATCGCAGAATTTTCTTAGCCAGTGGTCGACCACCTATGTGACCTCTGCGATCTCCTCCATGTAATTCTGCCAAGATCGATTTTGCTTCCTCCTTTGGTACACACTGAAGCAATGGCATAGAAAAATCTCATTTGTATAACTTTCCGTCATGAATAAGGTATAGCGATGCTTTGCATAGTATCTTCTTTCGCTTTTTCGGCTCTTCGGGAAGCGACCCGTTGAGGATATATTCCTTAATTGGAGTCATCCATGATATAGGTTCCTCAATTGTCTCCATGATCCAGTCAACATCTGCTTCCTCGATGGCTGGAGTTGAAAGGACTTCGAAAGGAATAAGGCCTAGTAATTGCGCATCTGAAGAACTAGCATATTTGGCAAGAGAATCCGCCTTTGAATTTTCTTCCCTCATAATGTGAGATATAGTGTAGTGATCGAGTTTGTTAAGAAGTTCCATGGCTTTAACGAGATAAGAAGGGAGGTTTCCAACCTTAGTCTGGAATTCTCCAAGGACTGGACACACTACCAGTTGATAATCACTAAAGATTTGTAAGGTTTTCAGATTTAACTCCTTTGCTAATTTCATCTCCATTATTAATGCTTCGTACTCGGCCTCGTTGTTTGTCAATGGGAATTCCAATTCAAGGCATAGCACAAAAAATGACCATCTGAAGTTTATAAGATAATTCCGGCCCCTGAACAGTAATCATTTCTGGATTCGTCAAAGTATAGCTTCCAACTAGCCACTGTCTCTGTCGGTTCCTCAATTTCCTCTCCCCTGTCCATGAATTCAGCAATGAAATCCTCTAAGGCTTTCCCGTTAATAGCTCTTCTGAGGTGATAAGTGATTTCATATTGACAAAGCTCAATGTTCCACTTCAATAACCTTCCCGAAGTTTTCGGGAAAAACAGAACTTGTCTTAGCGGTTGATCGATGATAACTTTTATATGATGGGATTGGAAATATGGTCTCAACTTTTTTGAGGCAATGAGCATAAAATATGCAAGTTTCTCAAGCTTCAGGTAGTTTAATTCTGCTCCAGCGAGCCGCTTGCTAATGTAATAAACCGGCCATTGGACTTTAGCATCCTCTCGGACAAGTGCGGCGCTTAAGGCATGTGATGAGACAGCTAAATATATGAAAAGTTCCTCTCCATTTCTAGGTTTAGAAAGCATCGGTGGTGAATCCATGTGCTTAATCTATTCTTCAAAAGTTGTTTGACACTCTGGAGTCCATTGGAAATCTTTCTTTCTCTTTTTCAAAGCATTGAAAAGCGGGATGCACCGATCGATTGCTTTGGAGATGAACCGGTTAAGGGCAGCAACTTTCACATTCAAGCTTTGAAGCTCTTTCTTTGTCCTTGGAGCTCGCATTTCCCGTAATGTCGTGACTTGGGAAGGATTTGCCTCAATGCCCTAGCATTGACTATGAATCCGAGAAATTTTCCTGATGAAACTCTGGATGAGCATTTTAAAGGATTTAACCTCATACCGTACTTTATAAGGGTATGAAACATCTCAGCTAGATTCTCAAGATGATTCTCTACCTTCTTTGATTTTACTAGCATATCATCTAAATAGACCTCCATAGTGTTCCCAAGGCGTTGGTAGGTTGCTCCTGCATTCTTTAGTCCAAATGGCATAACTTTGTAGCAATATAAGCCTCTATCGGTTTATGAAACTCGTGTTTTCTTCGTTCGGCTTATGCATCATGATTTGATTATACCCAGAGTATGCGTCCATGAAGGATAACAACTCATGCTCTACACTTGCATCAATAAGTTGGTCAATTCTCGGTAATGGAAACCTAAGTGGGATATGTAGATTTTCTTATAAATTTATTTTTGAACAATCTATCCACTTCTTCTTTTAATGCCATTGATCTTTCAGGTCCTTGCATCTGTTTATTTTGTATTACAAGAGTCAGACTAGGATTAATATTCAACTTATGAACAGTTACATCAGGTGATATTCCGCACATGTCAGAGTGCGTCCATGCAAAAACATATAAGTTTGCTTTTTAGAAACAATATCAAGTCCTTCTACAATTTCGGCCCAGTTGAGAACCTATCTTAAGGACTATGTCAGGATCTTTATCGTGTACTGGAGCAGAGATGGTGTCCACAGCCTGTGCTGCTCTATTTTCCCCCATAATGGCTTTTCTTGGATCAATTTCCTTTTGGGCTTCACCATGTTTGCCAGTATGAGGGCCCCTCCTTAATTGTTATAAGGGTGATCACGAATGCAGAGCGGAGGCTCCACATCCTTCATTACATCCTTCTTCCTTGCCTCGGCAAGCTCAGTCAGATAGCATTCCCTTATTGTTTGTTGGTCGCCTTTGACTGTGCCAATTCCATTTTCAGTAGGGAATTTCATCGTGAGACACCATAGGGCCATCGATATCCTAAATGCTGCGAGGGTTGGCCTTCCAAGAAAGGCGTTGTAAGCAGAGAACTCATCTATTATGAAAAAGTCTTGTTTTAATGCCACCATACACTCTCCTTCTCTGTAACACCCCGAATTTTCTATTAACACTAAAGTTGCTAAAATATTAATAAGTGTGTAAGAGGGGGGATGTATCTAATATGAATATAAAAGTGTGTAAGAGGGGGGATGTATCTAATATGAATATAAAAGTGTGTAAGAGAGGGGATGTATCTAATATGAATATAAAAATATTAATAAGTGTGTAAGAGAGGGGATGTATCTAATATGAATATAAAAGTGTGTAAGAGAGGGGATGCATCTAATATGAATATAATAATATTAATAAGTGTGTAAGAGAGGGGATGTATCTAATATGAATATAAAAATATTAATAAGTGTGTAAGAGAGGGGATGTATCTAATATGTATATAAAAACAATAATAAGTGTGTAAAAAGGGGGGGATGTATCTAATGTGTACATTGTAGAATATATATATATATATATTGCTGAGTGTTTGCTGAGTCACTTCTGACTCATTGCTGAGTCAACAAGATAAACCCCATCTTGTCTGAACGGCTGCGGTTATTTCTAGGTTAAATCTAATGGCCTAAATGCATTCTAAAATCTATAAATAAGTGGGTAGACCCTAAACCTAAATCACTTGTAAAATTAGAGAAGCTACCGTCATGCTGCTGCCATGGAGTTCAGCGTAGCCGTCACAAACTAAGAAGAGGAAGCCTAATCATCTACAACTAAATCTACACAAATCAAATCAAAAGATCTCTCTTTCTCTAACTCTTTTCTTTTGTTGGTGAGTATGATGATTCTCACAAGACTATTACAAACTAATTTGACTCAGTTATGAATGGATCACAAGAAAGTGACGTGATTTGTAATTGTAAATTCTATATATTGTGGATCTCTTATTATGTTATTATGTTGTCGTATGATGTAAATTATATATGCTATGTCATGCTATGTTGTAAATTCTCTTATGCTATGTCGTGCTATGTTGAGAATCATGTCAAGCTATGTTATACTATCATACTATGCCATGTTATAAATCATGCTATATTATGTTGTAAAATCATGATGTTGTTGGAACATGCTTAAAGTTATGTTTTTTTAATTTAAATGGATCTTGTTTATGGGAATTTGCCTATTAGGTTAGGTGTACCCATAAACTATAATTAAATAAAACTTGAATATGGGAATTTGCCTATTGAGTTAGGTGTACCCATATAAAACCATGTTGTTAAAAAATTAGATGATGTTGATTCACACATGTTCATATGTAAGTTTATGAAAATTGATTGAGATTATATTAGGTGAATTTTGAACAAGTTGACACCTTTAGGTCCATGACATGTATAATCTATGCAAGTTGGACATATGCAAGTTTCACCCCTTATTATGATTCATTTGGTCACATATACATGTTGTTATTATGATAATCTCTTTTATGCTATGAGTTAGGCTATTCGAGTCTAACATATATTTTGCGAATAAACGTTCAAACGTGGGGTAGGGGTAATATTAGGAATTAATAAATTGGGTGCAATTTTGTAAGATTTTGCATACCATGAATGGATGTCCATAATTGAGTCAATTATGGACATTGTTAAAAATTGGAAGTAATTAATAATTCAAGTAGGGAATTATAAAAATTGGGGGAAAGTGGATTATTATTAATAATCAATGCTTAGGACACGAGGTTGGACCCGTTTGTGATGTAAACCTGCCCGGACCCGCCCGGCAAATCCAGTAGTCACAAATGTCGGCCCAATGTGAGAGGTCCTAGGCCCAAACTAAAGCATAACAGTTGTAAAGACACGAGGTTAGACTCTTTTATGGTGTAAGACTGCCCGGACCCGCCCGGCAAATCCAGCTGCCATAAATGCCAGTCTAATGTGAGAGGTCTTTATGAGGTTATGGCCTTAATGAACTAAGAAATACTTAACCAGATAATCATGTAAGGTGGGACATGGGGGTTAAGTAGGTGCCTTGGGTGGCATGAGGAATCTGGTGGTTGCCTTTAGAGGCATTTGAAATACGATTAGACTTAACCAAACACACATGTAAATGAACATGACTAAGTGGGTTAAGTGGGATGGACTAATGGGGACAAGCTTAGGTGGAATGCTTGTGGTAAATAGTGGGGGCCCATTTCAACCAGTATCCCAAAATGTATCTTTGTGGGCTCGACCCAAGTCGAGGACGGGACACGCATACTGGGTTTGACTATAAGAGGCCAAAACAGGGAGCGGTGGCAACGCAAGTCCAACGGGTTTCATATGCGTGTGTGGACCCGGGCTGGTAGGTAAGACGTTGTTGCATCGTGTAGGTATAAGCCGTGCATGTCCGTTGTATCAGGTTGCCACTTTAGGGGAGTGATACACCCCACTGTGGGGCCAGCACGGGTATCTACGAGTTAGGGAGCCGATCGAATAATGGGAAGTAGGGTACACCTAGTGGAGATAGGGGCAGGCGGCACCTATGTAGTCAGTTAGGGGTACGTAAAGCCATTGGGAAAGTTTCTAAGTGAAGCTAAGTGGGATGAATCTTTAGGGTGACTGGTGTGGTGCAGTATAGTGTTTATCCTTTAGTATTTAGGAGCGCCTATAACGTTGCCTTTAGCGATTGTCTATGTCCTTAATCTGCTCTTCATAGACATTTTCTTGTTTTCCAGCTTATGCCTTAGTCCAGTTATTTTGGTAATAGTATTGTAGAATTATCATATTCACCAGCCTTTATGTCTGACCCCCTCTTTTCCATCCTTTTTCTCCCTTCAGGTCCGCAGGTTGGGCCAAGTTCTAGTGGAGTCTAGTTGGATCGCTTATCTTCTGGAAAGCTTGGACTGCTGAAGTAAAGTCCATCTTGTTATCTTTCTTTTTAATGGCTATTCATGTAATGGGATTATGTACTTGTTTTATCAAGATAGATATTGTACTTGACATTGAATATGGTGTTATGATGTAATCAAACATGTTTTGACTTCTGCTACAATGAAGTAAAGTTTTTTGAATTTCCAAGTACTATTTTATATCTGTCTTGTTGTAATTTTACTGTTCTATATTCACTTAAAACCTCCATGGAAGTTAATGCATTCCCTTTGTGAGTGACATTAATGGACGTGGGGTGTTACACGTGGTATTAGAGCATAAGGTTACCAGAACAGATAAAAAAAATTTTTTTAGAAAAATATTTTTTTTCTAAAGTATTTTTGGAAGAAGTGCTTTCAAAAAAAAAAAAAACATGTTATTTAAAGAGAGTTTTTATGAAAAACATAATCCCAAATAGCCACATCCTTATCTTTATCTTTCGAATTCTCCATTTTGAATCTTTCCTTTTTCGTTTCAGCATGGCTGAAGATCTTAATCTCCCAGAAGGTGTGACGATTCCAGGGTGGTTTAGGAGATACTTGGAGGCTAGGGCCACCACTGAAGGCCCAGCGGATACTCCTCCACCCCTAGTTGCACCCATTCCTCCTCCTCCTCCTCCTCGTGTTGACACTTTTGCAAAGACGTGCAAGGAATTCAAGGCTATGGGAGGAAAAACTTTTCAAGGAACTGAGACGTTTGTGGAGGCCAGAGATTGGCTTAAGGAGACTGAGGAATTGTTGGATATCTTTGAAGTGGAAGATGGGAGGAAAGTCCGTTTAGCTGCTTGGTTAATGAAGGGAGAGGCCTCGTTTTGGTGGGAGGTCACTAATGGGGAACGTCCAGTTGATTCATGGGCGGATTTCAGACGAAGGTTTGAGGCAAAGTTTCTTTCAAGGGCAGAGGAGAACTTAAATATGTAAAAATTCCTGGCACTAAAGCAAGGGAGCTCATCAGTAAAGGAATATGTCAATAAATTTAATCAGTTAGCAAGGTTTGGCTTGGAGTTGGTGAACACGCCAGAGAAGAAAGCTTTGAGGTTCGTTAGAGGCTTGAATGAACCGTTGCAAGGGTTGGCTATGACCCACATCCCTATGGGAGCCACCTTTGAAAAGCTAGTAGAAATGGCACTTATGCATGAGGATAAGGCAGTTGAAAAGAAAGGGGATCAGAAGAAACCCCAACAGCAAAATAAGAAGGGTGGTAAAAACAATAATGGCAAAGGGAAGAAGAAATGCTTCAATTGTGGGACGCCTGGCCATCTCAGCAAAGATTGTAGAAAGAAAAAGAAGACTGGTTGTTTTCATTGTGGAGATGCGGGACATTTAGTGAAGGACTGTCCAAAGAAGGGGCAGAGGGCAGGGTCTACCTCGGGAGGACAGGTGCAGGCTCTTATGGCACCAGGGCAGGCAAGGGGGCAAGTTCAGGCTATTGCGGCCCCACCGCTGCAAGAAAGAGGTAGAACAATTTCTGTTGAAAGCTTAGTTTTTCTGTTTGATCATCCTGTCCATACCTTATTCGATTCTGGCGCATCTCATTCGTTTATCTCTGCATCATTAGTTGAATCACTGCACTTGAACACCAGTTTAGTAGAGGATCCCTTGGTCGTTTCAAATCCAATTGGGGGTTCGGCTCATTTGACCATGATATGTTTGGATTTGAAAATATCTATACTTAGCGTTGAATTTAGATGTGATGCTTATGTATTGGGCTTCACGGGCTATGGGCTAATTTTAGGAATGGATTGGTTGTCTAGAAATAGGGCCATTCTTGATTGTGAAAGGAGAGTAGTTAGGCTTGTGACTCGCCTTGGTAATGCTCTCGACATCTTTTGTAATCCCATAAATTCCATTATGCTAAGTTATCTTGAATCGCTTGACGCGTCTGTAGAGAACCTGCGATCGGTAGAAGTGGTCCGGGAATATCCGGATGTGTTTGAGGAGGTGAAGGGCTTACCTCCAAAGCGGGAGATAGACTTTCGAATTTATCTTGTGGATAATGCTAAACCCGTATCTTTGCCAGTGCGCCACATGGCTCCTCGTGAAAGGAGGGAACTCAATAAGCAAGAAAAGGAGTTGCTTGAGAAGGGGTTCATAAGACGTAGTATATCGGAGTGGGGTGCTCCAGTAGTTTTTGCCACAAAGGCGGATGGGTCTCTTAGACTTTGTATGGACTATAGAGAACTAAACAAGCTTACTAAAAAGAACCGACACCCACTGCCGAGGATTGACGATCTCTTTGATCAGTTAGTTGGCGCCTCAGTGTTTTCGCAGTCGGACTTAGCCACTGGCTTTCATCAACTGAGAGTGGCTGAGGATAGTATAGATAAGACTGCTTTTAGGACTCCTGACGGATTCTATGAATGGCTAGTGATGCCCTTTGGTTTGACAAACGCCCCTGCATATTTTGTTGATTTGATGAGTAGGGTGTTTAGGGAATACCTTAACAAATTCGTGGTAGTCTTTGTGGATGACATCTTAGTCTTTTCTAAGAATAAAGAAGAGCACTCCCTACATCTTAGGGAAGTGTTGGAAACCCTTCGAGCACATAACCTTAAGGCAAAATTTTCTAAGTGTCACTTCTGGAGGAAGGAAGTACGGTTCTTAGGGCACGTGGTTTCCAAAGAAGGGATAGCAGTGGATCCCGCAAAGGTGGTGGCCATCCAAGATTGGAAGGTCCCTAAAAATGCAACCGAAGTAAGAAGTTTCTTGGGGTTGGCTGGCTATTATAGGAAGTTTATCAAAGACTTCGCAAAAATATCAGCTCCATTAACACGGTTAACGAAGAAGAACCTGGTTTTTACGTGGGACAAAGATTGCGATGATGCGTTCCAACGTTTAAAGAGAGCCTTAACTTCAGCCCCAGTCTTAGTGCTGCCAGACGGGAATAAACCGTTTACCATCTATACTGATGCTTGTGGGACGGGACTTGGCGCGGTCCTCATGCAAGAGGGAAGAGTAATAGCCTATGGTGGAAGGCAGTTGAGGGTTCATGAAAAGAATTACCCCACGCATGACTTAGAGCTAGCCGCAATTGTTTTCGCGCTTAAGTCTTGGCATCACTATCTTCTTGGTGAGAAATTCGAACTGTTCACTGACCACAAATCATTAAAATACTTATTCTCTCAGAAGGATTTGAATTTAAGGCAGCAACGGTGGATGGAATTCTTAGCCTCCTACGATTTTGAAATAGCATATACCCCGGGCAAGGGTAACGTGGTGGCAGACGCCTTAAGTAGGAAAAGGTTGTCCTTGAGTCCGTTGTTTGTTGAACGACAAAGCTTAGAATTCATCTCTATGTTTGACTTTAGACCCTCCGTTGACTTAGTACCCGGTCTGTTAGCATCCTTGGAGGTTAGACCTACACTTCTAGGACGGGTTGGTGAGGCACAGCGAGACGACACACGGTTGGTTGAGATAGTAGAAAAGCTCAAAGGGGGGGAGTCGTCAAGCCATCTTCGTAGGTATACCCTAGACGATAAGGGTTGGTTACGAAGGGATAATAGACTTTGTGTACCGCAAGACGAAGACTTAAGGAAGGCCATTCTTGATGATGCTCATCGCTCAAAAATGACCATTCATCCCGGCGGGGATAAGATGTACAAAGATATGAAGCGGGTTTTCTTTTGGGCCGGTATGAAAAAGGATGTGGCCGAGTACGTCGCTAGATGCTTGGTGTGCCAACGAGTTAAAGCAGAACAAAAGAAACCCGGTGGGTTGCTTCACCCATTAGAAGTTCCACTATGGAAATGGGAAAGCATCTCAATGGATTTTGTGGATGGATTACCAAGATCAAGGAAGGGTAACACGGGGATTTGGGTTATAGTAGATAGACTTACTAAAAGCGCCCATTTTATTCCCGTGAAAAGTAAGAGGACTGCTCCGTGGTTGGCTTCTGTATACATTAAGGAGATAGTTCGTTTGCACGGTATTCCTTCTAGTATAGTAAGCGACCGTGACCCCATCTTTACTAGCGAATTTTGGAAGAGTTTACAAGAGGCGGTAGGGACTCAGCTATGTTTGAGCACCGCATATCATCCTCAGACAGACAGCCAGACCGAGAGGGTGAATCGCATTCTAGAGGATCTTTTAAGGCTTTGTATCCTAGACTTTGGGGGTACATGGGAAGAGCACCTTCCGTTAGTAGAATTCGCATATAATAATAGCTTTCAGTCTAGTATTGGCATGGCACCTTTCGAAGCTCTTTATGGAAGGCCTTGCCGTTCGCCTACATGTTGGTGGGAATCTACCGATAAAATCCTACTTGGGCCCGATATGGTTAGGGAAACCTCGGAGAAGATTGAGTTGATTTGAAGGAGGATGAAAGCAGCACAAGATAGGCAAAAATCGCATGCTGATAAGAGGAGGACAGATCTTGAGTTTGACATTGGGGACATGGTTTTTATCAAAGTATCTCCGTTACAGAATGTTGTTCGCTTTGGGTCCGTGGGGAAATTAGCACCAAGGTTTGTAGGGTCGTTTCCTGTAAAAGACAGGATTGGGAAGATGGCATATAGGGTGGAGTTGCCTGAGAAACTTAGTGGAGTACACGACGTATTCCATGTATCACATTTGAGGAAGTGTTTGCACAAGACCGCGGAGGTGGTAGAGCCGAGCTTGCTTAAAGAGGTGGAAATAGAGCGTGATGCAACAATTAGACGAGCTCCTACATGCATTCTTGGGTCGGAGATCAAAAAGTTGAGGAATCGAGAGGTCAGACTGGTTAAAGTGCAATGGGGAGATGATGAGAGCAACGCAACTTGGGAGACAGAAGAGAAGATGCGTTCATTGTACCCTTTTCTTTTTGAGGGTATGTCTTTTAATTTCTCCTTTATAGCTTAGCTTATCTTATCTTATCTTTAGTATGTCCTCTCATTAGTATCTTTGACCTTTAGTTAGGATAATCCTATGGTTGAAACATGTGTTTGAGACATGTTATGTATGATGGATGCAAAATGAATGCAAGTGTTTGCTAGTGGTTGCTCGTGGATGCATATATACACACACTTTAGGCACTAGATCGGCTCAGTCACTACATATTGCATATTGCATATATATGGATGTATTTAGTAAAATGGATGAACGATGGTTGTATTATCATGTGGATGCTGCATTCAGATGATGGTTGTGCACGCATATAGAAGTATTATGTAGCATTAAGAATCTTTTGCATACATAATGGATGCATGGCACGATCATAGTTGCATTAAGGAGGTCAACTGAATCAGTGGACCGCCTGATTTTGCATTAGATACGGACATATACACACACTGTGCATTTAAACATGAAAGCATTAGAAGTCTGTAAGGACAATGGATGCCTGTGTATGATGGATGAGTAGATGGACGTTTGGATGGTAGGAGATACATTCTTCCAGACTTGAAGATTTCGGGGACGAAATCCTAAAAGGAGGGGAGAATGTAACACCCCGAATTTTCTATTAACACTAAAGTTGCTAAAATATTAATAAGTGTGTAAGAGGGGGGATGTATCTAATATGAATATAAAAGTGTGTAAGAGGGGGGATGTATCTAATATGAATATAAAAGTGTATAAGAGAGGGGATGTATCTAATATGAATATAAAAATATTAATAAGTGTGTAAGAGAGGGGATGTATCTAATATGAATATAAAAGTGTGTAAGAGAGGGGATGCATCTAATATGAATATAATAATATTAATAAGTGTGTAAGAGAGGGGATGTATCTAATATGAATATAAAAATATTAATAAGTGTGTAAGAGAGGGGATGTATCTAATATGTATATAAAAACAATAATAAGTGTGTAAAAAGGGGGGATGTATCTAATGTGTACATTGTAGAATATATATATATATATATATATATATTGCTGAGTGTTTGCTGAGTCACTTCTGACTCATTGCTGAGTCAACAAGATAAACCCCATCTTGTCTGAACGGCTGCGGTTATTTCTAGGTTAAATCTAATGGCCTAAATGCATTCTAAAATCTATAAATAAGTGGGTAGACCCTAAACCTAAATCACTTGTAAAATTAGAGAAGCTACCGTCATGCTGCTGCCATGGAGTTCAGCGTAGCCGTCACAAACTAAGAAGAGGAAGCCTAATCATCTACAACTAAATCTACACAAATCAAATCAAAAGATCTCTCTTTCTCTAATTCTTTTCTTTTGTTGGTGAGTATGATGATTCTCACAAGACTATTACAAACTAATTTGACTCAGTTATGAATGGATCACAAGAAAGTGACGTGATTTGTAATTGTAAATTCTATATATTGTGGATCTCTTATTATGTTATTATGTTGTCGTATGATGTAAATTATATATGCTATGTCATGCTATGTTGTAAATTCTCTTATGCTATGTCGTGCTATGTTGAGAATCATGTCAAGCTATGTTATACTATCATACTATGACATGTTATAAATCATGCTATATTATGTTGTAAAATCATGATGTTGTTGGAACATGCTTAAAGTTGTGTTTTTTTAATTTAAATGGATCTTGTTTATGGGAATTTGCCTATTAGGTTAGGTGTACCCATAAACTATAATTAAATAAAACTTGAATATGGGAATTTGCCTATTGAGTTAGGTGTACCCATATAAAACCATGTTGATAAAAAATTAGATGATGTTGATTCACACATGTTCACATGTAAGTTTATGAAAATTGATTGAGATTATATTAGGTGAATTTTGAACAAGTTGACACCTTTAGGTCCATGACATGTATAATCTATGCAAGTTGGACATATGCAAGTTTCACCCCTTATTATGATTCATTTGGTCACATATACATGTTGTTATTATGATAATCTCTTTTATGCTATGAGTTAGGCTATTCGAGTCTAACATATATTTTGCGAATAAACGTTCAAACGTGGGGTAGGGGTAATATTAGGAATTAATAAATTGGGTGCAATTTTTTAAGATTTTGCATACCATGAATGGATGTCCATAATTGAGTCAATTATGGACATTGTTAAAAATTGGAAGTAATTAATAATTCAAGTAGGGAATTATAAAAATTGGGGGAAAGTGGATTATTATTAATAATCAATGCTTAGGACACGAGGTTGGACCCGTTTGTGATGTAAACCTGCCCGGACCCGCCCGGCAAATCTAGTAGTCACAAATGTCGGCCCAATGTGAGAGGTCCTAGGCCCAAACTAAAGCATAACAGTTGTAAAGACACGAGGTTAGACTCTTTTATGGTGTAAGACTGCCCGGACCCGCCCGGCAAATCCAGCTGCCATAAATGCCAGTCTAATGTGAGAGGTCTTTATGAGGTTATGGCCTTAATGAACTAAGAAATACTTAACCAGATAATCATGTAAGGTGGGACATGGGGGTTAAGTAGGTGCCTTGGGTGGCATGAGGAATCTGGTGGTTGCCTTTAGAGGCATTTGAAATACGATTAGACTTAACCAAACACACATGTAAATGAACATGACTAAGTGGGTTAAGTGGGATGGACTAATGGGGACAAGCTTAGGTGGAATGCTTGTGGTAAATAGTGGGGGCCCATTTCAACCAGTATCCCATAACGTATCTTTGTGGGCTCGACCCAAGTTGAGGACGGGACACGCATACTGGGTTTGACTATAAGAGGCCAAAACAGGGAGCGGTGGCAACGCAAGTCCAACGGGTTTCATATGCGTGTGTGGACCCGGGCTGGTAGGTAAGACGTTGTTGCATCGTGTAGGTATAAGCCGTGCATGTCCGTTGTATCAGGTTGCCACTTTAGGGGAGTGATACACCCCACTGTGGGGCCAGCACGGGTATCTACGAGTTAGGGAGCCGATCGAATAATGGGAAGTAGGGTACACATAGTGGAGATAGGGGCAGGCGGCACCTATGTAGTCAGCTAGGGGTACGTAAAGCCATTGGGAAAGTTTCTAAGTGAAGCTAAGTGGGATGAATCTTTAGGGTGACTGGTGTGGTGCAGTATAGTGTTTATCCTTTAGTATTTAGGAGCGCCTATAACGTTGCCTTTAGCGATTGTCTATGTCCTTAATCTGCTCTTCATAGACATTTTCTTGTTTTCCAGCTTATGCCTTAGTCCAGTTATTTTGGTAATAGTATTGTAGAATTATCATATTCACCAGACTTTATGTCTGACCCCCTCTTTTCCATCCTTTTTCTCCCTTCAGGTCCGCAGGTTGGGCCAAGTTCTAGTGGAGTCTAGTTGGATCGCTTATCTTTTGGAAAGCTTGGACTGCTGAAGTAAAGTCCAGCTTGTTATCTTTCTTTTTAATGGCTATTCATGTAATGGGATTATGTACTTGTTTTATCAAGATAGATATTGTACTTGACATTGAATATGGTGTTATGATGTAATCAAACATGTTTTGACTTCTGCTACAATGAAGTAAAGTTTTCTGAATTTCCAAGTACTATTTTATATCTGTCTTGTTGTAATTTTACTGTTCTATATTCACTTAAAACCTCCATGGAAGTTAATGCATTCCCTTTGTGAGTGACATTAATGGACGTGGGGTGTTACATTCTCCAAGCTCGACGAGCAGATTGATGACGCCTATTGGTTGAATGGCCTGCCCCGTGAATCCGTGGATTTTATTCTGGAAAGCTTTCACATCATCAATTGAGAGTTTCATTCTGTGGAATGCACTGACGAAGAGAACATTGACTGATGCCCCACTATCGACTAAGAATCTTCTAACAATGGCTGGTCCCAAGCCAATGGTTACCACCATGGGATCTATCGTTGGAGTTATGAGTCCTTTTGCATCCTCATCTTTGAATACGACATCATCCCATGGAATTATTGGCATCTTTGCCGACAAAGCCGCATTCATGATCATGAGCTCTTCTTCTTTCGGAAGGTTCTTGGTTTCCTTGGAGTATTTCACAATGTCCCCACAGCTTCTTCCAGCTAGGTGTGGCCCACCTAAAATGGTATTGATGATCAGTCTTGGAATAGCAGTGACCAAAACATTTTCATTTTGCTTGGGTTGTCCCGTAGAGGTTCCTTGGCCTTGAGCATTCAGGGCATTCTACGGATTCTTTGTATACTGATGAAGACTTTTTTTTCCTTATAAGTTCTTCAATTAAGCTTTTCAGGTGTCTACACTCATTTGTATTGTGACCTGGTTGATTATGGAATCGCCAGAACCTTCCTGACTTGACTGCTTTATCAGTGACCTTAGCTTGTTTTGGTACTGGGTAATCTTCAGTATATTTGATCGCCATGAACATGTTCTCTACGGTGTCGTATAGAGGAGTCAACTCCAAATTCTTAAAGAAACGAAGCTTTTTGTTTAGTCGGTTGTCTCTTTCATCATTCCCAATTTTCTGACTACCGAGATTCTTCTGACCGCTCTCGGCATCACCATTCTTCTTTTCAGGCTGTGTGTTGCTTTCGGGAACATCTACAGCATAGGTTGGATTCTCATCCACACCTATGTATTCCTCAGCTTTGTCAACCAGTTCCTCAAGAGTACTTGGTTTTTTCTTTTTAATTCATCGCCCAAGCTTGGTCTTCTTTCTTATAGCTCCCTTCAAAGCCATTAAAACCAAATGTTGCTCATAGTTTCCAACCTCAGCCGCGGCGACGTTGAAATGGGTGAGAAAAGCCCTAATGGATCCCCCTGGCCTTTGTTCAAGTTCAGTCAAGTCCATGACATCCCGTACTTTTGTCGCATGGAGCCTAAATTGTTCTCGAAACAATTTGTCCAAGGTGGCAAAGTCATCTGCAGATTTGGGTGGTAGCTTTGTGAACCAAATCGACGCCACTCCCTCGAGATAAGTCGTAAAATACAAGCACTTCAACTCGTCAGTGGCCAATGCCCCGTCCATATACTGGTCGTATTTGAACAGAAATATGTTGGGGCCACTTGTTTCATTGTAAGTCTGGATTGTTGGCGGCTTAAATTTGTTTGGATATAGTGCCATTTTTATCCTCTCTATGAGTGGGGTTTTGGTAGGAGCAAATTCCCAGTTCTTCTCATCATCCGGCTTCCCAGAGTTCTTTTCCATAATTCTGTGCACCATTTCCGTTATGCGTTCTTCCTCATTGAGCTTGATCACGGGGTGGACGCCATCATACCGAATGTTTGCAGAAACAAACGATCGTGGTTCGGATGGTAGGACCCTGGGCCTCACACTTGAGGAGATACCCCTTTGGTGGTTCCAAGCGCTTGTCGAGAAGTCGCTTATCGTTATGGTTGCGTGTGGGTGACTTAGCTTCCTAATATCGAGGATCTTTAGAATTTTAGTTTCTTGAAAAAAGTCTCCTCAGTTTGGACTTGAGGAAGAGGAGCCCACATTTTTCGTGTGATTAGTTTGAATGGATTTAGCACGAGCGGCATTCATAGTAACTTTTGCCTCAACGGCTTGCATGGAGAACATGGACTCAAGTTTCTTCAACATGGCATTATTTGTAATGTCCATTTGGCTTCTTAAAGTCGTGACAACTTCATCCAATTCTCATCTCATTACAGCATCTCCGGCGTTAGAACTTGCACCAACATCGAATTGGTTGGTGAGAGGAGTATTCTCATTGTTGGCGACATCGTTGGTATCTTCGCCAATTTGACTAGAAACTCTTTTTGATGGTCTACCCGGTTTAACCATGATTTCAAGCAAGGACTTGAATTAGGTCGTAATGAGAATGGCTTAGATTCTTAATGCAAAATCTTGAAACCCTGTGAGAGAGTATGAGAGAGCGAAAGATTGAATCGGGCCAACGGTGGGTGCTAAATGTTAATCCCGAAATTAGAATCAACACCAAAGGTAATGCAAATACTTCATGACATATAGAAAATAGAAGAAATGGAGCCTAACAATAGTGGAAATGCAAATAGAGGACAAAATGTTTTATAGTGGTTCAATCAAGCGTGATCTACATCCACTTTAAAGAACCATTCCATTATCACATCAAGAGTTACAAAGTAAGCATATCCTCTCATTACATTCATCATTAGCCTCTCTACTTCTCTCTTAGATCTATTAGAAATGGCTAAGTAAAGACTTAATAAAATCCTTCAAAGGTGATAGGTGATTGAATGAATCTAGACTTTCTCATGAACTTTGATGAATTTCTATGCCTTCACGATGGATTCAGAGTTTGATCTTCAATTAGAAGTGGTCAGAGATGGGAAAAAAAATCCTTAGAAAAGGTCGAGAATTGGATTCGGCAGCCCTTAAGGGTCATGAAAAATCCTCCCCATTAAAGTGGAGTTAGATCCCTATTTATAGGAGTGAGGAATGAGTAAAATATAGCGCTCGGGTTTTCGGCTGGCCTATTGAGTATTTACGAAAATGCCACGGCTAGCTGTCGTTGGCTGTTGCCAGCTAAGTACCAGTTTACAAATACCAAACCGACCTAGAGATATCCCGACCCGATCCAAACTATGTCGACCCGCTTTGGAGATGAGCACACCGATATGTTCCTTCAGAATAGTCCAACCCAATCCACAGCACTAGGCCGATCCTTTCCATAGTAAAGTGCCTGGTCCACTCTTGATGACAAGACTGACCTGTCTCTTTTTGATCTGACCGGTCCGACCCATCGCATTTAGACCATGCCGACCCGATTCGTCATATAATGATCTGACCAACTTGATTCAGTACATTAGGTTGTCCTTCTTGACGATGGACACCTCGACCTGATCCATTCGAGTGCACCGACCCACTCTATGCCGATCGAACCGATGCTTTCCACTATGCTAATGGACCAACCCGTCCTTGCACTTTTAGACCGACCTACTATTCTATTGTACATCTGACCCATCACTTAAACTCTAATTTTTAGACTGTTAACAAGCAAAATAAAACTTTTATTTATAAATCAAATTTTGAATACAATATTTTTCTATAGAGCGGTATTAAAATACAACTGAACACAAGAAAATTCTTATTGTTTGAAACTTTAGAGTGTGCCATCTTCGGAATCCACAGCATCTCTAACCTTCAAATCCTAAGCTGTAATATTTAAATCAGTAATGCTCGGGTCTGACCCGAGCGTTCCATACAAAAACATAAAACACTTGAGTTGGGATTATTCATAGTTCAAGTAAATTAATTTCAATAGAAACTGAAATAAATAGCTAATCCTATAATTCACTAAATTTCGAGTACATCGGAACTGCCAGAATATATTGTAGCAACTTGGTATGAAAAAAATTGGGATAGCATATGGATTTATATATAACGCATGTCGATGACATATATATACACATACAGTGGTATATATACATATGTGTACATTAGCAACCATGTATATATATATATAAACCATGCCTACGAAGTACAACACATGCAAATGAAACACTACACCATAAAGCCTATTTTGTCACTCCCCCATCCTCTAAATATGATACGGTCTATAACCGTATCAAATTAGAGAGGGCTTTGAACCGTGCTTATCCATTTAGAAAAGGCTTAAGGCCTGGTTTGAATTTAAACCACTTATTGACCGTATCAAACTAGGGTTAAAATTTTCCACGCAGACGTGCTCCCCCCTTTTTTTTCATTTCCCTCTCACGAGATCTATTTCCCCCCTTTTTTCTAATTTCCCAAAACCGTGCCCTCTGTCGAATTGCGATCGAAATAGGTTGGAAATAGAAAAAAAATTTACTCTCAGTTTTACGGATCTGGTAAATACTTATTTGATTCGATTATTATTTGTTTCCATACCAAGTTTTAGGGTTACATCGTTAGTGTTTATTATATTGTTATGGATTTCATGGATTTCATGTTTTAGGGTTACAAATTTGTCCTATTTCAATCTTTGATTTAACCTTTACTGTTTCTTCCCAGGTTTGCATTCGACTCATTGAATTGTCACGACAAATACGACGGTCAGTTGCAACTGTTCGACTTAAAAAGTGCTGGTCCGCCTGATTCCTAATTTAAAGGTACCTAATTTATCCTCCATATATACAAACACAGCTATTTCATGGATGATTGATTTGAATTGTGCTATTGATTCAAGGTAACTAATCTATTGTGAACCGTATTGATAACAGTAACTGATAATTTTGTCATATTTAAGTTAATTGATCATATCTTATTTAATCAATAACGACGTCAAGTCATTCAAAAAAAATTGAGTGCTAAATTATATAATTTTCTATGCATTTCTAAAGCCCAACGATGAGGGTCATGTAGTATTTAAAATGATGCTTCTACAATTGGGTACGATTATCATTGGTCATTGTTAAGCAAAAATATAGTAAAAAAACACAATAACTAGGCTTTACATATATGTAACTAAGAAACATAATGTTAGACCAGTAGCGGAAAATTGAGTTAATCTTTGGAGATGTAGTCGAAAAATCAGAAGACAGTCCTTCATTTGTAACCGAAGCAATGTTTTTTCTTCACTAAACCAATTCATGAAAGTAATTTCCAGGTGATTTTATATGTTTTTGTCATACACTTGTGCTATTTCAATTTTTTACCAATCATAAATTACAGTCAAATGTAACATTCTCTAAGATTATGTACATGATGGTTAGTTTGAATTCAATTATGCATCTGATGCTATCTATCTTCTTGTAATATCATTTTCAGATTATGCTCATAGAAATATCAAATAATATTATTTTCAGATTATGGTTGCTTGTTTAAAACTGTGGCTCTCTCTCTATGTTTCTCTATATGGCTTAGATTTATGGGAATTGTACTCACCTATGGTTGAATTGATAATTCGGAACCCATACATGTTGCAACCCGAACATAACATTTGCTGTAACTTTTTAGAAGCTATAACAAACAAGTTTTAGGGTTTTATGTGAATCATGACACTAGGAACATAAATCATCTGAAGGAGTAACTATTTAACATTTAGATTGTCAATTATTCATTTTACATATACTGTAAAACCACTGGAAGGTTGAATGCCATGTATTTGTTTAGGGATTGTATATTTATCAAAATTTGTTATTACTGAGTTGGCACACAATATGTGTTAGCTTACTAATACAGGTGAGTTAATAACCAAATCCTCAGGTGATAATATGGGAAAATTGGGATAACATGTTCAAGCACAGGTGATAACCAAATCCTCAGTTTTTTTAGAGGAAGAACTGTGAACATTATGCTTTGTATATATTGTGTTATGTATTAACTGAAGTTATGAACTATGTATTAATCGAATTATTCTTAGCGTATCTCTTCTTTATATACTGTTATATGAGTGTTAGTGTATCTTCTTTATTGTGTGTGTGTGTGTGTGTGTGTGTATATATATATATATATTTATATATATCAATGGGTGCAGTGATTTTGTAAATTGCATATATGATATACCGATTTTGATACGGTTAAAAGCCGTATCTAATTCATTGTTATCATTGTAGGAGTGAGGCATTAAGCACGGTTTTGAGCCGTATCAGTATACTAGTTTAATACGGTTCTAAACCGTATCAGTATACTAGTTTAATACGGTTATAAACCGTATCAAATTTCTCAACTGATACGGATTAAAACCGTATCCATCTAAAAATTGACAGTGCCAGCATACAAATTTGACACGGTTTTAAGCCGTATCAATTGAGAAATTTGATACGGTTCTGAACCTTATCAAATTAGCAATTTGATACGGATTAAAACCGTATCAAATATCTCATTTGATACGGTTTTAAGCCGTATCAAATTGCTAATTTGATAAGGCTCAGAACCGTATCAAATTTCTCAATTGATACGGCTTAAAACCGTATCAAATAAACAGAGACGCCATTTTTTGATACGGCTTAAAACCGTATCAAATCGATTTTGATACGGCCATTAACACTGCCAAATTGGCATTTTTGGTGTAGTGAAAGGCAGCACATGCTAGCGGAAACACGTGACCAGGAAATGGAAACCTAGAATCAAATTTTAAGATAGCATGCAACTACTCAGGTCCATGGTGAACAACTAGTAAGTTCATCCAATGAAGTGAATTAGTTGAGTCCAGCGCCGAATGGGACAACTAGTGTGAAAATAATGGCTGAATCAAATTATGACACCTACGTCTGTTAATGTCACTCATTAGGAGAATGCATTAAGTTTGGTGAAGCGTTATAGGTAAACAGAAATAGAAATATTACAAGGCAGATATAAAATAACAGTGGAATTTAAACTTTTTGAATCGAAAATATCGTGGTTCAAAACATGGTTATATCATGAGTCTGAAATGCATAAAACCCAGTATAACAATTTAAAACTTCTATCTTGTACTAAAATCATCAGAGTACAATAAAAATGAAAAGAGCATAATCAAAAAAAACATAGACATAGTAGAGAAGGTACGAAGTCAAGTAGTACATCTAAGTAGCTCCAAGTAGAAAGAAAGAAGCTTCGTGATCAAGCTTGAGTATTCCCACCCTGAGAACCAGGGGGATGGGGAAATAGAAGAGAAAGAAGAGGAAACAAAATAGGTCAGACATAAGTCTGGCGAGTCCAGTTACTTTTATCATATAAAGCATCATGATAAGAATATAAACCGGATAAGAGAGACAACAGCATATAAGGCAGGTATGACAAGGTAAACATGATAAACCGAATAGAACATATATGTATAGTGCTTCTCTAATACTTTTTTTTTCTCATTGCACCAATACTAGTATCATAAGAACAAGATGATCCCCAACAAGATGGTAGACTTAGGCGTACTTCTAGTGACAGGTTTAACCCCATACAATAACAGGCAACCCAACTGAACATACAAGTGTTACCCCTAAGGATAATAACGGGCTCCTAAACAGGAGAGACTAGATGTACCCTAATTACTACCCCAATCGATCGGCTCCCTAATCCATAGATACCCTGTGTTGGCCCTACAATAGGATGTATCACCTTCTAAAGTGGCAACCCTTTGTTTCCATGATGTGCACAACCATATCTACTGATGCCACGACGTCTTAACCTCCCTTGTCTAGACCCATGCACGCAAATGACTCCGTCGGAATGCGCCACCCGCACTGTCTCCCCTTTTGGATCTCTTACGATTAGCCCAGTAAGCGTGCCCCAACTCCGACCTAGTTCAGAGTACTCATTTGATACCTATATATAGGTTACTGACTAAAACGGGTCCCACATACAAGATGATACATGCTTCCCCCTAGGCTTGCATCCACACAACTAAGATTTCCATAGGTTATGTCGTACCAGTGTAATAAGATTGCATAACCCCAACGACTTAATTTTGTGGGCCTATATATAAATATTACCCAACACCCCAAGATTTTCTTAACCCACCCACTGTTTCAAACAAGTTTACTTAACCCCTACTTAAGTTAACATGTTCGTGTAATCCCTATGGATTCAAATAGATTAAGTATTCAACTTCATTACCATTTATTCATTTATGATTATAATGTGCTAGACCTCCCACATTAAGCCTTCAATTTGTGGATGCTAGATATGTCGGACGGGTCCGGGCAAACTTCTTCCACAAGTCGAACTTAACCTTGTGTCGTAGCCCATTACGTGTTTATGCACTTAGACCCCTCACATTAGATTCATCACTTGTGGTCGCTGGATATGTCAGTTGGGTCCGGGCAGACATCTACCACAAGTGTAATCTAACCTCGTGTCTAAGCGTTTTTATAGTTTCTAATTACTGTAAATCTGGACATTTTCATTCTTTAACAATTATTCCTATTTCATTATATGTTTTCATGCCCCTTCCCCAAGTCATATTCATCATGTACTATATGCCCCAAATTAAGATTTTTAATCACAGTTTGGTTTATTCCCCAAATCTATATTCATGTTTTCAATTCAAGTTATGCCCCCAAATTTCCCTTTACAACTTATGCCCCAATTTTAACATTTTCCACTCATTCCCAATTTCACGCTTTCGCATTTTTCAGCGGTATGCCTAGACTCGAATGTAGCCTGGCTATAAAATAAAAAGGGAAAATAAGAAGGGAAGAGGACAGAAATAAGTATACTAACAGGATAAACATATGATGGCAGAAATAGGCATAGCAACTGAATAAGAATATAGTGGTAGAATTGGGCATAATAAAATGATAGGGATATAAGAACATATCTGATGAATATGTGATAATAGAATTGATTAGGCATAGTGACATGATTAGGCCAACTAACATAATACGGATCTCAAAAATAGGCATATGAGATCTAAACAGTGAATTAGATATACAAATAATGGCAGATCTGATATGATTTAATTATTCATAGGCTTAGATCTAAATCATAACATGTCAAGATTAACTTTTAAATATTCACATCTAAAAATAACGTAGATTCACATAAAATGGATCTAAGAAAACCGAGGAAAGCATGTTGATGTTGAATAACCGATCGTTGAATAAGTATGAATAGTCGTTGCTAAAGAAAAGGCTAATTAATCTGAGTTGGAGCAGCATCTCACCATCGCCATTGATTTAGATGAATAAAACAATGTGAATAGGGTCCTTTATATAGCCATCAGCCGACGAATCTTGCACAGAAATCAGTCCACGTTCAGAAGAAGGGATCTGCCCATATCCGTTTAGGGGTTGACCCCCATCCCTTATTGTGTTGACCCAGGGATCGACACCCCCTTGATGGGGTAGACCAATGTGTCGACACCCATAGTGGGAAATTTCCCGCTCCCCCCTCCACTGTTTGATTTTGAATTTATTTGAATTATGTCCTTATTTTATTTATATATAGGTGGCTTATATGTATACAAAATTCTAACCTTAATATGTTCTTCATACGATGTCCGTTTATGCAAATTTGGAGTATATCTTAAGCAAAATTCTGAGACGAACGCAATGGCGCAGTCCATTCCACTTAATTCCCAATATTTAATTAAGTGTTCCTTAGTTTATCATCTTAATGTGTTATGAAATTATGGGGTGTTACAAACTCCCCTACTTAAAGGATCCCGAAATCTCCAAGTTGAGAAGAATGTATATCCTAAAATCCATCATCCATCTACTCATCCTCCAATCATATACATCCATTATCCTTAAAGACGTCTAATGCTTATGTGATCATATGCAAAGGTGTATGTATATATCCTTATACTAATGCGAAAGATAAGGCGGTCTACTGATTCAGTCGACCTCCTTAAGGCAATGTATGTTAGTGTCATGAATCCAACATGTATGCAAATAATCCTGTTATATCATGTAAGTTCTATATGTGTGCACAATCATTCGTCCAAATGCAGCATCCACATGATGATACACCCATCCATCAAAAAGAAGAAAAATGCATATACATGCATACGCAGTATGAGAGTGATTGAGATGATCTAGTGCCTACTGTGTGCCTATATGCATCCACGAGCAACCACTAGCAACCACTTGCATCCATCAAACATAACATGTCCCAAGCACATGTTTACATCCATGGAATTCCTACCTAAGGGTCGAAGATTCGATCGATAGCATATACTCAAATGATAGAAACAAGCATGAATAAAAGTTTTGGAAAAGAAAGTTAAGAACATACCCTTGAAAAGAAAAGGGTACGAAGTGCGAATCTTGTCTTCGGTCTCCCAAGTTACATCTTCTTGGTTATCTCTCCAGTGAACTTTCATTAACTTGACTTCTCTATTGCGTAGCTTCTTAACTTCTGATCCAAGAATAGGGGTAGGAACTCGTCTAACTGTCGCCTCCCGTTCTACCTCTACTTCCTCAGGTATACTCGGCTCAACTACTTCAGCAATATCATGCAAACACTTCCATAAATGGGAAACGTGAAAAACCTCACGAACGCCGGACAGTCTATCTGGTAGCTTTGCTCTATAGGCCATTTGGCCAATCCTTTCTGTTATGGGAAAGGGCACAACAAATCTTGGTGCCAACTTCCATATAGATCTGAAGTGAACCGCATTCCTTAATGGTGATACCTTAATGAAAACAATGTCTCCTACCTCAAACTTAATGTCAGTCCTTCTCCTATCTGCGTAGGATTTATGCCTGTCCTGAGCTATCTTCATTCGTCGTCTAATCAGATCAATCTTTTCTGAAGTTTCTCTAACCATATCTGGTCCAAGTAGAAGTCTTTCTATAGATTCCCACCAACAAGTTGGTGATCTACAGGGTCATCCGTATAATGCTTCGAAGGGTGCCATGCCAATACTATCTTGATATTTATTGTTGTAGGTGAACTCTACTATGCTCTTCCCAAGTCCCTTCGAAGTCTAGGATACATAATCTTATAAGATCCTTAAGAGCTTTGTTCACCCTTTCCATCTTTCCATCTGTCTAAGGGTGATAAGCTGTGCTCAAACGTAATTGTGTACCTAATGCTTCTTGCAAGCTCCTCCAAATTTCACTGGTGAAAATGAGGTCATGATCAATTTCGATGCTGGAAGGTACTCCATGAAGACAGACTATCTTATAGACGTAAACTCTTGCTTTCTTCTTACTCTTAACCGGAATAAAATGTGCGCTCTTAGTAAGCCTATCTACTATGACCCATATACTGGTGTTGCCTTTCCTCGATCTAGGCAAACAATCAATGAAATACATTGAGACGCT
The DNA here is from genome assembly GCA_030737875.1 of Allium sativum. NCBI lineage: Eukaryota > Viridiplantae > Streptophyta > Magnoliopsida > Asparagales > Amaryllidaceae > Allium > Allium sativum. The sequence goes on from CM060910.1 coordinate 355,910,182, forward strand.
CTCCCACTTCCATTGTGGGACCTCCAAAGGATGAAGTAAACCACCAGACTTCCTTTGCTTAGCTTTGACTTGTTGGAAAACCAAACATCAAGAAAAAAATTCCGCCGCATCTTTCTTCATCCCAACCCAAAAGAAAACCCTCTTCATATCTCTATACATCTTATCACCGCCTGGATGAACAGTCATCTTAGTATAATGAGCTTCATCAAAGACTGTCTAAAACAAACTCCCAACTCGGGGAACACAAAGCCTTCCATCTCGTCGCAACCACCCGCTGTTGTCTGTGGAATATCTACTGAGGTAACTAGAAGTCTCCCGTTTGCTGAGCCTATCCAAGATGTCTAAAATTTGTGGATCTTCTCGCTGTGAAGTTCCTATCTGATTCAAAAGAGTAGGTCGCACCTCTAGTGATGCCAATAAACCAGGTATAAACTCGTTGAAGGGTATAAAGTCAAAATTCAATATAAACTCCAAGCTTTTCCTCTCCACAAATAGAGGACTTAAGGCCATCCCCTGCCTACTCAATGCGTCTGCCACCACATTACTCTTGCCAGGGGTATAAGCAATCCCGAAGTCATGGGTAGGGTAATTCTTCTCATGAACCCTTAGTTTTCTACCTCAATAACATAATACCCTTCCCTCTTGCATCAAAACCGCACCAAGCCCTGTACCACATGCATCAGTGTATACTGTGAACACTTAGTTCCCATTGCACAAGTTCAGGACTAGTGTTGTTGTCAGAGGCCTCTTCAATAAATGGAAAGCATCATCACAATCTACATCCCATGAAAATGTCAGAGTCTTATTTGTTAGCCTGGTGAGTGGGGCTGATATCTTTGTGAATCCATAATGAACTTCCTATAATAGCCCGCTAATCCAAGAAAACATCCCACCTCCGTTGCATTCTTTGGGATCTTCCAATCATGAACTACAACTACCGTCATGGGATCCACTGCTAACCCATTTTTAGAGACCACACACCCTAAAAATCCCACTTCTTTTCTCTAAAAAACACATTTGGAGAATTTCGCCTTAAGCTAGTGCGCATGGAGAGTTTTCAAAACCTCCCTTAAATGTTAATTATGCTCTTCCTCGCTCTTCGAGATAATCAAGATGTCAGTAATAAAGACCACAACGAATTTATTTAGAAACTTCTGAAACACCCTACTCATCAGATCACTAAAATAGGTAGGTCCATTCATCAACCCAAAAAGCAAAACGAGCCACTCGAAGAAACCAATTGGAGTTCTAAAAGCGGTCTTGTCTATACTGTCCTCGGCCACCCTCAGCTGATGAAACCTTGTAGCCAAGTCTACTGAGAAAACAGATGCACCAACAAGCTGGTCAAACAGATCATCTACCCTCGGATGTGGGTGCCTATTCTTTTTAGTGAGTTTATTCAACTCCCTATAATCCACACATAAGAGAAGCGAACCATCTGCCTTGGTTGTGAATACTACCGAAGCACCTTATTTATATATGCTTCGCATGATAAAACCTTTCTCAGGTAGCCCCACTACTTGCTTACTGAGCTCCCTTCTTTCTCTTGGAGCTATATGGCGCACATGCAATGTAACTGTCTTTGGATTGTCCACAAAGTATATCCGAAAATCAGTCTCGCGCCTCAGGGGTAAACCCTGGATCTCATCGAAAACAATAGGATACACACAGGCTACTAGTACATATCGTAAATCATCGATAGATGTATCAAGAGATTCTTGGAAACTAAGAATGACAGACCCTTTAAGGTCACAATAAATCTCGAGGGTCCTCCCATGCCAAGTCAAAAGTCTAACGACCCTCCTCTCATAGTCCAGAATGGCACCATACATGGCTAGCCAATTCATCCCTAGAATCAAACCATAGACCATGAAACCAAGAACATATGCGTTACGTTCCAACTAGATACCCAACACAGATACTCTCAAACCCCGACAAATCATAGAAAAACGAGCTGTACCACCAATGGGGTTTGAGACAACCACGGGATCCAACACCATACAAGTACTAAGGTGCAGAGACTCAACTAAAAAAACAAATATAAAAGAATGTGAAGTTCCCGAATCAAAAAGAGTTATAATAGGATGATTGGAAAGAGAAATCAAACCATCAACGGAAACTTTCCTACCTCTATCTGGCACACCGACCACGAGAGCATGCACCTGCCCTCCCGAAGATCCTGCCCTTTGACCTTATCCTTGCTTCTTCCGGCACTCCTTAGAAAAGTGTCCTACCTCTCCGCAATTGAAACAAGCATTCTTCTTTCACTTGCAATCCTTGATCGGATGACCCTCGCGTCCACAATTATGACACTTCCTCTTATCTCTAGCCCTGCTGTCCTTTCTGCCTTTCTTTTGTTGTTGTTGTCCTTTCTTGGGCCACACTTTCTTGTTTTGTGTTTCCTCAACCTTAGCTTCTTTCTTTTCACCTTTAGCTTCCTCATACATCAATGTCATATCAATGAGCCTTTCAAAAGTTGCTCCCATTGGAACATGAGACATGGCTAACCCATCGAGGGGTTCATTCAATCCTTTAGAAAACCGCAAAGCGTTATTATGTGGGGTATCTACTAGCTCCAACCCGAACCTAGCCAGTTGATTGAACTTGTTAATATACTCTTTGAAAGTCATGCCCCCTTGCTTGAGCACCAAAAACCTTTCCGTTTGCATACTTTTCTCGGCTTGAGAAAGAAACTTCATTTCGAATCCCTTTCAAAAATCATCCCAAGTATCCACTAGGCGCCCTGCTTGCGTCACTTCCCACCCAAATGAAGCCTCATCTTCCATCAGCCAACTGAATCTTTATACGATCGTCAACTTCGAAAATTCCAAACAAATCATCTGTCTCCTTAAGCCAATTACTTGCCTCTGTGAAAGTCTTAGTTCCACGGAATGGCTTTCTGCCCATAGCACAGAAATATTTGCATATCTTAAAGAAATTACCAGCACGCGGAGGAGGAGGAACAACGTGTGTAGCTGGGGGAGGAACGTCTACTTGGCCACCGGTAGGCATCGTGGCCTCAAGATACCTACGGAACCAGCCTAGTATCCTGACGCCCTCAGGAATATTAGGTTCCCAAGACATATTGAAAAGAAATGGAGAAAGGGATTAAAATAGAGAGTTGAAAGTTATTACATATGGCTTTGGGGAATATGTTTTACAAAACAGACTTTTCTTTTGAAAATGCTTTCTTTTTAAAACCTTTTCGAAAACAACATTCAAAATCTTTTATTCGATCTGGTAACCTTCGGCTATGATACCAAGTGTGACACCCCACGTCCATTAATGTCACTCATTAAGAGAATGCATTAAGTTTCGTGAAGCCTTATAGGTAAACAGAAACAGAATCTGAAATGCATAAAACCCAGCACATCAATTTAAAACTTCTATCTCGTATTAAAATCATCAAAGTACAATAAACATGAAAAGGGCATAATCCCCAATAAAATAGCCATAGTAGAGAAGGTACGAAATCAAGCAATCATTAAGCAGCTCCAAGTAGATGGAAAGAAGAATCCTGATCAAGCTTGAGTATTCCCACCCTGAGAACCTGGGGGGAATATAAAGAGAAAGAAGAGGAAACAAAATAGGTCAGACATAAGTCTGGCAAGTCCAGTTACTTTTAGCATATAAATAAGTAAAATCATCATGATAGGAATATAAACTGGATAAGTGAGATAACAACATATAAGGCAGGTACGACAAGGTAAACAGGATAAACTGAATAGAACATAATGGATAGCGCTTCTCTAATACTTTTCTTTCTCCCTGCACCAATACTAGTATCATAAGAACAAGATGATCCCTAATAAGATGGTAGACTTAGGCGTAGTTCTAGTGAGAGGTTTTACCCCCATACAATAATAGGTACCCAACCTGAACATACCAGTGTTACACCTAAAGAGAATAATGGGCTCCTAAATTGAAACACCCCACATCCGTTAATGTCACTCACTAAGGGAATGCATTAAGTTCTATGAAGCATTATAGGTAAACAGACACAGAATAATTACAAGATAGATGTATATAAAGATAGCAGCAGAAGTTTCAAAAAAATTATTTTAGACATAAATCATAATCCCGTGGTTTATAATACCATAATTCATAAAACCATTAAAACAAAATACTTCTGTCTCGCATAATCAGATTACATAGGAATTAAAAGAAGACATTATTCCCCAATAAAAGAGTAAGCCATAGCAGAGACAAGAACTTGGGCCATACTTTAGCAATAGCTCATAGCAAAAATATATCTGAATCCTGACTAAGCCTGGGCGTTTCCTCCCTGTGAACCGGGGGGGGGACGGAAGAAAAAAGGCGAAACAAACTTGGTCAGACATAAGTCTGGTGAGTCTAGTTACTTTTAGCTAGTAAATAAATAAAAGTAACATGATAGGCATATAAAGTGGGTAAAAGAGATCGCTATACAAATGGCAGGTGTGACAAGGCAGAAAAGGTGAGGTATATACATGCCTCACTAATGACTACTCTGCACTATAACTGAAATGAAATGATCCCTTCCACTATAAGCTAGTAGACTTAGGTCATACGTCCAAGTATACCCTAAACACTACCCTAATCGATCGCCTCCCTACTCTGTAGAATTCCTATGCCGGCCCCATAGTAGGTGGTATCACTTCCCTAAAGTGGCAACTCGAGATGTGCACAGGGATACCTACTGGTGTCATGGTCATCTTGTCCCCCTCTGCTCGGGCCATGCACGCACATGTCCCCGGCCTGTTTGCGCAGTCTACACCACCCATCACATTTTGGATCTCTTATAATCAATCGGTGAGACTAGATGCAACCCTTTGTTTCCAGAATTTGCTCAACCGTGTCTACTGATGGCACAACGTCTTAGCCGCCCTTGTCTGGACTGATGCACGCAAATGACTCCGTCATAATGCACCTCCTGCACTTCCCCCCCTTTTGGATCTCTTACAATTAGCCCAGTAAGCATGCCCCGACTCCGACCTAGTTCGGAGTACTCGTTTGATACCTATATATGGGTTACTGACTGAAAGGTTCCCACACACAAGATGATACAAGCTTCCCCCTTGGCTTGCATTCCCGCTACTAGGATTTCCAAAGTTATGTCATACCAGTGTAATAAGATTGCGTAAACCCAACATGTTAAGTTTGTGGGCCTATATATAAATATTACCCAACACCCCAAGATTTTCATAACCCACCAATGTTTCAAACAAGGTTACTTAACCCCTACTTAAGTTAACATGTTCATGTAATCCCTATGGATTCAAACAGGTAAAGTATTCAAGTTCAATACCATTTATTCATTTGTGGTTATAATGCGCTAGACCTCCCATATTAAGCCTTCAACTTGTGGATGCTGGATATGCTGGGCGGGTACGTGCAGACTTCTTCCACAAGTCGTACATAACCTCATGTCTTATCTCGTTACGTGTTTATGCACTTAGACCCCTCACATTAGATTCACCACTTTTGGTCGCTGGATATGCCAGTTGGGTCCGGGAAAACTTCTGCCACAAGTGTAATCTAACCTCGTGTCTAAGCGCGGTTACAATTTCTAATTACTGTAAATCTAGGCATTTTAATTCTTTAACAATTATCCCTTTTTCATTACAGTTTTCATGCCCCTTTCCCAAGTCATATTCATCATGAACCATATGCCCTAAATTAATATTTTTAATCACAGTTTGGTTTATGCCCCAAATCCATATTCATGTTTTCAATTCAAGTTATACCCCAAATACCCCAATACAAGTTATACCCCAAATTTCCCAATACAAGTTATTCCCCAATTTTAACGCTTTCTCCTCATTCCCAATTTCACACGTTCACATATTTCAGCGGTATGCCTAGGATTTGAAGGTAGCCTTGCTACAAAATAAAAAGGGAAAATAAGAAGGAAAGAGTACAGAAATAAGTATACTAAAAAGATAGGCATACGATGGTTGAAATAGGCGTATCAACCGAATAAGCATATAGTGACAGAATTGGGCATAATAACAAGATAGGCATATAAGAACAGATTTGATGAACATGTGATAATGGAACTAATTAGGCATAGTGACATAATTAGGATAACTAACATAATAAGGATGTCACAAATAGGCACATGAGATCTAAACAATGAGTTAGACATACAAATAATGGCAGATCTAATATGATTCAATTAGTCATAGGCTTAGATCGAATTCATAACATGTCAAGATTAATTTTTAAGTATTCATATCTAAAATTAACATAAACTCACAGAGAATGGATCTAAGAAAACTGAGGAAAGCGTGTTGATGTTGAATTAGCGATCTTTGAATACATATGAATCGTCGTTGCTGAAGAAAAGGCTAATTTAATCTGAGTTGGAGCAGCATCTCACCATCACCATTGATTTAGATGAATAAAACAATGAGTATAGGGTTCTTTATATAGCCATCAACCGACGAATCTTGCACATAAATTAGTCCACGTTCGGAAGCAGGGGTCTACCCAAGTCCGTATGGGGGTCGCCCCTCTTTAGTGTATCGACCCAGAGGTCGACACCATCTTGATGAGGACGACCCGTGGGTCGACACCCATAGCGAGAAATTTCCCTCTCCCCCATCCGCTGTTCGATTTTGAATTTATTTGAATTCTTGCCTTATTTTATTTATATACAATTGACTATATATATATATATAAACTTCTAACCTTAATATCTTCTTAATACGATGTCCATTTTATGCAAACTTGGTGTCTATCTTAAGAAGAATTCTGAGACGAATGCAATGGCGCAATCCAATTCACTTAATTCCAAATATTTAATTAAGCATGCCATAATTTATCATCTTAATATGTTATGAAATTATGGGGTGTTACACAAATCTTACAACAACCTAGCGTCAAGTATGGACTGGTCGGTTAACATAGAAATGTACACATACATAAGTGTGCCGAGCTATTTATAAAGATATAATTATTCAAGCTCAGATGTCACTAACACTATAGCACAACATATGTCCAAAATTTCAAGATAGAGTAGTATATGTTTTAGACAAATCTATGAGAAAAGCCTTAACAAGGTCGTAGTATTACTCATAAATGATCAGCATATAACATGTCGGCTACTGCAGAAAGTATTATGTATGATTTCGTAGTCATAGTGGTTTAATTGGGTAAAACATGTGTATGCAGTATACAATATATGTCCACATCTAAGAACAACTGATATGCAGTGACAGTAAAAGACACAAACAAGGTGCAAAAAGGTTCAGCAAGAGTTTCTAAGTAGGTGCCTACATGCTAATATACATATAACAAACGAAGGCAGTTCAGTGTACACCGGTGAAGTGGGATTCAGTGCAACCCGAACTGACATAGTAGGTGGTGGAATTATGTAACTATTCAGTAGTACATGCGATTCATAGTATGCAATTTAGTTAAACAAAACCTTGTATTCTTTAGTACATACTGACAACCTAACAAAGTAATAAACACTTGAACCGACTTTACTGTTTCGTTATAGAAGTTACTAACAAGACTGAAATAATTTTTGAATCCAAGTACACTTCACTATCACTTACACATGCAAATGTATATAAAACCCACACATGTACCATATAAATCTAAGAACACAACACACATATGCAATTTCCATCGAGTGTGTTATAAGATTCCAATATTTAACCATTATATTTTTTTATCTTTTTCTTTCTCTGCATACAACACTGCAGGGGTACCAAAACTAACTTTAAAATTTAATATGCATATAAATATTAGTCATGGAAACTAATTCACAACATATCCATCACAGATTAAAGGTTGTGTTTGACAACCCTGAAAAGTCGATGAACGACTTAAGGATCTTTATATATGGATTTAAGCGGAATTGACTATGATATACTAATTTGTCTAGTACAATAGTTATGCAAATAAAACTAAGTTATAGAGATATATCACAAATAAATAAAAGTAGTAAGTAAAGACACTAGGAACTTTATACTGCTGTAGACTTCCCATCCTACGTCAAGTCCTGAAGCTCTTCTTCTGAATTCACTAATAACACCCTCTCTTCATCCGGAGGAACATGACACAATACACTCGAGCACCAACAAGGATGTCCTTGCATGAGCACCAACATAGGACTTCAAAATTACAAAGTATTTTGACTTCTGAATGTGTTTTCGTATCAACACTGAATAGCCGACGATTAAGTACACCCTTCCTATAATCTTATCCTCAAGTATTCAATGCGTATGTGAAGATTGAAGGAAGTATATTACTTATTGAATCAAGAGATTTGAAATAAATTCAATGATTCAAAGAGCAATTTGAATATTTGAGAGAGCTTTTATAATGCAGGAGACTATAGAGTTTAAGATTGGAAAATATAAGAAGATTCGGTGATTTGGAAAACATGTTTGTAGTGTTTATACAGTTGTAGAAAATTAGTAATCTTTCATGAAGAGTTTCAGCGAAGAATTGTATCCATTTTTGTTCATAAATGAAGAGGAATCTCTTCATGAAAGAAGATGACTCTTCGCGAAAATGATTGTTGTCTCGTATCGTTCAACTGGTCTGGAAACCATTAGTTAACTGGTTAGAAATATAGTAAGACTTTGTATTTAAAAAGAAAAAAAACTAGCTGTTACTTTACAGAACTAGTTGACTGGTCTGTTTCGAGCCAGTCAACTGGTTTAGTTTATTTCTATCCAATCATGGTTGTTAATAACTATATTATATATATATAATCTATGTTTTATGCATTTGTGTTATACTTTGAGGATAGATTTTAACATATATCTAACACGACTCAATACTCATATATATATATATATATATATATATATGAACTTAGCTCTTCGATGTGATCTTTGTTGTTTTCCATTTCCTTTCTTGCCATGAATCAAAAATATCGCGAATCAACATTCTCCCCTTTTTTATTTGATGACAACATTTTGCATTTTGTTGAAATATTTAATTGGTCTCCCTGAATGTATACTTTTAGCTCACCTTAAATTTCTGCAACATTTTGTTAGCTCATAATATAATCATACATTTACTGTGTGTCTTCCTATAACAAAATGTTAGCATACATATATGATCATAAGCAATACTATTCTCCCCCTTTGTCATCGATAAAAAAGAATTAATGCCATGAGAAACACAATAATCAAGAGTAGTAGAGAATAAGTTTTCAGAGATCTTTAGAGATACCGAAATAGCGGTTAGATGGAAGGTAACCATACCTAAGAGGGTTTAATGGAACCTTTAAAGATAAAATTTTCATTATTAACTCAAGATTCAAAATAATTATCAATATATTTTTCTCTGTTTTTCCAATTTATAGGAGCCCAAATGCTTAAATAACTTCTATTGATATTTCTTTTTGTAATTCTAGATCCATTATACGGATCTATAGTCATAGATGTATTTGAATTTCTGGAATAATTGTATCTTAGATTTACATTAGTACCAGTAGTGATATTCTTATTGTACATAAAAGCATATCTAGTACTAGTTCTATGATTATATCCTGGACCACTTTTGCCATGTAAAGGTCGAGATCTAGATGAAATCATATTTAAATAATTTTGACCTTTATTAAATTTCGTGAACTTACTTGTACATTTATCAAATTTGATTCTAAAGTCACGACTGACATTTTCAAAAGAAATTTTGTTATTTTGAAAATCATCAATTTCCTTATTTAATTCAGAGTTCTTCCTTTTTAAAGTACCATTCTCAGTTTTGAGAGCACAAATATGAGATCCTGAATTATCTAAAGAAGATTGTATTTTTTTTCAAAATTTTCTTTTGGTTTAGAAATTTCATTTTGCAAAATGTTATTATTCACCTTTAAAAACTCACATTCCTTAGATAATTCAAAATTCTTTTCAGTTAAAGCTCCATTCTCTTTTTCAAGAGATGAAATTAAAGAACTATAATTATTTAAAGAATCTTCTAATGATTTATTTCTACTTTGTAAATCATCGATTTCCTTAAAAAGATCATTGTTTTTGTCTATTAATTGCTCATTTTCATTTTGAAGGAAATACTTTTGAAAAACAATCTCTTCTAAGGCATGTTCAAAATATTTGACTTGTTTTATTAAAAAATTGTTTTCCTCTTTTAACTTGAAATTTTCTTGCTCACAGTCTTTAAACTTGGCTAAAATAACCGCATTAAGTTTACGTAAGATTTTAAAATCTTTCAATAATATAATTTTTCGTGGTCTAACAAAAGATCTTTATATAATGAATCTATGCATATTGATTGTGATCTGGCTTTATCCGTGAGACACTTGCTTTCTTGCTCCTTTGATTCTGCTTTGTTGTTCTTCCACATTCTAATGCCTTGACTACATTTCCTTACTGCTATTTATTCTAGTATGTTGTTACGATCTCTAGAATACCAGGCTCTGATACCAATTGAAAAGTCAGTGTGAACGACTTAAGGATCTTTATATATGGATTTAAGCAGAATTGACTATGATATACTAATTTGTCTAGTACAATAGTAATGCAAATAAAACAAAGTAATAGAGATACATCACAAATAAATAAAAGTAGCAAGTAAAGACACCAGGAATTTTATACTGGTTTGGAATTCCCATCCTACGTCTAGTCCTGAAGCTCCTTTTCGGAATTCACTAACAACGTCCTCTCTTCACCTGGAGGAACAAGTCACAACACACCCGAGCACCAACAAGGATGTCCTTGCCTGAGCACCATCATAGGACTTCACAATTACAAACTATTTTGACTTCTGAACGTGTTCTCGTATCAACACTGAATAGTGAACGATTAAGTACACCCTTCCTATATTCTTATCCTCGAGTATTTGATGTGTATGTGAAGATTGAAGGAAGTATATTACTTATTAAATCAAGAGATTTGAAATAAATTCAATGATTCAAAGAGCAATTTGAATATTTGAGAGAGCTTATAGAATGCAAGAGAATATAAAGTTTAAGACCAAAAAATATAAGAAGATTCGGTGATTTGGAAAACATGTTTATAGAAAAGTAGTAATCTTTCATGAAGAGTTTCAACGAATAATTGTATCCATTTCTGTTCATAAATGAAGAGGAATCTCTTCATGAAAGAAGGTGACTCCTCATGAAAATGACTGTTGTCTCAGATTAGTCAACTGGTCTGAAAACCATCCGTCAACTGGTTAGAAATATAATAAAATGTTTATATTTAAAAAGAAACAAAAACTATGTCGTTACTATACAGAAATTCACCGACCAATCGACTTTTTTGTTTCGAGCCAGTCGACTTGTTCTGTTTATTTCCGCCCAGTCATGGCTATTAATAGCTATATCATATATATATATATATATATAATCTATGTTTTATGCATTCATGTTATACTTTGAGGATAGATTCTAACATATGTGACAACCCTAATTTTGACAGACCGAATTTTTTTTCCAGAATTCCAATCTATAGAAACTCGGATTGGTTTGCTCTTGTATCATGCAGAAAAGACAGAGACATAAAACATATTAGAGCTCAGAAAATATCTCACTGCGGAATGGATAAAATATAGTATAATCAAAACATAGCCTTACCGTATTATTAATAATGCCTAACCAGTATCCAAAGCTATCATGTCTCTTCCACAAATCTAACATGTGAGTATGTTATGAGGAGGGGGTCAGAACACAAGTTCTGGTGACTGGATTTAAACTACACACTTTGGATAATCCTACATATACCGTTCCATCATATTTTATTATTTGCTAGGTTATTTGGGTTAACAACACTCAAGGCTTACACATACGTCGCACCTATTTGCTTCCCAGTGGATTAACTTAATACCATATATATGTAGTTACCCCTAATATTGAGGTACATCCCATGGTACCTCACTCGCACAGTCTCCAACGTAACACCATCAGAATGTACGTAGTCCCTCATCCTATGTCGTAGTGACGTACGGATAATAATATTACGTTCTGCATGTATCTATCATTACTATGCTACGTAAACGTACTAACTGCCACCTTTGTTCAAATTAGACTTCATACCGGAGAAATGCCTCTAAGTCTACGATACACCACCCAGAGCCAACATGCATGTATCTAGATTGTACACCGTACGTATCTTCAATTGTAGCTCGATGCCTCGATTGCACGACCTTTAATGTGCACCGAGTTCCGTGGTAGGGTGACACAACAAGCATGGAACTTGATTGGGAGCTTTTCCATATCAGTACAGGCCCGTCTTTAAAGAGCCTCTATATACAGATATGTCTAGGGTTTATTTTCGTGGTGGCTATGGCCCCACCTCGGCCCCTCCCTGAACTAGTAAAGACTACAAGAGCTAAGCGACTGCCTATATGCAAACAATCTAAACATCCATGTGGCATCTCCCCTGAACCCCTTACCCCAACAGTGAAGGGTGAAATGGTATCTTGGGTGTAGCTTGTGACACCCCACATCCATTAATGTCACTCACTAAGGGAATGCATTAAGTTTCATGAAGCGTTATAGGTAAACAGACACAGAATAATTACAAGACAGATATAAAATTTTGTAGTGGAATAAAACAACTTTATTAATCACTAGATACCGTGGTCCAAAACATCATTTGTCTGAAATATAAAAGCCCATTACAACATAAAAACCAGTGTCTTGTACTTCAGAAATATTAGAGTACATAAAAGAAATAAAATTCCCCAAGAACAAAATATAGCCAAAGCAACAAGGATAAGAGCATGAGCCATACATATCAGCAGCTCCAACAAAATAAGCAGAATCACGGTCAAGCCTGAGTGTTTCCTCCCAGAGAACCTGAGGGGGGGGGGGGGGACATAAGAAAGAAGGAGAAACAAAAAAGGTCAGACATAAAGTGTGGCAAGTGTGGCAAGTGTGGTTACTTTTAGCCAGTAAATAAATAAAAGTAACATGATAGGCATATAAAGTGGATAAGAGATATCACTACATAAATGGCAGGTGTGACAAGGTAGACAGGATAAGGTGTATATGCTTCTAATGATTACTCTGCATTGTTACTAGTATATCCAGAAAGAGATGATCCCTTCAATTATAAGGTGGTAGTCTTAGGTATACGTCCTAATGTATCCTAACTACTACCCTAATCGATCAGCTCCCTAACTATCGTAGATACTTTGTGCTGGCCCCACAGTAGGAGGTATCACTTCCTAAAGTGGCAACCCCTCATCGTAATATTGTGCACAACCATATCTTCAGGTGTCATACTCGTCTTATCCCCTTCTGCCCAGCTCATGCACGCACATGGCCCGATCGGTTTGCGCTGCCCACACCGTCCTCCACGTTTGGATCTCTTACAATCAGTCAGTAAGCGTGCTCCTTCTCCGCCTAGTACAGAGTACTTTGTTTGATACCTACTCCTGGTTACTGACTGAAATAGGTCCCACACAATATGATACAAGCTCTTCCCTTGTCTTGTATCCCCCACTAGGTTTTCACTGACTATGTATACCACTAGGTGTCTTTAATTACATAGCCTTATTTATTTCTACCAATTATGCTTACCCTAAAGGGTGTCTTTAATTACATAACTCCAATCTTTCTACCGGTTATGCTTACCTACATGTGTCTTTAATATATAACCCCCAATCTTCCAACTGGTTATGCTTACCTATAGGTGTCTTTAATACATAACCCTATCTTTTCTACAAGTTATGTTTATCCTAAAAGGTGTCTTTAATTACATAACTTTATTTTTTTTCCACCAGTTATGTATACCACTAGGTGTCCTCATCGGGTTAAGTTTGTGGGCCTATACATACTAATACTACCCACCTACCAAAGATTTACTTAACCCTCCCACTGATCCAAGCATGTTTATTTAATGTTTAAGTTTGTGAGTCTATATATACTAATATTACCCACCTACCTAAGATTTACTTAACCCTCCCACTGATCCAAGCATGTTTATTTAATGGATAAGTTGGTGGGCCGATATATACTAATATTACTCACCTATCCAAGATTTACTTAACCCTCCCACTGAGCCGAGGTGTTTATTTAATGATTAAGTTTGTGGGCCTATACATACTAATATTATCCACCTACCCACGATTTACTTAACCCTCCCACTGATCCAATCAATTTTACGTGACCCTAACTTCAGTTCTTATTCACGCAATCCCTTATGGATTAGTTTAGGTTAAGAAGTCCAATTTATTACCATGACCATTTATGGTTTATAATGGGCTAGACCTCCCACATTAGGCCTACAACACGTGGATGCTGGATATGTCGGTCGGGTCCGGGCAGTCTTATTCCACAGTTGGGCCTAACCTCGTGTCTTAGCCCGATTCGTATTTATGTACTTAGACCTCCCACATTAGGTTCAACATTAGTGGCATTTGACTATGCCGGTCAGGTCTGGGCAGACTTCCACCACTAATGCAACCTAACATCGTGTCATAAGTACAATTACAATTCCTAATTGTAATTACTAAACATTCCATTTTTAATTAATTAACCAATTAATTAATCCCTTCCTTTTATAAGTGTCAATACCTATTTACCTAATAATTTGAATTACATGTCCAAAAAAATTCATATTCTAATCATTCCATTTTTAACCCTTTTCCCCCCGTTCCTTAACTAGCACCCTCACAAAGTTGGCAACATGCCTAGGCTAGACAATAGCCTAGTCATAAACGATAATAGGGAAAATAATGGGAATATAACTGAAATGATCATCTAGGCATAAACATAAACTAGCATGATAATAAGGTGAAAATACATACTGGCATGGACATGAAATTGTAACAACCCGTAAAATGCGAGCCAGTTTGAAAATTTTATTTTGGCAATTTTAGCGGATTTTGAATATTTAAAATGAATTATTTTAAATAATATCGACGAGAAATTTATTTTGAATAGAATTCGATCGTATATATTATACGCGTCGTCGTTAGAATATATAAATATTTATATATAATTATAAATAGAATTGAAAATGGCGCGGTAGTTCGATAATTCGATTTCAAAATTCAATTGAATGTACCGGGTGCAAAACAATCCGGATTTTAGTGAAACCAAAAATAATGGGATCTAATTGATAATATCTTTCCAACGAATCCGAATAATCGAAATTTGATAGCGGGAATCAAAAGATATGTCCAGTTGAAAATTCTGAATAGTCGCTATGGAATTCAGGCCCTTAAAAATGGACATTTTGCAAATGACCTCGGATTTCGACGAAACTAGTTTTGTTGGATCCGTAGTGTCAAATTATTGCTAGATTCCAAATTTCATAATTTTTCGAATCAATATGTGAGCGTGGCAAAGGAAAACGCGTTTGACCAGTTTCAGTTGATTTTAATCGACTGGAAATTGGCCATTTTTCAAACGGTCTCAGAATTCGACGAAACTAGTTTTGTTAGGACCGTATCGTCAATACGAAGCTAGAAAATATTTTTCGGGAATTTTTCTAGTTAGTATGTGGCCCCGGTAATTTGAAATGTACGTTTAAAATTCAATATAGTGATTTAAATGTAAATTCAATGGAAACTTATTCAAACAATCGAATCAGCTTACGATACATATCCCATTGGGTTCGGAATGGGGGTGAAACGCTATGGACGACAGGCGGTGGGCCTCGTTTCGAGGTCATATGTAAAAGTCAACTCTTTGCTAAATTTAATAAAAAAAAAAAAAAATAATAATAATCTCCCTCCTTTTCTTCTACTTGCCCCCCCCCCCCCCCGTTTCATTATTCAGCAACGAATTAAAAAAAAAAAAAAAAAAAAAAAAAGGGGGAAGAAGAACCCTAAATCGGATCGCCGCCCCCCTCCAGGCATCGTCGTCGCCTCAACTCGAAGCCGCCCCCCCTCCATGGCATCGCCGCCTCAACTCGAAGCCGCTCCATCCTCAGACCCCCGCCCCCTAGCGTGGACGTCTTCGCCTGGAACTGGACGTCGAGGGTCCCCTCGAACTGCTCCGCCGCCCCTTGGCAGGCCCGGCGCCGCCTCCCCGACAGTCTCCCCCCTCCTCTTCTTCAAGCGACAGTAAGCATTTTTTTTTTTTTTTTTATTTTATTTTTATTTTAAATTCGTTAAAACTAATTTCGATTCTAGGGATTTAAAAACTGTTTTTTTTTTTTGGCATATAAAACTGAATTTTATAAGTGTTTAAAACCGATTTTTAAAGAAGTTATAAAAAAATGATTTTTTTCTATGCATTTAAAAACCTGGTTTTGTTTAAGGAAAAAGTTTTAAACTTTAAATAGAAAAAGGTTTGAAATTTAAAAGGAAAAAGTTTTAAACTTTAAATAGAAAAAGGTTTGAAATTTAAAAGGAAAAAGTTTTAAACTAAAAATAGAAGGAGGTTAGGAATTTACAAGGTAAAAATCAGATTTTTATATGTTGAACTTTGAAATAAAAATTCGATTTTTATATATTGAATAGCGAACTAAAAATTCGATTTTTATATATGGAACTTCGAAATAAAAATTCGATTTTTATATATTGAATAACGAACTAAAAATTCGATTTTTATATATTGAACTTTGAAATAAAAATTCGATTTTTATTTATGGAACTTTGAAATAAAAATTCGATTTTTATATATTGAATAGCGAACTAAAAATTCGATTTTTATATATGGAACTTCGAAATAAAAATTCGATTTTTATATATTGAATAACGAACTAAAAATTCGATTTTTATATATTGAACTTTGAAATAAAAATTCGATTTTTATTTATGGAACTTTGAAATAAAAATTCGATTTTTATATATTGAATAACGAACTAAAAATTCGATTTTTATATATTGAACTTTGAAATAAAAATTCGATTTTTATTTATGGAACTTTGAAATAAAAATTCGATTTTTATATATTGAATAGCGAACTAAAAATTCGATTTTTATATATGGAACTTTGAAATAAAAATTCGATTTTTATATATTGAATAGCGAACTAAAAATTCGATTTTTATATATGGAACTTTGAAATAAAAATTCGATTTTTATATATGGAACTTTGAAATAAAAGTTCGATTTTTATATATTGAATAACATAGTAAAAATTCGATTTTTACATATGTAGAGAATACGGGCGAAGGTAACAAAAAGGCGAAACGACGAAGACTTCTGCAAAAGAAGAGTCGAGATGATTGGATAGCTATAGGTGAGAACTTCTCACCCTTCAATTTATTTTCTAGTTATATATATATGCTAGGATGCAGACGGTGTTTAGTAGCACCCGACACAATCGTCCACAGACCATGGACTTGTTTGTTTGGCTGTTTGGTGATTGATTGCGATATTGGTTTGAATGTGGTTTGTGGTATGAAAAATCGAATCGATAAATTGGTTAGGATTAGACGTGCGCCGTTATAAGGCGAAGGAGTAAGGCTAGGTTAGATCCTTACTCCAAATTTTGTGGTTTGCATAACGAAAGTGATTTGATTGATGTGTGAATGGCGTGGGCCTTCACTAGACCGGGGATAAGGCTAGGCCTTGTCCCGTTTCTAGTATCGTGCCGTTATGCCGCTGAAATTTTCTAAAATATGTTAGAAAAATAAAAATATCATTTTATTTAAAAAATGAATTGAAAACGATTTCGAAATGAAATGAATTGAAAACGATTTCGAAATGAATTGAATTGAAAACGATTTCGAAATGAATTGAATTGAAAACGATTTCGAAATGAAATGAATTGAAAACGAATTCAAAATGAATTGAAAACGATTTCGAAATGAATTGAATTGAAAACGATTTCGAAATGAATTGAATTGAAAACGATTTCGAAATGAATTGAATTGAAAACGATTTCGAAATGAATTGAATTGAAAACGAATTCAAAATGAATTGAAAACGATTTCGAAATGAATTGAATTGAAAACGATTTCGAAATGAAATGAATTGAATTGAAAACGATTTCGAAATGAATTGAATTGAAAACGAATTCAAAATGAATTGAAAACGATTTCGAAATGAATTGAATTGAAAACGAATTCAAAATGAATTGAAAACGAATTCAAAATGAATTGAAAACGATTTCGAAATGAATTGAATTGAAAACGATTTCGAAATGAATTGAATTGAAAACGAATTCAAAATGAATTGAAAACGAATTCAAAATGAATTGAAAACGATTTCGAAATGAATTGAATTGAAAACGATTTCGTAATGAATTGAATTGAATATCAATTCAAATTGAATTGAAATTCGAATTGAATAGAAATGAATTTTGAAACGAATTTATAAAGAAGAATTCAATTTTGCTTTGAATTGAAATGTAAGTTGAAATAGGTTTTGAAACGATTTTAAAACTATTTATATAGTTCGTTTTGAATAGAAATCGACGAAATATATATTATATATATTATATATATATATAATATAATGGCCTGAATAGAACGCGCCGCGCCGCGGTAGTTCGCGAATTTCGACCACTTATTTCAAACGGACATTGCGGGAGATCCGACCGTCGGATTCTCCTAAAACCGGAACCGTTGGGTTCGTATCGAAAAGAGCTTTCTAACGAATATTAGAAATTTGAAATCTAACGGTTGGATTTGGAGATACGTCCAAATCAAATTCGAAAAAGGTCGCTGTAAGTGCAGTTCGATGGCCATTGTTGGAAATCGACTGTACGGGCCTTGATAAAATTATTAAAAATAGTAATAATTTGTGTAAAATCATAAGAAATGATTTAGAAAGAATTGGGATGAAAAACTCCCTATTTGAAAAGATAAAAATAGATTTTTATCGAAATGAACTAGTTTTGAACTAGAATTAAAATTCTATTTATTTCTAAATAAATAAATTGAATTAGAAAAGGGTTTTAAAAATAACCAGAATATCCAATGATTGCATTGGAGTGGATTTGAATCGAAATTGTCTTCGGAATATTTCGATGTTGGAATTTGGGATTATACGGATGTTGTTACGGAAATTTGAAAGATATGTATATATATCGTTATTTCCAATACGACATTTGTTAATCGTAGAATTTGATATTGAATATAAGCCGATATATTTTCTATTCAGAGCCTTATATTGAATATCAAATGTGATTTGGGTTTGCCGTGAATGGTGTCTTCACTAACACTGTTCTTGAACCCAGTTGAGAAAAGATTAAATCTTTTTATTTAGATTTAATGAAGTGTACCAATTAAATAATATTTAATTGGAATTGAATTGAAATTGATTTTTGGGTTTATCGTGAACAGTGTTTTAAATAACACTCGTTCTTTAACCCGATAGTTAATGAATGTGATTTTGGGTTTATCGTGAACCGTGTTTTAAATGACACTGATTCTTTAACCCAGTTAACGATTAAAACTAAGTGGAGTTTTAATGAATCTTTAATTAGATTGAAATGATCGAGAATGGAGTATCACCAGTTTTGCTCCAGGCGATAGTTAAATCTTTAATTAGATTTGAACGTGAAATTTAGAAACTAACTGGCGGTTAGCCAAGCAGAATGGTTTTCTGGATATTGATCTGATGTTGGTTTCGGCCTTCGGGGTTAATATTTGGGGAATTATTCTCTTGATTAATTTACGGTTAGTGACTAATGAATTGGAATGAGGCGTATGTTGTGTTTGTGTAACACTTTTATAATATATACGCGAGTTATTCGGAAAGACCGGGTTTATCCCATTCTGAATAACTGATACGACGATAAGTCGAAGATGAAGACGATGGTCGAAGACCGGAGGTCTTCACGTCGTTTGGGTAATTACTGATGATCTTGATTGGGCTGTACACCCAAGAAGATGGAAACAGTTAGTGATCGTCCAGACGTACTTGGAGATCGATGGATAGGCGGGGTACTAGGTGCCTCCGGTTTCGTTCAGACCCAGAACGGACTTGTAAATGGACTGTGTGTCTGACATCGGATTTCATTCTGTGTGACTGATATCGGTTGCATAGGATGGTTTGCCTGTGTGGCATGCTAAGATGCAAATGATCAAGGCTTCTGTTGAAAAGCAAAGTCTTGTGGTGATGATCGAAGCACGGCCTTTGTGGCGTAGCTTTGTGTAACGTTTACCTCGCGTGTTTCACACCCGGTATGAACCAAAAACGGGAGAGGACATCAGGGAGGACTTGCGTTTCTTTCTAGTTAGAAGTGGCGTCAGTGGTTTTACACGCCCTGACGAGTTTGACTTATGTGGTTGTTGCTGTTGCGAGGCGCCTCGGATTGATCGGTCGTTCTCGAACCGATGGAGTCATTTAGTTGGCTCATTTACGCCCCAAAGGGCGGGGAAACGTAGTGTTCAGGCATAATAATCCACATCGGTGGACCGGCCCTGACGATCTAAAGGGTTGATGCGTTCTGATCCTGTGGCTCGGGCTAGAGAGTCACGAATCGGTTGAGGACTATCTTTTGCCTCGGTTCATAGACGGAAATCCAATTTCCAAATACGTGACATTTGCGGTTTTAATTGTAAAACTAGTATGGCGACATGATATATGGTACCCATGCCGCCTATGATTGATACTTATGATTTGAAGTTGTTTTATACACTATGCACTTATAATAGTATCAAATGATTTGTTTTAAAACGTATCAAGCATTCTTTGGCTGTTATAAGGGAAAACCCTATCCCCCGGCTTGCGTTGCATTGTGTGATAGGACCTGGGTCTTATAACAGCTTCATTTTTCTTTATTTAGCATTGCGCTGTTTGTTTTATGCACTGGTATTCTTGGGAGGAAACCCGTTCCGTGTTATACGGCGTGGTCCCTTGATTTACCTTTGAAAATAAAGATTAAAAACTGTTTTAGTTCTCACACCAGTCACATGACTGACCTGGAGTTTATTGTTTTAACCTAAACTCTGGGTGCCCTTATTTTGACACGGGCAGCTAGTAGTTTTGGTTTTGCAGATTTATATTCACAGGATCCTGGTTTACAGCTGGAACGATATCCGGAAAGCTTTGTATCCGTATATCTCATTCTAGTTGTGTATTGTATTATTTTCCGCTGCGATGTATTTAAATGTAATTTAAATCTCTGATATTTCTGTGTAATATTCATTTGTGCTCTGTATATTCTTGTAATCTGATGCATTGTTGTAATATACAATGAAACGTTCTTTTATATGAGTTCTGTTGTGGTTTGTTCTCGAACTATCCGACACTTTCCTTTACGGGGAAGTTACGGGTTTTCACAGAAATTGTCATCATAAAAAGGTGGACGTAAAACTGATGAACGATTGGTAGTCAATTGATTCTAACATAAGTATGACGTCACAATAAGCATATTAAGATCTAAATTAGCAACTTAGATGTCCAATCGGTTTAGATCTAGCATGATGACAAAAGGTGATAAATTAGATCACATAATTCAAATCTAGAGGTTAAAATAGATCTAATATGATAACACAAGGTGATAAATTAGATCACATAAAATAGATCTAACATGATAACGCATGGTGATAAATTAGATTACATAAATAGATCTAACATGATAATGCAAGGTGGTAAATTAAATCACATAAAATAGATCTAACATGATAACGCAAGGTGATAATCTAGATCTGACTAACAGTTTCAATGTCTACATAAATTAGATCTACTAGTTTAGAAGTAGATCTACACAAATCCACATCATAGCATGTCATAGAAGTTATAATTAAGACAAAGATTTAGATGCAATCCTAACCAAATTCAAGGTGACTTATGTTCATGATTTACATAAATGATTAGATCTATCCAATGATATCATTATCCAAATTAACAGATTTATATTAACCACAATATAGTTACAAACCAAGATCCACAATAATAACATAGTAGAATAATCAAAATTGAATTGTATCTAGAGAAATAGATCTATCATGACATAGCATAAGATATGACAATAGCATAGATTCTTGGTTTACACATGTCCAAATCACAGTCTTTCATAATTTACTTTTATTTATCTAAACCTAAAAGCAACCAGAACTCACTGTAATTGGATTGCTAAGATGATAGAAAAGAAGTTGGTGCTGAGTCTATGCTTGAATCTCAGAATTTAATTTGATTTAGTTGGTAGAAGAAGATGAGAGACCCTAGTTCAGTTCAAACTCAAGCAGAGTATAGACACCATTGTTTCTTTGTGAAGAAAACAAAGGAATTGAGGTATATTTATAGCTGCTAGGTTATAGAATTTGGATGCCACCTCAGCCCTATGATGAGTCGGGCCACGGGCCGACACCCAATTGGGTCCGGATGCCCAAAAACATATATAGGCGCACTTTACAGGTGCGCCAGTGTAAAAATACATGGGAGCACTTGTCAAGTGCGTCGGGAATTTCTGCTTTTTCTGCCAAACTTTTATCGTCCATAACTTCTTCATATGTTATCCGTTTTACGCAAACCAAGTATCCATCTTGACCAGAATTTCGAAACGGACGCAATAGTTTAGTTTGTTTCCCTTAATTATGAATATTAAATTAATTATTCTTTTATTTATCCACTTTGGTGTTGTTAAAATTTCGGGGTGTTACATTCTCCTCTACACAAAGAATTTCGTCCCCAAAATCTTCAAGTTGAAAAGAATGTTTCCTACCATCCATCATCCATCTACTCATCCACCAAACACTGGCATCCATTATCCTTAAAGATTTCTAATGCTTATATGAGTATAAGAAAAGGTGTGTGTGTATGTCCCAATACTAATGCGAAGATCAGGCAGTCTACTGATTCAGTTGACCTCCTTAATGCAATGCATTTTAGTGCCATGAATCCAATATTTCTGCAAATAATCCTATTATAACATGTAAGTTCTATATGTTGCACACTCATTCGTCCAAATGCAACATCCATATGATAGTACATCCATTTCCATCCATGAAAGAAAGTAAAATGCACACACATACATATGCGGTATGAGAGTGATTGAGCCGCTATAGTGCCTAATGTGTGTGTATATGCATCCATAGGCAACCACTAGCAAACAGTTGCATCCACTTGCATCCATAAAACATAACATGTTTCAAACAAATGTTTACATCCATAGGATTCCTATCTAAAGGTTGAAAATACTATGGATAGGATATGCTTTAATGATAGAAACAAGTGCGAATAAAAGCTTTTGGAAGAGAAGTTAAGAACATTCCCTTGAAAAGAAAAGGGTACGAAGCGCATAATCTTGTCTTCAGTCTCCCAAGTTGCATCTTATTGGTTCTCTCCCCACTGGACCTTTACCAACTTGGCTTCTCATTTGCATAGCTTCTAAACCTCATATCCAAGTAAAAGTCTTTCTGTAGATCCCCACCAATGAGTCGGTGGTTTACAGGGTCATCCATATAATGCTTCGAAGGGTTCCATGCCAATGCTATCTTAATAACTATTGTTATAGGAAAACTCTACTAAAGGAATGTGCTCTTCCTAAGTCCCTCCAAAGTCTAGGATACACAGCCTTAAAAGATCTTCAAGATTTCTGTTCACCCTCTCCATTTGTCCATCGGTCTGTGGATGATAAGAGGTGCTCAAACACAATTGTGTACCTAATGCTTCTTGCAAGCTCTTCCTAAATTCACTGGTGAAGATAGGGTCACGATTGCTTAAGATGCTGGAAGGTACTCCATGAAGACGAACTATCTCTCGGACATAAACGGCTGCCAAGCATGGTGTTGTCCTCTTACTCTTAACTAGAAATAAAATGGGTGATCTTAGTAAGTCTATTTACTACACCCAAATGTTGGTGTTGCCCTTCGTTAATCCAAGCAAACCATTTATGAAATCCATGGAGACACTCTCCTACTTCCAATGTGGGTGCTCTTAAGGATGGAGTTAGCGACCGGGCTTCCTTTACTCAACTTTAAATTGTTGTAAAAACAGACAATGAGAAATAGACTCTACTACATCTTTCTTCATCCCATCCCAAAAAAAAAACCTTTCTCAAGTATCTCCCATACTTGTTTACTGAGCTTCCTTCTTTCTCTTGGATCCATATGGTGCACGGGCAATGCAACTGGCTTTGCATTGTCCACCAAATATTTGCGGAAATTGATCCAAACCTCATTAAAGGCATCAGGATACTCACGGACTACTGGAACAGATTTTAGATCATCGATTGATGCATCAAGTTACTCTAGGAAACTCAACATAACAGACCTCTTGGGGTCACAAGAAAACTCGAGGGTCCTCCCTTGGCAAGTCTTCAGTTTAACGACCCACCTCTTACAATCTAGAATCGCACCATACATGGCTAGCCAACCTATCCCTAGAATCAAACCATAGCCTATGAAACAAGATGTGCGTCGCACTCAAACTCGAAGCCTAACATAGATATACTCAAACCGCGACAAATCATAGATAAATAATCTGAACCACTAATGGGGTTTGAAACAACCACGGGATCCACCACCATACTAGTAATTAAGTGCAGAGATTCAACTACATAACTTGATATAAATGAGTGTGTAGCACCAGAATCAAAAAGAGTTCTATTTGGATAATTTGAGAAGGGGAAATTAAAATTCAATGGAAACTTTACTAGCTCTATCTGGTACACTGACCATGAGAACATACACCTGCCCTTCAGAAGATCCTGCCCTTTTGTCCTGTCCATGTTTCTTCTGGCATTCCCTCATATAGTGCCCAATATCACCACAGTAGAAGAAAGCGTTCTTCCTTTTCCAGAAATCTTTTACCAAATGGCATGTGCGCCCACAACTATGACACTCCCTCTTTTCTTGGGTTTTGCAATCTTTGGCCAACTAACCCTTACGTCTACAACCATTGCATTTCTTCTTAGAGGGAACACCTACTTGCAATGGTGGAGGAATGATGGCTGCAGCTGGGGGAGGGACATCTCCTTGGCTCCCGATTGGTGACGTAGCCTTAAGATACCTACGGAACCAATCCGGTACTTGAACGCCCTCTGGAATATTTAGTTCCCCAGAAATGCTAAAAAGAAAAAGGAAGAGATTTAGTCAAAGGACCAAAGGGTATTACATATGGAATTTTGGGGAATGTTTTTCAAAACAGACTTTTCTCTTGGAAAATATTTTATTTAAAAATGATTTTGAAAATAATTTTCAAAAACTTTTATCTTATCTGGTAACCTTCCGCTCTGACACTAATTCATCCATTAATGTCACTCACTAAGGGAATGCATTAAGTTTCATGAAGCGTTATAGGTAAACAAACACAGAAAATTATAAGACAGATATAAAATTTTGCAGCGGAATAAAACAACTTTATTAATCATAAGATACCGTGGTCCAAAACATCATTTGTTCGAAATATAAACAACATAAAAACCACTGTCTTGTACTTCAGAAATATCATAGTACATAAAAGAAATAAAATTCCTCAAGAACAAAATATAGCCATAGCAACAAGGATAGGAGCTTGAGCCGTACATATCAGCAGCTCCAGCAAAATAAGAAGAATCACGGTCAAGCCTAAGTTCTTCCTCCCTAAGAACCTGGGGGGAAATGGAAGAAAGAAGGAGAAACAAAAAGGGTTAGACATAAAGTCTGGCGAGTCTAGTTACTTTTAGCCAGTAAATAAATAAAAGTAATATGATAGGCATATAAAATGGATAAGAGAGATCACTACGTAAATGGCAGGTGTGACAAGGTAGACTAGATAAGGTGTATATGCTTCTAATGATTACTCTGCCTTGTTACTAGTATATCCAGAAAGAGATGATCCCTTTCACTATAAGGTGGTAGACTTAGGTATACGTCCTAATGTATCCTAACTACTACCTTGATCGATCGGCTCCCTAACCCACGTAGATACCTTGTGCTGGCCCCATAGTAGGAGGTATCACTTCCTAAAGTGGCAACGCCTCATCATAATAATGTGCACAACCATATCTACAGGTGTCACGCTCGTCTTATCCCCTTTTTCCCGGCTCATGCATGCACATGGCCCAGTCGTTTTGCGTCGCCCACATCGTCCTCCACATTTGGATCTCTTACAATCAGTCCGTAAGTGTGCCTCTTCTCTGCCTAGTACGGAGTACTTTGTTTGATACCTACTCCAGGTTACTGACTGAAATAGGTCCCACAAAAAATGATACAATCTCTCCCCTTGTCTTGTATCCCCCACTAGGTATTCACTGACTATGTATACCACTAGGTATCATTAATTACATAGCCTTATTTATTTCTACCAGTTATGCTTAACCTAAAAGGCGTCTTTAATTACATAACTCCAATCTTTCTACCAGTTATGCTTACCTATAGTTGTCTTTAATACATAACCCCTAATCTTCCAACCAATTGTGCTTACCTATAGGTGTCTTTAATACATAACCCTTATAATTTCTACAAGTTATTTTTACCTTAAAAGGTGTCTTTAATTACATAACTTTATTTTTTTTCCACCGGTTATGCGTACCACTAGGTGTCCTCATCGGGTTAAGTTTGTGGGCCTATACATACTAGTACTACTCACCTACCCAAGATTTACTTAACCCTCCCACTAATCCAAGCATGTTTATTTGATGGTTAAGTTGGTGGGCCTATATATACTAATATTACCCACCTTCCAAAGATTTACTTAACCCTCTCACTGATTCAAGCATGTTTTTTAATGGTCAAGCTTGTGGGCCTATATATACTAATATTACCCACCTACACAAGATTTACTTAACCCTCTCACTAATCCAATCAATTTTGCTTAACCCTAACTTCAGTACTTATTCACACAATCCCTTTTGGAATAGTTTGGGTTAAGTAGTCCAATTTATTACCATGTCCATTTATGGTTTATAATGGGCTAGACCTACCACATTAAGCCTACAACGGTTGGACGCTGGATATGCCGGTCGGGTCTAGATGGTCTTATTCCACAGTTGGGCCTAACCTCGTGTCTTAGCCCGATT
Organism: Allium sativum; assembly: GCA_030737875.1. NCBI lineage: Eukaryota > Viridiplantae > Streptophyta > Magnoliopsida > Asparagales > Amaryllidaceae > Allium > Allium sativum. The sequence continues at coordinate 355,936,943 of CM060910.1, forward strand.
CATATTTATGTACTTAGACCTCCCACATTAGGTTCAACATTAGTGCCTGTTGGATATGCCGGTCGAGTCTGGGCAGACTTCCACCACTAATGCAACCTAACCTCGTGTCATAAGTACAATTTCAATTCCTAATTGTAATTACTAAACATTCCATTTTTAATTAATTAACCAATTAATTAATCCTTTCCTTTTATAAGTGTGAATACCTATTTCACCCAATAATTTGAATTACATGTCCAAAAATGTTCGTATTCAAATCATGCCATTTTTAACCCTTTTTCCCCTATTCCTTAACTAGCGCCCTCACAAAATTGGCAACACACTTATGCTAGACAATAGCCAAGTCATAAGCGATAATAGGGAAAATAATGGGAATATAACTAAAATGATCATCTTGGCATAAACATAAACTAGCATGATAATAAGGTGAACATACATATTGGCATAGACATGAAATTGTCATCATAACAAGGTAGACATAAAACTGATGAACAGTTGGCAGTCAATTGATTCTAACATAACTATGATGTCACAATAAGAATAGTAAGATCTATATTAGCAATTTAGATGTCCAATCGGTTTAGAACTAACATGATAACACAAGGTGATAAATTAGATTACATAAAATAGATCTAACATGATAATGCAAGGTGGTAAATTAGATCACATAAAATAGATCTAACATGGTAATGCAAGGTGGTAAATTAGATCACATAAAATAGATCTAACATGATAACGCAAGGTGATAATCTAGATCTGACTAACAATTTTAATGTCCACATAAATTAGATCTACTAGTTTAGAAATAGATCTACACAAATCCACATCATAGCATGTCATAGAAGTTATAATTAAGACAAAGATTTAGATCCAATCCTAACCAAATTCAAGGTGACTTATGTTCATGATTTACATAAATGATTAGATCTATCCAACGATATAATTGTCCAAATTCAGATTTATATTAACCAAAATATAGTTACAAACCAAGGTCCACAATAATAACGTAGTAGAATAATCACAATTGAATTGGATCTAGAGAAATAGATCTATCATGACATAGCATAAGATATGATAATAGCGTAGATTCATGGTTTACACATGTCCAAATCACAGTCTTTGATAATTTACTTTTATTTATCTAAACCTAAAAGCAACTATAACTCGCTGTGATTGGATTGCAAAGATGTTAGAAAAGAAGTTGGTACTGTGTCTGTTAGCCTGCTTTGTGACCAGGCTACCCAAAGCAAAGATCATGTTGACACACCTCTCGGTAAATGCTGTCTGATATGGAATCTCTGGATAACATCGCTCTCTGGTATTGGAAGCATCGTCAGAAGACACAAGGCAGTTTGGTCAAAATCACAACATCAGTATAAACTGGCCCGAAACCCCTATCAAATGACCTCATTTGGATCTATTCACCTCATATACTCGTAGCCCTTTGAATTAGCTTCAGTTTGAGCTTTGGTTTGGCTCAATCGGACTTACGGTTTGAAAGTTACGCCCATTTCCGTGAACGAGTGTAAGCTGGCATATGACCGCGATCCGATCCGCCCTTGCCTACGCGATCCGATCCGCCCTTGCCTATGCGTTCCGATCCGACCCATGACCGTGATCCGATCCTCCCTTGCCTACGCGATCCGATCCGACCCATGACCGCGATCCGACCTTCGGACATGTTCAAACGCAGGTTGTTTTGACCTATTCTCAAGGCTACTGGCTCTCCTATTTTTCTGGATCGCCTGCCACGTACCCCATCACGAACCAGTCCTCCCAGGAGCTTTCCTACAGCTATAAATACACCTTCAGAGGACATTTTCAGGGGACTTTTGGCATCTCCTCATCCATGGCTGCCATGGCCAACACTTCTCCATGAATAACCCCTATCTTCCTCAATAAATTCAATGGATTCAGAGAGAATTATTCATTGAATTCAAGTGATTGAAAGACAATATTCATTGTAATTGTAATCTATGAGTGAAATGAGAAAATATGAAGTGGACGTAGGCTCGTTAACGCCGAACCACTATAAAAATCTCGTTGTCATGCTTTTTTCTCTATTTTTCAGTTATTTCTTCATATCCTATGCTCAAAATACGACGATTTGGGTGTTAGGACCATTTTTTGGTCTAACAGTGTCTATGCTTGAATCTCAGAATTTGATTTGCTTTAGTTGATAGAAGAAGATGAGAGACCCTATTTCAGTTTAGACTCCAGCAGAGTTTAGCCGCCATTGTTTCTTTGTAAAGAAAACAAAGGAACTGAGGTATATTTATAGCTGCTAGGTTACAGAATTCGGATGCCACCTCAGCCCTAGGGTGAATCGGGCCACGAGCCGACACCCAATTGGGTCCGGATTCCCAAAAACATAAATGGGTGCACTTTACAAGTGCGCCAGCGTAATACAGTGGCACACTTTTCAAGTGCATCGAGAATTTCTGTTTTTTCTACCAAACTTCCATCATCCATAACTCCTTCATACGTTACCCATTTTACGCAAACCAAGTGTCTATCTTGACCGGAATTTCATAATGGACGCAATGGCGCAGTCCATTTCCCTTAGTTATGAATATTAAATTAATCATTATTTAATTTATCCACTTTAATGTTTTAAAATTTCAGGGTGTTACATAGCTCGATTCTTTCTGCATCCCACTGGCTGCCGATGAGGGGTGTCCGATGGTCTACTATCCTTGTTGGTCGTGACTCTCTGCCCCCTCTTGAGGCAACTGCTGAACCACCATGATGTCACCACATCACAACATTCTTACTGCATAGCTACATCTGCAGTCCAGGCCCACCTACCTAGTAGTTACGCGCAGACCCAACCTCTGCGAGCATAGCCTAAGACATCTGTCATCGCACAGAGAACTACTAGGATCACCTTATGTACCTCAGTAAGCCGCGTGCTTCCCCTTGCAGTCCTCTGGAGCTGTTAGAACAATCATATGAATGTGCGCTCCCCTCGTGCCTTATAACACCTTGACGATCTACCCTGTCGGGTTATACACCCTTAACCGTACGGACTGGTCTAAGCACCTTACTTTAGCATATTGTTATACCATATGTCTAAACATTCTTTTATGCGCTTGTCTCACCTCATCAGGTTTCCAGTTAACTTGGTTATTCCAATTTATATTGAATTCTTATTCAAATTACCAAGTTCTCTTGCTTATTAACTTCAGTCATACAACTTAATCCATTTAAATTTATTAATAAGCCCACAACATGTTATTCTCCAGATTGTGGCCCCAGGTCTGTAATCCACAACCCATTTTATCTTCTTGTCGATTTCATAATTACAATAACATGTTTTACTTAATATGTAATTTAGTATATCCATTTCACATGTTATCTAATTAACATGTCACTTACCATTTATGATTAAATATAACTTACTTCATTTCATAAGTTTTCCGCATTCTTTCTCATTTAATCAAAATTCCATTTTACATTGTCAATACAACTTATGGTAGTTTACTTATTAACTTAGTTCTATTAACTAAGGCCCATTAATAAGTTTCTCTACCCGTTTATTATAACCTATGTTATAATTTCCTCTAGTCCCCAGGACAAGCCTAAACATTCTTATCAACGGGTTTCAGACTCCCAAGCTTATAGATTACTTAACTTATAATTAAGTACAAAATAATTCCCCCCTTTTCTTAACTGGTTTCAAATTTTCCCCTTTACTGATTACTGAATTTATAATTAAGTGTCCCTTAACTCAATTCACTAGTTATCCCATTCCCTTACAAGTTCATTATAACCTAAGTTATAATATACACTTGTCCTTAGGACAAGTCTACCTATTATACAACATGTTATTTATTTGTAATAGGTTATTATCATTCCACTCTTAAACCATTTACCATTGTAAACCATTATTCTTCATTCACTGTAATATATATACCTTATTATATTAAGGAAAACACTTCATGCACCTTACCAGTTTGAGAAAAGGAATCAATAATTTATTTTCATAATGTATTCCCATCTAAATCCATGGTAGCAAGTAATTTCTTTACTTTTATTTATTTACTGTGGCTTACTGGCAACAATATTTTCAGAAATAAGTCATTTAGGGAAATACAACACTTTTCCTTCTTATCATAATAACTCAGTTCATTTCATCCTTTTCTTATTTTCTGAGTTAGAAATTTAATTACCACCATTTCCATTTATTCATATCTTGTTATATACATATATTTATATATATAAGCACCAAACCTCTCACATTAAGTCTACACTTGTGGACGCTGGATTTCCGGGCGGGTCCGGGCAGACTTCTACCACAAGTTGACTAAACCTCGTGTCTTAGCACCATTACATGTTTAAATTTTTTCACTTAGGCCACTCACATTAAGTTCAACACTAGTGGCTGTTGGATATGCCGGTCAGGTCCGGGCAGACTTCCGCCACTAATGCAACCTAACCTCGTCCAATAAGTGCAGTTACAATTTCTAATTGTAATCCTAGGCATATTCATTTTCATTTATTCAATTCTATCTATATAATCATAAATCATTCTAATTCACACAGGTAAGGGCTATGGTATAAAAATGGAACAAATCAATACGTGATATGAGCAGTGGTAGTTACTGCCAATATTTTAACAAGTCTATCACTTATAAACATTTCCAACATTTCAACTAATCTTATGTATGAAATTTCGACCATTTATGTTCATATCATTTACGCCTTCAAATTAAAGTCTCAAAACATAATATATGTTTTGTTCGAAAATCCCATTTCAAATTATGCCTCAAATCCCTATATATGTCGTGTGTCTTTCTAAATGTAATTAACTTTATTTAAAATAACATGTAGTTCTCCAATAGTGTATCATTTACCCAATTCATAGGTTCATAAAATGGATTTATACAATGGTATTCGTTTTTCTTAAACATTCAAGTAAATGTTCATCTCAACATATTAACTAATTGAACATATTATCCATTTTAGCACAGTAATGAATTTCATCAAAATAAACCTTCCAATATGTTCATTATGGGGAATTCCAAACGATAGAGGTACTGTTATTCAAAAAGTATATTTTAAACCCACTCACCTTTCATGCTTTCCCCAAATTTTGGATCTGATCCATTCTATCATCCATGGTTTTCCCTTTAATTTGATTCACAACCAAACGACCATGGATTTATTATTTCATGAAAAGAGAAGGGAAAGAGAAGGGAAGGAGAAAGAATTTAAATAGATTGGTTCTTAGAAGTTTACCTTGCCTTCATGATTCAATAATCTTTTTATTAACGTTGATTCCCTCTTCCTGATCTGAATTCATAATTCTCCTAGGCTAACATTTCAATTTTCAGAATAGAATTGAGAAGGGAGAGAGAGAGAGTAATGGCAGTGTTCCAGCGTAGCCATCGAATTATGACGCTTAGGGTTAGGTCTAGGGTCTTATTTATTGGTGTATGGAGCAACCAGGATCGTCTGATTTGCCTAAAGACATTTGAATCGTCAAAATATCACAAAACCCTAATCTGCCAAAATTTACCGCAGGTGGGTAGACCCACCCATGAGACGTTCGACCCTGGTGTCGACCCACCCTTGAGGGGTTCGGCCCTGGTGTTGACCCACCTTTGAGTGGGTCGACCTACCTAGGCGGGAAATTTGTCGCCTTATGAAATTTTGAATTTTGAACCAATTTTCGAATTTCTGGACCCATTTTTGAATTTATGAACCTAATATATGTATATGTATATGTGTGTATGTATATATATATATATATATATATATATGTTCTTTCTACATGAATACAAACATCAAACCTTAATAACTTCTTCATATGGTGTCCGATTTACGCAAAACAGGTGCTATCTTGACCAGAATTTCGAGTTGGACGCAATACCGCAGTCCGTTTTACTTAATTCTGAATATTTAATTATGTTATTCTTATTTTATTTTCTTAAAAGTATGAGGTGTTACATTCTCCCACCCTTAGGAAATTTCATCCCTAAAATTTGATAAGAGTAAAATAAATTAACCCCTTGCATAATATACATCCATCATGTGTGCATCCAATTTTTGCAAACATTGTGCGCTTGTGCCAAATGAAGTACAACATAATAATGCATGCATGCCTAAGTGGTACCAGCTATGTGTATGCAAGTTTTTCAAAAATCCTTTTTAAAATATGATGCTCGCATTCTAAATATACTAGTAGTTCTGTGTGACTGCAATACTTTGAAAATTCAAAATGCTTTTCCATTTAAATTTTCGCATACTCTTACTGAGTAAGAGCATAGTTCATCTAATTGTTGCATCCATAATCCTAACAACCAACTTTATTTTTTTGAATTTCATAAAAATCTAATTTTCTAAATTCGATTTCTTATGTTACAAAAAGGTGGAAAACGGAAAATTCTGCATCTCCCGCTTTTCTATTTTAACCTTTTTCTAACCGTACTTGGATTTTTTTTGTAACTATCAATAAAGATTCCCTATTTCCCTTTCCTAGCATAGCCCACATAAAAAAAATCCTTTTGTCACTGATCTTATTTTGGAAAATTTTCGTTCTTATCCATCTTTTCTCATTATTTTCCATTTTTGTTGCTTTACTGAATTTTATGTTTCCTTTTCAGTTGTACCTTCTCTTTTCTTGGCTTATTTAATTATATGATCTTAGTTTAAATTTAAATAAGCTTCTAGTCTTCCAACAAAAACAGGAGAATAGACAACCTACACATCTACTACTAAGGGCCAAGAATCTTGGGACTATATCCCCCTAAGTCAGAAAAGTCCAAACTATGAGATCCACGATAGGTTTAGGTGTTACCCTAACTACCCCATGAAAACAAAACAATGGAACGATCCCAAAAATAATTGAGTAATAGGTTTTACCCTTAACATGGAAATTAGCAACATAATCTAAACACTTACTTGCCCCTTTATTCTATCTAATAGTCGCCACTAGTCCTAGCCATGTACCAACAATTATTTCAAGCAACATCCTAGGCTTTCAGTGCTTATGCATTCTATGGGAACTCACTATTATTCCAAGATAATTCTCACTATTTACTTTATAGCCTCAAAACTTTTTCCGTCTTTCCTTGGCACTAATCCTTACCTACTTCATACCTTTTAAAACACAGTTTGGCCTTTCTTTTTCATTTAAACTTTCTTCCAAAATTAAAAGTGTCAAAATTTTATTTTCCTCATCAAAATTTTCTTTTGCCAAACCATAAAAAAAACTTGTCATCTAAAAAAAAATGTAAATCATCATTTTTTTTCAAACCACAAAAATAGGAGTAGATACGGACAACTATTTTCTCAATCGGGTTTATTACTTTTTCTTACCTATAAGGTCAGTTTAGTCTCTTACTACAAGGTGCAAACATCCACTCTACTCGTAATTCCTACACTTATTTTGTCCACCCAACAAAATTATCTTAAAATAATTTATCAAAAAGGGTTGTCATAAGAATAGAAATTTAAAATCCTTCTTTATTAAAGATTCTTGTATGAAATATAACGAGAAAACTAACAATCTATACATGCTCTATATTATGCATCTCTTATTGAGAGAATTTTACTTTAGACAAATTTTCGTAAGAAATCACTATTTTCAAAATGTACCTCATTGTACTTCAAGACCCAATATGTATACTTTACATATTTAAAACTATAACTTGTAAGATTAAAACCTGAAAATATCACAAACCATTTTCCCAAAACTTTTATAATCTCAAGTTCTTAAAAGTTAACAATAAAGTCAGACTCAAAACGGGTTCCCAATTTTCTAGGCTTTCCTAGACACTCCCGAAGGTCAATTCTCTCAACCATATATAATCCTAATCCATTTTTCTCTTCCCAACCTTTTCCAATTTATAAGGTTTTCATGCTCACTAACCCAAAATACTAATTATATGGGATTCACTTTCCTTTCATACAAAGTACATTGTACACTCTCGACCCCAAATTACCCAAGGGTCTCAGATTTCCTTATTCATTCCTTTAGTGTACAATAAAAACAACCCATTTCATACCATATTATGCTCTTTCTATTTAGTGGGTTCTTCTATGGATCTAGGTATAAATATAATATATTTAATTTTAAAAATACAAATACGTTCACTCACTATTATATAGGAATCCTAAACCTAAGCTCTGATACCAGATGTGACAAACCTAATTTTGACAGACTGATTTTTTTTTTAAAATTCCAATCTATAGAAACTCGGATTGGTTTGCTCTGGTATCCTGCAGAAAAGAAAGAGACATAAAACATGTCAGAGCTCAGAAAATATCTCACAGCGGAATGGATAAAATATAGTATAAACAAATAGCCTTACCGTACTACTAGTACTGCCTAACCAGTATCCGAAGCTATCATGTCTCTGCCACAAATCTAACCTACGAGTATGTTATGAGGAGGGGGTTAGAACACAAGTTCTGGTGACTGGATTTAAAATATACACTTTGGATAATCCTACATATACCGTTCAATCATATTTTCTTATTTGTTAAGTTATTTAGGTTAACAACACTCAAGGCTTACACATACTTCGCACCCATTTACTTCCCAGTGGATTAATCTAATACCATATATATGTAGCTACCCATAATATTAAGGTACACCCCATGGTACCTCACTCGCACGTCTCCAATGTAATACCATCGTCGGAATATACGCAGTCCCTCATCCTACGTCGTAGCGACGTACAGATAACATTATTACGTTCCGCATATATCTATCTTTACTATGCCAAGTAAACGTACTGACTGCCACCTTTGTTCAAATAAGACTCCATACCGGAGTAATGCCCTCAAGTCTACGATACACCACCCAGAGCCAACATGCATGTATCAAGACTGTCCACCATACGTATCTTTAGTTGTAGCTCGATGCCTCAATTGCACGTCCTTTAATGTGCACTGAGTTCTGTGGTAGGGCGATACAAGAGGCACAGAACTCGGTCCGGAGCTTTTCCATATCTATACAGGCCCCACTTTAAAGAGCCTATATATACAGATAAACCTAGGGTTTATTTTCGCGGTGGCTATGGTCCCACCTCGGCCCCTCCCTAAACTAATAAAGACTATAAGAGCTAAGCGACTTCCCTTACGCAAACAATCTAAACATCCATGTGGCATCTCCCATCAACCCCTTACCCCGATAGTGAATTGTGAAATGGTATCTTGGGTTTAGCTCGAGTCTTTTTGCATCCCACTGGCTGCCGATGACGGGTGTTCGACGGTCTACTATTCTTGTTGGTCGTGACCCTCTACCTCCTCGTGAGGCAACCGCCGAACCACCCTGGTGTCACCATGTCACAACATTCTGACTGCATAGCTACATCTGCAGTCAAGGCCTACCCACCTAGTAGTTACGCGCAGACCCAACCCCTGCGAGCACAACCTAAGCCATCCATCACCGCACAGAGGACTACTGGGAGCACATTACGTACCTCAGTAAGCCGCGTGCTTCCTCTTCTAATCCTATTGAGCCGTCAGAACAATCAGATGAATGTGTGCTCCCCTCGTTCCTTATAACACCTTGATGATCTACCCCGTTGGGTTATTCACCCTCAACCATATGGACTGGTCTAAGCGCCTTACTTTAGCATATTATTAGACCCTGTGTCCAAACATTCTTTTACGCGCTTGTTTCACCTCATAAGGTTTCCAGTCAACTTGGTTATTCCAATTTATATTGAATTCTAATTCAAATTACCAAGTTATTAATAGGCCAACAACATGTTATTCTCTAGATTGTGGCCTGAGGTCGTTAATCCACAACCCTTTTTTATCTTCTTATTGATTTCATCATTACAATAACATGTTTTACTTAATATGTAATTAAGTATATCCATTTCACATGTTTTCTAAGTAAAATGTCACTTCCATTTATGATTAAATATAACTTATTTCATTTCATAAGTTATCTTCATTATTTCTCATTTAATCATAATTCCATTTTACATTGTCAATACAACTTATCGTTGTTTACTTATTGACTTATTTCTATTAACTAAGGCCCATTAATAAGTTTCTCTACCCGTTTATTATAAGCTATGTTATAATTTCCTCGTCCCTATGACAAGCCTAAACATTCTTATCAACGGGTTTCAGATTCCCAAGCTTATAGATTACTTAATTTATAATTAACTAAAATATATTTTCCCCCTTTTCTTAACTTGTTTCAAATTTTCCTCTTTACTGATTACTTAATTTAAAATTAAGTGTCCCTTAACTCAATTCACTAGTTATCCCATTCCTTTACTAGTTTATTATAACCTAAGTTATAATATTCACTTGTCCCTAGGACAAGTCTACATGTTATTTATTTGTAATAGATTATTATTATTCCCCTCTTTAACCATTTACCGTTGTAAACCATTATTCTTCATTCACTGTAATATATTTTCCTTATTATATTAGGGAAAACACTTCATGCACCTTATCAGTTTGATAGAAGGAATCAATGATTTATTTTCATAACGTATTCCCATCTAAATCTGTGGTGGCAAGTAATTTATTTACTTTTCTTTATTTACTATGGCTTACTGGCAACAACGTTTTCAAAAATAAGTCATTTAGGGAAATACATCACTTTTCCTTCTTATCATACTAACTCAGTTCATTTCATCCCTTCCTTTCTTATTTTCTGGGTTAGAAATTAATTACCACCATTTCCTTTTATTCATATCTTGTTAGATACATATACATATATATAAGCACTAGACCTCTAACATTAAGCCTACACTTGTGGACGCTAGATTTGTCGGGCAGGTCCGGGAAGACTTCTACCACAAGTTGACTTAACCTCGTGTCTTAGCACCATTACATGTTTTTAATTTTTCACATAAGCCTCTCACATTAGGTTCAACATTAGTGGCTGCTGGATATGCCGGTCGGGTCCGGGCAGACTTCCGCCACTAATGCAACCTAACCTCGTGCCATAAGTGCATTTACAATTTCTAATTGTAATCCTAGGCATATTCATCTTCATTTATTCAATTCTATTGAGATAATAATTTAATCATTCTAATTAACATAGGCAACGGCTTTGGTATATAAATGGGACAAATCAATATGTATGAACAGTGGTAGTTACTGCCAATATTTTTAAAAAGTCTATAACATATAAACATTTCCAACATTTCAACTAATCTTATGCATTAATTTTCAACAATTTATGTTCATATTAGATTACGCCTCCAAATTAAAGTCTCAAAACATAATATATATTATGTTCCAAAATCCTATTTCAAATTATGCCCCAAATCCCAATATATGTCACGTGTCTTTCTACATGTAATTAACTTTATTTAAAATAATATGTAGTTCCCCAAAAGTGTATCATTTACCCAATTCAAAGGTTCATAAAATGGATCTATACATCGGTACTCATTTTTCTTAAACATTTAAGTAAATGTTCATTTCAACATATTAACTAATTGAACATATTATCCATTTTAGCGTAGTAATGCATTTCATCAAATTAAACCTTCCAATATGTTCGTTATGGGGAATGCCAAATGACAGTGATACTATTGTTCAAAAAGTATATTTTCAACCCACTCACCTTTCATGCTTTCCCCAAATTTTGGATCCGATCCGTCCTGTCATCCATGGTTTTCCCTTTAATTTTATTCACAACCGAGCGACCATGGATTTATTATTTCATGAAAAGAGAAGGGAAATCAAATAGATTGGTTCATAGAAGTTTACCTTGCTTTCATGATTCAATAATCTTTTTATTAACGTTGATTCCCTCTTCTAGATCTGAATTCAAAATTCCCTTAGGCTAACATTTTAATTTTCAGAATAGATTTGAGAAGGGGGGAGAGAGAGTAATGGCAGCGTTCCAGCGTAGCCATCGAATTATGAGGCTTAGCATTAGGTCTAGGGTCTTATTTATAGGTGTATGGAGCAACCGGGACCATCAGATTTGCCCAAAAGCCATCAGAATCGTCAAAATATCGCAAAACCCTAATCTGCCAAAATCTACCGTAGGTGGGTAGACCCACCCTTGAGGGGGCCGACCTTGGTGTTGACCCCCCTTTGAGGGGGTCGACCCACCTGGGCGGGAAATCTGTTGCCTTCTGAAATTTTGAATTTCGAACCGATTTTCGAATTTCTGGACCCATTTTTGAATTTCTGTACCTAATCAATATATATAAGTATATATATATATATTCTTCTTGCGCATATACAAACTTCAAACCTTAATAGCTTCTTCATACGGTGTCCGATTTACGCAAACCAGGTGTCTATCTTGACCAGAATTTCAAGGTGGATGCAATGCGCAGTCTGTTTTACTTAATTCTGAATATTTAATTAAGTTATTCTTATTTTGTTCTCTTAAAAATACAGGGTGTTACATCATATATCTAACACGACACAATACTTATATATATGGACTCGGCTCTTTGATGTGATCTGCATTGTTTCCATTTCCCTATTGTCATGAATCGAAAATATCGCAAATCAACAAACCCAAGGTTAGGTGAAAAGAATTCCCACTGCAACTATATGTATGTGTGTTTCCATTTGTAAAACAAGGCAGAAAATGAGCAGAATTAACAGGGTCTATGTTCCAAACTAAACAGCCAAGGAATAAAATCAAGACAAATATAAAATTAGGAGATGGACTTAGGTTCAGGCACAAATGTGGCAAGTAACTCCGGTCTGTGTTCAAGCAACAACATGAATATATGTACGAATGAATGACATTATAGACAAACGTGAATTCAAAGTCATAGGCACACGGATGGGTACTTAAGTGTAATTCCACAAAAGTTTATATATATATATATATATATATATATATATAGTGCAGCTCAGTGTTGAACATGGGCTGGGCAAGTTTTCATAAGGCACAGCAAGTTAAGTGTAAGTATGTAAATTTCATTCACATATCTCAGTTTTACCAACAGGGCGACAGTTTGTTTTAAATTTAAGTGATGCAAACAAAATGCAAAATGTATCCATAGGTTGATAACCGGCAACCAACCCAACAATTAAGTAACGAACAATCAGCACACAATTTGACAGAAGCACATAACAATATGAAGCAAGTACAAGAGTCAAAATCCTACTTTTATACTTCAGTTTTTATAGAAGTCAAAGTGTTTGAACAGGAAAATCATGAATGAAGCTCACCTTAAAACTTTGAAAAAAAATGAAGCAGGAAGCGATGAGGCAAGCTTCGACGCTGGTTGCTGGAAGGGATGATGTCGGTTTCGTGGAGGTGAATCCAAGTGGTAGCGGCATCCAAGGCTTTCGGCTAGGAGATGTGGTCGGCTGCCTTAATCTTGGGCAAATCACAAATCGATTCAATAGTTGGAGGAAAACTATGAAATTTAGGGGGAAAGGGGTTCCCTTTTTGTCTCGACCTAAGTGAGCAGGAGGTGGCGATCGATGGGGTAGTTGATGGAGCGGTGATTTTCAATTTGCGGTGATAGCCATGGATTTTTGTTAGTGAAGAATTGATTTTCTTTCTTTTTTTGGAATTTACTTTCGGTTAAACGAATGAAAAAGAAAGGAGGTGGTAGAATTATAAAGGGAGTAGAGACAAAGCTTTTAGGGGAAGCAAATGCGTAGGGGATAAGAACAAAGTTCCATCGTGTAGGAGTATGCCTTTCAAAAGGTAGGAAAGGTTGGTCGGCCCAGATTTAACTAATGTAGGTGATAAATGAGATAAATTTTTAAATATTAAATCCTATCACAACAATTGTTGATTGCTCCATATTTGTTCCATCAACAAAATCTTCAAACATAGCAAAAATATATTGTTAACCCCGTTATTGAAACGCAGTCCAGAAAAAATGTGTCGACGATACAGATCGGGCGGTTTCAAAAAATACTGTCCTGGCACCATGGTGTCAAAGTTGTTAGCACGACATGAAGTTCATTTACGCGACACGGTCTTAAGGCATTCGGCGCGCTATATGGCATTAAGCCATTCGCTACGACATGAAGACAAGTGACATGCCATTCAATCCGTTCATGCCGCCAAACAATATCGTATGTCACAAATTCATATTGTCCACATCGGTAGCAATATGTGTTCATCCCGTTAACTTCAAGGCACAGGATGCTTTCATGAAATAATGTCGCATTGTTTGCAAAGCAAGTAGAGCATATATGGGAATGCACAGGACAAGACGCGACATATTTAAATAAATAAATACTGCTAAGTCGCTATATTTATTATATCGTGACATGAGCATTGCCTTTAAGCCATACTGTAAGTATGTCTCATATCGCATTTCATCAAAGGTTCTACCATATCATTGGTGTATGAATGGAGTCATTGTGCAATCCAACCATGTCGTTGGAACCATATATTTCACCTCGTAGCTCCATGTCATACATGCAGCTTTAGAGGCATGCCATCCTGAGCAAACCATGTCATGGAAGCCTTCATGACGCTTCCCCCATGTCGCAAGACAGTCACGGTACACAACCCACTCAATAAAACGAGTCATGCACAACAGGTGGAGTGGATAAGTGTGAACCGGTTTATATATGACATGTGGACGAATTACTAAAACATGGGTTATCAACACATACAAAAGGACATGTCGAGCTGTAGACGCATGCAGAGGGACCTCGGAAAAACGCTGCTGTTCAGAATTGAACCTTTCTCGTGGTATGGTTTCATCACGTTCTTACAACATGATGTCACCACGACTTGGTTTAATGTCACTTCCATTAGATCATGGCGCTCTATAAAGTCAAGTGCTCTCATAGTACGTAGCAGGCAATGAACATATAGGTCTACATGGTCCTTCATTTTATATGACACAGATCAAGTCGTTAATGATAAAATAATTGTAATAACCCGAAAATCTGGGCCAGTTTAAAATTTTTATTTTGGCAAGTTTAGCGAATTTTGAATATTTAAAATGAATTATTTTAAATAAAATGAACGAGAAAGTTATTTTGAATAGAATTCGATCGTATATATTATATACGTCGTCGTTAGAATATAAATAATTATATATAATTATAAATAGAATTGAAAATGGCGCGGTAGTTCGATAATTCGATTTCAAACTTCAATTGAATGTACCGGGTGCAAAACAAACCGGATTTTAGTGAAACCAAAAACATTAGGATCTAATTGATAACATCTTTCTAACGGATGTAAGAAACTGAGATTTCACTTTAAAAATTGAGAGATATGTCCAGTTGAAAATTCTGAATAGTCGCTATGGAATTCAGGCCCTTAAAAATGGACATTTTGCAAATGACCTCGGATTTCGACGAAACCAGTTTTGTTGGGTCCGTGATGTCGAATTATTGCTAGGTTTCAAATTTCATAATTTTCTGAATCAATATGTGAGCGTGGCAAAGGAAAACGCGTTTTGACCATTTCAGTTGATTTTAATCGACTGGAAATTGGCCATTTTTCTAACGGTCTCAGAATTCGAGGAAACTAGTTTTGTTAGGACCGTATCGTCAATACGAAGCTAGAAAATATTTTTCTGGAATTTTTCTAGTAGTATGTGACCCCGGTAATTTGAAATGTACATTTAAAATTCAATTTAGTGATTTAAATGTAAATTCAACGAAAACTAATTCAAACAGTCGAATCAACCTACGATACATATCCCATTGTGTTCGGAATGGGGGTAAAACGCTAGGGGCGACATTCGTTGGGTCTCGATTGGGGTACGATAGCAAAAGCAACTTTTTGAAATTAAAAAGAAATAAAATAAATAATTAATTAAATATATAATAGTTTATAATCCCTAAACCTAATTCGCCCTCAGCCCAAAACCGCTCAGCCCCCTTTTAAAAATCGATGTCGCTCCCTCCTATCTGCGCCCTACCGCCACCATCTACCACCTGCCGCCACCTCCTTCCACCTCGTCACCTCCTCCTACACTACCCCCTCTCCTCCGCCCCTCCGTTCTTCTCTCTCTCTCCTCCTTCAAGAACAGAAGCCGCCGCTCCAGTCGAAAAGGGAACCCCCCCGCCTCACTGAAAATTGCGCCACCGTCGGAGCTTCGAGCTCGACCTCGAGCCTAGCGCCGGAAAGCCCCTGCCTGAAGACCTCGACCACCGTGAGCCGCGACCACCTGAACGAAGCGAAGCCCCCTCGACAAAGCCGACAGCGCCCCCCCTGGTAGTTTTTTATTTTATTTTATTTATTTTTACTTTTATGATTGATTTTTAAAACTGATTTGAAATTGAAGTTTGAAAACTGATTTCTATATAAGTTGAAAACTGATTTCTAAAGAATTTAAAAACTGAATTTTTAAATATAGAAAACTGTTTTTATTTTTAGGATTTAAAAACTGTTTTAAAAGAAAATAAAAACTGTTTTTTTTTAAAAGGAATTATAAAACGGATTTTATTTTAAACTTTAAAATAAGAAAAAGGGTTTTAAAAACAGAATTTTTAAAAAGGGTTTTAAAAACAGAATTTTTAAAAAAAGGGTTTTAAAAACAGAATTTTTAAAAAGAATTATAAAAACTGTTTTAAAAGAAAATAAAAACTGATTTTTCAAAAGGATTAAAACTGATTAGAAAAAAAAAAGATTTGATTTTTAGTTAAAGAAAAATATGATTTTTATATTTTTAAAGTATTAAAAATATGATTTTTATATTTTCAAAGTATTAAAAATATAGTCCTTACTATATAGATGATGTCAAAATATGATTTTTGGTTAGTTAAAGTATTAAAAATATAATCTTTACTATATAGAAATATTAAAAATAGGATTTTTATATTTTTAAAGTATTAAAAATATAATCTTTATAAGATAGAGAATATAAAGATATCATCTTTGTATATGTAGCGAAATAAAAATCTGATTTTTATTACGTTGAGATAAAGTGGTAATTTTTGAAAAGGCGAAAACTTTATTTTTATAAAGGCGAAAACTTTATTTTTATAAAGGAGAAAACTTTATTTTTGTAAAGGCGAAAACTTTATTTTATAAAAGGCGAAGTCTTTATGTGGAAAATAGCGTGATAAAAATATAATTTTTATCTATTTGACATAGCGATAGGAAAAAAAAAATAGAATTTTTATATATTGAACTTCGAACTAAAAATTCGATTTTTATATATTGAACTTCGAACTAAAAATTCGATTTTTATATATTGAACTTCGAACTAAAAATTCGATTTTTATATATTGAACTTTGAACTAAAAATTCGATTTTTATATATTGAACTTCGAACTGAAAATTCGATTTTTATATATATAGTGAATACGGGCAGCGAAGATGACGAAGATGCGATAGCGATGAAGATTTCCTGCAAATGAAGTGCCGTGGAGCTAGGATAGCTATTTGTGAGAACTTCTCACCTTTCAATTTCTTTTTCTAGTTATATTTATATATATATATACTAGGATGCAGACGGTGCTTAGTAGCACCCGACACAATCGTCCACAGACCATGGACTTGTTTGTTTGGCTGTTTGGTAATTGATTGAGATATTGATTTGAATGTGGTTTGTGGTGTGAAAAATCGAATCGATAAATTGATTAGGATTAGACGTGCGCCGTTATAAGGCGAAGGAGTAAGGCTAGGTTAGACCCTTACTCCAAATTTGTGGTTTGCATAACGAAAGTGGATTTGATTGATGTGTGAATGGCGTGGGCCTTCACTAGACCGGGGATAAGGCTAGGCCTCGTCCCGTTTCTAGTATCGTGCCGTTATGCCGCCGAAATTTTCTAAAATATGTTAGAAAAATAAAAATAATCATTTATTGAATAAATGAACTGAATAGATATTCATATGTTAAGATAAATTGTTTTATCGTTAAAAATATAATTTTTAACGTGAATGCGAATAAATAAAATATTCATTTACAAACCGGACGGTTTGTTTATGTACACCTATTTGAATGACATTGATTGGGTCGATAAATTTTACACATCGCCCAACTGCACAAATAAAATCTGTGTGTGATTGTTTGAAACCCCACACGGGTGTTGGGATGAAATATGAGTTCACTCATCCTGATTGATAAAGTATGTCGATCGATTGATTGACAGGCTGTTATAAGCGTTAGATATCTATATTTGATGCTTATACAGTGTAGTGCACTTTGGTTGATGGTTGATTATTCTTCAATGCTATCTTATACATGTGTTGTATGAAAATCCATATAATTGACTTTATATGGTAATTGATTGGGCCTCATTCCAATTTGAAAAATAAAGAATAATATAAAATAAAGGTTCATGTGTTGACTATATTCATCCGTTGATATTAGTCATGTGTTGAACGAAATATTTTTATAATAAAATTTATATCTTTATCAATATAAAATAAAGGTTCATGTGTTGACTATATTCATCCGTTGATATTAGTCATGTGTTGAACGAAATATTTTTATAATAGAATTTACATCTTTATCATATATAGAATTAGAAATCAACTGGAAAATAGATGAGATGAGTGGCCTCCTGGATATTAATCTGATGTTGGTTTCGGCCTTCGGGGTTAATATTCAGGAAATCGTTCTCTCACTAAATTACGGTTGAAGTCTGATTCAATATCAAACGATAGATACCTTAACTTTTATAAAATATATTAAATAGCAAAAATAGTCACACGTGGACGGTACTCATTCGTTGAGATTAGTCGTGTGTTGACAAAAAGAGATATTTGAAATAGAATATATAAAGCCGTGTTGATTAGTGATGCGCCATTTTGACGCGAACGATATATATAACGATTTCGAAATGAATCGAATATATAACGATTTCGAAATGAATTGAATATATAACGATTTCGAAATGAATTGAATATATAACGATTTCGAAATGAATTGAATATATAACGATTTCGAAATGAATTGAATATATAACGATTTCGAAATGAATTGAATATATAACAATTTCGAAATGAATTGAATATATAACGATTTCGAAATGAATTGAATATATAACGATTTCGAAATGAATTGAATATATAACGATTTCGAAATGAATTGAATATATAACGATTTCGAAATGAATTGAATATATAACGATTTCGAAATGAATTGAATATATAACGATTTCGAAATGAATTGAATATATAACGATTTCGAAATGAATTGAATATATAACGATTTCGAAATGAATTGAATATATAACGATTTCGATTTGAGTTGAATATAAAACGATTTCGAATTGAATGAAATAGAAAACCAATTTGATCTCAAATTGAATATTTAACGGATTTGATTTCAAATTGAATATATAATGAACTTGATTCAAATAGAAAACGAAACGAATTTAATTTGAATAGAAAATGAATTTGAATCGAATAGAAAACCAATTTGAATTAAATTGAATTGAGAAACGAATTCGAATTGAATTTAAAATGAAGTGAAATGAATTCAAATTTAATTGAAATTTGAATTGAATAGAAATGAATTTTAAAACGAATTTATAAAGAAGAATTCAATTTTGATTTGAATTGAAATAGAAGTTGACTTTGTTTTTGAAACGAATTCAAAACTAAATATATAATTCGTTTTAAATAGTAATCGACGAAATATATATTATATATATTATATATATAATATAATGGCCTGAATAGAACGCGCCACGCCGCGGCAGTTCGTAAATTTCGACCATTTATTTCAAACGGACATTACGGGAGATCCGACCGTCGGATTCTCCTAAAACCGGAACCGTTGGGTTCGTATCGAAAAGAGCTTTCTAACGAATATTAGAAATTCAAAATCTAACGGTTGGATTTGGAGATACGTCCAAATCAAATTCGAAAAAGGTCGCTGTAAGTGCAGTTCGATGGCCATTGTTGGAAATCGACTGTACGGGCCTTGATAAAATTATTAAAAATATCAATAATTTGTGTAAAATCATAAGAAATGATTTGGGAAAAATTGGGGTGAAAAACTCCATATTTGAAAAGATAAAAATAGATTTTTATCGAAATGAACTAGTTTTGAACTAAATTTAAAACCAATTTATTTTTAAATAAATGAACAAGATTTAAAAAGGGGTTTTAAATAATCGAATTTCTAATATATTTGATTGAGTTTGAAATGGGTTTATCGTGAACTGTGTTTTAAATAACACCTAGTTCTTTAACCCAGTAAAAGGAGTTTTAACGAATCTGCAATTAGATTGAAATGTGAATTCGTAATCTAAATTTCCAAATTTAGAAAATGAGCGGGAATGGAGTATCACCAGTTTTGCTCCAAAGCGATAGTTAAATCTTTAATTAGATTTGAACGTGAAATGGTAATTAGTTTTACCGATAACACAGTGGTGTTAGATATGGAGTATTACCAGTTTTGCTTCATGGGATGAATAGGTTGGGATTGGGAAATAAAATAAATAATTACTTCGTTACGGTTCGCTAATCTCGACTAGTTGGAAAAACCATAATTTGGTTTTAAATAGCATCCAAAGGAAGATTACAGGATAAATTTTAAAGAATTTATCTTGGATAAAATTAATGGGAACCTTTCCCTAAGAATGTGGAATTTAGAAACTAGCTGTAGGTTGGCTAAGAAAATGGTTTCCTGGGTATTGATCTGATGTTGGTTTCGGCCTTCGGGGTTAATGTTTGGGAAATTGTTCTCTTGCTAATTTGCGGTTTGTGACTAATGAATAGGAATGAGGCGTATGTTGTGTTTGTGTAACATTTGTTTTAATATACGCGGGTTGTTCGGAAAGTCCGGGTTTACACCCATTCTGAATAACCGATTCGACGATATGTCGAAGATGAAGACGGTGGTTGAAGACCGGAAGTCTTCACATCGTAGGGATAATTACTGACGATCCTGATTGGGCAGTACACCCAAGAGGATGGAAATAGTTGGTGGTCGTCCAGACGTACTTGGAGATGGATGGATATGCGAGGAAAGTGCCTCCGGTTTCGTTCAGACCCAGAACGGACTTGTAAATGGATTGTGTGTCTGACATCGGATTTTATTCTGTGTTGATTGATTTCTATTAAATATATATCTGCTTGGCGGCGGAGAATTTATTCTCTTGCTTAACGCCCTTCTCTGAGACGTACGAGCTTAGAGGTTATATATCGATAGATATCAATCGCACGGCATGAATTGCCTGTGTGGCATGCTGAGTTGCATGGATCAAGGCTTCTGTTGAAAAGCAAAGTCTTGTGGTTGATGATCAAAGCACAGCCTACGTGGCAGCTTTGTGTATAGCGTGAATTCGCGAGCCTCACACCTCGGTATGAGTTAAAAACGGGATACGGACTGCAGGGAGAGCGCACGTTTCTTTCTAGCTTTGGTGGTGTCAGTGACTTACCAGCCCTGACATATATATACTTTTCACCTTTGTGGTTGTTGGATGAGGCGCCTCGATTATAGGTCTGTAAGGACCGGGAAACGTGTGTTCAGGAATTGCCAATCCTCTAACGTAAGTGAGGACCGGCCCTGAAGCATCCAGGGGTTACCCAGTGTGCGTAATCCCGGGGACATTTGCTAGAGTGTCTCGAACGCGGAGAGGAGCTTGCCCCTTGCCTCGACTCATGACGGAAATCCAATTTCCAATACGTGTAATTCGGTTTTAATTGTAGAACTAGTATGGCGACATGATATATGGTACCCATGCCGTCTATGATTTATATTTATGATTGAAATGTTTTGACACTATACACTTATTATAGTATCAAATGATTTGTTTGGACGTACCAAGCATGTTTGGCTATTATAAGGGAAAACCCTATCCTCCGGCTTGCGTTGCATTGTGTGATGGGACCTGGGTCTTATAATAGCTTCATTTTTCGAAAAAGCATTGCGCTGTTTATTCTATGCACTGGTATTCTTGGGAGAAAACCCGTTCCGTGTTATACGGCGTGGTTCCTTGAATTACTCTCTTTTAAAATATAGTTTTAATAACTGTTTTAGTTCTCACACCAGTCACATGACTGACCTGGAGTTTATTGTTTTAACCTAAACTTTGGGTGCCCCTATTTTCCGCACGGGCAGCTAGTAGTTTTGGTTTTGCAGATTTATATTCACAGGATCCTGGTTTACAGCTGGAATGATATCCGGAAAGCTCTGTATCCGTATATCACCTTCAGTTGTGCTTTATATTATTTTTCCGCTGCTATGGATTTAAATGTAATTTAAATCTCTGATATTTCTGTGTAATATTTATTCATTTATACTCTGTATATTCTTGTAATCTGATGCATTGTTGTAATATACAATGAAATGTTCTTCTGTTTGTGTTCTGGTTTGTCCTGTTCTCAACGTTCAGGGGTTTCGAACGGTTTAGATCGGTTTAACGACTGATTCAGATCGAGCGAAATTCCAGGCCGTCACATTTGGTATCAGAGCTTTGGTTTACAGAGCTCGAGAACAAGACACATTAGAACCATACGAAAGAATTCATCAGATATTGGATTAGTAATATCCAATTAGAATGACTCGTTAGAGATAGGATCAGTAGTATCCTAGAACGAGTGTGAAGAGTATATTTTTCAAATAAAAACAATATTGTTTTGAAAATATAAACCATTCTATACGTATTTGATTATCTATTTATTTTGAATATGGACAATCTAGTATATAAAGATTTTGCATATACGCGTCATGAACGTATATTCGAAGTTTTAATATACTGGATAGATATAGAATCATACTCTAGTGGCCCGAAGATGATTCTGATGATTGACTAGTTGTCATTAGTATTCATGTTCGAGTAACGAAGGTGTGATATCTATATATTTCCATTAGACTGGTGTGAGAACCAAAACTTATATAGCTAGAACACTTTGTTGTGAATTGGCATCAAAAACATGATTTTTTGTATATGTATCAAAATTATGAATTTAAAACTCTAATCCACTAATTGATTGATGTTTGTGTTGTTTGTTTAATTGTTTGCTAATTTTTAACCATTTATACCTAATATAACCAAATATTGAATTATATTGAAATTGGTCGCATTTGCTTCCATATACATATACTTACATTGAACAGGTCATAGCAAGGAGACTAGAGCAGAGAATAAAATTTGTTTGCCCGACAAATAGGTACATGTTTATTACATAATTTCCTGTTTTGTTTGGGTGATGATGATTTTGTGAGCCTATTGGCTAGCCGCTTGGCTTTTTCTTTTTCTTTTTGAGATCTGAAGGACCGGGGAAGCTATTTGAAATTCCCCGATGCTCCCATTGCAGGGGAGGTTATGGCGAAATTTTTCAAAAATTTAGGGTGTTAGCCAAATTTTTGAAATTTTGGAAATTCTCAGAAACTAAAGAGTTGGAGAATGGAAGCCAGATCGAACGTAGAGTTGATTAATCAAACCACTTTCGACTTTGTTCCTTTTCGGGGACGAAAAGTTTTAAGTGGGGGAGATTGTAATAACCCGAAAATCTGGGCCAGTTTAAAATTTTTATTTTGGCAAGTTTAGCGAATTTTGAATATTTAAAATGAATTATTTTAAATAAAATGAACGAGAAAGTTATTTTGAATAGAATTCGATCGTATATATTATATACGTCGTCGTTAGAATATAAATAATTATATATAATTATAAATAGAATTGAAAATGGCGCGGTAGTTCGATAATTCGATTTCAAACTTCAATTGAATGTACCGGGTGCAAAACAAACCGGATTTTAGTGAAACCAAAAACATTAGGATCTAATTGATAACATCTTTCTAACGGATGTAAGAAACTGAGATTTCACTTTAAAAATTGAGAGATATGTCCAGTTGAAAATTCTGAATAGTCGCTATGGAATTCAGGCCCTTAAAAATGGACATTTTGCAAATGACCTCGGATTTCGACGAAACCAGTTTTGTTGGGTCCGTGATGTCGAATTATTGCTAGGTTTCAAATTTCATAATTTTCTGAATCAATATGTGAGCGTGGCAAAGGAAAACGCGTTTTGACCATTTCAGTTGATTTTAATCGACTGGAAATTGGCCATTTTTCTAACGGTCTCAGAATTCGAGGAAACTAGTTTTGTTAGGACCGTATCGTCAATACGAAGCTAGAAAATATTTTTCTGGAATTTTTCTAGTAGTATGTGACCCCGGTAATTTGAAATGTACATTTAAAATTCAATTTAGTGATTTAAATGTAAATTCAACGAAAACTAATTCAAACAGTCGAATCAACCTACGATACATATCCCATTGTGTTCGGAATGGGGGTAAAACGCTAGGGGCGACATTCGTTGGGTCTCGATTGGGGTACGATAGCAAAAGCAACTTTTTGAAATTAAAAAGAAATAAAATAAATAATTAATTAAATATATAATAGTTTATAATCCCTAAACCTAATTCGCCCTCAGCCCAAAACCGCTCAGCCCCCTTTTAAAAATCGATGTCGCTCCCTCCTATCTGCGCCCTACCGCCACCATCTACCACCTGCCGCCACCTCCTTCCACCTCGTCACCTCCTCCTACACTACCCCCTCTCCTCCGCCCCTCCGTTCTTCTCTCTCTCTCCTCCTTCAAGAACAGAAGCCGCCGCTCCAGTCGAAAAGGGAACCCCCCCGCCTCACTGAAAATTGCGCCACCGTCGGAGCTTCGAGCTCGACCTCGAGCCTAGCGCCGGAAAGCCCCTGCCTGAAGACCTCGACCACCGTGAGCCGCGACCACCTGAACGAAGCGAAGCCCCCTCGACAAAGCCGACAGCGCCCCCCCTGGTAGTTTTTTATTTTATTTTATTTATTTTTACTTTTATGATTGATTTTTAAAACTGATTTGAAATTGAAGTTTGAAAACTGATTTCTATATAAGTTGAAAACTGATTTCTAAAGAATTTAAAAACTGAATTTTTAAATATAGAAAACTGTTTTTATTTTTAGGATTTAAAAACTGTTTTAAAAGAAAATAAAAACTGTTTTTTTTTAAAAGGAATTATAAAACGGATTTTATTTTAAACTTTAAAATAAGAAAAAGGGTTTTAAAAACAGAATTTTTAAAAAGGGTTTTAAAAACAGAATTTTTAAAAAAGGGTTTTAAAAACAGAATTTTTAAAAAGAATTATAAAAACTGTTTTAAAAGAAAATAAAAACTGATTTTTCAAAAGGATTAAAACTGATTAGAAAAAAAAAAGATTTGATTTTTAGTTAAAGAAAAATATGATTTTTATATTTTTAAAGTATTAAAAATATGATTTTTATATTTTCAAAGTATTAAAAATATAGTCCTTACTATATAGATGATGTCAAAATATGATTTTTGGTTAGTTAAAGTATTAAAAATATAATCTTTACTATATAGAAATATTAAAAATAGGATTTTTATATTTTTAAAGTATTAAAAATATAATCTTTATAAGATAGAGAATATAAAGATATCATCTTTGTATATGTAGCGAAATAAAAATCTGATTTTTATTACGTTGAGATAAAGTGGTAATTTTTGAAAAGGCGAAAACTTTATTTTTATAAAGGCGAAAACTTTATTTTTATAAAGGCGAAAACTTTATTTTTGTAAAGGCGAAAACTTTATTTTATAAAAGGCGAAGTCTTTATGTGGAAAATAGCGTGATAAAAATATAATTTTTATCTATTTGACATAGCGATAGGAAAAAAAAAATAGAATTTTTATATATTGAACTTCGAACTAAAAATTCGATTTTTATATATTGAACTTCGAACTAAAAATTCGATTTTTATATATTGAACTTCGAACTAAAAATTCGATTTTTATATATTGAACTTTGAACTAAAAATTCGATTTTTATATATTGAACTTCGAACTGAAAATTCGATTTTTATATATATAGTGAATACGGGCAGCGAAGATGACGAAGATGCGATAGCGATGAAGATTTCCTGCAAATGAAGTGCCGTGGAGCTAGGATAGCTATTTGTGAGAACTTCTCACCTTTCAATTTCTTTTTCTAGTTATATTTATATATATATATACTAGGATGCAGACGGTGCTTAGTAGCACCCGACACAATCGTCCACAGACCATGGACTTGTTTGTTTGGCTGTTTGGTAATTGATTGAGATATTGATTTGAATGTGGTTTGTGGTGTGAAAAATCGAATCGATAAATTGATTAGGATTAGACGTGCGCCGTTATAAGGCGAAGGAGTAAGGCTAGGTTAGACCCTTACTCCAAATTTGTGGTTTGCATAACGAAAGTGGATTTGATTGATGTGTGAATGGCGTGGGCCTTCACTAGACCGGGGATAAGGCTAGGCCTCGTCCCGTTTCTAGTATCGTGCCGTTATGCCGCCGAAATTTTCTAAAATATGTTAGAAAAATAAAAATAATCATTTATTGAATAAATGAACTGAATAGATATTCATATGTTAAGATAAATTGTTTTATCGTTAAAAATATAATTTTTAACGTGAATGCGAATAAATAAAATATTCATTTACAAACCGGACGGTTTGTTTATGTACACCTATTTGAATGACATTGATTGGGTCGATAAATTTTACACATCGCCCAACTGCACAAATAAAATCTGTGTGTGATTGTTTGAAACCCCACACGGGTGTTGGGATGAAATATGAGTTCACTCATCCTGATTGATAAAGTATGTCGATCGATTGATTGACAGGCTGTTATAAGCGTTAGATATCTATATTTGATGCTTATACAGTGTAGTGCACTTTGGTTGATGGTTGATTATTCTTCAATGCTATCTTATACATGTGTTGTATGAAAATCCATATAATTGACTTTATATGGTAATTGATTGGGCCTCATTCCAATTTGAAAAATAAAGAATAATATAAAATAAAGGTTCATGTGTTGACTATATTCATCCGTTGATATTAGTCATGTGTTGAACGAAATATTTTTATAATAAAATTTATATCTTTATCAATATAAAATAAAGGTTCATGTGTTGACTATATTCATCCGTTGATATTAGTCATGTGTTGAACGAAATATTTTTATAATAGAATTTACATCTTTATCATATATAGAATTAGAAATCAACTGGAAAATAGATGAGATGAGTGGCCTCCTGGATATTAATCTGATGTTGGTTTCGGCCTTCGGGGTTAATATTCAGGAAATCGTTCTCTCACTAAATTACGGTTGAAGTCTGATTCAATATCAAACGATAGATACCTTAACTTTTATAAAATATATTAAATAGCAAAAATAGTCACACGTGGACGGTACTCATTCGTTGAGATTAGTCGTGTGTTGACAAAAAGAGATATTTGAAATAGAATATATAAAGCCGTGTTGATTAGTGATGCGCCATTTTGACGCGAACGATATATATAACGATTTCGAAATGAATCGAATATATAACGATTTCGAAATGAATCGAATATATAACGATTTCGAAATGAATTGAATATATAACGATTTCGAAATGAATTGAATATATAACGATTTCGAAATGAATTGAATATATAACGATTTCGAAATGAATTGAATATATAACAATTTCGAAATGAATTGAATATATAACGATTTCGAAATGAATTGAATATATAACGATTTCGAAATGAATTGAATATATAACGATTTCGAAATGAATTGAATATATAACGATTTCGAAATGAATTGAATATATAACGATTTCGAAATGAATTGAATATATAACGATTTCGAAATGAATTGAATATATAACGATTTCGAAATGAATTGAATATATAACGATTTCGAAATGAATTGAATATATAACGATTTCGATTTGAGTTGAATATAAAACGATTTCGAATTGAATGAAATAGAAAACCAATTTGATCTCAAATTGAATATTTAACGGATTTGATTTCAAATTGAATATATAATGAACTTGATTCAAATAGAAAACGAAACGAATTTAATTTGAATAGAAAATGAATTTGAATCGAATAGAAAACCAATTTGAATTAAATTGAATTGAGAAACGAATTCGAATTGAATTTAAAATGAAGTGAAATGAATTCAAATTTAATTGAAATTTGAATTGAATAGAAATGAATTTTAAAACGAATTTATAAAGAAGAATTCAATTTTGATTTGAATTGAAATAGAAGTTGACTTTGTTTTTGAAACGAATTCAAAACTAAATATATAATTCGTTTTAAATAGTAATCGACGAAATATATATTATATATATTATATATATAATATAATGGCCTGAATAGAACGCGCCGCGCCGCGGCAGTTCGTAAATTTCGACCATTTATTTCAAACGGACATTACGGGAGATCCGACCGTCGGATTCTCCTAAAACCGGAACCGTTGGGTTCGTATCGAAAAGAGCTTTCTAACGAATATTAGAAATTCAAAATCTAACGGTTGGATTTGGAGATACGTCCAAATCAAATTCGAAAAAGGTCGCTGTAAGTGCAGTTCGATGGCCATTGTTGGAAATCGACTGTACGGGCCTTGATAAAATTATTAAAAATATCAATAATTTGTGTAAAATCATAAGAAATGATTTGGGAAAAATTGGGGTGAAAAACTCCATATTTGAAAAGATAAAAATAGATTTTTATCGAAATGAACTAGTTTTGAACTAAATTTAAAACCAATTTATTTTTAAATAAATGAACAAGATTTAAAAAGGGGTTTTAAATAATCGAATTTCTAATATATTTGATTGAGTTTGAAATGGGTTTATCGTGAACTGTGTTTTAAATAACACCTAGTTCTTTAACCCAGTAAAAGGAGTTTTAACGAATCTGCAATTAGATTGAAATGTGAATTCGTAATCTAAATTTCCAAATTTAGAAAATGAGCGGGAATGGAGTATCACCAGTTTTGCTCCAAAGCGATAGTTAAATCTTTAATTAGATTTGAACGTGAAATGGTAATTAGTTTTACCGATAACACAGTGGTGTTAGATATGGAGTATTACCAGTTTTGCTTCATGGGATGAATAGGTTGGGATTGGGAAATAAAATAAATAATTACTTCGTTACGGTTCGCTAATCTCGACTAGTTGGAAAAACCATAATTTGGTTTTAAATAGCATCCAAAGGAAGATTACAGGATAAATTTTAAAGAATTTATCTTGGATAAAATTAATGGGAACCTTTCCCTAAGAATGTGGAATTTAGAAACTAGCTGTAGGTTGGCTAAGAAAATGGTTTCCTGGGTATTGATCTGATGTTGGTTTCGGCCTTCGGGGTTAATGTTTGGGAAATTGTTCTCTTGCTAATTTGCGGTTTGTGACTAATGAATAGGAATGAGGCGTATGTTGTGTTTGTGTAACATTTGTTTTAATATACGCGGGTTGTTCGGAAAGTCCGGGTTTACACCCATTCTGAATAACCGATTCGACGATATGTCGAAGATGAAGACGGTGGTTGAAGACCGGAAGTCTTCACATCGTAGGGATAATTACTGACGATCCTGATTGGGCAGTACACCCAAGAGGATGGAAATAGTTGGTGGTCGTCCAGACGTACTTGGAGATGGATGGATATGCGAGGAAAGTGCCTCCGGTTTCGTTCAGACCCAGAACGGACTTGTAAATGGATTGTGTGTCTGACATCGGATTTTATTCTGTGTTGATTGATTTCTATTAAATATATATCTGCTTGGCGGCGGAGAATTTATTCTCTTGCTTAACGCCCTTCTCTGAGACGTACGAGCTTAGAGGTTATATATCGATAGATATCAATCGCACGGCATGAATTGCCTGTGTGGCATGCTGAGTTGCATGGATCAAGGCTTCTGTTGAAAAGCAAAGTCTTGTGGTTGATGATCAAAGCACAGCCTACGTGGCAGCTTTGTGTATAGCGTGAATTCGCGAGCCTCACACCTCGGTATGAGTTAAAAACGGGATACGGACTGCAGGGAGAGCGCACGTTTCTTTCTAGCTTTGGTGGTGTCAGTGACTTACCAGCCCTGACATATATATACTTTTCACCTTTGTGGTTGTTGGATGAGGCGCCTCGATTATAGGTCTGTAAGGACCGGGAAACGTGTGTTCAGGAATTGCCAATCCTCTAACGTAAGTGAGGACCGGCCCTGAAGCATCCAGGGGTTACCCAGTGTGCGTAATCCCGGGGACATTTGCTAGAGTGTCTCGAACGCGGAGAGGAGCTTGCCCCTTGCCTCGACTCATGACGGAAATCCAATTTCCAATACGTGTAATTCGGTTTTAATTGTAGAACTAGTATGGCGACATGATATATGGTACCCATGCCGTCTATGATTTATATTTATGATTGAAATGTTTTGACACTATACACTTATTATAGTATCAAATGATTTGTTTGGACGTACCAAGCATGTTTGGCTATTATAAGGGAAAACCCTATCCTCCGGCTTGCGTTGCATTGTGTGATGGGACCTGGGTCTTATAATAGCTTCATTTTTCGAAAAAGCATTGCGCTGTTTATTCTATGCACTGGTATTCTTGGGAGAAAACCCGTTCCGTGTTATACGGCGTGGTTCCTTGAATTACTCTCTTTTAAAATATAGTTTTAATAACTGTTTTAGTTCTCACACCAGTCACATGACTGACCTGGAGTTTATTGTTTTAACCTAAACTTTGGGTGCCCCTATTTTCCGCACGGGCAGCTAGTAGTTTTGGTTTTGCAGATTTATATTCACAGGATCCTGGTTTACAGCTGGAATGATATCCGGAAAGCTCTGTATCCGTATATCACCTTCAGTTGTGCTTTATATTATTTTTCCGCTGCTATGGATTTAAATGTAATTTAAATCTCTGATATTTCTGTGTAATATTTATTCATTTATACTCTGTATATTCTTGTAATCTGATGCATTGTTGTAATATACAATGAAATGTTCTTCTGTTTGTGTTCTGGTTTGTCCTGTTCTCAACGTTCAGGGGTTTCGAACGGTTTAGATCGGTTTAACGACTGATTCAGATCGAGCGAAATTCCAGGCCGTCACAATAATACTCGTGTCGTCATGCCAAGCTGCTAGTCTTTATACTGACGCGAAGTGCATGAATATGAATTGGCTTGATACATAAAGCCACGTGGTAAAAGGTCACATGGAGCAAATTATATGAATGAGTATTATGAATGGAATCACCCAAGATAATTCGAGTTGCACACAACTGTCCATGCAATCCGTTGGGGTCCATGTCGCATAAAGTCATGTCGTAGGTAACTCATTAAAGTAATTCGTAACCCAATTCACCATGCAGACGGCCAGTTGTAAAGTGAATGGTACGGATCCATTCTATCCAATAGATGACTTAAGCCGCACTATGTAAAAGAGCAAACAGAAAAGCAAGTCGTTGGTTCTTTAATATGTAAAACCAAGGCGTCTGTTACATTGAAACTGCGTATATCCACGTCATGATGAGCATGGCGCAAGGCGCACAACAGCTGTATACTCATATTTACCAAAGTGCCACCGAGAGTCATGCCGCATCTCATCATGTCGAAATTGAGTCATGGCGTTTTCAATATAATTACATAATTGCCACCCGGGCTAAGATCACCTATAAATACCCCTCACATTTCACTTGGAAAGGGGACTGAATATTCATTCCCACATGGAGACTCCGCCAAATTCAAAGCTCATCTACAACTTCTCTAATGGCTTCTATGGATTCATCAACACTTTTCTAACTTCATGAAGATCAAATCCAAGTCAATAATCATAAGAGCTCTCTACAATTGAATCTAAGCACCTCCAACATCATTCAAGCAACTTCATATCTTCTCTAATCCACTCTGAATCCGGATCTAACACAAAACTCTTACAAAATCATGGAGAAGGGTCAAAGCACTTAAAGGATTGAAGATACATACTTATATCACTTTTAAGCTAGAGACTCTGTCAGCTCCTCACCGAATTTAAGAAAAAGTAAGATCATAAAGAGATTTACAAGAGAGAAATGATTGTAATGAGGAAAAATTCATATGTTGTAAGCTTGAATATCATAATGATAATTGATTGAAAGTGGATGTAGATTCATAGAGAATCGAACCACTATAAAAATTCCTTTGTGTTCTTACTTGCTTTTATTTGTTTATTTTGCGATTACGCGATTCCATATTCTTACCGAATCGCTGAAGTGTGACTTTTTACACCCTTGATGTTTGATCCCAAATTTGGAGCAAACATTTGGCGCCCACCATGGGGTTGCGCTCGCATTTCCTACCTCTTCTCGCACTCTCCCAAAGTTGAGATCCTTGCATTAAAGCTTTAAGCCGCATTTTTCCCCGAAATTATGGCCAAATCTAAGAAGACCACTAGCAAAACCGTGGTAGAAGCCGATGATGTTATTCATGAAGAAACACCGCTCACAAACCATTTTGATGATGGTGAAAACTCGATAAGCAGAGCTGGCATGACTAGAAATGAACTAAATGCCGTTATTGTCAACGTAAACAACCGAGTGGATGCCTCTACTAAAGAAATGATGGAAAAACTTGATGCCATCCTTAATGCTCGATCAAATCCATCCCCTCCAAAAGTGCATGTGGATCTCGAGGAGAATGATGAATCTCCCGCTTCCAATCATAACCGCAACGACAATATGGAAGACGATTATGATTGGACCAGTGGCAGGGACGAAGTTAACATAGAAGAATTGAAATCCAAAGCAATGAACCATTCCGAAAAGAATGCTCAAAAGGTCATTGGTCCTATCACAGGGGCACCTCTTCGTCGAGAAGGCAAAGAGCCAAAACTCTCTAATCGAGGTCGAATGCCTAAACGAACATTTGGTAAAGAGCTCAGCTTCACAGAGCGCCATAGCACCGAAGAATACATTTCAGACATGATAGAACGAGCCATGAAAAATAATCAAGTTAGCAAGGACGACGAAAGAGAATGGGACTTCTCTCCCGATAGGACTCCATTCACTGAAAGAATCCTTGAAGCAGAATGTCCAAAGAAATTCAATCCTCCAACTTTTCCACCATACAACGGTCTCGTTGATCCGAACTACTTCCTATTCAAATATGAATGGCATATGAGTGCAGCTAAGGCGACCGATGAGATGAGATGCACGTACTTTCCTCTCTACTTAGAAGGTGCCGCATCACTATGGTTCACAAAGCTGTCGCCCAAATCTATCGATCAATTTACTGACCTCACCAAAAAGTTCAAGGAGCAGTTCCGCCTGTATGCTACTAAAGCCAAGGATGCTATAACACTTTCAGCAATGGAACATAATCCAGGGGAAACTGTCAAAGCCTTCCTCGGTCGTTTCAATGTTGCCTTGTCTGAAGTGAGGAATCCAGAGCCACGCATAATTCTTATGGCCTTACTCGACGCTATAGACAAAACAAGCAAGTTCAGAAGATGGATAAAGATGAAGGAACTGAATACACTTGAGAAGTTCTATAAGAAGGCGGAGGAGTACATGAGAGTGGACGACAATCCTATACCTCTTTAGATCATCGGTGGTAACCAATTTCTTGAGGCTCCCAAAAGTACTGCTACTTAGTGCGATCAAAAGAATACTCAAGGGCAGAAGCGAGCAAATGACAGAAATGACAACAAAGCTAATTAAAAGTTTCGCCTTCTTGACTCGTTTGAGCTAACTCCTCTGAATAACACTCCCGAGAATATCTACCTTGCCACAAAGGACTCAGAAGATTATCCAGAGCCTCGGCCAATAAAAATGAACGACCATTTGACTAAATCCAGGAAGTTCTGTCGGTATCATAATCAGCCGAGCCATAGCACCAACGAATGCAGGCATCTGAAATCATTAATTGAAGAATTGATTAGGAAGAACCGTCTGCAACAATTTGTGAAGAACTCCCAAGATGAGAATCCTTCTGCAACTCCCCAGGTGCAAGGGGCATCAAATGATCAGTCCGGTCCAAACAACGTAGCTTCTGCTCAAATCACTCTAAGTCTGATAATCAACTGACGACCGTTGATGATGATCTAATATATGAAACTCAGAATAAGCGATCACTATCACCTCTTTGCATTACTTTACTCTTTACTATGCTTTACTTTCTTGTAAAAAGTCTATAATGATTTACATGCATTGTATAGAACAAAAGTACAATGAATGAAATGTTGCCTGCTTGTGTAAATCTCTGACTTGCAGAATATATATGAAAATTTGCAAAAAGACGATTTTCTCATTGCAGGCTATTCCATAGGCATTTGCTTCCTCAGGATTCGACGAAATGAGGCGATTCCAATAATACCAACTCAACTGTTGATCAAGGAAGTTCAAATGAATCAAACGACAAATAGAGCAACAAGCTGTCACGGATCCAGAACCTCATCCCCCAAAGGTTGCGGGAACCCGTAGGCGCGAAACGAAGCATGGGAGCTTGCTAAAGCAAGATGAAGCGTGGGAGTTCATAAGCACGGAGCGATGCAGCCTTAACCCAATGGTTCGCGGGAATCCGTAGGCGCAAAACAAAACGCGTGAGCTTGTTAAAAACAAGACGAAGCGTGGGAGTTCGTAAGCGTGGAGCGATGCAGCCTTAACCCAATGGTTCGCGGGAATTTGTAGGTGCAAAACAAAGCGCAGGAGCTTGCTAAAAGCAAGACAAAGCATGGGAGTTCATAAGCGCGCAACGATGCAGCCTTAACCCAAAGGTTCGCGGGAATCCGTAGGCGCGAAACGAAGCGCGGTAGCTTGCTAAAGCAAGACGAAACGTTGGAGTTTGTAAGCGCGGTGCGATGCAGCCTTAACCCGAACCTCGCGGGGGTTCGCACTGCAAAACAATGCGACAACCAAAAATCCTCTCCATAGGAGATATCAACAACGTTCAATAAAATCCATCATGTTGATTCAATCGCAAGAAAAGGACAAGACGTTGGATTAAAAGGACCTCACTAAAACATGGGGCATCCAACTGAATCTTCAATGCCAAAACTGATTAGCATGACAAACAAACATTGAGCGGTGAAATTCTTCGCATAATGAATGCTAACAATGGCCTCCTAAACCGGGGCATCAATAATCAAAGACTTCTCCAAAGAGAAACAGAAGATAATCACAAATGCGTATTTCTCAAATGAGAAATATCTTATACCATCATATGAAATTTTAAAACAATAGAGTTTGAAAACCACTGTCGGCTTCAATCGATTAGTTGATTTTAATCGTTAAATGCGAATTCGAATTTGAATATCGTATTAGTACATACATTATTCAATGAGTTATAAACCGTTGGGTTAAATAATTCCGTGCATACACGTTATTCAATTCAAAGTAAAAATTCATTATAATTCATTTCTTGATGATTAAACTGACCCGCTATCGATATGGACAACCGATAGTGAAGTATAAGTCTAAAATTGCACAACGTCTGTTTTTATTGCAGAACAGGTAGAATGAAACATACCCATTAAAGAAATGACTTGCCATGGCAAACAAAAAAGCTACAAATGGATTTCAATGCAAAATTGTGTTCGTTTCGAAGCCCGCATTTCTCGCAAGCAAAAAGTACAAGCTTTGAGGGGCAAATGTTAACCTTGTTATTGAAACGCAGTCCAGAAAAAATGCGTCGACGATACAGATCGGGTGGTTTCACAAAATATTGTCCTGACACCATGGTCTCAAAGTCGTTAGCACGACATGAAGTTCATTTACATGACACGGTCTTAAGGCGTTCAGCGGGCCATATGGCATTAAGTCGTTCGCTACGACATGAAGACAAGCGACATGCTGTTCAATCCGTTCATGCCGCCAAACAATATCGTATGTCACAAAGTCATATGGTCCACGTCGGTAGCAATACGTGTTCATGCCATTAACTTCAAGGCACAGGATGCTTTCATGAAATCGTGTCGCATTGTCTGCAAAGCAAGTAGAGCATATATGAGAATGCACAGGACAAGACGCGACTTATTTAAATAAATAGATACTGCTAAGTTGCTATATTTATCATATCGTGGCATGAACATTGCCTTTAAGCCATACCGTAAGTATGTCTCATGTCGCATTCCATCAAAGGTTCTACTATATCATTGGTGTATGAATGGAGTCATGGTGCAATCCAACCATGTCGTTAGGACCATATATTTCACCCCGCAGCTCCATGTCATACATGCAGCTTTAAAGGCATGCCATCCTAAGCAAACCATGTCATGGGAGCCTTCATGACGCGTCCCCCATGTTGCAAGACAGTCACAGCACACAACCCAGTCAATAAAATGAGTCATGCATAGCAGTTGGAGTGGATAAGTGTGAACCGGTTTATATATGACATGTGGACGAATTACTAAAAGATGGGTTATCAACACATACAAAAGGACAAGTTGAGCTATAGACGCATGCAGAGGGACCTCAGAAAAACGCTGTTGTTTAGAATTGAACCGTTCTCGTGGTATGGTTTCATCACGTTCTTACAACATGATGTCACCACGACTTGGTTTAAGGTCACTTCCATTAGATCATGGCGCTCTATAAAGTCAAGTGATCTTATAGCATGTAGCAGGCAATGAACATATAGGTCTACATGGTCCTTCATTTTATATGACACTGATCAAGTTGTTAATGATAAAATAATATTATTGTCGTCATGCCAAGCTGCTAGTCTTTATACTTACGCGAAGTGCATGAATATGAATTGGCTTGATACATAAAGCCACGTGGTAAAAGGTCACGAGGAGCAGATTATACGAATGAGTATTATAAATGGAATCACCCCAGATAATTCGAATTGCACACAACTGTCCATGCAATCCATTGGGGTCCATGTTGCATAAAGTTATGTCGTCGGTAACTCATTAAAGTAAGTCGTGACCCAATTCACCATGTAGACCGCCAGTTTTAAAGTGAATGGTACAGATCCATTCTGTCCAATAGATGACTTAAGCCGCACTATGTAAAAGAGCGAACAGAAAAGCAAGTCGTTGGTTCTTTAATATGTAAAACCAAGGCGTTTGTTACATTGAAACTGCGTATATCCATGATGAGCATGGCGCAAGGCGCACAGCAGTTGTATACTCATATTTACCAAAGTGCCATCGAGATTCATGCCGCATCTCATCATGTCGAAATTGAGTCATGGCGTTTTCAGCATAATTATAGAATTGCCACCCGGGCTAAAATCACCTATAAATACCCCTCACATTTCACTTGGAATGGGGACCAAAAATTCATTCCTACAAGGAGACTCCGCCAAATTCCAAGCTCATCTACAACTTCTCTAATGGCTTCTATGGATTCATCAACAGTTTTCTAACTTCATGAAGATCAAATCCAAGTCAATGATCATAAGAGCTCTCTGCAATTGAATCTAAGCACCTCCAACATCATTCAAGCAACTTCATATCTTCTCTAATCCACTCTGAATCCAGATCTAACACAAAACTCTTACAAAATCATGGAGAAGGGTCAAAGCACTTAAAGGATTGAAGATTTATACTTATATTACTATTAAGCTAGAGATTCTATCAACTCCTCACCGAATTTAAGAAGAAGTTAGATCATAAAGAGATTTACAAGAGAGAAATGATTGTAATGAGGAAAAATTCATATGTTGTAAGCTTGAATATCATAATGAGAATTGATTGAAAGTGGATGTAGATTCATAGAGAATCGAACCACTATAAAAATTCCTTTGTGTTCTTGCTTGCTTTTATTCGTTTATTTTGTGATTACGCGGTTCCATATTCTTACCGAATCGGTGAAGTGTAACTTTTTACACCCTTGGTGTTTGATCCCAAATTTGGAGCAAACATATATGCACTGTTATATTTCAATATTCTGAATCCAATAAAATTAGTCTGTTTGTATTCTAACTCCATTTGTATACGATGTATTTTTAAATTTTAAATTATTTATCGATTTACTAATTTTATTTCGTTTGTCCACCAATAAATCCGTTCGAATCCAAATTTTGAAACGTTAAATTTAAATATTCTTGGTATACACAAATATGCACACATATCTTATCACATTCCATATAATTCAATCAAATAAATTCCTTAGTTATTAACGTTAATAACGTTTATTTTCAAATTCAATCGTTTATAGTTTTCAGTCAAATTTCCAATTCATTTCAAATATCTGACCAAATTCAATTTGAATATTCAACAATAAATATTTGATTCCCAATCAACCATTCGGAATTAAATATTGAGGTCAATTCAACCAAAAATAATAAATTTAATTTTTTTTGACCCGAGTATTAATATAAAACTGCTTATTAATCGTTGACAATAATTAATTTCGTATTACAGTTTTCAAAATTCTAGGATGTTATAATGTCCCCCCCTCCCCCCCACCCCGGTAACTTTTCGTCGTCGAAAAAGAAAGATTGTTAGAGTTATACAACCGTTTATTTCAAATTTTCATACCTGTGCAAAAAAATTCACAACAAATTTAAATATCGATATTTAAGTTATCGATTCTCATTTTTTATCCATCATATTCAATTGACTCTGAGAATCAAATTTTTTTCTTATAGGTGGAGATCAAATATTAATCAAACACGATTGTCTTTATTTTTTGAATCGGTTTTTATATACTTCCATTCTTTTTAAACCATATTCAATTTTCTTAGACCAATTTCTATCTCAAATTGTTTTGGGATATCCCCCAATTTCTCACTCCATCTAATCTTCTAAGAGAATCAAAATCAAGTAATTTCTTTTTAAGACTGCTCTCTTTTTAAATTTCAATTTCTGCATAAGTTGGACTAATGCATCACAAATCATTCCAAATTTCCTTATAAACCTCATTTGTCAACGTTTCCTTATCCAACATTGCACTTATTCTTTACGATCCAAGTTCAACCCAATATCTTTACATTCAATCTTTCCCAATATTCATTGAAGAGTGTAAATAACATCTCTTCTTCATGTTACAAATTGTCGACTTGAAATTTTTCCAAAATCCGGAATCTTGTATAACTTTTGTTAGAAAACATTTGTATTGTTATTTCGAAATTTTCTTATTTAGTTAGGTGTATTTTAATTTCTAATTATTGATTTGAAAATACTTAGTAACTAAAAGTTTGTCAAGTGTATCGTCGTTCTCATAGATGTTAGGCCTACGCTGGTTAGGCGCACAACTAAAATTTCGAAGCACTAAATATCCTTGTTTCAACTCCTAGTGAAAATATTTTAAAAATTCTTCTTAAGAGGAAACAAATACGAAAAGTACCAATGTGATGTGGATATGTTGATTGTTCGTGAATAGCAGATACACAATGGTTTCACCTGGATCCCCCAGAAAACATTTGTATCCGTAGGAAATTACTTCCCTGCGAATTTCGTTATGGGCAAATCAACGAAATATATTTTAGAAACAAAAGAAAATATGAGGTCACTGAGCATTGGCTGCTCTATCTCAGGGTCAAGAAAACAAATCATCAAATGCTGGAAAAATAAATCAGGTCACGAAGACCAATCAAGTCACAAAGACAAACTGTTGCATCAAACAGGTAGATAAATATCTCAAACATCGCATGGCTCCATT
Organism: Allium sativum; assembly: GCA_030737875.1. Taxonomy (NCBI): domain Eukaryota; kingdom Viridiplantae; phylum Streptophyta; class Magnoliopsida; order Asparagales; family Amaryllidaceae; genus Allium; species Allium sativum. Next base: position 355,976,160 of record CM060910.1, read on the forward strand.
CTACCTTTAGTAACTCTAGTGGTTACATCTCTTTCACTTGTAGATATGCCATTTGGACCGTAAGTACACAATGGTTATGCCTGGGTCCCCCAGGAAACATCCATACCTGCAAGCTCTCATAACCCTACGGATTACGCCATTATACACGACTATAGGTCGCAGCAGACACAATGGTTATGCTTGGTGCCCCCAAGAAACATCCATCTATCGTAGGCCATCTACAACCTTACGAATTACGCTACATGATCATATTCTTCTAGGAACTATGACAACTTGAGTTTAATGTCCGGATAACCTACCACTACAAGCAGCACATCTCAACTAAGCTCGAAATTCAAAGAAGAAGGAAGGTACTTTCCTTATTTTTCTTTGGAAACGTATAATACTATGTACATATAGTACTTCAATTCATACTCCTCATAAATCACAATTATGTGAACCTACATTAAATTTTCTTTTCAAATCATATTTCCAAACATCTCATTCTTGTATAAATTCCATTGTATAAGACTTCATCTCAATTCATTACCTTACCAAAACAAGGGTTTCTGGATTCGTTGTATCCTTATATATATTTTCATATAAGTTTCGGAAACTTCTATATTCAATATCTAAAATCGAATATCCTCAAATTTCCATTCAAATTTCAAAATCTCCGTTTTGATCTTTTTAATTAATTCAAGTATTAAATATCCTAACAAACTCAGAATCTATTGGTCATATACCAAATTTTTCTTCCAAACCTCTAATTATCAAGTTCCTCACTTCATTCACATCTTTATGTTCTCAAAATTCCAGAATTTTCCATTCTTATAACAAATTCTCACTCATGGACTATTACTCTTCCATATTCACACCATTCGACCATAAATTAGAAAACGAACAACTCCCTAAGTATTAACCCCGAAGGCTGGAACCAACATCAGATTAACACTTAGGAAATTATTCAACTTAATCAATTTCTAGTCAATTTCTAAATTCCTTAACTCTATTTCTTAATTTCTTATTAGTTTATTTCTTACGCAACTCTCAGATTCAGTTTACAAATCTACTTCTTTTATGATAATCATTTATTATAACAATAATTCACGCCTTCGAAATATTAAACTTTAAAATATACTTTATTCATTAATCTGAATATATAAACAATTAATTAATAATATTTTAAATTTTGATTAAAACGGAAGTAAATAGTTTTCTCCTGAAATTCAACATAATTGACTCCCTTAAATAACTTCCTTTTGGATAATCTCTTATTTGATAGTATATTCCGAACTTCGGAAAATCTTATTTGACTTATATTTTGAACTTAAGAATAATCTCACCGTACTGGTTAACTCCATTTCCTCTATTTTCAATTTCGTCTGCAACATATTTGCTCTCAAATGTTATTTACTTCTAAAAAGTAAATATTATTCCTTTTATCGAAATCTGAACTAGTCACATCAAATTAGCTTTGATTTCACTTGAACATCAATTCCAATCTATTTAAAATCTTTATTCACATTCTGCTCCATTTACAACTCTCATTCACACTTCGCTTCTTGATAATTAATTAACAAGTTTATAACCTGCTATCGAATTCATATATTCGATTATATCTTATTAGTTTGAAACCAGTTATAAATTATCTTGTCAAGTTCTGAACAATAAATTAGTAATAAAATTTGACACAATCGGATTCCAATTATAACCTTTTAGATTTTACTTTCCTTAATTTATATTTTGAATATCGAAATAAAATTCATCGTTTCATTTTTGAAACGATTTCAAATTTCCACTTCCCATCTGGATTCTTACTCTAATAAATTTTAGTTGTCTTAGATTGCTAAAATAGACTATTAGAGGATTGATTCTCTTACACTTATCTTCCTTTAATACCATTCAACGATGGATTCAAGATTCAAACCAAAGGGAACTTATCAAATAAAAGCTCCCGCAAATCTAGATTCGAAGATTGGGGATTCCGAAAAGAAAAATAAATCCAAAAATAATTTTTTATTTTCGTCGTACAAGTTTCAAAATACATAATATTTCCAGAATAATTTACCTTTCAAATTTTATTTTAAATTATTTACACTTTTCGAAATTTATTTTTTGAAACCTTTTGATTTTCAAAATTCTATTTTTTTAGTGTCGATCCTACTTATTTTAAACCCGATAAGCTAAGCTTTGAATAAACCTGGCTCTGATACCACATGTAACGTCCCGCCCTTTTGACAGCTTCAAATTGATAATTAAGCCAACTTAAAACGTTCAAATTGACGGATCATTATTTAGCTTAAAGTGTTTAAAAGCAGAATCAATACAGAAAACACAGAATAAATAAATAACACAATATTTAACAAAGAAATAAAACTTTTATTTACAAATCAAATTTTCAATACAATATTTTTCTATACAATGGTATTAAAATACAATTGAATACAAGAAAATATTTACTATTTGAAACTTCATAGTGCGCCGTCTTTGAAATCCCTAACTTTGCCAACCATCGAATCCTAAGCTGTAACCTTTAAATCTGTAATGCTCGGGTCTGACCCGAGCATTCCATGCAAAAACATAAAACACTCGATTCAAGATTAATCATAGTTCAAGTAAATTGATTTAAATAGAAACTGAAATAAACAGTTAATCCTATAATTTGCTATATTTTGAGTACATCGAACCCATCGGAACTCTAAGAATATATCGTAGCAACTTGGGACGAAACAAATCGGAACAGCATATAGATTTTTATATATATACACATGCCGATGACATGCATATACACGTATAGTGGTAATTATATGTGTACATTAGCCACCTTGTATATATATACACACACACACACTGAAAACCATGCCTACAAAGTATAGCCTACGCAAAAGAAAGGCAGCACATTCCATAGGTAACCCGTGAGCAAGATACAGAAATATAACATCAAATTTTAAGGTAGCATGCAACTACTCAGGTCCATGGTGAACAACCAGCAAGTTCATCCATTGAAGTGAATTAGTTCAATCCGGTGCCGAATGGGATAGCTAGTGTATAAATAGTGGGTGAACCAAAACTTATGACAACCTAGCATCAAGTATGGATAGGTCGGTTAACATAGAAATGTACACATACATAAGTGTGTCGAACTATTTATAAAGATATCATTATTCAAGATCAGATGTCCCTAACACTGCAACATAACATATGTACAGAATTTCATGATAGAGTAGTATATTTTTTTAACAAGTTTATGAGAAAAGCCTTAACAAGGTCATAGTATTACTCATAAATGATTAGCACATAACATATAGGCTACTGCAGAAAGTATTATGTATGATTTCTTAGTCACACTGGTTTAAATGGGTGAAATGTTTGTATGCAGTATACAATATATGTCCATAATTAAGTAAAGTTGATATGCAGTGATGGTAAAAGACACAAACAAGGTGCAAAAAGGCTCATTAAGAGTTTCAAAGTAGGTGCCTACATGCCAATATGCACCTAGCAAACGAAGGCAGTTCAGTGTACATCGGTGAAATGGGATTCAGTTCAACCTAAACTGACATAGTAGGTGGGGGAATTACGTAGCTACTCAATAGTGCATTTGATTCATAGTATGCAATTTAGTTTAAAAAAACCTTGTATTCTTTAGTACATACTGACAACCTAATAGGGTAATAAACACTTGAACCAACTTTACTGTTAGTTATAGAAGTTATTAACAAGGCCAAAATAATGTTTGAATTCAAGCATACTTCACTGTCACTTGCACATGCAAATGTATATAAAACCGACATGCGCACCATCTTAATCTGAGAGCATAACACATGCATGCAATGACTATCGAGTATGATATATGATACCAATATTTAACCATTATATTTTTTTCCCTTTTCTTTCTCTGCATACAGGGTACCAAAACTAACTTTAAAATTTAATGTGTATATAAATATTAGTCGTAGAAACTAATTCACAATGTACGCATCATAGCTTAAAGGTTGGGTTTGACAACCCAAGGTCAGGTGAAAAGAATTCCCACTGATATATATGTATATGTGTTTCCATTTATTAAACAAGGTAGCAAATGAACAGAACTAATAGGGTCTGTTTTCCAAACCGAACAACTAAGGCATAAAATTAAGACAAATATAAAATATGGAGACGTTCACAGGTTCAAGCACAAATAAGGCCAGTAACTCCGGTGTGTGTTTAAGCTACAACATGAATATATGTATGAACGAATGATATTATGGTCAAAACGTGAATTCAAAGTCATAGGCACACGGATGGGTACCTAAGTTTAATTCCACCTAAGTGTATATATATAATGCAGCTCAGTGTTGAACATGGGCTGGGCAAGTTTTCACAAGGCACAACAGATTAAATATAAGTATGTAAATTTTGTTCACATATCTCAATTTTACCAAGAGGGAGACAGTTTGTTTTAAACTTAAGTGATGCAAACAAAATGCAAAATGCATCCATAAGTTGATAACTGACAACCAACCCAACAATCAAGTAATGAACATTCAGCACACAATTTGACAGAAGCACATAACAATAGGAAGCAAGTACAAAAGTCAAAATCCTGTTTTTATACTTTTGTTTTTATAGAAGTCGAAGTGTTTGAACATGGAAATCATGAGCGAATCTCACCTTAAAACCACGAGGAAATATGGAGCAGGAAGCGATTGTGGAAGCTTCGATGCTAGTTGCTGGAAGGGACAATGTCGGTTTCATGGAGGTGAATCCAAGTGGTGGAGGCGTCCAAGGCTTTCGGCAAGGAGATGGGGTCGGGTGCCTTAATCATAGGGAAATCACACATCGATGCAATAGTTGGAGGCAAACTGCAAAATTTTGGGAAAAGGGATTTCCTTTTTGTCTCGACCAAAGTGAGCAGGAGGTGGCGATCGATCGGGTTAGTGGATGGATCGCTGATTTTCAATTTGTGGTGAAAGCTATGGTTGTTTTGTTAGGGAAGAACTAATTTTTTTAGGAAATTACTTTTGGATGAATGAATGAAAAAGAAAGGAGGCGGTGTAAATATAAAAGGAGTAGACACAAAGCTTTTATGGGAAGCAAATGTGTGGGGGATAAGAACGAAGTCCCATCGAGTAGGAGTACACGTTTCAGAAGGTAGGAAAGGTTTGTCAGCGCATATTTAACTTGTGTAGGTGATAAACGAGATAAATTTTAAATATTAAATCCTACCACAACTATTGTTGATCGCTCCATATTTGTACCGTCAACAAATTCTTCAAACGTCACAAAAATATATGCATTATCATACTTCAACGTTCTGAATACAATAAAAATAGTCTGATTGTAATCTAACTCCATTTGTATATGACATATTTTTAAATTTTAAATTATTTATCAGTTTACTAATTTTATTTCATTTGTCTACCAATAACTCTGTTCGATTCCAAATTTTGAAACGTTAAGTTAAAATTTTCTTTATATCCATAAATATGCACACATATATAACTCCATTTCCATATAATTCAATCAAATAATATTCCAAATTTATTTAACGTTAATAACGTTTATTTTAAAATTCAACCGTTTATACTTTTCAATTGAATTTCCAAATATCCAACCAAATTCAATTCAATTGTTCAACAATAAATATTTGGTTCCCAATCAACCATTCTGAATTAAATATTGAGTTCAATTCAACCCAAAACAATATATGTGATTCATTTTAAATTTATAACATGAGTACTAATATAAAATTGATAATTAATCGTTGACTCTAATTAATTCCATATTAAAGTTGTCGAAATTTCAGGGACGTTACACAAAACTTCGCTCTTCTTATCCTTTTCTCTTCCAGAGTACGTTCTTAATTTCTTTTATAAGCTTTTAACTTGCATTTTCTTATATTATTCAAGTATATTTATCCTATCATTTGAATCTTTGATCCTTAGGTAGAAACCAATGGTCGGAAACATGTATTTGAGACATTTTATGATTGATGGTTGCAAGTGTTTGCTAGTGGTTGCTCGTGGACGCATACACACACACTAGGCACTAGATCGACTCCAGCACTTGTATATTACATATGGATGTGTGCGAATTTTTATTTTCAATGCATGAAGATGGTTGAATCATCATATGAATACTGCATTTTGGTGAGTGATCATGCACACATATATAAATTATATGTTATAATAGGACTCCTTTGCATACATATTGGATACATGGAACATACGTATATTGCACTAAGGAGGTCAACTGAATCAGGCGACCGAATGATTTTTGCATTAGTGTAGGGACATATACACACAACACCTTTGAATTTGTTCATACAAGCTATAGCGACCCGAAAATCTCTGCCTTTTGAATCGACCATAAGACACACAGTTCCGATCCAAAATTGCAGAAATCCTCGAACCGTTATGGGATACAACACATCAGAACAGAACACAAAAGAACATTTCATTGTTACTACAACAATTTTACATCAGACTATACAAATCAATACAGAGGAAATAAAATTACATTTAGCGAAAGACTTTTAAATGCACTGGACACATCTTTAGCTTCAATCCAAAATCCTGCTCTATAAAATATCTGCATAGCCAAAACTACTAGCTCCTAGTGTGGAAAATATGGGAACCCAGAGTTTAGATGAAAAGCAACAAACTCCAGGTTAGTCATGGGACAGGTGTGAGGACTAAACAGTTATTATACTTTATCTTAAAGTTAGGTAAATCACGAGACCACCCCATATGATACGGAACGAGTTTCCTCCATATGAATACCAATCATAAACCAATCGCAATGTTTTTCGGAAAATGAAGCTATTATAAGACTCTATCCCATCACACAATGCAACGCGAACATGAGGATAGAGTTTTACCTTATAAAAATAAAAAATGCCTGGTACAAAAAAATTCTCTTTAATATCACTAGTGCATAATGAATGAATAATTTTCACAAATAAATATATCAATCACACCAGACGTAGTGTACTACGACTACATACATAGGTTACAATTAAAAACTACGAAGGTTCGTAATGGAAATTGGGTTCCATCAATGACTGAAGCTTTCTTCACACCGCTAAGGGTGTCCCAAGACTCAGGTAGTCCTAAAACTTTGGATCACCTTTATTGGGATGAATCTAGATTCCTCATCCGTGGAGCCACCTTATCCGGGGGCTCCTAAATCCTCTCTCTGGATCTTAGATACACAATGGTTATGCCAGGGTTCCCCAGGAAACATCTGTACCTTTTGTCCGTCCTCGACCTAGAATTGCAACAACACAATGGTTACGCCTGGTTCCCACAAGAAACATATGTTGTCGTGTGGGTGTTGATGTGGGCTTTCATAGCCTTATGACTTACGCTAGTATAAGGGAAACCGATTCCTACATGCGTTTATTATCCAGCATTGGACATTCATGGGTTGTGAGGCTCGTCGAAGTCATGTCTCGACACACAAAGCTATGATATATTAGCCATGCTTTGATCGTCATCCACAAATCTCTGCTTTTCAACAAGAAGCTTTGATCAATGCATCTCAACATACCACATTATCAATCTATACCAGATCATTGATGTCTACCAATATATAATCTCTAAGCTCGTACGTCTCAGAGAAGGGTGTTAAGCTAGTATAATAAATTCTCTGCCACCAAGCAGATTTATATTTATTAGAGATCAATTAGTACAACACAAAATACAATGTCAAACATACAATCCATTTGCAAGTCCGTGCTAGGTCTAAACGAAACTGGGGGCACATTATTCCTTGTCCCATATGCCCAAAACAGGTGAGAAGCCCTCACGTATCCGATCACTTTCCAAGTACGTTTGGACAACCACCACTTATAACCTCGTCTTGGATTGTACTCTTTCAATCGAGACATCAACAATAATCCAAACAATGTGAAGATCTCCATTCTTCAACCACCGTCTTTAATATCTTCGACTTTAAATTGTTGTATCTGTTACTCATAATGGTTAGAACCTAGTCTTCCCTAATAACTTGTGCATCTTTAAAATCAAGTGATATATAAAGATATCATACACCTTACTTTAATCATATATTCTTTTATTCAAAAATTCTTTGGATTCCAATTCATAATATTCTTTCAGTCAGATATTCTTTAATTTCCAATTCAGAATATTCTTTACATTGGGAATTATTCCCACAAATCTTATTAAAGAGTTACTTCATTTAAGCTTTTAGTTTAAATCCTTCTTTTTAAAACATTGCAAAAGATTTTGTAATATTTTTCGCAAACACAAACCAAATTAAGTTTTATAAGCATCGCTAGGATTATTGAGCCTTACCGAAGTAATCGTTCATATTATTATCCTAATCACAACCCTTTCATCTCATGGAACAAAACTAGTAGTACTCCATATCTAACACCCATCGCATTGTCGGTAAACTTAATTTCCTCGTTGCACCTCAAACTAATTAAATATTCACTAAAACTCCACTTAGTTTTAATATCCTAAAAACATTATTTAATGATTATTCAATCTTAGGAAATTAATCATTTTTTAACTGGGTTAAAGAACAAATGTCATTTAAAACACTGTTTACGATAAACCTAAAATCAACTTCCATTCAAAATGGAACCTTCACGGAAACCATAACCGTATATTATCGTTATAAATTTTAGTATTAGACTAATACTATAAGAGGAATAATGGCACAACCTTTTAAGTTCCTCAAATAGTAAAGGTCTTTCTCCATAGAGGTTCATCTCGATTATCACTAAATCGAATTTCATTCAATTCCAGTTTATTTTTATTAAATTGAAAAACTTCACCTTGGAAAATTCCATTAAATCTTAATTAAAAGATTTATGAATTCCAAATCATAACTTCACTGTTAACGAGGTTATAGATGCAATGTTATTTAAAAAATGATTCACAACGAACCCAAAATCAAACTTTAGTTCAATTCCAATTAAATTTATTAATTGGAAAACTTCACTTTGGAAGATTTCATTCAGTCTTAATTAAAAGATACATTCCATAAACTTCATTTCCCACTGGGTTTAAGAAATGTGTTATTAGAGACACCATACACGACAAACCGAAATTCCAATTTGATTTTAAACACAAGGCTTTGAAAAGAAATCATATCGACTAATATTCAATATCAAATTCTGAAAATAACAAATACCGTAAAGGGAATAACGATATCTCTATATTCTAAACTCCTCAAAACAGTATCCATATAATTACGTAGTCCAATATCGAAATATCCGAAGATTTTTCCATTCAAATCCAATCTAATTCATTGGAAAAACTTAACTCGATTAAGTATTTATTAACTTCAAACTGTTCAATCGCTTTTGTCAAAATAGCTAATTTTCACAAAATAGCTTTTCGCTATCCAGAAATAAATATATTTAGCCCAAATCACTTTTTGGATGGAAAAATCGGCTTGAGTTAAAAACATCATTTATATACCTAATTCGATTTCACATTTTGAATTTACTATTCAAAATCCAATTTGAATTAAACAAGTTGTTTTTAATTCAAATCTCTTTCAATGATTTCTATAGTTGTTCGAAATTTTATCCACTTCATTTTTAAATCATTTTGGATTTAGATATCCAATTTCCATTTTCTCGTCAAATTCCACTTAAATGAAAATAAGATTCATTTAAAATTCCAATAAAATTAGATTCACTAAAATTTCAAATTCATGGTGCAAATTTCGTTGTCAACAACATAAACACATCCATATCAACTACCATTCATCAATCAATAATTATAATATAACCGTTCTTATTGACAATGCTTATATTCACAATTTATTAATATTAATAATAAAATTGTAAAATAAATCATCCATCAAACACATGGCAAACATTACAAACATAGACAATCAATACATATTCATATATGAATATAATAACATAACAAAACAGTTAAGTGAGAGTTTCCACTTTGATCGGTTCGAAATCATTAAATAACGATTGTTTTGACTAAGGTAAACTGTGTGTTTAATTTAACCAAAAATATGAACTGCTTAAAATCCTACCCAAATTGGATTTGCTGCGAAGCTCTTGATGTCACGGTTTCAACACTTCCAGTTTTGCGTAATTCTGTTTCCGTTTGAAGAAGCTATGACAATTTAAACATTAATTACATTAAAAATCTTACTTAATATAATTATTAATTTATCAACCTACTTAATACTTTCTCTAATTATCTCTTCCCGTATACATCTCTAGACGTGATTACTTTTGAGCTTGCAACCCCTCCTCGCCTGCGCACGTCACCACACCAGACTGGGGCTTTATCGGAGGTGACTACGACGACCGCCTCTCTGCATGCATCTATCGCCCCTGACCACGCGAGCTTGGTGGTCCCCACGTGCCATGAAATGGCTGCAAACGATGCCACTTTCGACATCAATTCCGGCCACCTCGATGGATAAAATCAGATGATCACCTTTTAATAGCAAAATATCTTTTAGATAAAGAGATTTCCTATTCAGAAGATTTCGATTTGATGAATGGACCGAAAGATAAACAAGGAAGAAGAATCGAAGCGTGGTTGCCATTGGATTGTGAATGGTGGCACTGGTATTTAGGGTTAGGGTTTTGTGATAGTTGAGGGGTATTTATACCTTATAATATTATTAGGGTGCATTTGTCTCAGATCCCTAAAAGGTTTGGAAATTAGGCTCACATTTGGTCCAAAACTTATTATGAATTACATCCCTATTTTTCGAAAATTCATTAAAAAAAATCACGTAAATTCACATTTAAATCAAACACGTGCACATAAAAAAAATTCAGATGAAATAACCACAAAAAGCCCCATCAAAAATGAAAAATACAAAAAAACAGTGAAACTATATTTAATTGCATTAAAAAAAGCATATATTCGAAATTCTTGCGTACATCTATTCAACTATTGTAGTTATGCATCTGCATTGGCTTTTTTGCATACATGCATGCAAGCATTGTTTCAAATCTCTCAAATATCGCCCGAGATCTCCTCCGAGATCTCGTTTTGGGCTCCTTCTGAAACAAAACAGCAAATATCACTTGAAATCTCCTTTCGAATATATCGCCTGAGATATTGCAATATTGAACGATATATCGACCGAGACGAAATATTGGAATATCATCTGAGATCTTAGCTTTTTGGTTAAAATTTAAATTTGTGCCTGAACTGGAACTATAATTAAAAAACTCAAATCTAGCCATATCAATCTTTTGTTATTTTACATTTTTCATGCTAAATGACTATATTGTATGTTCGTATATGTTTTACAATGCTTATGATTTTCATATCTTTTTACATACATGTTACTTACGAAATTATGCATTTTATGGTCTATTTATGCTAATTTTTTTAATGTTTTGTATCCTTTTAATGTTTCCTGTCTAACAATATTCCTGTTTTAAGCATATTACAATTTAGAGTATGAATGATCTTTCACAAAATAAAGAATAATAAAGTTATTTTTCATTTTAAGTTTAAGTTACTATGTTTTTGATAGCATTCATAAAAATCATTTTGTTAAAATATCATTTTTAACATATCATATACCCCGAGATTGTTCCGATATGAACTTTCAGACCCGAGATGAAAATCCGAGACGAACTCCCGAGTTAGACTCATCTCGTCCGAGATCTCCCCCGATACGAGACCGAATCTATAAAGTCCCCGAGACGAAACGCGACCGATATCCGAGATTTAAAACCTTGCATGCAAGTAATACAGAATTCTTGCATACAAGTATGCTATAATTCATAGAAATGCAAATCAGTTCATATTTGTTTGCATACATGCATGCAGGTATTCAGAATAATCGCACATATGTGTGCAACAATCTGCAGGCATGAATATCGGTTCATTTTTATTTGCATACATGTACGCAAGAAAACAGAATACTTGCATACATGCATTCAAGAATTCATGCAGATTTTTAGTGTAAACCGCTTCAGAAATACATGCATACATGTGTGCAACTATTGGGTTTACTTGCATACATTATGCAAGTTTTTCTTTTTTTGTGTGGTCCTCCGGGAATATTTGCAGATTTTAGAATATTTTTACAGGATAGCGCATTTTTTTATGAAAAACACATAACAGCCCTATTAGGGACCCGCTTTATATTATAAAGTTATTGTGAATGTTGTTTGTATTTCAAACTTATTAAGGACGTATGGCTTATTTTCACATATTATTATTTAGTTTAATTATTCGCTTAACCTAGATGTTTTTGCATCCTAACTCCAAATGAACCTCAGCGACCTACGTCCATAATTAAATACCCCTATTCTGGACACAATGGGATATGTTTTGAAAGATAATTCAATAATTTTAATTAGTATTTCTCAAAATTAAAATATTAATCAATATTGATTCTGAACGTACATTTTAATTTACCATGACACGTACTAACTCTAAAAATTATGAAATTTGAAATCCCGCTATGTTTCACAAATACAGTTCTAATGAATCTCGCTATGTTTCACAGAAAACGGGAGAGGACTTCAGGGAGGACAAGCGTTTCCTTCTAGCTTGGAGTGGTGTCATGGTATGGAGCCCAGACATTTTTACTTATGTGGTTGATGGAAAGCGAGGCGCCTCGGTTATATTGGTCACTACGGGGCCGATGGATGGTTTGGTCGATATACTGACTAGTTTTACGCCCCATAGGGAGGGGAAACGTATTGTTCAGGCATTTTAATCTACTCCGTGTGGATTGGCCCTAATGATCCAAGGGCCCACCTGAGTCTGGGTCTTGAGACATGGGCTAGAGCGTCTCAAAGCGATTAGGACGATCCCTTTCCTTGGTTCACAGATGGAAATCAAACTTTCAATACATGACTTTGCGGTTTTAATTGTAGAACTAGTATGGCGTCATGATAGATGGTACCCATGCCATATATTATTGATACATTTATATTTGAAGCTGTTTTTGACACTATACACTTATTATAGTATCAAATGATTTGTTTTAAACATACCCAGCATGTTTGGCTATTATAACGGAAAACCCTATCCTCCGGCTTACGTTGCATTGTGTGATAGGACCTGGATCTTATAATAGCTTCATTTTTTCAAAAAGCATTGCACTGTTTGTTATATGCACTGGTAATCTTGGGGTTAAACTCGTTCCGTATTATATGGCGTGTTCCCTTGATTTATCTAACTTTAAAATCAAGCTAATAACTGTTTTAGTTCTTACACCAGTCACATGACTGACCTGGAGTTTATTGTTTTAACCTAAACTCTAGGTGCCCCTATTTTCCACACGGACAGCTAACAGTTATGGTTTTGCAGATATTATATTCACAGGATCCTGGTTTACAGCTGGAGCTATATTTGGAACGATTTGTATCCGTGTATTTCTTACAGTTGTGTTATGTTTTTTTTTCTGTTTCTTTGTAATTTGAATCTCTGATATTTATCAAATATATATTCTTTATTCATACTTTGTCATATTCATGTACTCTAATGAAATAGTTGTAATAAGCAATGAAATGTTCTTCTGTTTTTGTTCTGATTTGTCGTGTTCTCAACTCAATCTGGGCTTTCCCGAACAGGCGAGTTTGGGTCATTTCAAGTTAATATTGGAGCTTCTGTTTACAGAGCTCGAGAACAAGGCATATTAGAACCGAACGAAAGAATTCATCAGAGATTGGATTAGTAATATCCAAAAAGAATGACTCATTAGAGATGGGATCAGTAGTATCCTAGAACGAGTGTGAAGAGTGTTATTTTTAAAAAATAAAAACAAATTTTGTTTTAAAAATTTAAATCATATTATGCATATTTTAGAAATTTATTTTATATTATATTGAATTTGGACAATCGAGTATATAAAGATTTTGCATATATGCCTTGCAAACGTATATTCAAAGTTTTAATATACTAGATAGATATAGAATCACACTCTAGTCGCCCAGAGACGATTCTGATGATCGATCAACCATCATCAGCATTTATGTTCGAATTACAAAGGTGGGATATCTATATGTTTCCAATTGATTGGTGTGAGAACCGAAATATAGTTAGAATATATTGTTGTGAATTGGCATCAAAAACATGATTTTGAATATATATATATATATATATATATCAAAATTATGAATTTGAAATTTAATCAACTAATTCATTGTTGATTGTGATGGATGATTATTAATTCCACTAATAAAAACCATTATGTGAATGAATGGTAAATATAACCAAATTTTATCGAATATTGAACTGAATTGAAAATTGATTGAAATTGCATGCATAGACATGTATATACATTGAATAGGTCATAACAGGGAAGCTAAACAGAGGAATAAAATTGTATGCCTGACAAATAGGTACACGTTTGCTAATTTATTGGGTTTGGATGATTTTATGTGCCGATTGGCTAGCCGCATGGCTTATTCTTTTTCTTTTGGATTGATGAGGGCCCTACGTGGCTAGTAGCGGTTTTAATTGTCTCCCCGTACAAAGGAGGTTATGGCGAAATTTTTGGAAAATTTAGGGCGTTAGCCAAATTATTAAAAAAACAGAAATTCTTAGAAACTGAAAAATTGAAGAATGAATGCCAGAATGAGAGTTGAGTTAGTTAGTTAAACAACTTTCAACTCCGTTCCTTTTCGAGGACGAAAAGATTTTAAGTGAGGGAGATTATAACAAATCGGATTTTCAGAACCAATTTAAAATTTTTATTTTAGCTATTTTAATGAATTTTGAATATTTAAAATGAATTATTTTAAATAATAACGACTAAAAATATATTTAAATCGAAGTTAGAACGAATAAATTTATTCTAATTATATAACGAGCCTGAAATGGCGAGGTAGTTTGAAAATTCGATTTCAAAATTCAAATGAATATACATGATTCAAAATAAATCGGATTTCAGTAAAACCAGAAATATTTGAAGCTGTTCGAAAATATCTTTCCAACGAATGTGAAAAATCCAAATTTCATAATGGGAATAAAAAGTTATGTCCAGTTGAAAATTCAGAATAGTCGCTATGGAATTTTATGTAGTATATAGCCTTTAAAAATAGCCATTTTGCAAATGACCTCTGTTTTCGACGAAACCACTTATTTTGGATCCAGAATGTCAAGTTATCGCTAGATTCCAAATTCCATAATTTTTGGATTTAATATGTAAACATAGCAAATTTAAATGCGTTTGGTAATTTAAATTTAAATTAGATCGACCAGAAGTTGACCATTTTTCAAACGGTCTCCAAATTCGGCGCAATTAGTTTTTTTAGGACCGTATCATCAAAACATAGCTAGATTTGTTTCTCTGGAATTTTTGGAGTTACCATGTGGCTCCAGTAAATTAAAATGTACGTTTAAATTCTATATATTTTCATTTATATTTTAATTTTGATATAAACTGATTAAAAAGGTCGAATGGGCTTACGAAACATATCCAATTGTGACCGGAATTGGGGTATTTGGATAAGGATGGCAGTCGCTGGGTTTGATTTGGAGTTAGAATAAACAAACCACATTTAAACGAAATAAATAATATTATATACTAGTATTTATACCCCATCCCCTAGTCAAACCCTCCCACGGTCAAACCAATTTTAAACCCGCCTCCTTCCTCAAACGGCGACGCAATTCCTCCAAATTAAATCCCCAAATCCCCTTCAATCTATGTATCGATTTCAAAATCATTCCAAAGGAAAATCAAGGAGCTCGGTTCAAGCTTCAGTTCCATACTGGGCTGATCGTCTCTCGAGTTGTGTGGGAGACGAATTCATTCTTCAAAACCCCGTCATTCCCAAGCGATTTCCAACGCATGGACGAACTCGAGTTCGCCAGAACTCCTGGAGGTGGTGGAGGGTTCAATGGCGCTTCATGGGGATGCCTCCGATCAGACTCCAACACAGCCATTTTCGAGGAATTTGCGACCCTGGGTTAGAAGCCTAGTTCGAACTCGGCCAGAAAGATGAACAGTGAGCTTCTTTTTAGATAAATAGTTTACTTAATTTAGAAATTGTTAAATTTCCATTTTAAATAAAATAGAATAAGATTGTTAAATTTATGATTTTTAATATATATATATATATATGTATATGTATGTATGTAAAATTATAAAAAAATATGGTTTTTGAATAAAAAGCATTGCTTTTAAAATCTAAAATTTATAAATATACCATTGTTTTTAAAATTTGAAATTTTAAATGAAATAACACTAGTTTATTTTTAGATTTTTACATATGTAAAACAAAGAAAAAAATATAATTTTTAAAATTAATAGCATTGTAAAATCTGATTTTATATGAATAAAATTAGTTTAAATTTCATATTTTTATATATAATATCATAGAATTAAAAATGGGATTTTTAAAATTAAAATAGCATGGTTTTAAAATGTAAAAATATGGTTTTTACACATATAGCATTGACGTAAAAATATAACTTTTAAATGAAATAACATTGTGTTAAAAATGTTAGATTTTTATATGAAATACTATAAACTAAAAATATGATTTTTATATATATATAATAGCGATATAAAAAATTGATTTATATATATATATATATGTTTAGCGAAATAAAAATATGATTTATATATATATATATTTGAAATAAAAATATGATTTTCGTACATATGGTTTTGAAATACAAATAGAAATATGAAATATGATTTTTATATGTATAGCTTTAAAATAAAAATGGCATTTTTATTTATATAACATTATATATAAAAATGTGATCTTATATATATATGTAGTGGTATAAAAATGTGATTTTTAAATAGAAATAGGGTTGATTAAAAAGGTGGTTTTTTAACATATACCGTGTGAAACAGATGGCGATGGAACCAACTGGAAACAAATCCAAATCCAAATCATCGTCCGCTAAAGAATGACAGAGTGGATCCCGAAGGTGAGAACTCTTTCTCGCTCAATATATTTACATTTAAATATATACTAGGATGCAGACGGTGCTTAGCAGCACCCGACACCATTGATTGTATAAACCATGATTGTTTGTTTGGATTGAATTGACTGTGTTGTGTTTAATGAATGAATAGAATATATAAAATATTCATGTGTTGAATAAAATATTTGAACAATAAAAATATCATTTTTATTGTATATATGAACTGAATAAAATATTCATGTGTTGAATAAAATATTTAAACGATAAAAATATCATTTTTATTGTATATATAAAGTGAATAAAATATTCATGTGTTGAATAAAATATTTGAACAATAAAAATATCATTTTTATTGTATATATGAACTGAATAAAATATTCATGTGTTGAATAAAATATTTAGACAATAAAATATCATTTTTATTGTACATATGAACTGAATAAAATATTCATGTGTTGAATAAAATATTTGAACAATAAAAATATCATTTTTATTGTATATATGAAATTATTAAAATATTCAGGTGTTGAAATAAATATTCATTTACAAACCAGCCGATTTGTTTATGTACACTCATTTAACTGACATTGATTGGGACGATAATATTTTACACATCGCCCAACTATACAAATAATAATTTGTGTTTGTTGTTTGAAAACCCCATATGGGTATTGGGATAATATTTGACATACATAGATCCCTATAATTAGTGGTATGCCAATCGATGGGTTGACAGACTATATAAGCATTATTTATTTATTTTCATGCATATACAGTTGTAAAATGAACTTTGGATGTTTTATGGAATTTTAATGATTGTTTATCATTATTGTTGTATACATGTGATGTTGAAGTCCATATAACTGAAATTATATGATAATTGATTTAGTTTGATTCCAATTCAGAATTAACAAAAAAATTTAAATAGTATTTAGTGTATAATCAAAATCAGATATTTTGAAAATATTATCATTTTAATATTATATTGATAAGGAATATTCAAATTTGATTTGAAATTTGAAATGAATTTGAAATCGTTTTAAAATGAATTTAAAATGAATTTATTAAGGAATATTCAAATTAGATTTGAAATTTGAAATGAAATTGAAATCATTTTAAAATGAATCTAAAACGAATTTGTTAAGGAATATTCAAATTTGATTTGAAACGAAATTTAAATCGTTTTAAAATGAATATAAAGCGAATTTATAAAGTAATATTCAAATTTGATTTGAAATTAGAAATGAAGTTAGAATCATTTTAAAATGAATTTATAAACGATTTATGAAATACATTTTAAATGGAAATCGACGAAATATATATAATATAATGGCCCGAATAGTTCACGAATTTTGACCATTGACTTCGAATTGATATTACAGGAGATCCGATCGTCGAATTCTCCAAAATTTGGAATCATTGGGTTCGTATCGAAAAGAGCTTTCAATGAACACAAGAGATTTGAAATCTAAGGGTTGGATTTGGAATTATGTCCAAATCAAATTTGGAAAAGGTCGTTGTAAGTGTAGTTCGATGACTGTTTTTGGAAATCGACTGAAATGCCTTAATAAAATTACTAAAAATATTAATAATTTGTGTAAAATCGTAATAAATGGTTTGGAAAGAATTGAGATGAAAATTTTCACATTTCTAAAGACAAAAATATATTTTCATCAAAATGAACTAATTATTAACTAGATTTGAAATCCAATAATTCTTAAATAAAATAAATTGGATTGGTTTATGGTTTTAAAATAACCAGAAATTTCCAACAAACAAATTGGAATGAATTTGGAATGGAAATAATCTTCGGAATATTTCGATCTTGGATTCTGTGATTATATGGATATTGTTATGGAAATTTGGAAGATATATTTATATTGTTATTTCCAATACGATATTTGTTGGTTTCAGAATTTGATATTGAATATAAGCCGATATAATTTCTATTCAGATACTTGTATTTAATATCAAATGGGATTTTGGGTTTGTCGTGAATGGTGTTTTCAGTAACACTATTCATAAACCCCATTTGAAAAGAGTAAATATTTTAATTAAGATTATTAGAGTTTCCAGTTACTTTTGGTAATATGAATAAAATGGAACGTGAATCGGGTTTATTGTGAACTGTTGTAAAGACCCCGTGACTTCCCCGGTAAGAAAGCCCGGATATTTTGAGGATAAGACACATCGGGACGCAAACAGAATGTAACAACCCGAAAATCTGGGCCAGTTTAAAAATTTTATTTTGGCAATTTTAGCGAATTTTGAATATTTAAAATGAATTATTTTAAATAAAAACGACGAGAAATTTATTTTGAATTAAATTCGAACATATATATTATATAGATCGTCGATAGAGTATAAATATTTATTTATAATTATAAAAGGAATTGAAAAGGCGCGGTAGTTCGATAATTCGATTTCAATTTTCAATTGAATGTACCGAGTGCAAAATAAACCGGATTTTAGTGAAACCTAAAATAATGGAATCTAATTGAGAATATCTTTCCAACGAATCCGAAAATTTGAAATTTCATATCGGGAATCAAAAGATACGTCCAGTTGAAAATTCTGAATAGTCGCTATGGAATTCAGGCCCTTAAAAATGGAAATTTTGCAAACGACATCGGAATTCGACGAAACCACTTTTTTTGGATCCGTGATGTCAAGTTATTGCTAGATTCCAAATTTCATAATTTTTCGAATTAATATGTGAGCGTGGCAAAGGAAAACGCGTTTGACCAGTTTTAGTTGATTTTAATCGACTGGAAAATGGCCATTTTTCAAATGTTCTCGGAATTCGACGAAACTAGTTTTGTTAGGACCGTATCGTAAATACGAAGCTAGAAAATATTTTTCTGGAATTTTTCGAGTTAGTATGTGGCCCCGGTAATTTGAAATGTACGTTTAAAATTCAATATAATGAATTAAATGTAAATTTGATGAAAACTGATCGAAACGATCGAATCAGCTTACGATACATATCCCATTGTGTTCGGAATGGGGGTATTACGCTAGGGACGACAGTCGGTGGGCTCAATTTTGAGTTCGAAATAAAAGTCAACCTTTCATTTGAAAATTAACTAATTAAAATAATATATATTTTTATATAAATCCCCCCCTTCTTACTCCATTCTCTCCCCCGTTCAGTTTTTACAGAAAGAAAAAAAAAGAGGGCCCATCGTTGAAACCCGTCGCCACCTCCACCAACGCACCGCGCCGCCTGCAAACCGCCGCCCTGCCTTCGATTCGCCTCCCCCTCCTCCCCTTGAGCCGTCGCAACCCCCAAACCCCTCCCCCTATCGCGAACCCTAAAACCACAACCCCCCCCCCCCCCCCCCGTTAGCAGCCGCCGCCACCACGAGACCCACCACCATCTCCGCGACGCCCTGACCCCCTTCCCCCTCTGCAGCACCGACGATGAAGCTCTCCCCCCTAACCTGCGCGCAAACCCCCCTCCTCTCCTTTAAAGACAAAGTAAGTTTTTAATTTTAGTTTTATTTATTTAAAATCTGAATCTAGGTATTTTTTTTATGTAATCTGAATCAGATTTTTATTTATAATCTGAGCTAAGATTTTTATTTATAGTCAAGATGAGATTTTTAGCAAGGTAAGGGTCGTATTTTTATATGATGAAAGACGATATTTTCATATAAGGAAAGGCGGAATTTTTAATATATAAAAGATAGGATTTTTTTTCGTTTGTAAAAAAAATTGGATTTTTAAATGTGAAAAGATCAATTTTTTTATTTATAAAGGTCGGATTTTTCTATATTGAATAGCGAAGTAAAAATTCGATTTTTATATATTGAATAGCAGTAAAAATTCGATTTTTATATATTGAATAGCAAAGTAAAAATTCGATTTTTATATATTGAATAGCGAAGTAAAAATTCGATTTTTATATATGTAGAGAATACGGGCAGAGAAAGTGACAAGAGGCAAGAACGGCGAAGATTTCCACATAAGAAGAGTCGTGGGATTGGATTAGCTAATCTGTGAGAACTTCTCACCTTTACTTTTATTTTTCTAGTTATAAATATATACTAGGATGCAGACGGTGTTTAGTAGCACCCGACACCCGTCGTCCACAGACCATGGACGGCTTGTATGCTTGGTTGTTTGATTTTGATGTGTAGTTGATTGTGTGATGTGATGTGAAACGAAATAAAATATTTATATAGTTGAAAATATTTTATAGTTAAAAATAGAATTTTTAACGTGTATATGAAATGAAATAAAAATAAACAAATCGGACGATTTGTTTATATACACACATTTGACTGATATTGTTGGGACGATAAATTTTACACATCGCCCAACTGCACAAATAAAATCTGTGTTTGATTGTTTGAAACCCCACACGGGTATTGGGATGATATTTGATGTACACTAATCCCGATTGTCTAGTTGTATGTCGATCGATTGATTGACAGATTGTTATAAGCGTGGAATATTTATATTTGATGCTTATACAGTGTATAACGCACTTTGGATGATGGTTGATGATGTGTCGTTGCTGTTATATATGTGTGTTGTAGAAAATCCATATAATTAACATTATATGGTAATTGATTGGGCCTCATTCCAGTTTTGAAAAGAAATATTTGAAAGAGAAATATTTGAAAGAGAAATATTCGAAAAAGAAATATTTGAAATAGAATATTTGAAAATAGAAATATATGAAGCCGTGTTGATTAGATTGACGCCATTTTGACGTGAACGATATTTATATCGATTTTATTCATTTTATAATGAATATCGAAAGTGATTTCAAAATCTGATATTTTGAAAAGAATTGAAATTCGAATAGAAATTGAATAGAAATGAATTCGAATTTAAATTGAATATAAATGAATTCGAATTGAAATTGAGTATAAATGAATTCGAATTGAAATTAAGTATAAATGAATTCGAATTTAAATTGAGTATAAATGAATTCGAATTGAAATTGAGTATAAATGAATTTGAATTTGAATTTAAATTGAATATAAATGAATTCGAATTGAAATTGAATTGAATTGAAAACGAGCTGAAATTGAATTAGAAATCAATTTGAATTGAAATCAATTTGAAATGAATTTAAAATGAATTTATAAGGAAAAATCCAATTTTTATTTGAATTAGAAATGAAGTTGAAATCGTTTTGAAAATGAATTTAAAACGATTTATATAATACGTTTTAAAAGGAAATCGACGAAGTATATATTATATATATTATATATATAATATAATGGCCTGAATAGAACGCGCCGCGCCGCGGCAGTTCGCGAATTTCGACCATTGACTTCGAATGGATATTGCGGGAGATCCGACCGTCGGATTCTCCTAAAACCGGAACCGTTGGGTTCGTATCGAAAAGAACTTTCCAATGAATATTAGAAATTAGAAATGTGACGATCCCAAAATCCGAGGGGCGGTATTACGGATAATCATTGGAATATAACACATCAATCATCGTAGCAGAGTACAGATAATAGCAAAAACAATAAATAGAATAATTTTACATGGATATGACAGCGGAATCACGACATGTAACAACATCAGAATAGCATAGCGTAGGATATAACTTAGTAAATAAAAGGGAAGTGATCAGTCATCATCGCCAGAGGCGGAATACATACATGCAGTGAGACATAATACGGGTATCAGTCTACATCGCCGAAGGCGGTACATATACATACGATAATAAATACTGAAAATAAAGCAGTCTGCATTGCCTGTGGCGGAATCATAATATAAGTACAATAATGGCGGAAAAAGTCAAAGTCATCTCTGTGAAGTCAGCCTCGCCATGAGCCAAAATGCACTCTATGCAACAGTGCAGAGCCAAAATAACCTGTCACCTGTGAACTAGGCTGCCCGTGTGAAAATGAGGGCACCCGCGTTTGCAAAGTGAAACAAACAACGAGTCAGTCATGGGGACTGGTATGAGGAATCTATTTAACAGTTTAAACAACAGTAATAAGCAAATCATAGGACCACGCCACTTTCGCGGAACGGGTTTACTACAGTGATTGCTAGTGCATTTAAAACAAAGTAAATTCTTTAAAACAACGCAATGCTTTTAAAAAGAATGAAGCCATTATAAGACTCAAGTCCCATCATACAACGCAACGCAAGCTGGAGGATAGAGTTTTACATTATAATGGCCAAATATGCTTGATACGTGCAAAGCAAAATCATTTGATATTATTACTAGTGCATATATGTTTCAAAAACGAATAGCATCATAAATATCAATCATAGACGGCATAGCTACCGTATACTATGTCGCCATACTAGTTCTACAATCGAGTCCGTTATTTCGTATTGGAAATTGGGTTTCCGTCATGAGTCGAGGCAAGGGGCAAGCTGCTCTCCGCTTCGAAACATTCTAGAAAATGCCTCAGGACTACACACTCTGGGTAACCCCGGGATCCTCCAAGGTCGGTCCTCTCTTACGTTTGAGGATTAATTATTCCTGAACACACGTTTCCCGGTCCTTACAGACCTATAATCGAGGCGCCTCGCATTCCAACAACCACATAGGTGAAAAATAGATACAAATGTCAGGGCTGGTAAGTCACTGACACCACCATAGCTAGAAAGAAACGTCATGCACTCCTTGGGTCTTCATCCCGTTTTTGACTCATACCGAGGTGTGAGGCTCGCGAATCCACGCTATACACAAAGCCAGGCTACGTAGGCCGTGCTTTGATCATCATCCACAAGACTTTGCTTTGCAACAGAAGCCTTGATCACAGCATCTTGGCATGCCACATAGGCAATCCACTCCATACGACTGATTTCTATCGATATATAACCTCTGAGCTCGTACGTCTCAGAGAAGGGCGTTAAGCAAAAGAATAAATTCTCCACCGCCAAACAGATATATATTTAACAGAGATCAATCAGTATAGAACAAAATCCAATGTTAGACACACAGTCCATTTACAAGTCTGTCCTGGGTCTGAACGAAACCGGAGGCGTCAAATTCCTCGCATATCCGTCCAATCAACACATATGTTCAGACGGCTACTACTTCCGTTCCTTCATGGTAGCTACTCAAGTCAGGAACCTCAGCAGCGCCCATCTAACCAATACGAAGATCGTCGGTCTTGAATCGTCTTTGTATTTTCCAATTCGAATCGCTCGATGAATTATTTGAAATGAGGGTTAGCTCGGCCTTTTCAAATAATTCACGTAATTAGAATTTAAATCAATTCTTTCCATGGTTATATTATTCGACATCCATATTTCAGTTCTTTAGTGTTATTTTCGTGTCAAACACATACAACCATCAAATATCAAACAGATCAAGCCAAATTGGTTTATTTCCAATCTATGTTGCTTATAATATTTTATAATTATTTTTCGCCATTTTTATTTACTTAAAAATGGCCATATTTAATTAAACGACGTTTCAGGTCGTGCCGTGGCACCGGCGCTGTTTTTCCTCTAATTTGTTTTACACATATCGGAAAATCTAACCGTTGGATTTCTACAAAGTCTATATCAGTGGGAAGGTATTCCCAAAGCGAACCCAACGTTTCCAGTTTCGTGAAAATCCGACGGTCGGATCTTCCACACTAGTCGTTTGAAGTTACGGTTTCAAAATTCGAACTGCAGCGTCGTTATTCGATTTTATTTAATTATATTTATATTTATATATAAATATAAACGATTCTGGCGCTGTTTTTCTTCAGATTTGAATTAAACATTCCAGACAATCCAACCGTTGGATTTTTACAAGGTTGGTGCCGTTGGGAAGATATTTCCAAGGCAAACCCAGCGGTTGCGGTTTCGGGAAAATCCGATGGTCAGATTTCTTGTACTAATCGTTTCAAATTACGATTCCAAAACATGAACTACATGGCTTCGATTCCTTTTAATTATATTTATATTTATATATATATATATAAATATAGTTCATTCATTAATTTCAACTTCGTTTTCACTTCAAATATTTCACTAACGCCTTAATATTTCGAAAAATTTCGCCATAACCTCCTTTGTACGGGGAGGGGTTTGGAAATTTATTGGGCCGTGTTAGGTACCCAATAAATCCTAAAAAGCATCCACATATTTATAGTGATATATTCTGGTGTTTATGGGGGAGCGTGTATAGATAATAACTCCAGAGAATACATTCTCGTCACCCATCTCCGTGTGGAAATAAATAGTCCATGTGACGTATCTAATAACTAGAGAGACGTGATTATTGTCAACTCCAGACCCGTGTGGGGTTTTTATTAATCTGGCAATTTATCGTTATATTTTATATAGTCCATATCAGTCATCAGTTCAACCTGTAGTATATAGTTATCGCCATACAAGCCTCTCTCTCGTATGGTAAATCTTCCACCTCGTCACACAAGCTCCAATTGCTTATGTGGAATATGATGAAGTATGCCTATCGTCAAGAAGTATGCCATGTAGTGTAGTTCAAAATTAATTGTTACTATCCTATGGCGATATTTATTATTTCACACAGAATAACCAGCACTCCGCATCCAATGGCATTCACAGGAGTTGATATAAAAATAAAATGGCGCAGCCAACTCATCAAGGTTTACCTATTTGTCGGGCACGCAAATAATTTCTTTACTCTACAGCCAATCCATTTTCCCCTGTCCAACACATGTATATATATATATATGCAGAACAAAGCTAATAATAACATTTCTAGCAAACTATTATTTATTTCAACACGTGTGTATTTTTATCAAAGCGTATACATGATAAAAGAAATATTTTTATCATCAAAAATATTTATTTGACACGTGAATGTTTTTAACACTTCATATTCACAATAAAAATGTAGTTTTTATTGTCTATTCATTTTATTTTAAAATACGATAACATTCAACACATGAATTTCAACTCGACGAACGAATCTCAATTCAACACATGAATATTTTCTATAGTTTGTATATATATAAAAATGTGATTTTTATCGCTAAAGCTATTTGTTTAAATTCAAATAATATTCAACACATGAATCTCGATTCAACGAATGAATTTCAACTCAACGCATGAATATTCTCTATAGTTTGTATATATATAAAAATGTGATTTTTATCGCTAAAGCTATTTGTTTAAATTCAAATAATATTCAACACATGAATTTCGATTCAACGAATGAATTTCAACTCAACACATGAATATTCTCTATAGTTTGTATATATATAAAAATGTGATTTTTATCGCTAAAGCCATTTGTTTAAATTCAAATAATATTCAACACATGAATTTCGATTCAACGAATGAATTTCAACTCAACACATGAATATTGGTTTCAACATATGTAATTTATTTCAACGAATGAAAATTATTCTAAGACATGAATATTTCAGAAAATTTCGGTAGCATAACGGCAGGGTAGTTAAAACCGGGACCGTCCCTAGTACGGCTCCTCGCTCTACCTTAAATCCTCGCGGTTTTTGACAATGGGGATCATGCATCTAGTTCGTACGCAGGCGGCATGTTTTATTTTCAATTCCACAATCCTATTCTAATTTGTTTCAACCACAAGAGGGTATTTTTCAACCACAAAGGTATTTTTCAACCACAATATCAACCATTCGTCATACCATATAATATCACGTCAATCACAAGCAATGAATATCGTCCATGGTCTGTGGACGAGGGGAGTATATATATATATATATATATATATATATATATTATTTCTATAATTCACTTGCATTTCATCACAATTCGAAGCATATATGTTTCATACAACGCTTGTATAATTTATACATCGCTAATATAACTTATACAACACATGTACATGAGGTATACAATGCGTATATAATTTACACTTCGCTTATATAATTTATACAACGCGATTCCATTCACACAATTTAGTTTAGATTCCTCACATTGGTTTTTGCAGTGCTAAAAATCGTAGGAAGATCAGAAAAATCCGCGGCTTCTTCTAGATGGTAGAGAGCCTCCTTGTGGTCACGGTGTCTCCTGTTTCATCAAATTTCGTTAACGAATGAAAAAGATATTATTTTTCAAAGTTTTGCAATGCTTTATAGTGTAAAAATAGTTCAAAATTAAATAACCCGTTAGCTTTCAAACCTGCTCAAATTAAGGTTTTGATTTTTCGCTCGATTCGTTGCTTGATAGGTCGATCAGATTGTTGGATGTCGACGAGGGAGGGAAGAGCTTTCCGGCGCCACCAGTCTCTTCCAGTTCGACGTCGAGATGGACCCTGGGCGGCGGTTTAAACGCGCCCACTTCGGAGCGTCAGATCTCGATGGCGCCGCTTCTGATGGTGGCGAAACTGGGTCGGATGTGAAGAGGGGCGAAGGGGCTTTCGAATGGTGGTGGTGGCGCGGCCTGGCTGCGCCTGTGGCGGCAGGAAAAGGGGAGGGAAGGCTGGAGCTCGACGAACCATCGATATCGCTTGGGCAGCTAGGGTTTTTGAGATATTTTCAGAAAATAAAATAATAAAAGAAAATATATGATTGGCCAATGGTTTTATAGTTTCGAAAATTGGGGTTTTGTCAAACGAACTCGAAATCAAACCCAACGACTGGCGCCCCTAGCTAAATACCACCATTCCGGACATAATGGAATATGTTTCGTAGGCCAATTCGACTGTTACAGTCAGTTATTTTTCAAATTAAAGCATAAAACATTTTATATTCAATTTGAATGTACATTTCAATTTGTCAGGGCCACAAACTGAATCGAAAAATTCCAGAAAAATAAATCTACCTTTGTTTTGACGATACGGTCCTAACAAAACCAGTTTCGTCGAATTCTGAGCTCGTTTGAAAAATGGCCATTTTTAGGTCGACCCATTTTAACAGAAATTGACCAATCACATTTTCTTTTGCCCCGGTCACATACTAGCTTCAAAAATTATGAAATTTGAAACCTAGCAATAGTTTGACATCCCGGACCCATTAAAAGTGGTTTCGTCGAGTTCCGAGGTCGTATGCAAAATATCAATTTTCAAGGGCTATATATGCTATATAACGACCTTTCTGAAAATTCATTTGGCCATAACTTTTGATTCCCGTTATGAAACTTCGATTTTTCAGATTCGTTAGAAAGGTATTCATAAACAGATTTACATACTTTCAGTTTCGCAAAAATCCGTTATATTTTCTACCCGGTACAGTCAGACAAAGTTTGTATTCAGAATTTCAAACTGCCATACCAGCCCCAATTCATTATTTTATTGAAATATGCTATTTCAATTATTCAAATTCTTTGGTAATACCAAATTTTAAAAAAATTTAAATTGGTTCACATTTTCCGGGTTATTACAATCTCCCCCACTTAAAACTTTTCGTCCTCGAAAAGGAAATAACAGCAAAGTAGGAAATAAAGTGTAAATGCAAAGTATTGTAAAGGTACCTTGCACCGGAGTTAGTCAGAGATGTCCACTCTGCATTTGGGGTAGGCTTGTTTAATGCTTTCCTCAGTCTCCCAAGTACAGTCTCTAGGATCACTACTCCACTGCACTTTGACTAAATGAATCTTTTTGCACCTTAGCTCTCTAGTTTGTTTGCCAACTATCTTTAATGGCTCTCTTCTGAGCGCTAATTCTGGAGTTATGTCTATATCCTGTTGCGCTGCTTCTTCTACAACAAGATCTGGATCATGAACATGTTTTCTGAGTTGAGACATGTGGAACACATCATGTACACCAGGCAACCAATCAGTTAATGAAACTCTATATGCAAGAGTTCCAATCCGTTCAAGTATAGGAAAGAGACCAATAAATCTCGGTGCCAACTTCCCAGTCTTGCCAAATCTGATTACTCCCTGCATTGGAGAAACTCTTAAATAAACATAATCGCCAATGGCAAATGATAAATCTCTTCTTCTCGCATCAGCATAACTTTTCTGTCGGCTCTATGCGGTTTTCAATCGCTTTTTAATGAAATCGACTTTATCTGATGCTTCTCGAATCATATCGGGCCCTAACACCAGTCTGTTGCCAGGTTCTACCCAACATGCGGGAGATCTGCATGGTCTACCGTATAGTGCTTCAAATGGGGACATTCCCAGACTTGCTTGATAGCTATTGTTATAAGAGAATTCGGCTAAATGTAAGTGATCTTCCCATGAGCCTCCAAAATCGATAACGCAAGCTCGTAATAAATCTTCTAGAATTCTATTCACCCGCTCAGTTTGGCCGTCTGTCTGTGGGTGATAAGCGGTGCTTAGGTTCAACTTGGTTCCCAATTCTGTTTGGAATGCTTCCCAGAATTTGCTAGTAAATAGGGGATCTTTATCACTGACTGTATTGAGCGGCACCCCATGTAGTTTAACTATTTCTTTGAAGTAAATCTGTGCTAAACTTTGAGCCGTTCTGTTGGATCAGACAGGTATGAAATGGGCAGTCTTCGTGAAGCGATCTACGATCACCCATATACTGTCGTTTCCCTTCTTAGTTCGAGGCAAGCCATCAATGAAGTCCATCGAAATTTGCTCCCACTTCCATCCTGGAATTTCTAAAGGTTGTAATAATCCAGCCAATTTCTGCTGATCGCTCTTAACTAGCTGACAAGTGGAGCACCTGCTAACATATAATGAAATATCCCTTTTCCTTGACCTCCACCAGAATGTGCGCTTGATGTCATTGTAGATTTTGCTCACACCGGGATGGATACTGAGTTTGGACTTATGACACTCGTCAAGTATTTCTCTTCGGAGCTCTGGAAGATTTGGGATGCAAATTCTGCCCTTTAACCTAAGAACTCCATTGTCATCGAGTCGGAAACTTGTGGATTCACCCTCCTTGACTCTCTGACTGATTCTTTGAATAAATTCATCGTCTTTCTGAAGGGTTGAGATCCTGTCAATTAATGAAGACGTGATGACAAAACTGGCGATGATTTCATTCTTTCTGCTGAGCGCATCTGCTACAATATTGGCTTTCTCTGGAGTGTATAGGATCTCAAAATCGTATGCTGCAAGGAATTCTAACCAACGCTGTTGTCTCAAGTTCAGATCCTTCTGAGTGAATAGATATTTCAAGGATTGATGATCGGTAAATAGTTCGAACTTCTCGCCCAATAAATAATGCCTCCAGATTCTCAAAGCAAACACGATAGCTAATAACTCAAGATCATGAGTTGCATAGTTTCTTTCATGCGGCTTCAGCTGATGGCTGGCATAAGCGACCACTTGGCCTTTTTGCATTAATACTGCGCCTAGCCCTCTAAAAGAAGCATCTGTCCATACAGTCAAGTCTTGGTTTCCTTCTATAATTGTTAATACTGGAGCGGTTGTCAACTTCAGTTTCAGCTCCTGGAAAGCTTCTTCGCATTCGGGAGTCCATTTGAATTTCTCATGCTTCTTTGTAAGCTTTGTCAATACACCAGATATCTTTGAAAAATCCTGAATGAATTTCCGATAGTAACTAGCCAATCCAAGGAAACTTCTAACTTCAGTGGGGGTAGTAGGTTGTTTCTAGTTCTGAATCGCTGTGATTTTGCTTGGATCTACAGCAATCCCTTCTTTTGATACGACATGGCCAAGGAACTTAACTTCATCCTGCCAGAAGACACATTTAGAAAATTTAGATTTCAAGACATTTCTCCTTAGAATTTTCAACACTTGTTCTAAATGTTTTGCATGTTCGTCTTCTGACTTTGAGTAGATTAAAATGTCATCGATGAAGACTAGAACAAATTTATTCAATACACCCCGGAACACTCTGTTCATAAGATCAACGAAGTATGCCGGAGCGTCACACAAGCCGAACGGCATTACTAACCATTCGTAGAATAAATCGGGACCCCTGAAGGCTGTCAAAGGAACACAGTCTTCTGCTATACGTAATTGGTGGAAACCTGTAGCTAGGTCCATTCTGGAGAATATTGTTGCCCCATTTAATTGATCTAACAGATCGTCTATACGAGGCAAGGGATATTTGTTCTTCAGTGTCTGCTTATTGAGATCTCGGTAATCAACACAAAGTCTTAGAGTACCGTCTGATTTCGGGACAAATACTACTGCTGCTCCCCAAGCTGAAAAGCTCGGTCTGATCAGACCTTTCCAAAGCAATTCTCGGGTTTGACTACCTAACTCTTCTTTTTCTTTCGGGGCCATTCTTCTAATCGGATGTACTACTGGTCGGGCATTAGGAACTAGATCTATTCTGAATTCAATCTCTCTTTGTGGCAGTAAGTTTTCTACTTCTTCAAACACACCCGCGTAGTTTTTATCGACCAGTATCTTTTCTAATGAAGGGGGAGTAACTTCTAAAGAAGACCAAAATTCTGTTCTATTAATTTCTGAGCCATGGCATGGTATATATATAGGTCCAAGCTTCGTTTCGACTTTAACGATTCTTTCGGCACATCTAACTTCAGCCTTATATTTTGTCAACCATTCCAAACCGAGAATAACATCGAATTCCAATAAATTCATGATTATTAAGTTGATGGGAAACTTGTAGAAGGAATAGGAGATAGGCACTCTGCAGTATGAACTGAGAACAGTAGAACCTCCTATCTGGTTTTGAACATTAATTGATTCTTTAAGATCTCTTACTTTTAACTTTAACTTACTAACAGTGTTACTAGAAATGAAGCTACGTGATGCGCCAGTATCAAAAAGTACAGAAACAGGAATATTTTTAATGGTAAGGGTACCTCCCAAGACGTCGGGTTTACCTGATCCATCGGTGATAGCTGGTGGGGTCTCCCCGTCATACACATGAGCCACTTGTGCATTCTGCTTCAGAGGACAGTTCCTGCTATAGTGCCCTTTCTCATAGCAGTTGTAGCATTCGGCTGAGTCTGGATTTGCCTTTGGTTTCCTCGGGGCTTTGCATACATTAGAAAAATGTCCCGGCTTCCCGCAGTTGTAGCAATTCCCTTTCGGTATCTTTCCAAGTTTCTGAGTAGCGGCCACTGTAATGCTAGACTCTGGCTGATCTGCCGAAGCTTTGCGCTTATTTCCAGCTTGGCTTTTGGCGCGGTCTTGGTTGGCGTGACTTTCATCCATATCTTCATAATTTCAAGCCATTTCTACCAATTCTGAGAAGGAGAGTTTGATGTTGCTCATGGCTCTGTCATGGTACTTGCGCTTTAGCCCAAATATAAACCTCTTGTTCTTAGCTTTGTTAGTCATAATAAGCTCTGAAGCATAGCGCGACAACTGAGTGAATTTATTGAGATAATCCTGGATAGAGAGATCTCCCTGTTGGAGATTAGCAAACTGCTCTCGCATCCTCTCTAAGGCATGTTCAGGTACAAACTTCTTGTTGAACATGGTCTTGAATTGCTCCCAGGTCCTGACAGTACTTGCTGCATCCTCTGAGGTGATGGCATCCCACCACAGCACTGCTTCTTCCTGTAAGAGCCAGATACCTAGTCGTGCTTTGTTGTTGGTCCCCAAACCCTTACCTTCAAAGATCTTTTCACAGGTCTTCAACCAAGCTATAGCCTCGCTGTACCAAGGATAGAAAAGGGTTTTCCCCCCAGGTTCCTATAACTCTTCACTACTCTTTCTAGCTCAAAGTCCTGGGGTGCTGGTGGCTGAATAATAGGGCCTTCCTCAACTACGGGGATATTCCCCCGTCCTCCTGCTACTCCTGCTCGGCCTCCACGGCCTCCTCTAGCTGTTGCTGCTTGTGTAGCCATCAGAGAGAGTACTTTATAAGCAAGAAAAGAGTCAAGCTCACAGATTTGATAATTTTCATATGTGATAAACCAGGGGAACATAAGGAAAGGTAATGATGTACCGATCAAATTGGTTTGCTAATCTGCTTAGCTCATTCTAGGACATCGCTGATCCTATCTCTAATGAGATACTCGCCTTAGAACACTACTGATTCTATTCTGACGATGTGTTTAATGTGTTAGATCCCGGAACTAAGGTTAACCAAAGCTCTGATACCAACTGTGACAATCCCAAAATCCGAGGGGCGGTATTAAGGATAATCATTGGAATATAACACATCAATCATCGTAGCAGAGTATAGATAATAGCAAAAACAATAAACAGAATAATTTTTCATGGATATGACAGCGGAATCACGACATGTAACAACATCAGAATAGCATAGCGTAGGATATAACTTAGTAAATAAAAGGGAAGTGATTAGTCATCATCGCCAGAGGCGGAATACATACGTGCACTGAGACATAATACGGGTATCAGTCTACATCGCTGAAGGCGGTACATATACATACGATAATAAATACTGAAAATAAAGCAGTCTGCATCACCTGTGGCGGAATCATAATATAAGTACAATAATGGCGGAAAAAGTCCAAGTCATCTCTGTGAAGTCAGCCTCGCCATGAGCCAAAATGCACTCTATGCAGCAGTGCAGAGCCAAAACAACCTGTCACCTGTGAACTAGGCTGCCCGTGTGAAAATGAGGGCACCCGCGTTTGCAAAGTGAAACAAACAACGAGTCAGTCATGGGGACTGGTATGAGGAATCTATTTAACAGTTTAAACAACAGTAATAAGCAAATCATAGGACCACGCCACTTTCGCGGAACGGGTTTACTCCAGTGATTGCTAGTGCATTTAAAACAAAGTAAATTCTTTAAAACAACGCAATGCTTTTAAAAAGAATGAAGCCATTATAAGACTCAATTCCCATCATACAATGCAACGCAAGCCGGAGGATAGAGTTTTACCTTATATTGGCCAAATATGCTTGATACGTGCAAAGCAAAATCATTTGATATTATTACTAGTGCATATATGTTTCAAAAACGAATAGCATCATAAATATCAATCATAGACGACATACCTACCGTATACTATGTCGCCATACTAGTTCTACAATCGAGTCCGTTATTTCGTATTGGAAATTGGGTTTCCGTCATGAGTCGAGGCAAGGGGCAAGCTCGTCTCCGCTTTGAGACATTCTAGCAAATGCCTCAGGACTACACACTCTGGGTAACCCCGGTATCCTCCAAGGCCGGTCCTCTCTTACGTTTGAGGATTAATTATTCCTGAACACACGTTTCCAGGTCCTTACAGACCTATAATCGAGGCGCCTCGCATTCCAACAACCACATAGGTGAAAAATAGATACAAATGTCAGGGCTGGTAAGTCACTGACACCACCATAGCTAGAAAGAAACCTCATGCACTCCTTGGGTCCTCATCCCGTTTTTGACTCATACCGAGGTGTGAGGCTCGCGAATCCACGCTATACACAAAGCCAGGCTACGTAGGCCGTGCTTTGATCATCATCTACAAGACTTTGCTTTGCAACAGAAGCCTTGATCACAGCATCTTGGCATGCCACATAGGCAATCCACTCCATACGACTGATTTCTATCGATATATAACCTCAAAGCTCGTACGTCTCAGAGAAGGGCGTTAAGCAAAAGAATAAATTCTCCGCCGCCAAACAGATATATATTTAACAGAGATCAATCAGTATAGAATAAAATCCAATGTCAGACACACAGTCCATTTACAAGTCCGTCCTGGGTCTGAACGAAATCGGAGGCGTCAAATTCCTCGCATATCCGTCCAATCAACACATACGTTCAGACGGCTACTACTTCCGTTCCTTCATGGTAGCTACTCCAGTCAGGAACCTCAGCAGCGCCCATCCAACCGATACGAAGATCGTCGGTCTTGAATTGTCTTTGTATTTTCCAATTCGAATCGCTCGATGAATTATTTGAAATGAGGGTTAGCTCGGCCTTTTCAAATAATTCACGTAATTAGAATTTAAATCAATTCTTTCCATGGTTATATTATTCGACATCCATATTTCAGTTCCTTAGTGTTATTTTCGTGTCAAACACATACAACCATCAAATATCAAACAGATCAAGCCAAATTGGTTTATTTCCAATCTATGTTGCTTATAATATTTTATAATGATATTTCGCTATTTTTATTTATTTAAAAATGGCCATATTTAATTAAACGACGTTTCAGGTCGTGCCGTTGCACTGGCACTGTTTTTCCTCTAATTTGTTTTACACATATCGGAAAATCTAACCGTTGGATTTCTACAAAGTCTATATCAGTGGGAAGGTATTCCCAAAACGAACCCAACGGTTCCAGTTTCGTGAAAATCCGACGGTCGGATCTTCCACACTAGTCGTTTGAAGTTACGGTTTCAAAATTCGAACTACAGCGTTGTTGTTCAATTTTATTTAATTATATTTACATTTATATATAAATATAAATGATTCTGGAGCTGTTTTTCTTCAGATTTGAATTGAACATTCCAGACAATCCAACCGTTGGATTTTTACAAAGTTGGTGCCGTTGGGAAGATATTTCCAAGGCGAACCCAGCGGTTGCGGTTTCGGGAAAATCCGATGGTCGGATTTCTCGTACTAATCGTTTCAAATTACGATTCCAAAACACGAACTGCACGGCTTCGATTCCTTTTAATTATATTTATATTTATATATATAAATATAGTTCATTCATTAATTTCAACTTCGTTTTCACTTCAAATATTTCACTAACGCCTTAATATTTCGAAAAATTTCGCCATAACCTCCTTTGTACGGGGAGGGGTTTGGAAATTTATTGGGCCGTGTTGGGTACCCAATAAATCCTAAAAAGCATCCACATATTTATAGTGATATATTCTGGTGTTTACAGGGGAGCGTGTATAGATAATAACTCCAGAGAATAAATTCTCGTCACCCCGCTCCGTGTGGAAATAAATAGTCCATGTGCCGTATCTAATAACTAGAGAGACGTGATTATTGTCAACTCCAGACCCGTGTGGGGTTTTTATTAATCTGGCAATTTATCGTTATATTTTATATAGTCCATATCGGTCATCAGTTCAACCTGTAGTATATATTCATCGCCATACAAGCCTCTCGCTCATATGGTAAATCTTCCACCTCGTCACACAAGCTCCAATTGCTTATGTGGAATATGATGAAGTATGCCTATCGTCAAGAAGTATGCCATGTAGTGTAGTTCAAAACTAATTGTTACTATCCTATGGCGATATTTATTATTTCACACAGAATAACCAGCACTCCGCATCCAATGGCATTCACAGGAGTTGATATAAAAATAAAATTGCGCAGCCAACTCATCAAGGTTTACCTATTTGTTGGGCACGCAAATAATTTCTTTACTCCACAGCTAATCCATTTTCCCCTGTCCAACACATGTATATATATGCAGAACAAAGCTAATAATAACATTTCTAGCAAACTATTATTTATTTCAACACGTGTGTATTTTTATCAAAGCGTATACATGATAAAAGAAATATTTTTATCATCAAAAATATTTATTCGACAAGTGAATGTTTTTAACACTTCATGTTCACAATAAAAATGTAGTTTTTATTGTCTATTCATTTTATTTTAAAATACGATAACATTCAACACATGAATTTCAACTCGACGAACGAATCTCAATTCAACACATGAATATTTTCTATAGTTTGTATATATATATATATATAAAATGTGATTTTTATCGCTAAAGCTATTTGTTTAAATTCAAATAATATTCAACACATGAATCTCGATTCAACGAATGAATTTCAACTCAACACATGAATATTCTCTATAGTTTGTATATATATAAAAATGTGATTTTTATCGCTAAAGCTATTTGTTTAAATTCAAATAATATTCAACACATGAATTTCGATTCAACGAATGAATTTAAACTCAACACATGAATATTCTCTATAGTTTGTATATATATATATAAATGTGATTTTTATCGCTAAAGCTATTTGTTTAAATTCAAATAATATTCAACACATGAATTTCGATTCAACGAATGAATTTCAACTCAACACATGAATATTCTCTATAGTTTGTATATATATAAAAATGTGATTTTTATCGCTAAAGCTATTTGTTTAAATTCAAATAATATTCAACACATGAATTTCGATTCAACGAATGAATTTCAACTCAACACATGAATATTGGTTTCAACATATGTAATTTATTTCAACGAATGAAAATTATTCTAACACATGAATATTTCAGAAAATTTCGGTAGCATAACGGCAGGGTAGTTAAAACCGGGACCGTCCCTAGTACGGCTCCTCGCTCTACCTTAAAACCTCGCGGTTTTTGACAATGGGGATCATGCATCTAGTTCGCACGCAGGCGGCATGTTTTATTTTCAATTCCACAATCCTATTCTAATTTGTTTCAACCACAAGAGGGTATTTTTCAACAACAAAGGTATTTTTCAACCACAAAGGTATTTTTCAACCACGATATCAACCATTCGTCATACCATATAATATCACGTCAATCACAAGCAATGAATATCGTCCATGGTCTGTGGACGAGGGGAGTATATATATATATATATATATATATATATATATATATATATATATATTATTTCTATAATTCACTTGCATTTCATCACAATTCAAAGCATATATGTTTCATACAACGCTTGTATAATTTATACATCGCTAATATAACTTATACAACACATGTACATGAGGTATACAATGCGTATATAATTTACACTTCGCTTATATAATTTATACAACGCGATTCCATTCACACAATTTAGTTTAGATTCCTCACATTGGTTTTTGCAGTGCTAAAAATCGTAGGAAGATCAGAAAAATCTGCGGCTTCTTCTAGATGGTAGAGAGCCTCCTTGCGGTCACGGTGTCTCCTGTTTCATCAAATTTCGTTAATGAACGAAAAATATATTATTTTTCAAAGTTTTGCAGTGCTTTATAGTGTAAAAATAGTTCAAAATTAAATAATCCGTTAGCTTTCAAACCTGGTCAAATTTAGGTTTCGATTTTTCGCTCGATTCGTTGCTCGGTAGGTCGATCAGATTGTTGGACGTCGACGAGAGAGGGAAGGGCTTTCCGGCGCCACCAGTCTCTTCCAGTTCGACGTTGAGATGGACCCTGGGCGGCGGTTTAAACGCGCCCACTTCGGAGCGTCAGATCTCGATCGCGGCGCTTCTGATGGTGGCGAAACTGGGTCGGATGTGAAGAGGGGCGAAGGGGCTTTCGAATGGTGGTGGTGGCGCGGCCTGGCTTCGCCTGTGGCGGTGGGAAAAGGGGAGGAAAGGCTGGAGCTTGACGAACCGTCGATATCGCTTGGGCGGCTAGGGTTTTTGAGATATTTTCAAAAAATAAAATAATAAAAGAAAATATATGATTGGCCAATGGTTTTATAGTTTCGAAAATTGGGGTTTTGTCAAACGAACTCGAAATCAAACCCAACGACTGTCGCCCCTAGCTAAATATCCCCATTCCGGACACAATGGAATATGTTTCGTAGGCCAATTCGACTGCTACAGTCAGTTATTTTTCAAATTAAAGTATAAAACATTTTATATTCAATATGAACGTACATTTCAATTTGCCAGGGCCACAAACTGAATCGAAAAATTCCAGAAAAATAAATCTACCTTTGTTTTGACGATACGGTCCTAACAAAACCAGTTTCGTCGAATTCTGAGCTCGTTTGAAAAATGGCCATTTTTAGGTCGACCCATTTTAACAGAAATTGACCAATCACATTTTCTTTTGCCTCGCTCACATACTAGCTTCAAAAATTATGAAATTTGAAACCTAGCAATAGTTTGACATCCCGGACTCAACAAAAGTGGTTTGGTCGAATTCCGAGGTCGTATGCAAAATATCAATTTTCAAGGGCTCTATATATGCTATATAGCGACCTTACTGAAAATTCATTTGGCCATAACTTTTGATTCCCGTTATGAAACTTCGATTTTTCAGATTCTTTAGAAAGGTATTCATAAACAGATTTAAATACTTTCAGTTTCGCTAAAATCCATTATATTTTCTACCCGGTACAGTCAGACAAAGTTTGTATTCAAAATTTCAAACTACCATACCAGCCCCAATTCATTATTTTATTGAAATATGCTATTTCAATTATTCAAATTCTTTGGTAATACCCAATTTTAAAAATTTTTAAATTGGTTCACATTTTCCGGGTTATTACAATAAATCTAACGGTTGGATTTGGAATTATGTCCAAATCAAATTTGGAAAAGGTCGCTGTAAGTGCAGTTCGATGGCCGTTGATGGAAATCAACTGTACGGGCCTTGATAAAATTATTAAAAATAATAATAATTTGTGTAAAATCATAAGAAATGATTTGGGAAGGATTGGGATGAAAAACTCCCTATTTGAAAAGATAAAAATAGATTTTTATCGAAATGAACTAGTTTTGAACTAGAATTATAATTCTATTTATTTTTAAATAAATAAACTGGATTTGAAATGGTTTTGAAAATAACCAGAATTTCCAATAATTATATTGGAATGGATTTGAATCGAAATTGTCTTTGGATTATTTCGATGTTGGATTTCGTGATGATACAGATATTGTTATGGGAATTTGAAAGATATATATATCGTTATTCCCAATACGATATCTGTTGGTCGTAGAATTTGATACTGAATATAAGCCGGTATATTTTCTATTCAGAGCCTTGTATTTAATATCAAATGTGATTTGGGTTTGTCGTGAATGGTGTCTTCATTAACACTGTTCTTAAGCCCAGTTGAGAAAAGATTAAATCTTTTTATTTAGATTTAATGAAGTGTACCAATTAAATAATATTTAATTGGAATTGAATTCGAATTGATTTTTGGGTTTATCGTGAACAGTGTTTTAAATAACACTTGTTCTTTAACCCGATAATTAATGGAATGTGATTTTGGGTTGTCGTGAACGGTATCTTCAATAATATTGTTCTTGGACCTAAAGGAGTTAAGAAAATCAGAAACTAACTGGAGATTAGTTAAGTTGAATGGATTCAGAGGTATTGATCTGATGTTGGTTTCGGCCTTCAAGATTAATACTTAGGGAATTGCTCACTTTCTAATTTACGGTTAGGGACTGATTGAAGTGTGTTGTGATTTTGGGTTTATCGTGAACTGTGTTTTAAATGACACTGATTCCTTAACCCAGTCACAGATTAAAACTAAGTGGAGTTTTAATGAATCTTTAATTAGATTGAAATGATCGAGAAAGGAGTACCACCAGTTTTGCTCCAGGCGATAGTTAAATCTTTGAATAGATTTGAACGTGAAATGGTAATTGAATTTGCCGATAACACCATGGTGTTAGATATGAAGTATCACCAGTTTTACTTCATAGGATGAATAGGTTGGGATTGGGAAATAAAATAAATGATTACTTCGGTAAGGTTCGCTAATCCCGACTAGTTTGAATTGATATTCAAAAGTGGATTAAAGAATAAATTTAAAGAATTTATCTTTGATAAAATTAATGGGAACCTTTCCCTAAGAATGTGAAATTTAGAAACTAACTGTAGGTTGGCTAAGCAGAGTGATTTCCTGGGTATTGATCTGATGTTGGTTTCGGCTTTCGGGGTTAATATTTGGGGGATTATTCTCTTGGTTAATTTACGGTTAGTGATTGATGAATTGGAATGAGGCGTATGTTGTGTTTGTGTAACACTTATTTAAAGTATACACGAGTTATTCGGGAAGACCGGGTTTATCCCATTCTGAATAACTGATACGACGATAAGTCGAAGATGAAGACGGTGGTTGAAGACCGGAGGTCTTCACGTCGTTTGGGTGATTACTGATGATCTTGATTGGGCTGTACACCCAAGAAGATGGAAACAGTTGGTGATCGTCCAGACGTACTTGGAGATCGATGGATATGCGGGGTACTAGGTGCCTCCGGTTTCGTTCAGACCCAGAACGGATTTGTAAATGGACTGTGTGTCTGACATTGGATTTTAGTCTGTGTGATTGATTTCTATTAAATATATATCTGTTTGGCGACGGAGAATTTATTCTCTTTCTTAACGCCCTTCTCTGAGACGTACGAGCTCAGGGGTTATATATTGATGGATATCAATCGCATGGAGTGAATTGCCTGTGTGGCATGTCTAAGTGGCAATTGATCAAGGCTTCTATTGAAAAGCAAAGTCTTGTGGATGATGATCAAAGCAAGGCCTGTGTGGCATAGCTTTGTGTAGCGTTGATTCGCGAGCCTCGCACCCCGGTTGTGTACCAAAAACGGGAGAAGGACCTCAGGGAGGGCATGCATTTCTTTTTAGTTAGGGTGGTGTCGGTGACCTACCAGCCCTGACATTTATATACTTTTCACCTGTGTGGTTGTTGCTGTTGCGAGTGGTTGTTGCTATTGCGAGGCGCCTCGGTTAGATCGGACGATCCGGGTCCAATGGAGCCATTCGTTGGCTCAATTATGCCCCAAAGGGCGGGGAAACGCAGTGTTCAAGAATTTTAATCCACATTGGTGGACCGGCCCTGACGATCTAAAGGCTTGACTGAGTACTTGCCTGAGGGGCGGGCTAGAGCGTCTCGAATCGGTTGAGGACTATCTTTTGCCTCGGTTCATAGATGGAAACCCAATTTCCAAATACGTGACTTTGCGATTTTGATTGTATAACCTATATATGGCGACATAGTGGTATGGGGCATTCATGCCGCCTATGATTGATACTTATGATTTGAAGGTGTTTTATACACTATACACTTATAATAGTATTAAATGATTTCTTTTAAACGTATCAAGCATTCTTGGCTATTATAAGGTAAAAACCCTATCCCACGGCTTGCGTTGCATTGTGTGATAGGACCTGGGTCTTATAATAGCTTCATTTTTCTTTATTTAGCATGGCGCTGTTGTTTTATGCACTGGTGTTCTTGGGAGGAAACCCGTTCCGTGTTATACGGCGTGGTCCCTTGATTTACCTAACTTTAAATAAAGATTAATAACTGTTTTAGTTCTCACACCAGTCCCATGACTGACCTGGAGTTTATTGTTTTAACCTAAACTCTGGGTGCCCTTATTTTGACACGGGCAGCTAGTAGTTTTGGTTTTGCAGATTGATATTCACAGGATCCTGGTTTACAGCTGGAACGATATCCGGAAAGCTTTGTATCCGTATATCTCTTCTAGTTGTGTATTGTATTATTTTCCGCTGCTATGTATTTAAATGTAATTTAAATCTCGGATATTTCTGTGAAATATTTATTCATACTCTGTATATTCTTGTAATCTGATGCATTGTTGTAATCTACAATGAAATGTTCTTCCGTCTGCGTTCTGTTGTGGCTTGTTCTCGAACTATCCGCTCTTTCCTTCACGGGGAAGTTACGGGTTTTTACACAGAAGAACATTTCATTGTTAATTACAAAAATTCCATCAGAATACAAGAATATACAGAGTATGAATAAATATTTCACAGAAAATATCAGAGATTACAATACATTACAAAGCAGCGGAAAAATAATACAAAACACAACTGAAAGTAATACACGGATACAGAGCTTTCTGAGTATCATTCCAGCTGTAAACCAGGATCCTGTGGATATAAATCTGCAAAACCAAAACTACTAGCTGCCCATGTCAAAATAAGGGCACCCAGAGTTTAGGTTAATATAATAAACTCCAGGTCAGTCATGGGACTGGTGTGAGAACTAAAACTATTATTAATCTTTATTTTAAAGTTAGGTAAATCAAGGGACCACGCCGTATAACACGGAACGGGTTTTCTTCCAAGAATAGCAGTGCATAAAACAATAGCGCAATGCTAAAATAAAGAACAATAAAGCTATTATAAGACCCAGGTCCCATCACACAATGCAACACAAACCGGAGGATAGGGTTTTACCTTATAGTAGCCAAAGAATGCTCGATACGCTAAATTTCATCTTTTATTATTACTATAAGTGTAAAGTGTATAAAACAATTTCAATCATAAGTATCAATCATAGACGGCATAAGTGCCCCATCCCACTATGTTGCCATACTAGGCTCTACAATCAAAACCGCAAAGTCACATATTGGAAGCTGGATTTCCATATGTGAACCGAGGCAAGGGATCGTCCTTACCGAATTCGAGACGCTATAGCCCGTGTCTCTGGAACAGAACGCAACGTCCCTTGGATCGTCAGGGCCGGTCCATCGATGTGGATTAAAATGCCTGAACACTGTGTTTCCCCACCCTATGGGGTGTCAATGAGCCAAATGACTCCATCGACTCCACACAGTCACCGATATATCCGAGGCGCCTCGCAACAGCAACAACCACATAAGTCAAACTCGTCAGGGCGTGTAAAACCACTGACGCCACATCTAGCTAGAAGGAAACGCATGCCCTACCTGATGTTCTCTCCCGTTTCTGGTTCACAACCGGGGTGTGAGGCTCGCGAATCAACGTTACACAAAGCTATGCCACACAGGCCGTGCTTTGATCGTCAACCACAAGACTTTGCCTTTCAACAGAAGCCTTGATCATATTTCCACTTAGGCATGCCACACAGGCAATTCAATCAATACGTTTAATATCCATCAATATATAACCCCTGAGCTCGTACGTCTCAGAGAAGGGCGTTAAGCAACAGAATAAATTCTCCGCCGCCAAACAGATTTATATTTAATAGAAATCAATCAAACAGAATAAAATCCAATGTCAGACACACAGTCCCTTTACAAGTTCGTTCTGGGTCTGAACGAAACTGGAGGCACCTAGTACCTCGCATATCCATCGATCTCCAAGTACGTCTGGACGATCACCAACTGATTCCCTCCTCTTAGGTGTACGACCCAATCAAGATCATCAGTAAATCACCCAAACGACGTTGAAGACCTCCGGTCTTCAACCACCGT
This sequence comes from Allium sativum, assembly GCA_030737875.1. Taxonomy (NCBI): domain Eukaryota; kingdom Viridiplantae; phylum Streptophyta; class Magnoliopsida; order Asparagales; family Amaryllidaceae; genus Allium; species Allium sativum. The sequence continues at coordinate 356,019,586 of CM060910.1, forward strand.
CTTCATCCTCGACACCACATCGAATCAGTTATTCAGAATGGGATAAACCCGGTCTTTCTGAATAACTCGTGTATATAATAAACAAGTGTTACACAAACACAACACAAGCCTCATTCCAATTCAGAATATTCTTTTATTCAAATATTCTTATACTTTGGGAAATGTTCCCATTAATTTTATCAAAGATAAATTCTTCAAATTTATTCATTAATCTTCTTTTGAATATCAATTCAAACTAGTCGGGATTAGCGAACCACACCGAAGTAATCATTTATTTTATTTCTTAATCCCAACCTATTCATCCCATGAAGTAAAATTGGTCATACTTCATATCTAACACCACGGTGTTATCGGTAAATTCAATTGCCATTTCGCGTTCAAATCTAATTAAAGATTTAACTATCGCTTGGAGCAGAACTAGTGATACTCCATTCTCGATTATTTCAATCTAATTAAAGATTCATTAAAACTCCATTTAGTTTTAATCTTCCCAAAAACAATATTTTGTCTTTAACTGGGTTAAAGAACCAATGTCACTTAAAACACGGTTCACTATAAACCCAAAATCACGTTCCAGTAATTATCGGGTTAAAGAACAAGTGTTATTTAAAACATCGTTCACGACAAACCCAAAAAATCAATTCTAATTCAATTTCAATTCAATTCCAATTAAATACCATTTAATTGGTACACTTCATTAAATCTAAATAAAAAGATTTAATCTTTTTCTCAATTGGGTTTAAGAACAGTGTTAATGAAGACACCATTCACGACAAACCCAAATCACATTTGATATTAAATACAAGGCTCTGAATAGAAAATATATCAGCCTATATTCAATATCAAATTCTACGACCAACAAATATCGTATTGGAAATAACGATATAAATATATCTTTCAAATTCCCATAACAATATTTGTATCATCACGAAATCCAACATCGAAATATTCCAAAGACATCGATTCAAATCCATTCCAATTCAATTATTGGAAATTCTGGTTACTTTCAAAACCATTTCAAATTCAATTTATTCATTTCAAAAATAAATGAATTATAATTCTAGTTCAAAACTAGTTCATTTCGATAAAAATCTATTTTAATCTTTTCAAATATGGAGTTTTTCATCCCAATTCTTCACAAATTATTTCTTATGATTTTACACAAATTATTTCCATTTTTAATAATTTTATCAAGGCCCGTACAGTCGATTTCCATCAACGGCCATCGAACTGCACTTATAGCGACCTTTTCCATTTTTGATTTGGACATAATTCCAAATCCAACCGTTAGATTTCTAATTTCTAATATTTGTTAGAAAGCTTTTTTCGATACGAACCCAACGGTTCGGTTTTAGGACAATCCGGCGGTCGGATCTCCCGTAATGTCCGTTCGAAGTCAATGGTCGAAATTCGCGAACTGCCGCGACGCGGCGCGTTCTATTCAGGCCATTTAATATGTAATATATATTATATATATTTTGCCGATTTCCTTTCAAAACGTATTTTATAAATCGTTTTAAATTCGTTTTCGAAACGATTTCAACTTCATATTTCATTTCTAATCAAAATTGAATATTCCACATCATCGATATACAAATGATAATATTTTCAAAACGTTATATTTTGAAATCATTTTCTTTTCTATAATCAATATAAAAACAAATATATCGATATCAATATCGTTCGCGTCAAAATGGCGCATATCTAACTTTCACGGCTTTATATATTTCAATAACTTCGTTATTCTATTCAACAAATGAATATTTTCTTCAACACATGAATATATATTTTTATTCAACACATGAATATATATTTTCTATTCAACACATGAATATATATTTTCTACTCAACACATGAATATATATTTTTTCTATTCAAAACATGAATATATATTTTCTATTCAACACTTGAATATTTATTTTCTATTTTCCAAATTGGAATGAGGCCCAATCAATTACCATATAACGTTTATTATATGGATTCCCTACAACACATGTATATAACAGCAACGATAAATCATCAACCATCATCCAGAGTGCACCACACAACTGCATAAGCATTAAATATCAATAATTAACGCTTACATAGTCTGTCAACCCATCGATTGACATACAACTAAACAATCGGGATTAGTGTACGTCAAATATCATCCCAATACGCGTTTGGAGTTTCAAATCAACAAACATAGATTTTTATTCGTGCAGTTGGGCGATGTGTAAAATTTATCGTCCCAATCAATATCAGTCAAATCGATGTACATAAACAAATAGTTCGATTTGTAAATGAATATTTGTTTTACTTCAACACATGAATTTATATTTTTATTCGACACATGAATATATATTTTATTTCAACACACATCACAATCAATTTCCACAACACACAAAATCAAACAAGTCGTCCATGGTCTGTGGACGACGGGTGTCGGGTGCTGCTAAGCACCTTCTGCATCCAAGTATATATTTCAACTAGAAAATAAAGTAAAAGTGAGAAGTTCTCATCGACTAGCTAAACCAATACACCGCAACTCTTCATATGTAGGAAATCTTCGCCGTCCGCCTTTTGTCACTTACGTTGTCCGTAGTCACTACATATATAAAAATCACATTTTTATATTGTTGCTATGTATATAAAAATCACATTTTTTTATACTGCTACTATATAGATAAAAATTCTATTTTTACACCGCTACAATATGGATAAAAATTCTATTTTTACAACGGTGTTCATATAATAAAGATTATATTTTTATCACGCTATTCTCTATATAAAGATTATATTTTTATATCACTCTTCTTCCAATAAAGAATATATTTTTATAACGCTCCTTCCTATATAAAAATTATATTTTTATATCTACTTCTAATATAAAGATCGAATTTTTTTAACCTATCAAAGATCGTATCTTTAATCAAAGATCTAATCTTTCCTTACACAAAAATCTATCCTTTTTATTTTATAAAAATCAAATCTTTTCATATGGAAAAATCATATCTTTTTTCCTTTTTAAAGATCTATTCTTTGCCATAAAAATCAAACCTTTCTTTGTTATAAAAATCAAATTTTTATTAACGTACAAGCACCAAAAATCATACTTTTATCGTATTAAAATCTTAGCGTTATTGCGTTAAAATCATAGCCTTATACAAGTTAAAAACTAGATTTTTACAAAGTGAAATAAAATTAAAACAAAATCAGAAAACTTACCGGGTTAAACGGAGGAAGGTGGAGGGTTTTGCGCGCTCACCGGAGGTGGGGCTGATTGGCGGTGGTGGCTTCGACTTCGGGCTGAAGAGGGGTGTGGGTTTGGGTGGGATCCGCTTTTAGAAGAGGGGGAGGAGAAGAGAAGGCGGAGCAGGTTGAGGCAGGCGGATCGGAGGTCGGGGAGGGCGGAGGGGAGGCGGTTGTGCCCGTAGCTGAGGAGGGGGGAGGGGTTTTAAGAAGAACGGAGGAAGGAAGAGGAGGGATAAGAAGAAGGTGGAGGCGGCACGCCACCTGGGGGGCCGCGATGGAGTAGCGGCGGTGGTTCCCCCCCTTGCCGCTTCCTTTCTCCTTTTTTTATTTTACTGAATGAATTCCATCGTGGAAGATAAATGGGAGGGAGGGGTTTTAAAGTAAATTATATATTTTTTATTATTTTCAAATTCCAAAAAGCAACTTTAAATTTCGATCCCCAAACGAGACCCACCGCCTGTCATCCCTAGCTAATTACCCCCATTCTGAACACAATGGGGTATGTATCATAAGCTAATTCGATCGTTTCGATTAGTTTCCATCAAAATCAAAATATAAATCTATGTTTTGATTTTGAACGCACATTTCAATTTACCGGGGCCACATACGGACTCTAAAAATTCCCGGAAAATATTTTCTAGCTTCGTATTGACGATACGGTCCTAACAAAACTATTTTCGTCAAATTCCGAGACCGTTTGAAAATGGCCATTTTCCAGTCGATTGAAGTCAACTAAAACTGGTCAAACGCGTTTTCCTTTGCCACGCTCACATATTGATTCAAAAAATTACGAATTTTGAAACCTAGCAATAACTTGAAATCCAGGATCCAACAAAAGTGGTTTCATCGAAAACCGAGGTCGTTTGCAAAATTTCCATTTTTAAGGGCCAGAATTCCATAGCGACTATTCTGAATTTTCAACCGGGCATATCTTTTGATTCCCGCTATGAAATTTCAATTTTTTGGGTTCGTTGGAAAGATATTTTCAAATAGATTCTAATAATTTTGGTTTCGCTAAAATCCAATTTATTTTGCAACCGGTACACTCATTTGAAATTTGAAATCGAATTATCGAACTACCGCGCCATTTTCAATTCCTTTTATATTTAAAATAAAATATTTATATCCTAACGACGATCTATATAACTATATACGTTCAAATTCTATTCAAAATAAATTTCTCATCGTTATTATTTAAAATAATTCATTTTAAATATTCAAAATTCACTAAAATTGCCAAAATAAAAATTTTAAATTGGCTCAGATTTCCGGGTTATTACAACTGTGTTTTTAACAACATTCGTTCTTTAACCCGATTAGTAGTGAAATATGATTTGGAATTTATAAATCTTTTAATTAAGATTTAGGGGAAATTTTCCAAAGAAAAGTTTTCCAATTTAATAAAATAAATTGGAATGGAATTCGATTTGGTAATAATCGAAGTGAACTTTTGTGGAGGAAGACTGTTACTATATATGTAATTTAAAAGGCTTTGTCGTTATTCCATTTATATTATTGGTTGGATATGGAAGCTTATATCGATTATATATATTGATCTATTCTCCATGAAGATTCCATAATTAATGGAATGGGATTTTGGGTTTACCGCGAACTGTGTTTAAAATGACATTAGTTCTTTAATCCAGTTAAAGATAAAATTAATTTCTTAACTTTGAATAATCATTAAGTGATGATTCTTAAGACTAAAACTGAATTAGAGTTTTAATGAATCTTTAATTAGATTGGAATGTAAATAGGATGATTAAGTTTATCAAATTCATGAAATGATCAAGAATGGAGTATCACTAGTTTTGCTCCAAGTGATAGTTAAATCTTTAATTAGATTTGAATGTGAAATTGCAATTTTGTTTTACCGATGACGTCGTGGTGTTAGATACGAAGTATTACCAGCTTTGCTTCATGGGATGAATATGCTGGGATTGGGAAGTATAATAAATGATTACTTCGGTAAGGTTCGCTAATCCCGACTAGTTGGATAAACCTTAATTTGGTTTGGATAAACCTTTCCCAAAGGATATGATACTTAAATAAAAGAATATTTAGAATTGGAATGAGTCATATGTTGTGTTTTTATAACACTTGTTTATAAGATACGCGAGTTATTCAGAAAGACTGGGTTTATCCCATTCTGAATAACTGAATCGACGATAAGTAGAGGATGAAGACGATGGTTGAAAACTGGAGGTCTTCACATTGTTTGGATGATTACTGATGTCTTGATTGGGTTGTACACCCAAGACAAGGTAATAATTGGTGATAGTCTAGACGTACTTGGAGATCGACCGGATATGCGAGGACCTCTCTTATGTATCGGACATATGGGACAAGGAATAAGGTGCATCCGGTTTCGTTCAGACCCAGAACGAACTTGTAAATGGATGTGTGTCTGACATCGGATTTTATTCTATGTTGATTGATCTCTATTAAATATATATATGTTAGGTGGCAGAGAATTTATTCTCTTACTTAACACCCTTCTCTGAGACGTACGAGCTCAAAGGTTATATATCGATAGACATCAGTCGCATGGCGTGAGTTGCCTGTGTGGCATGCTGAGCTGCAAATGATCAAGGCTTCTGTTGAAAAGCAGAGTCTTTTGGTTGATGATCAAAGCACGGCCTTAATGGGCATAGCTTTTTTTATAGCATTAATTCGCGAGCCTCACACCCCGATGTGAACCAAAAACGGGAGAGGACTTCAGAGAGGATATGTGTTTCTTTCTAGATAGGAGTGGTGTCATGGTATCTAGCCTAGACATTTTTACTTATGTGGATGATGGAAAGCGAGGCGCCTCAGTTATATCGGTCACTACGGGGCTGATGGATGGTTTGGTCAATATACTGACCAGTTTTACGCCCCATAGGGCGGGGAAACGTATTGTTCAGGCATTTTAATCCGCTCCGTGTTGACCGGCCCTGACGATCCAAGGGCCCACCTGAGTCTGGATCCTGAGACACGGGCTAGAGCGTCTCGAAGCGGTAAGGACGATCCCTTGTCTTGGTTCACAGATGGAAATCCAACTTCCAATATATGACTTTGCGGTTTTAATTATAGAACAAGTATGGCAACATGATAGATGGTACCCATGCCGTCTATGATTGATACATTTATATTTGAAGCTGTTTTTTTACACTATACACTTATTACAGTATTAAATGATTTGTTTTAAATGTACCTAGCATGTTTGGCTATTATAAGGGAAAACCCTATCCTCCGCCTTGCGTTGCAATGTGTGATTGGACCTGTGTCTTATAATAGCTTCATTTTTCCAAAAAGCATTGCGTTATTTGTTATATGCACTAGTATTCTTAGGGTTAAACCCGCTCCGTGTTATACGGCGTGGTCCCTTGATTTATCTAACTCTAAAATCAAGCTAATAACTGTTTTAGTTCTCACACCAGTCACATGACTGACCTGGAGTTTATTATTTAAACCTAAACTTTGGGTGCCCCTTTAATCCACACAGGCAACTAGTAGTTTTGGTTTTGTAGATATTATATTCTTAGGATCCTGGTTTACAGCTGGAGCTATATTCGAAACGATATGTATCTGTGTATTTCTTACAGTTGTGTTATGTATTATTTTTCTGCTGCTTTGTAATTTGAATCTCTGATATTTATCAAATGTATATTCTTTATTCATACTCTGTCATATTCTTGTACTCTGGTGAAATTGTTGTAATAAGCAATTAAATGTTCTTCTGTTTGTGTTCTGATTTTTCGTGTTCTCATCTCAATCCGGGCTTTCCCGTTTGGGTCGATTCAGAGGCCCCTTGTTCTGCTGTTGTATCACGTTTTGGGGACTCTTAAATCCTAGTTACTTGGGGGCACAAGCTTAGGGTTTTTTTCTTGTGTCAATCTTTATGTGTGGAACCCATATTAGTCGGTATCCCTATTGGTATTGGACTAGGGTCCTCGTACTAAGTAGGGGACAAGGAATGCTTTACTGATCTGGATAGTAAGATGTTTAAAAAGAGGAAGGTGGGTACGGGCGCGTTCTGGTGGTGTCATGAGCGTGCATGGGTCCTATTATGGAAAATAAGACGCTGTAACACTAGTAAATATGTCTGTGTCCTATAAGATATTGGGTTAGGGATTGATACCCTACTGTTGGGGCTGACACAAGATATTTACGTAGTAGGGAGCCGGTCGCATAGGTAGCAATTAGGGAAACACCAAATCTAGATATACTAGTATTGGTGCAAAGAAAACTTATTCTTGGGATATAAATGAGAAGTTTACTCAGTTTTTGCTTTATCATGTTGTCTTTCTTACATCGTACATATATGTTGATGTACTTTCTTATCCAGTCTTATTTATTTGTCATGATACCTCTATTTCGAGCTTATATTGAAAATCACTAGAACTCGCCAGACTTTATGACTGACCTATTTTGTTTTCCCTCTCTGTCCCCTTCCCCGCCCAAGGTTCTCAGGGTAGTGATCAGCAGTGACCGTGATATTCAGGTTGGATTCTTGTATTTTTTGACCTTTTATATATTACTTAAGATTTTTCTCTACTTTGATATGGCTATGGAAGAGGGATATGCTTTTGCTATTTTAGACTCTGATAATTGGTTTCATAAGACAGTGGGTTTTATCTCTTATTTTTGGTATTTGAGAAGTGACATAAAGTGATATGATGTTGTAACTGGTATTTGAAACAATGGTTTTTATAATATAAAAAAAATTCGATTTTCGCTGCATTTATTGTCTTGTGAAATTCTGTTACTGTATACTTAATGCGCTTCACGAAACTTAATGCATCCTCATATGGGTGACATTAAGGGATGTGGGGTGTCACATATAAACTCCTTAACTTTAAATCCATTCACTTACCAAAAGCTTAATCCACATGGTATTTAAACAGCTTTTATCTATACAAACTTATTACAAAATTTATTGACTATCCAAAATCGTTGATAATTCTGACCATTTATCCAACCCAAATACTTCAGTAAAAATTAAGTTCATCCAAACTTCTTAGGTTCAATTTATCTTAACCATTTTCCAAAATATCTTTCAAATATTCTTTTAGCTACGTTCTTAGCCTTTAACTACTCTTTTCTTTATCTTGGGTTATTTAAACCATTCTATCCTTTTTATACTTGCATTATTTATTCTAATTAGTTAATGAACATTAATTACAACTCCACATGAACAACTTTAGTCAAATTGTGAGATTCTAATCACAAGATGTCCATTTTCAAAATTTAACCATCTTAATTATTTAACTAATTTTCTAAGTTACAACTAACCATATATATTTTCAAAACATATTCTTTTATATTCATAGTATAATCTTTCAAAACCAATTTCATATTGCAAATACATTCTCTTATATATAACTCTTAAACACATTCTAGGGAATTACTAACTGTATCTCTAATGAGTTATCGATCTTAGGATATTAATAATCCTTTCTCTGATGAGTTTCTATTCTCATCTCTAGTGAGTCATACCCCATAAGATGGTATAAACCACAGCTTTGATATCAGTTTGTAATGACTTGCCTTCTCGACCCTCGAGAATCGACACTTATTACATTCACGATATTCATGTGTCAAAACCCAAGCGTCGGAAAGGCGGATTGTTTAGGGGTAACGGTACATTAGAACGGAAAGAAAAGAAATTTTTATTAGTATAACAACATTTACATCAGAGTTACATAAGATATTAAAAAATATAGTAAACTACACATCGGAAAATACTAAGGCTTCAGTGGAAGAATCCAAAATGCTTTGTCTTCGATTCCCATCTTCATCTAGAAAATGCTCCAAGTACTATAACTACTAAACCTGACTAATAGGCTACCCATGTGGAAACATATGGGCACCTATAGCATAGAAAGGAAACAATAAACTCTTGATCAGTCATAGGACTAGTGTGATAACTTAAAAACAATTTTTCTTTAAAATAAGGTAATTCATAAGATCTTGCCATGAATAATTTTAATCTAAGATTTTAAGATTTAATTTTATAACATAAATTTAAGACTTTATGTAGTTTTGAAATATTTGATTTAATTTAATTTACTATAAAGACTTAAATTAACATATATAATAGTTTAATTTTAATGTTTTAATTTAATATAAAAGGTTAATTTCAATTTTAATATTAAATATAAATATTTAATTTGTTTAGTTAAAGAATTACTTTAAGATGTAATATAATGTAATATATAGATTTAATTTAATATAATATTTTTAATAAATTTAAAGAAAAGATTTAATTTTAAAATTTGAATTGTTTAATTAAATTAATGTAAAGATTTTTTTTGTTTTGGCAAGGACGACCGGTTTTTAAAGTGATCTGTAACATTTTTAACTACAACAAATAATAAATACAATACATGCAGGAGTTAAACAGTTCGCCTAACTACTAGTTTTGGTTTTTATAGTGGACCGTCCATTGCATCTATGTTAGTTTAAAGGACAGGAGCTAGGCCAAACCCTAGACTAATATAATTTAACAAACTTCATGTCGGGAGTATAGTGACATAGAACCACACTGACCTTAACAAGTACAAGCACCAACCCAGTGCAAATACATTTACATTACATGACATACAAACCTAAGCAGTTAAAGCCCCGCTATAGATCGTAGTTCTCTTCAACCGCTACGCTATTTCAATTTAGCACTGATGAATAGTAGATCCACTCTTATCCCTGCTATTTTCCACTGCATCAACTAATCAATGCTTTTTAGCAACTGTTTAGCAATATTAATATATAGAGCTTGATTTGACTAGTTCTCTTTATAAAATGTTCAATAAAGTTAGTGTAATGAGCTAATTTTAATGCATATGTGTCTGATATATTATAGACATCTATTAATAGTCATCAAATCTAGTGTGCATAACCATGATATTCTTTGATTTTGTTATACCAGATTAATTAGTATTTGTTTCTTCTACACGTATAATATGGGAATGTTAATCAATAAGTTTAAATATCTGGTTTCAACATCTAATGAACCTTTTTGCGAATATGCTATATCTTCGCTATTTCTATGCTTTATCCCTACTACACTTTATTCCTCTCCACTGCTATAGAACTGCTAAGCGCTTTAGCTGCCCAGATACAAATTGACGTACACCAAAGCACAATATCATAGCAGGATAGATTGCAACATGTTTCATAGAGAAATACATTTTAGCACAAATAACACCACAAAGAATTAAACAAGCTCAACATAGATGATAGAAATAGCACAATTCACATCCCATCCAGCACTGATAGGCAAAATGGCATGAAACTAAATCACCTTAAGAAAAACCACGACAGAGCAGCACTTCAATGACGAAGGGTATAACCAGAATCACATTGCATACAACACGACTAAGAAACGGATCCATAGGTTTGCATAGAGCACCAGAAATTACACATCACTTCCACATCACAGTGAGAAGGATATAAACTATAACAAAAAAAAGTCTATGCAGATGTAACATTCAAGATTTTTGACCGTCCAAATCGACAATGATCCTTAATGCCGACTTAAACAGTTAAAAATATAGATAGTTATTGGGATTATAATAAGAAAAAGAAGAAAGAAGAAAAACAATCACAGAATCTCACAGCGGAAGGACAAAATATAATAAATAAATAAATAACAGATCGTGAAGCTGTTAAAACATACATTGATTATACATTTACAATGATTATCAGAGTTAATTAACATAAAACATACCAATATATGCAACGGAAAATATAAACGAGTACGTCAATCAGGCTCCATCTTCATCTTCATAATTATGTCTTCGTTAACTAAAAACTCATGCTGGCCCGAGCATAAACGAAAAGACAAAAACACTCGGATCAGAACTAAAATATTCTCATATCAGTTAATCAATTTCATGTGATAATATGAGTGCAATAACTCAGGAGATATTACGGGAAATTCCATCTCTTAAGGATCCGTTAAACAAGATACTACATAATATAATAGACTATTATAATAGTGTCCATGGTTAAATATAAAATATTAAAATAGTGTAAGCAGGATTACCATTATTACCATTGCACTGTTTATACTGTTGTCATACAGTTTGCAGATAACACATCAGTACGTCGATGGATAGGGATGCGCCATGATACGACAACGTTAAATCAAAATCGTAGAGGGCTCAATCAGGATATATATGACAAGGCATCGAGGTAATACCCATCAGTAGTGATTCTACCGGATTGCGGACCCAAGCTGGTGGTAACGCATAGCCGCGACTACCGCCCACCCCAGACAATTCTTCCAAAATTCAAAGGCGCCAATTAATCACAAAGTAATATATATGGTATCGAAGAAGCATGTCTGCTAAGAGGAGCTATCTCACATTAACCTGGGTATAGCTCCTGTTTTAGTCATTTTAATTATGACCCGAAGGTCAAGGATATCCGTCATCGTTCCCTTGCTTCAAATCCAATAGTTGCTTCCAAATCCATCCTACTTCATTCTGGAACTCCACCGAGTACACAGTTGTTAAAGTGGTTTTCGGTATTGGCAGAGAGTATGACTATATCTGATCCTGGTCTCTTTAACAACCAAGCATTTACATTTTTCACATCGATCAGTTCTTTTACATTTCAAAGTTGTTCATACTTCATATCAAAATATCATATTTTGCTTTAAAACTCGTTTCAATAGTCGAGATAAAATATTTCAGACTAAAATCTCCATTTAAACCAATTTAAAAGGTTGAAACGATTCAATCTAAATTTATATATATGTATATATATAATTTAAAGATATATTGGAATAGTTTATATATAGGTTTTTGAAAAGTTTGAAATAAATAGCTTGTATAAAAATAAAATTTATCAAAATTTAGTAAAATTTGTAGTAAAATAAAATATATTATAGTAGTTTATAAAATAAGTAATTGATTATCAAAATAATTTATTAAAGAAAATTAATAGTTATAAAGTAAACAATTTGTAAAGTAAAATAGTTAACTATACTAAAATAGTTTCTAAAATGGTTTAAAATAATATAGTTGGAGTTAGAATCGTTTCGACAAAATTTCAACTATACTTCAAGTCATATTCCAATTTCAAAATAAATCAACTCCATCTCAATATTTAATCAATTAAATTTCTAATTCACATTCATTTCATGTACATCCCTCCTTTTTGACTGCTTTAAACTGGTAATTAAACCATTTAAAACGTTCAAATCAACGGACCGCTTTTAGCTTACAGAGTTTAAAAACAAAACGATCACAGCATTACATAATAAATAATAACACAGTTTTTAACAGTGGAAAAAAACTTTTATTTATATTAATCAAAATGTTTGATACAATTTTTTCCTATACAGCGAAATGAAAATATCATTGGGATACAAGAAAATGTTTACTATTTTAAAAATCTTCTGAGTGCGCGTCTCCTGGAATCCCCAGCTTAGCCAATCTTTAAATTCTACACTGAAATCGTTAAATCAGAAATGCTCGGGTCTGACTCGAGCGTTCCATGCAAAACATAAAACACTCGAGTCAGGATTAAATCATAGCTCAAGTAAATTGACTTCAATAGGAAGTGAAAAATAATAGTTAATCCTAACATCAGATGCAATAATATTCCGTGATGTAGTGTCCGTTAAAATGAGCTACATATACAATTACTATTTCAGGACGAGCGGTCATCGGAGCCTGCATATACATACGTATACATGTACACATATGCACAACCTCAGCATCCTCGAAAACCAGGAATGACTAGTATGTATAAAAAAACAGTGACATCAAGCAAGTGTACATATGGTAATAAGGTAGAGTAACAATGTTCAAATGAACTACAGATTTCAGGTTAAATTTTAGGTAAGTGGGTTTCGATCACAACAAGATACGGCGTGCAGTTTGTCAACATAAGCATGAAAAGATAACTGACAACCAACATGCATGGAATGAAATTAAGGCTAACTTTGTTGCTAATTGCTTTCAAGAAAGAATAATTAACCCACCAGGAATGGAAACAACTCAATACGCAGGGAATGGTTCCATGCAAATAAAGCTACAGGTAATTAAAGTAAGGGAAAACAAAATGATGCAAAACTAAATAGAATCTGTACATGGTACTATCAATTCCAGCAAATATTAACAAATGTTTCAAACAATTGTATGCTACTTAATATGTAACGACAAGTAAGAATTCTAATATGCAGGTTTGCATGAAAATATACAAATGTATATTTTCATAGAGAATAGAATTTCTATGTTCTATTTACTCACCTAAACTTGCATTCACAGTAAAGGGTATGAACAAAAAGAAAGTGTTACTACTCATTTCCATTTCAGTACCGATCAAAACACCGCACATGAGCTACAATATACAGCGGTGTAATATCTATATTTTATCATTGTTTAAGGACATGTAGTGTCTGTGCCTAGCAGGTTTATTTTCATTTTAAAACAGGCAAGGTAAGTACACCAAAAGGTGAACCAATGAGTTCAAGTTTCAGACAAAACTGACAAATACCAAAACTGGAACTAAAATGACATATGCAGCTCTTGGGTTGAATGCATACATAACTGACCCTAATTGAAAAAAAAAATCAGTTATAAGGTAACAAGTTAAAATGTTCCCACGGTTCAACATGAATTATATTAAGGGATCAAACATGAATATGTTCAGCAATTACACAATGACATAGTTCCGTAATGATTATTATACCTCAGTAATGACTTACAGTTCAACATTTCACCTATGTAAACAAATGGGTTCGTGTGACAAAACAGTGCAACTAATTGCTTTCATAGTGAAACAAAACCGAATGGTCTCATGGTGCACACTGAATGTTTGCAGGGAACAAAACTGAATATTTCGGAGAACAAAAACTGAATGATTTTAATAAATGGGATACACAAAAGATATGAAGCAAGTGGTCATTATACGGGATTTCAGAAATTTCTTTTCAGTGAACAAACTGATTTCATCATTTCATAACAGCAAATGTATGGGTTCAGCATCTTATAACAAGAACATTTCGGCAAACCATATATGATAACATTTCAGCAAAACATTTCATAACAGTGTAACAAACAAAAATACAAGCACTCGGAAATTTCACAGCAAAGTCTGCACTAGTAAATGATTTTGTTCAGATGCAAAGGAAAATGGACATTTGTGGTAGTAAGTTTATGCAGCAAAAATATATCTAACTCGGTCTAATAAGATAATAGGAAATTTCAAGATGAACAGGTATGATTACGGTGCATGAAATAGTAGTGTACAGGTGAGGCACAAGGCACGTGATCAACAACAACCAATGTATAGCGAGCATATAATTGGACAAGTAATATCTTACATGCAACTAATTTTATAGACTGGAGGTGCAACTAATTGTATAATCGGGGGATGAAACGGCAAGCCTGAAATTGGTAGAACATGTAGTAGTAGCGACTCATATGTGAGCATTTTAAATGTACACTCTGATATATATCTATATAGCAACTAACAGTCGCCCATAGTAAAAATATGTAACAGTATGGAGACAATAAATACAATACAAGTGCCATATATGTATACTGTCTTTCAGTTTAGGGTTTTTAAACAAAGTAGTTGTGACCATGGTTGTTACCCGTATATAGTCAAGTTCGGATTGTGTTATCAAGACATGATGTTGTACAAACGGTTCTAGTTCCTAATCCAAGCCATGATCATCACAGCATATATGCGGATACAAAACAGTTCACAATAATAGTTCTAATGTGGACAAAGCCAGGTGTAACAGAACATCGGTATCTAAACCATGCAGTGGTGACAGATATCATAGGAAACCCATCATATTTGTTTTACTTGTAACCTGAATCATGCAGTCAACCATGTATACAAAACAACCCAGATTTAACTAATAATTTCAGTTAAATTACTAAAGTTAGCTACTTGAATTAGAATTTAATCGTGAGTGAGATGCTCACCTTAAATCCGAGTTTTTTTTCTCCAAATTGGAATGAATGGTGAAGGAAGGGAGGGTCTTTGTCTTGCCGGAGCAAGCTTAGGACGTGGGAGGCTCAGCGAAAATGAGGAGCGGCGCAATCGATTGTGGCTACCAGTGAAGGCGCTGGCTTTCACATTTCTAATGAGGCCGCTACTCCTGAGTTGTCGAGATCTGGGAAAGCGATGATGGTGGCTTCGATCCTCTGGTGTTGTTTAATTTTCATGGTTCAAGTAGCAATTTGAGACAAAGAAAGAGCGATGGCTAAGGGTGAATGGACGAAAAAGCTTGCACAAGTTAGCTACTTCAATTTAAAAGAGGAAGGGACGATTTTGATTGATGTGGTGGTGGCGTGGATGACAGAGATGAACAACGGATTTTTTTTTCTTTTTTTGTAATCGATTTGGGCATAAATCGAATTTTGACTGCAGTGAAAAAAATGTGGAAGCCGCACAAATCGAAATCGGTATTCATTAAAACGAAGAAAGAAGAAACTATTTTTTAACAGTGATTTTTGGAAAGAGATCAATTTGGCTTCCGCCATTAAAACAAAAAAGAAAAGGAAAAGCAATTGATTTTTGCTCGGAGAAATTTGAGGAACTAGGGTTGGATTTATAACAAAGGAACCATGGCATCGAGGAAAACGTGAAGAGCACGGTGAGAGAAGGAATTCCTTATTTATTTAATTTATATTTTACGGTTCCTTTTATCTTCTACCGTTATTTATGTTAATGTTTTATTTCTATACCTTCACAACCGAATTCCAAATGCAACAAAATTAGACGTGCTGCTATGTTTTTATGTTCTGAATCCGATGAAATTATCTTGGTAGTAAACCGACTCTGTAAGTTTATAGCGTTATTTTAAAATTTAAATAATTTATTGGTTCCCTGATTTTATTCCGGTTGCCCATCCATAACTCTGTTCGATACTAAATTTTGAACGCTAAATCCCAATCTCTTAATACAATCGAATACCTGCATATTCATGCCAATTTTCATATATTTCAACTAATCAAATCTCTAATTCATTTAACGTCAACAATGTTTATTTTTAAATTCAATCACTTATATTTTCCATTTGAATTTCAAATCTAATTCGAATATTCAACCAAATTCAATCCAAATACTTAATGGTAAATATTTGATTCTCAACTGACCAAAATAAATTAAATGTTGAATTCAATTCATACACAAAACCATTTTTTCGATTTTTAATTCCAGTATTAATGTAAAATTGATTATTAATAGTTGAATCTTTAATTAATTCCATTTCAACTATCCAAATTTCTGGGACGTTACATTCTTCCCCCCTTTAAAACTTTTCATCCTCGAAAAGAAAAGATCGTTAGAGTTATACCATTGTATATTTCAAATGTTCATATTTATGTGAAATTCTTCCACAACTAATTTAAATATCAATATTTAAGTCATCGATCCTCTTTATTTATCATTCCCAATTAACTCGAGAAATCAAATTCCTTTGCAAAACCAATCTTTTCTTAAATTCCAAATTCTGCATAAATTAGATTTATGCATCTCAAATTATTCCAAATTTCTTTATAAACCTCGTCTGTCAATGTTTACTTATTCATCATTGCACTATAATGGCTCTAGGCTTCGCAACCGTCAACTCAGTCACCTTACCACTAATCCATTTAATCTTTCCAACTGCTCATAACGTCTCCTCTTCATCTTAAAAATTGTCGACTTGAAAATTTCCAAAATTTTAATTCTTTGTAACCTTCATATACATATTCTAAAATTCATATAGAAAATATTTGTATTATAGTTACGGGACACGAAAATACATTGAAATCTTCTTGTCATAAATTAAAATTATTGATTTGAATATATTTGATAACTTGAAGTTTGACAAGTATATTATCGTTCTCATAGATGTTAGGAATACGCTGGCCAGGCGCATGACTAAAATCTCCAAGTACTATGTATGTTCTTGCTTCAACTTCCACTGAAAAATATTTCATAAATTCTTTTAAAAAAATAGATACGGAAAGTACCAATGTGATGTTGATATGTTGATTGTTCATGAATCACAGATACATAATGGTTTCGTCTGGATCCCCCAGAAAAACATCTGTATCCGTAGGAAATCACTTCCCTACGAATTTCGTCATGGACAGATCAACAGAAGATTTTTAAGAATCAAAGGAAAATCTATAGTCATTGAGCGTTGATTGCTCTATCTCAGGGTCATAGAAACCAATCATCAAATTATGAGGATAAACCAAGTCACGAGGACATATCAAGTCATGAAGACAAACTGCTGCATTAAACAGGTGGCTCACTATCACTAAGATATCTCAAATATTCGCACGGCTCATCATACTACCTTTAGCAACTCTAGTGGTTACATTTCTTTCACCGGTAGACAATTTACCGCGTGGACCTCAGGTACACAATGGTTACGCATGGGTCTCCCAGGAAACATCCATACCCATAAGATTTCATAGCTCTGCGGATTACGCCCTTATAATTCAATTGTAGATCGCAGCAGTCACAATGGTTACGCTTGGTTCCCCCAAGAAACATCCGTCCGCCATGGGCTATCTACAGCCCTGCGAATTTCGCTACACAGTTGAATTCAACGACTCTAAATCGCAACGATCACAATGGTTACGCCTGACTCCCTCAGGAAATATCTGACCGCCGTAGGCTATCTACAGCCCTGCGAATTACGCTAGCAGTCGTGCTCAATGGAAACTCATGAGTTTTATGTCTGAACAACCTACTACCACCAGCAGCATATCTCAACTAAGCTCGAAATTCATAGAGAAGGAAGGTACTATCCTTATCTTGATTTTGAAAACATATTATACTATATATATAGTATTTCATATAACTCGTACTTATGTATATTGACATAAGATTTTTCTCAACAAATTCACATTTTCCGGATCGTGTTTTTCAACATCTCATATTATTGGTTGTAAAACAAAAATTCTCTCCAAATATCCAATTAATCGGTTCATCCCTTAATTCAGTCTTGTCGATTATTATTTTTTTTGGATTTATTCACTATCAGAATTCATAAATTCTCTCATTAGTAGACTCAAATTTAAATTCAAATTCTATTTAAATCTTGCTTTTATTTTCCGCTTTTCAAAACAATCAACCAATTTCCTAATGGACTAATTTACTAAGTTTATACAAACAATTCTCTTTATTTTGGATTACGATATTTTATTTGCTCTTAACCCATTTGAATTTGAATCTCAATTTAAATCCCACTGACCAAATTTGACTTATTCAAAAATCGGCAACTCGACCTTTCAATTCCATAATTGGAAATTTCAAACTCAATCTTCTCCTCGGACATCTCTTAAGATGTATAACTTCCAAATCCTGGAATATTTGATTATCCTCCAACCCAACTCAATAATCAATTCTAGTTTCTATTTTACTATTCAAAAATATATGTACATACTTTGTGTATCAAATCATACTTCAAAATCACTTTTATTTTTCGAAACAAATAAGTAGCAGAGCCACTCATATGGTCTTGTCCACTTGGAAACATTTCTATATACTACTAATGTTGACTTTTAAAACAACTGAAATAAATTTTCAAAATCTGCCGAATCGAATTCTAAAATCTCGTCAAACGATCTCCTTAATTGCAATTAAATCGACATGCAATTTATTTCACACTTTGTTTTCATTTCGAATACGCACCGTTTATCTTCAATGGTTTTCTCAATTAAAACCAATTTGATATGTTATTTTATTTCATCATTCAAATTTATTCGGTAAATGGAATATGCTCCTTTTTCGCCTCATTTAATGTTTTAATGTCTTCAAACTTTTTTTCCTCAATTCCCTTCATATTATTTTCACCGCTTGAAAATATCACTATATATACTTAACCAAATGGTTATACGTATTATCACATAGTTCTATCCTTCCTTTTTTTTATTTTTATTTTTTTATTTTTTATTTGGCATCCAATCGTTCAACTTTATTTATTAATGATAAATTTAATTAATATGAATTTAGCATATCAAAGTATTTTAGAAGGTGTGAGAATTAACTCACTATTTATTCCAAATTGATGGTTCATGTGGTTTCGTAAAATTTTAGACGAGCTCTAAACTTCTCCAACTCATCTTTGTCATGGTGCCTTCATCTCGGTGAACACAACGAACCTGGTTCGGTTGAATTCTGTATCCGAACAAATGAGTTATGTGTATTACAAGATTGGATATGTTTTAATAAAAACTAACGTTATTAAACCTTAAATAAGTTACTATATTAGATTAATTAAACCACCGCCTTAGTCGTAATTAGGCATGCCAAATCACGCTGCAACTCCTGCTAACAAAACCATTGCTTCCTGTAATACTCCCACCTCTTCCTTTTATGTTCCATGCAATGCCATTCTTCTTCTTTTTTCTTCTTCTTTTTTCTTTACTTTTAGCGATGGCCCAAGCCCTGAAATACTTCTACAGCCCACGTTACAAAACACAGCCCACCATTACTTCCTTTTTCACGTTTCAGGCATTTAGAATCCACACAGGAGAACACACATGCGTAGACTTCAAACCACCGTGCCCTCTTCCATGCTGTGCTTCCCCTCCTTTCTTCTCCACTGAATTTATACAACACTTCTCCACTACTTGCATGTATACAACCCACACCATAAGCTACCAAGATCGCCTATCATCGTGCTTTACAGCACCCATCATCTACAAACTTCTTACATTGGAAAACTCCAATGCCATGCAGTGCTAAAGCAAATGTACCCAACATCCAGTACATGAACTTCTGCCATTCTCACTTACATGCATACTATAGTAAGTGCCTTTCTTCCACTCCCCTATGCACTCTTCGCTTCTTCTCTGCATTGCTCCAAAAACTCATGCACATCCACATTATTCCCACATAACTTTTCTCCACCGTTCGGCCATCACCCATCACGTCGGACATCATCAAATGATCAACTACCTTTCGCACATCATCAACACAGTGGTCCTAGTGTCTTTCCCTGCATCGCAACCTGGCCCTGTCGCAGTAAACATTGCGATGCTGCTCCCACCAGCTAATGACCGGATCACCTAGTACTTTGCATTCCCCACTACCTGCAGTGGCAGATCCAACTCCGCCATAAACCATTTCTACCTCCAATCCTCGCCTGAACGATGTTGTTCCACTTACAACAGTTCTCCCGAAAACACCTTCAAAGTGTGTTGCCATATTTTAGTGTTATACTAGTTTAGAGAAGAAGACTCGAGTTGTTTTGTTATGTTTCTGAAACTTGATTTGGTTTTTAGAGGGGAAGGGCAGATGGTGTACTTTGTTTTATAAGCGCTGGATTTATAATTATAGAATGAGGAAGATGGATATGTTAAAGCGAACTGTCTTTATACATATATATTTCATTACAAGAATCAATTGTATAGTTCTATCCTTCCATATTTATTACTCCATGACCGTAAATTAGTGAGTGAACGACTCTCTAAGTATCAACCCCGAAGGCTGAAACCAATATCAGATCAATACTTAGAAAGTCATTCAACTTGACTAATCTCCAATCAGTTTCTAATTTCCTTAACTCCATTAAATTTATTCTTTTATTTTAGATCATTTCTTATGCAAATCTCGATTTCGATTTACAAATTCACTTCTCTTACATTCTACCGCCCTTCGTTCTCGTCTTGCGGCTTTTTGTTCCTCAATTCTTACCACTCTAATTTATCAAAACCCACTAGCCTCTCACGATATTTTCGAAAAACATTTCCAATAATCATATTTATTTTCTATAACTCTAGAAAATCTCTTATTACCATTGGAAAACATTTCTGTATATCTGCAAGTCTTTACTTTCCACAGAAAATATACTATATTTTCCACAGAAAATATACTATATTCTCATGAAAACATTTCTATATTCGTTATTTGGATTAAATGATGTTAAAAAAACAATGCTATACCCACTTAACTACTGATGCTCATTTACTCACTCCACTTAATCAACCCTCACTATCGAACCTTAACCATTTCTTAGTCAACAACGAAGTCAATCAAGTTAGGGTATATTTACCTCTCAGACCTTAACTGAATGTCATTAACTTTGAAATAGATAAAAGTTGCAACTTCAAACACCATCAAAACGTCAATTCTCGTAATTTCCTATTTCAAGATAAGAATTTGTTTCTTTTCCAATAATTCACGCCGTTAAGATATGTAATTTAAAAAATATACTTCATTTATTAATCTGAAATAATTAAATAATAATATATTAAATTTAAATTAAAACGAAAAGTAAACAGTACTTTCCTGAAATTAGACCTATTTGACTTCCATAACTAACCTTTTCCCAAATAATCTCTTATTCGATAATATATACCAAACTTCGGAAAAATCTCCTTTTATTTATATTCTGAACTATAGAATAATCTCACTATACTAGTCAACTTCATTTTCTCTATACTCAGTTTCATTTGCAACTTTTTTTCTTTCAAACATTATTTACATTTAAAAGTAAATATTATTCTTTTTATCGAAATCTGTACTCGTCATGTCAAATAAATTTTGATTTCATTCAAATATGGGTTCAAAACCCTTTAAAATTTTCATCCATAATCTGCTCCATTTATAACTCATGTTCATAATTCACTTCTTGTTAATAAACTAACAAGCTTATATTTACTATCGAATTCAAATCTTCGATCATGCATCATTGATCTAAAACCAATTATAATTTATCTAGTCACGTTTTGAATAAATTAATCAAATTTAACACAGTCATATTCCTATTATATCTCTTCCTAGTTTTATTTTCATTTGTTTATATTCTAAATAAAATCCATCGTTTCATTTTTGAAACGATTTCAAATTCCCTCTTTTTGTTTAAATTCCAAATAGAAATTTTTATTACCGATCAATTTCAGTTATCTTGATTTCTAAAATACACAATTATATAAATTTATTCGTCATTTCTCTCAAACTTATTCTCCTTAGATACCATTCGATGATGGATTCGAGATTCAATTCTAAGGGGGACCTTATCGAAGATTAGCTCTCACAAGCCTGGATCCAAAGACTGGGGATTCCGAACAAAATTTAAATTTCAATTTTTTTTTCCGTTGTATTAGTTTCAAAATTCAAAATACTGATTTCAAAATAGTTATTCCTTCAAAATCTATTTTAACATTATTTATACTTTAAAATTTTATTTTTCAAAACATTTTTAAGATCCATTTTCAAACTCAATAAGCTAAGCTTTGAATAAACCAAAGCTCTGATACCACTTGTAACGTCCCGCCTTTTTGACTGCTTTAAACCAGTAATTAAACCCATTTAAAACGTTCAAATCGACGGACCACTTTTAGCTTATCGAGTTTAAAAACAAAATGATTGCAGCATTATATAATAAATAATAACATAGTTTTTAACAGCGGAATAAAACTTTTATTTATATTAATCAGAATGTTTGATACAATTTTTTTCTATACAGCTTAATGAAATAATCATTGGGATACAAGAAAATGTTTACTGTTTTAAAAATCTTCTGAGTGTGCGTCTCCTAGAATCCCCAGCTTCACCAATCATCAAATTCTAAACAGAAATCTTTAGATCTGAAATGCTCGGGTCTGACCTGAGCGTTCCATGCAAAACATAAAACACTCGAGTCAAGATTAAGTCATAGCTCAAGTAAATTGACTTCAATAGAAAATAAAATATAATAGTTAATCCTAACATTAGATGCAATAATATTCCATGATGTAGTGTCCGTTAAAATGAGCTACAAATACAACTACTATTTCAGGATGAGCGGTCATAGGAGCCTGCATATACATACGTATACATGTACACATATGCACTGCCTTAGCATCCTCGAGAACCAGGAATGACTAGTATATATAAAAAAACAGTGACGTCAAACAAGTGTATATATGGTAATAAGGTAGAGTAACAATGTTCCAATGAACTACAGATTTCAGGTTAAATTTTAGGTAAGTGGGTTTCGATCACAACAAGATACGGCTTGCAATTTGTCAACATAAGCATGACAAGATAACTGATAACCAACATGCATGGAATGAATTTAAGGCTAACTTTGTTGCTAGTTGCATGCAAGAGAGAATAATTAACCCATCAGGAATGGAAACAACTCAACACGCAGGGAACGGTGCCACGCAAATAAAGCTACAGGTAATTAATGTAAGGGGAAACAAAATAATGCAAAACTAAAGAGACTCTATACAGGGTACTATCAATTCCAGCAAATATTAACAAATGTTTCAAACAATTGTATGCTACTTAATATGTAACGACAAGTAAGAGTTATAATATGCAGGTTTGCGTGAAAATATACAAATGTAATTTTCATAGAGAATAGAATTTCGATGTTCTATTTACTCACCTAAACTTGCATTCACAGCAAAGGGTACGGACAAAAAGAAAGTGTTACTACTCGTTTCCATTTCAGTACTGATCAAAACACCGCACATGAGCTACAACATACAGTGGTGTAATATCTATCTTTTATCAATGTTTAAGGATGTGTAGTGTCTATGCCTAGCAGTTTTATTTTCATTTTAAAATAGGCAAGGTAACTACACCAAAAGGTGAACCAATGAGTTCAGGTTTTAGACAAAACTGACAAATACCAAAACTAGAAATAAAATGACATATGCAGCTCTTTGGTTGAATGCATACATAACTAGCCCTAACTGGAAAAAAATCAGCTATAAGGTAACAAGTCAATATGTTCCCATGGTTCAGCATGAATTATATTAAGGGATCAAACATGAATATTTTCAGCAATAACACAATGACATAGTTCCGTAATGATTATTATACCTCAGCAATGACTTACAGTTCAACATTTCACCTATGTAAACAAATGGATTCATGGTGACAAAACAGTGCAACTAAATACTTTCATAGTGAAACAAAACCAAATGGTTTCATGGTGCACACTGAATGTTTGCAGGGAACAAAACTGAATGTTTCGGAGAACAAAAACTGAATGGTTTTAATAAATAAAAACTGAATGGTTTTATTAAATGGGATATATAAAAATATATGATGCAAGTGGTCAATATACGGGATTTCAGAAATTTCTTTTCAGTGAACAAAACGAGAAATTTCATTTCAGTGAACAAACTGATTTCAGCATTTCATAACAGCAAATGTATGGGTTCAGCATCTTATAATAAGAACATTTCAACAAAACATATATGATAACATTTCAGCAAAACATTTCATAACAGTGTAACAAACCAAAATACAAGCACCCGCAAATTTCATAGCAAAGTCTGCACTAGTAAATGATTTTGCTCGGATGCAAAGGCATATGCACATCTGTGGTAGTAAGTTTATGCAGCAAAAAATATATCCAACTCGGTCTTATAAGATAATAGGAAATTTCAAGATGAACAGGTACGATTACGGTGCATGAAACAATAGTGTACAGATGAGGCACAAGGC
This sequence comes from Allium sativum, assembly GCA_030737875.1. Classification (NCBI taxonomy): domain Eukaryota; kingdom Viridiplantae; phylum Streptophyta; class Magnoliopsida; order Asparagales; family Amaryllidaceae; genus Allium; species Allium sativum. The sequence continues at coordinate 356,044,225 of CM060910.1, forward strand.
ATGTGATCAACAACAACCAATGTATAGCGAGCATATAATTGGACAGGTAATAGCTCACATGCAACTAATTTTATAGACTGGAGGTGCAACTATTATATAATCTGGGGATGAAACAGCAAGCCTGAAATTGGTAGAACATGTAGTTGTAGCGACTCATATGTGAGCATTTTAAATGTACACTCTGATATATATCTATATAGCAACTCATAGCCACCCACAGTAAAAATATGTAACAGTATGGAGACAATAAATACAATACAAGCGCCACCTATGTATACTGTCTTTCAGTTTTGGGTTTTTAAACAAAGTAGTTGTGACCATGGTTGTTACCCGTATATAGTCAAGTTCGGATTGTGTTATCAAGACATGATGTTGTACAAACAGTGCTAGTTCCTAATCCAAGCCGTGATCATCACAGCATATATGCGGATACAAAACAATTCACAATAATAGTTCCAATGTGGACAAAGCAAGGTGCAACAGAACATCGGTATCTAAACCATGCAGTGGTGACAAATATCATAGGAAACCCACCATATTTGTTTTACTTGTAACCTGAATCATGCAATCAACCATGTATACAAAACAACCCAGATTTAACTAATAATTTCAGTTAAATTACTAAAGTCATCTACTTGAATTAGAATTTAATCGTGAGTGAGATGCTCACCTTAAAGCTGATTTTTTTTCTCCAAATTGGAACGAATGATGAAGGAAGGGAGGGTCTTTGTCTTGCCAGAGCTAGCTTAGGATGTGGGAGGCTCAGCGAAAACGAGGAGCGGCGCAATCGATTATGGCTACCAGTGAAGGCGCTGGCTTTCACGTTTCTAATGAGGCCGCTACTCCTGAGTTGCCGAGATATGGGAAAGCGATGTTGGTGGCTTCGATCCTCTGGTGTGGTTGAATTTTCATGGCTCAGGTAGCAATTTGAGACAAAGACGGAGCAATGGCTAAGGGTGAATAGACGACAAAGCTTGAAGTTAGATGCTTCAATTTAAAAGAGGAAGGGACGATTTCGATTGATGTGGCAGTGGCGTGGATGACGGAGATGAACAACGGTTTTTTTTTGTAATCGATTTGGGCAAAAATCGAATTTTGACTTCGGTGAAAAAAACGTGGAAGCAGCACAAATCGAAATCAGTATTCATTAAAATGGGGAAAGAGGAAACAATTTTGTAACAGTGATTTTTGGAAAGAGATCAATTTGGCTTCCGCCATTAAAATAAAAAAAGAAAAGCGACAGATTTTTGCTCGGAGAAATTTGGGGGACTAGGGTTGGATTTATAACAAAGGAACCGTGGCATCCAAGAAAACATGGAGAGCACGGTATTAGATAGTGTGTGAGAAAAGGAATTCCTTATTTATTTAATTTATATTTTACGATTCCTTTTATTTTCTACGGTTATTTATGTTAATGTTTTATTTCTGTACCTTTACACCAAATGCAACAAATTTAAATGTGCTGCTACTTCTTTATGTTCTGAATCCGATGAAATTATCCTGGTTGTAAACCGACTCAGTCTTTGTATAGCATTATTTTAAAATTTAAATAATTTATCGGTTCCATAATTTTATTCCGGTTGCCCATCCACAACTCTGTTTGATTCTAAATTTTGAACGCTAAATCCCAATCTCTTAATACAATCGAATACCTACATATTCATGTCAATTTTCATATATTTCAACAAATCAAATCTCTAATTCATTTAACATCAATGACATTTAATTTTAAATTCAATCACTTATATTTTCCATTCGAATTTCAAATCTAATTTGAATATTCAACCAAATTCAATCCAAATACACAATGGTAAATACTTGATTCTCAACTGACCAAAATAAATTTAATGTTGAATTCAATTCATACACAAAACCATATATTCGATTTTTAATTCCAGTATTATTGTAAAATTGATTATTAACAGTTGAATCTTTAACTAACTCCATTTCAACTGTCCAAATTTCTGGGACGTTACATTTCAATTCAATCAATTTTATTCAAATAGTTAAATTGCAAATTAGATTCTCATTTTTAATGGTTTTTATTTATAACAAATAATGAGTTCGCAATTCAAATATCATTTTAAATCAATGTTGATTTAAAATAAATTCCAAAGGTGGATAAAGTAGTTAAATTTCAATAAATTCGATTCAGATTCAAATTTCATTTTAGCTTCAGTTACCACATTAAATTATTTCCATTTTACTTTTATATTTCAAAACTCAAAGTTCAAGTTCAAAGGAAATCAATTGATAAAACATTGTTTATATTATTTTTAAACAATACTCCAAGGTTCAAAGTTAAAACAAATTGGATTTAACCAACCAGTGTCCGTATATAAATTTTCTATCGTACGACCAAATGATACTTAAAATTTAATTTCAGTATTTTGGGAAAGGATATATATCATTTCGATCCAAATCAAGGTCACAGGTATTTATCATTACAACCTATGCTCTTAATTCATTTAAATGATTAATCCCGGGTTTATTTGATGCCCGTAACTTCTAAGGTGATGGTTGGGATAAATCAACAAAATCAAAACATATATAAATAATATCGATAGCAAGATGAATTTCATATCAACACGTTAAATATATAATTTCAAAGCATTCATAAAAATCAATACATCTAAACAGTTAAATGTAATATCCGTGTACTAGCCATCAGGTATGCGATTTTAAACTAGAATTTAAATTTTAACTATACAATTTATAACAACAGTTAATTAAATTATACTGTCTACATCGGTTAATAAAAATAAGTAGTTTAAACAATCAAACAACAAACAAAACAATCATATCATAACATAAATTTGATTTAACTTACAATCAAATATTTTAGTTAGGTGTAAGTGGGTTTAATCACTCACCTTTGGTTCTGAATGCGTTTGAGATTCAAAATATGCTCCAAAATTGAACTATCTTGGAATTCGTCCAAACTAGAGCCATCACGAAGAGCTCGTCGATACAATTCTAACGTAATAAACCGCGTGTCAATTTTAGCTAGTACAGTGAAGTTATGAACATTTTACCGTTTGAAAATCAAAATATATAAAATAATAAACAACTCTCCTCACCCAATACAGGGTCGCCAGTCAGCATCCCTAAATTGCCCACTTCTTTAACGTGCACGGTACCTGCTCCAATAAACCAAACCCATCAACATGCCTCAATCCTTGATTCACGTGATTCAGTACAAGCCGTAGGACTCAATCCAATATCGCCACCGTGTGCACATCTTTGAGAACCACCTTCAACCAACTTGCGGCCTCCTCGGGCATCTCGAACCATGCGCCATGAACCCCAAACCCGTGGCCACTGTAACAACCCGAAAAATCAGAACCAATTTAAACTTTTTATTTCGGCAATTTTAATGAATTTTGAATATTTAAAATGATTTATTTTAAATAATAACGACTAGAAATTTATTTTGAATAGAATTAGAACGTATATATTTATTTGAATCGATGTTAGAATATAAATTTTTATTTTAATTATAATTGGAATAGGAAATGGCGCGGTAGTTTGAAAAATCGATTTCAAATTTCAAATGATTGTACAGGATTAAAAATAAACCGGATTTTAGCGAAACCAAAAATATTAGAATCTATTTGAAAATATCTTTCCAACGAATCCGAAAAATCCAAATTTCATAGCAGGAATAAAAAGTTATGCCCAGTTGAAAATTCAGAATAATCGCTATGGAAATATAACCCTTAAAAATGATGATTTTGCAAACAACCTCCGTTTTCGACGAGACCACTTTTGTTGGATTCAGAATGTCAAATTATTGCTAGAATCCAATTTTCATAATTTTCTGAATCAATATGTGAGCATGGCGAAAGAAAACGTGTTTTAATAGTTTTAGTCAATTTGGATCGACCAGAAAATGGCCATTTTTCAAACGGTCTTCAAATTTGACAAAATTAGTTTTGTTATGACCGTATCGTCAATACGAGACTAGAAATAATTTTTCTGGGATTTTCAGAGTTAGTATGTGGCCTCGGTAAATTAAAATGTACGTTTGAATTTAAAATATATTGATTTATATTTTAAATTTAACGGAAACTAATCGTAACGGTCGAATTAGCTTACGGGATATATCCCGTTGTGTTCAAAATAGGGGTAATTAGATATGGACGACAGTCGGTGGGTTCGATTAAGAGTTCGAAATAAAAAGTTAGTTTATGAAATTAAATAAACAAACAAATAAATAATAATATAAAATTTATATAACACCCCTCCCTTATCTTCTCTCAGAACGGATTTCAAAATAAAAAAAGGGGAGAAAATCCGCGTCGCTTCCCCAGGCGGGCCCCATCACCATCGTCGCACTCTCCGGTCAACCTCCCACGTCACCACCGCCTCCTCATCTTCCTTCTCTCCATTCTCTCTCCCCCTCTTCTGCCAAGAATCCGTCGGCCCTCGCCCCCCCCCCCCCCCCCCGCCTAATTGACCATACCGCACCCCTCACCCACCACACCCCCACCAGACCCGATAGTCGCCGCCGCCACGGGTTTCCCCGCCACCATACGCCCCTCCTCACCCTCCGCCACCACTTCCACCGCCTCTCTCCCCCTCTAAACCGAAAATCTCCAAACCCTAGCACAAGAAACCACTGCCTGCGACCGCTGCTACCTCCACCGATGACCTCCGGCGTGTCATTCCCCTTTCCCATAGTCCAGCGTTGAACACAGTAAATTTTTATTTTAATTTTATCCTTCTCTGATTTCATTTAAATTGCGAAAAGATTAAATTTTTACATATGAAAAGCTTTGATTTTTTTATATACTAAAAATGAGATTTTTAATCATATGAAGATTTGATTTCTATAATTGAAAAGATTTGATTTTTATAATAGGAACGATTATATTTTTATAAAGAAAAAGATTTGATTTTTTATATATGTATGTAGAGAGGGTAAACATTCGATTTTTATATATATGAAAGAAAGATAAAAATACGATTTTTATACTTATGATTTTGAAATAAAAATATGATTTTTATATTGAAAGTGAACAAATAAAAATTTGATTTTTATTTTAAGAGTAGCAGTATAAAAATATGGATTTTATTTATGTAGCGATATTATAGAAATGTAATTTTTATACATGTAACATTATGAAGATATGATTTTTATATGTAATATAACGTTATAATAATATGATATTTATACATATAGGGATAAAATAAAAAGATGAGATTTTTTAATGTATAATCATCATAATAAAAATGTGAATTTTACTATGAACAGCGTGGAAAAGACTGCGTTGAATTTCGGGCAAATCCAAGCCATTCAGAAATGAAACGGTGGAGTGGAACCCAAAGGTGAGAACTTCTCACTTAAATTTTATTTTCTAGTCAAAATATATACTAGGATGCAAACGGTGCTTAGCAGCACCCGACACCCGTCGTCCACAGACCATGGACAACTTGTTTGATTGTGTTGTGTTGTGGATATTGTTTGCGCTTGTGATGTGAAAGGAAAATAAAATATTCATGTATTGAAATAAATATTTTATAGCTAAAAATATAATTTTTAACGTGTATATGGATAAAATAAATATTCATTTACAAATTGGACGATTTTTATTTGTACACACATTTGACTGATATGGATTGGGACGACAAATTTTACACATCGCCCAACTGCATAAATAATAATCAGTGTTTGCTGTTTGAAAACCCCACATAGGTATTGGGATGATATTTAACATACACTAATCTCAATTGTTTAGTTGTATGTCAATCGATTGGTTGATGGAATGTTGCAAGCGTTAATTATTTATATTTAATGCTTATGCAGTTGTGTATTGCACTCTGGATGATGGTTGATTGTTTATCATTATTGTTCGATACATGTTTGTGTAAAATCCATATAATTACATTATATGGTAATTGATTGTGTCTGATTCTAGTTCAGAACGAATGAATATTTTAAAATAACGAATATTTTAAAATAATGAATATTTTAAAATAATATTCAGTAAAAGATCAAAATCTGATTTTCATGTCCGATTTAGGATGGACACGAAAATATTTAAATATATAAAGCCGTGTTGATTAGATATGCGTCATTTTGATGCGAACGATATTTATATCGATTTTATTCATTTTTATAATGAATAGCGAAAATGAAGTGATTTCAAAATCTGATGTTTGAAAATATTACCATTTATATATTAAAGATATGGAATATTCAATTTTGATTTGAAATTGAATATGAAGTTGAAACCATTTTTAAAAAAGAATTTAAAATGATTTATAAAATACGTTTTAAATGGAAATCGATGAAATATATATAATATATATATATCATATATATAATGGCCTGAATAGAACGCGTCGCGGCAGTTCGTGAATTTCGACCATTGACTTCAAATGGACATTACGGGAGATCCGACCATTGGATTCTCCTAAAACTGGAACCATTGGTTTTGTATCGAAAAGAGATTTCCAAAGAATACAAGAGATTTGAAATCTAACGGTTGGATTTGGAGTCATGTCCAAATCAAATTTGGAAAAGGCCGCTGTAAGTGCAGTTCGATGACCGTTTATGGAAATCAACTGTACGGGCCTTGATAAAAAAATTTAAAAACATCAATAATTTGTGTAAAATCATAATAAATAATTTAGAAAGAGTTGGGATGAAAAATTCCATATTTAAAAAGATAAAAATATATTTTATCGAATGAACTAGTTATGAACCAGAATTATAATCCAATATTTTTAAATAATTAAATTGGATTTGAAATGGTTTTAAAAATAACCATAATTACCAATATATGAACTCGAATGGATTTGAATCGAAATCATCTTCGGAATATTTCGATATTGGATTCCTTTATTATATGGATATTATGGAGGAATTTGGAAGATATATATATCGTTATTCCAACACGATATTTGTTGGTTTCAGAATTTGATACTGAATATAAGCCGATATATTTTCTAGTCAGAGCCTTGTATTTAATATCAAATTGGATTTTGGGTTTGTCGTGAATGGTATCTTTAATAATACTGTTCTTAAACCCAATGGAGTTAATAAAATTAGAAACTGACTGGAGATTAGCTAAGTTGAATGGTTTCCTTGGTATTGATCTGATGTTTGTTTCGGCCTTCGGGATAATACTTAGGGAATTGTTCTCTTACTAATTTATGGTTAGAGACTGATGGGGTTTTGGGTTTGTCGTGAACTGTGTTTTAAATGACACTGTTCTTAAATCCAGTGTGAAAAGAATAAATCTTTTAATTAAGATTTAAAAAAGAATTAACATTTAATTGGAACTGAAAATGGAATGTGAATTGGGTTTATTGTGAACTGTGTTTTTAACGACATTCATTCTTTAACTCGATTTACAATGAAATGTGATTTGGAATTTATAAATCTTTTTATTAAGATTTAACGGGAATTTTCCAAAGTAAAGTTCTCCAATTGAATATATTAAATTGGAATTGAATGGAATTCGACTTAGTAGTAATCGAAGTGAACTTCTGTGGAGGAAGACAGTTAATAAATATGGAATTTAAAAGGCTTTGTCGTTATTCCATTTATATTATTAGTCAGATACGGAAATTGATATCGATTATATATTGATTTGTTTTTCCGTGAAGATTCCATAATTAATGGAATGTGATTTGGGTTTATCGTGAATTGTGTTTTAAATGACAATAGTTCTTTAACCCGGTTAATGGCAGGATTACATGTCTGTCATTGTATTTCGAACTGTATGGTTGATCTCTACTAAATATATATCTGTTTGGTGGCGGAGAATTATATTCTGTTGTGTAACACCCTTCTCTGTGACGTACGAGCTCAGAGGTTATATATCCACAGAAATCCATAGTACGGTGTAGATTGTCAATGCGACATGTTTGTGTTTCCAAAGTTAAATAATCATTAATATTGATTTTTGGAAAGATTAAAACTAAGTGGATTTTTAATGAATCTTTAATTAGATTTAAATTTGAATTGATAATTTAAATTATCAAATTTGGGAAATGATCGAGAGTGGAGTATCACCAGTTTTTCTCCTAGCGATAGGTAAATCTTTAATTAGATTAGAACGTGAAATGGTAATTAAATTTACCGATAACACCGTGGTGTTAGTTATGGAGTAAGACCAGTTTTGCTCCGTGGGATGAATAGGTTAAGATTGGGAAATTAAATAAATGATTACTTCAGTAAGGTGCGTTAATCCCGACTAGTTTGGAAAACCTTAATATGGTTTGAATTGATATCCAAAGGAAGATTAAAGAATAAATTTAAATAATTTATTTTTGATAAAATTAATGGGAACCTTTCCTAAAGGATGTGAATATTTAAATAAAAGAATATTCAGAATTGGAATGAGGCGTATGTAGTGTTTTTTAGCACTTTCTTATTATATACGCGAGTTATTCGGAAAGGCCGGGTTTACACCCATTCTGAATAACTGATTCGACGATAAGTCGACGATGAAGACGGTGGTTGAAGACCATAGGTCTTCACATCATTTGGATGATTACTTATGACTTGATGGTGCTGTACACCCAAGACGAGGTAATAAGTGGTGATCGTCCACACGTACTTGGAGATCGATGGATATGTGAGGGCCTCTCTCCTGTATTTGACATATGGGACGAGAAATAAGGTGCCTCCGGTTTCATTCAGACCCAGACCGAACTTGTACATGGATGTATGTCTGACATTGGATTTTATTCTATGTTGATTGATCTCTATTAAATATATATTTGTTTGGCGATGGAGAATTTGTTCTCTTGCTTTACGCCCTTCTCTGAGACGTATAAGCTCAGAGGTTATATATCGATAGATATCAGTCGCATGGCATGAATTGCTTGTGTGGCATGCTGAGATGCAAATGATCAAGGCTTCTGTTGAAAAGCAAACTCTTGTGGTTGATGATCAAAGCACGACTTTAATATAGCATAGCGTTGTGTATAGCATTAATTCGCGAGCCTCACACCTCGGTATGAGTTAAAAACGGGATAAGGGAACCCAAGGAGGACATGACGTTTCTTTCTAGTTATGGCTGGTGTCGGGGTTTTGCACGCCCTGAATTGTTATATATTTACCTATGTGGTTGTTGGATTGCGAGGCACCTCGGATATATCGGTCTCTTCAAAGCCGATGAATATAGGTCCTATAGGACCGGGAAACGTGTGTTCAGGAATTGCCAATCCACTAACGTAAGTGTGGACCGGCCTTGGAGGATCCAAGGTCTTCGCCGGGAGATCCTGAGGCATTTGCTAGAGTGTCTCGAAGCCAGCAAGGAGTGCATCCCTTGCCTCGACTCATGACGGAAATCCAATTTCCAATACGTGACATTTTGATTTTGATTGTAGAGCCTAGTATTGGCGACATGATAGATGGTACCCATGCCGCCAACGATTGATACAATTATATTTGAAGTTGTTTTATAGACTTCACACTACAATAGTATCAAAATGATTTGTTTTAAACATACCAAGCATGTTTGGATATTATAAGGTAAAATCCTATCCTCCGGCTTGCGTTACATTATGTGATGGGACCTGGGTCTTATAATTGCTTCATTTTTTCCCAAAAAGCATTGCAATATTTATTCTATGCACTGGTATTCTTGGGAGGAAACCCGTTCCATGTTATACGGCATGGTCCCTTGATTTACTTTATTTTTAAAGTAAAGATTTAATAACTGTTTTAGTTCTCACACCAGTCACATGACTGACCTGGAGTTTATTGTTTTAACCTAAACTCTGGGTGCCCTTATTTCCCACACGGGCAGCTAGTAGTTTTGATTTTGCAGATTTATATTCACAGGATCCTGGTTTACAGCTGGAACGATATTCGAAAAGCTCTGTATCCATTTATCTCTTTTAGTTATGTTTTTATATTATTTTCCGCTGCATTGTAATTTGCAAAATCTCTGATATTTATCAAATGTATATTATTTGCTCATACTCTGTATATTCTTGTACTCTGATGTAAATTGTTGTAATAAGCAATGAAATGTTCTTCTGTTTGTGTTCTAATTTGTCGTGTTCTCAACTCAGTCCGGGCTTTTCTTTACGGGGAAGTTCGGGTCCTGTCAGTTTGGAATCGGGGCTTTGGTTTACAGAGCTCGAGAACAAGGCATATTATAACCAAACGAAAGAATTCATCATACATTGGATTAGTAATATCTAATGCGAATGACTCGTTAGAGATAGGATCAGTAGTATCCTAGAACGAGTGGGAAGAGTATTGTTTTTAAAATTAAAATGAAAACAAATTTTGTTTTAAAAAATTTAACCCTTATTCAATGTATTAGAATATTTATTTGTATTGAATTTGGACAATCCAATATATAAAGATTTTGCATATACGCCTTGCAAACGTGTATTCGAAGTTTTAATATACTGGGCAGATATTGAATCACACTCTAGTCGCCCGGGCATGGTTCTGATGATAGCGATCGCATCATCAGCATTTATGTTCGAGTTTCGAAAGTGAGATATCTATATGATTCCAATTGACTGGTGTAAGAACCAATCGATAGTAGAATACATTGTTGTGAAATAGCATCAAAAACATGATTTCTGTATATGTATCACAATTATGAATTTGAAATGATAATCAACTAATTGATTGTTGGTTGCATGGTATGATTATTGGTTTGATTAATTAAAATTTTGAACCATTAAGCCAAATTAGTCAATCTGAACTGAATTGCAAATTGTTGGTAATTGCATACATGTACATGCATATGTATTGAACAGGTCACAGCAAGGAGGCTAGAGAAGAGGAATAAGATTGTATGCCTGACAAATAGGTACATGTTTACTAATTTATTGGGTTTGGATGATTTTATGAGCTGATTGGATAGCCACTAAGATTTTTCTTTTTGAGATGAGAGGGCCTGTGTGGCGGTTTGGGGATTTTCCTGGTGCACCCCGTACAAAAGGAGGTTATGGCAAAAAAAATCGAAAATTTAGGGTTTTTGAAAAATTAGAAATTCTTAGAAACTGAAAAGTTGAAGAATGAAAGCCAAACTGAAGGTTGAGTTGATTAGTTAAACAATTTTCAACATCGTTCCCTTTCGAGGACGAAAAGATTTTAAGTAGGGGAGATTGTAACAACCTGAAAAATCAGAACCAATTTAAAATTTTATTTTGGAGATTTTAATGAATTTTGAATGTTTAAAATGATTTATTTTAAATAATAACGACTAGAAATTTATTTTGAATAGAACTAGAATGTATATATTTATTTGAATCGACGTTAGAATATAAATTTTTATTTTAATTATAATTGGAATCGGAAAAGGCGCGGTAGTTTGAAAATTCGATTTCAAATTTCAAATGAATGTACAGGATTCAAAATAAACCGGATTTTAGCGAAACAAAAAATATTAGAATCTATTTGAAAATATCTTTCCAACTGTAACACCCCGAATTTCAGTTAATACTAATATTCACTAATTACAGAATAAATAATCTCAGATGTGAGAATTGGGGGAAACGGGCTACGTCATTGCGTTCGTCTCGGAAAAATACGCGAAATAGAGTCCGAAATTTTGTAAATCGGAGTCCGTATGGCCCAGTTACGGCCCAATGAAGTTTGCAGAAAATTCAAAGTTAAAAACAGATTTAAAAATTCAAATTCAGATTTTTAATTTCAACCAGCGGGGCCAGGCGGGAAAGTTCCCGCCCTACCCATGTCGACAGGGCTGTCGACAGGCCTGTCGACTGGGGAGTCGACTGCCCTGTCGACTTGCCTGTCGACACAGGGTGTCGAGCCAGTTGGCTTGGGTGCACCAGATCTGGTTTTCTGGCTAGGGCTGGGCTGTGTTCTAGAGACTTCCTAAATCTGACGGACCTAATCTAACCTTGGGTTAATCCTATGGTCTAAAACACACCCTAATCCTATAAATACACCCTAATGCAAGCCTAATCCCTACTTAAAATAGAAATGATGCCATCATGCCGCCAAAATCAAACTTGAGAGGAGCCTCCACTAGTTTATGAAGAAAGTTGCAAGTTAATCAACCTCTAATCATCATCTCCTTCTTGTATAGCAACTAGTTCTACTTCATAAGTTTGCTAATCTTGGTTTTGGTGAGTTTCTATCACTTTAATAACCAATTGCTAAATTAAGTAGATGAGATATGATGAGATCATGCGGTTTTGTATGCGGATTTGTGGGTTTTAAAATCATATGATATGATGTTAGTTTGCTAATCTATGTTTAATGTTAACCCTATGTTTATGCAAGTTAAGTATGTGGGTTTATGCAAGTTAAGTATGTGGGTTTATGCAAGTTAAGTATGTGGGTTTATGCAAGATGAGTATGTGGGTTTATGCAAGTTAAATATATGGGTTTATGCAAGTTAAGTGGTGAGTTTTATGCATGTTAAGTGTTTGATTTTATGCATGCTAAGTATTTGATTTTATGCATGCTAAGTGTTTGGTTTTATGCATGCTAAGTACTTGATTTTATGCATGCTAAGTGTTTGATTCTAGGCATGCTAAGTATTTGATTTTATGCATGCTAAGTATTTGATTTTAGGCATGCTAAGTGTTTGGTTTTATGCATACATTATGACATGCAAGTCTACCCTTTTTAAATAAGATGCATACATATGCAAGATGACACCTTTGTATGCTATGCATACATATGCATGTTTACTCTATTATGATGCAAGTTCATATGCAAGTTTGCCTCTTTTTATGATATGCATAACATATGCGAGTTTGCCTCTATGTATGACATGTTATGCAAGTTCACATGCAAGTTTATGTGCAAGTTCATATGCAAGTTCATATGCAAGTTTGCCTCTTTTTATGATATGCATAACATATGTGAGTTTGTCTCTATGTATGACATGTTATGCAAGTTCACATGCAAGTTTATGTGCAAGTTCATATGCAAGTTCATGTGCAATTTTATATGCAAGTTTATGTGCAAGTTCATATGCAAGTTGTCTCTTTTTATGATATGCATAATGCAAGTTTGGGTTAAATGCTAGTTGGGTTTAATGTATGCTCATATATGCAAGTTGACACCTTTTGAACCCATGATAAAGTTATATGCTATGTTGGTTAAACCCATGACATTTGTGATGAATCTTCCCTTTTATTTTGTCACGTTATGAGAACGAATTACGTGGGGAACGATGGGGTTAATATGCATATTAATAAAATGATGTGAATTGGGTATGATTAAGCATACCACAAATTAAATGGACATAATTGGGAATTTACCTATTGAGTTAGGTCTACCCATATTATGGAGTTGGGAATTTACCTATTAAGTTAGGTCTACCCATACTATGGAATTGGGAATTTACCTATTTAGTTAGGTCTACCCATATTCTTAAAAATGTGTAATTAATTAGGGATAATTAATATAAATATGAGGGTGATTAATTAGGTGTAATTAATCGACTAAGACACGAGGTTGGACTCAGTTGTAGCGTAAAACTGCCCGGACCCAACCGGCTTAACCAGTTGCTACAAATGTTAGCCCAATGTGAGAGGTCTTAGGCACAAACTAAATACGTGATTAATGTAAAGACACGAGGTTAGACTCGGTTATGACATAAGGCTGCCCGGACCCAACCGGCTTAACCAACAGTCATAAAAGATAGTCTAATGTGAGAGGTCTTTATGAAGATCACGGTCTTAATTAATTAAGAAACACTTGACCATATTAGCATGTAGATGGACATGAGGGGTTAAGTCGGTGCCTTAGGTGGCATGAGGAGACTAGTGGGTTGCCTTGGGTGGCAATAGAAAATACGATTAGAATACTTAACCAAAGTGAAACATGTAATTAAAACATGGTTAAAGGGTTAAGTAAGTGCTTTGGGTGGCATGTGGAAATCTAGTGAGTACCTTGTATGACAACTAGAATATGATTAAATGACTTAGCCAAAATGTATAACATGTAAGTGGACATGGTTAAAGGGTTAAGTGGGATTCACTAGAAATAACAAGCTTAGGTGGTAGCTTGTGGGGGCCCATTTCAACCAATATCCCAAACGTATCTTAGTAGGCTCGACTCTAGTCGAGTGACGGGACACGCATATTGGGCTTGACTATAAGAGGCCAAACCGGGTTAGCGGTGGCAACACAGGACCAACGGGTTTCATATGCGTGTGTGGACCCGGGCTGGTTAGTAAGTCGTTGTTGCATCGTGTAGATATAAAGCCGTGCACCGTTGATATTATCAGGTTGCCACTTTGGGTAATGATACACCCCATCGTGCGACCAGCACGGGTGTCTACGTAAGGGAGCCGATCGCTTGGGGAGTAGTGGGTACACCTATGTAGTCAGATAGGGGTACACGAAACTACTAAATTACTAAGTACACTTAGTGGGATCAACTTTTAAAATTAGGAATGACTGGTGTGGTGCAGTATAGTAATTATCCTTGGGTGGGTAGATGCGTCTTTACGGTTATCTTAGTCTATCCTAAGTCTACCAAGCTGCTTAGTGTAGCCATTCATCCCCAGACGTTACCGTATATCAAGCTTATGTCTTCTCTGGTTACTTTAATGATTGTATTGTTAAAGTTATAGGACTCGCTCAGACTTATGTCTGACCCCGCTGTTTTTATCTTTTTCCCAACCCTCAGGTTATCAGAGTGGGCTCAGTACGAGTAGGCTTTGATCAGGCTGCTTTATTCTCTTTTGGAGCTTGGACCATAGGTGTAGAGCTCAGCTTACCCTTTCTTTTATGGCTATCAGTTCATGTATTGGGATTATGTACTTTTATTTATCAGGATGGATATTTTGTACTTGACTCTTATTATGGTTTTGTGATGTAACCAAACATGTTTTACTTTCCGCTGTAATGAAATGATGTTTTGAAATTTTCAAGTATTACTTATATCTGTCTTGTTGTAATTTTTCTGTTCTATATTCACTTAAAATACTCCACCGATGTTATGGCATTCCCTTAGAGAGTGACCATAGCGGGTGTGGGGTGTTACACGTGGTATCAGAGCAAAGGTTACCGGAACAGATAAATTTTTTAGAAAACTATTTTTCTAAAAACATTTTTGGAAGAGATATTTTCAAAAACATGTCTTTAAAGAGAAAAGTTTTTGAAAGAAAAGCATAATCCCCGATAGCCATATCTTTATCTTTTGAATTCTCCGTTTGAATCTTTCCTTTTTCGTCTCAGCATGGCTGAAGATCTTTATCTTCCGGACGGTATAGCGGTACCAGTTAGGTATAGGAGGTTGTTAGAGGCTAGGGCCGCCGCTGCAGGTCCAGCAAATGTTCCTCCTCCACCCGTTGCACTCGTTCCTCCTCGCGCGGATACTTTTGCTATGACTTGTAGGAAGTTTTAGGCTATGGGAGGAAAACCTTTTGTGGGAGCTAGGGATTGGCTTAATGAGACGGAAGAATTGATGGAAATCTTGGAAGTGGAAGAGGGAAAGAAAGTCAAGTTAGCCGCTTGGTTAATGGAAGGAGAGGCCTCGTTCTGGTGGGAGGTCACTAATGGAGAACGCCCTGTTGACTCTTGGATGGATTTCAGGCAAAGGTTTGAGGCAAAGTTTCTCTCAAAAGCGGAAGAAAATATGCACGTGGAAAGGTTCTTGAACTTAAAGCAAGGGAACTTGTCGGTGAAAGAATATGTTAACAAGTTTAAGCAGTTAGCGAGATTCAGCATAGACTTGGTAAACACACCGGAAGAGAAAGCTCTGAGGTTCGTTAAAGGCTTAAACGAACCGATGCACGGATTGGCTATGTCTCACATCCCTATTGTGGCCACTTTTGAGAAGCTAGTGGACATGGCACTTATGCATGAGGAAGAGAAGGGTCCCAATGCTAATAAAGCACCCGAGAAGAAAGGAGATCAGAAGAGACCTCAACAGCAACAGCAAAACAAGGGTGGGAAAGGCAACGGTGGCAAGGAAAAGAAGAAGTGCTTCAGTTGTGGGACACTAGGCCACCTAAGCAAGGATTGTCGCAAGAAGAGGAAGGCTGGCTGCTTCCACTGTGACGAAGCAGGACATCTAGTGAAAGACTGCCCTAAGAAAGGGCAAAGGACGGGATCTACCTCAGGAGGACAGGTGCAAGTTCTTTTGGCACCAACTCAGGCAAGGGGGCAAGCTCAGGCTCTCGCGGTTCCACCGATTCAGGAAAGAGGTAGAACTATTTCCATTGAAAGTCTAGTTTTTCTGTTTGATTATCCGGGACAAACTTTATTTGATTTTGACGTATCGAGTTCGTTTATTTCATTATTGTTAGTTGAGTCACTACACTTAGACACCAGTTAGTAGGTGATCCCTTAGTTGTTTCAAACCCAATTGGGGCTCCATGATGTGTTTGGGTTTGAAAGTTGCTATACTTAGCGCTGAGTTTAGATGTGATGCTTTTTGGGCTTCACAGGCTATGGGTTAGTTTTGGGCATGGACTGGTTATCCAGTAATGGTGCCGTTCTTATTGTGGAAGGAGAGTTGTTAGGCTTATGACCTGCTTGGGTAACACTCTCGAGATCTCTTGTAACCCCATGGAATCTGTTATGCTAAGTTATCTAGAATCGCTTGACACGTCGGTCGATAGTTTGCGATCTGTTAGAGTGGTCCGGGAATACTCGGATGTGTTTGAGGAGGTGAAGGGCTTACCTTCGGAGCGGGAGATTAACTTCCGAATATATCTGGTAGACAATGCCAAACCAGTATCTTGGCCAGTGTGCCACGTGGCTCCTCGTGAGAGGAGGGAACTCCATAAGCAAGTAGGCAATTTGCTTGAGAAGGGGTTTAGAAGACGAAGTATATCGGAGTGGGGTGCTCCGGTAGTTTTTGCTATGAAGGCGGATGGGTCCCTCAGACTTTGTGTAGGCTAAAGAGAGCTAAATAAACTCACAAAGAAGAATAGACACCCATTGCCGAGGATTGATGATCTTTTTCCAATTAGTTGGCGCCTAAGTAGTTTCATAAGTTGGACTTAGCCACAGGGCTTCGTCAGTTGAGAGTGGCTGAGGATAGTATAGAGAAGGCTGCTTTTAGGACTCCGGATGGCTTTAATAGGTTGAGCCGAGCCGATTATGGAATAAACGGTGGTGTTGGAGGGAGACTGGCAAGGACATCCAGAGTTGGACAAGGGCTTAATTATTTAGCCGTTTTTACTAGTATCATCTCACGTAGGTCGTCTGAATTGGAAGGAGGTATCCCTTGGTTGTTTGTCTGATATTGGTTTAGGCCTTTGGGGCTTGCATTTGGGGGATGTCGAGTTCGACTAGGGTGGTCTGCGTGAGAGATGGACAGTTTTGATGACTTTGGTATTATCCCGGTTTTCTCTAGAAGTGGAGAAAAGCATGCCCTACATCTTAGGGAAGTGTTGGAGACTCTTCGAGCGCATAGTCTTAGGGCAGCAAAAGTGGATTGGATTATTGGCATCCTATGAGTTTGAGATAGCGTATACCCATGGCAAGGGTAACGTGGTGACGAATGCCTTAAGAAGAAAAAGGTTGTCCTTGAGTTCATTGTTCGTTGAACGACGGAGTTTAGAGTTTATTACTATGTTTGACTTTAGACCTTCCGTTGACTTTGTACCCGGTTTGCTAGCCTCCTTGGAGGTTAGGCCTACTCTGTTGGGGCGTATTGGCGGAGCAGCGGGACGACCCACAGTTAGTTAAGTTGGTAGAGACGGTAGACTTTGCGTACCGCAAGACAGGGGTTTGAGGAAGGCTATATTTGATGATGCACATCGGTCGAAGATGACCATTCATCCCGGTAGGGACAAGATGTACCAAGACATGAAGCGAGTTTTCTTTTGGGCCGGTATGAAGAAAGACATGGCCGAGTATGTCGCTAGATGCTTGGTGAAAGCGGAGCAAAAGAAACCAAGTGGGTTGCTTCACCCATTGGAAGTTCCGCTAAGGAAGTGGGATGGTGTCTCGATGGATTACCGAAATCAAGGAAGGGTAATACGGGGATTTGGGTTGTGATAGATAGACTTACTAAGTGTGCCCATTTCATACCCGTGAAGAGCAAGAGGACTGTTCCATGTCTAGCTTCAGTTTACATTCGAGAGATTATTAGATTGCATGGTGTACCTTCCAGTATAGTGAGCGATCGAGGTCCTATCTTCACTAGAGAGTTTTGGAAGAGTTTGCAAGAGGAGGTAGGGACTCAGTTGTGTTTGAGTACCGCATATCATCCTCAGACGGACGGTCAGACCGAGAGGGTGAATTGTATTTTAGAAAACCTTCTGAGGCAATGTATCTTGAATTTTGAAGGTACAAGGGAAGAGCATCTTCCATTGGTGGAGTTGCCCGACAGACTTAGTGGTGTACATGATGTATTCCATGTGAGGAAGTGCCTACATGAGACCGCAGAGGCGGTAAAGCCGAGCTTGCTTAGAGAAGTAAAGCGTGATGTGATTATTCGACGAGCTCCTACCCGCATCCTTGGGTCAGAGATTGGGAAGTTGAGAAACAGAGAGGTTCGACTAGTCCAAAATGAAAAGGGGAGAAGGTGAGAGCAGTACTACTGGGGAGACAGAAGTGAAGATGCGTTCGTTATACCCATTCTTTTTTTAGGGTATGTCCTTTAAACATCTCCTTTATCGTTTTTCTAGTGCTTATCTTATCTTTAGTATGTCCTCTCATTAGTACCTTTGACCTTTAGATAGGGTAAACCTATGGTTGAAACATGTGTTTGAGACATGTTATGTTTGATGGATGCATGTGGATGCAAGTGGTTGCTAGTGGTTGCTCGTGGATGCATATATACACACTCTAGGCACTAGATCGGCTCAATCACTTCATATTGCATATTGCATAAAATTGTGTGTAGGAAGCTATATTTATGGATGTATAATGATTGTGTTATCATATGGATGATGCATTTTGGTGAATGATTGTGCACTCATGTAGATATTGTATGTGTCGATAGGGTTATCTCGCATACATAATGGATGCATGGCACTATCATGGTTTGCATATGTTCATACATTAGATAGGGAACATATACACACACTCTTTGCATATTCTCATACATCATTAGAAATTGTTTTAAGGACAATGGATGCTCGTGTTTGATGGATTGAGTAGATGGTTGTTTGGATGGTAGGATATGCATTCTCCTTAGCTTAGAGATTTCGGGGACGAAATCCTTTAAGGAGGGGAGAATGTAACACCCCGAATTTCAGTTAATACTAATATTCACTAATTACAGAATAAATAATCTCAGATGTGAGAATTGGGGGAAACGGGCTGCGTCATTGCGTTCGTCTCGGAAAAATACGCGAAATAGAGTCCGAAATTTTGTAAATCGGAGTCCGTATGGCCCAGTTACGGCCCAATGAAGTTTGCAGAAAATTCAAAGTTAAAAACAGATTTAAAAATTCAAATTCAGATTTTTAATTTCAACCAGCGGGGCCAGGCGGGAAAGTTCCCGCCCTACCCATGTCGACAGGGCTGTCGACAGGCCTGTCGACTGGGGAGTCGACTGCCCTGTCGACTTGCCTGTCAACACAGGGTGTCGAGCCAGTTGGCTTGGGTGCACCAGATCTGGTTTTCTGGCTAGGGCTGGGCTGTGTTCTAGAGACTTCCTAAATCTGACGGACCTAATCTAACCTAGGGTTAATCCTATGGTCTAAAACACACCCTAATCCTATAAATACACCCTAATGCAAGCCTAATCCCTACTTAAAATAGAAATGATGCCATCATGCCGCCAAAATCAAACTTGAGAGGAGCCTCCACTAGTTTATGAAGAAAGTTGCAAGTTAATCAACCTCTAATCATCATCTCCTTCTTGTATAGCAACTAGTTCTACTTCATAAGTTTGCTAATCTTGGTTTTGGTGAGTTTCTATCACTTTAATAACCAATTGCTAAATTAAGTAGATGAGATATGATGAGATCATGCGGTTTTGTATGCGGATTTGTGGGTTTTAAAATCATATGATATGATGTTAGTTTGCTAATCTATGTTTAATGTTAACCCTATGTTTATGCAAGTTAAGTATGTGGGTTTATGCAAGTTAAGTATGTGGGTTTATGCAAGTTAAGTATGTGGGTTTATGCAAGATGAGTATGTGGGTTTATGCAAGTTAAATATATGGGTTTATGCAAGTTAAGTGGTGAGTTTTATGCATGTTAAGTGTTTGATTTTATGCATGCTAAGTATTTGATTTTATGCATGCTAAGTGTTTGGTTTTATGCATGCTAAGTACTTGATTTTATGCATGCTAAGTGTTTGATTCTAGGCATGCTAAGTATTTGATTTTATGCATACATTATGACATGCAAGTCTACCCTTTTTAAATAAGATGCATACATATGCAAGATGACACCTTTGTATGCTATGCATACATATGCATGTTTACTCTATTATGAAGCAAGTTCATATGCAAGTTTGCCTCTTTTTATGATATGCATAACATATGCGAGTTTGCCTCTATGTATGACATGTTATGCAAGTTCACATGCAAGTTTATGTGCAAGTTCATATGCAAGTTCATATGCAAGTTTGCCTCTTTTTATGATATGCATAACATATGCGAGTTTGTCTCTATATATGACATGTTATGCAAGTTCACATGCAAGTTTATGTGCAAGTTCATATGCAAGTTCATGTGCAATTTTATATGCAAGTTTATGTGCAAGTTCATATGCAAGTTGTCTCTTTTTATGATATGCATAATGCAAGTTTGGGTTAAATGCTAGTTGGGTTTAATGTATGCTCATATATGCAAGTTGACACCTTTTGAACCCATGATAAAGTTATATGCTATGTTGGTTAAACCCATGACATTTGTGATGAATCTTCCCTTTTATTTTGTCACGTTATGAGAACGAATTACGTGGGGAACGATGGGGTTAATATGCATATTAATAAAATGATGTGAATTGGGTATGATTAAGCATACCACAAATTAAATGGACATAATTGGGAATTTACCTATTGAGTTAGGTCTACCCATATTATGGAGTTGGGAATTTACCTATTAAGTTAGGTCTACCCATACTATGGAATTGGGAATTTACCTATTTAGTTAGGTCTACCCATATTCTTAAAAATGTGTAATTAATTAGGGATAATTAATATAAATATGAGGGTGATTAATTAGGTGTAATTAATCGACTAAGACACGAGGTTGGACTCAGTTGTAGCGTAAAACTGCCCGGACCCAACCGGCTTAACCAGTTGCTACAAATGTTAGCCCAATGTGAGAGGTCTTAGGCACAAACTAAATACGTGATTAATGTAAAGACACGAGGTTAGACTCGGTTATGACATAAGGCTGCCCGGACCCAACCGGCTTAACCAACAGTCATAAAAGATAGTCTAATGTGAGAGGTCTTTATGAAGATCACGGTCTTAATTAATTAAGAAACACTTGACCATATTAGCATGTAGATGGACATGAGGGGTTAAGTCGGTGCCTTAGGTGGCATGAGGAGACTAGTGGGTTGCCTTGGGTGGCAATAGAAAATACGATTAGAATACTTAACCAAAGTGAAACATGTAATTAAAACATGGTTAAAGGGTTAAGTAAGTGCTTTGGGTGGCATGTGGAAATCTAGTGGGTACCTTGTATGACAACTAGAATATGATTAAATGACTTAGCCAAAATGTATAACATGTAAGTGGACATGGTTAAAGGGTTAAGTGGGATTCACTAGAAATAACAAGCTTAGGTGGTAGCTTGTGGGGGCCCATTTCAACCAATATCCCAAACGTATCTTAGTAGGCTCGACTCTAGTCGAGTGACGGGACACGCATATTGGGCTTGACTATAAGAGGCCAAACCGGGTTAGCGGTGGCAACGCAGGACCAACGGGTTTCATATGCGTGTGTGGACCCGGGCTGGTTAGTAAGTCGTTGTTGCATCGTGTAGATATAAAGCCGTGCACCGTTGATATTATCAGGTTGCCACTTTGGGTAATGATACACCCCATCGTGGGACCAGCACGGGTGTCTACGTAAGGGAGCCGATCGCTTGGGGAGTAGTGGGTACACCTATGTAGTCAGATAGGGGTACACGAAACTACTAAATTACTAAGTACACTTAGTGGGATCAACTTTTAAAATTAGGAATGACTGGTGTGGTGCAGTATAGTAATTATCCTTGGGTGGGTAGATGCGTCTTTACGGTTATCTTAGTCTATCCTAAGTCTACCAAGCTGCTTAGTGTAGCCATTCATCCCCAGACGTTACCGTATATCAAGCTTATGTCTTCTCTGGTTACTTTAATGATTGTATTGTTAAAGTTATAGTACTCGCTCAGACTTATGTCTGACCCCGTTGTTTTTATCTTTTTCCCAACCCTCAGGTTATTAGAGTGGGCTCAGTACGAGTAGGCTTTGATCAGGCTGCTTTATTCTCTTTTGGAGCTTGGACCATAGGTGTAGAGCTCAGCTTACCCTTTCTTTTATGGCTATCAGTTCATGTATTGGGATTATGTACTTTTATTTATCAGGATGGATATTTTGTACTTGACTCTTATTATGGTTTTGTGATGTAACCAAACATGTTTTACTTTCCGCTGTAATGAAATGATGTTTTGAAATTTTCAAGTATTACTTATATCTGTCTTGTTGTAATTTTTCTGTTCTATATTCACTTAAAATACTCCACCGATGTTATGGCATTCCCTTAGAGAGTGACCATAGCGGGTGTGGGGTGTTACACCAACGAATCTGAAAAATCCAAATTTTATAGCGGGAATAAAATGTTATGCCCAGTTGAA
Organism: Allium sativum; assembly: GCA_030737875.1. Lineage (NCBI taxonomy): Eukaryota > Viridiplantae > Streptophyta > Magnoliopsida > Asparagales > Amaryllidaceae > Allium > Allium sativum. The sequence goes on from CM060910.1 coordinate 356,066,906, forward strand.
ATTTCAGAATAGTCGCTATGGAAATATACCCCTTAAAAATGGCGATTTTGCAAATGACGTCCATTTTCGACGAGACAACTTTTGTTGGATTCGGAATGTCAAATTATTGCTAGATTCCAATTTTCATAATTTTTTGAATCAATATGCGAGCGTGGCAAAAGAAAACGTGTTTTAACAATTTTAGTCAATTTGGTTCGACCAGAAAATGGCCATTTTTCAAATGGTCTTCAAATTTGACGAAATTAGTTTTATTAGAACCGTATCGACAATACGAGGCTAGGAATAATTTTTCTGGAATTTTCAGAGTTTGCATGTAGCCTCGGTAAATTAAATCGTGCATTTGAATTTAAAATATATTGATTTATATTTTAAATTTAACGGAAACTGATCGTAACGGTCGAATTAGCTTACGGGACATATCCCATTGTATTCGAAATGGGGGTAATTAGATTTAGGCGATAGTTGGTGGGTTCGATTTAGAGTACGAAATAAAAAGTTACTTCCACCCCCCTCTTCTGGCAAGAATCCGTCAGCCCTCCCCCCTCCCCCCAATCGACCAAACCGAACTCCTCACCCACCACGCCCCCACCAGACCTGATAGTCCCTGCCTCCAGGGGTTTGCCCGCCGCCATACGCCCCTCCTCACCCTCCGCCACCACTTCCACCTCCTCTCTCCCCCTCTAAACCAAAAATCCCCAAACCCTAGCACATGAAACCACTGCCTGCGACTGCTGCTACCTCTACCCACGACCTCCAGCGTGCCATTCCCCTTCCCCACAATGCAGTGTTGAACACAGTAAGTTTTTATTTTCATTTTATCCTTTTCTCATTTTATTTAAATCACGAAAAAAATAATTTTTACATACGAAAAGCTTAGATTTTTTTTATATACTAAAAGATGAGATTTTTAATCACATAAAGATTTTATTTTTATAATAGAAAAGATTTGATTTTTATAATAGGAAAGATTATATTTTTATAAAGAAATAGATTTGATTTTTTATATATGTATGTAGAAAGGGTAAAAATTCGATTTTTATATATATATGAAAGCGAGATAAAAATACGATTTTTATACGTATGATTTTGAAATAAAAATATGATTTTTATATTGAAAGAGAACAAATAAAAATTTGATTTTTATTTTAAAAGTAGCGGTATAAAAATATGATTTTTTTTTACGTAGCGATATTATAGAAATATAATTTTTATACATGTAGCGTTATGAAGATATGATTTTTATGTGTAATATAACGTTATAAAAATATGATCTTTATACATGTAGGGATAAAATAAAAAGATGAGATTTTTTAATATATAATCATCATAATAAAAATGTGATTTTTACTATGAACAACGTGGAAAAGACTACGTTGAATTTCGGGCAAATCCAAGCCATTCAGAAATGAAACGGTGGAGTAGAACCCAAAGGTGAGAACTTCTCACTTAAATTTTATTTTCTAGTCAAAATATATACTAGGATGCAGACGGTGTTTAGAAGCACCCGACACCCGTCGTCCATAGACCATGGACGACTTGTTTGATTGTGTTGTGTTGTGGATATTGATTGTGCTTGTGATGTGAAAGGAAAATAAAATATTCATGTATTGAAATAAATATTTTATAGTTAAAAATATAATTTTGAACGTGTATATGAATAAAATAAATATTCATTTACAAATGGACGATTTGTATTTGTACACACATTTGATTGATATGGATTGGGACGATATATTTTACACATCGCCCAACTGCACAAATAATAATTAGTGTTTCTGTTTGAAAACCCCACACGGGTATTGGATTGATATTCGACATACACTAATCCCAATTGTTTAGTTGAATGTCAATCGATTAGTTGATAGACTGTTGTGAGCGTTAATTATTTATATTTAACACTTATGCAGTTGTGTAATGCACTCTGGATGATGGTTGATTGTTTATCATTGTTGTTTGATACATGTTTGTGTAAAATCCATATTATATGGTAATTGACTGTGTCTCATTCCAGTTCATAATGAATGAATATTTTAAAATAACGAATATTTTAAAATAATGAATATTTTAAAATAATATTCAGTAAAAGACTAAAATCTGATTTTAATGTCTGATTTGGGATGGACATGAAAATATTTAAATATATAAAGCCGTGTTGATTAGATATGCGCCATTTTGACGCAAACGATATTTATATCGATTTTATTCATTTTTATAATGAATAGCGAAAATGAAGTGATTTCAAAATCTGATGTTTGAAAATATTATCATTTATATGTTAAAGATATGGAATATTCAATTTTGATTTGAAATTGAATATGAAGTTGAAATCGTTTTAAAAATGAATTTAAAACGATTTATAAAATACATTTTAAATGGAAATCGACGAAATATATATTATATATATACATATATATATATATATATATATAATGGCCTGAATAGAACGCGCCGCGCCACGGTAATTCGTGAATTTCGACCATTGAATTCGAAAAGACATTACGGGAGATCCGACCATTGGATTCTCCTAAAACCGGAACCATTGGGATCGTATCGAAAAGAGATTTCCAACAAATACAAGAGATTTGAAATCTGATGGTTGGATTTGGAATCATGTCCAAATCAAATTTGGAAAAGGTTGTTGTAAGTGCAGTTCGATGACCGTTTATGGAAATCGACTGTACGGGCCTTGATAAAATTATCAAAAATATCAATAATTTGTGTAAAATCATAATGAATGATTTGGAAAGAATTGGGATGAAAAATTCCATATT